>OY740785.1:58149309-60549309 GCA_963514005.1 Raja brachyura
AAAAACCTCCCTGTACATGGACGATGTCGCTGTCATCTGCTCGATCCAGGGTCGGTCCGCAGACTGATTAGTATCTGCGACCAGTTTGAGTCGGCCACGGGAGCCAGGGTGAAACGCAGGAAGAGCGAGGCCATGCTCTGTGGCAGCTGGCCTGACAGATCTTCCGTCCCCTTCACCATCAAGCCTGACTTCTTGAAGGTGCTGGGGATCTGGTTCGGGGGGGGGGCTGAGGCGTGTAACAAGAATTGGCTGGAGCGGATAGCCAGGGTGGGGAGGAAGCTGGAGCTGTGGAGGCAACGCTCCCTCTCCATAACGGGAAAACATTTGATCATCAGGTGAGAGGTGCTCTCGGGATTGCTGTACTTGGCACAAGTGTTGCCTGTCCCTCCCTCCTACGCCACAGGGATCACCCGGGCCGTCTTCCAGTTCATCTGGGGGTCGGGGATAGACCGGGTGCGACGGGCCACAATGTACAAGTCAGCAGACAACGGGGGTAAAAGCGTGCCCAACGTCGCCCTCACCCTGATGGCCACCTTTGTGTGTGGCTGCATCAGGCGGAGTGTAAAGCTAAGGCATATGGGCACCAAATGTCACTACCTGATGAGGTTCTACCTGTCCCTGGTGTTGCGAAGGATGGGCCTGGAGCAGATGCCACGCAAGGTGCCAGTCAGCTGGACATTGCCGCCCATCTGTCGTCTGTGGAAAGATTCTTCCGGACCAACACCTTTGACCACATGTCCATTGGGCAGTGATCAGCACAGAATGTCCTGCAGGCACTGCAGGGAAAGGACTCGATGGATCCGGTGGCGTGGTTCCCTGAGCAGACTGCCCAGCTTGTCTGGCAAAATGCCTCATCGCCAGAACTCACCAACAAGCACCAAGACCTGGCTTGGCTGGCGGTGAGGGGAGCCCTCCCAGTCAGATCCTTCCTGCACCGTCGGAACCTCACTGCCACGCACGCTACCCTCGGGACGGCTGCTATGGAGAGGAGACAGTTGCCCACCTCTTTGCAGAGTGTGGATTGCTAAAAGAGTCTGGAGAAAAATGCAAGGGTCCCTGGTACGCTTTATCCCGACCAGCTCCGTCACAGAGGACTCTGTGATTTACGGATTGTTCCCAGGGACACATTCAGAGACTGACATCGAGTGCTGCTGGAGGGTCATCAACTCGGTGAAAGACGCCCTTTGTCTGGCCAAGCGTTGTTCACCACCCAGCAGAGTGAGATGTCCGTCAGGAAATGTTGCCGACTGGCCCACTGCAGACTGCAGGAGTACGTGCTGAGGGACGCACTGAAGCTCGGTGCAGCCAACGCCAAGGCTCGGGGGGGGGGGGGGGGGGGCACAGTCTAGGGTCCTTCTGCTGCTGGACATGGTTGGCACGGTATGGTGGAGATGCCCCTCAAATAAGGGAAGGTATCCCACGCCAGGGGGCCATATGAGTGGCACGGGTGGGGGACAGATTTGTGAAATTTGAACAGTGTATATAGACTGTATTGAACAATTTGTATAGCATCCGAAAATGTTGGTGAATTTTTCGCATGGTTCATGTATTGTATATATTTATTACCTGAATAGTCTATTTTGAAATTTAAAAAAAATAACTGAGTGGAGGTGTTGGGCGAAGCGATCGCCAAGCCTGCGCTTGGTTTCACCGGTCTTCCTTTCTTCTTCCTGCACCACCCCCACCCCCACCCCCACATCAGTCTGAAGAAGGGTCTGGACCCGAAACGTCACCTATTCCTTCGCTCTATAGATGCTGCCTCACCCACTGAGTTTTCCAGCATTTTTGTCTACCTTCGATTTTTCCGGCATCTGCAGTTCCTTCTTAAAAACGTTATCATTTCTGTAAGATCTCCGTAACATAGTTTTGCCAATAGCCCTTTTTATGCTGAAAATCTGTCTAGATGGATTTTAACACATTTACAAGATTTATATAAACTTCAACTACGTTAAAAAATATATATACTCTTTTTTTATTTAAGCTCTGCAAGAAACCAATCCGTTATTTTGATGGTATAGAGTTCTGTGATTCAGTAACCAGTTGGAACCCAGTTAGCTAGCTTGCATTTCTATTATGCCTTCTCAAATTTGCCAAATCTCAAATATTTCAACAGCCAATGATATTATTTTACTGCACGCATATTTGGCTACTAGATTGTGAGAGCAAGACCTCACTAACAAGATAAGATAAATTACATGTTTTACTGATTTAGGTGAAAGGATAGAAACATAGAAAATAGGTGCAGAGTAGGCCATTCGGCCCTTCGAGCCTGCACCGCCATTCAATATGATCATGGCTGATCATCCAACTCAGTATCCTGTACATGCCTTCTCTCCATACCCCCCTGATCCTTTAGCCACAAGGGCCACATCTAACTCCCTCTTAAATATAGCCAACAAACTGGCCTCAACTACCTTCTGTGGCATAGAATTCCACAGATTCACCACTCTCTGTGTGAAAATGATTTTCTCATCTCGGTCCTAAAAGACTTCCCCCTTATGCTTAAACTGTGACCCCTTGTCCTGGACTTCCCCAACATCGGGAACAATATTCCTGCATCTAACCTGTCCAACCCCTTAAGAATTTATAAGTCTCTATGAGATCCCCCTCAATCTTCCAAATTCCAGCAAGTACGTCGAGTCTATCCAGTCTTTCTTCATATGGAAGTCCTGCCATCCCAGGAATCAGTCTGGTGAACCTTCTCTGTACTCCCTCTATGTCAAGAATGTCTTTCCTCAGATTAGGAGACCAAAACTGTACGCAATACTCCAGGTGTGGCCTCACCAAGACCCTGTACAACTGCAGTAGAACCTCCCTGCTCTTGTACTCAAATCCTTTTGCTATGAATGCCAACATATCATTAGCTTTCTTCACAGCCTGCGGCACCTGCATGCCTACTTTCAATGACTTGTGTACCATGACACCAAGGTCTCGTTGCATCTCCCCTTTTCCTGTTGACTTGGACATTGGGAGAACAATGAGGAGTTATTTCTACTTTTATTTCATTATAACATCATGGGATCTTCTAAATCTACCAGAGACTGGAAGTTGGACATCATCACTGATGCATTTCACAGCTGAACTGAAATTTCAGGAAGTTAACCAACACATAACTCATGATGCAGTGAAATTCATGCTTTGACTTTACCAAATGAGCATTTATTTGTTGTGATGTATGATCTGTAAAAGTATTCTATTCAGAAGTGGTACATTTGAATTCAGATCAGCACGACTAAGTAAACACACAATGTAAAACAGGTCTAATGCTTGACTCTTTTCATTCAACTAAGAACGATTATGACCTAAATATTGATGCATAAATGATGCCAAAGCTATGAATTTGCTGTTGTGTGTCATTTAATCATGAATCACAGAAAATGTAATCAATAATTCCTTCATCCTACACAAGGTGTTCTGCTTACCAACTTTCTGCAATCTAATGCTCAGAAAAGAGTAACCCTAACTGCATTTCACATATTTGAACATTTAACTTTTTATTGATGTGAGTGGCGACTCAGGTTGCTTGACATCTGAGATCCTCCAGAGCTAATTCGTGAAATGTTGTTCAAACTCTGTTTCTTTGGGGTCAGTGGGAAGTCCCATTGTTTCATCTTCAGCCACAAAATCTGTGCATTGGCGGAAGTGGCGGCGCTGCCCAAGCAGCTGCGGCTCGCCTGCAGTCCCTCTGTCTTTTCCCTTTTTGTTTTATTTTGTTTTCTTAGATGTATGTTTTAGTTTATTTTTAGTTGTGTATGTATGGGGGGTGGGGGAAACTTGTTTTAACCTCTTCCTTCAAGGGGATGCAACCTTTTCTTTGTCGTATCTCTGTCTCCGTCTGCGCTGAGGCCTAGTCGTGGAGCTGGCGGCCTCCAACTGGAACCGACCCCGAGGCTTCAGTGGCAGAGCCTGTGGTCTCACCAACGCAAAGCGACCCGACTTCAGAGCCTCGGAGGCTTTGGCTGCGGGCCCAGTGGACGATAACATCGGGGCTCGCAGGTCCCAGGTGGGTGACCGATTCTCTGGAGCTCCCGCAACAACAGCTTCATCCGCTGGACTGGAGGGTGGCAGCTTCATCCGCCCCGGGCAGCAGAGTTTGAATCGGCCCGTTCACGGAGCTTGGATTCGGCCGCGGGACTTACCATCACCCTGCGGGGGGCCCAACATCAAAAACCTGGATCGCCTAAATGCAGAGGGAGAATTAGGAAGGAAGAGATAAGACTTTAAGACTTTTTGCCTTCCATCTCAGTGAGGAGGTGCCTGGAGTCACTGTGATGGATGTTAAACTGTTCATTGTGTGTTATGTTACTTTATTTTCTGTTATGGCTGCAAGGTACACAATTTCGTTCAAACTTGTTTGACAATAAAGGAAACTTAACTCAACTCAACGCATTGTCAAAGAAACAATGTTATTATTTCCAAAAGTAGAAAGAACCTGCCCTGCATTGCTAGCCTGTACATCATGGCAGTACTTAGGATACCCTGGAGGGGTTAGTTCAGAAGCTCAAATGGGTAGAATTTGGGAATAGTAGATAGGTGGTGACTTTGCTGGGATTATACTGTAGGTCTCCTAATAGTAAGAATTCGACCAACAGATGTGTAAACAAAGGGCAGAAAAGGTGTAAGAACAATAGGGCTATATTAACAGGAGATTTTGACTTCCTTAATATTAAGACAGGAGGGGCAAGGCAAAGCCTGGCAAGTCATAGGTGGATATAGGTGAGGGGGTTTTGCTAGGCATTAGATGGAACGAAGGCCAGAGATGAAAATATAGAAAGTGTGATTGAGGATTTACGAATTGTGAAGCTAGGTGGAGGGGTAGGAGAGAAATAGGTGCGTCCAGGTGGCGTACTGGAGAGGGGGTGGAAGAGAAGCGGGTGGAGGGGAGGGGGCTTGGTTAGTTACCTAAAGTTGGAGAACGCAAGGGTCTGGACCCGAAACGTCGCCCATTCCTCTCTCCAAAGATGATGCCAGGCCCACAGAGTTGCTCCAGCATTTTGTGTCTCGGCATGGGTTTAAATTGAGAGGACAGATTTTAAAATGGGATTTGAGGAGAACATTTTTTACAATGATGTGGTTGATATCTGGAACACGTTGACAGAGGACATGGTGGAGTCGGTCACATTAAGAAAAAAAAACATTTAGGCAGGCAATTGACTAGGTAAATCTTAGAAGTATATTGACCCAATGCTGTAAAAATAGGATTAGAATAGAAAGGTATAAAGATCAGCATGGGCATAGAAGTCTGAAAAGTCTATTTCAATATAAATTACCTCATTAAAATTGGTTAGTTATGTCGGGTAAGAATAAGTTCATCAGGAATAGGAGTAGAATTGGGCCATTTGACCCAGCAAGTCTACTCCGCCATTCAATCATGGCTGATTTATCTCTCCCTCCTAACCCCATTCTCCTGCCTACTCCCCATAACCTCTGACCCCTTTACATTTTTCATTTTGCCCCATGTTCTCACTTAATCAGATTGCTTATGACATGAATCTTACCAAATAATATGATTTCGGGTTTATTTATTTTCTGATTGTTCCTATTTTGTATAGATGTTCTTGAAGGGCCACAAGAGGCAGCGAATGCTAAAAGGAAGAGACCAAAAGTGCGAAAGAGGAAGAAAACCCGATCTGCGGCAGAGAAAGAAGTCCATAGTCTTCTTGCAGAGCTCCCATTTCCGGACGCAAAGATCAGGGAGGAATATGGATGTAAGTTTTGTAATTTTTAACATTGTAGAGCATCTTTCTGGGAATTTTAAAGTGAACAGCATAGAATAGTAAGATTAAAACGAGAACTTACCTGTTCGAAGATTGATCTTTATTTTATGAGGAGTTACGATGAGGGATTATGTGAAGAAGCCCCGCCAGGCGCATGCTCGGCACACTTCAAAGCAGCGGCGTGAAAAACACAGAACCAATAGCCGAAGTAAGATAGTAAGGCTCACAAAGACTAGAACTACCAGATGATCATTTAGATTATGAGGGTCGAGAGCGGAGGGCACATAATCCCTCATCGTAACTCCTCATAAAATAAAGATCAAACTTCGAACAGGTAAGTTCTCGTTTAATCTTACTATGTTACTTCGGAGTCACGTGAGTGACTACGTGAAGATTTTAAAGCTCTGTGATTTTCATGCCGTAGATCATTCCATACGACACACTGCTTCAGTTTACACAGTAGTGAGTAAATAATATATATTGCTTAAAATTATGCAATAAATATTTTAATAATAATAATAAAAAGAATAGTAATAACCCCTCTATCCCAGGGGAAATAACAACAAATGATATGCAACAAAGCAAACAATTTGTACAGAACCCAACACAGCATGTGCAACCCTGGCACTGTAACAACAGGTTTATCATAAAATCTAGAAAAGTTTCTTCTTTAGACCATCCTGCGGTCTCCAGAATTTGGTCGAGCGGCACGTCCTGCACCTTCACCGCGGACATTGATACCGCCCTTGTGGAGTGAGATTTAAACGCATCAGTATCTACTCCAGTTAATCCAGAACCTGTTTATCCATCTAGAAATAGTTTGTACTGTCACTCTTTTATATGTTTCTTGTGAGTAATGAACATTGGTGTCTCACAATCTCGGAGACTCTTAATTCAATATATATTAAGTCAGATGCTTAACCACACACAATGTTTAGTTGACAGAGTATGTCTTAAAGATTACATTGGTTCCAGCCTTTCTTGGCTTGCTTTGCTTGCTTAGATCATTGACATAAAACGTTATTTTATCTACAGCCAACTGCATACAATCTAACCGCAACATTTGTAATGTTTGTACTCATTGTGCTGAATTAATGGCATGAGCATAACCACTTTAAATATGAACTTCTGAAAAGACAGTGATGTAATTGGAGACCATTGCCAAAGAAATGTGAGAATTATACTGACATCCCATATTTCTGTATATCTGGGTTTGGTAGGATTTTATTAAAATTCTCATAAATCGGGATATTAACGGATGAGACCTGATAAATTGTCGTTCTGAAAATTGTCCTAAATAGGAGGACAAAGCACTCCGAGCTCCATTCAAGGTACTATAACTCAGGTGCAACATAGCAAGAAACTCCAATACATCCGATATGTTTGCAGTATGATAAAATATATCTGACTGTATACAAAAGATTTCCCATTATTATATGAAACATATATTGTTTCTTAGTGCTATCTCTCCAAACTACAGTTATGACATCCATGGTCCTATCCGACATCCATCAGAACCTGCAGATTAACAATTAATACGGTCATGTAATGGATGACTTCTGCTGTTACTGGATATACCAACAATTACTGCACCTGGGATTTGTCATGAATGTCTGAATCATCATTCTCAGCACCAATGGGAACAATGGCTGTGTAGTAATGGTGCCTGGATAAGGGACGTATCAGATATTAACTGATAAGAACAGATACTCCACTTGATCTTAGCCAAAAGGCCGAGAACAATACCAATTTGGAACCACCAAACGCCTGCGGCGGAGACTTGCTCTATTTTGGTGACACATTGCCTAATCAGGCAAAATGGGAAAACATAAAAGCCTATACTTCCCCAATGTAGCGAGAATGCATCCACCGCTAATGCTCCTGGGTCTGGCTCCCATGAGACACATTTAGACCACTGGAGATTTAATCCAGACACAACAGATCAACATTTGATACTCATACTGTCTGACAATCTTTTTGAAACTTTTTGAATTTTAACATTCATTCTGTATTGTCATTGAACTTTTGTGATCTGTTGTCTTACCACAATATTGTCTTCTCCCACAGCTGTGGTATTGTCTACTCGTAATTGAACATGCAAGTTCTTTATTGTAGAAACAGCTATCAATGCATAAAAAACGCCCCCAATAACTCAAAATAATTCATACCATGTGTTTGGAGAATTAAATCGTCTTGGACAGTCCATCGACCACCACAACTGGTGTCGCTGTCCTTGGCTCCCCATACGAGAGCACTCCCATCAGTCTGTAATACCACTGAAGACTTCTGAACAAGCACATTTTTACTTCTAGTAACTTGTGCAACATTGAGAATCCATCATTGCAATTCAGCTCAACCTTTTTAGTTGGTAACTGCATGGACCTAATCAATGACATGCACGCTTTTACGCTTATTCTCTGGTCTTTGCAGACTTTGATCATGCAGAGGTCCCAATTTGACAGCAGGAATGCTGCTATCACTTTACCAGTAACCGTAGCTACTTCTTGGATGGTGGGATAATGTTTTTTACCAAGACAAGTACAGGCATTTGTAACATCCCCAACCTTAATTGTTGGTAAAGTTACTGACATATCAACTGTATTAATGACAAACCCCAAATAGTCAATTGTTTGGGATGCCTGTAACTTGCATGTTGTTTGGATGTACAGAACCTTAGCCTTTCAATAGGCTTATGGTTGCTGAACCCAGTTCTTCAGCTGTCTCCCATTTACAATTAACATATCCTCCAGATAAGTCATTACAATGTGATTCTGAGCCCTCATTAACACCAGTGCTGGTTTCAATAATTATGTGAGCAATCTGAGGGCTGAATTTAACCCATTAGGTAATTCCTTCCCATCCAATTAATTTAAGTACCTGAATAATAAGGCATCTTTTTTAGGTCTAATAATAGCCATATAGCAGCCTTGTGATAACAACTTTGTTACAGTGTTGAAGTGTACTTTTTTAAATGCCTATACTGAACTATAAATTTAAGTTTGTGAGTCCCAGAATGACTCTGCAACCCCCATACTTGTGTCTGGGATATATTATCTCTACCTGACGAGTTCCTGGTACATTCAACACCAAGCCAATCAGATTTAATGCAGAATTACAAAACAATTGTAATCTTACAACTAACCAGAGGTTGTTTCCCAGAAATTCCATGTGTGATGGAATGACGTTTCTGTACTTTCGTAAATGAACCAGAAGATCCCTTCTCTTAATATAGGGGTTCGTATTCAACCTGTTTGTTTTCTCAAAGCAGGGATGAAAAGTTTTATAAGGCAAATATCCTTAATTGTTTGGGCAGTTTTTCATCAATCATAAGTCTGGTTATAGCTTGCCCACATAATCCTGCATTTTTTGGGTATAATGTTAGCCAAATGGCAATTTTCATCATACAATTGGGTTCGAATATGCATTGCAGAGTAACGCAAGCATGTCTTAAAAGTATTGGACATTATCGACCCATGTATGTCTTCCCCAAATGCAGTGATGCCAACTGAATATCAGCTAGAGGACATGCTGGAACACATTTCCTGTCCTCGCATCGTTACACTCATGGGTGCTCAATTACTGAGTTACTGTTGGCACCCTGAGCGAGGCACAATAGATGGGTGTTTTATATATTTTTATATATTTTTTACCGTTTCAGTCATAACAGTTTCTTGGAGTAGGTGAGAAACCAAATAATGTTGGCCGCCAGGTTCATCCACAGCCTCACCAGTCCATACCGATATAGCAAAACTTGGTGCTACATCGGGAACACCCGGAGCATTTCTATTGTGCTCTGGTGTATACACATAAGTAGGGACACCAGCTTCAGGGTCAGTTTCATCCTGCCCTGGTACTCCCGAGTCTTACTCCAGGGAGACTTCATCCAGACCTATGCAAGGCACTGGTGAATAAGATTCTCATTCTTTATAGGCACCATACTCAATGTATGGAAACTCCTTCGGAGCCTGCCTTAGAATCTCATGGGTCTTTAGAACCCTTGATTGATTAGAGTTTGGAGCATTTTATCTTGCTCTAGGGACCCCATCCAGACCTAACCAAGGTATTGGAGAATCAGAATCCCATTTTCATAGGCACCATACTCAGCGTATGGAAACTCCTTCGGTGCCTGCCTTACAGGAAGGCATACATGGGTCTTAGAACCCTTGACTAAGTCAAGTGTGGAGCATTTTCTCCATTTCCAGCCTCCCCCACATTCTTGTCCTCCCTTGGAGGAGAGTTACTTCTTTACTGTTTTGTATTTGTGCATAAACCATATATGTTTAAAATTGCAATTCTGACAGGCATATTCTGTTTGCAGAATATTTGTATTAACCTCAGTATCACCCAGGGTTATATACATTTCCATAAAGAAAACTGCATCTGGTAACATCTACTCAGAGCAGACTTTATTTTACAATTAGTGGGTATTTGGAGCCGGCATTTAGCGCAGCCGTTATCTCGAAACCCAATCTAAATAGCGGTAAATAGCGGGAGCCGGCTTTTAAAGCAGCCCTTACCTCCCGATCCGATCTAAATCGGAAACTGCGGTTCCAGCGCGTTCTATTCAATTACCGCAGTTTAAAATACTTTCACTCTAGCTGGCTCCGTATTTCAAGCCAGAGTTACAGAGTTTTTAAATTTTTTTCAAAATACATCAGCACTCTCTGACATTGTGGATTCCTAATTCACTCCATGTAGAAAAGTCTTATCTAAAATAGATGGTTTGAATGCGGGGTTGTTTACTATGGGCAAAGCAAGATATATAGGCTTAAGTTCAAAATGGTTCTGATTTGCTTCCATATACATATCAAATTGTGTATAACAGGATTAAATCCATAATAAGATTTATCAATTGAAGTAGGAGCTAGTAGGATGGTACCTATTGAGTATGGGTGACAATCTTCTTGTTCTATTTTTAGCAAATTCAGAGGGATGTTTAATGTGTCAAGCCGGAAAGGAAAGGAATTGATGACGGAGGTCCAGTAATATAATCTGAAATTTGGAAGAGCAAGCCCGCCCTTTGTTTTTGATTTGTAGAGCTGATTTTTGTATATCCTATGAGTTTTGTAATTTCACAAGAAAGGTATTATTGTCGAATCTAATCTCTTAAAAAATGTTTTTGTAAGATAAATATGAATGTTCTGAATTAGATATTGTAGCTGTGGTAAGAAGATCATTTTAATGGTATTCACTCTTCCGAGTAAGAAAAGTGGAAGAGTTTTTTAGGTTATCTAATAAGGGAAGGAAATTGGTCTGTAGGAGGGAAGAGTAACGCTTTGTAACCTCAATCCCTAGATAGGTAAATTTATCTGTTGTTACTCTGAAAGGAAAATTCTCAAAAATATCTGAGGGGATGGTATGAACTGGCAACAGTATACTTTTATTCCAGTTAATACTGTAGCCTGAAAATGTACCAAACAGATAATTTGTTTCCAGTATCGCTGGAATAGTGGTTTGAGGTTCCGTTATGTACAGGAGGATATCATCCGCGTACAAAGATATTTTATTTATAATCTCTTTCGTGTCGTTACCATGAATATGGGAATCTAATCAAATACTCTGAGCAAGAGGTTCTATAGCAAGGGCAAATATTAATGCTGATAGGGGGCAGCCCTGTCTTGCTCCCCTGAACAGATTAATGGGGGATGAGAGTGTTTGGTTTGTGAGAGTTCGTGCTATCGGATTTTTATGCAGAAGCTTAATCCATTCCAAAAAGTTGTATGCAAAGTTAAATCTCTTGAAGAGCTCGAATAGGTATGGCCATTCAATCTGGTCAAATGCAATTGCGTCAAGCATTAGTATTGTCAAGTCGTTTCCTTCTCTTTTTGTGTACATTATATTAAACAGACGTCTCAAGTTAAAGGTGGATTGTCTATTAGGTATGAACCCTGTTTGATCTTTGTGTATTAATTTACTTATTAATGGGCTTAATCTATTGGCTAAGATTTTAGGAAAATAGCTTGCCATCTATATTTAGAAGTGAGATCGTACGGTATGAACTTACTTCTTGGGTATCTTTCCTTTCTTATGAATCACTGTAACCGCTGCTTCAGTTAGTGTTGGCGGTAGGGCGCCGTCCGATTGTGCTTGTCTATATATATATATATATATGTTTGCTGTCCCCCCCACATGTTTGCTGTGTCCCCCACATGGCTTGTGGCAAACTGCAAACGGGACTTCTTATGGCTTTGTTTCAACAATGGCTTTCTTCTTCCATAAAGAAGAAGAATGGAGTGCACGACTAATAGTTGTACTGTGGACAGATTCTCCCACCTGAGCTGTGGATCTCTGCAGCTCCTCCCGAGTTACCATGGGCCTCTTGGCTGCTTCTCTGATCAATGCCCTCCTTGCCTGGCCTGTTAGTTTAGGTGGAAGGCCATGTCTTGGTAGGTTTGCAGTTGTGCCATACTCTTTCCATTTTCGGATGATGGATTGAATAGTGCTCCGTGAGATGTTCAAAGCTTGGGATATTTTTTTATAACCTAACCCTGCTTTAAACTTCTCCACAACTTTATCCCTGACCTGTCTGGTGTGTTCCTTGGGCTTCATGATGCTGTTTGTTCACTAATGTTCTCTAACAAACCTCTGAGGCCTTCACAGAACGGGTGTATTTATACTGAGATTAG
This sequence comes from Raja brachyura, assembly GCA_963514005.1. The sequence goes on from OY740785.1 coordinate 58,161,653, forward strand.
ATTACACACAAATGGACTCTATTTACTAATTAGGTGACTTCTGAAGGCAATTGGTTGCACTGGATTTTATTTAGGGGTATCAGAGTAAAGGGGGCTGAAACTTTTGCACGCCACACTTTTCAGTTTTTTATTTGTAAAAAGATTTGAAAACCATGTATCATTTTCCTTCCACTTCACAATTATGCGCCACTTTGTGTTGGTCTATCACATAAAATCCCAATAAAATACATTTACGTTTGTGGTTGTAACGTGACAAAATGTGGAAAAGTTCAAGGGGTATGAAAACTTTTGCAAGCCACTCTATATGCATATGTATATATGTATGTTTGTATGTGTGTGTGTGTGTATATATATGTATGTATATATATATGTATGTGTATACATGTGTTTATACATGTGTATATATGTGTATATATATATGTGTGTGTGTGTATATGTGTGCATATATGTGCTTTTTGAATCTATAACACGGAGATCAAAGTTAAGACCATTGCATTCTTCTTCACTCAATTTAGGGAGATTGCATTTATTAAGGAAGTCATTCATGACGGGAGTTTGCGGTGCATCTGTGCGTATATAGGCTGGAATAAAACTCTAGGAATCTATCATTTATGTTTTTGGATTTTGTTAGCGCTGTTCCATTGTTACTCTTTATCTTAGTGATTTTATAATTGGTTTCTTTAATTTAAGAGCAAACATACAAGTGATATGAATTAATATCAGTAATATGATTACAGAGGGCAATGGATCAAGCACATATTCTTTGTCATATGCTTACAGCCTCCTCTTAAGTGCCTAATTATTCTACTTGTTTCATTCTTACATTCAATCATATTCGCACCACACTCTCAGTAAAATAATTTCTCAGGCGTTGCTGTGCACCGACATTCTATATTGTTCCCTTTATATGTCATTCATCTGTTGATCAAAATTGTTTACAAAAATGTGTTAAATTTTCTCGTTCTTTAAATTTACTTTGCATGTATCATTAACTAAATTAAACTTTGCATATTCACTATTCTGGATCTGATCCCATGGCCTTTCAGAAATGCTTGTTTGCTTCCAGAGCTGCTGCAAGTGATGCACAATAAGCTAGCTTTTGAAACCTACATTATTCTGAATCTGGGTCTTTTCTACGTGGATGGATCCAGAGTACAGCTGCTCCTCGACCTACGACCTCCGATAAACCCCTCGTAAATCGAAAATATCGTAAGTTGAAAACGCATTTAATACAATGTGATCACAGGACTGGAAGTGATGTGCGGCTTGCTGCCGTTGCCGAGCATTTGCACCATCATAAAGTCGAGATATCGTAAGTCGAAGCATCGTAAATCGGGGAGCATCTGTACTGGTGAGGAATGTGCAAAGACTGATTTGTGTTCACATTATTGGTCAAATGCATAACCTTAGATTTTGTGGTTATTTTTTTATTTCAGAAAATAGCTACACAGGCCACATAAGTAACATTTTATGAAGCCACACAGATGCTCTGAGGGCTCCATATGAGAGATCTTATTTTTTCCCTTTTTTTGTATAAATCTATATATACTGCTTTAAGGCCATTGGCAGACCATGAAAGGTTATATAAATGCAAGTTTTTTTTTAATTTACCAGAGCACGGGTAACATGGTCTGCAACAACATGCAGACCATGTTACCCATAACATGCAGCAAAGATAGACACAAAGTGCTGGAGTCAGTCAACATCTCCAGAGAAAAAGGATGGGTGATGCTTTGGGTCGGGACCCTTCTAAAGACTCTGAAGAAGGGTTCTGATCCGAAATGTCATCCATTTTTTCTTCCAGAGATGCTGCCTGACCCGCTGAGTTATTCCAACACTTTGTGTCTATCTTTGGTATAAACCAGCATCTGCAGTTCCTTGTTTCTACTTGGTAATGCAGCAGCTGGTGCTGCTGCCACACAAGGTCACAGGTTCAATCCTGACTTCAGGAGTTGCCGATGTGGAGTTTGCATGTTCTTCTTTAGAATGTGTTGATTTCCACTGGGTGCTCTGGTTTTGTTCCACATTCCGAAGAGATCCTAGTTGGTTAATTGTCTATTGGAAGACCCTCAATGTTTAGGCTTGGGTTTATTATTGTCACATGTACCGAGGTACAGTGAAAAACTTTGTTTTGCGTACTCCAAAAAGATGAGATATATGATAAATAAATACCATCAAGTCACACTCAAGATCAATAGCCTGAGCTAAAGGGAAGGTGCAGAATGTAGTTTGCGGCCTTGTAGTGTATCAGTTCCACAGACAAAGTCCAATGTTTGCAATGGGGTGGAGGCTAATCTGGCAGAACCCCATTTTATGGAAGAACTATTGTAAAGGCTGATAACAGAGGGGAATAAGCTGTTCCTCAGTGTGGTGTATCTATTGAGTGATGGAAGAAGAAGGAATGACCAGGGTGAGGCAAGTATGATTATGTAGGCAATGGTAGGGAGTCAGATCTGGGTGATGGACGAGGCTACATCTCCAACTCTGCAGTCTTGGGCAGATCTATTCCCAAAACAATATGTGATGCAACCCGGCAGTATTTCTATGGTGCATCTGTAGAATTTCGAAAGAGTCGTTGGAGATATTTCCTCAGCCTTGGTTTTGAAGCAAACACGTTTTGAGAATGACACTGTAATTTCTTTGTGGTTTTTCGTTTCAGTCTCTAAATCCCCTGCAAAGAATTCAAAGAAAACGAGAAAGCGTACTTTAGGTGGGGAGAACGATGATGACACAGGGCAAATAAAGAAAAAAAAGGCGCATCCAAACTATTTTGTATCTATACCAATAACCAACCCAAAGGTAATAATGTTATGTTATAATTGACTTTGTTACAAAAGATATGCAGGAAGTTTAAGATCAATGCATCGGTAATCAAGTCTGTTAGCTTATTAACCTGTTCCAATGTGTTGAGCTGAGCATGGGTGTTCATCTGTTTGTCTCCAGAACATCTAATGTGAAAGAAAGTCTTTATTAATTGTATTGTAAAGAGTGCAAATAAGTGCATTTAAAACAGACCAATAGGTAGAAACCTGGAAATCAGTACCCCGTTCCTGCTTTCCCCTCGTATCCCTTGATTCCGCAGCAACCACATCCTGTGAGTGAAGAATATGTGAGATAGACTAGCATATGTCGTTTTATTCCAATTTTGTGAATGCTCAAATGATCCACAATGGCCTGTTTTGGTTATGCATGTTCTTTAGGAATTCATGTGTTTCTACTTCTATCATGTGCACTTCTGTCATTCCGCTTAATTTTGTTTTTTAGTTCTCAGGGATAAAGATTTCAACAATCACAAACAAGCACCTTTAATAACTCTTCCCAACTTTTGACTTGTTATTTTGATGCAATGCTGGTGTATTAATCAAAGTTGCGCTGCAGTAGAGTTGCTGCCTTACAGCGCCAGGGACCCGCATTAGTTCCTGACTACGGGTGCTGTCTGTTTGCAGTTTGTACGTTCTTCCCATGACGTGCATGGGTTTTACCCGGGATCCCCAGTTTCCTCCCACAATCCAAAGACGTACAGGTTTGTAGGCTAATTGGCTTGGTAAAATGGTAATTTGTCCCTAGTGTGTGTAGGATGGTGTTAGTGTGCGGGGATTGCTGGTCAGCGCGGACTCAGTGGGCCGAAGGGCTGTTTCTGTGCTGTATCTCTGAAGTAAACTATAGAGAATCATGGATGTTCTGTTTTGAATCATGTTTTGCATGTTCCAGTAACTGAAAGCATGGTTTAAAATAATTATAAACAAGATAATGATTTATGTTCTTGGAAATGTTGGATATGTAGTAAAGAGAGTGTTCTGTCCATATCTTTCTTCTCACTTTAAACATGCCTATAATTTGCTGAAGCAGTGCAACTCATGGCATGAGTTGGTGGTTTGTTTCCCTCCCTTTCCCACCCCCCCCCCCCCCCTCCCCCCCTTATGTTTGAAACATTTTGCATTATATATCCCTGGAACAAATGATTTGACAATGGAGTATCTGTCACCCTGGTGAAAGGTAGGACGAGCAATCTATCTTGGAAATGAATGTGGTTAAAGACAGAAATAGAAACAGGAACGAAGTCGAATTAGAGTCAAATTTAAAGCATACAGACAAATAAAGAGAGGAATGAAAGAAAAAATTGTAACAAAAATAAAAACTAAAAACAAAAAAGGAAGAAAGAACCTGTTGGAATAAGTATTTTGATATGCTCCCCTTCAAAGAGGCATACTTGCATTTATATAACGCCACCATGACCTCTGGATGTCACAAATATTATTTTGCAGTATAACCACTACTGCAATCTAGGAAACACTACCGCAAAAGTGCATCACAACCAGTCATTAACAACAAGGTGATAATAACCAGGTAATATTTTTCATCCACAGACAGCTACCATGCCTAACTATTACTTTTAATAATTTGCGGTGAACGGATTTTCTCAACCCATCACAGTTGTTTTGATGAAGCTATGCCCATAATCATTGTAGGGTTAGGAATTCCAAGATTCAGGTTAAGAGACAGTGAAAGAATGGCAAAATATTTCCATATCAGATGGATGGAACACCAAGAAGTCCAGGTTCATCGGACAGCTCGGAGCATCCTGCAGGTGATGGTGCTCGTAGATGTCTGATAAACATGGCCTTCTTAGTGTTGGAGGCCATGGGGAGTAATCTAGACCATACCTCCAGCATTTATTATACCTGATACACGTTGCAACTACAATGCATCAGAGGTAGCTGCAGTGAACGTTTGTGGTAGTGTGTGAGTCCGTCAAATGATTTGCTGTGAGCTCAGTTTTGTTCATTCTTTTAGCAGCGAAAGGGAAAGAACTGCATCACACTGCCTGATAGACAGGAGATAAAAATTTGTTTTAAATTGCGTTAACTAGATTTTTCTATATTTTGATTTACATTCTGCACGTTAATAAGAATCGGGGACCCAAAGAACAACGCCACCGACCTGTGGTCACTCGGCCCCTCGCTTCATTTATTAGACCAAGGGACGCAGCCGCGGAACCCGAAGGCGGCAGCGACCAGAGAGGGCGCCTGTGGTCCCGTGCATTTTAATGGGTTTAGAAGATTACTAACTTGCCACAGTCACGTCTGTTTAATCCTCACATACACGAACAATGGAACAATGAAACTCTTACTGGCTGCAGCTTTACAGGCACATTAAATAAAACAACAAATAAATATCCAATAAATATATCGGTTACAATGGGTAAACTAGACCATAGTAATGCAAGTGGTTACTGTGGAAGACCTGAGATCAGCCTTCCTGAGAGTGAATCCATTGAAAGCAACTGTTCCGGATGGAGTCCCTAACCTGCTCCCTCAGGACCTTTGCGTTTCAGCTGGCAGAAGTATTCACTGACATCTTTAACCTCTCACAACACCATTCTGAGGTTCTCACCTGTTTTAAGAAGACCACTATTATCCCAGTGCCAAAGAAAAGTAAAGTAGCGTGCCTTAAAGACCGCCGTCCAGTGGCTCTCTCATCGACCATTGTAAAATGCTTCAAGAGTATGGTGATGGTGCACATTAACTTCAGCCTGCCAGTCAGCCTTGATACACTGCAGTTTGTTGTCTGTTGCAACAGATGAATCAACACCTGCCCTCCACCACTGGATCTACACTTTCTGACGCACAGACCATTATCAGTTTGGATAGGTGACAACACCACCACAATAATTCTCTATCTCGGTTCCCCTCAAGCATGCATTCTCAGCAGCCAACTATACTCCCTATACACTATGATTGTGCACCCAATTCTAATTAGAATCAGTTTTAATTGCATCTATAATTTGCAAACGAAACCACTGTGGTGGGCCAAATCCTGAACAAGATGGAGTTCAGGATAGAGATTTTAGTAGCATCGTGTCAGGACATAACCTCCGTCTCAATGTCAGCAAGACGAAGGGAGTTAACTGTCAACTTGCGGAAGCATGGTGGAGTACATGCCCCAATCAGCATCAAAGGTGCCGAAGTGGAGATGGTTTGGAGCTTCAGGTTTCTTGGTGTTAATATTACCAACAATCGGCTGTGATTAATGCGACAGCCAAATAGGCACACCAACACCACTACTTCTTGAGGAGGATGAAAAGATTCTGCAAGCTTCAAATGACTCTTATAAACTTCTACAGATGCACCATAGAAGACATACTCCGGTTTGCATCACAGCTTGGTTTGGGAACAGCTCTGTCATGAAGAAACGTTTTCATCTTGCTCCTGTTTGAGCTTCATTGCAGTGTCTATTTTATCTGCAGTTACCACTTAGTATTTCTATACTTGTGGCTCAGAAGGACCCATTAGGTCCTTAGTCTTACCAGATCTCTCCATAACAATGCCATCAGTACCAAACACGATGCCTTTTCACCTGTAGCCCTGTAGCTTATTCTCATCTTAATATCGCCCTCACTCCCTGCTGGTTCTTTTGCACTTATACACTAGAATAATTGACAATAGCAATTTAACCTACCAATACACCGTTGGCGTGTAGATAAAAACGTGATACTAAGTACAATTTTTCTATTTTTTCTTGCTATAATTGAAATATACTTCCAAACATTTTTTAAACTTTTCCTAATTGTTTAAGATTATAGGTGGCATCAAGGCTGTGCAAGACCTTGTGGTCCAAACAGATGAAAGGCTATCTAAGGCTATGATACCGATCTCCTGTCTTCATATCACGGTTCTTGTGACATACTTGGCAAGTGACGTGGAGGTGAACAAGTGAGTGCTGCTTAAATAATAAATACTTTATTAATCCCCTTTTCAGTGGACAGTACAGTATACAGTATACTGTCCACATACATTTTAGAATATTTCCTTGTAATGCATACCAAACCGGCCAAAAAGAAAAATTGTTACATTTACAATAGCATTATATAATAGTTTTTAGTACTACATTATCCCACTTGTCATTTAGGTATTTAGTGAGTGTTTATTTGTCATATGAATTCGATATAAACCACATCAATGGAAATCTTACTTGCTGCAACTTACAGGCACATTGGATGTAACAAACATAGCACCAATACATATACATAAATTATTTGTTATTCTAAGTAAACCAATGCAAAAAACAAATTCAATCAAGCAATCTTGGTAATGTAAAGTGCATCATGGTTCAGTGCTGAGGTAGGGTTGTGGTTATGGTGGTTCAAGAATGTGGCGGTTAATGGGGGAAAAAGCTCTTCTTGAACCTAGAGTTAACAGTTCTTCGGCTCCTGTTCCTTCTTCCCAATGATAGCAGTGAGAAGAGAGCATGTTGACATTTTGATTATCTTCCTGAAGTTCTCTTTGCTGGCGAGGAGGTCCATATTCATTTTGGACTTGCGAATGTCCATTACTGTTTAAGCTTCACTACAATGTAGACACCTTCATCCTTGAATTTCCAAAACTGGCCATGATGCATCCAGTCGGTATACTGTCCACATACATTTTAGAAGTTTGATAGTGTATTTTGCGACATTCTAAATCTCATTAAACTTCCAAGGAAGTACTTAAGCCAAATGTCCTGCACCTAAGTGAAAGAGGAAACACAAAGTGTTTGCCATTCTCTAAGATGGTGGATTTGCTATCTCTATTATCTAAAAACCCATCAGCTTCTGGTTTGAGCCCCCACAACACTGTACTTCAATGCAAAATTAGTCATAATACTCCAGATGTCGTTTTTTGCAATCTGATCCTTCCTCATATTTTGAGACTCTGACTTCTTGTTCCATATTTCTTCACTGCGAAAACATTATCTCGACCCGAAACGTCACCAATTCCTTCGCTCCATGAATGCTACCTCACCCGCTGAGTTTCCCCAGCATTTTTGTCTACCTTCGATTTTTCCAGTATATGCAGTTCTTCCTTAAGCATCTCAGTATTTATTATCCCTGCCAAGCCCCTCTAAGAATCTTGCATATTTTAGTGTAGTTATGTTATTATTTTAAACTTAGGCTGTGGGCCGAGCATCGAAAATGTGTCTAGAATTTAACTTTCTAAATAATATAATGAATACAATTGTGAGTGTGTATTTTGAATGAGACTACCGCAGAGGTCCAGCCCCTGAACCCGCCTAATTCATGGGTGAGGGCAGTTCTTGTGGGTTCCCCCATTTACTGAACCCCACTGACTGCCAGTGTGCAGAGTGGGGGTCACGGCCATAGTGGGACTGGGGCAGTGCTAACTCGGGGGAAAGGCTAAGGCATCTTCCAATGAGAGGAAAATGCCTAACCCTAACTTGCTCCAATTCCAGAGCTGCCATGACGGGAGCTGGAGCTGTTTTGGGACCGGCTGTGGGCTCTGCAAGTGTGACCGCTCAGCGCGTCCACCTCGGACAGCATGCCCTTCTGGATCATCATGGTGATGATGGTGAGGGGCAGCACTGCCCTGCACGCCGCCCAGGCCGCCTTCAGCACCCCCATAGTGCCAGTTCGCCCGCTCGCTCGCTCGCTGCAACACTGGCCTACCGACAGCCTGACCGATCCTTCACAGTAACCACCGGCCGGCCCGACAGTCCAACCAACCACTCGCAGTATCCACCGGGGCCCGACAGCCCGACCGATCCTTCACAGCACCCACCGGCGTGCCGACAGACAGACAGACAGACAGATCGACCGACTGACTGACCGTAATCCTATCCCTAGCTCTACATTTTTATTTATTTTTATTTAACAGTTCACATCATAACTTTACAAAGATAAATCGATTGTAAAACAAAATTATCAGCAAGATTAGCATTACCTTTATTCCTTCGAAACCTTGCTGTTGTTTTGATGTAATTAGGAGGCAGCCATGATCCCAGAGTGCTCGCTGCCTAGCTACCATGAAACAAAACGCGTGATTGATCAATTGGCGTCCGACGCAATGTCAAACGTGCATTGATTGGATTATTACTACTCAGAAAATTTGAGGTTTTTCTTGTATTTTACTAATATGTGCAGGTTTTGTTCGATGAGTTTCAGGTATGATTTCGATAATATTTTTACATAATATGTTAAATTCAGGTAGTTACATGATTTGGGTCACGTAACAAAGCACCTCGGCCCACAGCCTATATAGAAGCCTTATATGCTTAGTCTGTCGTCCTATGACAGACATGCCATTTCAGGAGCCAGAATTATGAATATTTGCAGCACTTTCTCTGTAGCTGCACTCCTTTTTATAAATAATGAGACCAAAATTATGCGTTATACTCCAGCCGAAGTCTCACCAGAGCCTATATTATTTTAGTGAGACATCTTTACTCTTGCAATAAAATCTGCCTTCCTAATCTTCCACTGCATCTACAAATTAGCACTCAATGACAAGTGTACAAGGGCACCCAGGTCCCTTTGAACATTAACATTTCCCAAACACTTATCATTTTAAAAACAATGCCCAGCTTCTCTGCTGAAGTGGATAATATCACATCTTTCTGACATTGGACATCTGCCAAGTTGTTGCCCACTCACTTAATTTGTCTGCTTTTTTCACACTCACTTAATTTGTCTGCTTTTTTCACACTCACTTAATTTGTCTGCTTTTTTCCCTCGGAGGCTCTATGCATCCTCATCAGAGCTCACATTTCCATGGATCTTGATTTATTTTTTTAAACTAGAAAGGTTGCACGTAAGTTAGCAGGCTGAGATTTACCCTTCCATTTCATGCATTAATGTGAAAGTGAAGGGACGACCTGATTTGAAGGTGTAGAAATTTCAACTTAATTGGGGTCCAGGCTTATGGCAAAGCCCATTTATTGGGAGGCCCAATAAATATTATTAAATTCAAACACGAACCAGTCTTGGAGAAAAAAATCTTTATGTATAACCTCTCTGTAGAAATGAGATACTTCTTAAGAACACAGTCTGCCTGTTTCATTGCAGGAGGACACTGAAGAGAGTTGCTTTGAACATTGGCAAGTAATTAGTTTCATTGACACGTGCAACAGCACTCTATTAAATAATGTAACAACTACCAATACTTCAAGCCCTTTGAAACCAGCCATTGAGTGTGGGACATCCTAATTCTGTACCATTGTAACCACGCAGAGGAAGACAATAAATAAATGTCCTTGTTAACTGGCCCTCACCAGCATGATTTATTACATTACTGTGGAGGTATGGTTACTTGTCAAGTGATTTGTGTACTTTTGACGAAAAAAAAATAGACATGGATGTTTGTAAAAATTGAATCAACTCTTAACCCAGGGATGCCCACTACACACAAAATGACAACATCCCCAAGTCTCCTCGATATCTGAAGAAAAATCACCAGCAAAATAAATTGTCATGCCTCAATTCTCAAATGCATATATTCTTCAATTGTGCACTCATGTTGTAAATAGATTTTCTGCAACAGTGGGAAACACAGCCATTCTTCTGGTGTTTTGTTGCATGTTATTGGGCATTTAAAATAACAAATTCCAAATACAGGTTTTTAAGCATCTCAAGCCTGATCTGCATAAATGCAGGTTCGATTAAATATAATGTAAATATTCAAATGCAAGAAAGAAGTAATTGGTGTGGGTTTGGTGTTTTTCTTAACCCCCAAATGACATGCTGATGTTCAGCCTTTTAAATGTTGAAGTTCTCTGTTTCAGGGCTCCCAACATTCACTTGAAGACATGTGACCAAAATGTCACAATGACAAAATAGACATGACACAGTGTCCCTTTCAAGTTTGACATCTGGTTGTGGCCACAGAGATGATAAACACTTATGGGAATTCCACCATAAATCTCAGATTTTCTTGTTCTTATTTCCAGTTTCCACATGAATTGTTATGGTGGGTCACCTCTGATACATTTAAATGGTAAATGTATACACAATGCATACTTTGGTGCACAGTTACAGTAAATCCTTCTCTCCCTTTTTGATCAAAAAGAGACTTAGTTAATATTTAACTCAATTTTTTTAGTTTGGAATTGCATTTAGATGTGTGCAAATTCCTGTTTGGGGTATTTGATGTTATTTTTGTTTGAAATTGTATAGTATATTTACTACTGGAATATTTAAAGAAAACATAAGACATACTTATCCATAGCATAAGTTTCCACGTTGGTTGAACAGAGTAGAATGAGTTCAAACCCATTCATTTGTTATGGAAGCTGTTTGGTTTTCTTTCTGGTAGAGCAGTGAGTACAATTGAAGAATGCAAGAAGCCTGTGCAGGAAATCCTCCTGGGAGCACAGTTGGCATTGGGATTTCACGGGATTGCAGATTTCAGAGGAGAAGTGGTATTTGCACAGTTAGTGCAAAATGAACAGCTGACCACATTGGTCCATATTGTTGGTAAGTAGTTTGATTAGGAGTTGCTTTCAGAAGTATTTATATCATTGGTACCAATGAAAAAATGTTTATCCGGCAAGAATTCCACAAATATTTTTGGAATACTGTATGTTCTGTTCTTCAGAACTAGGGGGTGTTTTTAATTAATTGCTTTCTAGATAAACTCATTTCTGAATGATGTTCCCAACATTTTTACTACATTTTATCTGGTTTCCCAGTTCAGCCATTTGTTACCTTTGACCAGGTGCTTCTGGAAAATATTGCCTGTGTTAAAGCTAAGAATCCATGAGATCTGAATGTTCCCCCACATAATGAGGGTGCCAGCTGTTTCAAATATGTTGCCTGTTTCAAATATGTTGCCTTCATTAACGCAGTAAAATTTTCCCAAGTCTATTAATTTCCTGTCAAACATATGCATTTTGTATGCATTTTCAAAAAGTCAGTCACAATTTCATTTGGGTGACACTCAATTGGGATAAAATTACATAGTACATACCTACGTGGGACAGGACAGGACAGAGCCAGCAGAAGGGTACAGTGCCCTCCATAATGTTTGGGACAAAGACCCATCATTTATTAATTTGCCTCTGTACTCCACAATTTGAGATTTGTAATAGAAAAAAATCACGTTTGGTTAAAGTGCACATTGTCAGATTTTCTTAAAGGGTAGTTTTATACATTTTGGTTTCACCATGTAGAAATTACAGCTGTGTTTATGCCTAGTTACCCATTTCTGGGCACCATAATGTTTGGACACATGGCTTCACAGGTGTTTAATTGCTCAGGTGTGTTTAAACGCCTCCTTAATTCAGGTATAAGAGAGCTCTCAGCAACTAGTCTTACCTCCAGTTTTTCCATCACCGTTGGAAACTTTTATTGCTGTTTATCAACATGCAGACCAAAGTTGTGCCAATGAAAATCAAAGAAGCCATTATGAGATTGAGAACCAAGAATAAAGCTGTTAGAGACATCAGCCAAACCTTAGTCTGACCAAAATCAACTGTTTGGAACGTCATTAAGTAGAAAGAGAGCACTGGTGAGCTTACGAATTGCAAAGGGACTGGCAGGCCAAGGAACACCGCCACAGCTGATGACAGAGGAATTCTCTCTATAATAAAGAAAAATCCCCAAACACCTGTCCGACAGATCAGAAACGCTCTTCATGGGTCAGGTGTGGATTTGTCAATGACCACTGTCATGAACAGAAATACAGAGACTACACTGCAAGATGCAAACCACTGGTTAGCCACAAAAATAGAATGGCCAGGTTACAGTTTCCCAAGAAATACTTAAAAGAGCAACCACAGTTCTGGAAAAGGTCTTGTGGACAGATGAGACAAAGATTAATTGAAATCAGAGTGATGGCAAGAGCAAAGTATGGTGGAGAGCAGGAACTGCCCAAGATCCAAAGCATACCACCTCTGGTAAAGCAAGAAAGGAGTTTTTCAAAGCTAAAAAAATGGTAAATTCTTGAGCGGCCAAGTCAATTCACCGATCTGAACCCTATTGAGCATGCCTTTTATATGCTGAAGAGAAAACTGAAGGAGACTAGCCCCCAAAACAAGCATAAGCTAAAGATGGCTGCAATACACGCCTGGCAGAGCATCACCAGAGAAGACACCCAGCAACTGGTGATGTCCATGAATCGCAGACTTCAAGCAGTCATTGCATGCAAAGGATATGCAACAAAATACTAAAGATAACTACTTTCATGTACATGACATTAGCCTAAATATTGGAATTTAGATGTTGCATGTATTTTGCTGGATAACTGTCGGCAAACTATGAGCAATCAAAATACGTGGGAGAGGTAGGTACATGTCTACCCAAAAATGATCTAAATAGGAAATTGTTATCATGTTCTTTATAAAAATAATAATTAGCTGAATTATTGATCCACTGCTCGGCTCTCTGGCAACCGCATAATATATAGAAGGGAAGATAATAGGATCAGTAGAAATGATGGGAGTGCTATCAAATTTTCTCCAATGTTTGGTCTATTACATTATTGATTCGAGGGGGCACCGTTGAGTATGGCTGCTCTGCCTGCAGCTGTCTGTCCTTTTCACCCTTTTTTTTGTTTTTAGTGTCTTAACATTTTTTGGTTTGGAGCTCTAGTCTTTTGTGGGGTTGGGGGGGAGAGGGAAACTGTATTCTCGGTCCCTACCTGGTCGGAGTTGCGGCTTTCAACCGAGCCGCATCTTCTCCCCTTCCTCACGGCCTACCAACGGGCCTGGACCAGCGTTTCCTGCCCGGACTGGCCAGAACTTCAGCTTCAGCGGCGGCACAGCGCTGAAGCACCATCGCGGAGTGGGCGTTGCCTCACCCGGGTCGCCGTGCGGTGGGCTCCGGAGTGCTGAGACCGCCGACTCCAACATCGGCCGTTGGGGAGTGTCCAGCCGCGGGCGGCGCTGAGATTAAACACCGTGGTGCCTGGGATCTCTCGCTGAGATCACCAGTGTCGGAGCTTGGACCAGCGTGGCCTGTGGACTTCGGAAGCCGTGGTCTCCAGGGAGGAAGCGGCCGTTCCAGACACTTCAAGCCGCCAGAACTCCATCATCCGGCAAGAGTGCCTGTAACATCAGGCCGCCATTGCGGCGACTGCGGAGGCCTCAATAGGCCCGACCATAGGTGAACAAGAGGAAAAGGACTGGACTTTGTTGCCATCCCTTACAGTGGGAACCATTGTGGGGGGATGTTTTTATGTTTTATGTTAAATTCTTTAATGTTGTCGTTTATTTTTATTGGTGTGCTGCAGATGGCTCGGAAAACATGGCTGCTGGAGGTGAGAGTGAACGCTGGCGCGACTAGCTGCCGCTGCTCTCTCTCCGAATTGTGTATGTGTTGTTTTTGTTTCATGCTTGTTTAATTGTAAGGTGTCATGCTTGTTTTAATTGTAATGTGTCCTTGAGAGTCCTGAAAGGCGCCCATAAATAAAATGTATTAATATTATTATTATATATGGTCTTCCCCTCTATTTTGTACCAAGACATATTTACTGTTATAGATCCGACATGACTGCTTGGAAAATGTCTTCTTTTGTAAAAAGGCATGAAGGGAGAAAGTCACTGATGTCTCTTTTTTCTAACAGAAATATATCATTTTTTAGAATTGATATTATGTTGGCATTTAACATTGATTTGTCCCCTCATGAAATGTCTAATTTTAGTTGACATTTATTTATTTATTTATTTATTTAAAAATTCTCCTTGTGATTGTGGCTGTGACGCAATTTGACATGCACTTTTGTCCTTGGCTATATTTATTTCTGGTACAATTGTAAGCCGACCCATATTAATGTTGTCCTTGGTTTGTATGAATGTCAACGGTATGGATTATTTCATTAGAAATAAGACTGGCTATAGAATACCCAATAATAACTTACAGAATAAAATAACAATTAAAAATGACAATCGATTGTAAAATATTTTGAATTTTCAGTGACTATAACATTAAAGCATTAATGTACCTGCTTACGTCCTTTTAGGAAAATTCCAGCACGGTTTGCCATTATAGCCGAGCATATTCTGTTGAGACATAGACACTTGCAATGTAGGAAATACAGTAGCTAATTTGACGCCGCAGTATCCCTTAAATGCCATTGGGACTGTTTTTAATTAATAAATAAATACTTGTCATGACATTGAAAGTAGCTCATTTACTTCTACAAATTGTGCTAGGAATCTTTTATTTTTCTCAATATATTTCAGTACATACTAGGTTCTTGTCTCAGGAGAATGAAAAAAATAGCCATAAACGTTCAACTTAGGGGGAAGACTACTTTTTGTCTGAATGATGGAGTATTAGCTATAAGGGGAAGTCGGACATATTTGGATAATTTTCTCTAGAACATCTGATGCTTAGGGGAGACCTGATACAAGTTTATAAAATTAGGAAAGTATAGATAGGGTAGACAGTCAGAACATTTTCCCCAGGATTTGTATGGATAAAGCTGCCAGAGGAGGTAGTTGACATAGGTACTATTGCATCATTTAAGAAACATTTAGACAGGTACATGGATGCGATAGATTGAGAGGGATATGGTCCAAATGCAGGCAGGTGGAACTGTGTAGATGGATATGTTGGTCGGTATCGGCAAGTTGGGCTGAAGGGCCTGTTTCCATGCTGTATGATTCTATGGATGGAAATAACAAAGATAGTGGGAAATTTTCCTGGGGGGAAATTCTTAGAGACAACATCTATCTGCATTGTTTTGAAAAAAACAACCAAGAGGATTGACCAGGGCAGAAGGATAAGGGCCAAATGCAAGCAAATGGGACTAATTCAGGAAGACACGTTGCTTGCAATGAACGGTTGGGTTGGGCTGAATGACTAGTTTCCATGCTGTACATAACTATGAATGTCTCCATTTATTTGAATGGAACATCCAATAAGTCTACTATTTAATTAAAAATTATGGTCAGTTTTCCACTGTACACGCATTCCCACTATGATGAAACGTACTTAATTTTTAGATCATTAACTGGGGGAGAATTGAATTACTGTCTGAAAGGTGAAAAGTTAGTAGACTAAACTGCACATGAATGAGTCCACCTCATGTTTACCTTGATGTAGTTATTTAATGTATTTCAAACATAACATCAAGCAGACGATTATGCTCCTGAAAAATAAATTTGTTAAGATGATTAAAGCTATTTAAAAAATGAGATCTGTTTAGGAAAACGTTTATTTAAATTTTCTTGAAGAAGTTTGCCAACCCAAAACATCAAACTCTCTTCTTCCATAGAAGCTGACGAACCCATTGTGCATTTTTTGCTCATGATTCGAGCATTTACAGTCTCTTCTGTCTCCGTTTATTTGAATGGAACATCCAATGAGTCTAATATTTAATACAGAAATAGTCAAAGGCCTAAATTTAAACTTTCTGATTACAAAGTTTCTGACTATTCCTTAAATGCCAATCTATAAAATCATGAGAGGAATATATTGGGTAGATGCACAGAATCCCTTGCCCTGAGTAGGGGAATCGAGGACCAGAGGACATAGGTTCAAAGTGAAGGGGAAAAGATTAAATAGGAATCTGAGGGGTAACTTTTTCAAACAAAGGGTGGTGGGTGTATGGAACAAGCTGCCAGAGGAGGTAGTTGAGGCTGGGACTATCCCAACATTTAAGAAACAGTAAGACAGGTACATGGAGAGGACAGGTTTGGAGGGATATTTACCAAGCGCAGGCAGGTGTGAATAGTGTAGCTGGGACATGTTGGCCGGTGTGGGCCTGTTTCCACACTGTATGACTGTGACAAAACTTTGACCATTTTCTTATCACAGCTCTTCAGATGATCATAAACGTAATTTATTAACCAAGTATGTTTTGCAACATATACGAGGAATTTGATTTGCCATACAATCATACCAAAAAAAGCAACAAGACACACAACTACATAAAAATTTGACATATACATCCACCACAATGGCTCCTCCCCATTCCCCACTGTGATGGAAGGCAATAAAGTCTTATCTTTCCTCCTTTTCTCCCGTGGTCAGGGCAGTCGAACCATCTGCGGTCGGGGCAGTCGAACCATCCGCAGTCGGGGTGATTGAAGCTCCCGCAGCCGGCAATCGAAGCCCTCACATCGGGGCGATCTAGGCTCCCACAGCTTGGAGCTCCCGAAGTCGGTCTCTAACCAGAGACCGCAAGCTGCACGTTGTTAAAGTCCGCAGGCTCCCGCGGTTGGAGCTCCCGAGGTCCCAGCATGAGGCCGCCAGCTCCACGATGTTAGGCCGCAGTGCAGATGGAGATACGACACAGAAAAAGTTGCATCTGCGTCGAGGAATGCGATAAAAAAAGTTTCCCCCACCCTCCCACTTCCCCCCACATAACACAAACCTAACGAGAAACTAAAACATACATTTTACAGAAGGAAAAAGACGAGACAGATCGTTGGCGTCAGCCATTGTACGGCACCCCTGATTGCCTTTTTGAAAATAGTTACAATTATTAAACACTTGCAAACATACAGAATGAAATGCACATCTTACCAGACTGTTATTTAGCCAAGTAATAGATGTGATTCTTCCTGAGATTATTGATTGTGTTTATTTTTTTACTTTATGTCAGCTCTGTGCCACATTCGGAGACATATTAGATGTCTACTTTTTCCAGAATTAGCTGAATTTTATCTGCTTATTCCACAGAGACTGTAAGGAAAAGATTCCAAGCAAATGGCATTTTGATTGGAGACAGCAGAGCTTTTAAACCTCACTTAACCTTTATGAAATTATCAAGGGCACCAAAGCTACATCACCAGGTCAGACTGCATTTCAAATGAATCATAAGCAAAGTATATAAGTAAGCCAATATGAGAAACAATCATTTGGTTACTGTGATGTAAATGTTGATGCTGCTGCGCAGAAATTCCAATAGTGCTGCATGTATGAGGTGTATTGGTTCGTAATAAGTTTGTCTATATCACAAGATTTGTCCTTTTACTACAGTGTTGTATGAACATGAGAGGTAAGAAGAAACAGCGGTCTTGTTGATGTGAAGTCATATGTTGCTGCTTATTCAAAAAAATGAACAGTGTTGCAATGATTTCCTTTTTGTTTATTATCCTAGTGAAGCTCGGTTTTATGTTGGGATAATATCCTTTTTGTTTATTTATTATCACAATGATCGTCGGTTTTATGTATCATGCATTTTTTTTAAATGATCATTAACATCAGGCATATCCTGTGTAGATTAATACCTTGACTTTTTGAGCTTGCTATGAGAAGACAGCCTATGAAACTAAAATTTGTGCTAATACAATCAAATTGGGTTCTGGATGTCTGCAAATGTTTTACGCAAGACCTGCATAGCATATAATCAGGAGAGATTTGCATCATCTCTCATCATGGAACAGGAAGTAAATCTAAGCCACAGCAGCATTAAATCATAATGTTTCAGTCTTCACTCGAATACATTGGGTGTTAAGTTTGAACTAATGCTCTAATATGAAATCCTTAAGATCGTGTCTGCTTGTGAAGTTTGGCAAAGTACGATAGTATTATCCAAACAATAAAGATGTTATTCTGATACTAACCTTGCAAAAGGTGAGGACAACAGAACTCCTCATGTTCTCTCTATGAAAAAAATATTTTTTGCAGGAATCTGAGTATTACCGTTCTTAAGTAGACAGAGGGTAAACATAGGCACGGTCAGTGTACAATTATACGTGAACTATAATGTAAAAAAGCTGATAAAGCCTACATTTGACAATGCACACCAATGTTATTTTTTTTTTGTACTGAACTGTGACTTCCTTGATACTCATATGAATAGTTTACGGCCACTGACCATTTTGGGGCAGTTTAACTTGGGTGTGTCTTGCTCCACGTTTATCTCATAAATCTTATAAATCTCATAAATGCAAAAAATGGTTCCTTTACAAATAGTTCAAGCATTTTCATTAAAAATATGAAAGACTTTGCTGTATTTTTTTTATTTTCTTCACTTTTCCTTTACATTTCTCCTTAGGGTGGCGCCGTCGAGTGTGGCAGCCTTGCCAGCAGCTGTGTGTCCTTTCACCCTTTTTGTTATTTTTAGTGTGTCTAAAATTATGGTTTAGTCTTTTTGATGTGGGGGGGTGGGGGACTTACCTGGACGGAGATGCATCTTTTTTCCCCCGAGTCGCATCTTTGCCCCCCCACCTCACGGCCTACCAACTGGATTGGCGCGGCCTTTCCTGCCGGAGACCGGCCAGAGCCACAAGAGCGGCGCAGCACTGAATTACCATCGCGGAGCGGGATGATGCCTTGTCGGGGATCGGCGTGTTGGAGCTCCGGAGTGTTGGGCCTGCTGATTAACACCGTGGAACTGTGTAGCAATGTTATAAAATTTTGAGATTTAAAAAATCAAGTCTGCAATTTATCCCATCAGATAAAGCATAAAAAGAAGTTTAATTTGACGCCTAATTTACTTTCATATCTTCAGTATTAAGAAAGTTATGGCCATTTTCATACTCAGAAATTAGCATCTTGTTCCCCATTGCCTTTCAATTGACAACACAAAAGCTGTGATCTGGAAAAGTTAAAAGCCCATAACTTACTTAAAAATTAAGAGAACTCAATGAAATTTTCAGTTATTATATTCTGAAACAAATATGAAACAATCTTATTTGGATGACCTGAAATTAAAGCATATAATTAGTTAGTTATCTAATTGTAGCCAATTACAAAATTCAATGAGTAGATCTAAACATCTATCCATTTCTTAAGAAAAGATAAACTTTTTTTTAATTGCCTAAGTGTCCAAATAACATTCACACAATAATCCACAATATAACATAATTTTTAAATCTCATTTTCATGAATTTCTGGGCCAAATGGAAGGAATTTATTGTTTGATTCTTGTAAATTAATGGCCATTTAAATCAACTAGCGAGTGGGTGAAGTCGGGAGGAAAAATATTGTTTGTTCATACATTTTTTGGGATCCTATTTCGCACCATGAAAATATTATTAAAGCCTCCCGAAAAACCAAATTTTAATATAAAAATAAACTATTTACCTTTTCTTCTCCCCTACGCAAATTCCTTCTGGTTGTCGGTGCTCACGGCTTTTGAAGGTGATTTTTAAATGACTCTAGTTAATAAATAATTTAGAGTAATTTAAAAATACCTTTATTCATGAAATGTCGGAGCAATTTTTCTTCCGCAACGAAATCGCCCTACATTGATCGATTTTCCAGGTCTTTTGAAAGACGGCACTTTAAGCCTGCCCCCCTCTGAAAGGCGCCAAAGTCGCGCACACGCGGAGCGGTAGAACTGCAGCGCTGCTCAAGGTAAGTTTTGCAACATACCTAAACTGTGGTCTGCAGAGCTTATAGCTGCGGGCGGCGCTGACTTTAACATCGCGGAGGTCTGAGACTCCTTGCTGGGATTGCCAGTGTTGGATCTCCGTCCAGCTCGGCCTGTGGACTTCGGAAGCCGCGGTCTTCGGTAGCAAGTGGCCGATTCGGAAACTCCAAGCCGCAAGTGTGTTCTGATCCGTTCGGACGTCGGAGTTCCAATCATCCTGGCGAGAGGGCCGGAACATCGGGCCGTCCGTAGCGGCGACTGCGGATGGTTCAAAAGCCCTGACGACGGGTAAACAAAGAGGAAGATGACTGAACTTTATTGCCTTCCCTCACAGTGGGAAACGTTGATTCCGCTGTGGGGGATGTTCATGTTAAACTCTATCGTGTGTTGTATTCTTTTTATTTGTATGGCAATTCAAATCTCAGTGTACCAATTGGTGCATGTGACAATAAATGTAACTTGAACTTGAACTTGTTAAAAAAAAATGCAAACTACGATATGGTTACATTAGAAATCATTCGATTTATCTCTGATTTTGGTTTTGAAAATGGCACCTAATGGATTGGGAGCGCACATTAGCCAGGTATCCTGATATAATGCATAGGAAGGAACTGCAGATGCTGGTTTAAACTGAAGTTAGACACAGAATGCTGGAGTAACCCTCCAAAGTTATTGGAATGTTTGGTGGAGATTATCAAGGAAGAACTGCCAGGCAGTTGAAGTCCCATTCAATAATTTTAGTGAAATCAATGACATTGATATATAGAAGATAGACACAAAATGAAAGATCAAGATACATTTATTTGTCACATGTGCCAGTTGGCACAGTGAAATGTGTGTTCACCATACAACCATACAATAAAATAAAGTACACAACACACAATAGAGTCTAACATAAAACATCCCCATACAGCAGAATCAAAGTTTCCCACTGAGGGAAGGCACCAAATTCAGTCCTCTTCCTCTGTTGTTCTTAATGTTCACCCGTGGTTGGGGCCTCCCGAGCCCTGCGCAGTCGCCACTACGTGTGGCCAGATATTCAGGCCCGCCCACCGGGATGGAACTCCGACGTCGGACTGGGAGAACAACCTCCGCGGCTTGGACCTCCGAATCGTGCCGCTTCCTACCAGTATCTGCGGCTACCGTAGTCCACATGCCGCGCTGGGCGGAGGGTCCCAGGGACTCCGTGATGTTGAGGTCAGCTACGCCCGCGTTGGGAGCTCTTCAAACCTCAGCTCCACAATGTTGGAACTGCGGGCCCAACACTCCGGAGTTTCAAACGGCGATCCAGGTAGGCATCGCTCCGCAGTAAATCCAGCGCTGCGACTCCGCTGCTGAAGCTCTGGTCCGGGTCCCCAGCAGGAAAGGCCGCTCTGATCCAGTTGGTAGGCTGCGAAGAGGGGGGCGAGGACGCGACTTGGAGAATAGTTACGTCCTCGCCAGGAAGCGACTGAGAAGCGGTTTCCCCCTTACACTACTCCCCTCCCCCACATAGAAAAAGTAAAGAAACTCCAAACACACACTTTTAAGACAAACTAAAATGTTAAAAAAGATAGAAAAAACGGACAAACTGTAGGCAGAGGCTGCATTCAATGCGGCGCCCCGAAATGCTGGCGTAACTCAGCGAGACAGGCAGCATCTTTGGATAGAAGGAATGGGTGACGTTTTGGGTCGAGACCCTTCTTCAGACTAGTCTGAAACTTCCTGTTCCTTCTCTCCGGATATGCTGCCTGTCTCGCCGAGTTACTCCAGCATTTTGTGTCTATCTTCTATGTATGAATGCCATTGATTTCACTAAAATTATTGAATGGGGTTTCAGCTGCGTGGCAGTTCTTTCGTGGTAATCTCCACCAAACATTCCAATAACTTTGGAGGGTGTATTTGGCAGGCAACCCTGTCTTCACCCTCCCACCCTTTAAACCAGGTCTGAGAAATGGGAAAACTTGCTCCGTAACCCCAATCTTTTAAATATATGGTCAGGCTTGTCCAGAAGCTTCTAGAGGTTAGCACACCTCATTTCATCAATTGTTCTGGTCTCTATTTCACTCAAGTCCCATGCCACATGATTTACTTCAAAGTGGCCTAACAATCTACCCAATTGGAAAAAACAAAGAAAATAAGATTAGCCAGACTCACCATGCCAAAATTTGATAAAATAAAGTCAATCTCTATAGTCAACCATCTATAATTTATTTGCACGAAGAATGTAGAAATCAGGAGCTAGAGAAGGCAGTTGAGGCAGGTACTATAACACCATTTATAAGACACTTGGACAGGTACATGGCTAGGAAAGATTTAGAACATTTCATCTCTTCAGTGGCGCTGCTAATTTTAGATCAGCCTGCTCTGAAGTGTTCATTCATCCTTAACTAGTTAAGTTTTCTGGTTTGTTTGGATTTACAGAATGTCATTGAGGTCAAATAGAAAGTGACATGGTAGAAACATTGTATGCTGGATAATGTGACTGTACATATAATATCTACATCATTATACTAACTAATACAAATTCCAGAATATTTGGCTGATAATCAGTTCCTTAACAACATTACCTTAGCTGTGTCAGGTCTTATTACCACAGCAAAGAAAGGAAATTGCACAAACAATGAGTATAGATGCATTTATTTCATCAGTATAAAATCATTGAATCAAATTTAACAAGGCAGGATATTGAAGCTAGGATCCAGTTAAATTGCACCACGTCATAAAGTACAACCCATGAAATATTTTAAGAAATAATATAAATGGGGACATGAAATGTACTCGCGTAGAGGCAGCATCAAAGAAATGCATGTTTTCTCTATTGTTTACATGGGGAATATTAGGCCTGCAAATGCATTTTTTGGTTGATTGTCGAAGTATAAGTTTGTTCTTTCAGCTTTCAATGACTCTTACAAAAATATTTTTATGGAAGTAAATTGATCTATCCAGGTAAATAATACTATAATTACAGTACTGTTAATAAGGGAAGAGGTGAATAATGTGAAGGCTGACTAAGTCTGGAAGTAGAGTCAGAAGTACCACGGATCTGTGGAATTTTACATCCAGAAGCGTCATTATTCTGGTAATTAAAATTGCATTTAATTTTACAAACAGTTCTTACATTAATGCACTTGGACTCTTGTAGTGTGTTGGGATATTTTTTTTGTTAAATATTATTTAATTTTATTGTGAAGATCCGTGCTTTCTGTAATTGGAACAATATTTGCCCTTTTTCTGATAGGATTGGCTGCAGCTACCAGATTCTTCACATTTTACCTTCACAGTTTGCAACTAAAATACAAAACTTGGTAGTAAGCAAAGTTAAAGATTTTGCATACAAATTATCATCCACTTTGTAATACTGGTAATTCACAATGCAAGCGCTCTGATACCAGCTTAAGTTTTACTTTAGTGCATTTTCATATGAGCAAAGGGTTAAAATTATGCCTGTAACATGAAAAGCTAAGGATTATAATTTGAATTGTATAAGGATTGTATTTAATAATTGGATGTGACTGAAGAGTTTGGAAACAAATTACGACAGTTGCAGCTCAACAGTTAGAATGTAATCATTATTGATTCTGTGTATAAACTATTCTGCCCTATATAATTACTGTATCTAAAATAACCGTATGTAATCATTTTGTGTAAACCTTGATTATATTGCTGTCCATTGTGACAGTAATACAACCTCTGAGTCAGAAGGTTGAGTTCTAGTCTAAAGTCACTTTTGAGATTTGAGAACAATAAATTAAAGGTGCTCAACTGAGGGAGTTGCTCTGTTTTGGAAGAATATTACATTCTGTTCCTTTTAAGTGTTTGTAAAATATTCATGGCACTATTTTAAAGAACAGCAGAGATTTTTTCTGGTATCCTAGTATCCTAGCCAATCCTCTATTTATCCGCAAATAAAAACAAACGTACTGGTTATCTATTTGACTGATCGTTTTGGTACTTATGTGTGCAATTTTAACAGCCATATTTCGTACATCGCACTGACAGATTTTTGGAAGTAATTTGTTGGACTGAAATGCACTTACACTGGCAGTGGTTGTTTTGGAGAACTGCCAGTGACATTCTCTTCACTGAATCGTTGTCAGAAAGCACAGAAACAGGCCTATCGGCCCAACGAGTATGCACTGACTGTCAACTATCCACTTGCACTAATTAGCCATTAATAATAGTTGTCATTATTCTTCCCACATTGCCATCAATTCAACTATGCACGAGGGGCAATATGAGTAGTCAATTAACCTACCAACTTGGAATGGTGAGAGTTAACTGCAGCAAATGCACAAGGCCACAGTAAAATTGCACACAAACAGTATTAGGTATCTACCGGTGTGGGAGTGGAGTGGGGAGGGAGGGAGAGGAGCACACCTCTCCTAACTGCATCAACATGCCACCCATGCCTATATGAAAAGCCTGGATCAGAGACAACCTGGGAGTCAGATGCAAGTGAATCAGATCTACCCTTCTGCTGTTGGACTTGCCACTTATGCAACAGTGCCAAACACATTTGCCTTCAGCCATTTATAATTCAGTAGCTTGCCTTATTAATCTTCTAACAATAATTTAAAAGATGTGGTTGGTTTGTTTTTTCTTTATTTTCTATTAATTTTATAATTTTAACTAATTTATAGTAGGTTATGGTATTTTAGATAAATATATTGAATTTTTCCATATTATTTGCATCTCTTTGAACTGTTTTAAAAATTATTGGATTATCTGAGTTTTAAAAATAGTCCTAATGCTTATATCAGCAGTCGTTGGATGTAGCAGGGTGCGAGGGGGAAAAAAGCAAAGTGCTGGAGTAGGGTTTCGGCCCGAAAAGTTGCCCATCTCTTTCGCTCCTTAGATGCTGCTGCACCCGCTGGGTTTCTCCAGCCTTTTGTGTACCCTGCTGGAGTAACTCATCGGTCAGTAGGCTTTGGCAAACCGAGTGCATCGGCATGAAGTCTAAAGAAGGGATTCTTGACTTGGAATCACCCATCTATGTCTCCCAGATATGCTGCCTGACATGCTGAGTTAATGCAGAACTTTGTTTTTTATTTGTAAACCACCATCTGCAGTTCCTTGTGTCTGAATTGTCTGAGGTTTAGTTACTGCTTGTGACCTGTAACTTTGCAACCTGGCTGTGGCAGCCAGGACTCCAGATCCATTGGTATTACAGAGTTGTAAAAGGTAAATGTATGCACAGGGAAAAAAAAACAGCAATGACGCTTAGGTCATCACTCTGTGAGCACAGAATTGGAATGCAGGCAAGTAATCCTCATCCCTGACAAAGGTATGCAGCCTTTCCTCGATCAACAAAATAAATGGGTCCCTGTAATTTATTTCACTTGACGAAATGCACTATGGACATTTTTGGACAGAACATTCCCAGTGGACACGGTGCCCTGTTCCTTATAGCAAAATATAGCTTTGTAAATTAAAAAAGATATGTATCCCAAAGAGTCAATATTAAAATATATAAATCAAGAAATTGTAAATCGTGGAATTACTGTGTTTAGATGCATGCCTTTCTCTGTACAGTTTTTGGTTACTTAAAGTAAGAAGAAATATATAACATCCAATTTGCCTACCCATCAGTAAGAGTGCTAATATTGCTACCTGGAGCACTGGCATATTTTGAGCATTGTGTTTGCAATGATTGTGTAATGAACATCACTGTGATAAAATGTACAGTGAACAAAGAACAGTTTGTCAAACATTCTACCATAAGTACCTCCTGTACATCAGCGAGACAAAACATTGGCTTGGCGAGCATTTCACTGAGCACTTGCACTCGGTTTGCCAAAGCCTACTGGATCCTCACAGACGCAAACTATTTTAACTCCCCTTCCCATTCCCATACTGACCTTTCTAACCTGGATCTCCTCCATTGCCAGAGTGAGGCAACACACAAACTGGAGGAACAGCACTTCATATTCTCCTTGGGTCGCTTACAAACCAATGGTATGAACCAATTTTAGGGAATATCCAACACCCACCCACCCCCCTCCGCTTTATCCCCACACCCCACTCCTTTCTCCCCCACACCTTTCCCAGTGCCCCAGGTGGACTAGCACCTACTTTTCCCCTCTCCACCCGTCTGTCTCATACCTGCTTTTATCTCTTCCAATCATCTGCCTATCAAACCCTCCTCTCTCACCTGTGTCCTCCTATTACCTGCCATGCTTTGTCCAGCATCTCCTCTCTGCAAGCTTTCTTCCCCTCCCCCCGCCAACAATCAGTCTGAACAAGGATCCCAACCCGAAACTTCGCGTCCATATTCTCGGGGAGATGCTATCTGACCCGTTGAGTTACTGCAACTTTTCGTGTCATTTTCTACCACAATATATGCATTAGCATTAGCATTGAATTGTAGCTTAAAATTGATCACTAGTTCACATTGAACTGGTGGTCATGTTTCCATACAGTAACACACCTCTGTACAAAATATGATTGAAATACAGTGGTGAGATCAGTTGTGTGTCAAGGGTACCAGAATGAATTTTCTTAGCATTCATATTGAAGTGAGAGTGGAAGTCTGTTGCCTGTGGGTTTTGTATGTATCTATATGAAGATCTGAATCTCATGAAAATAAATTTGTTGGCTTAAAATTGCTTTGAGCTATTGTCGATGCTGTCCCAAATCCCAGGGTATTTAACAAACTAAGACAGTTGATTTGGCCTGCATTGTCACAATAATACCAGTTGTCCAGCTCAAGAAGCTGAAGGCAGAGAGTCATCCCACCCCTTTGGAGTGGGACCCATAGCCCAGAAAGAAGAACTTCAGGAAAACACCTCAAAGTTGATCCTAGAGTTAAGGAATAAATATCCTAGATTTCACTAATATGTTCTCAGAACCAGCAGGTTCTATCAGCAAGCAACATTTGTTGGGTCCATTAGTGATAACCGAAATGGAATTCATTGAAATTCCTCTTTGCCTTTTACACGTCTGGGATTTAACCGGAATATACAAAGAACCATTCGCCCTCCCCTCAACACCCTGGCAACCAATACTCCACCCCTCAAATGCAATATACAAAGCTGTTAAGGTTCAAAATCTGGTGTATTTGAATTAATTTATTTAATATTGATGCTGATCAATATTAATATTTAATATTGATCTAATATTAATATGTTCATGATTCGGAGTTATACAGTAAATGATGCCACCTTTAAATCCAATGTGTCTGTTCTGGCTTTGTGGAAGAGCAATCTAGATAATCGCATTCCTTAGCTCTCTCTCCCCAATAGCCATGCAAATGTTTTCTTTTTATTTTGTTTTCTTAAAATTCCTGTAGATTCGTCTTCTGCACCCTTTCAATTTGGACATCCATATTATAACATTTAAAACAAATATTCAGTTCTTTCTGGAATATATTGAAAAAATTGTTAAACATTGAACAGTTCTCGACCTGTCAACCAGATTCTAACATTTCTCCCAGAAACAGATAACTTAGCTTGACATGTCTGGCAGCGTAATGAATACATCAATGTTGAATTCTAAAATTACAAGAAGCAGCATGTGACATTTTTGTTAGCATGACCGTGTTAGTTGAAAACAAATCATCACATTCTATTGAGTTTGACATGGTGTTCCAATGAATAGTGTCTATAAATCCTTATTATCTCTCTCAGTTACGGAGAAGAATTGTGTGGGTAATAAGATGCACCGGTATATAATATGCTTTCCTTAGGGGGAAGCTCAGTACTGATGAGAAATGCAATAAAAAGAATGGGGAGAATATTGGACTTGTTACCACGGGGGTAGTTGAGATGAATAGTAGAGATACATTTAAGGAAAGGATGGGCAAAACAAATGAGAGAAGAATCATACGCAAAGGAAACAGGCCCTTTGGCCCAACTCATCCATGCTGACCTAGATGCCTATTTATGCTGGTCCCTTTTACCTGTGTTTGATACATATTTATCTAAACATTTCCTATCTATATTCTGTCCAAATGCCTTTTAAATATTGTTGCTGTATCTGCCTCAACCACTGGAATGGAGGTATTGATAGTTTATGAGATGGTGCACTCCTTCTGTTGTAAACACATGGATTTTAATTTCTCAGCACCATCACAAATGCTCCTCCACTTTGAACACATAAAGGAGTAGGTGAAAATGCTGCATTTCTTCATGGAAACTTTCAACACAACCTTAAATCTTTTTCCTTTGTCCACCCAGTAATTTCCTTCCAAGACAAATCTCTTAATACAGGAGTCTGGTGTTGGAAATGGGTGCAATAAGGTTTGCATAACAGTGTTGGTGCTGGTAACATTGGTTTGGGGGAGAATGTTGATATTGGGTTACTTCTCTTTCCAGAAGATTTTGAGGAGACGGCAAGGACGGTATTTTTTCAATACCTTGACTGCCTGTGTGACGTGATAAGGTCATATGAAATAGGAGTAGAATTAGGCCATTTGGCCCATCAAGTCTACTCTGCAATTCAATCATGGCTGATCTATCTCTCTCTCTCTCTCTCTCTCCTAACACCATTCTCCTGCCTTCTCCCCATAACCTCTGAAACCTGCACTAATCAAGAATCATAGGGTCATACAACATGGAAAAAGGCCCTTTGGCCAACTTGTCCAGTCCAGCCAACATGCCCCATCTACACTAGATACACCTGCCTATGCTTAGCCCATAACTCTGGTCATTTCTGAGGCAGGAGATGTTTTGCGCCATAACCAACCTCTCAAGGCACTTGATTAAGGTGGGTGTAAATGCGACCAGATGGTGGTCATTGAGACAGGTCACTGTGCTCTTCTTGTGCACCCATAGAATTCCAAAGTATTTTTATTTTGATAATCAGAAGAGGTATGTTGCAGACTTTGAAAAAAGGTATTTTTAGATGCACCATTTGATCCCTTTATCTCTCACATTGACCACATGCAATGTGAGTTTTTTTTTCCTTCCTGTGTGTATTTTAGATATAATTTGTTTTTCCTGCTTTATACTTCCCTATTTGGACTCAGAGATAGAGTTTTTTACAATCTGATTAGTTGAAGTATTGCTCTGCCTGTTAACAAATGTACATTGTGTACCGTGCCTTCCATAATGTTTGGGACAAAGACCCATCATTTATTTATTTGCCTCTGTATTCCACAATTTGAGATATGTAATTGAAAAAATCACATGTGGTTAAAGTGCACATTGTCAGATTTCAATAAAGGCCATTTTTATACATTTTGGTTTCACCATGTAGAAATTACAGCAGTGTGTATACATAGTCCCCCCATTTCAGGGCACCATAATGTTTAGGACACAGCAATGTCATGTAAGTGAAAGTAGTCATGTTTAGTATTTTGTTGCATATCCTTTGCATGCAATGACTGCTTGAAGTCTGTGATTCATGGACATCACCAGTTGCTGGGTGTCTTCTCTGGTGATGCTCTGCCAGGCCTGTATTGTAGCCATCTTTAGCTTATGCTTGTTTTGGGGGATAGTCCCCTTCAGTTTTCTCTTCAGCATAGAAAAGGCATGCTCAATTGGGTTCAGATCAGGTGATTGACTTGGACACGCAAGCATTGCCCATTTTTAGCTTTGAAAAACTCATTTGTTTCGTTAGCAGTATGTTTGGGATCATTGTCTTGCTGTAGAATGAACTTCCGGCCAATGAGCTTTGAGGCATTTGTTTGAACTTGAGCAGATAGGATATGTCTATACACTTCAGAATTCATTATGCTAGACCATCAGCAGGAAGATAAGTGAGCCAGTACCTTCAGCAGCCATATATGCCCAGGCCATAACACCCCACCACTGCATTTCACAAATGAGGTGGTGTGCTTTCGATCTTGGGCAGTTCCTTCTCTCCTCCATACTTTGCTCTTGCCATCACTCGACACCTAGTCACTCTACACCTCCATCCCCCCGCCAGGAGGGTCTTAAAGCCCTCCGTTTCTTCCTCGACCGCAAAACCAACCAATCCCCGTCTACTAATAGTCCTTACCATCAACAACTTTTCCTTTGACTCCTCCCATTTCCTCCAAATCTAAGGCATAGCTATGGGCACGCGCATGGGCCCCAGCTATGCCTGCCTCTTTGTAGGGTACGTCGAACAATCCTTGTTCGAGGCCTACGGTCTCCGCCTCTTCCTTTATTTTTCCCACCTCCCCCGTCTGAAGAAGGGTCTCGATCCGAAACGTGCCTATTACTTCGCTCCATAGATGCTGCCTCACCCGCTGAGTTTCTCCAGCATTTTTGTCTACCTCTGATATAAGTTAATCTTTGTCTCATCTGTTCACAAGCCTTTTTCCAGAACTGGTGATGCTCTTTTAATTTGTTCTTGGCAAACCAATCCAGCCATCCTATTTTTGCAGCTAAACAGTGGTTTGCATCTTGCGGTGTAACCTCTGTATTTCTGTTCATGAAGTCTTCTGCGGACAGTGGTCATTGACAAATCCACACCTGACTCCTAAAGAGTGTTTCTGATCTGTCGGACAGGTGTTTGGGGATTTTTCTTTATTAGAGAGAATTCTTCTGTCATCAGCTTCCTTGGCCTGCCAGTCCCTTTGCGATTGGTAAGCTCTCTTTCTTCTTAATGATGTTCCTAACAGTTGACTCTGGTAAGCCTAAGGTTTGGCTGATGTCTCTAACAGTTGTATTCTTGTTTCTCAGTCTCATAATGGCTTCTTTGACTTTCATTGTGACAACTTTGGTCCTCATGTTGATAAACAGCAATAAAAGTTTCCAAAGGTGATGGAAAGACTTGAGGAAAGACTCGGTGCTGAGAGCTCTTTACATTAAGGAGGCATTTAAACACACCTGAGCAATTACAAACACCTGTGAAGCCATGTGTCCCAGTGAAGCCATGTGTCCCAAAACATTATGGTGCCCTGAAATGGGGGGGCTATGTATAAACACTGCTGTAATTTCGACATGGTGAAACCAAAATGTGCAAAAATACCTTTTAATAAAATCTGACAATGTGCACGTTAATTGCATGTGATTTTTTTCTATTACATATCTCAAATTGTGGAGTACAGAGGCAAATTAATAAATGATGGGTCTTTGTCCCAAACATTGTGGAGGGCACTGTATATTTGATCTTGAATCACTGTAAATTAAAAACTACTTATGTAAACAAAAATACTCCTTGTTTTCATTCAAAGTTATGTTGACTGAGTTTTTATTAATTTTTGGGACACAGAACATCAGAATTAATGCTCCCTTACTTGAAATGGTTAGCGACATGTTCCTGAATAATAACCACAGATTATTTGTTTATCATCTGCAGGGAATTAAGAAGATTTCTTCAGAACTATATAAAAATCTAAAAAATCATTATTTTGGTGATGAGGTTGTGACTTGCCTACATCTTTGCTCCATGTTAAAGAAAAAACAACCAAATGGCTACTATCACTGTGAGACCTCACTTGCTGTGGGTAAGTATATTTGTTTGTATTCAGTTAACTTGGAGCTACAAATGTATTTGCTTTTTACCAGGGAATCTCCTCTGCCTTGTGCCAATGGCCAATCTATCTATACTATTACAAAAAACTCTTGTCCTCGTCCAGTTTGCGTTTTTTTTTAAATTTACGCAAAAACCCTATATCGCTAGGTTTTTCCGCCACCTTACTTACCATTCCTCTCTGCTCCAAACACATCGAGTTTCATTCCGATCGGTGGAATATTACAAAAATTATGAAGGTTTAATAAATCATGAGATCAACAGATTGGTCTTCTCGCCTGTTAGTCACCATGAAGGTAAAGCCCCTTCCGTTACCCACTGTCAATCACCTGGGCGAAGAGAATAAATCCCTGGACACGGGCCAAGTCCACAAACCATGCTGATTGAGTCCGCAAGAGTAGAGTTGGGGAAGCCACTGTGTGGAGTCGGGGAAGCCGCTGTGTGGAGTCGGGGAAGCCGCTGTGTGGAGTCGGGGAAGCCGCTCTGTGGAGTTGGGGAAGCCGCTGTGTGGAGTCGGGGAAGCCGCTGTGTGGAGTCGGGGAAGCCGCTGCGTGGAGTCGGGGAAGCTCGCTGCGTGGAGTCGGGGGAAGCCGCTGTGTGGAGTCGGGGAAGCCGCTGCGTGGAGTCGGGGAAGCCGCTGCGTGGAGTCGGGGAAGCCGCTGCGTGGAGTCGGGGAAGCCGCTGCGTGGAGTCGGGGAAGCCGCTGCGTGGAGTCGGGGAAGCTGCTGCGTGGAGTCGGGGAAGCCGCTGCGTGGAGTCGGGGAAGCCGCTTTGTGGAGTCGGGGAAGCCGCTGTGTGATGCCGTGGCCGCTGAGTGAAGTCCCTCCCCCCCTCCCACACCCCTCCCCTTACACACACCCAAAGCCGCCTTCTCCCTCCCCCGATTCCCCATTCCCCCCTCCCCCTCCTCCCTAGACACACCCACACCCCCCCTTTACCCCTCCCCCTCCTCCCCACACACACCCACACCCGCCTTTACCCCTCACCCGTTTCTGAAAATGAATTGGGCTTAAAAGCTGGAGGATAATCAAGCCAACGTTGACAAGTATAATTCAGACCCAATTTGGCAACCATAATTGTATGCTTGTTGTATGTATCTATATTTTGCCAATGTTTATAATGCAAACTATATATTTAAACTTACCATACGGCCTCTGCATTCTTTTCCATATCTATCCCTCTCACCACAGAACCTCTAGTATTTTGTGGTGGGCAACATTTGTCTCTTGTCACAGGAATCCTGCTGATGGATTGATATACCTATGCAATAACATAAGCATCCACCTTGAGATAAAGGAAGTCTGATGTAAAGTAGGAAATTCCAAACCTGTAAAGCTGTAGAACTTAGGAATCTGAATAAAATCAGAAAATGCCAGAAATGCTCAGCAGATGAGGCAGCATCTGTGGAAAGAGAAACATGGTGAACCTTTCAGATGAAAGGCTCTTCGTCGGAATCTTTCTGATAAAGGATCTTCATTCTGAAATATTACCTCTGTTTCCCTGTCCACAGATGTTGCCTTTTGTTGAGCATTTCAAGCACTTCCTGATAAGCAATCAACTCCACTGTGGGGTGATGTCAAATCAAACAGGATAGGTCTGAAGTGAATTTCAAAGATGCCGCCAATTAATGACACACA
Organism: Raja brachyura; assembly: GCA_963514005.1. The sequence continues at coordinate 58,194,711 of OY740785.1, forward strand.
AGGCGGCACGGTGGCACAGCCGTTGAGTTGCTGCCTTACAGCACCAGACACCTGGGACCGATCCTGACTATGGGTGCTGTCTGTATGGAGTTTGCACGTTCTCCCCGTGACTTGCGTGGGTTTTCTCTGGGAGCTCCAGTTTCCTCCCACACTGTGCCCTCCATAATATTTGGGACAAAGACAATGATTTATTTATTTGCCTCTGTACGCCACAATTTGAGATTTGTAATCGACTAGTGTACGCGAATCACTGGTCGCTGCGGACTCAGAGAGCCGAATGGCCTGTTAAGCCGGCTTTGAGCCGAATGGCCTGTTTCCACGCTGTATAAACTATTAAAACTAAAAACACATATGTGCCAGCAAATAATGCACAGAGTAGGATTAAATATATGAATATCCGAGCAAAAGCTGGAGAGGATCCCATGTTACCTGTCCATGTTCTCCAGAGATGCTGCCTGACCCACTGAGTTAGACCAGCACTTTGTGTCTTTTATTTGAAGAAGTAGAACAGGTTTGGAATTGTCCTGGTGCACTATCTTTTAGAGGAAATATTAAATTAACTAATCTTAAAACCAAGCAAAAGATTGCATGCAAAAATGCTGACCCACATTTATCCTTTTACCAATAGCTGAAGCAGGAGAGCTGGATTTGATTTGAGTGTTATTTGCAGAGATTTGCTGTACGAAAGGTGGTTGTTCTCTTTTTCCAGGTTGAAACTACAATTTCAACTAAAGTGTGTGTTACTTGAAAGTGTGTGTTTTGTGACATTCACTGGTTGTTCTAAGATATATTAATTGTGTCCCAAATATATTAATTCTCCTGGGAAAATGCCTTTAATTTAAGCCCAGATTTTTTTAATTAAATAGCAGCTTCTTTAAAGTACAGTTAAGGTATCTAAATTCTGTTTAATTTTCTCAAGAAATTCATTATACATGTGTAAAGAAAGGGTTTCCATTGTACATGTATTTATTTTATATCACAATGATTTATTGGAAATATTAGGCATACATTGTACAATTAATAGTATGCACCCATTCTGAAGAATTTGAGCTGAAAGGTTAGTATTTGATTCACAAACAACCTTATTCAAGCTCAACTAACCCATGAATCAAGCAGGAAGTTGCATTATTTCTGGCAATTAATCCATTTGGCAGTGCACAACTTTGTACCACTGCTGTTGTTTCTTTGTGCTACACAGTGGTCCCTTGTGGAAAGATGGAAGAGCAAAGTTTGGCAGGCTGCTGTAATAAATTAATGACTGTAGTGTACCAGAGAGGAAAATAAGCGGACAGGAATCGTTTCTGTCTGACTGAAACATTCTTGTTAGTCCAACTTATGAACGAATCAATGCCTTACACAAATACCATAACATCTAAGAAAGATTATTTATGAACAAAATTAGGTGATTCAGATGCAAGTATGAAAAGGCTTGTGGAGATTATGGAGTCTCTATATCTTAAAGTACATCTGCTGATGGTTGTGCCAAGGATAATGGGGATGAAATCCATGAACCAATTTTGGTTGATGTATTGAGTTTAGAGTTTGGGAAGAAGTTACACTGAGGGAGGGTAAAAACATATTAGAGATATGAACATTTTACATTTGAGGTATTGGAAAGCTAGAGAGAATAGATGTCAGCTAAAGTTGTTAACTTTGGAGGAGCAAATAGGGCTAGTGTTACTGGGTAATGAAGGATATTACGAGAGCAATTTGCTTAACTAGAATCAGAAGGTATTGAAATACGTGAGGTTTTATGCAGCAAAAAGGCTGTGGGTGAGATGGTGGCAGGGATTCTCGCTGAGATGGAAGCAATTGCCCTTTATAGCCAGGCTGTAAACAGTTCATTCAGTCCGAGACAGTGGTTATCGGTGATACATTGTGAAGCATGTGGATTTTGTGCACTGGCTGCACATGTTGGTGAAGCTTCCTGTGTGGTTAGAGAATTAACTCCAACATGCATGTCCAATTAGTCTACAAGATGTTTTGTTCTTTTTTTAATTTGTTACATAATTGATCAAACCAAGTATGAATACTTGGAGTGTCTTTTTGTGAGTGAAGAGAAATGTAACTGCAATGTACACTTTATCTTCATTTGTGATTTATGGGTTTGCAGCTAACTAGTGCATGCTTGTAACCTACCAGTGTGGCCTTTTTTGAAGTCTTCAAGTTTACTTGAGTGGATCATATATCGTGTCAGATATGCAATGAAGCCCTTGGTGCATGCTGTGGTTATTGAAGGTATCACTGTCAGACACTAGTAAAACAGAAGCACCACAGTATTAAGTATTAAGAGAGCAGGAAAGGCAAGATTAGAGCCGAGTGGTTTTTGAAGTGAACAGAAGCCATCATTTCTTGAGCATAAACTTTGATAAGCTATGTTATAGTAGGTTATTTACAGAAAATTGATCAGAAACTGCAATGGTTAAGAACCGTTATGTGAAGTTTGGAGCAGGAATTGGTGCTGGGACCATATGAATGCTTTGCCATATTGAATGATATGGATGAGATTGTAGGTGGTATGATTAGCAACTTTGCAGATAACACTATGATTGGTGGTGTGGTGGATAGTGAAGAAGGTGTCCAAGGTTATAACATTTAAATCAGCTGGGAAAGTGGGCAAGAGAATGGCAGATGGAATTTAACTTGGGTAAATGCAAACTGATGCAGTTTCCACATTCCACTAACTAGATTTGCGCAGAGATACCTGTGTGTGGATTGCCAGTAACAGCAGGGTTGAACTTGCATTATTGTCCTCTACTAACAACTCTGACTAGAGTAAGCATGAAAAAGGGTCAGTTGTTTGATTTATAAAGGCTGCCATTACCCATGGAGCCATGCCAGTAATTTAAACTGAGAAGAGGGCAGAAAAATTTAAATGAGCCGTGAAACGCAAGAATCTAGTAAAATGATTGATGCAAGCAAGGTAGTATTATATGCCTTTCGTATTTGCCTTCAGAACATTAAACAGTGTGGATTTGAAGTAAAATCGGGATCAAATATTCCCTAGAAGTAAATTGAATGCACATTTTCTGGAGCTGCCCCACATATTTTAGGTTTACTGTATGCAGTAGTAGTTGAAATCAAAGTCAACCTTAATATTCAAACTGGGATTTACAGATCTTGTTATCCAATTCCATTGCAATACGATTTTGATTTGCTGATAGACTTTTTGCTCTGCATTTCAAGATTACACTCTACCCTTCCATGCGTAATCCAGGGGGATTTAAACAAGTGCAAAGATTATTTTCTTTTCCTGTTTTGCTCTTGCTGGACTCATATCAAATGACAGAGATGTTGCAGACACAAGTGCAGTTGCTAGAGTCTTGAGGGAAGAAAGCCCAAACACTCACAGTATATATACTCTGCAAGTAAGGCCGCAACTTTATCCATTTCCCTCCACAGATGCTGCGTGACCCACCAAGTTCCTCCAGTAGTTTATTTTTGCAGAGATTATGCAATGTTGACCTGATACTTATAAATCCATGAAGTTCAGAGCATTCTGAGTGCAATCTATCTTGCAGATTGTCATGTTGAGCAGCCAATGGCAGGCAATCTAACCGGCAATGCTTTCCAGACCCAACCAGAGCTGGCAATTTAAAGGGCCTGTCTCACGGTGCGAGTCCACCCACGAGTGACCCCAAGTGAAAGGAAAAAAAGAGACTCGTGGTTGTGACACACCCCTCCACACCCACACCCCCTCTCTCCGACACACACCCCCCACAAGGCAACAGGCAGCGTGAGAAACAGAGTTTGTAGGGTTTTGTATAAAGATTTATTTTTAAATTATTAGCCAAGGTCGCATTTACTTATTTTAAACGAAGTTTGGAGCGCTTGACAATACTTTTTTTTTCTCTTTGCGCTCGTTTTCAGAAACGGTTCAGACCCCGCTTGGCTCGTTGCCCCCTTTGAACCAAGCCCTGCGAGAAGGAGGGAGGGAGGGAGGGAAGGTGTGAGTGAACAAGAGCGCCAAGGAGGAGAGGGAAATAGCGGGGGTGGGGGGGTGGGTGGAGGAGAAATAGGGAAGAAGTTAGTTGTTCAGATCAGAAACCTGTAGGCTGGGAGCCATAATGGTGAAGAGTGCACCCAGTTTTTCTGAAGAGTGCATAAGAGACATCGATCGGAAGCAATGTTCCTCTAGAACTATAACTGAAACCGTGTCCACATCACCTCCTCTTGGCCGGACCGCAAGACCCAGGGTTACCGGTCAGCACTCTCCGCCACAAAGGAATCTCAAGAGGGCAATGCCAATGTAAATCGCGGCATCTCCTAAAATATGCCTATTCACACACACATTAATATTCTCTCTCTCTCTCTCTCTCTCTCCCTCTCACACACACACACACCCACACACAAACAATATCATCCAAGACTGTTCGTGTAGAAGGCAACATTTGCCCAGAAGACGCCAAGAAAGGAATAAAGTGTAGGATAGGAACTGCCTGCAGATGCTGGTTTAAACCGAAGATAGCACAAACAGCACAATGTCACCCCATCACCAATTCCTTCTCTCCAGTGATGCTGCCTGCCCGCTGAGTAAAAAAAGAGCGAGAATGTGATCTGAGAGGAAAGATAGTGGAGAGAAGTGAATCGTAAACTGATGGAAGGGGAGGAAAGGCACCTGAGCGAAAGATAGAGCGGAGAAAACCCAGCAATCGATTTATAGAATGTACTTGGAAGAGGAAAGAAAAATCCATTTGTGAATACTCTATTCATGCTGATGATGTTAGTTCAGACTGATCAACGTGGGCTGTGACCGAGCGATGGTTGTGATCGTTTACAGGCTGTAAATCAGGAAACTTGTGATCTTGTAATCGCTTTTGGTTGTAAATCTACGGGTCAGGAAAATCCAACGTTCATTGATTTATGTCAGGAAGCAGCGACGCACGGCCCGTTGCTGTCCGGATGTTCGGAAACCCTTCCTGAAGTCTGATTTCACTTTACAGATGCAATGCACTAAATGTGCTTCTTAAACTGGTGAATGGTTCACCCAAGCGCGAATGAAATTATTTTATGGAGTTAATGAAACTAGAGGGGTGGGTGAAGGGTGAATGACATAATTTATCCAGATTTTGTTTTCTATACTTAAAAAAAGACATTGCCATTAAAGTGGTTAGTAAGCTCTCTTTTATGGATTTAAAAGAGAGTTGGATAGAGCTCTAGGGGCTAGTGGAGTCAAGGGATATGGGGAGAAGGCAGGCATGGGTTATTGATAGTGGACGATCAGCCATGATCACAATGAATGGCGGTGCTGGCTCGAAGGGCTGAATGGCTTCCTCCTGCACCTATTTTCTATGTTTTATGTTTCTAAGCTCATTGGTTTTAATGGCAGTGGAGCTGGAACTTTGATATGTTTTTTTATCTACACCTATGGTTTTCTAATTTTTAAATTAACAGGATATTTCCCAAATTTACTGTAATATAACCATTTAGGGAAGACCAGACGAGCTAGTGTGATCATACATTTATAAATGGCAATACTGAAGGATCGCCGTATGCAACTGTTGAACAGTAACTTTATTTTGTGTAGAAATGTAGCTACCAAAGTTGATATTTGGTGGTTTTGTGAGCTATCCGGGAGGAATATAGAAAGATATTAGTTGGAGAAAAATATATTAAATCACACACTCCATGGTTTTTATAGCTAATTTTCAAAGAAATAACTGCAGTAATCAAAGCCCGAAAGGGTAGGATAGGGCTGAAGCCCAGTGTTTATATGTTGTAATGTTTTTTTTTATCATTCTAATAGAATGATTTTCCAACTCCTGTGGTAATTAAACTTTTTTTTCACTCCTAGTTTTTTTTAACATAGTTTTAGGATGTTAAAGCTGAATAAAATAAACACTTCTGAAATGAGTTCATTCATGTATTTTGCTCATGTGACAAAAATACATTATATATAAAATTGTACACAAGGGAAAATAAGACGAAAATTACCAAAAAATCAAAGAAAATTTAGTCGAGGGCGAATTAAATTTTGTGATTAAGACTCGAGGATGAATGGCACTGAAATAATTTAAAGAGTTCCCACGGTAGACTCACGAATCACTAAGGTAAACGCACGGGCCCTACGTTCTTACAACGAGTCTAAATGTTTCAATTTTAAACTTGAACACTAAATTTGACTTGTGGAAAAAATCAAACATGTTTGACTTTTTTCACGAGTTCACGTTTCACGGGTACCTGCCGTTAGTGCCACGAGTGGACAAGTTGATCGCGCGAGTTCCGATGTTCCCGCTACGTTGGTTGTACGTGATCACCACGAGTGAAAACTCGGCATCACTCGTGGGCCAATTCGCACCGTGAGACAGGGGTTTGAGTTTACAAGTTTCTAAAAATGTAACCTTGATGTCACGGAGAGTTGCTTCATTTTCACTTCTTCACTTTGGCCGTCCCCATCAAAATTCATTATTAAAGAGAAAATGAATGATGTGTTGCTACTTTATAGGAGGGTTATATAAAGGTTGCTAACTCCACCTGCTGGCACAATGTTACAAGACACCAGAGACAAGACATTACATTAACAAGCATATTTTCATGCTTTTGCAAACTGGTTTTGAATCATAGTGCAGACATTTGTACTGCCAGGACTTATTATACTTGTTTAAACATGAAACAACTAATGTCCCAATTATTGGTCATTGATTAGTGCACCGAAAATAGAAATGCTGGGAGAAATCAGCCAGTAAAGCAGCATCTGTGGAAGGAGAAATTAGTAGCGACTTATCCTCAGAACAGACTCAATACATTCATTAATTACTTTCCACAGATGTTATTTGACTACTTATGTTCTTCGAGCATTTCTGTTTTTTATTTTCAAATTCCATCATCAGTTTTATTATTTTCCGTTATATTAAATGCACCTGCCAGCACCTTGCAAAACCAAAAACACCTCAGGGCTCCAGCTGTAAAGGTTTATTCCTGGTAATGGTGAATGTCTCCAGTGGAGGTCAGGGAGCATTCTTCCTGATCCACAGATCATGACTTTAACCTTATGGATGAGTTTGAGAAATAAACCTTTGCACCTGCAGTTTAGGGCATCTGAAATCACAATCAAGAGTTGGCAGGAATAGAGCTATTTTCCACGGGCTGAGTAGCTGTGAGGGTGAGGGTATCAACGATATGAAGTACCTTCAGCTCTTTCACTTAGATTACTCACACAGCTGCAGCTGCAGCCCTTATACTGAGAAGCTTCAGTTGGCCCTTCCAGGAGCTCAATATGTACATCAATTGCATGTAGTACCATGTCAACAGACATGGTGCTTTCTTCCACCACCACGATAGTAAACCATATGCGTATATGCCAGTGGGCGAGCATGTATGATGAGCGGCATGTGTGTGCATGCAAACCTCTATGTGTGAGAATTAATACCCATGCAGCAGACCTTGGCCACCGGGCATCTTGGTCCCTTTTGCCGCTGGATCGAAACCTTGCCGTGTGAAGCTGGTGTACAACAGCAACTTCTGCTCAATAATACGAAGTTTCGAACCTAGTATGTTAATCATCATGGACAATCCCTGCATGGTGGACATGAATCATAGCTTAGGAACTCATTCGCTTTGACTAAGTAGGCATGAGATGGTGACTTTACTGAATAGGCAGTGAATACACATTCTGGAGGAGAAAACTGGAAGAGGTACACGCTCACCACCTCGCATACTATCTCAATGCTTACCACGCCTACTATCTCTTGCCCCATCTGTGGAAGAGTATGCTGTTTACACATGTGTTTCATCAGCCATCTAGGAACCAACAAAAACGGAGTAGATGCAAAACATCCTCAATCCCAATGGATGCTTGAAGGCATTCCTAGGACATGGGTGTGTGGCTTTGTAGTGAGATTCATTTAAATGTTTGGCCTTTCCTGGCATGGTTGGTCTGGATTCATAGAATGTGACCTATGTATTTATTTGGTTGTAAAACCTAAAATAATTTAAAAAAGAATACGGAACAGGTCATTTCTGAATCAATTTTGTTTTCAATTTAATGGGAAAAGAAAGTTATGCAAGTTATGCATTCTTTCATCTCTATAACTTAACTTTCACCGGATTTTCACACCAGCTGAATTCACCAGCCATGGGGAAGATGTGGGGCGAGAGGAAAGTTCTAATTCCAAGTATAAGATAGTCTTTTCAGCAGATGCCGAGTGGCAAAGAGGTCGGGCACAGATGACCATTTTGGTCACTGACACACTGGATCAAACTTCTACCAAGACTTAGTCTCAGGAGTTCAGGGAATTTTAATTCCTGCAATGCCTGCAGGTTACATTGATTGAAGTCTACAACATGGATGCGTGTGGTAAGAATTGGATATCGTGGATGGAGTGCATGGGGATTGAAGGCTAGCACTTCGTGGATGTTTGTGTAGGGATTGGGAGCTGGGACGTTGTGATTGGATTAGAGTGCAGAACACTGTTGATGGCTGCAGATGAGTTTGGATGGTGGGATGCTGTGAATGGATGTGTAGGGGGATTGGAGGCTGGATCATTATGAAAGAAGGTAGTATGAATTAGAGGCTACCCATACAGAATAAAACATCCTTGTGAACTGGTCAGAGGCTTTCGTTAGTAGACGTTCATATACCTTGGCAGCACCCACTCAAGATCAACCAACAATGATGACTAAATAAGAAACTAAATGGCAAAGGTTTGTCAACTCTGCTTTTGGAAGACTGAAAACTAAAATGTGGAATGATCAAACTGAAGGTATATCATATTCTTGCCTTACCCACCGTACTCTACACTGGGAAGATGTGGACATTGTACAACAGACATGCCAGATAGCTTAACCAATTCCATGTAACCTGTCCAAGCAGAATATTTCACATCAAATGGGAAGACAAGATTTCTGAGTCACAGATTCTAGCTGAAACAAACCTTCCAATCATCCATACCTGTCTTAAAAGAATCGCAGATCAGCTGGGCAGGACTTGTCAGAGGATTGTCTGATAACAGAATAGCTAACTGTTATTTTATGGTGAGCTGACTGAGGGCAAATGGTCACATGGTTGACAGGAAGAAAGTCATAGAGTCATACAGCACAGAAGCAGGCCCTTTGGCGTAACTTGTCCATGCCAACCAAGATTTCTCATCTACACTAGTCCCACTGACCACGTTTGGCCCCGATTCCTCTACACATTTTCTATTCATGTACCTTTCCGAATGTGTTTGAAATTTTGAGGGTGAGGGGGGTAGAGAGGGAGTGGTGGTGGAGAGGGAGTAGGGCAGAGAGGGAGGGGGAGCAGATTGGGGGGGGGGGGGGAGAGGATGGGTGTGTGGAGGGGGAGGGAGTAGAGAGCGAGGAGGAGAGAGTAGAGAGCGAAGGGGTAGAGGGGGAGGGGGGTGTTGGCTGCCTTTTTGAGGTAGCGGGGGGAAAGGGTGCGGGGGGTGTGAATAACCTGGGGAAGGGGTAGAGAAGGAGGGGAGGGGGTTTTAGACAGGGAGGGGGTGGGAGGGGGTTAGACGGGGAGAGGTAGAGAGGGAGGGGGGTGTTGGCTGCCTTTATGAGGCAGTGGGGGGTGGGAGGGTGCGGGGTGTGAATAACCCGGGGGGGGGGGGGGGGGGGGGAGATTGGGTGAATAACCCGGGGGGGGGGGGAGATTGGGTGAATAACCCGGGGGCATCATTTCTTTGAATATGTTCTGTTGTTAGTTTTAATATACTATGTAAGATATCTAATTAGACAAGAGAAGCCTCTGGCTGTTAGAGCTATGTATTAGCTTTGTATTGTAGGATAAACCTGTTTGAATACTTCCTAGTCTGCTTATTTGTTTTCATTAATACATGCTAGTTTACTACAATAAAGCTTTGGTACGTGATTTTCTCTTCTCAAGATTAATGTCATATTCAATAATATTGTAGTCTCTATTTTTTCGAGGATGTAAATAGTAGAGTGGATAAGGGAGAACCAGTGGATGTATTATATCTGGACTTTCAGAAGGCTTTCGACAAGGTCCCACATAAGAGATTAGTATATAAACTTAAAGCACACGGTATTGATGGTTCAGTATTGATGTGGATAGAGAACTGGCTGGCAGACAGGAAGCAAAGGGTAGGAGTAAACGGGTCATTTTCAGAATGGCAGGCAGTGAGTAGTGGGGTACCGCAAAGCTCAGTGCTGGGACCCCAGCTATTTACAATATACATTATTGATTTGGACAAGGGAATTGAATGCAACATCTCCAAAGTTGCAGATGACACCAAGCTGGGGGGTATAGTTAGGTGTGAGGAGGATGCTAGGAGGCTGCAGGGTGAATTGGATAGGCTGGATGAATGGGCAGATGCATGGCAGATGAAGTATAATGTGGATAAATGTAAGGTTATCCACTTTGGTGGCAAAAACATGAGGGTAGACTATTGTCTGAATGGTGGCAGATTAGGAAAAGGGGAGATGCAACGAAACCTGGGTGTCATGGTACACCAGTCATTGAAAGTAGGCATGCAGGTGCAGCAGGCAGTGAAGAAAGCAAATGGTATGTTGGCATTCATAGCGGAAGGATTTGAGTATAGGAGCAGGGAAGTTCTACTGCAGTTGTACAGGGTTTTGGTGAGACCACACCTGGAGTATTGTGTACAGTTTTGGTCTCCAAATCTGAGGAAAGACATTCTTGCCATAGAGGGGGTTCAGAGAAGGTTCACCAGACTGATTCCTGGGATGTCAGGACTTTCATATGACGAAAGACTGGATAGACTCGGCTTGTACTCACTGGAATTTAGAAGATTGAGGGGAGATCTTATAGAAACTTACAAAATTCTTAAGGGGTTGGATAAGCTAGATGCAGGAAGATTGTTCCTGATGTTGGGGAAGTCCAGAACAAGGGGTCACAGTCTAAGGATAAGGGGGAATTCCTTTAGGACTGAGATGAGGAAAACATTCTTTACACAGAGAGTGGTGAGTCTCTGGAATTCTCTGCCACAGAAGGTGGTTGAGGCCAGTTCATTGGCTATATTCAAGAGGGAGTTGGATGTGGCTCTTGTGGCTAAAGGGATCAGGGGGTATGGAGAGAAGGCAGGTACAGCATACGGAGTTGGATGATCAGCCATGATCATATTGAATGGCGGTGCAGGCTCGAAAGGCTGAATGGCCTACTCCTGCACCTATTTTTCTATGTTTCTATTGGCGTTGCATGTTACAGTGGGATGGTGAATTGATTCAAGTTTATTACTTAATCCAGCATGGCCCTGCTTTCTTGTTGACTTTAAAACATATTGATTTAGTGATATTCCCAGATATTTATTGACTTTAATATTTGAGCTGCTTTGCTTCCCCGGGTCTGTGTGCAATATAAAATAGCTCATTATAGTCACACGACAGTTCAAATATAGTATAAGACACTTCGATCAGCAGCAATAGCAATATTAGCAGTCATCCTTCATTTCTCAATAAATTCTAATTTCTCCTTATAATTTAATCCTTAGATTCTCTGACATTCTGGTAAATTCAATCTGTCATTCCTCTATGGTCACTATGTCTTTTTTAAGAAATAATGTCCAGAACTCCACTCAGAATTTCAGCAGAGGTTTGACCAGGACTTGGTAGACTCCCTGTACTCCTGCCCCATTTGATTTAAGGGCCAGCATTCCATCAGCCTTTTGATATTTGTTTGTTCCTCGCAATGTCATTCTAATGATCCATATATATGGACCCTACAGGTAAGTTTGAACCACTGTTTTCAGCCTTTCACCATTTAGTATATTTATGTTCAATGATGTTTGGGTCCATATGTAACTTTTTTTAATCCCTTTGCCACAGTGTTGCCCATCAGCCCCTCAGCTCACTGTTAATATTTTTTTCGACTTTGTTTCCATCTAAAATGCTGCCTATCTTTTCATCTTCGACGAACTTGACTACATCAACTGTTTATAAACATAGTGATTTGCTAAATCTTCAAAACAGATCCTTGAGAAGGATCATTGCTCGTTGTCACATCCTATCTATGAGTTCTTGCCCATCATGCTACTTCCTATCCTATTGCTGCTCAATTGCGAGACCAGGTATCGAGCTCAGGGGCGGATCTACTATGAAACTAATAAAGCTTAAACATCAGGGCCACTAATCCCAGAGAGGCCCCAGAAGTGACTTTAGTCCAGATATTCTTCCGATTTAGAAACATAGAAACGTAGAAAATAGGTGCAGGAGGAGGCCATTCGGCCCTTCGAGCCAGCACCGCCATTCATTGTCATCATGGCTGATCGTCCACTATCAATAACCCGTGCCTGCCTTCTCCCCATATCCCTCGACTCCACTAGCCCTTAGAGCTCTATCCAACTCTCTCTTAAATCCATCCAGTGATTTGGCCTCCACTGCCCTCTGTGGCAGGGAATTCACAACTCTCTGGGTAAAACTCTTTTTTCTCAGCTCAGTCTTAATTGACCTCCCCTTTATTCTAAGACTGTGGCCCCTGGTTCTGGACTCACCCAACATTGGGAACATTTTTCCTGCATCTAGCTTGTCCAGTCCTTTTATAATTTTATATGTTTCTATAAGATTCCCCCTCATCCTTCTAAACTCCAGTGAATACAAGCCTAGTCTTTTCAATCTTTCCTCATATGACAATCCCGCCATTCCAGGGATCAATCTCGTTAACCTACGCTGCGCTGCCTCAATCACAAGGATGTCCTTCCTCAAAATAGGAGACTAAAACTGTACACAATACTCCAGATGTGGTCTCACCAGAGCCCTATGCAACTGCAGAAGAACCTCTTTACTCCTGTACTGAAATCCTCTTGTAATGAAGGTCAACATTCCATTAGCTTTCTTCACTGCCTGCTGTACCTGCACGCCACCTTTCAGTGACCGGTGTACAAGGACACCCAGGTCTCGCTGTACCTCCCCCTTACCTAACCTAACCCCATTGAGATAATAATCTGCCCTCTTGTTTTTGCTGCCGAAGTGGATAACCTCACATTTATCTATATTATACTGCATCTGCCATGCATCTGCCCACTCACTCAACCTGTCCAGGTCCCCCTGCAACCTCCTAACATCCTCTTCTCAGTTCACACTGCCACCCAGCTTTGTGTCATCCACAAACTTGCTAGTGTTAAATCGCAATTCCGATTTTTGTTTTGTTTTGCTAGAAATGAATCTGATTTCTCATCTCGACTAAACCCCTCGCCTCAACTAAACTTCACCTCACACTTAAACCTTAACTCACTAAACCTCGACTCGACTAACGACTAAACCTACCACCTACCAAATAATCCCCGCCTCGACTAATCGGCGCCTCTCTCCTGCTCCTGTGGGGAGGGGCTGTGGCCGACGTGGGGGGGGCGGGGCTTGGGCTCGATGTCAACGTCAGTGGGCCTGCGCCCCTCCTCTCTCTTGGGCAATGTGCCTGCACCGCGCTCGGCCCTGCCCCCTGGTTGGAGCCGTTCCGCTCACGTGAGGCGCCACCAACGGCTGGGAGAGGAGGGGGTGGCTATAAATAGCGGGAGCAGGGGAGAGAGGAGACGATTAGTCGAGGTGCAGATTAGGTGTGAGGTGAAGTTTAGTCGTGAGGTGGGAGGTTTACTTAAGTTGAGGTGAGGTTAAGGTGTGAGGTTTATTTGAGGGGCGAGGTTTAATGAGGTACGGTTTAGTATCGTCGAGGCGAGGTGATGAGTTTAGTCGAGGTGTAGGTGTGGGGAAATGAGCGTAGGTGAGGTGAGGAGAAGTGGGTGTCTGAGCTCAGGAAGGGAGAACGAGGTGCTGCTGAAGGAGACAAGACCACTGCCTTCTGTGGCAGAGAATTCACAAATTCAAAACTCTGGGTGAAAACATTTTTTCTCATCTCAGTGCTAGGCAAAGAGACATTTCAGGTAACATTTCTTTTGTAAAGATATTTTTATCTGTATGAGCTCATTTATTGAAACATTTAAGATTGTTAAGGGTTTGGACACGCTAGAGGCAGGAAACATGTTTCCAATGCAGGGAGAGTCAAGAACTAGGGGCCACAGTTTAAGAATAAGGGGTAGGCCATTTAGAATGGAGATGAGGACATACACAGAGTTGTGAATCTGTGGAATTCTCTGCTTCAGAAGACAATGGAGGCCAATTATCTGGAGGTTTTCAAGAGAGAAAGAGATAGAGCTCTTAAAGATAGCAGAGTCTAGGGATATGGGGAGAAGGCAGGAATGGGGCACTGTTTGTCAATGATCAGCCATGAATCATCAGTTGTCTCCTGGACCCCTGGCCAATACTTTTTTTGCTGTGGGTGAATATCATGCTTAAACCACATTGCTTAAAAATTTTGGGTCTACTCTATGAGAAGGGGTTTAAAAAATAAAAATAAAAATAATAATATAGTGTAATTCAAGACAAAATAATAGTTAAAATAAAAATTAAACGGCTATTAAAGTATCATGTAGGCTAGCCATAAGTGAAAAATTCAAATTAGGGATGTTTCATTCTAATTATATTTAATATAAAATAATGATAAATAATTTAAAACACTATTAACATCTATGACAGAAATTAAAATTTGAGGTGATCTGTCGTGGAACAACCCCATTAAAGAAGATAACAGTGGTTACCCAGACCTCGTTGCTGGTTGCGAAGGGTCCCCATAACAGTTCAAGCTTCAGGGCCCCAAAAATGTAAGTCCGCCACTGATTGAGCTGCTTGAGTCAGTATTAAAATAGTCATAGTGGTTGGGCCAATCCAGTTATGTTTCTTGCTCCATCATGTCGATGGTGTTACACGTAGTTGCAGTATTATTGTTCTGTTTGAAGGAGAAGTCATTAGATCCTTTCAAGGGGGGCTTTATTAGATTCTTTCAAGGGAATTTTATCTTATTGGCAGAATCTTCTGTTTTTTGTTCCATGAATATCTATCACGTCATTATTAACTCAAGCCTGAGCGTTTGCAGTTCTTAAAGCATATAGACAGTGGCAGGTTAGGAAGCATGGGAGGCCTGCCAGATTCAACTTCATTTCCTTTAATGCAAGGAATCATACAGACAAGTTGGTCTGAAGTAGGGTCTCGACCCGAAACGTCACCTATTCCTTCGCTCCATAGATGCTGCCTCACCCACTGAGTTTCTCCAGCTTTTTGTCTACCTTCGATTTTTCCAGCATCTGCAGTTCTTTCTTAAACACAGACAAGTCAGATCAGTTTAATGGTTCAATGGTACTCCATTCTTACATATACCTAGGTACAGCGAAATTCCTATTTTGTATACAGTTCAGTAAAAATCGTACTATACATAGATGGAATCGTACTTAAGTACAAGTGTGAAGGAATAGTGGATTACACAGAGGCAGTACACAAGAGTCACCACATTTCCAGCACCTTGTACCCTTCAAGATCAAAGAGCATAGATTAGCACTTGGAATTATATTATTGCACTCATGGGAATGTAGTTGAGGGAAGGGCAAGACGGTCAGCTAAATGTTCCAGGGGAAAGACATTCCTGATGTGACTGATGGGAATACAAAAGAGGAGGGGGATTATCATTACTGATTAGGGAGAACATAAGGGAGAACAAGTGCTTAGAGAAAATATCATGGAGTGGCCGTCTAACTCTTCCGTCATCAGCTGTGGAGGTCTTCCTTGGCCTGCCAGCCCCCTTGCGATTAGTAAGCTCACCAGTGCTCTCTTTCTTCTTAATGATGTTCCAAACAGTAGATTTTGCAAAGCCCAAGTTTGGCTGATGTCTCCAACAGTTTTATTGTTTCTCAGTCTCATAATGACTTATTTGACTTTCATTGGCACAACTTTGCAATAAAAGTTTCCAAAGGTGAACCCCCCCCCTCCCTCCCTCTCTCTCCCCCTCTCTCTCTCCCCCCCCTCTCTCTCTCCCCCTCTCTCTCTCTCCCCCTCTCTCTCTCTCCCCCTCTCTCTCTCTCTCCCCCTCTCTCTCTCCCCCCCACTCTCTCCCCCCACTCTCTCCCCCCCCCACTCTCTCTCCCCCCACTCTCTCCCCCCCCCACTCTCTCCCCCCCACTCTCTCCCCCCCAACTCTCTCCCCGCCCTCTCTCTCCTCGCCCTCTCTCTCCTCGCCCTCTCTCTCCCTGCGCTCTCTCTCCCTGCCCTCTCTCTCCCCCTCTCTCTCTCTCTCCCCCCTCTCTCTGCCCCCTCTCTCTCTACCCCCTCCCTCTCCCTCTCTAGACATGCCTGCGAGTTGGGGACTATGCGTGAGTGGATAGGATGGGGAAAAAGGAGCAAATGAATAATATTAATATAATTTCAAGGGGGGGGTTAGTGTGTGGGGAGCGTGGTTAGTGTGGGTTTGATAACGCAGACACCCCACCCCCCCCCCCCCCCCCCGCCCCACGCAACTGCGCGTCGAGGGTACGAGACACACTTGGTCTAGTATACTATAAATATATTGTAAATAGTAGACAGCTAAGGAATATTGATGAACAGAGGGATCGTGATGTTCAAGTCTATAATTCTCCAAAAGTGCCAAAAAAAAGTTAGTGAAAAGGCATATAGCATGCTTCCCTTCTTAGGTTGAGACATAGAATATAAACCTTGGAGCAAAGGAGTGTGAGGGCTGACCTGGCAGGTATATCAAATTAGAAGTGACACATGTAGGATAGGTGGTCAGAATCTTTTTCCCAATGTAGGCATAGGTTTATAGAGGAAAGAGTTTTAAAGGGGATTTGAGGGAAAAGATTTCCCTCCCCTCCCACCCGCTCACGGAGTAGTTGAAATCTTGAACTCGTTGCCAGAGGAGGTTAGAGTTCATATACAAAAACTATATGTATTAAGCATTTAGTCAGGTACATATAAGGATACAGACCTAGTGTGGGGAAACATGATTAGCGTAGACGGACAAAAAGGTTGGCATGGTTGCGGTGTGCCAAAGGCAACATGTTAATCAACTGTATTGAAGTAGCTAGAGATAGTGGAGTCTGGAACACTGGGCTGGGGACCTGCTGTTGCTATGTCCTGGACCCACGAAGATTGGTAATATAATTAATTATGATTATAACCATCTTCCCTTGCAGTTGTGAATCTCAAGAATTACCTCTTGGTTTCCTTTGATTTAAGTCTGACTATGACTCCTTGAAGTGTTTGAGGCTCAAAGAATATCATGATGGTTTGGAACTTCAGTTCATCATAGGGGAAAGATGGAGCAATTTATTTTGCAAGGGCTTTATAAATTAAACTTTATAAATTAAAATTGATTTACTATGGGAACAAATGTTCCGTTTAATTTGTAAAATGAGTGTGGTGGCTGGGACCTTAACATATAAAGAGACGAGCATGATTGATTGAATAGTTGCTTTCTCGGATGTCTCATTCTATGATTCCATGCAACCGACCTAGTTTTTGTTTGCAACTGCACTGTTTGTATCTACTAGACCATGCAGTAGCAAATTCTGCATTCAAATCATCCAATGGAAAGATTTGCAATGAACCAAGATGTTTATCTGATTCAAATTTTAAAACACCATTATCTTAAAATATAATTAAAATATTTGAAAAACCAGTAGCTTTTTATCTATACCTCATATTCCATTTTCAGAAAAACCCTGTACTTGTATAATAGAATGAGCATTTGTTTACTAAAGGGCCTGTTCCACACTGTACGAGGTAATTCAAGTGCTCTCCCGAGTTTAAAAAAAAAATCAAACTCATAGTAAGCACGTAGAATGTATGTTGTGGGTATGTCGGAGCTCGGGACGTCTCTTAGCGGCTCGTAATGCTAGCAGCAGGCACTCAAGAAACACGGTAAGCTCGTGAAGACTCGTGTAGATTTTTCACCATGTTGAAAAATGTCCACGAGAGCCCCGAGTACCTACGAGCGGCTATTACCGTAATTCTCCGAGTTCGGATCAGGGGAAACTCGGGAGAACTCTTGAATTACCTCGTACAGTGGGACAGGCCCTTAACTCTTGGTACTCTGAAGAAGAGGCTCAACTTGAAATGTCGCATTTCCCTGTTCTCAAGAAATGCTGCATGACCCGCTGAGTTACTCCAGCACTTTGCATCTCATTTCACAGGTATTGTAAGCTTTCTTGAGGTATATTGTCTTTAAAGGTTTGATAGAAAATCACAGATTGTCATGCTCATGATACAATTTTCTACTGCAAACCATTGAACTGTATGGCATCTGAGCTGGGCCGGTCCTTTGGGTATATGCATCCCTCTCCCTACTATAGGAAAATAGTCCTACTATCTTGTGGGTATCATCTCGCAATCATTCCCACATCGCCTGCTTCCAGATTATACTCCAGCTGTCTTGACTTTGTCTTACCTCTGGCACCAGATGTGCCGAGATGAGAGAGAAATCCTTCACTATAATCCAAGTCACATGCAGGTCACAGCATAAAGTCCTGTGGCGTTGGAACACGCCAACCCTGCCCAGCTTACCGTGGCTGTAGGGGTTTTTCTTCCCAGCTGGCAAACAAGAGCAACAAAAAGGAATAGTGACTTCGCTCATGATTGGCACATGGAATATGTATACCTTAAATGGACAACTGTTAAGTTACAGGTGGTGCTGAATTTTTGAATCCATCCACAATTCATGTTGATGCGTTTAATTAATACTTTTAAGCACAAATTATCCGAGACACAGAAAGCACTACTGCCAATTACTTGCCATCTGCTGCTTTTAAAAGTTTAATGCTCTCTCAAGACCCATAGGCCTTGCTTCTGAAGACCCTGCTCTTTTTTTCTTGCATTCTCCTGCCAGCCACTGGCTGTAATGCAAGGAATAAGTGAAACAAACACAATTGTTCATTTCCCAGGCACAGTAAAATTAAAGAAATCCTTCAAAGTCCCACAAATAAGTGGCTGGAATGATGGGCAATAGCAGTGAAGAAAGGAGCTAGATGCATTGTTCATTGAAATACACAATGCCCCATTATTTGTAGAGTTTTCCTCTCTGAGTAAATGGATTTTTACTGTGTTTTATAGAATGGCAGAGTCATCTTAGATAGTGTGATTCCGATTGATATGAGATTCATGTTGCATACCTAGGTTTTGATATCAACCATTGACCCAAGGCCATAAAACTAGGAGCCATTGTCAAGTGTATTCTCTGATGTGTTGTTTTGAAAAGTCATCCTTGCTCTAATAGGTCACAATATTTGATTTTATATAGTACAAGACAAAATGCAATCAAGTTTTGCCAAAAAGGAGGAAAATATTAGTGCAGTTTTAAGTGAAAATTAATTTGATAAGGCTGAACTTGTTAAGCTTGTCAATGTTAAGTTTGCCAATGTTACATTTGTTTTCTTTCGAGCAAAAAATGTCTTAATTTGCCTACCTTTTGCTGATGTAAATATACTAATGTGGCTTCATTTGTCCATTGCTGCCTTTAGTTTAATGCATGCACATAAACGAGATTGGCTGACATGTCTGTAGCAAATGGTCAATTGAGAATTGCTCTTTAATTGGACATGTTTCAGATTTGTCGTGTCTACAAGTTGTTTTTTTGAGATTTTCATTTTCGTCGAGGAACCGCTGAACTGAACATCAAATCGGCAAAGAAACTCTCTGACCAGCAGTGTTTTCATTATACTGAGTGACACAGACTCCTAATTTCACAGTTTTCTCTATCTTGATGGTGAAGGAGATACGTGGTGAAGAAATGTGGCAGAGTGAAGACTCGGGTGTTCTGAGACAAATGTCATTATGGTCAATCTTTGCAGCATAACAAAAATGGAGCCATTAATTCATCGTCAATATTAGAATAATGGAAGGGTAATCAAGATGCCACAAGAGTATGCTGAGAATGTTCAGATAGGTCGAGGTGAAGGTGATGCTTGAAGTGAGGGAGTAACGATGCAAAGTCTGCTACTGATGGGGAAAGTGACAAGGAATCAAATGAGCTGCTGAGTGATTCAAAAAAGAATGAGTAGGAAGAAAAAAATCAATGGAAGGTACAATGAAGTTGGTGCACGTAAAAGCTTCAGGAATAGATAGTCCTCAATAAGATTTTAATATACTAGAATGAAGTAAAGAGCTTAACTGGGTAAAAAAGCTGGCAGGCAGTAAGCATGGTGGAAAGACATGGAAGTGACAAGTTGCACCATGTAAGTCTTACCAATGTACAGTTACATAAAATAATGAATAAATGGAAAACACAGTGACCCACAAACCAAGATTAGACGCAAGTACAAGCCACCTGTGGTAAAGCAACAGAAAGTTTCAAGACGACATGCAGCGTCATTCAGAACTCAGACAAAATGTGAACACTGTAGAAAATTATGTGCATATCTAGTAATCCACTTTGTCTATAAATAGATCATTGCATTCAAGGAAGATATTGACTAGATCTTGAGGAGATACTGCCCTCCGTTCTTCTTCTTTCGTGCGGTGTGCCCAGCCTAAAGTTGTAGGACAACTTTGCCCTCAGTTGGATAGATGGAAACCAAACCACACCCTATTTCCTTCCTCAAGACTGTCAGACTGATAGCTGATCTAAATATATTTTGATCTGGTTAGAAAGGTACATTGAGCAAATTTCATTGTTGCTATGGCTGGACCCGAAGCTGCCAAAATTGAAACTTTTTAAATACTAGTATGTATTTTTTAAACAGGTGATATTCAGTAGTTATTTGAATGTCACCCGAATCACTTTTAGGATTAATGAGGCAGCTTGTGATCGATCTAATCCTATTTATTCCTTCAGAGAAAATCATAAACCACTGGTGATAGGTCAGTGTAACCTCCAAGTACAGCGTAGAGTAAGTACAACAGGCCATCAATCTTGAAGTGAAGGATTAAGAATCATGATGTAAACTAATTGTAAACTAATTCGAAATTATTGAAAGAAAATTCAGAGTTGATAGCAAGATGTGGCAGCCTTAAGAAATGGTTATTAGAGTCGCAAGTAAGTTCAGTGTTCCCATGGGCTTGTTGGAACAGCAGGGAAGTTGTATCAAAGTCTTGCATAGCATTAGCCTGTTGTAGATGTAGTTGGTACAACTTTCATTTTCCTAATTTGCAGGTTGATAAGCAGGGACTATTTTCAAAGTTGGGCCTCATCTTAATACAATGGATGAGCTGTTCACATCTATCCTGTGACCCCAAGAGACATTTAAACGAAGTTTAGAACCTTTTGACAGTGAAAATCAGGTTGTTTTGGGGTTGACACGTCTGGAAGAGACACCTGACAGCAGACCTTGGTAAGGTCTGGTTGTTTGACATTGGTAAGGTCTACATGTCAGGAAGAGTTAAATGCAGGTCAGCATCTCAAGCAGAGAGTCTAAACATAGACTTGTTCCAGCACAATCTGACCCAACAGTATGTAGAAATATTGGCAGCTATTCACAATTGTCAAAAATGGCATTCTGGCCATGAGCAGCACTTTCAGAAGGACTGTTCATTTATCTGCTTTTCGGTTTGCTTGTTTTTTGCATCTGTCATAGTGAGGGACAGAAATCCAATATTAATTCAGCATTTAATTGCTGACGTATAAGGTAAAGGAAAACAAGAGGAAGCCTGCAATGGATTGATTAAAAATTATCTGAATTTAGAGCACACAGAAGAGGAAACTGAATGCCCTTTTCTTATTGTTAAGTAATGAAAAACTAAAGAAACCCATAAGGAAATGAAAGATAAGTTATGTTAAAATATAATGGAAATCATAAGGGCTAACAATTGCAACTCACAAGCTGTGGAAGGTGGAATGTTCTATTTTGCTGTAGCGTGATCCTCTGCTTCTCTGGATTTGGTTTGCAGTTTTAGTCTGCTTTGGAAAATGAACAATGTCAGATGGTTTACATTTGTGTCAAAGAGCAAATTAAGTGTGAAACAGGCATGTATATCTGGGAACTAGTCAGAAATTGTGGAGATGAGAGATTTGCGTAATTTTATGCCTTATTTAGATCCTCTTGAAATTCTACTGGCTTGGTAGCAGCTCAACAAGCCCTTGGCAGGGCTCTCACTTGTCGCTTTACCTCGTCCCTTGACTCCATTCAAGGACCCAAGCAGTCTTTCCAGGTGCAGCTGAGGTTCACCTGCACCTCCTCCAACCTCATCTATTGCATCCGCTGCTCTAGGGGTCAGCTGCTCTACATCGGTGGCTTGGCGATCGCTTCACCCAACACCTCCGCTCGGTTCGCAATAACCAACCTGATCTCCCGGTGGCTCAGCACTTCAACTCCCCCTCCCATTCTGAATCCTACCTTTCAGTCCTGGGCCTCCTCCATGGCCAGAGAGAGGCCCATCTCGTTGGAATAGTCTTCACCCTACCATAGTTGCCCAACCAGCAGTTTACACCCCAGCGGTATGAACATTGACTTCTCCAATTTCAGGTAGTCCCTGATTTCTCCTCCCATTCCCAGCTCTCCTTCAGCCCACTGTCACCGCCTCTTCCTGTCTTCTTCTGCCCCCCCCCCCCCCACCAGTCTGTAGAAGGGTCTCGACCCGAAACGTCACCTATTTTCTTCGCTTCATTGATGCTGCCTCACCCGCTGCGTTTCTTCAGCATTTTTGTCTACCTATTCACACAAGTGTGTTATCGCACTTTCCTCACCCGCTCCCTACACATCAGGGGCAATTGTACAGAGATAAATTAACCTACAAACCCAATGCATCTTTGGGATGTGGGAGGAAACGCACACGCTTGCCGGGAGAATGTGCAAATTCAACACAGACAGTGCCCGAGGACACGATCAAACACAGATCTCTTGCTGCGTGTCAGGCAGCAAGTCTACCACCGGTGCCACTATATTTTGTTTTCCAACGCACAAAAAAATTATACTTTGATAACTTTGATTACTAAAAAAAAATGAAACTATCCATTTTCAGTCTTAAAACTGTAAGTGACGCTATGTCCCCCTTTACAGCTACTGTATGTTTTAATTCAGTTCAAGACTATGGGGCAGTACATCGGCCATAAAGTTGCTGCCTAAAAGTGTCAGACGATCCTGAATATGGGTGCTGTCTGTATAAAGTTTGCTCCTTTTCCCTTTGATCGCATTGGTTTTCTCCGGGTGCTCTTGTTTCCTACCACATTCCAAAGGTGTGCAGGAACCTATTTCAGACCCAACCGAAAACATAATATTTTCCTTTTGTCCAGAGATTCTGTCTGTCCTGTTGAGTTACTCCAGCTTTTTGTGTCTATCTACAGTTTAAACCAGCATCTGCAATTCCTATAGATACTATACAATAGAACTTTATTAATCCCATGAGGGAAATTGTGTGTGTGTGTGGGTATATATATTTATATAGTTATATATTCATATATAAAATACAATGATTTGTTTTCTCGTTTATAACATTATTAACAGAGTACTATGCTTAGATGGTTACACAAAAAGCTGGAGAAACTCAGCGGGTGCAGCAGCATCTAAGGAGTGAAGGAGATAGGCGACGTTTCGGGTCGAGACCCTTCTTCAGACTGGTCAGGGATCAGGGAAATGAGAGATATAAACAGTGATATGGAGAGATAAAGCAAGAACAATGAGTGAAAGATATGCAAAAAAGTATTGGTGATAAGGAAAGCAGGCCATTGTAAGCTGTTTCTGGTGTGAAAATGAGAAGCTAGTGCGACTTGGGGGGGGGGGGGGGAAGATGGAGAAGGAATGTCAGGGCCCGAGGGCTGAGGGAGAGGTGGGGGGGTGGGGGGAAAGGAGCAGTCTGGGTTAACAGAATTGAGAAAATTCAATGTTTAAGCCCAGAGGATGCAGACTCCCCAAGCGGAATATGAGATGTTGTTCCTCAAACTTGCGGTGTTGTTCACTCTGGCCATGGAGGAGGCCCAGGACCGAGAGGTCGGATACGGAGTGGGAGGGGGAGTTGAAGTGCTGAGCCACCGGGAGGTCGGGTTGGTTGTTGCGGACCGAGCGGAGGTGTTCGGCGAAACGATCGCCTAGCCTCCGCTTGGTCTCACCGATGTAGATTAGCTGGCATCTGGAGCAACGGATGCAGTAGACGAGGTTGGAGGAGGTGCAGGTGAACCTCTGTCGGACTTGGAATGACTGCTTGGGTCCCTGAAAGGAGTGGATGGGGGAGGTGAAGGAACAAGTGTAGCATCTCTTGCGGTTGCAAGGGAAAGTGCCCGGGGAAGGAGTGGAGCAGGAGGGAAGGGAAGAATTGACGAGGGAGTTGCGGAGGGAGCGGTCTTTGCGGAAGGCAGATAGGGGGGGAGATGGGAAGATGTGGCGAGTGGAGGGGTCACGTTGGAGGTGGCGAAACTGGCGGAGGACTATCTGTTGTATGCGCTGGCTGGTGGGGTGAAAGGTGAGGACCAGGGGGACTCGGCCCTTGTTGTGAGTGGGGGAATGGGGAGAGAGGGCAGTGTTGCGGGGTATGGAGGAGACCCTGGTGCGAGCCTCATCGATAGTGGAAATTTTCTCAATTCTGTTAACCCAGACTGCTCCTTTCCCCCCACCCCCCCACCTCTCCCTCAGCCCTCGGGCCCTGACATTCCTTCTCCATCTTCCCCCCCCCCCCCCCCAAGTCGCACTAGCTTCTCATTTTCACACCAGAAACAGCTTACAATGGCCTGCTTTCCTTATCACCAATACTTTTTTGCATATCTTTCACTCATTGTTCTTGCTTTATCTCTCCATATCACTGTTTATATCTCTCATTTCCCTGATCCCTGACCAGTCTGAAGAAGGGTCTCGACCCGAAACGTCGCCTATCTCCTTCACTCCTTAGATGCTGCTGCACCCGCTGAGTTTCTCCAGCTTTTTGTGTAACCCTCGATTCTCCAGCATCTGCAGTTCCTTCTTTAACACTATGCTTAGATATTCTGTTGTGCTGCTGCAAGTAAGGATTTAATTGTTCTAACGTGAGAGAATAAAACACCCTTGATTTACGTCACTAATGTGTGGGATAGAACTAGTGTACGGGTGATCGGTGGCCGGCGTGGACACGGTGGGCCGAAGGACCTGTTTCCATGCTGTATCTTTAAATGAAACTAAAAACACTAAAACCATGGAATAGTCTTCACCCTACCATAGTTACCCAACCAGACGCAACCAAATTGAAGGTAGCTCTTTTTTCCACAAGAACCCTTTTTTGCTTAAGTCCAAGTCAAGAGAGTCAAGAAAGGACAATGACATTCTTGCTTGCTGCAGCACAACAGAATATGTAAACATGATACAGAACAGGAGATAAAAGTTTAGTGTGTTTATATACCATAGACCATATATATACACAATAAATAGATAAAGTGCAATAGGCTGTTATTTTTCAGAGTTTGGAGTTTGGTGGTGACCCTCCACCTCCTCCAGTTTAAATTCGATTTGGAATATTATTGCAGGACCAGGAAGCCAAGAAGCAAGAGTTACTCCAGGGAGTAATCCAGCTCCAGGGAGTGATTCTACGTTGGTTTTCAGCGGTCACGGCGAGGCAGTGATCGGACAGCAATGGCGGCCAGATCTCTCACAATGCAAATGGAGGGAGAAAGTGCCCGGCGCCAATAGGTTGCCGTGGCAGTGCGCATGTGCAGGGTGGCCGATGATGTGCTGGTCGTGGTCGTGTGCAGGGGGAGGACGTGCAGGCCGTGGCAGTGCGCATGTGCTGGGCGGCCAGCCAGCCGAGCCGGCAGATGAGGAGGGGCCGGATAGCGGAGTCCTGGCGGTGGCTGGCGGGTGGAGTCGGAGAGTGACAGAGAGAGACACAGAGGGGGGCCCGATCAGAGTTGAACGGTAGGTGTCCCAGGTGCTTGCCAAGCCGGGCAAAATGACACAACTGTTAGGTTGCCCGGCAGGACTTTCGGTAGCCATCGGCACCCGGGCAACCGTTAATTTCAAGCCATGCTATTGGATGGTTTGCAAGTGGTGAGTCATGAGCATGACCTTTAATCATGGTCTCAACTAAAGCAGTGGAAAGGCCAGCCCAAATGCCAGCTACCCAGACAATGAACATACAATAGTTCTGACAGAGGAGAAAAATGTTGATGCAACTTGAGAAGTCGCACAATGCACAATGAGAATCTTGGTGCCAGCCAAAATGTCAAGTAGTATTAATCACTCTATTTTATTCCTTGTGCACAGATTCATCTAAATAGCTAGTCTCAACTTCCATTGCAGCACAAACGGAAGTCACCCAACATTTGCCTACTGCAAAGGAAACTATTGGATCTGCCATGTAAGCTTACTCTGTTCCCATTCTGGCTCTGGATTTTAGCTTTCAAAGGGGAGGGGGGGTTTGAGGCTGACACGAATACTGGCAAAAAAAATCCAACATTTTATATTGTTTGCTAAGATGCTTCCCATGGAAGTGGCAGTTCCAGGTTATATGAATTTGCTTTCATCGCTCAGGATGACTCCTTTTGCAATCATACCACTGGTACCTCGCCAGTTTCTTTGCTGTTGCCTGTCAGTCTCAATCTGCACACCACTGTATTCACAGGGTAGAGTCCAAAATGGCTTTGTAAATCCAGAGCTGCATGAAGTGGATGCTCCAAGACCTTTACAAATCAGCAGCCTGCTACAATCCAGCAGCTGCATAAGCGTATACCATATGTAAGGGCAAGGACAGGTAAAGGTACACAAATAACAAGCACCAATCTGGGAAGATATACAGGGAATTAGTCAATAGATTTTGGTTGTGTGTACTTGTGGATTGTAATATTAATTTGTCGCTGTTTTGTATTGTTGTTATGGTCAAGCAGATGGTGTGATGATTGATCAGCCCAAGAAGAAAGGTAAAGTGGGAACTGTAGCAGAAAGAAGAATTGAGATTGTTTCAAGAAACTGCAGTCCAATCATTTGGCTTCTGTTTGTCTGCGCTTCTGTAATGTCTCTCCTTTTCTCCTCCACCTCCATCCTCTCTGTCCCTGTTTTCCTGCTGTATCTGCTGGCATGGAATAAGCTTGCATGATTGACAGATGAAGTCAAAAACAACAGACGTGTGCAACCAGGAGAATAGTTTGCATGTTACGCTAATTTGGCTTTTGTAATGACCGAGCTAGGTTCTGAATGTCCATTTAGGAATAGACTTATACTGCAGTTCATTTTTCTTAGCTCTTTCACATGGGCTTTCTCCAGGTGTTCTGGTTTTCTCCCACACTCCAAAGACATACACGTTTGTAGGTTAATCGGCCTCGGAAAAATTGTAAATTGTCGTTACTGTGTAGAATAGTGCTAGTATATGAGATGATCGCTGGAGTTCACGTTTCCTAGCCCTAAGTGCATCACAGTATGGTTTGGGAACAACTGCTCCATCCAAGACCATCAGACGTTGCAGAGAATTGTGGATGCAGCTCAGACCATCACACAAACCAACCTCCTGTACATTGACTCCATAAACACCACGCTGCCTCGGCACGGCCACCAGCATAAGCAAGGAGTCTCACCCCGGACACACCCTATTCTCCCCTTCCCCATCTGGCAAGAGGTACGGATGTGTGAAAATAGCTCCAGATTCAGGGACAGTTTCTTCACGGCTGTTATCAGGCAACGGACCCACCCTAACACGAACTAGAGGATGGTTCTGAGCTAGACCCCGTAGAATATTCTTAATTGGACTTGCGCTAAACGTTATTCCCTTTATCCTGTATCTGCACACTGTGGACAGCTCAATTTTAATTATGTATTGTGTTTTCACTGACTGGATAAAACGCAACAAAACAGCTTTACACAGCACCTCGGTACACGTGACAATAAACTACTAAACTAAAACTCAACTTAACTAAACATTGCGTTGGCGAGATCCCGCCTCTGCCACTGAAGTCACCATTCTCATATCAAATGATCTTGTTTTTTTTCTTAGTTCTTTATGGTTGTTTGGCCAGTGAGATTAATATTTATACACTGCTTTGAAAAAAAATCTGCTTGTTCCTGTTGGGAGCATGTCAATAGATTACTACTTGATGGATATGTTTTGGGAGAAGTCCAGTTCCAAACATAACCTCACAAATGTTTGAATTTGTCATTACCATGTAAACCATTAAATGTAACTCCTGGTCATCGGTTATCGAGTATCTATTTTTACTATATGCTGCCTCCAATAGCTATCTTTCTTTAAGAGAAATGCACCTTGTCTTTGTTTTGGGCAGATACATATATATATGTATATATATGTATGTATATATATGTATATAAGTATATATATATATATATATATATATATATATATATATATATATATATATACCCACACACAATTTCCCACCTGGGATTAATAAAGTTCCATCGTATCGTATTGTGTGTGTAGGAAGGAACTGCAGATGCTGGTTTAAACTGAAGATAGACTCAAAAAGCTGGAGTAACTCAACAGATCAGACAGAATCTCTGGACAAAAGGAAAATATTACATTTTGGGTTGGGTCTGAAAAAGGTTCCTGCACACCTTTGGAATGTGGAAGGAAACAAGAGCACCCGGAGAAAACCCATGCGATCTAAGGGAAAAGGAGCAAACCCCATACAGACAGTACCCATATTCAGGATCAATTCCGGGTCTCTCGCACTTTTAGACAGCAATTTTATGGCCAATGTACTGCCCCAAAGTCTTGAACTGAATTAAAACATAGAGTAGATGTGAAGGGGGACATAGCGTCACTTATTTTTAAAATATTTTATTCATTAGAAATAATGTACAGTGATATAAGCCAAAAATAACATAATACATTTCATGTACCACTTCTTGTTTTAAACTTTAAGAAGGAGAAGAATAGGGAAAGTTAGGTAAGATAGTAAGTGCGTGAAAGAGTGATCAGGAAAAACCCGTAGAAGCGTAAAACACGAGAAAAAATAAAAAAGAAAACCAAAGGAAAAGAAAGAGAAAAATAGAAAACAGAAGATATAAGAAAGTGAAATAAGATAAATGGGATGTACCTACTTCGTATCTTTACACACCGCTCACCAGATCCTGAAATCATTTATTTTCAAAGTTATGTTGCACCCTATGCTTGTAATAAGTTGTTAAATGGAGACCAAATCTTTTGGAAATGGTCTGATTTGTCTGCTAGGAGGAATCTCATGTCTTCGAGGTGTAACATTTCGGACATATTTGAAATCCACATTTTTATCGTTGGTTTGGGAGCGTTTTTCCAGAATTTAAGTATATATATTTTTTGCCATTATTAAGCCATAGTTAAGGAAGCTCTTTTGGAGCGAAGTCAGCTCAAAGCTGGCTTCCATTGATCCAAAAATAATCAATTCTGCGTTCCGTTTCAGTTTTATCTTAAATAATTTTGTAAAAATGTCAAAGATTTAATTCCAAAATTTTTGGATTTTTATGCAAAAAACAAAGGAATGTGCTATAGTTGCATTTTGGGATAGACATTTATCACAGATGGAGAAATTTGGAAAAAAAATGACTCATTTTAGTTTTTGAATAATATAAGGTTTTGAATTGGATTAGAATATGTCTTACATTGATCAAGCATTTGTGCACATATAGCAAGTGTTTATCCCAACTCTCTTTCGAGATTTTTATAGCTAGTTCTTGTTCCCAATCTCTTCTAATTCTATCGGATGATGGTATTTCTACATTTAGGATGATATTATACAAGTATGATATTAAATTAGTTGAGTCCACCTTTATATTCATTGCTTCGTCTAATAGGTCTGGAGACAAATTTTGATACTCTTGTGTATATTTTTTCAGATAATCACGGATGTGAAAATATTTAAAATATTGATTACTTCTCAGATTGTATTTGTTGGAATGATAAAAAAAAATCAATTTTCATACATGTCTCCAAACGTTTTAATTCATGTTCTTTCCCAATGTGTAAATGATTTATCAATAGTGGATGGTTTAAATGACGGATTATTAACTATGGGGGAGAGAAGCGATAGGTTTCGTAATTTAAGAGTTAATTTTATTTGTTTCCATATTCTAATTCTACTATAAATAATTGGATTTTTACTGTATATTGTATTATTCAGTTTTATTGGTGAGAGAAGGATCGTTCCTATATTAAAAGGGGAGCAATCCTCTCTCTCCATTACTATCCAGTCCACCCGTTGGGCAGAGTTGTCCAACAGGTGAATCACATTTTTGACATTTGCTACCCAATAATAATAGAAAAAATTAGGGAGTGTTAATCCACCAAATTCTTTAGGTTTGCACAAATGTCTTCTTTGAATTCTATGGGATTTATAGTCCCATATAAAATTTGTGATATCAGAATCCAGTTTTTTTTTAAAGTTTTTAGGTAAGTATATTGGTATTGATTGGAATAGATATAAAATTTGTGGTAGAAAGATCACTTTTATAGCATTTATTCGGCCTATTAAAGACATCGGAAGAGTTTTCCAAAATGTAATCAGGGCATTTAATTTATTAAGTAGGGGCATATAGTTTGCATTAAATAAAGATTTATATTTTCTGGTAATTTCGATTCCCAAATATTTAAATTTTTCTGTAGCAATTTTAAAAGGGAATTTTAACAGGTGTGTTGAGTCTTGAGGTTTTATCGTCATAATTTCACTTTTATTCCAATTTATTCTATATCCTGAAAAGGATCCAAATTGCTCTATCAGATTTAATATATTTGGTATACTGATTTGTGATTTTGTGATGTACAATAGTACATCATCTGCGTATAATGATATTTTGTTATTTGAGTATTTTGTATTATAACCATGGATATTCGGATGTGTGCTAATGCTTTCAGCTAGAGGTTCTATTACAAGAGCAAATAGCAGGGGTGATAGTGAGCATCCCTGTCTATTGCCCCTGGATAATTGAAATTTCGGGGACAACATGTTATTAGTTAATATTCTAGCAGTAGGCCTGTCATATAATAGTTTTACCCATGAGATAAAATTCTCTCCCATTTGAAATTTTTGCAATACTTTAACGAGATGGTCCCATTTCACTTGATCAAATGCTTTTTCTGGGTCCAAAGGGGGACATAGCGTCACTTAGAGATTTAAGACTTAAAATGGAGTTTCTTTTTTTTAGTAACCAAAGGTATCAACGTATAATTTTTTGTGTTGGAAAACAAATTATAGTGGCACAGCTGGTTGCCTTGCTGCCTCACACGCCAGAGATCTGTGTTCGATCCTGTCCTCGGGCACTGTATGTGTTGAATTTGCACATTCTCCCTGCAAGCGTGTGGGTTTCCTCCCACATCCCAAAGACGCATTGACTTTGTAGGTTAACTTGTCTCTGTAAAATTTCCCCTAATGTGTAGGGAGTCATAAATTGTGTGAATGAGTAGACAAAAATGCTGGAGAAACTCAGCGGGTGAGGCAGCATCTGTGGAGCGAAGGAAATAGGCAACGTTTCGGGTCAAGACCCTTCTTCAGACTTATATGAGGATGGGGGTGGGAAGAAGAAAGGAAGGGGCGGAGACAGTGGGCTGAGGGAGAGCTGGGAAGGGGAGGAGAAAGCAGGGACTACCTGAAATTGGAGAAGTCAATTTTCATATCGCTGAGGTGTAAACTGCCCATGCGAAATATGAGGTGCTGGGGCTCTTCCAATTTACAGTGGGCCTCACTCTGTCCATGGAGGAGGCCCAGGACAGAAAGGTCAGATTCGGAATGGGAGGGGGAGTTGAAGTGCTGAGCCACCGGGAGATCAGGTTGGTTATTGAGAACCGAGAGGTGTTGGGCGAAGCGATCGGCAAGCCTACGCTTGGTCTCACCAATGTAGAGCAGCTGACCTCTAGAGCAGCGGATGCAATAGATGAGGTTGGAGGAAGTGCAGGTGAACCTCTGCCGCACCTGGAAAGACGGCTTGGGTCCTTGAATGGAGTCAAGGGACGAGGTAAAGCGACAAGTGTAGCATTTCCTGCGGTTGCAAGGGAAAGTGCCAGGAGAGGGGGAGGTTTGGATGGGAAGAGATGATTTGACCAGGGAGTTAAGGAGGGAGCGGGCTCTACGGAAAACCGACAGGGGAGGAGATGGGAAGATGTGGTCAGTGGTGGGATCCCGTTGGCAGACAAAAAAGCTGGAGAAAATCGGCGAGTGTGGCAGCATCCATGGAGCAAAGGAATAGGCGACGTTTCGGGTCGAGACCCTTCTTCAGACTGATGTCGGAGGGATGGCGGGAAAAAGAACGGAAGAGACGGAGACAGTAGGCTATGTGAGAGCTGGGAATGGGAGGGGAAGGAGGGAGTAAGCAAGGACTACCTGAAATTGGAGAAGCCAGTGTTCATATCGCTGGGGTGTAAACTACCCAAGCGAAGTATGAGGTGCTGTCCTTCCATTTTCCAGTGGGCCTCACTCTGGCCATGGAGCAGACCCTGGACAGAAAGGTCGGATTCGGAATGGGAAGGGGAGTTGAAGTGCTGAGCCACCGGTAGATCAGGTTGGTTATTGCAAACTGAGTGGAGGTGTTGTGCGAAGCGATCGCCAAGCCTGCGCTTGGTCTCACCGAGGTTGATTATACGCTGAATAATCCAACCACATTTTTGTTTGGAAGTGGAAAGAAATAATATAAATTGCATTCATTGCAACGTGTAAAAATAGTTGAGATACCATAAATACTGTATTATAATTTTGCTGCATGTCATTGTGGTATATATAATGTCTTGATTGGTGAATATGTTTAGTTTGTGCCAGAAATAATGTGAATGCTTCATTGACCACAATTCCGACTGGTAACTACACACTTCGTACAAGCACATTATCGCATGCGTCATGCAAGCCGTCTTAAATGACCACCTAAACTGTCATTTGGCAACCTAAAAAGCTGCCTAGGTTGCCCAGCTGGAAACAGAGAAGAAAAGTTAAGTGAGAGCCCTGACATAGCCCAGACAATCATGCAGACCAACTTCCCTTCCATGGGCTCCATCTGCACTTCACGTTGCCTCACGCTGACCACACTATTCCCTCTCCCATCAGGCGAGCGTGGTACAGAAGTTTGAAAATGCATTCCTCCAGATTCAGGGACAGTTTCTTCACAGCTGTTATCAGGCAATTAAACTGTCCTCTCGCCAGCTAAAGTGTGGTGCAGACCTCTCATTTACCTGATGGAGACCTTTGAACTGTCTATAGTCAGATTTTGTTTTGACGGTATCTGTACACTGTGGACAGTTTGATTGTAATCACGTATAATGTTTTCTTTGACTGGATGGCACACCACAAAAAGCTTTTCACTGTACCTTGGTACACGTGACAATAATAAACTAAACAAGTTAAAATAATTCACTGAATAATAATTTACATGCAATTATATTTCAAAACCTGTTAAAAACAATATTGCAAAATAATATCATGCCACTAGCAAATTATGCCAGAAAGTTAACTGAGTTAAATATAAATTTGCCAGCTTGCCTGATTGTGAGCAGCATACTGATAATAGCAACACTGGATCATATCCCATGCTGAGGGGGCTGCTATTTCATTGATGGAGTGAGATTTTCAGTCACTGAGAAGTATATAATTTAAAATATCCTGCTCTCCTTAGGAAAGTTTCATTAAAAAAACAACCTATGAGAAATACTTCATGCAGCAATAGGGCTTTTTTTATAATCTTTCCTGGCCTTCACATTGATAGCACTGGTCGCAGTGAAGCAGCAGCCATAACAATAATTAATAGATGTTGATGCTTACCTTGAAATTCTCTTGTACACGGTAGCACATAATCTTTTCTAAGACTCCAAAGAATAGAACAGGCCAGGTGGTTTAGCCTGAGTATACCTGGGAACTAATATTAGATTGAGATGTTACTGATTGTTATAAATCTCTGGACAATTCAGCAGCTATTATGAAAAAGACAAAACGCTTAAAATGCAACACCTTGACTGAATATATGTGCAGAATAGAATGGTGTGTTTGGCTTTGCGGCTTATTCTCCTCAAATAATAGACCCTGCAACCTAGATATTTCTCTTTTGTTGGCAAATTAGACAAAGAGAAAATGCAAATTGTTTAATTACTGCTGATATTCCTAAATTGATTTAGGAATTGACTTATTGTTCTGTGAAAGATCAGCAGTGGGTGAGATAAACGAGATGAAAACAAACTTTAAAGAGACGGACAGAATCTTATTTTGTTTTAATGATGAGGAAAACAGGGCTGCTCCTTGACGCATAAGTTTTTTGACTAACTTTCCAGTGCTCAACATTTGCCAGAAAGTTAACTGAATACACACTTAATAGCCTTCCTTCTTCACAAGTTATAGGAGTAGAATTAAGCCATTCGGCTCATCGAGTCTACTCCACCATTCAATCATGCCTCCTAATCCCATTCTCCTGCCTTCTCCCCATAACCCTTGACACCCGTTCTAATCAAGAATTTGTCTATCTCTGCCTTAAAAATATCCACTGACTGCCTCCACAGCCTTCTGTGGTATTGAGTTAAGGGCCTGTCCCACTTGGCCGTCATTCGCGCGCCATTTACGCGACCTGCTAGCGTGTGGATAGCGCGTGGGTAGCCCAGGACGGGCGCATGGAGTGGCGTAGAGGAGTGTGGACTTCGTCCTGCACAAAATCTTTGCGCGACACCGGCCTGTCGTGTAACTGACGGCCAAAGTGGGACAGGCCTATTACTCTCTGACTAAAGAAGACCCTCTTCACTTCCTTTCTAAAAAAGCGTCCTTTAATTCTGAGGCTATGACCTCTGGTTCTGGACTCCTACCAGTGGAAACATTCTTTCCACTGCCTTTTATTATTCTGTAAGTTTCAATGAGGTCCCCCTTCAACCTTCTAAACTCCAGCGAGTAGAGGCCCAGTGTTGAAAACGCTCATCGTATGCTAACCCACTCATTCCTGGAATCATTCTTGTAAGCCTCATCTGGACCCTCTCCAGAGCCAGCACATCTTATCTTAGATATGGGGCCCAAATTTGCTCACTGTACTCCAAATGCAGCCTGACAATCACCTTATAGAGCCTCAGCATTACATATTTTGGTATTCCAGTCCTCTTGATATAAATGCTAACATTGAATTGTCCTACAGTCCTTTGTAGGCTCATTTGAACCCTGTGCAACTTGAGCAGATTGGCACATGCACAACCTCCAGAAATGTTTGCAAATAATCAGCACATTTGAGGCTGTATAGGTATATTTAATTCATATTTAGTAAAGAAGCATATATTTAGCACTCTTGTGTATCTTTTGTAAATATCTTTTGTAAAATATGTAAATAATGTAGCCTGAATTGCAAGTGTTAGAGATTTATGCTGTAGATGCTCTAGTTTCAGAATAAGAGGTTGCCCATTTAAGGCAGGGTTGATTAGGAATTCTTCACTCAGTCAGAAATCTTCGGAGTTTTCAACCTAAAATATCTGTAGATGATGAGTCATTTTGGGCTGAGACACACAGATCACTGATACATAAGGAAGTCAGGGGTTACTTGGAATGGCCAAGAATCTGTTGAGGCCAAACATGCAATCAGTCTTGATCTTATTAAAGGGTGGAATAGGCATAAGGGGCAATATGTTCTATTTCTGTTCCTATTTCCAATGCTTTTAACATTCATAAAATTAGCTACTTCAGTATCTCATTCAGTAACATGGTCAAACTTTTAATGTTTTTTTTAAAATACATAATAGACGAATAAGATAGGATTTAATGTGATAAAATATTTGTATATAAATAGCAAATATAATTCAAGCGCATCAGTTACTTGAAAATTATACTCCATCAGACGAACATATGAGTGCTATGAGAAAATGACTAAGAGAAAATTAATCCAATAAATTTCCTTTAATTTTATTTCAATACATTTTGGGGATTTGAAATATGCAAATTACTTATGCTGTAACGAATATCATTTTTTATCCTCACCAGTTAAAGTGAATCAGCAGCAGAATGAAAAAAATAGAATAGTGAGTGAGGATTTTGCAGAGCTCCTTCCACTTCTCTACCTGCTGCGTATATTCGGTCCTACCGGTCATGACATATGGAGATGCAGGCACTGTGTGCCATGTCAGTGGCTTCAGCTTTATAGCTACTACTTTATAGCTAATCCTCCGGGATTTATTTATCATCCAGGTTTCAGAGGACCGAATTTGTCTTCTTAATCTGCTCATAAACTTGCATTTGAATGCACTGTAAAATAACTCTTACTTGATACAGAATTAGCAATGCATCTGGTTCATCAAACATATTGCAAAATAAAAATGGATCTGGCCAGTGGTGATCAGTATTTGCCCATCTCCTACCTTAGACTTCAAGTTCATTGGAAGGTTTAAACTCACAAGTCACATTTAAACTCACGTCACATTTAAATTTAAAGTCACATTTAAATGTCACCTTTACAATTGCTAGTCACAGTTGTATCCATTATGGTAGTTAAAAAGATTACCGCCATTCCTGACACCCTACTAGGTGTGTATTGAACATAGACCATCGAACTGTGCAACAGAATAGACCAGGAGACAGACTATTGACCGACATCTACTACAAACCGACTGACTCCCATAGCTATCTAGAGTTCACTTCTTCCCACTCTGCTTCCTGTAAAGACTCTATCCCCTACTCCCAATTCCAATGAGGTTTTCCATACTAGATCATCAGAGATGTCCACATTCTTTAGGAAACGGGGGTTCCCCTCTTCCATTATAGATGAGGCTCTCACGAGGGTCTCCTCGATATCCCGCAGCTCTGCTCTTGCTCCCCCTCCCCCACACACATAACAAGCACAGAGTCCCTCTTGTCCTCACTGTTCACCTCATCAGCCGTCACATTCAGCACATAATCCTCTAACACGTTCACCACCTCCAACGGGATCCCACCACTAGCCACATCTTCCCATCTCCACCTCTTTCTGCTTTCCGCAGAGACCGTTCCCTCAGCAACTCCCTGGTCAACCTGTCCCTTCACACCCAAACCACCCTCTTCCCAGGTACTTTCCCCTGCAACCGCAGGAGATCCAACACCTGTCCCTTTACCTTCCCCCTCGACTCCATCCAAGGACCCCGACAGTCTTTCCAGGTGAGGCAGAGGCTCACTTGCATCTCCTCCAACGTCATCGACGGTATCCACTGTTCCAGGTATCAACTTCTGTACATCGGCGAGACCAAGCGCAGGCATGGCAATCGTTTAGCTGAATATCTCCGCTCAGTCCTCCTTATCCTATCTGATCAGCACTTTAACTCCCCCCTCCCACTCCCAATCTGACCTTTCTGTCCTGGGTCTCCTCTATTGTTAGAGTGAGGCCCAACGCAAATTGGAGGAACAGCGCCTCGTATTTAACTTGATTAGTTTACACCCCAGCGGTATGAACATTGAACAGCGGTATGAACATAAGATTGTTAAAGGCTTGGACACGCTTGAGGCAGGAAACATGTTCCCGATGTTGGGGGAGACCAGAACCAGGGGCTGGTCTCCCCCAATTCTCTGCCTCAGAGAGTGGTGGAGGCAGGTTCTCTGGATGCTTTCAAGAGAGAGCTAGATAGGGCTCTTAAAAATAGCGGAGTCAGGGGATATGGGGAGAAGGCAGGAACGGGGTACTGATTTGGGATGATCAGCGATGATCACATTGAGTGGTGGTGCTGGCTCGAAGGGCCGAATGGCCTACTCCTGCACGTATATGTCTATTGTCTATTGACCTCTAACTTCAGATAGCCCTTGCTTTCTCGCTCTCTCCATCCCCTCCCCCTTCCAAGTTCTTCCACTAGTCTTACTGTCTCCAACTACATTTTATCTCAGTCCTGCCCACTCCCCTGACATCAGTCTGAAGAAGGGTCTCAACCTGAAATGTCACCCATTCCTTCTCTCCAGAGATGCTGCCTGTCCCGCTGAGTCCTGCATTTTGGGTCTACCATAGGACAGTACAATACAGGAACAGACTAGCCCATAAAGAATAGTGAATATGATAGTGGATAGTGGATAGTAAGAGGATGTTTCCACTAGTGGGAGAGTCTAGGACTAGATGTCATTGCCTCAGAATTAAAGGATGTTCTTTTAGGAAGAAGGTGAGGAGAAATTTCTTAAGTCAGAGGGTGGTGAATCTGTGGAATTCTTTGCTACAGTCAGCGGATATTTTTAAGGCAGAGATAGATAGATTATTGAGCAGTACAGGTGTCAGAGATTATGGGGAGAAGGCAGGAGATGGGGTTAGGAGAGATAGATCAGCCAAGATTGAATTGCGGAGCAGACTTGATGGGCTCAACTTTTCTCAAAGAGGGTAGTAGGTGCTAGGGGTGGTGTTAGATGTAAGAAAGTGTTGTTTTTGGATAGGCACATGGATGTGCAGGGAATGGAGTTGATATGGATCAGGTGGAGGCAGAGAAGATTAGTTGATTTTGGCATTGTGATCGGCAGACATTGTGCGCTGAAGAGTCTGTTCCTTTGTTGTGCTGTTCTGTGTTCTATGTTCTAGCGTAGTATTCAGTGCCTTTGAGAGTAAATATAAGACCATAGTGGATCCCGACGTTCAAAATAAAAATCATGTGGAAATCAGGAGCAGCCATGGGGAGATGTTTGTAGTCTAGTAACTGCCCTTGGGAGATAGGGCAAATCCAATAAACTCAGTGTTGCGAGGTTCAAAATATTACCAGACTCCTTGTGTTTGGACGGTCAACAAAGATTAGTTTTGTTTATTATTGTCATGTGTACCAGGGACAGAGAACAAAAAAGCTTTTATTTGTGTGCTATCTGAGCAAAGAAAATGCTATACGATTACAATCAAGCCGTCCACAGTGCATAGATAATGGATAAAGGGTACAACATTTAGTCCAAAATGAAATCCGATTAAAGATAGTTCAAAGGTCTCCAATAAGGTAGATGGGAGGCCAGGGCCACGCTTTAGCTGGTCAGAGGACGGTTCAGTTGCCTGATAACAGCTGGGAAGAAACTTCCCTGAATCCAGAGGAATGCATTTTCAAACTTCTGGATCTCTTGCCTGATGTGAGAGGGGAAAGGAGGGAAAAGTGGGACTGGTCCTTGATTATGCTGGTGGCTTTGCCAAGGCAGTGTAAAGCGTAGATGGAGTCCATGGAAGGGAGGTTTGTTTGCGTGATGGTCTTAAAAATGCTGAGGCCTACGGAAATATTTCTGTTTTACTGCATCCCTCCCTCTGTATTTGTTCATTAACATCCACCCCTCTGCGTTTGTCCCTTTGCATCTGTCCCTCCACATCCATCCCTCTGAGGTCTCCTCTTCACATCCATCCGTCTGTGCCCTTCCCCCTGTGTCGTCCCTTTATGCCTTCTATTTTATACAACTCACGCTGCAGTTGAGTGCCCCCACATGCCCTTTTATGGACAAGCATTAGTACGAAAGTACCACCTTTTATTCTGCAGTTAAGTTTCTGGATTGGGGCTTTTGAACCCAACACATTCTGACTTGGAAGTAATCTGACTCAGCAGCTCCTCCTCATCAACACACACCACAGTCCTCAGGACTCACCACCGTTTCAGGCAAGCAACCTTTCCAGCATGTCAGAATTTTCCAGTGTAAGGTGACGTGAAGTCATTTTTTCTCTCATTGCAAATGCTATCAGAACTTACCATAAAATTATTTCATTTCAGGTTTCTACCATTGGCTATGTTC
The DNA here is from genome assembly GCA_963514005.1 of Raja brachyura. The sequence continues at coordinate 58,233,946 of OY740785.1, forward strand.
TGTATCTCTCAAGTTCAACATTTTATTTGTCTCTCTCCTCTGTCCTTCATTTACACATCATCCATATAGACTAGTTACAATTAACAACCTTTCAACCAACTGAGCCAAGGTTGACATCAAATAACACAACACAGAAAGAAGCAGACAACTGTAGTCACCAAACAAGGTATCATTAAACAGATTAGTGGACTAGTAGACAGAGCCCTGGCACAATAATTACATTATCATCAGTACCGAGATTAGCTTCTACTTTTAATTCCAGATTTGTTTGTGAGCAAGAGTTCAAAAACTGCCAGGGAAACATGGATATTTCAATTTCCCATCAAATACAAGATCTGGAATTAAAAATAAAAGCTAGGAATGGAACTGAAGACCATGAAACTACTGAATTATCCATTGGCTTCATTCAAATCCTTCAAATCTGTTGCATTTCTTGCTCTGACCTATGACTCCAGATTGACTATGAGAGTGGAGACTATAAATACCAATGTTATCCAGATTATCTACCTTGCATGAACGAATAAATTTAAAGTTTTTCCCTCCTTCGGGACACATAAACCTCATTGAAGTTTATGTTGCTCCAAGATGTGAACACCAAAATGCTGATCATCTGAACTGAGATCATGATACCCAAGCACACTCTTGAGGCAAGTAATCAATGATAAGCATCCTCATCAATTCTTACATCAAAGATTCAGAGGATATAATACCTCCTGAATAGACAGCATTAACTAATTGACAGAGATTAAGAATTTATTTAAAGATTTCTTCTTGAGTACAGCTCCAAAACTGCTTCCAATTGACACTGTCAACTTGCGCTTCATTTTGTCCCATTTCACTGCAGTAAGCCTGGATTTAAAATGTGTTTAAAAGAACATAATTCACCACAAATCATTGGAGACCAAGGTAATGCTGCACCCAGACTGTTGTATTTCTTCAAATTTTAAGTTTTAAGTTGTTTGAAGAATTTTTCAAATTTTCCAAGGTTGATGTTAGTAGTGAAGTTGATGAAATCAACAAGTTCTGCACAGGTACAGGAGGCAGCCCCGATGCAGTCATCAACATAGCGGAGAAAGAGTTGGGGAATGGTGCCGGGATACATTTGGAACTAGGAGTGTTGAGCATCAACAATGAAAAGACAGGTATAGTGGTGGCCCATGCAGGCGTCTCTGCCTACACCTTTGATTTAAGAATGTGAGAGGAGTCAAAAGAGAAGTTGTTCAGGGTGAGGACAAATTCTGCCAGGCAGAGAAGAGTGTTAGTTGCGGGGAACTGACTTGGTCCTTGATCTAGATGGTCGTACTTTGCCTTCCATGCCCAGAAACGGAGTCTTCAGATTAATCTGCATTGCCCAACTTTTATAATTACACAAATAGGATCAGCACCAGTATTAGGAAAGTTGTTTTCCACTGGCCATCTAAAGAGGTAGCAGTCAAGGGTCATGACCCATATACATCACCTGCCAATGTTCTCCAAAGATGCTGCCTGACCCACTGAGTTATAGTCATACAGTGGTATAGTGTGAGGGCATCATCTATGATAGAAGAGGGAAAACCCGTTCCCTAAATAGATCATAGTATGGAAGCATCACATCTCGGGCGCAGATATGGCGTAGACGGAGGAATTGGGAGTAGCAGAGTAGACAGGGGGGGTCTTAACAGGGACAGAGTCCCTCTAGTCCTCACCGTTCACCTCATCAGCCGTCGCATTCACCACATAATCCTCTGACATTTTCGTCAATGAGATCCCGCCACTAGTCACATATTCCCATCTCCACCCCTTTCCACTTTCCGCAGAGGCCGTTCCCTCCACAACTTCCTGGTTAACTCATCTCTTACCACCCAAACCACCCCATCCCCAGGTACTTTCCCCTGCAACCATAGATGATGCAACACCGGTCCCTATACATGACTCCCTCGACTCTGACCAGTGACCCCCGACAGTCTTTTCAGGTGAGGCAGTGGTTCACTTGCACCTCCTCCAACCTCATCTACTGTATCCATTGTTCCAGGTGCAGACTCGTATATTGGCGAGACCAAGCGTAGACTGGGCGATCGTTTCACTGAACACCTTTGCACAGTCTGCATCGGCCTATGCGATCACCCGGTTACTAAACACTTTTAACTCCCCTTCCCATTTCCCAAATTGACCTTTCTGGCGCGGGCCTCTTCTACTGTGGAAGGAACGGTCTCTGCGGAAAGAGGAAAGGGATGGCGATGGGAAGATGTGACTCGTGGTGGGATCACATTCATGAAAATCAGTCAGGCCAAAAGCAAATTGGAGCATATTTTGCTTGGGCAGCTTATTTCGCTTGGGCAGCTTACAACCCAGTGTAATGAAAATGGATTTCTCTATCTTCAAGTAAACCTTGCATTCCCTCTCTTCCATCCCTCCCCCACCCTAGTTGTCCTACTTAGTTTCACTGTACATATGCACTCGTTATCACCATCTCCACAGCAAACAATGAACCATTGTGGGCTCCACCTTTCATTGATCATCGTTGCTGGCTTCTGTTCTGTCCTAAGGCACACATTTAATTCATTTGTACTTCATATCTTTGCATATCTCTAGTTTCCCTCTCCCTTGTCTGTCTGAAGAAAGGTCTTGACCCATAAAGTTACCTACCTCTTTTCCAGCTGCCCACACCTTCTACAATCAAACTGAAGGTCCTGACCTGAAACAGCATCTTGCCTGTGGAGGAACACTGCGGCAATTTCCTTTGTAGATGTGGCCTGACCTGCTGAGTTCCTCCAGAACTTTGTGTTTTGCTCCATTCAACACTAGTATGTGTTTAATCCAGTTATGGTTTTTACAATTCTTCAAGCAAAATTATCCATCCTCCTTCTCTCCATATTTCGGTCATCCCCTTTCCAACCTCTCTGCCAAATATGGTCTCCTTATTAATGATGTAATCCGCTATTAATTTTATACTATATTGTACATACCCTCAGCCAAAGTACAACCTTTCTGATGTGACCAAATGCTTTCTTGGGTCTTTACAACATGCCGGAGTTGGAAGTATAGAAGAAATGTCAGCAAAGAAATGTTGGTGCAGAGTACCAAATGACAACATTGCTGTTATCAAATCTTTACATACAATTCTAGTGCTCAAGACCAAGCATATCCGTCCATCTCACCTGTTTGGAGACAAGTCAGGTAGGTTATATTTTTCAAGAGGGAGAGAGGGCAGATAAAGGCAACTTTTTAAACAAGAATTTAGCACTGTGCTGGTTGGCAAATTGTATAACTAGCAAGTGTCGGTAATGAGAGGAGATGTTGCTGTAAAAAATAACAACAGCCAGAAGGCCTTTAACTCCAGTTCATTTGCATTTTACGTGGCTTTGCTTTGCTTCTGGGCTCAGCATTTGACGTGGTCCTGAATGCAAGCCCATCTGGTATCACCAGGGTAAGTAAAGTTAGGCACCTAACCCTGGTGCAGCGGTACCTGGTGGAAAACACTGCAGATGCCCATGTCAAACAATGGATGTAAATACACATTGTGATATCTCATTACTTTTTAATCTGCTCAATCGGTAAAAGAGCATTCCCAAGCTCCAGAACATGGGAACTGCCATCTTCAAGGACAGAGTGATAAAGTGATAAAAACTGAAGAAAGAAATACATAATTACCTCAGTTACTTATCGTGGATCAGATGTATCTGCGTTCCTGTTATTTTGAAGAACTCTAATGTGAAGACTTGTTGGCAAGTGGAGAGTTAATTCTTGCTTTCAATAATTACATTTCAAATATTTCAATCCCAGCAACAAAATGGATTTGTTTTTATTGTGTTAAAGAGAAACTTACTATGTGTTTACTTGCTGTATGCCACAGTTTTGAATTAATTACTGAGAGATTGCATCATTAATAAGGAGACCATATTTGGCATGAGGGTGGGACTAGGGAGAGAGACAGAGAGCAAGTGAGACAGAGATGGGGGGAGAGAGAGAAGGAGGATGGCTGGTTTGCCGTCAATCTTAAAACAATTACATGAGTAAGCTTGACAGGGTGGTGGAGCTCTTTGCAAGCCACTGCCTTGAGTTCCCCCCCTGTGAAAGTAGAGAAAAGCTTTTCTCCAAAGCTGTGCAGATCTCTATTCAGTGGCTTGGACTGGTGAGGAAACAACGTGTAAACTACAGGGTGCCATGGGCCAGCTGTGCTGTTTTCGATTCTGTAAAGACAAGACTGGTAGGTGATGTTTCAGATGTAGTTTTTCATTGTATCTTTTTCTTCTCTGATTGAGTAAATGTATAGAGCAGAGGGAAAATTTCATTTGTGAATGCTCTGGCTTTTATGTCCCACTGTACATTATTATTGTTAAAATATGTACAGATGAGGGGATAGTATTCTTCAGAACATGCTGCACTGCACTTGTTGTCCACTTCTATCATTAAATACCAGTGTCCAGCTCGGGTAATGCTGTTTCGTATTTAGTGAACAGAAGAGGAAAATTGATGCTGCATTGAAGCATTGGTGCATTTCATTTGTAGAGAGAGAGAGAGAGAGAGAGGGAGTTATTTTTAGTTCTGAAGTGAAAACCTGCAATACATTTTTTATTGAAAAAAGAATATCAATACTATTTCATAACAGCATAGGAAGTAAGGATGCCAGATGCTACGTTTTAATAAAGAAAATCAATATATCTTGGAATGGTAATTTTGTTCAGGTATTCTTTGTCTGGGAAAGCAGACAGATGTTCAGGATGTAATGGTGGTGGTGAAAATTAGGAGGAGGCAAGTTCCTGAGTGGAGCTAACAAACGCAGTGAATGGTTGTCCTTTCATTGTAAGATTTTTTTTTAATACAGAAATATTGCAATAACTCTTAACTGCCCACATGCTCAGTTTCTTCATACATCACAATGCATGTGACAGGCAATTTCTTGTGCCACTGCACAAGAATTAGAATATGCCACCTAGAAAATACATGTCAAATATCAAGAAACAGCCTTTCATGTTCTGGAATGAATTATCACATAAAATAAATATGGATATGAATCGGCACCAAATATGGACATTGAATTTGAGGCAGTAAGACAACCAATAGTTTGTAAGATGGATTTGTATCAGTGTTTCTATATGAGATGAGGGTAAAAACCAACAAAGAAACCCCTTTTCCCCAACCTCAAATAATACTTAACTGTACATATTTTCTTGAACATTGACTTAAAAGTGCTCTTCAAGTTTTTTAAAAGTTACCGTTGGATAAAACGTAGAACAGTACCGCACAGGAACAAGCCATTCTGCCCACGATGTTGGCGACGTAAATGATGCTGAGGTAAACTACTTCCCACTGACTCCACCTCCATTCCCTGCATATCCTTGATCAACTAGTTTTCTTTTTCTTTAGATTCCTCAGAACCTTTCCTATTTACTTGTCCTAATATCTTCTAACTGTTCTATTATATCCACCTTTACCACCTCCTGTAGCAACTGGTTCTACACCCTCACCACCCGCTGTGTGAAAAACTTGCCTCTCAGATCCCCTTTAAACCTTCCAGCCCACACACAGACACACAGACACACACACACACAGACACACACACACACACACTCACACACACACACACACACACACACACACACACACACACACACACACACACACACACACACACACACACACACACACACACACACACACACACACACACACACCCCCCCCCCCCCCCCCCCCCCCCCCATAAATTTTTGCCCTAGACTCCCCTGGGAAAACACTGTGACTACCTATATATATGCCTTTCATAATGTTGTAAACTTGAACAGATCATCTCTCAGCCTCTTTGGCTGCAGGGAAAACAGTATGACATTGTTTTTTAACATTTTTTCACTCATGGTAGTCACACAAACCTTGGGAAGTGACAATGTCAGTTAAAAAAATAAGGCATAAACTGAAGCAGATGCCATGAACAGCAATATATTTCTCACTTCATTGCAATAGTTTTAACTGCTGGTTTATGCCAAGTAGTTGATCAAACAGAGTATCAGCAGAAATTGAGTAACCTCAATTCCAGTGTCAGGGGCAACTGAGGGAAGCTTTGATTCATGCATTGAATTTGGCTATAGTTTTCATCTGGAGACTTTTCTCATGAGTGCCTCTCAGGTTTAGAAAGATAAAACTGTATTGCTTATTCATCATGATGAACAAGGGGATAACAATTGCAGTTTAGTTTTATTTTATCTATTAAGACAGAGGGATCTCAAGGGCAACCTTTTCACTTGGTGGGTAGTCCATATCTGGAATGAGCTGCTATCGAACCAGATACAATTACGACTTTCAAAAGCCATTTAGACAGATATATGGATAGGAAGGGTAAAGGGCATGTCCCACCAGCATGCAAATCTATGCGATGAGCGCGACCTAACGTGGTCGCTTGAGCCGTGCGGCGTCGCGGGGCCGGTCCCACTTCGATCGCCGGAGCCATGCAGAATTGTGCGGAGTTCGTCCCGACATCGCGCGGGGCTCCGAAAAACTGACCATGTTCAAAAATTCCGAGCGGCTTTTTGGTCGGCTCGCATTCGCGAAAAATTCTGGTCGGCTCGCATTCGCCTCGACGCATTACACACTGCCTCGACATCGTGCCTCCGTGACCCTCTCTGTGTGTGGCTCCGTGGCCCTCTCTGTGTGTGCCTCTGTGCTCCTCTCTGTGTGCCCCTCTCTCGTCCTGGCGAACTTACCTTTAAGACTTCGCTCCAAGTTCGCCTCGCTTTGTGCCGCGTTGTGCCACTCACCCGACCTCCGCGCGGCTCGCGCTTGCCGCATGGAGTCGGATGCTGGTGGGACAGGCCCTTTAGAGATATATGGGCCAAATGCAGGCAAATGGGGCAGCTCAGTATGCAAATGGGCAACATAGACAAGACGGGTCGAGGGGCCTGTTTCATGCTGTACAGCTATAGCTGTATGACTATAACTCCAGGAAGCTCTTCGAAGCTTTTCCTGTGAATATGCAACATTTTATGCCAGTTTTGCATCCAAATTAAATGCATCGTAAAATGCATTTTAGGAAATAACACACACAAAAAGCCTAATTGATCATAGTTACATGAAATTCATCAACCGGGACGTATGTACCGTAAATCCTTGTTTTAATCTATCTCTTTATAGCACATTTTGGTTATGGTGGACGGACCCCCGACCCACACCTCGGCTGTTTTGAGTCCTAGCTTCCAAGGCCCCCCGTCCCGACTCGCAAGGTGCACCAGCGAGCCCTTCTTCACACTGCACCATGCACTTGAAGCGACTGTTGTTGTGGTTCACGTTGTAGTCCCTGGCCGGCAGCACTTTCTTTAGGCCACCGACAGGACGCACTCGACCATCACATGGGGCTTCCTCCCTCTCAACAGTTACCACTTCTTCCTTCGCTTTGTCCACTCAACCACTGTCACCACCATCGTCTCCCGTCGCTCTGTCCACTCGGCCTCTCTACCCCCCACCCCTCCTACGCCGCCTCCAGAGTCGCTGACATGTTCCACCTTGCAAGCGGCAGCTGGTGGAAGGGGAGGGAGCTCCCACACGTCTTGTCTTTAACAGCGGCCTGAAGAAAATGGTCCCCAGGGGCTATAGTGTGAGTCGCAACAACAGCCGTGTCAACTGGTGAAGAAGGGCTCGCTAGTGCAGACCAGCACAGTTTTAGACTGAATCAGACTGAAGAAGGGTCCCAACGTCACCTATCCATGTTCTCCTGAGTTGCGGCCTGCTGTTACTCCAGCAGTTTGTGTCGTTTTGTATATTACCCATCATCTGCAGTTCTTTGTTTCAACTGCATACAATAATAATACCTTACTTGGTTATAATGGACAATCGGTAATAACGGACAGATACCATTCCCCCGTCCCGACTCGCAAGGTGCACCAGCGAGCCCTTCTTCACACTGCACCATGCACTTGAAGCGACTGTTGTTGTGGTTCACGTTGTATTCCCTGGCCGGCAGCACTTTCTTTAGGAGGTTTCTTCCGTTGTGACCATGGTGCAGTGCACTCGTTTAAAAGTCTCAGTATACTGTAAACTATTTTATTGTGCTGTTCCAAGAATGGCAAGGAGCTTTACGGTTGTCCTGAGCAACGTTTCTCTGCAACCAACGTCACCAAAAAACTCCTGTTCATTTATCTTATTGACTGTTTCAGCGATACTAAGTTCCTGTGTTTGTCCATTATTTCAATATTAATTTGCATGAATACATTTGACGAACAGTCAATGTAAAAGGTGTGCAGTTATTTGAAATAGATTTTTTAAAGTTCTCCCAAAATTTGAGGTACCTAACAGTTTGCAAACTGGCATCGGAAATCTACAAAACTATTGTTCTCAATCTTATACTAATGATGGCTGAAGTGTCTCATCAATTGCAAAGAATACTAGAATCTACTCTGAAGATGCTATTGCAATTCATCGGGATTTAAAATTGTACAAAATTTGGAGTTGTTACTTTTTTAAAATAATTATGAGATCTATCAATGACTGCTCGCTTTTACAATTTCCTACATTAAACATAGAAACATAGAAAATAGGTGCAGGAGGAGGCCATTTGGCCCTTCGAGCCTGCATTTCCATTAATTGTGCCTGCCTTCTCCCTATATACCTTGATTCTGTTAGCCCCTAGAGCTCTATCTAACTCTTTTAAATTCATCCAGTGAATTGGCCTCTACTGCCTTCTGATGCAGAGAATTCCACAAATTCACAACTCTCTGGGTGAAAAAGTTTTTTCTCATCTCAGTTTTAAATGGCCTCCCCTTTATTCTTAGACTGTGGACCCTGGTTCTGGACTGTTCCATCATTGGGAAATGTTTTCCTGCATCTAGCTTGTCCAGTCCTTTTATAATTTTATACGTTTCTATAATATCCCCTCTCATCCTTCTAAATTCTAGTGAATACAAGCCCAGTCTTTCCAATCTTTCCTAATATGATAGTCCCGCCATAGAAACATAGATAATAGGTGCAGGAGAAAGCCATTCGGCCCTTCGAGCCTGCACCGCCATTCAATATGATCATGGTTGATCATCCAACTCAGTATCCCGTACCTGCCTTCTCTCCATACCCCCTGATCCCTTTAGCCACAAGGGCCACATCTAACTCCCTCTTAAATATAGCCAATGAACTGGCCTCAACTACCTTCTGTGGCAGAGAATTCCAGGGATTCACCACTCTCTGTGTGAAAAATGTTTTACCATGTCGGTCCTAAAAGATTTCCCCCTTATCATTAAACTGTGACCCCTTGTTCTGGAGTTCCCCAACATCAGGAACAATCTTCCTGCATCTAGCCTGTCCAACCCCGTAAGAATTTTGTACGTTTCTATAAGATCCCCCCCTCAATCTTCTAAATTCTAGCGAGTGCAAGCCGAGTCTATCCAGTCTTTCTTCATATGAAAATCCTGACATCCCAGGAATCAGTCTGGTGAACCTTCTCTGTACTCCCTCTATGGCAAGAATGTCTTTCCTCAGATTTGGAGACCAAAACTGTATGCAATACTCCAGGTGTGGTCTCATCAAGACCCTGCACAATTGCAGTAGAAACTCCCTGCTCTTATACTGAAATCCTTTTGCTATGAATGCCAACATACCATTCGCTTTCTACACTGCCTGCTGCACCTGCATGCGTACTTTCAATGCCTGGTGTTCATGACACCATGACACCCAGGTCTCGTTGCATCTCCCCTTCTCCTAATCGTCCACCATTCAGATAATACTGGGGATCCTGGGGATTAACCGTGTGAACCTACGCTGCACTGCCTCAATAGCATGGATGTCCTTCCTCAAATTAGAAGACCAAAACTGTACACAATACTCCAGATGTGGTCTCACCAGGGCTCTGTACAACTGCAGATGGACCGCTTTATACCTATATTCAAATCCTTGTGTTGTGAAGGCCAACATGCCATTAGCTTTCTTCACTGCCTGCTGTACCTGCTGTACCTGTACCCACTCTCTCTCAGTGTGGGCGGCACAACCGACATCGCAGCGGCCTCTGCAGTCCATCTGTCTTTTTTTTTTTTTTTGTCCCGTTGAGGGTATAGTTTGTAGTGGGTTTTTAACTGTGTATGTGTTGGGGGGCGTGGGGGTGGGTGGGGGAAACTTTTAAATCTCTTCCCTGTATGGGGTCCCGACCATTTCCCTTTCGGGATTCCGTTGTCGTTGGGGCCTAGCACCGTGGAGCGGCCTCCAACGGAACGACCTGGGGACTCCAGTCGCGGAGCTGCGGTCCTACCATTGCAGAGCTGGCCGGCTTTGTAGTGTGGAGAGCTGTGGTGGCGCGCTGCTGCGGCCCAACTTCGCAACTCGGAGGCTCCAGCTGCAGGTCCGGTGAACGGTGACATTGGGAGCTCGCAGGTCCCTGGTGGCAGAACGCTTTTCGGAGCTCCCGCAACGGCAACTTCTCCCGCCCGAATTGCGGGGTTGAAAGTGACCTGGAGAAGGGCCTTACATCACCCGGCACGGCTTAAACGGCCACGGGACTTGCTAGCGCCCGTCGGGGGCTCTAACATCAAGACGGGGCAGGACAGGCAGCAGGCAGGGCCTTACATCGCCCGGCACGGCTTTAAATGGCCACGGGAATTGCTAGCGCCCGCCGGGGGCTTTGACTTTGACATCGGGAGAGAAATGGAGAACGGGGAGAGACAAGACTTTGCCTTCCATCACAGTGAAGAGGAGATTCACTGTGATGGATGTTTGTGTAAATTGTGTTGGTGTGTGTCTTGGTTCTTTTCTTGTTGTATGACTGCAGAAACCAAATTTCGTTTGAACTTCATGTGAGGTTCAAATGACAAATAAACGGTATTGTATTGTATTGCATGTTTACTTTCAGTGACTGGTGTACAAGGACACCCAGGTCTCGTTGCACTTCCCTTTTTCCTAATCTGACACCATTGAGATGATAATCTGCCTCCTTGTTCTTGCCGCCAAAGTGGATAACCTCACATTTATCTACATTATATCATATCTGCCATGCATCTGCCCACTCACTCAACCTGTCCAAGTCACCCTGCAACCGCCTAGCATCCTCTTCGCAATTCACACTGCCACCCAGCATCAAATAATAATGTCAACTCTATTTTTACAAAATATCCCATTCAAAATGGAGTTGCTACATAAATTGGTTCGTTCTAACTAGCTTTACAATCTTCTGGGAAAATACTGATTTCGGCATATGTTTTATTTTTAGTAATACATCTTCCATACATACATACATTCATGAATTCTCCCGAGTTATTCACAAATTCTCACGAGTTTGCAAACTCGCAGAATGTTCATAACAAGTCCGTAGGAGGCCGTGGATATAGCGTAGCGGCTCGTTATGCCAGCCGTAGGTACTCGGGGCTATTTTTTTACTCGTGGACATTTTTCATCAGGCTGGAAAAAACGTCCCGACTTACCTGATGCCCCGAGTACCTACGGCTGGCATAACGCGCCGCTACGATATATCCACGGCCTCCTACGGACTTGTTATGAACATTCTGCGAGTTTGAAAACTCGGGAAAATTCGTGAATAACTCAGGAGAATTCGTGAATAACTCAGGAAAGTGGGACAGGCCCTTAAGCATTGCAGATCGTGTCTCCTTGGCTACGCCTAAGAATTACTTCATGATAGTTTTATTTTATATGCACTCTTACTAAAACATTCCTTTCTATAAATATACGTTGCTCTACAAGCATTGAAATTGTAAAATAATTTTGACACAAAAAAGCCGTTCTATTCAGTATTGAACACTGTAAGTAGCCTTCACCTCATGTCTTCTAAGTCCACACATTTTAGGTTATAACATGAAATGTAATTGATTCCCTAATTCATATTCTTCTTCCCTTTAAATAAAGAGAAACATGAAGTATCTTTAAAAATATTCAGTTAGAAATTGGATCACAGTCATGTTTTTGTGCACAAAGTAGTTCAATTTCAGTATAAAGGAAAATTGGGGACCAACTGCAAGTTGCACAAATGTCCTATTTTCTTCTGTGTCCTTCTGCCTCTGGTATGCCAATACATAAAGGATCAAGGAAAACTGCTATTGAATGACACTTCCAGAACTTAAACCCCATCCACTCGCTCCCCACAGTACCAAATCCACCCCATGTTTCCACAGGTTTGGATACTAACCCTTATACCAAATGCTCTATTAGTTTTCTGGGTTGACAGCTATCCTCCTCCCACTCCTCGCCATCAACCAACCTTTTGATCCACGCCATTGACATCTCTTCCTTACCACCAAACTCACCTCTCCTACAATGTACTGCCTTCCTTCTGTACTTTACACAGCTCTAACTGACCACAGTGTAAGCTGTACTCTCCCATTGTCACTGAATAGCTCCAGTGATGAGACTTTTTAAAACAGCTAGTAAAGCCTGCTCGCCATATCCCCTGACTCCGCTATCTTTAAGAGCTCTATTTAATTATTAATACTGATGAAAATAAAATATAAACAAAGCAAACTACTGACCTCAGCTTACACTTTTAGTGAAAGTTGGTGAACCCTTTCAAATGAACCAGGGTGTTAAACGCTAAAACCAAGAGGTATTACATATTTGAGCCATGCCTGAATGGTACCAATTGGAAGACAATGTAATGATCTGGAGTTTTATTAGAATATCTATAATAATCAGGAAAGGGAATTTGTGATGAATACTGCAAATAGCAACAAACAAAATGTTGGGGGAACTCAGTGGATCAGGCAGCATATTGGAGTGAATGACAGGTGACATTCCAGGTTAGGACCACTCTTCAGATGGATTGAAGTAAAGGGGAGAAAGCTAGAAAAGAGAGATGGGGTGGGAGACAAAGCTTGGCAAGTGATAAGTAGATATGGGGTTCGTTGGCAGATCTGTGGACTATGGTGACAAAGAATGAAAAGAAGACAAAAGTGCATCAGTAAGAAATGGAGGAGTGAAATGTAACGCCAAAGGGTGGGATATGGGTGGAAAGAGGTGAAGGGAGGGGAAGGGGAGGGAATTAAAGGAAACTCTGTAGCTTAGGGGCGGGAGATAACCATAATAATAAACAGAGAATAAAAGGTGGTGGGTTTCCAGGGCAAAAATTAAAAGGGGCCACTTGTCAACATAATTGTATAAGGAGTAAGAGTGTTGTAAAAACAAGCCTGAAGGCTTTGTGTCTCAGTGCAAGGAGCATTCATAATAAGGTGGACGAGTTGAATGTACAGATAGCTATTAATGACTATGATATAGTTGGGATCACGGAGACATGGCTCCAGGGGGACCAAGGCTGGGAGCTGAACATCCAGGGATATTCAATATTCAGGAGGAATAGACAGAAAGGAAAGGGAGGTGGGGTAGCGTTGCTGGTGAGAGAGGAGATTAATGCAATAGAAAGGAAGGACATTAGCTTGGAGGATGTGGTATCGATATGGGTAGAGCTGCGAAACTCTAAGGGGCAGAAAACGCTAGTGGGAGTTGTGTACAGGACACCTAACAGTAATAATGGAGTTGGGGATGGCATCAAACAGAAAATTAGAAATGCGTGCAACAAGGGTAAAACAGTTATAATGGGTGACTTCAATCTACATATAGATTGTGAATCAAATGGGCAGGGGTGCTGAGGAAGAGGATTTCTTGGAATGTATGCAGAATAGTTTTCTAAACCAACATGTAGAGGAACCAACAAGAGAGCAGGCTATTCTATACTGGGTATTGAGTAATGAGGAAGGGTTAGTTAGCAGTCTTGTTGTGCATGGCCCCTTGGGCAAGAGTGACCATAATATGGTTGAGTCCTTCATTAGGATGGAGAGTGACAAAATTAAGTCAGAAACAAGGGTTCTGAACTTAAACAAAGGTAACTTTGAAGGTATGAGACGTGAATTGGCCAAGATAGACTGGCAAGTGATTCTTAAAGGGTTGACAGTGGATGTGCAATGGAAGGTATTTAAAGACTGCATGGATGAACTACAACAATTGTTCATCCCAGTTTGGCAAAAGAATAAATCAGGGAGGGTAGTGCATCCATGGATGACAAGGGAAATCAGGGATAGCATAAAAACAAAAGATGAAGCATACAAATTAGCCAGAAAAAGCAGCCAACCAGACGACTGGGAGAAATTCAGAGTCCAGCAGAGGAGGACAAAGGCTTAATTAGGAAAGGGAAAATAGATCATGAAAGAAAACTGGCAGGGAACATAAAAACTGATGACTGCAAAAGATTTTATAGATATGTGAAGAGAAAGAGATTAGTTAAAACAAATGTAGGTCCCTTGCAGTCAGAAACAGGTGCATTGATCATGGGGAACAAGGACATGGCAGACCAATTGAATAACTACTTTGGTTCTGTCAATCACTAAGGAAGACATAAATAATCTGCCGGAAATAGCAGGGGACCGGGGGTCAAATAAGGTGGAGAAACTGAGTGAAATCCAGGTTAGCTGGGAAGTGGTGTTGGGTAAATTGAATGGATTAAAGGCCGATAAATCCCCAGGGCCAGATAGTCTGCATCCCAGAGTACTCAAGGAAGTAGCCACAGAAATAATAGATGCATTAGTGATAATTTTTCACAACTCCTTAGATTCTGGAGTAGTTCCTGAGGATTGGAGGGTAGCTAATGTAACCCCACTTTTTAAAAAAGGAGGGAGAGAGAACACGGGGAATTACAGACCAGTTGGTCGAACATCGGTGGTGGGGAAACTGCTAGAGTCCGTCATTAAAGATGGGATGGCAGTACATTTGGAAAGTGGTGAAATCATTAGACAAAGTCAGCATGGATTTACAAAAGGTAAATGATGTCTGACGAATCTTATAGAATTTTTCGAGGATGTAACTAGCAGAGTGGATAAGGGAGAACCAGTGGATGTGTTATGTCTAGACTTTCAGAAGGCTTTCGACGAAGTCCCACATAAGAGATTAGTATACAAACTTAAAGCACACGGTATTGGGGGTTCAGTATTGATGTGGATAGAGAACTGGCTGGCAGACAGGAAGAAAAGGGTAGGAGTAAACAGGTCATTTTCAGAATGGCAGGCAGTGACTAGTGGGGTGCCGCAAGGCTCAGTGCTGGGACCCCAGCTATTTCCAATATATATTAATGATTTGGACGAGGGAATTGAATGCAACATCTCCAAGTTTGCGAATGACACTAAGCTGGGGGGGGCAATGTTAGGTGTGAGGAGGATGCTAGGAGGCTGCAAGGTGACTTGGATAGGCTGGGTAAGTGGGCAAATGCATGGCAGATGCAGTATAATGTGGATAAATGTGAGGTTGTCCACTATGGTGGCAAAAATGGGAGGGTAGACTATTATCTGAATGGTGGCAAATTAGGAAAGGGGGCGATGCAACGAGACCTGGGTGTCATGGTACACCAATCATTGAGAGTAGGCATGCAGGTGCAGCAGGCAGTGAAGAAAGCAAATGGTATGTTAGCATACATAGCGAAAGAATTTGAGTATAGGAGCAGGGAGGTTCTACTGCAGTTGTACAGGGTTTTGGTGAGGCCACACCTGGAGTATTGCATACAGTTTTGGTTTCCAAATCTGAGAAAAGACATTCTTGCCATAGAGGGGGTACAGAGAAGGTTTACCAGACTGATTCCTGGGATGGCAGGACTTTCATATTTGGAAAGACTGGACAGACTTGGCTCGTACTCGCTAGGATTTAGAAGACTGAGGAGGGGATCTTATAGAAACTTACAAAATTCTTAAGGGGTTGGATAGGCTAGATGCAGAGAGATTGTTCACGATGTTGGGGAGGTCCAGAACAAGGGGTCACAGTCTAAGGATAAGGGGGAATTCCTTTAGGACCGAGATGAGGAAAACATTTTTCACACAGAGAGTGGTGAGTCTCTGGAATTATCTGCCACAGAAGGTATTTGAGGCCAGTTCATTGGCTATGTTTAAGAGGGAGTTAGATGTGGCCCTTGTGGCTAAAGGGATGAGGGGGTATGGAGAGTAGGCAGGTACAGGATATTGAGTTGGATGATCAGCCATGATCATATTGAATGGCGGTGCAGGCTCGAAGGGCCGAATGGCCTACTCCTGCACCTATTTTCTTTGTTTCTATGTTTCTATATTAAGAAGGGGAAAAGAGCAGGGTGACTGGGATGGTGGGAGCATTGTCTACACACCACGGTTTGGGGGGAGGGGGGAAGAGGGGAAAGAGCGAGCAGATGCAGTATTACTTGAAATTGGAGAAATCAAAGTTAATGCGGCTGCTTTGTAAGCTACCCAAGCAGAATATGAGATGCTGTTCTTCCAGTTTGCTTGCTACTTCACTCAGACCATGGAAGGGACTAAGGACGGGAAGGTCAGAGTGGGAATGGAAAAGTGAGTTAAAATGGTTTGTAAAACTTGGTGAGTGAAGCATAAGTGTTTGGCAAAATAGTCGCCAAGATCATGCTTGATTTCACCAAAGGGTTCACAGGTTGACAGAGGTTCATATGCCCTTCTTCTAACGTCGTCCACTGCATTTGCTGCTCCCAATGTGGTTTCCCTCACATCAACAAGACCAAGCGTAGACTGGGCGACTGTTTTGGCAAATACTTGTGCTCTGTTTCCCTTCCTCAAAGGACAGTCAAATAGACCTTCCTGTAGTAAAGCATGTCTTAAGTATTTTGTAAGGGAGAGAACAGAATTGAGGTGTAATAACAGAAAACATAAAAGAAAAGTTAAACTTTTATGGCCGTTTAGCAGTAGGATGATAACGAGCCAAATGTATAAGTTCCAGAAATAACAGGCATTGTGGTTAATGCTGGACCAGTAGCGTACGCAACAAGTATTAATCAGATGCTGCACGTGGAATTTACTGCTGAGGAGAGGAGGCATGGATCAGCAATTAGTGGAGATGAAATAAGTACATAAACACATAAATAAGTACATAAATCCCCCAGAACTGGCATCGACATTTACAGAGTTAAAATTTCAGCTGAGCATTACCAGGGCTCTCACTTAACCTTTTTTCTCAGTTTCTAGCCGGGCAACCTACGCAGCTTTTTAGGTTGCCAAATGACAGTTTAGGTGGTTATTTAAGACGGCTTGCATGATGCGTGCAATAATGTGCTCGGACGAAATGCGTAGTTACCAGTCGGTATTATGGTCAATTAAGCATTCACATATTATTTCTGCTTCAAATAAAGTCGCAAACTAAACGTATTCACCAATCAAGACCTGATATATACCACAATGACATGCAGCAAAATTACAATACAGTATCTCATCTCTATTTACACATTGCAATGATGCAATTCCTATTATTTCTTTCCACTTCCAAACAAAAATGTGGTTGGATTATTCAGCGCATGATCAACCTCGGTGAGACCAAGCGCAGGCTTGAGGATCGCTTCGCACAACACCTCCACTCAGTTCACAATAACCAACCTGATCTCCTTGTGGCTCAGCACTTCAACTCCCCCTCCCATTCGGAATCCGACCTTTCTGTCCTGGGCCTCCTCCATGGCCAGAGTGAGGCCCACTGCAAATTGGAGCAACAGCACCTCATATTTTGCTTGGGTAGTTTACACCCCAGCGGTATGAACATTGGCTTCTCCAATTTCAGGTAGTCTTTGCTTTCTCCCTCTTTCCCCTCCCATTCCCAGCTCTCCCACAGCCTACTGTCTCCGCCTCTTCGTTTCTTTTTCACGCCCCCCCCACCTCTCCCAACATCAGTCTGAAGAAGGATCACAACCCGTAACGTTGCCTATTCCTTCGCTCCATTGATGCTGCCTCACCCGCTGATTTTTTCCAGCTTTGTCTACCAACGGGATCCCACCACTGGCCACATCTCCCCATCTCCTCACCTGTCGACTTTCTGCAGAGACCGTTCCCTCCGTAACTCCCTGGTCAATTCGTCCCTTCCCACCCAAACCTCCCCCTCTCCTGGCACTTTCCCTTCCAACTGCAGGAAATGCTACACCTTTACCTCCCCCCTTGACTTCATTCAAGGACCCAAGCAGTCTTTCCGGGTGCGGCAGAGGTTCACCTGCATCTCCTCCAACTTCATCTATTGCATCCGCTGCTCTAGGTGTCAGCTGCCCAACATCGGTGAGACGAAGCGTAGGCTTGGCGATCGCTTCGCCCAACACCCGCTCGGTTCGCAATAACCAACCTGATCTCCCGGTGGCTCAGCATTTCAACTCCCCCTCCCATTCCGAATCCAACCTTTCTGTCCTGGGCCTCCTCCATGGCCAGGTTACACCCCAGCGGTATTAACATTGACCTGTTTTCTCCTCTGCTTCCCAGCTCTCCCTCAGTGTGTCTCCGCCTCTTCCTTTCTTCTTCCCGTCACCCCCGCACTTCACATCAGTCTGAAGAAGGGTCTCGACCCGAAACGTCACGTATTTCCCTTGCTCCGTAGATGCTGCCTCACCTGCTGAGTTTCTTCAGCATTTCTGTCTGCCCATTCACACCAGTTCTGTTATCCCACTTTCCTCACCCACTCCCTACACATTAGGGGTCATTTTACAGAGACAAGTTAACCTACAAAGCCAATGCGTCTTTGGGATGTGGGAGGAAACCCACACGCTTGCAGGGAGAATGTGCAAATTCAACACAGACAGTGCCCGAGGACAGGATCGAACACAGATCTCTGGCGTGTGAGGCAGCAAGTCCACCAGCTGTGCCACTATATTTTAGTTTCCAACACACAAAAAATTATACATTGATAACTTTGGTTACTAAAAAAAAGAAACCATCCATTTTCAATCTTAAATCTCTAAGTGACGCTATGTCCCCCTTTACAGCTACTGTATGTTTTAATTCACTTCAAGACTATGGGGCTACACATTGGACATAAAGTTGCTGCCTAAAATTGCCAGAGACCCAGAATTGATCCTGAATATGGGTGCTGTCTGTATGGTGTTTTGTTTTCTCGTTTATAACATTGTTTACAGAGTACTATGTTAACATATTCTGTTGTGCTGCTGCAAGTAAGGATTTCATTGTTCTAACTGGGACATGAGAGAATAAAACGCTCTTGACTCTTGACTTATGTCACTAATGTGTGGGATAGAACTAGTGTATCGGTGGTCGGTGTGGACTCGGTGGGTCGAAGGGCCTGTTTCCATGCTCTATCTTTAAATTAAACTAAAAACACTAAACCAGAGGAAATCTAAGGAAGGGTGTCTACCCGAAATGTCACTCAATTTCTTCTATCCAGAGATGCTGCGTGCTCCATGGAGTTCCTCCGCACAATTAAAGCATGGAATAGTCTTCACCCTACCAAAGGTACCCAACCAGACGCAACTAAATTTAAGGTAGCTCTTTTTTCCCCAAGAACCCTTTTTTGCTTAAGTCCAAGTCATGATTCAAGAGAGTTTTATTGTTATGTGTCCCAGATAGGACAATGAAATTTGTGCTTGCTGCAGCACAACAGAATATGTAAACATAATACTGAACAGGAGATAAAAGTTCAGTGTGTCTATATGCCATATACCATATATAGACACAATAAATAAACATAAAATGCAATAGGCTGTTATTTTTCAGAGTTTTCAGTTTGGTGGTGGAGGGTCCGCTCCAGTTTAAATTCCATTTGGAATATTTTTGGAGGACCAAGAAACCAAGAAGCAAGAATTACTCCAGGGAGTTACTCCAGCTCCAGGGAGTAATTCTGCGTTGGTTTTCAGCGGTGGCGGTGAGGCGGCGACCGGACAGCAATGGCGGCCAGATCTCCCACAAAGCAAAGGGAGGGAGAATGTGGCCGACACCGACCAGTTGCTGTGGCAGCTGCCGGGCGGCACATGCGCACAACCACGGCCAATGATGTGCTGGCCGTGGTTGTGCGCATGTGCAGGGGGAGGATGTGCAGGCCGTGGCAGTGCGCATGTATAAGGTGGCCTGACGTGCCGAGAGGGGAGCTGAGAGCCTACTGCCGAGCGGAGAGCCAAGAGCCAGACACGAATGGCGGGTGGTGGAGGAGAGTGACAGAGAGAGAGAGATAGAGAGGGGGCCCGCTCAGAATTAAACGACAGGTGTCCTGGGTGCTTGCCAAGCCGGGGAAAATGGCATGGCTTTCAGGTTGCCCGGCGGGACTGTAGGTTGCCAATGGTACCCGGACAACCTTTAATTTCAAGCCCTGATAACACCCGCTTGTGGTCAACTGGCTTTATCCCTTTCAGAGAGTCAGCAAGATTGACAATCTAAATGCACAGATCTTGTAGCAGAAACCAAAAAAATAGCATTGTAATTTTGTTAACAATATGCAATAGGACATTCAGAAGTAGATATTCAATATCAGATAGCGCACAGCAACATTAGATTGGTAAGTAAGGAATAACCACGGTTAAGCAGATGCTGTGCATCTGGGTATAGGTGTATAATAAAGGTATGGATAGAAGAAATGAACATTTGAAAGGGATTTAATGGTAAAGTGAACGGATGATTCTGCTATGTTTTATATTGTCTCATTCTCATCTGTCAGTCTATGATTCACGAAACATTGTCATGTTTTCAGATTTCCACTAGAATATAAATGACTGTGAGGAGGCCATTTGTACGGTGAGATACCACAGAAACTTCTTCCTCCTCTTGCAGTGAATATTTTTGGTGATTTACAATTAAAGAATTTGCAAAAATTGAGTGGAATAGGTTATTCTTCTTATCGAGTCCACATACAAGATTAGAAGTTGTTCAGCCAGAGTTGAATGCATTTCTCGGCATCTGCACAATGGTGTCTGTCTTGCGCTTCTTGTGCATGGTGGTGGAAAGATTGGTGGAAACAGGGCCGCAACGTGAATGCTCTTTCCTTGACCCCATTGAAATAGGTTGATTGTGGACAACGGGATGTCTGGAAAGTGGGATGTTATAAGCTTGCATTACCAAAGTTTTTATTTATTTTATTTATGAGAGTTAATTGTAAGGCAGGTTGAAGTAAGGAACCCTAGTTGATGAGAGAAATTGAGGCTCTGGTCAAGAAAATGGAAGCATGGGTCAGATTGAAGCAGCTGGGATCAAGTGTACTGGATGAGTAAAGAGGTTTGAGGAGCATATTTAAGAAGGAACTCAGGAGTCCATAAAGGGGGCATGGGAGAACTATGGCAGGTGAGATTGTGGAGAATGCAATGAGATTTTAAAACTACATTATAGAAGAAAGGGTGACTGGAGAGAGAATAGGACCCCTCAGAAAGCCAAGTGGTCATCTATGAGTCGTGCAGTAGGAGCTGGGCAAGGTTCTACTGAATTAACATTTCTCCTCAATTTTTACTGTGGAGAAAGACACACAGACTAAGCAACTTGGGAAAGTTAATGGCAATGCCTTGAGGACGGTCTGTTTATCTTTGAGATGGTGCTGAATGTTATAACTTTAGAGTTTAGTTTATAGATACAGCTCAGAAACAGACCCTTCAGTCCACTTAGTCCACATCAACCAGTGATCCTCATGCACTAACACTATCCTACATACACTAGGGACAATTTACCAAAGCCAATTAACCTACAAACCTGTCTGTCTTGGTAATGTGGGAGGAAACTGGAGCACCAGGGCAAACCCATGCGGTCAAAGGGAGAACGTACAAACGCCGTACAGAGAGCACCCAGAGTCAAGACTGAACTCGGGTCTCTGATGCTGTAAGGCAGCGACTGTAACACTGTGCCACCGTGCTGCATGTGAGTGAAGGTAGATAAATCTCCAAGACATGATCAGTTGTATTCAAGGACCAAGGCTGAGATATATGAATTGCCATTAGACACGGGTGAAGTACTGGAAGGCTGGAAGATGACTAATGTTTTGCCTCTATTTAAGAAGGGCTGCAAAGAAAAACCTGAGAACTATAGACCAATGAGCCTAACATCTGTGGCAGAAAATTTACTGGAGAAAATTATGAGGGATAAGATATGTAAGCATTTGGAAAAACAGGATGATTAGGGATAGTCAGCATCAATTTTATGCTAGGGAGATCGTGACTCAGGAATTTGATAGTGTTTTGAAAAAGTAACCAAGAAGGCTAATGAGGGCTGGGGTACTCAATATGGACTTTGATAAGATTCTGTATGGTAGGGTGCTGTTGAAGGTTAGATCACATGGGATTCAGGGGGAGGATACAAAATTAGCTTCATGGTAGAAAGCAATTGTTGGTGGTGGAAGGTTGATTTTTGGACTGGAGGCCTGTGACTAGTGGTGTGCCTCAGAGATTGGCCCTGGACCCATTGATGTTTGTCATCTATATCAACGATTTGGATGAAAATGCACAAGGCATGATTTAATTAAGATAAGTATGAAGTGTTGCATTTTGGGAACTCAACCCAGGGCAGGACCTGCACAATGAATGGTGGGAGGCTGGGGAGTGAGGTTAAGCAGAGGGATCCAGGAGTACAATTACCTGGTTCCCAAGTAGATCGGGTGGTGAAGAATGCTTTTGGCATACTGCCCTTCATTAGTCAGGGAATTGAATGTAAAAGTTGGGATGTTATGGTGAAGTTATACACAACATTGGTGAGGCTGCACGGAGTATTATGTTCAGCTTTGGTCACCCTGCTACAGGAAATACACCATTAAGCTAGAAAGAGTGCAGACAGGATTTACAAAGATATGACCAGGACATGAGGGCCGGAGCTATAGGGAGATATTGGGCTGACTAGGACATTTATTCCTAGAGTAGGTGAATTGAGAACAAGATTACATAGGTTTAAGATGAGAAGGGTAAGGTTTAATAGGAACCTGAGGGGCAACTTTTCACATGGAGTTGTTGGTTTCAGGAACAAACTTCCAGGTAGAGTCATTGGGTGAAGTACAATAACAACAACTTATTATAGTTTTAAAGTTTTTTTTTAGGGTGGATAAACCCCAGGGCCTGACCAGGTGCATCCTCTTTGAGGGAATCTGTGGAAAAAATTGTGGTGACCCTTGCAGGGATATTTGGATCATCCTTTGTCATAGGTGAAATTCTGGAAACTTGGATTGTGGCTAAGGTTGTACCGTAGTTAAGAAAGGCAGCAGAGATAAGCCAGAGAACTACAGGCTGGTGATCCTGACGTCAGTGGTGAGAAAATAGGTGAAGGGATTCTGTGGGACAGAATCTATCAGGCAGAATAGACAGAATCTATCATGAAATGGAATTTTTAGATGTGAGCTTCAGCATAGCATTTGACAAGGTCCCTCGTGGTAGGCTAGACTGGAAGTCTAGGTCACATGGAATCCAAAAAGAGCTAGCCAACTGGATTTCAAAATGGCTTGGAGGAAGGAGTCAAAGGGTAGTTGCGAAGGGTTGTTTCTCTGATTGGAGGCCTGCGACCTGTGGAATGGCGCAGGAGTTGATGCTGTGACCACCTTTTTAAATCTACATTAATGTTTTGGATGGCAATGTAGTTTTTGCATTGTCAGTAAATTTACAGATGAATCCAAAATTGGTAGTGTAGTGGACAGTGAGGAAAGATATCTTAAGTTTACAACAGGATCTTGATCAGTTGGGAAGGTTGGTCAAGGAATGGTAAATGGAATATTTGCTCTTTGTTGAATTTGAATATTTGTTGCACTTTTGTATGTAGGAGACCGAGCGAGACCTTACGGATGTGTACAAAATAATGAGGGTCATGGATAAAGTGAACACTCGTAGTCTTTTTCCCAGGATAGAATATTCTAAAACTAGAGGGTGTGGTCTTAGGTGAGAGAGGAGAAGTTTAAGAAAGACCTCAACAACATTTTCACTTAGTCTGAAATAAACTGCCAGAAGTAGTTATCTATAGAAGTGGATACAAATACAACTTTTTATGAAGGCATTTGTACAGCTTTATGTACAAAAAAGGTTTACAGGGATATGGGTCAAATGCAGGCAAATAGACTACTTGATCAGCATGGACAAGAAGGGCCAGTTTTTTTCCACACTGCATAGCTCTATGACTACATGTGATATAACATCAGTTTTCAACAGTCTGAGGAGAATACACATCCAAGTGGAAAAACCCAACAATTAAGTGACATACAACCCGGCTTCAATGTCTGCTCCATCCTCAACATGTCCTTGCCAGCCTGCCATTTCTATTGTCGATCCTCATTATCCTCCAATTTTCACCTCCCTTTTCATGGTCTTTGAACCATTGTCATCTTCGTTCTCCCCCAACGTCTCCAGGCACATCCATTGACATCTCCACTGAGTGTTCTGATGTTTCCACTGAACTTACCCTACCCCTAACTCCTAACTCCTCACTCCAATCATTGTCCTCTTCAGACTCATGATGTCTCTCAGCCTCACCCCCCTTCCCATTCACATCTCACCCTGTTAAAGGTTACAACCCAACAACAGAATGCCTTGTCAATTGAGTGGACGATATCCAGGAAAAGAAAATCCGAAATGATTAGCCCCATCTTGCTGTTAAATTCAGAAAAACGTAATGGTCCCCTTACCACCCTACAGTTACCTACTACTGCCATCTCATTTCTCACTATCCTTCTTTATCTCACCAACACATATTGCCTGGGCACAAACCTTTAATTTCTCCCTCCAAACCGATCTGTTTCACCACACTTCTTAAAACCTACCTCTTCGTCCCAGCTTTTGTATGCCTGTTCTAAAAGGCGATTCAGGGTCACACTTCACTTGATAGCACTCCTGTGAGGTAGCTTGGATATTGTCATACCTTAAAGATGCAATTTAAATATTGTTGTTCACCGACTAATGCTTCTGCCTGTAGTCTGTTCCATTATGACACTCCTCTACTATTATGACACACCCTTGCGCGTGGGTCTTTATGTGATCACATAATCATCAACAACACTGAAGGAGGCCATCTGGCCCATTGAGTCCATGCTGCCTCTAAACATACCTCTTCCAGTCCAAACCTCCCCTTGTTTTATTCCCTTGTAAACCTGTAAATATATTAGTCCGTAGAGTGTTTACTGAATGAGGGCTGTCAAAGATATTGCGTTTGGATGAGACATTAATGTAAGGCCACCTTCTCAGTGGCATGTAAGGTGTTTGATGGCATTGTATGAAGAAGGATGTTCTCCCAGACGATTAATGTTCAAACTAAGTCGCGAACACAAGTTATCTGATTATTTAACCAATCTGAAATTGTGTGATTTAAAGACTGAATGCAACGACTGCTATCATCATACATCCTTGCTTATGGAAAATCCTTGGAGTGAGCTGAAAGCTGTGATGCATCTCCTCAGAGTAACACTGCAATGATGGAAGTACTTTCAATGCAAAGAGTACCTTTTACATGTTTAGACTTTATCACCATAGACCATAAAAACAGTAGGCCATTCAGCCCCTTTACAACTTACAACATTGATTAGGATCATGGATCCCCTGATTCCTCAAGACTGCTTTCTTGCCCTTTCCCTATAGCCCTTGATTCCCTCACTGATTGGAGATCTATTTAGCGCACAAGTAAGTATACCCAAGATTCTCCCCCCACAGTTCATTGTGGCAAGAGTTACAAAGCCACACAGCCTGCAGAGAAGAAATTCTTCTTCATATCAGTCAGAAATTGTGTCTCTTTATTCTGTAACCACGCCTTTGGTTCTGGACTCTCTCATGAGTGGAAACATCTTCTGAGCAATTATTCTGACTAACCCTCTAAGAATCATAAATGTTTTAATATGATTGCTTCTCATTTTACTAAACCCCAGCGAGCAATATTCCAAACTGCCTAACCTTTCCTCTGAGAACAACTTCTTACCCAAGATTATCCAAGTGAACCTTCTCTGAATCACCTCCAGTGAAATAACACCCTTTCTTAGATAACGGAAAGCTAGATGTAGTCTCCCTGGTACCTTGTACAGTAACAGTAAAACCTGTACATTTCCATTCTAAAATTCCTTGAAATAGAACAACCTTCCCTATTCCCTGGTGCATCAATGTGGTTCTTGCCAGTGTAAGGTCACACACAAATTGGAGGAACAGCACCTCATATTCTACCTGGGTAGTGTACAACTCAAAGGTATGATCTTTGAATTCTTCAATCTAAAATGAAATCCCCTCTTTTTCCAGCACTTTATGTTTTATGCAAGATTTTGTCTTCAGTAATTATTTGCATCTCCAGGAAAGGATGAGCACTTTTTCTCTTGAGAAAACAATGCACAGGAATGAATTCACATATTGTAAAATGGGTTGCAGTGAATGCAAGGAGAATGAGAAAGACCGTAACTAGAGGTGGCAGATATCTGATGGCCAGCAAGAAATCCAAAGGGACTTTGTGATTTGTGTTTTATCCAAACAGTTCTGAAAATGTGGATCTCATAGCCACAATGAGTAGTTAGACAATAGACAATAGGTGCAGGAGTAGGCCATTCGGCCCTTCGATCCAGCACCGCCATTCAATGTGATCATGGCTGATCATCCCCAATCAGTACCCCGTTCCTGCCTTCTCCCCACATCCCCTGACTCCGCTATTTTTAAGAGCCCTATCTAGCTCTCTCTTGAAAGAATCCAGAGAACCTGCCTCCACCGCCCTCTGAGGCAAAGAATTCCACAGACTCACCACTCTCTGTGAGTCCATTGAAGCATAGTTGAAGCATAGAGTTTGCATTGAGATGTGTTGGTATCAGTTTGGATACATATGTCAGGGCTCTCACTTAACTTTTTTTCTCCGTTACCAGCCGGGCAATCTAGGTAGCTTTTTAGGTTGCCAAATGACAGTTTAGGTGGACATTTAAGATGGCTTGCATGACGCGTGCGATAATGTGCTCGGCCGAAGTACGTAGTTACCAGTCAGAATTATGCTCAATGAAGCATTCTTGTTTCTGTTTCAAATAAAGTCACAAACTAAACATATTCACCAATCAAGACATGATATATACCACAATGACATGCAGCAAAATTATAATACAGTATCTCAACTCTTTTTACACGTTGCAATGAATGCAATTCCTATTATTTCTTTTCACTTCCAAACAAAAATGTGTTTGGATTCAGCGTATGATCAACCTGTGTCAATAAATTCTGGACCATGGTAACATATATGCTTAACCATGCACACTGCAGATTGATGCAAGCATGTTTTCTGTGAAGGACCGAAAATTATCATGACGTGGCCATAGCATGGGTCGTTATTGCTATTGGTACATAAACACTCTCGCTTCCCACATAATTTATCCACAACAAAATATACAGGTTGCAAGGAAATTTCTAAAGGCATTTTATGATAATAGCTGTTAAAACCGACTATACCCGTCTGACAGGGTAAACTTTACACTAACTGAGTAGAGATGTCCAAAGGACAGTACTGCAGCAAATGTTCTTTTGGCATTATGTTTAAAGGTGTCAAAACAGCACATTACCGGACATTCAGATTAGATGTATGTGTTGTGAACAGCAATGAAGATACCCAGTTTGTACTTAACAGCTTAAAAAAAATTATTGTTTCCATCATTCCCACTTAAGAATTAACGTTAAAATTTCAACTGAAATATCTCCTGACCAAATTCATGTTGTATATGACCGACTGTTGAAGTAACACCTGGATAAATCCAACGTATAGTTGTGAATGGTGCTCATTAAATTACTACAGTACTAATACTCCTTATTAAGAGCATTGATTTGCCGTAAAAATGAATTCTGTAATAACGTGTCAACGGTAGCAGTGACAATCGAACACTGCGGTTTTAAAGTTTCACGTGTTCACAATGTAAATTAGTCCATCTTTATGGATTAAAACAAATAACATTGGGAATGAAAACACATTTGACTGCATTCCGTTATCAAACATAGTCAGTGTTCGCTCTGAAGACATTTCTAGCGCAGTAGGGTCGGGGGGGGGGGGGGGGGGTTGTAGAGAAGGCAATTGTTGCGGAATGGATGGATTGAGGCAGGTAAATTAGTGCGTGTTGGTTGGAGTAGGTAAAATTGTGAGGGGAGAGTGTGGGGGATGTCAGTGGGGGTTGCATGGGGGGATCAATGCAGGATGGATAGGGAGGGGATCAGTGCAGGATGAATGGGTGGATTCAGTGCAGGATGAATGGGTGGAAAAGTACAGGATGAATGTGGGGATCACTACAGGATGAATGGGGGGGGGGGGTCTATGCTGGAAACTGGAAACATATACTGGGACGT
Source organism: Raja brachyura (assembly GCA_963514005.1). The sequence goes on from OY740785.1 coordinate 58,261,844, forward strand.
TCATTTACTTTTAGAGATTTTCTCTCAGAGTGAAACATGATCGTAACCAATATGAACCATTGACCAAGCAGTTCCTGTCATTTGCCACTCTTTCAAACAAAATGTGACAGTGTTGAGTGGGATGGCCTTCCCCTACTGCTACCTTTCTAAAATGGTCCACTGAATGCATCCATGACTGTAGTCAATGCATGCATTCACTCTGCAGCACTGTTCCTCACGTGTCACAGGGGAACTTGGATCATGTTGTCCGGGTTGTTTAGTTACTTCTGGGATAGTATGGTCTTAAAACTGCAGCACTTTATTCGGAGCACTGCTAGAAAAAATAATTGTATAGAAAGGAACTGCAGATGCAGGCTTATACCGAAGATAGACATAAAATGCTGGAGTAACTCAGCGGGTCAGGCAGAAGAAATGGGTGACGTTTTGGGTCTGAAGAGGGGTCTCGACCCAAAATGTCACGCATTCCTTCTCCTGAGTTACTCCAGCATTTCATGTCTAGCTTAGAAAAAATAATTCTTTTCCTTCATTCTGTGGCCTTCCCCTACTGCTCTTTCTCAAATGGTCCACTGAATGCATCCATGACTGTAGTCAATGCATGCATTCTGACCCTCTCGATCTTCCCTTTCAGTGCTGATTCCTCGCTGCTCATTTGTTCCCTGCCCACCCCCCCAACCCTACAGCAGTCAAATGATCTGTAAACCTCTGTCTACCCTTCAAATTTGCAACACCTAGATAATTTGCAACCATTTTTTATTTTTACCGTACCACCAATTTTACAAAACTCACTTGGCATTCAATCCACTAACTTCATTTCTCAAATCTCTTTATAATTTCACGATTCTATCTCTTTTATATTTTTTACAACTTCTCTCTAGCCCCAGCACAAATCAGTTTGTATTCGTCACACACAGTCAATTTGTCTGAAGTCTGAAGAAGGGTCTCGACCCGAAACGTCACTCATTCCTACTACCCAGAGATGCTGCCTGTCCCGCTGAGTTACCTCGCCGTTTTGTATCTTATCTTCGGTGTAAACCAGCTTCTGCACTTCCTTCCTACACAATTTGAATTATACCAATTTTTCAATCAAAAATCACCAACAAAATCAATTTTTATGGAGAAACACTGTATTTCCATGAGTCCATTTGATATCAACTGATATACCACAGAAGCAGACTGCTACTGATATGTGTGTTATGAAAAAAATTCTAATCTCAGATAATAATATGAGATATCAGATCTTTGTCTGTAATTTATGACTGCATCTGAGCTCCTTTTAATATCTTGACCTAAAATTATTATTGGATACACAACAATCTATGTAATATTCAGGTTAAACAATTATTACTATGTAGATCTCATTGAAAACAAAGCTACCTTCACACAACTTTGAAATATATTTTCCTTCTAAAGTTCTGCATTGAAATATTTTTTGAACATGTTATTTATTATTCCACAGATGAAAAGGGGAGAGAGGAAGAGGGAGGGGAGATAGAGAGGGAGGGAGAGAGAGAGGGAGGGAGGGAGAGAAAGAGAGGGTGAGAGAGAGAGGGGAGAGGGAGGGGGAGAGAGAGACGGAGAGGAAGATGGAGGGAAGGGGGAGAGAGAGAGGGGGGGAGAGATGAAGAGAGGGAGAGGGAGGGAAGGCGAGGGAGAGAGAAATAGAGAGGGAGGGAGCGGGAGAGGGAGGGAGAGAGAGTGGGAGCATGCAGGCATGGAAAATCGCTGTCAAAACATGCGGGGGACAATTTCTTGGCGACTGCGGGCCCTGTGGACGGTAACATCGGGAGCTGACCTGGTTGGTGATCGACTCAGAACTCCAGCAACAGCAGCATCTTCTGCCCCGAATCGTGGGGCTTGAATCGGCCCGTTCACGGGGTCTTTCATTGGCCGGCAGGGGCTTCAAAATCGGGAGCCTCGATCGCCTCAATGCAGCAGCTTCATTTTATGCTGCGCCGGGCGCTGAAAGGCCCCGCGAACAGGCCAATTTAGCCCGTAGAAAGCGTATGATGAAAAGTAGAGATGTTAGTTCTGTGTTTGAATAATTTTCGTGTGTGTAAATATGCACCAAGTGGCTTCTTGGGTTTATAGTTACAACAATAAACCCCATTTTGGATTCCATGGGAATATTTCCATATTACATGGGAATATTTCATTTACTGCATTGTTTAAAAATATTCTGGGGATTTTATTTTATATGCAGATAGCCTACTCACCAACCTTTTATGGAGTTATAACCGACATTTACAATTAACACAGAAAAAATTGTGGTTTACTTCCTGTCAGCCTCTCTTTTCAGGGTGTGAAGAATAATTCATATAACCATGTTTACCCAAATAAAAAAGATCCAGCTTTTTAATATAGTTTTGATGTAAACTCATGCTGTTGATCTCAATCTCTAATAATCCCTATGTTTTCAATGTCGGTCAAATTGAATGTATTCTGATTAATATTTACCAAACATTTGGAAGATCGTAGTAGTTTATGTATTGATCTTTTCCACCTGGAGCTAAGGCTTAAAGTGCTTCAGGCAAATGGGATGAATTCTCTAGCAAGTAAGTTTATTTATATAGCACATTTCAGCAACAAGGCAATTCAAAGTGCTTTACGCAAAGCATTAAAAAGCAATTAAAAGCAATTAAAAATAATAGAAAATAAAAACAAGCTAAAATAGAACAAGACAAGTATAAAATACAAGAGTAAAAGTTACAGTGCAGTGTAAGAAATGTCTAATTATTTAATTTAATTAAAGTTAAAAGCAATAAAAGCAAAAAAAAAAGTTGTGACACTTGAAAAAGCACCGTGTGTCATACATCATCATGTCGCATCACGCCGCAAATTTTTCGGTGACCTGATACGTCAGTCAATGATGCCGGCAGTCGCTGAAAAAATCGGCAAGTGGGACAGGCCCTTTATGCTTTCATGAAGCACCTGAGGATGTTTTTCCACTTTTTAAAAATCCTATATAAATGCAGGTGGTTGACTAAATGGTAAAACTTTTGGTATGTTCTATGAGAAGGTGTTACCTGATCTGTTTTGTTTGTTGTGGTGTGTAGGAAGAAAGAATCAGCATGAACCTGATGAGGAGGAATTGATCAGTCTGAGTAAACGGCTAGTGGAGACCGCTGTGATTAAGGCTGTACAGCAGTACCTAGAGGAAACACAGTCTAAAGAAAAACTGAACACAAATGGGCAGAAAATCAGCTCAAAATGGTTTAAGGACACTGACCCAAACAATGGAAACATGAAATGAAAAAGTTACATTTTAAAACCGGTGTTTAGTGTGTGCAGAAAGTATTTTTATGAGTACACGTGATCATTGTCTCAAGTGTTCAGTGCACCAAGGATGAAAAAGCTGAGGAAAAATAATACACTGCAATGGAGGAAAATCAAGACATTCACAGTTTATTCATCCGAGGTTCTCCAACGCAACACCTGAAAGAAAGTGATCGTCTTCTCAATGCTTGTGTATGGACGTCAAATGTGATGAAAGGGTCTCGAGTACCTGAAAATATTGATTTGATTTTGACACCAGTTTCATTGATTTAGTTTGTACAACTGTTTTTTTTCTTATTATTGTAGCGCAAATATAGTGATTCATAATAGAAAATAATAAATCTAAAATGATTGAGAATAGAGAATAAGTAAAACTGATTGAACTGTTGAACTAAGCTATGTAGATTTAATCATTTCACAAAATTGTTACATGTAAGCTGAACCTTCTAGTGCACACGGATATTACAAGTATTTATTTATAACTATGGTTGTGCTGTAAAATCTATATTTCTTTTGAATATTTAGTTTAAAATTGTAGATTTAAATCAACTTTTGTAAAATGAAACACATTTTTATCTTTTCTTCTTCAGGAAGAAAGCGTGATTCAGACATAATTAGGAATGCTCTGCAGAAAGAAACCAAAGCAGTACAGTGCAAACTTAATCAGATAAAAGAACTATTGTCGCATCCAGGGACACAAATGAGAATACAGAGGGAAATGGCTGTAAAAAGCAATGCACTGAAGCAATGATCAGGAGGATCTGTCAACATTGATTCTTATGACTTGTAAAATGAAAGAAAAAGTACAGTAATAAAATCTCAGAGGAAATGAGAATTGAGGTCACCTAAATTCAACAAGTTTTGTATAATTATTTTGTACATCAGCTATTTCAGTTGGAAAGTATAAAGTTCAGTATTACTTTATTGAAATTCAAACATGTTGTAACCCTAAATCCATCTTTATTGCATTTATATAATATATGGATATATGAAATGTATATCTATCTACTTATATACTGATGGAATTTCCCAAATATTATTAAAACATCCATTCCTGCTGGCGAACAGGCAGGATTTAGTTTACTGCTGTCAATGAGAGATTGAACTGTCAACTGAGGAAAGCAGCATTTAGTTGAATTGACTAAATAAATTAGACCTACACAGGTATTTGGGAAGAAATGTTTGAAAGAGTATTTATTTAATTTGCATTTGCTTTAGACTAATTTGCATTGCTAAATTAGATTGGATGATAATTCAATGAATAGGTCTGAAATCTTCAACTCATCGTATATATGTCAAGCACCCAGTCAATTACATTTCCAGCAATGAGTCACAAATTATTTTTACCACTCAAGACTGAAACACATTATTCGCCTCATTTGTATTTGTGCAGTTGATATCCTCCTCGCATCCATTAGCTATTCAAGCAACTATGGGCAAAGCTGGAACAAAGCAACTGTTTCAAGACCCCATGCAATTACCAAATCCAAAATTGACAACTAACTTCTGAGATTCCATTAGAATCGATTTTCTTTCATTTAAGGGGGGGGGGGAGGTATTTGAACATTTAAATAATTCCATCACAAAAATCATTAATTTTAATTGCAGCATGCTTTATCACATGTTAACATTTTGAATTCATGACAGTAATTAGTTTCGATTACACGGTGTGAATTTTTGCATATTGATTAAAAAATTTATACATATGGATTGACCCACAGTAAAATTGCCATTAGCCAAAGTCACTATGCTGCTAATTAAAAGAAGATAGGATTAAACTGCCATTTGAATTTAAGCAAATATGTATTCCAATGGGCCTTTGAGGATCAATTGCATTTGTAAGGAGCAGCAGTGCATGAGTGTGCATTTTATGCTCAGAGCTACAGGAAAGACTTTTATATGCAATTACTGATATTACTTTGAGAATAGTAAGCAATTCACATATATGATTTATCACATTGATTAAAGCACTGTGATTCATTTATTTTCACTACAAGCGCTTTTCTACTTTAAAGTCAATTTGCTTAAGTCACTGGAATAATGGCTTAAAGAGCCTGGCAAAGATGCATAAATCAACTGGTTTATGGGATCTATTGACAGCTCTGAATGCACAGACACTGGTCAAAGTAGGCCAGCTGAACATTTCTGTGTGGGGAGCAGCACTAAACCAACACCTGTTTGGATTAAATGCATATGACATATTTTCTTAGATGTGAAGAGGATTTTTGTGTTAACAAAATCATTATTTAATAGTGTTCCTACATATTTTTGTTCTCTTTTTTGTAGTTTTATTACTATTGAGTTCATAACATTATGAACACACTTATTTTGTGTTACATTGGGGTCAAATTCTTACAGCCAGATTAAAGTTATGTGTTATTAGAGGGTTAAGATGTGATTATTGATGTGAGCTAGTGGTTTTTCAAGTATGATTTCAAGTTAACTTAAAATAAAAATTATTATGATTCTATTTATTATTTGGTTTTCAAGTCATTTGCTAAATTTTCACAAAATGTGCCTGAATAATCTTTATGCAAGATATTTTATTTGTTTTCAAATTTAAGTAGATAGTCACGATCTGATAGGTTATTTTATGGAATATGTTTTAATATGCTTACAAAGTTGATTCTACAACTTTTGATCTTTAGAGGATAATTGCAATGCATTGTCCAATAGTGCATTATTTAGTTTACGTTTTGGCCGCCCATCCCCACGTGATTAAAGTGTGCACTCATTGGTTTTATATTGCTTTCTTTGTGATATGTGTAATTGCTACGCTCAAAACTTTCCTCTTTAAGATTAAATGTGCATATTGAAAATACAAAATCAGAGATCAGCTGCTGTTTGTTTATTCAATTAAATGGTGTATTTCTATTGTGATGGTGATGGGAAATGGTTTGGGGGCCTCATTGAGCCTGCTGGTCATATAATACAGCAGATAAACAATATGACATCTTTAACATTCCTTAACAAGCCAAGAGGGGCATAATGTGTAAGAAGGAACTGCAGATGCTGGTTTAAACCGAAGATAGACGAAACGTCACCCATTCCTTCTCTCCAGATATGCTGCCTGTCCTGCTGAGTTACTCCAGCTTTTGTGTGTATATCTTCAAGAGGGAGATAAAATGAGAATTTGGAAAACTAATTGAAGGAATGATCAAAAAGGTAAGTTTTGAAATGGCTTCTGTGGGCAGACTGAGAAGGGACATACCAGAAGGTTAAATGGGTAAAATCGAGAGTACTGTGAAAATAAGGTAGGAAAATAGTAAATTCAGAGCATCGCAAGTTGCAGTGCAGGGTTGGAGAAGTTTGCAGCGACAGAATCATTTTTGAGAAGGTAAAGATAGAGACTAAAGTGGGTGGTACTAGGTAGGTAGTGAAGATGGTTGTCAACAATCCCAGCTGCCTCTTGATCAGTTAAGCAGGTGGGCTGAGGAATGGTTGATGGAATTTAATACAGAGAAATGTGAGGTGTGGCACTTTGGGAAGTCTAACAGGAGCAGGACCTACACAGTGAATACTTGGGCTCTGGGCAGTATTGTAGAGCAGAGGGATCTAGGAGTGGAGGTATATAGTTCATTGAAAGTGGCATCACAGGTAGATAGGATGGTCAAAAAAGGCTTTCGGCACATTGCCCTTCATAAATCAGAGTATTGAGCATGGAAGTTGGGAAGTCATGTTACAGTTGTATAAGACATTGGTGAGGCCACTTTGGAGTATTGTGTTCAGTTTTGGTCACCATGTTGTAGGAAAGATGTCAAGCTGGAAAGGGTGTAGAGAAGATTTACGAAGATGTTGCAAGGACTCAGGGGCCTGAACTATAGGGAGAGGTTGAGCAGGCTAGGACTTTATTCCTTGGAGCGCAGGAAGACGAGGGGTGATCTTTTAGAAGTGTACAAAATCATGAGAGGAATGAATCGGTTAAAAACACACAATCTTTTGCCCGAATAGTGGCTTTGAGAACCAGAGAGCATAGGCTTAATCACCTTAAGGGACAGATTTAATAGGAACCTGAGGAGTAACGTTTTTACACAAAGGTGATTTGTACATAGAACAAGCTGCCAGAGGAGTAGTTGAGGCAGGTACTGTCATAACATTTAAGAGACATTTTGACAGGTACATGGGTAGGATAGTTTTAGAAGATTATGGGCCAAGCGTGGGTATGTGGGACTAGTGTAGATGGGGCATATTGGCTGGTGTTAGCATGTTGGGGCGAATGAGCCTGTTTCCACACTGTATGATTCCAAGAATATTAATGCCAGTTCATATAAAAGCAAGAAAGCAATGGATGATGCTTAAGCACAATTCTTAGTATCGGATTGGGCATGAGGAATGGAACTTTAGATTAGATGGAATTCTTAAGTTTGCAAAGAAGTAAGAAGAAGCAAAGAAATAATGTTGTAATTTGTTACTAGTATCGTAATCTACGAAATTGATACAAATGACCCAAAGAATTTCTAACACGCCATTATACTAGCTGGTGAATCCATCCATAAGACATAGGAGCAGAATTAGGTCATTCAGCCCATCGAGTTTACTCTGCTATTCAATCATGGCTAATCTATTTTTCTCTCTCACTCCTATTCTGTCTTCTCCCGTAACCTTTGACATTCTTAATAATCAATAATCTATCAACCTCTGCTTTAAAAATACCCAATGACGGCCTCCACAGCCGTCTGTGGAAATGAATTCCACAGATTAATTTCCTCACACTACAGAAATTTCTCTTCATCTCCATGTCCATGTATTCTGAGGCTGTGCCGCCTTTCATTATCCGGTTATTATTCGGATGATTAAAAAATCTGGAACAAGTAGATTGATTCAGTAATGACTATGAAGTATTTGATTAGAGTCATATAATGTGGAAAAAGACCCTTCGGCCCAACTTGCCCTTGCCAAACAACATGCTCCATCTACACAAGTCCCACCTGCCGCGTTTGGCCTTGCCCACAAAACGTATCCTATCCATGTTCCTTATCAAAATGTCTCAAATGTTACGATAGTTCTTCCTCAACTTCTTGTAGGAAATCTATCTGGTTCACCAATGCACTTTTTTGCAATTTAACTCCGGGTGCCAAATCAATGTGGTTGCCATTGTGACTTCTGAAATGATACACAAGCCACACAATTCTGCCAATGCAGCTGCAACAAAATATAAAAGATGAACTCAGCCTGGTTATCTAGCATTTAACATCCTGCAAAGGCCAGTCAATCATGCAAAGTTCTCCTCATGAACATTTTCATAAATGAAACATTGGATTCTTAGAGCAGCTTGTTGGATTCTTAGAGCAGCTTGTAATGGAGCCTACCAAAGAAAAGGCAATTCTGGATTTAACGTTGTCCAATGATATGAGAACTCGAGGTAAAGGAACCGCTTGGAGGTAGTGATCATAATATGTTTAGTTTTAATCTGCAATTTGAGAAGAAGGAGTTTAAATTGGAAGTGGCAGTGATGCAGTTGAACAAAGGGGACTATGAAGGCATGAGGAAGGAGCTGGCCAAGGTAAACTGGAAAGGGATCCTAGTAGGAATGGCGGTGAAACAGCAATGGCAGGAATTTCTGGGCATAATCCGGAAGACGCAGGATCATTTCATTCCAAAAAGGAAGAAATATTCTAAGGGGAGTGGGAGGCAACTGTGGCTGACAAGAGAAGTTATGGATAGAATAAAACTAAAAGAAAAGATGTATAACACAGCAAAGAGTAGCCGGAAGCCAGAGGATTGGGAAACTCATAGGACAACAGAAGGAAACAAAACGGGCAATACGGGCTGAAAAGATGAAGTACGAGGGGAAGCTGGCCAGGAATATAAAGAAGGACAGTAAAAGCTTCTTTAGATATGTTAAGGGAAAAAGAATAGCAAAGTCAAATGTGGGTCCCTTGAAGGCAGACACGGGTGAAATTATTATGGGGAACAAGGAAATGGCAGAAGAGTTGAAAAGGTACTTCTGATCTGTCTTCACTAAGGAAGACACAAACAATCTCCCAGAAGTACTGGACGACAGAGGATCTAAAGGGGTAGAGGAACTGAAAGAAATTTTCATTAGGCGAGAAAGAGTATTTTCAGAATGGCAGGCAGTGAGTAGTGGGGAACCGCAAGGCTCAGTGCTGGGACCCCAGCTATTTACAATATACATTATTGATTTGGACGAGGGAATTGAATGCAACATCTCCAAAGTTGCAGATGACACCAAGCTGGGGGGTATAGTTAGGTGTGAAGAGGATGTTAGGAGGCTGCAGGGTGACCTGGACTGGTTGAGTGAGTGGGCAGATGCGTGGCATATGCAGTATAATATAGATAAATATGAGGTTATCCACTTTTGGTGGCAAAAACAAGGGGGCAGATTATTATCTCAATGGGGTTAGGTTAGGTAAGGGGGAGGTGCAGCGAGACCTGGGTGTCCTTGTACACCAGTCAATGAATGTTGGCATGCAGGTACAGCAGGCAGTGAAGAAAGCTAATGGAATGTTGGCCTTCATAACAAGTGGATCAGTGGTGGAAATGGGATTTAGGAACTAGGGGTACTCTAAGGTCCATAAGGCTGAGGTTGGGAAGGGGGGGATTTTTTTAAATCTGCGGTCATACCCATGTAAGAGTACAAGAATGCATCACTTGTTTATTGTGTATTTATAATAGTTTATTATGTATTATATGTCATAGCTGCTTTCTTGCATCTCTCTCCCTCTCTGTATTGGCTGCAGCCATCGTCTGCTTCGGTGAGGGAAGCAGGTCGGTAATTGATCAAACGGCCCATAGGAGATTGTGTCTGATTGGGTGCCGAGTGACCAGCGCATTATGTGATTGGACACAATGCCCTTCGAGACAGCGGCTGATTGCACGGGAGGAGACTGTTTTGTTAATTGGACGGGAATTTTAAGGGAAGCTGGTCAGTGATTGGACGCAACCCCCTTAGAGACAGCAATTGATTGGCCGCCAAATAATCGGGCACAAAAAATTGAACATAGGAAAACAATAAAATCGGAATTACGATTTAAATCAGAAGAATATAATGCCTGATCTGCAGCAAAGATACTAGTATCCGCTCTAGTATCTTTGATCTGCAGTTCCTTCCTATTGAAGAAGAACCCTGGCCCGAAACAACTCCTAATCCATTCTCTCCACAGATGCCGCCTAGCCCGCTGAGTTCCTCCAGCACTCTGTGTTTTTTGTTTAACTCTTGAAATTGAAGTTAGACATAAAGCTGGAGTAACTCAGCGGGACAGGCAACGACTCTGGAGAGAAGACTCTTCGTCAGGCTGAACTGAACTCTCATCGCTGAGAGTACTTGTGATTGTCTGCAGAAGGGTCTCGACCCGAAACGCCACCCACTCCCCAGAGCCACCACCCGTCCCGCTGAACCACCTTCAACTCCAGAGCCAAAGACATTCTTGCCATAGAGGGAGTACAGAGAAGGTTCACCAGACTGATTCCTGGGATGGCAGGACTTCAATATGAAGAAAGACTGGATAGACTCGGCTTGTACTCGCTGGAATTTAGAAGATTGAGGGGGGATCTCATAGTGACTTACAAAATTCTTAAGGGGTTGGATAGGCTAGATGCAGGAAGTTTGTTCCCGATGTTGGGGAAGTCCAGGACAAGGGGTCACAGTTTAAGGATAAGGGGGAAGTCTTTTAGGACCAAGATGAGAAAATCATTTTTCACACAGTGGTGAATCTGTGGAATTCTCTGCCACAGAAGGTAGTTGAGGCCAGTTTGTTGGCTATATTTAAGAGGGAGTTAGATGTGGCCCTTGTGGCTAAAGGGATCAGTGGGTATGGAGAGAAGGCAGGTACAGGATACTGAGTTGGATGATCAGCCATGATCATATTGAATGGCAGTGCAGGCTCGAAGGGCCAAATGGCCAACTCCTGCACCTATTTTCTATGTTTCAAACAAAAAAAACACAGAGTGCTGGAGGAACTTGGTGGGTCAGGCGGCACCTGCAGAAGGAACAGACCAGGAGCCGCCACGGGCCAGGATTCCCCCCTCCCCCCCAACAGGAAGGAACCGCAGATGCAGCCGTCCCTGCAAAACGCCAAATGATTCCGGGAATGCCGAGGCAAGAGGGTGAGAGAGAGGGAGTGAGAGAGCAAGAGAGATACAAAGGACGGATTCGGATCCCAACTACGCCTTGCTGAGACCTCGCCAGAAGTTTCAAACCTATGGCCCCCTCCAGTTCGAGGCACGTGGACCAAGACACCCCGTTGTAAACAACCACGTTCGCTACTTTGACTGGGAGTTTGCGTTCCACCACAGTCCCGACATCCGTTTACAGCTGTTTGATATCCGCTTCAGGAAGGAGCGGGTGGTCTACGAGTTGAGCGTTCAGGAGGTGAACGTTTACGGCGGAGAGATGCCAGGTCTGATGAGGGCCAAGTTCTTACACCGTCATTACGGAATTGGGAAAAGTTCCAATAAGCTGGTGAAAGATGTGGACTGCCCTTACAGCGCCACTTTCCTCCACACTCTCCATCTCATGGAGACTGGAAACCAAAGATCCTATAGCGGAGCAAAATAGTCCACTCGACGAAAAAGCTGTAGTAGGCTCATGGGTAATCTTCAGCACCATTTCCGTAACCGGCTTCCGTCTCCGCTCTAGTATCTTTGCTTTGGTCGTGGCTTCTTCATGCGCAAATCACCTTTTTTTCCTCAGTGCAGGTGATCATTCTGATATCCTTGCCTAGTCCTCCTTTTTAACTTTGAACATACAAAATATTGTCATTTGGAAGGAGCTCCAGAAAATCCTGCACCCACTCAAGCCATCCTCCCCCCCACCTCCCTCCCCAGGGCCGGCCTTAGTATGTACGGGGCCCAATTGGGTACAATTTTGGTGAGCCCCAGGTTCCCAGCCAAGGTCTGTAGAATCATAGAAATACAAATAAAGTCCATTATAGACTTTATATCTCTATGTTAGAATGGAAAGTGATCAAAATGTGACTAAAAAAGGGTCTGCGAGTTAATGGACCATACAGATCTAAGCTACATTTTAATATAAAATTGCATACATGTACCTACAAGTAACAAACAAAATGTGTAGATCACCAGTGAAAAGTACATAGTTACAACACCACTTGTTTTAGTGACTATGAAATATTAAAAAAAAATTAACTAGATCCTGGAAACCAATAATTAAAGCAGTCCAGGCAGTCAATTTTGGGCTTCAGCCCCAACCTACACTTTGGGCTTCTACCCCATCCTAACTTAGTTGTGTGTGTGTGTGGGTGTGGGTGTGTGAGGGAAGGAGGAAAGGGAGGGAGGGAAAGAAGGGAGGACAGAGAGAAGAGAGTGAGGGAAGTAGCGAAAAAAGGGAGTGAGAGAAGTAGAGAAAGAAGGGAGGGAGGGAAGGAAGGAGAGAAAGAAGGGAGGGAGGGAAGGAAGGAGAGAAAGAAGGGAGGGAAGAAGGGAATAGAGAGAGAGGAAGGAGGGAGGGAAGGACAGGAGGGAGGGAGGGATGGAAGAAGGAAAGGGAGTGATAGAAGGGGACGAGAGAAGGGAAGGAGAGGGCCACGGCAGGAGCGGATGCCGGGGACCGGGCAGACGGGTGTGAGCTGAGGCCGAGGTTTGTGAACGTTGTTCCAAACCCCGGCCCTCCCTGTGTTGTTCACCACATCTCCCGGGGGTGAGAGAGGGGGAAGCCAGGGCTGTGCGCGTGAAGCACGGCGACTGAAGGGACAGGAGCGCTGCCCTGGGACCGCGAGAAAACGACCCACCTCCCCCACCCCCCCCACCCCCCCTCCCCCTTCTCCATTCCCGCCTTCCCCTTCTTCCCCCTCCACCCCTCTACTCTCTCTCCACCCCTCTCTCTCCCCCCTCTACCCGGGGTAGATCTACCTGAGCCGAGAGTACTCTGGAGCGGGGCCCCCTTACTATAAGTAGCAATGTTACAAAATTTTGAGATTTAAAAAATCAAGTCTGCAATTTATCCCATCAGATAAACCATAAAAAGAAGTTTAATTGGACACCTAATTCACTTTAATATCTTCAGTATTAAAAAGGTAATGGCCATTATCATACTCAGAAATTAGCATCTTGTTCCCCATTGCCTTTCCATTGACTTAACACAAAAGCTGTGATCTAGGACAGTCAAAAGCCCATAACTTTCTTAAAAATTAAGCAAACTCAATGAAAATTTCAGTTATTATAGATTGAAACATTCTGAAACAAATATGAAACAATATTACTTGGATGACCTGAAATTAAAGCATATCATTAGTTAGTTACCTAATTGAAGCTAATTACAAAATTCAATTACTAGATCTAAACATCTATCCATTTCTTAAGAAAAGATAAACTTTTTTAAATTGCCTAAGTGTCCAAATAACATTCACACAATAATTCCCAATATAACATGATTTTTAAATCTAATTTTCATGAATTTATAGGCCAAATGGAAGGAATTTAGTGTTTAATTCCTGTAAATTAATGGCCATTTAAATCAACTTACGAGTGTGTTTTAGTGGAATGCGGTGGATTAGAACATTGCAGTTTGTGGTGAAGTTGTGGTGAAAAACACTGCCGGTTCATACATTTTTTTTTGTCCCCATTTCGCAACATGAAAATGTGATTAAAGCCTTCATAAAAACCAAGTTTTAATGTAAAAATAAACTGTGCACTTTATTTTCTCCCCTGCGTAAAATCCTTCCCGTTGTCGGCGCTCACGGCTTTAGAAGATGATTTTTAAATTACTCTAGTTAATAAATAATCTAGCGTAATTTAAAAATATCTTCATGAATGAAATGTCGGAGCGATTTTTCTTCAGCAACGAAATCGCCCAACATGGATCGATTTGCCCAGTCTGTAGAAAAACGGCATTTTAAACACGCCCCCCTCTGAAAGGCGCCAAAGTCACGCACACTGGGAACGGCAGAACTGCAGTGCTGCTCAAGGTAGGTTTTGTAACATACCTACTATAAGGCCGGCCCTGCCCCCCCCCCCCCCCCCCCCCCCCCGCCTCCTTCCCTCCGACACGGACACGGACACGGAGCGATCGGCAGCCCCTTTTTTGTTAAACATCTATTTCCTTCGGTGGTGGGTTTTTTTAATTTGCCCCCTTAACATTTCCGTACTTTTTCGATAGCTGCCATGACCCGTTTGATGTCATCCTTCTTCCTGCTCCTAGTCTTGGCCCGCACTGATCTGCCGGACATGCTGTGTGAGTGTGTTTGTTTGGTGAAGTCTAAGGGGAGAAGCGCCGGCACCAAGAGAGAGCGAACGCGCGGACAGACGGATGAAAACAACGTTCATAGAGCGGAATAGGTGAAATTTCGGGTCGAGACCCTTCTTCAGACTGACAGTCAAGGGAAAGGGAAACGGGAGATATAGGCATATCTTCCATTCATTTGTCTTTAGTACCATCTATATCTCTTGTTCGTCTTTCCCCTGACTCAGTCTGAATAAGTGTCTCGACACGAAATGTCAATTATTCCGCTCTATCAACGTTGCTTTCGTCCTTTCGTCAGTCCGCTCGTTCGCTCGCCCTTGGATTAATTAGCGCAGGATAAAGCTGTGAATGCACGCACAGGATGGAAACTGAAAACTAAGGGAACGCCATCCCTCTGCGTACCCCCCCCATTTCCATCACTGAAGAGGATTTCAGTATAGGAGTAGAGAGGTTCTTCTGCAATTGTATAGGGCTCTGGTAAGACCACACCTGGAGTATTGTGTACAGTTTTGGTTTCCTAATTTGAGGAAGGACATCCTTGTGATTGAGGCAGTGCAGCGTAGGTTCACGAGATTGATTCCTGGGATGGCGGGATTGTCATATGAGGAAAGATTGAAAAGACTAGGCTTGTATTCACTGGAGTTTAGAAGTATGATAGGGGATCTTACAGAAACATTTAAAATTATAAAAGGACTGGACAATCTAGATGCAGGAAAAATGTTCCCAATGTTGGGCAAGTCCAGAACCAGGGCCCACAGTTTTAGATTAAAGGGTAGGCCATTTAGGACTGAGGTGAGAAAAAACGTTTTCACCCAGAGTTGTGAATTTGTGGAATTCCCTGCCACAGAGGGCAGTGAAGGCCAAGTCACTGGATGGATTTAAGAGAGAGTTAGATAGAGCTCTAGGGGCTGGTGGAATCAAGGGATATGGGGAGAAGGCAGGCACGGGTTATTGATTGGGGACGATCAGCCATGATCACAGTGAATGGCGGTGCTAGCTCGAAGGGCCAAATAGCCTCCTCCTGCACCTATATTCTATCTTTCTTTGTTTCTAAATTGAGAGCTGCCCATGGACTTACAGTCCTACTTTTTTCCTCAGGACCGGCAAACCTGTGGATATGTGACATTATAGCCAAACATTGGAAATAGAACCATTTAATCATTACCTACTGCCCTCAGGAGTCAAGAGTGTTTTAGATAGAACAATGACATTCTTACTTGCAGCAGCACAACAGAATATGTAAACATAATACACTGTAAACAATATAATGAACAAGAGAGTTCAGTGTTTATATATATATACTCACAAATACACACACACATATACTTATATACACACACACATATGTGCACACATACACACAAAAAACAAACAATAATAGCGCAATAATAACAATAATATTCAATGTAGTTCAGAGTTTATTTGAGCTTGTAGCATTTAATAGCCGAATGGCTGTAGGGAAGAAGCTATTCCTGAACCTGGACATTACAGTTTTCAGGTTCCTGTACCAACATTTCGATGGTGAATGAGGGTGTGACCAGGGTGGTGCGAGTCTCTGATGATGCTGGCTGCCTTTTTGAGGCAGCGACTCTGGTGCATCCCGTCGATGGTAGGGAAGCCAGAGCTGGTGATGGACTGGGTAGAGTTCACAACTTTTTGCAGTCTTCTTCATTCATGGGCATTTACTCCCACCGCTGATCAGCTATTCCCAGTGGAAACAAAGTCCTGTCTGTACTCAGAGAGCACCCTGTCTTCATGTACGACACTTCCACCATGCTCAGTGAGATACTGAGAACAGAACTCAAATATTATCATCTGAGGGCCATTTAGCAACAATAGTATTGCTCCTTACAATGGCAATACCCCTCACTCTGCCTTTGGCATCAATCTTGATTCAGAAAGGTAAGTGTTAGATGCAAGGAACTATAACTAACTAAAAATGATGTGCCATCCTTGTGAGTTCCACCATAAAGGATTCCACATGATAATTCTCAGCAGCCGTGTGCTGTGGACAGGGTAGAATGATCCCAAAACAATTAATAATATCAAGTTCTGCATTCCTGCCTCATCAAATCAAGAGTGGTAGCGGACAATTAAACCATAAGGGAAGATGTCCCAGATAGAACAATGAAATGTTTACTTGCTGCAGTACAACAGAATATGTAAACACAGTACACTGTAAATAATATAATAAATGAGAGAGAGAAAAAAAAGTTCAGGGTGTATATATGCACATACTCACATATATGTATATATATATATATACTGTACCCAGGGGGACCCGTTGGGTTCTGTCCCCTCAACGCATGGGGGAGGGAAGAGTGCGGCGGGGGGGGGGGGGGAGAGAGGGCGGGGGAGGGAGGGGGAAGGAAGAGGGATGCCGGGGAGGAAGAGAAAGGCTGGGGAGAGAGAGGCGGGGAGAGAGAGGAGGGGGGGAGAAAAGGGGGAGAGAGGGCTGGAGGGAGGGGGAAGAGGGGGTGTGGAAGAGAGGCCCGGGGGGGGTGAAAGAAAGACCGGGGGGTGAGAGACTGAGGGGGAGAGAGAGAGGCCAGGGTGGGAAGAGAGTTTCGCGGGGAAACCAGCAGAATTTCTAAGTTATTTGAAATTTTTTAACATTTTGATTAAGAACTGGAAAAATAATGCATTAATTTTTCAGATAAGGCGAATTTTGACCACGGAATAAATCTCTGCAGGAATATGTAAAAATGTTACTGTAGAGCACACATCCAAGATCAGAGTTTTATAAGTATACTAGACCAAGTGCAGACCCGTTGTTCCCCAACGCGTTTGCGGGGGGGTTGTGGGGTGGCATGCAGCGTCACACACACTAACCACTCCCCACACACACACACTAACTGCCCCCTTGATATTATATTAATATTATTAATTTGCTTCTTTTACCCCATAACCACCCTATCCACTGACGCATAGCCCCCAACTCGTAGGCGCATATGGGGGGGGGGGGGGGGGTATAGAGAATGAGGGCAGAGAGAGAATGGGGAGAGACAGAGAGAGGCAGAGACAGAAGGACAGGAGACAGGGGGTGAGGGGAGGAGGATAGGGAGGGTGGGTGAGTGGGAGAGGATGGGAGAGAGAGATGGGAGGAGAGTGGAAGAGAGAGAGGGGGCTGAGATGGGGGCAAGGGAAGGGGGAGACGGGATGGGAAGGGAAGGGAGGGGGATAGGTGGGGGAAAGGGAGGGGGGGAGGTGGAGGGAAGGGGGTAGGGGAGGGGGTGGAGGGAAGGTGTGGAGGGGGAAGGGGGTTTAGGGGAGGAAGGGGGAGAGAGGGAGGGGGAGAGAGGGAGGGGAGGAAGAGAGGGGAGAGAGAGGAAATAGAGAGAGGGGAGGGAGAGAGAGGGGGGAAGAGAGGGGGAGAGAGAGAGGGGGGAAGAGAGGGGGGAGAGAGAGAGAGGAGAGGGGCAGGGCGGCAGGGCGGCAGCCCGGGCGCGAGGCACGGAGCTATCTGGGGGGTGCAGACGATCGTGTATAGGATCTTTGGTAGAGGGGAGAGGGGAGAGAAGGAGGGAGGAGAGGGGAGGAGGTGAGAAGAGGAGTGGGGGGTGGTGGTAGAGGGGAGCCGGGCTGCCAAATGAAGAGAGAGAGAGAGAAGCAGCTTCTGAATCTGGAAACCCACAGCTGGAATGAGCGCGCAGGTCTTCATGAGCTGCGCCAACAGAGATGAGAAGTTTAGCGCATGATCCTATAGCGGAACGGAGCTATATGAGGAGAACGTATGAGGAGTAGGTTCAGCGCGTGAGGAGTCACTGCCCCGAGATCTGTAGAACAAAGAAGCTATAGCGGAACGGAGCTGTAGTGTTCTGCAGATCTTTCTCCGCCTTTAATCCACAGCGGCCGGTGGGGGGGGGGCATTGTGACGTCAGCAACTGGCAAGCAGCATTTATATTTTAGAAATTGAGTTTGGTGATAAATTTTATTCAAAATCTGGGGAAGTAATTGACCAAGGAGTGGATTTCTGAACACATAAGTTAAATCCCTACCGAAATTGTACAAATTTCCGCGTTGTTGCGTCTGATTTTCGAGGAGATGCGTTTCACATGCGAAATCACACACACACACACACACACACACACACACACACACACACACACACACACACACACACACACACACACACACACACACACAATTTTAAAAGTATACTAGACCAAGTGCAGACCCGTTGGGTCTGGTCCCCTAACGTGCTTCATACCCCGAGCGGGGGGGTTGTTACCGAACTGAATCCATTATCGGAGCCACTCTGCTGCTGGATTTGAAGTTGTCCCTGCCTTCCCTCTGGCTGACAGGTCGTTAACGCGTCGGCTCTGTCACACTGGTTGAAGGCAAAGATCGGCTGTACCCCTGCTGTTTTTCCAAGCGCGGCAAAAAGCAGCGGTGGAAGAGGTGATCTTTGGCTTGAGCCAGCATGAGAGAGCCAGCCCCGGGGGGGGGAGTGGAGGTGAGCCGTGCGGCAGCAGCGAAAATCGATCACCTCTTCCAAAACTGCTTTTTGCCGTGCTCAGAAAAGCAGTGGGGGAACAGCCGATCTTTGCCTTGAGCCAGCGTGAGAGAGCCGGCCCAGGGGGGGGGCGAAGTGAAGGTGAGCCGGGTGGCAGCAGCGAAAATCGCCAGTGAAAGACAGGCCATTGAGGCGCCGGCTCTGTCACGCTGGCTCAAGCCAAAGATGGGCTGTCCCCCCCTGCAAAAAGCAGCAGGGGAAGAGCTGATCTTTGGCTTGAGCGAGCATGAGAGAGCCGGCCCAGAGAGGGGAGGGGGAGCAGAGTCGGGCAGCAACAGCGAAAATCGCCAGCGATAGAAGAAAAATGGCGGCGCTTTCGGAGTAGAGCCGGGCGGCAGCAGCCGTTATGGTGGCTGACCAGCAGGAGGGGACACAATGAGTGGGTGGGGCGGGTGAAGGATTTTATTAAAAAATGTGTACATAAAAATGTCTAAATATGTCTAATGAGGAGTGGACGCATAGCCTCCAACTCAAAGGCGTGTTTAGAGAGGGAGAGGGGGGTAGAGAGTGAGGGCAGAGAGAGAATAGGGAGAGACAGTGAGAGAGGCAGAGACAGAAGGGAAAGAGACGGGGGACAGGGGAACAGGGGGAGGGTGGAGGCGAGGAGGAGGAGAGGGTGGGTGGGGGAGCGGGGGTGGTAGGTGAGGAGGGGAGAGAGAGATGGGAGGAGAGAGAGGGGGAGAGGGGAGCTGAGAGGGGGGGAGATGGGGTGAGAAGGGAGGGGGAGAGGTGGGGGGAAAGGAGGGGGAAGGGACGGGGAGAGGTGGGGGGGATTATTATCTGAATGGTGGCAGATTAGGAAAAGGGGAGATGCAACGAGACCTGGGTGTCATGGTACACCAGTCATTGAAAGTAGGCATGCAGGTGCAGCAGGCAGTGAAGAAAGCAAATGGTACATTAGCATTCATAGCGAAAGGATTTGAGTATAGGAGCAGGGAGGTTCTACTGCAGTTGTACAGGGTTTTGGTGAGGCCACACCTGGAGTATTGCGTACAGTTTTGGTCTCCAAATCTGAGGAAAGACATCCTTGCCATAGAGGGGGTACAGAGAGGATTCACCAGACTGATTCCTGGGATGTCAGGACTTTCATATGAGG
This sequence comes from Raja brachyura, assembly GCA_963514005.1. The sequence continues at coordinate 58,281,890 of OY740785.1, forward strand.
AAAGATTGGATAGACTCGGCTTGTACTCGCTGGAATTTAGAAGATTGAGGGGGGATCTTATAGAAACTTACAAAATTCTTAAGGGGTTGGACAAGCTAGATGCTGGAAGATTGTTCCCAATGTTGGGGGAGTCCAGAACAAGGGGTCACAGTCTACGGATATGGGGGAATTCCTTTAGGACCAAGATGAGGAAAACATTCTTTACACAGAGAGTGGTGAGTCTCTGGAATTCTCTGCCACAGAAGGTAGTTGAGGCCAGTTTATTGGCTATATTTAAGAGGGCGTTAGATGTGGCACTTGTGGCTAAAGGGATCAGGGGGTATGGAGAGAAGGCAGGTACGGGATACTGAGTTGGATGATCAGCCATGATCACTTTGAATGGCGGTGCAGGCTCGAAGGGCCGAATGGCCTACTCCTGCACCTATTTTTCTATGTTTCTATGTTTCTATGGAAGGGTGGGGGAGAGGTCGGGGGAAGGGAGGGGGGAGGGGTGGAGGGAAGGGGGTAGGGGATGGGTGAAGGGGATGGTGTGGAGGGGAGGGGTTGAAGGGGATTTAAGGGAGAGCAGGGGAGAGGAAGGGGGAGAGAGAGGGGGGAAAGGGGTGGGGACAGTCCATCTATTCCCCACTCCCTATCACCCGCACTCCTCTCCCTCTATTCCCACACTCTCCCTCCTCACCTCCCCCATTCCAACCTCTCCCTCCCTACTCCCTCCTCTCCCTCAATCCCACGATTCCCCCTCTTCACCTCCCCAGGATCGGGCCTTACCCCGCCCGCCCGTCGCCTTATCTCTTCTCGCAGAGCATGCCGGCGTGAGAGTGGAGCTGTGGGCTTCTGACCAAAGATCCTGCTTGTGACTCTCTGGAGCGCGCAGGGGACGGGAGGAGCGCGCAGGCGGGTGGGGCTTCGCGAGCTGCGCCAGCTTTGCGGAACTGACACCTTAGCTCTCCTCCCGATCGGCAGAGCATTTTGAGAACGGGGAGGGGGGGGGGGGGGGGTTGAGTGGGCAGGCGCGCGGGCGATTCCAGCTGCGGGAGGCGTGGTGTGAGCATAGTTGGAGGGGGGGGGGAGTGCGCGGGCGAGTCCAGCTGCGGGAGGTGCAAGCATAGTTGGAGGGAGGGGGAGCCGGACTGCCAAATGAAGAGAGAGAAGCGGCTTGGGATTGGTCGGCATGTGGGATTGTGATGTAAGCGGCTCGTGAGGTGCCGTTTCAATTTTAAAATGAGTGAGTGTGGGGGGGGGAGTATTTTATTAAAAACTGTGTACATAAAAATCTCTAAATGTAATGAGGAGTAAATCTGTGAATGTATAAACAAAATCGCTAGCGAAATGGAAAAAATGGCAGCGTTTGAGCATGTGATTTTGGCGGACCATGGAATCAAAGGGCAAAAACCTTATCTGAAAAAAAAATGGAAAGTGACAAACACACATACACACACATGGCCGGCAGACACACACACACACACACACACACAGAATTTTAAAAGTAGATAGATAGATAGATAGATAGATAGATAGATAGATAGATAGATAGATAGATAGATAGATAGATAGATAGATAGATAGATAGATAGATATGTGTATACATATACACACATACTCAAAATACAAACAATAATAGTGCAATAATAATAATAATAATAATAATAATAATAGTCTATTGTAGTTCAGAACTTATAGGAGGTTGGAGTATTTAATAGTCTGATGGCTGTAGGGAAAAAGCTGTTCCAGAACCTGGACCTTACAGTTTTCAGGCTCCTGTACCTTCTTCCCGATGGCAGTGGTAAGATGAGTGTGTGGCCAGGATGGTGTGGGTCTTAGATAATTTTGGCTGACTTTTTGAAGCAGCAACTCCGATAAATCCCTTTGATGATGGGGACATCAGATCCGGTGATGGACTGGTCAGTGTTCACAACTTTTTGCTGTGATGGAACCCAGGACATGAGAGAAAAGCAAAGTTGAAACATTTGCAGCAATCTTCAGCCAAGTGTTAAGTAGATTATCCATCTTGGCCTCCAAAGGTTACAAAATCCAGACTTCACCCATTGCACATAATATCACAAAATGGTTGGATACAGCAATGGATGCCAGTAAAAACTCAGCTGCAATGTTGAGGGCATGGTCCAGAACCAGTGGAACCGCTTCCCAAGTCATTTCAGTACCACGACAAAACTGATATTTACTCAGCAATGTTTAAATTTGCTTGGGTATGTTCTATCCACAGAAAGCTAACACAAATCCATAAGTACTTTAGATAATCAGCAAAGTGATGGAAAGCGTCTTGAACATTGCTCTAACAGCACTGAGTCACCAATAACCACTATCCTAGATCTCAACAAAGACTTGACGTAAACATTGACAAAACATGAAAGATAAGAGTGATCGCCTTTGACATCAAGTTCTTGACTGAGCATATGAGGCACGCTTATTGCTAATATCACCTCCTGATGTTAGCATCAAGAGAAAAACATCATAATGTCTGGAGTTATACATCACATGAAGAAGATGAACATAGCTGCTTAAGCCAAAATATCTCAGTTCCATTTAATCAAGGTGGGTATCTTATGCACAGCTATCCTTAACTGCTTCATCAATGACCTTCCTTCTATCATAAAGAGAGAAGTGGGAATGTTTGCTGAAGATTTCAGTGTTCTATCTCCAACCCCTCAGCAAACAAAGCAGTGCATGCTTGTCTGCAACAAAACAGATATGGGCTATTTTGCTGTTAGCACGTGTCACACAAAACAGTTCAGCAGTGACCATTTACAACAAGTGAGAGTCTAAGTAAGGGCATAGATTTAAGGTGAGAGGGGAAATGTTTAAAAGAGACCTGAGAAGCAATTTCTGCACACATGGCTAAATGGAACAAATGCCCTAAAACTCTACTGGACAAGCCACAGATAATATAGCTACAAATGTCTGTCAGGCACTGGAACTCTGCACCAACCACACCCCCCCACCTCAATTTTAGAACCTATCCACCACATACGAAGAATAACATGACAGGAGTATGATGAATTAACTCTGAAAGATAGCAGATCCAACAAAACTCAAAATGTTTGACATCAATAGGAAGAAAATCCACAAATGACTCAATCCACACATCCTGAACATCCATTCCCTCCAGCAGAAGTGCACCATCCACAATATTCAGCTACCAATTCCCAAACACTATTACCAGCAGCACCTGGTTGCAATAGTTCAAGGCAATGTCTTAACCCCATCTTCTCAAGGGTAATTAGAGTGGGCGTCAAATGCTGTCCTAACATTTCCCAGTCCCACGAGCACACCTTAGACTGTCTCTCATTGTCTAACGTAGAAATTAGAGTTTAATTCCCCAGTGCTATAACTGTAACTGACTGTTGTCTGAGGGTTGGAAAATAGGCTGTCTCTGTATTCAGCTTAGGTTAGCTCATGGTTAAACAAGCTGCCAGAGTGAACAATTCAGGGAGGAAGAAGGGTCCCAACCGAAACGTCACCGATCCTTTTTCTCCAGAGATGCGACTTGACCCACTGAGTTACTCCAGCACTTTGTCTCTATATCTCAGGAAGGAAGAGATTGGGTTGGGGATTCACTTTACAAAAATTTGATATGAAAAGTAAAGGGACAATTTTAATATTCAATGTTTGTTCAAAACAAGTTAGTGAATCATGTAGATATTTCTGACCATTAGTGCTAAATAGACTACTGATCTGCATTTTTCTGCATCTAATGAGTGCAATAGAAATGTTTTCCTCACAGTGATATCAGAACACACCTTGACATGCTTCTGCATCTTTTATTCGTTGAACACATGGCTGGTGTCCTTAAGTATCACTCACATTTTCAATTTTAATTTTTAATGCTCCATTTTAGTTGGAATTGTGTTCGTGATCATGATATGATCTTTCCAAGCTTCAATGCCAACAGAAAACCAATCTGCATTTTTCTTAGAAAAGTAATTTTGGTTTGACAATATTTGTATAAATAGCCTGAAATCTTTGAAGATATTTGTGAATGTGGTCAGATGTTGTGACAGATCAAGGCATGAAAAGGCCGTTTTGAGCTGAACAAACAAAAATGCATTGTAGAGCAAATCCTCTGCTAAATAGGCACAATTCTCACTAATGAACACCCCATGCAGTCGCATGCTGGTGGCCAGTCCCACCAGCATGCGACTGCATGTGGCGAGCGCGACCAAACGTGACGGCTTGAGGCGTACGGCCTCGTGGGGCCAGTCCCACTTCCAACCGCGGAGCCATATGGAGCTGGTCCCGACATCATACTCACCAATCAGCTGGGCAGGAGGCGGGCCGACCTAATTTGGACGTCGCACGGCATCTGGCGGTGACATCATCACGCAACAGCACGCCGGATGGTGACGTCATCCCAGCAATTTTTAAAAAAGCAGTAGAGTGGTACAGTAAAGTTAGTCTCTGGTGAGATAGGAGTTTACAGTCCTAATGGCCTCTGGGAAGATACTCCTTCTCATCATCTCCGTTTTCACAGCACGGCAACTGAGGCGTTTGCCTGACCGTAGCAGTTGGAACAGTCCGTTGCAGAGGTGGAAGGGGTCACCCATGATCTTATTGGCTCTGGAGTTGCACCTCCTAATGTATAGTTCCTGCAGAGGGGCGAGTGTAGTTCCCATAGTGCGTTCAGCCGAACGCACTACTCTCTGCAGAGCCTTCTTGTCCTGGGCAGAGCAATTCCCAAGCCAGATTGTAATATTTCCGGACAAGATGCTTTCCACAGCCACTGAGTACAAGCACTGGATGATCCTCGGAAACACTCTGAATTTCCTCAATTGCCTGAGGTGGTAAAGGAGCTGCCTTGCCTTACTCACGAGTGCTGCAGTGTGTGATGTCCATGTCATATCCTCAGAGATGTGGACTCCGAGGTCTTTAAAACAGCTCACTCAATCCACAGTATCCCCATTTATTCTCAATGGTGTGTACGTCCTCGGATGATGTGCCCTCCTAAAGGTCTGTGTAGGAATAGGAAGGAAAATTAAAGCGTCCAGCAACCGGGAGATCAGGTTGGTCCACATGGGCTGAAATGATGGCCGAGGTACAAGTGTCCTCTTCTTCAGTTTGGAAGGGCTTGCAAGAAATTACCTTGTATGTGAATACTTGGCCAATAAACTTACTTACTTACTTACTTACTTGAACAACGAATACAGTAGATGAGGTTGGAGGAGGTGCAAGTGAACCTCTGCCTAACCTGAAAGGTCTGTTGAGGTCCCTGGACAGAGTCGAGGGACTCAAGGGTACCGAGGAGACGTGTGAGGGACTCATCTATGATGGGAGAGGGGCACCCCCATTCTCAAAAGAATGAGGACATCTCGGATGTTCTAGAATGGAACACCTCATCTTGGACGCAGATGCGGCGTAGACGGAGGAATTGGGAGTAGGGAATAGAGTCTTTGCGGGAAGCAGGGTGGGAAGAAGTGCAGTCGAGATAGTTGTGGGAGTCAGTGGGTTTGTAGTAGAAGTCAGTCAATAGAGTATTTCCTGTAATGAAGACTGTGAGATCAAGAAAAGGGAGGGAGGTGTCAGAGATGGACCAAGTAAATTTAAGTGCAGGATGGAAATTGGTGACTAAGTTGATAAAGTCCACGAGTTCTGCATGGGTGCAGGAGATAGCACCGATGCAGTCATCAATGTAACGGAGATAGAGATCGGAGATAGGGTCAGTGTACGCCTGGAACAGGGATTGTTCATCGTACCCTACAAAGAGGCAGGCATTGCTGGGGCCCATGTGGGTGCCCATAGCTACGCCTTGGATGGAGGAAGTGGGAGGAGTCAGATAAATTGTTAAGGGTGAGAACCAGCTCCGCTAGGTGGAGTAGGGTGTTAGTAAAGGGAAATTGGATGGTTCTGCACTCGAGGAAGAAACGGAGGGCTTTAAGGCCTTCCTGGTGGGGGATGGAGGTGTAGAGAGACTGAACATCCGTAGTAAAGATGAGGGAGTGGGGGCTCAGAAAGCGGAAGTCATTAAAGAGATGAAGGGCATGTGAGGTATGTTGGACATAGGTTGGAGAGATTGGATCAGGCGGAGTAGGATGGAGTTGCGATACATGGAAATTATTTCTGTGGGACAGGAGCAGGCAGAAACAATGGTCTGCCAGGGTAGTTGTTTTTGTAGATTTTAGTGAGAAGGTAAAACCAAGCTGTGTGGGGCGGCAAAACGATAAGGTTGGAGGCTGTGTAAGGCAGACAGCCAGATGTGATGAAATCAGTAATGGTGTTTGAGATTAAGGCCTGGTGCTCATCTGTGGGATCATGGTCCAAGGATAAGTAGGCGAAGGTATCTGAGAGTTGTCACCTGGCCTCAGCCTGGTAGAGGTCAGCGTGCCAGGCTGCCACTGCACCTCCCTTGATGGCGGGTTTGATTACAATGTCAGGGTTGCTGCAGAGTGAGCGGAGCACTGTACGTTCAGAGGGGGTGAGTTGGAGTAGGTAAGGGGAGTGGAAAAGTTGAGACGGTTGATGTCACGCCGGCAGTTAGAAATAAAGAGGTCTAGAGAGGGTAGAAGGCCGTTCTGGGGAGACCAAGAGGAGGGGCACCAGTGGAGACGGAAGAAGCTGTCATCACTGGGTGGTGAGGACTTCTTCCCATAGAAAAAGGCGCAGAGACGGAGGTGACAGAAGTAGAGCTCAACGTCGTGGCGGATCCGGAACTCGTTGAGCTGAGGGCGGAGGTGAACGAAGGTGAGGCCTCTGTTGACGACAGACCTTCCGTATCAGAAAGGGGGCAGTCAAGGGGGAAGGTGAAGACACGGCGAAGGTGAGGGTTGGGGTCAGAGGAGGGCCGGGGAGCACACAAAGGCCGAGGGGAGATCTGTTCGGGGGATGGTGGGTGTTCAGAAAGGAGGGGGGCATGAGGGCTATTGTATGGGTGGGGTGTGGTCGGGGTAACCCGGTTAAAAGAGGGGGAAGGGGAAGACCCATCACTACTGAGGTTCCCTGAGGGAGGGGGGAGTACTAGGACCCAGCAGAGTCAGACCACGTGCTGCGTGCACCGTGTAGGTTGTGGGCCTGGTGCTGAGCCTGGAACTCGGGTGAGGTGGTGACTTCGGCCCGCTGGTGGGCGATGGAGGGGCGAGGGTCAGTGGAGTTGCTGGTGGCCCATGGGGAGCTGGAATAGAGACACAGGTCAGCGGCAGCAACATCGATGGCCCCGGAGAGACAGTGAAGGACGGCGACAGCGGTGGCAGTGGCCCCAGAGAGGCTGTGAGAGTCGGCAGCCGCGGCAGTTTCGGTGGTCCGGGCCCGGGAAGGTGGTGAAGGTTGGAGAGGCGGTGGATGTTGGTGCTGCTCCTTGTGGTGGCAATCTCGGAACTGTGGTGTGGTTCAGCGGTGGAGCCCTGGGCATGCGGGCGGTCGAGTTGAGGAGTGTCCGGCCTGAAGGCAGGCAAGCTTGTGATCTTTGGTAGAGTCCAGATAAGTGGGGAAACATTTGTTGAGGGCGTGGATCTGGTGTCGAATTAAGTACAGTTGGGGTCCTTTGCAGATGTGGGTGTGCGAGGCCCGGAGTTGTGGGAGAGTCAGAGGGAAGGCCTGTTGGTGCCGGCGCATCACAGCCAGTGTAGAACGCACGGCACAGAAGGAGAACTGCTGCGAAAAGCGTGGCTATGGTAGCGAGTCTGGGTTAATGCGTGGTCGTAGAGTCAGAGAGCAGGAGGAATCTCAGAAGGGGAGTAGCGAGAGAAGATGTGATTGAGGGTAGTTTCCATTTTTAAAAAGTTCTATCTCTTTTTAAATATCCAAGGAGAGCAATTGGAAAAAATTCCAAATTGTGGTATCAGGGCCCATGTTTTTATATCATTTACTCATTGAACTCATTACTTTGTTGAACTCATTGATATGTTGTCCTTACTTATCAGTCACATTTTCAGTAGCCCAGCCCCTTTGATGTGTCAGCCATTGGAGGTAAGTTAGATTTTAAAAACTAGCTGATCCCTGTTTCCCTGATCCCTAACCAGTCTGAAGAAGGGTCTCGACCCAAAATGTCACCTATCTCCTTCGCTCCTTAGATGCTGCTGCACCCGCTGAGTTTCTCCAGCCTTTTGTGTACCCTTTTAAAAACACATGTTTCCCAGTAAAACTCTTTAACACTAAGTTTGTACTTACAGGAATATAACGTAAAATTATCCAGATTGTCTTCATAATCAACATAGAAATGCGTAATTATCCTACAATTATTAATAGAATTGCTGCAAGTAATCCCTTACATGTTGTTTTTCACTTTGAAATTTCCTAAGGGCTGTTGGACTTCTCTTTTTGTGTTCAGTATGCATGACGCAGTTGCCTCTGTGCTTTGTGCTTTCAGAATGAAGCTATATGTAGGAAAGGTGGATCAAATATCTATTTTTAAAGTCACAGATAAAATCAGCTTTAAATCATCAGCAGAAAATATGGCTGTAAAATTGATCTTCATTAATGGCAATTGTTTAGTTCTTAATGGCAGTTTGGTTACGATTTATTGCATCGATGTTTACAATTCATTATAAGTAGACTTGGAATTGATAATGGGGCACATCCAGGGCCGGCCTTAAGCCAATTGGACCGATTGCTCCCAATTGGGCCCCGCGGCTAAGGTGGGCCCCGCGCTGGAGTAATTCAAAGCTCCGCTCTAGGATCTTTGGAGCAATCTACTCTCGGCTCAGGTAGATCTACCCCGTGTGGAGGGGGGAGAGAGGGATGGAAGGAGAGTGGAAGGGGAAGAAAGGGGTAGACGGGGAGGGGGGTGTGATGGGGAATGGAGGAGGGGTAGGTGGGTCTTCCCTCACGGTCCCGGGACAGCGCTCCCGGCCCTCCAGTCATCGTGCTTCACGCACACAGCCCTGGCTCCACCCCTCTCTGTCCCCGGGGAGACTTGGTGAACAATCCAGGGAAGGCCGGGCCGGGGTTTGAACCTCGACCTCAGCTCACACACGTGGGCCAGGAACCCGGTATCTGCTCTCCCTCTCCCTCCCTTCTCTCCTTCCCTTCCCCCTCCCTTCTCTCCTTCCCTCCTCTCCTTCCCTCCCTCCTTCATCTATCTCTTTTCCCTTCTCTCCTTCCCTCCCTCCCTTCTTTCTCTCCTTCCTTTCTCTCTTTTCCCTTCTCTCCTTCCTCCCTTCTCTCCATCCCTCACTCCCTTCTCTTCAACAGGTCCCGGTTTCACCCTGATAGGGTGCCGGGTGCAAACTCAAAGGTCGCGCCTCACCCACAGAGGTCTTTTTTAGACCAAGGCCCAGAGTGACCCGCTTGGAAAATGCATCAACCCCACACCACGGCGCCACAACATCCCAAGAACCAAGGACGGAAGGCCAAGCCCCACCGGTAACCATGGAGGTAAGGGGGTCTGGTTCCCTTGGGAATTCTGCATGCATAACCTCACAAGTGGGAGGTAGGTTGTTTCTGTTTGGAGATGCATGGAGTTCCATAACTTCTGACCCTTTTATATTCCACAGTATTCAAGGTTATGAAATGGAATTTATAAACAAACAACTTCCCCCAGTTCAAAATGTACCTAGTTTGTACTTTCTCAAAAAGAGAAAGTGGAAGGACATGCAGAACTATTCAGACTATAGACAAAGGGGGTAATAGTAAAAACTGTACATGAACCTCTTGAGTTTGTATCCAACGTCTTTATCAAAACTAAAAAAGATGGTGGATGTCGCATTATAATCGACTGAACTCAACTGAATACCTTTGTGCAATATACCCATTTCAAGATGGAAACATTTTAAACTGCCAAGCAACTGATTTCCAGAGGGTACTTCATGGCCTGCATCGATCTAAAAGATGCATACTATTCAGTACCTAAACGCAAAGATCACCGCAGATATTTGAAATTTGTCTGGATGAGGCAGCTGTGGCAGTATAGATCATTGCCTAATGGACTTACAACAACCCCCATGTTGTTTACCAAAATATTGAAACCAGTATTGGCATCTCTACGGATACAAAACCACATAGTCATGGCCTATCTTGATGACATACTCATTGTGGAGAAAACTTTAGAATTGGCTAAATTAGCTGTAACAGCCACCAAGTCACTGTTTCAAAAGCTGGGGTTCGTCATCCATCCAGACAAATCCAAATTAACGCCTACTGTCGTTATGGACTATCTGGGATTCACGATTAACACTAATTATATGATTATTACTTTCCCAAATAACAAAGCGGCAGATATTATAGAGGCATGCAATAGCCTTGCTTGCGCCAGGAAACCGACTATTCGACATGCTGCCAAGGTAATTGGGAAACTTGTAGCTACATTTCCAGCTGCATGATTTGGACCGCTGCATTATCAAAATTTACAAAGAGCAAAAATCTCAGCACTAAAAACCAATGCTGGGCATTTTGATAGACCTATGCAACTACCAACCAAAACAAGAAATGAGCTACGATGGTGGATTAACAGCATCCGAGACTGTTATAATCCCATCATAGTTACAAACCCTTCAGTCGTGTTGCAAACTGATGCCAGTGCTCACGGCTGGGGAGCTACCGACACCACGTCTAGTTGTGGCGGCAGATGGGATTTGCACGAATCTACATTTCTCCAATCACGAGGTATCAACTATTTGGAAATGCTTGGAGCATTTCACAGACTATGGGCTTACTGTACATATATGCATCATACGTATGTCTGCAAATAGACAATGCCACAATGGTGGCATATTTAAACCATATGGGTGATACCAAGTCGATATCTTGTGACGCATTGGCAAACACAATTTGGCACTGGTGCATTGAAAGAGATATTTGGATTTCAGCTACTTACCTTCCGGGTAAGCTTAATACAGAGGCGGACGCCAGGTAACGAAAATTCAATGATAACACCGAATGGATGTTGAACCTCCAAATATTTGCTAACATTATAGCTCAGTATGGTACACCAGATATCGACCTCTCTGCGTCCAGATTGAACCATCAGATACCAACATATGTCTCTTGGGAACCAGACCCTGGGGCAGTAGCGATGGACGCTTTTTCGCTACATTGGGGGAAATTGTTCTTCTATGCATTTCCCCCTTTCTGCCTCATTAGTCGGGTATTACGGAAAATCCAGTTAGATTCTGCATCAGGGATACTGATAATACCCGACTGGCCCACACAGCCATGGTTCCCGGTGGTCCTCGACATGGTGAAGGAACCATGGGTGTAGATTCCTAAATGCCCGAACCTCCTGACAGATCCCATATCAGGGGAGAGTCATCCATGCCATGGTCATCTGAACCTGTTGGCTTGCAGGTTCTGAAGAGACCTTTGCTGGAATTCGGGCTGTCGAACAGGACCATGGACATCATCACGGCGTCATGCAGAGAGTCCACAAGGAAGCAATACCTTACCCATGTAAGGAAATGGGAGGTCTTCTGTTCCAGGACTAATATCACCTACGACCTACGATGAGGGATTTCATGCCCTCCGCTCCCAACCCTCTATCATAAGGTCAACTGGTATATGGTTTCTCTTAATCTTACTATCTCCAGGCAGTGCTGCTATCTGTGATTCCACACCGCTGCTTTGAAGAATGTCGTGCATGCGTGCTGGCGGGGTCTTCACGAAATCCCTCATCGTAACTCCTCATAAAATAAGGATCAAACTTCAAACTGGTAAGTTCTCATTTAATCTTACTATTTTATATTAAAATGTAGCTTTGATCTGTTTGGTCCATTAACTCGCAGGCACTTTTTAAGCGCACATTTTGATTACTTTCCATTCTACCATAGAGATGTAAAGTCTATAATATACTTTATTTGTATTTCTATGATTTTACAGACCTTGGCTGGGAACCTGGTGCTCACCAATATTGTTCCCAATTGGGCCCTGCACCTCCTAAGGCCGGCCCTGGGCATATCAAGATACCATTCATACTTTGATATTGTGCAGTGTAGATACAGCATGCAGCGAATCCTACTAAAACACTCATCTGACACCGGAAATCCCATGTTGGTCCACACTGATTTAGCTATGTGTTACAGTGGCTTGCAAAAGTATTCATACCGCTTGAACTTTTCCACATTTTGTCACGTTACAACCACAAACTTAAATGTATTTTATTGGGATTTTATGTGATAGACCAACACAAAGTGGTGCATAATTGTGAAGTGGAAGGAAAATGATACATGGTTTCCAAATTTTATTACAAATAAAAAACTGAAAAGTGTGGCGTGCAAAAGTATTCAGTCCCCCTGTCCATACTTTGTAGAACCACCTTTCGCTGCAATTATAGCTGCAAGTCTTTTGGGGTATGTCTCTACCAGCTTTACACATCTAGAGACTGACATTTTAGCCCATTCTTCTTTGCAAAATAGCTCAAGCTCAGTCAGATTGGATGGAGAGTGTCTGTGACCAGCAATTTTCAAGTCTTGCCAGAGATTCTCAATTGGATTTAGGTCTGGACTTTGACTGGGCCATTCTAACACATGAATATGCTTTGATCTAAAGCATTCCATTGTAGCTCTGGCTATATGTTTAGGGTCCTTGTCCTGCTGGAAGGTGAACCTCCACCCCAGTCTCAAGTCTTTTGCAGACTCTAACAGGTTTTCTTCCAAGATTGCCCTGTATTTGGCTCCATCCATCTTCCCATCAACTCTGACCAGCTTCCCTGTCCCTGCTGAAGAAAAGCATCCCCACAGCATGATGCTGCCACCACCATGTTTCACAGTGGGGATGGTGTGTTCAGGGTGATGTGCAGTGTTAGTTTTCTGCCACACATAGCATTTTGCATTTAGGTCAAAAACTTCAATTTTGGTCACATCAGACCAGAGCACCTTCCTCCACATGTTTGCTGTATCCCCCACATGGCTTGTGGCAAACTGCAAATGGGACTTCTTATGGCCTTGTTTCAACAATGGCTTTCTTCTTGCCACTCTTCCATAAAGGCCCGATTTGTGGAGTGCACAACTAATAGTTGTCCTGTGGACAGATTCTCCCACCTGAGCTGTGGATCTCTGCAGCTCCTCCAGAGTTACCATGGGCCTCTTGGCTGCTTCTCTGATCAATGCTCTCCTTGCCCGGCCTGTCAGTTTAGGTGGACGGCCATGTCTTGGTAGGTTTGCAGTTGTGCCATACTCTTTCCATTTTCGGATGATGGATTTGTGAGGGATAAAGTGATTAAACCCCACTATTGTAAGGATTCAGAAGAAGATTCTAACTTGTAAACAGGATTCTAGCCGATAGAGGCAGGGAGAGGATGTTGACATAGCTGGGAGTGGGTTTATCACAACTGTCCTTGGGTGAGGATGGATGGCATAGTATAGCGTAGAAGGAGGGTGATAGATGGGACCCTTGTCAGTAGGGACTAGGGATGAAAGGGGACCCTTGTCAGTAGTGACTAGCTTTAGTTCAGATATAAAAAAAACTGAGATAGGTCAGTTGGAGGTGAGAAAACTAGGCCAGGTCAATTGCAACTGGGCATGCTTAATGATATAAATGAATATTACTTATATGCCCCTAGTCGAGAAATTGCTCATTATCATGAACGTGGTATGTATGATGAGGGAGGTACTGGGTGACGTACCTATAGACTGTGCACCTCAGTGCTCTGATTGGGAAGAGCCAGAAGGGGAGGTTATGCCAGCAGAATTCTGTGTATAAAGGGGCTTTACTTTTCTGACTTTGGTGTGTCTCAATTTGGAGAGGCACCCGATTCTGCAGATTCGCAAATAAAAAAAGCATCTCTTGTTTCAATGATTTAGTCTCTGAGCAGTGATTGTGAGCACAAACTATATCTCACAGATTGAACAGTGCTCCGTGATCGGTTTGAAGCTTGGGATATTTTTTTATAACCTAACCCTGCTTTAAACTTTTCCACAATGTTATCCCTGACGTGTCTGGTGTGTTCCTTGGGCTTCATGATGCTGTTTGTTCACTAATGTTCTCTAACAAGCCTCTGAGGGCTTCACAGAACAGCTGTATTTATACTGAGATTAGATTAAACACAAGTGGACTCTATTTACTAATTAGGTGGCCTTCTGAAGGCAATTGGTTGCACTGGATTTTATTTTGTTGGGGGGGGGAGAGAAAGCTGGAAGAAGTCTGAGAGAATGCTTTCAAAGAGGATTTAGATGGGTATTTGAAGGAAAATAACATCCAAATCCACAGGGAAATAGAGAACAACTGGAATTGACAACATTTTGCTTAAAGTAGTCAGCATGAATTCAGTGAGCTGAATGACCACCTTCTGTGGCATAACAATTCTATGTTGCTTTGATAGTGTTTTCAAATTTTAGGACTCCAAAACTACCTGATAGCAGGATCATTCTTCCTGGCTTAAATGTTCTCAATTGATAAAATCAAATCAATGAATTCAAAATAACATTTGAATTTGTCCTCAATTTTGGGCTATGTATTTATTTTCAGACGTCCCCGTCTTTTTACTATCCTCATAAACGATTAGCATTGTATTGTTTTTCTCAGTTTTAGTCACTTTTCTTCAACATGTGAAGCAGCTGGAACAGCTTTAATTTTTCCCCTCTGCCAAAGAGTTTTCTCTGAATTATTACCATTTTATCACAGATACTGATTGGGGTCAAGGAAAGATTGTTCACCTTGTGGCCCTGTTTCACCACCATGCACACGAAGCACAAGAAGCTCAAGGCAGACACCATTGTATGCAGATGACGAGAAGTGTGTTCAGCTCTTGCTGAACAACTTCTAATCTTGTGTGTGGATTCGACAAGAAGAATACAGATGCTGATTAATTGGGTGTTTGCTGCCAACAGTTTTGTTTCTTAGAACAAACCAACAATTTTGTTGCAAGTATTATGCTCTCCATTTTGTGAACTGTTAATGTAATTATTATCAAAAATGTAATGTAAAGCTCTACATGTAAATCAAGTCTAGAAATGAGTCCCAGCACAAAACATTGTCTGCCCACTTCCCTCCACAGATGCTGCCTGACCAGTTAAGTTCCCCCCAGCACTTTGTTTTTTGCTCAATACTCTGTAAAATATTGTCACTATTTGAAGCAAAAATAAATGATATTAGTTGAAATTTATTTAAACACCTAAAGTAATATTTAACAAATAAGTTCAGTAAAATTCAGATTGTAGGTTATCCAAAATATTGTTTTCTATACTTTAATTTTAAAACAGATGATCTAGCATTTTTAAGTCGTATTGTTTCAGTCTCCTGAAAACATCATCTTGGGTTGAGGTAATTGTAACATTAAATAAAAACAAAAAAATCATAAATTGGCTAATGGGCAATGATTTCAATTCTGGAAGAAAGTCCTACGACTACTAATTTGTAAATTTGTCCATCATTTTTCAACTGCAAACGGGAAAATTAAATCTCAGGCTGTGACTCGTATTTTTTTGTTAAACTGGATTTACTCACAGCATTACAACAATAGAAGCATGGAAGTGGGTAAAAGGATTTTTGTCAATGTTCATCCTTGTTGCACCTTGGTGTCATTATTTTCTTAATGCCGTACCATGACTTTCATTGAAAACATCATATTATTGTTTTGAACTTAATCGACTAAACCCAAGGAATATATTGCCTCACTTTCGATGAATGAAATTGCTATTAACCATAACAGAGAGAATCAAAAAGTTTGCAGTCAAGGCAGCACTTTACAAGAATGTGACCTTCATGGAAACCTTGAATCTATAAAAACAAGATATGCAGTAAAAAAAGAGTTGAATGACTGTGTATATTATGTTCAGTTTCTGTTTATATAAATCTGCTTGTTTTGTATGCCAGGACATATTTAAATATCCATTGAATAGAAGATTGATAGTTCTTTGATAAGATTGCAAATAAATTACAATTGTATCCAAATTACCTCAGTTGCATGTTATATGTAAAGCAAAATGGAAGAAGATTTAGTTTGTAATTTTTTTAAGTGTGCTGAAACATAAAGTAGAATGAGGGTGAAAGGATCGCTCTCCAGACTGACTGCTGTCTGGTTGACAGATGTATAGGGAAAGTGATATGGATTTTCATTGGGAATCCAGGCAGCAATATCATTAAAATTAAAACAGATTCTGGATCTATCTGCGGGGGGGAGAGAAGAAAGCTGGAATAAGGGAAAGGCGCGCACGAATCCCTTTCTCATCTGAAAAGGCTGCTGGGGTCCCAGGATGGGGGCGAGAGATTGCAGCGATAGGAGGTCAGAGGACGTGCGCATAAAGATCTGTCTCACCTGGCGATATCTCTCTCTAAACTTTCTCCCCTCCTATAATCAGTCTGGAGAAGGGTTTCGACCCGAATCATCACCTATCCATGTTCTCCAGAGATGCTGCCTTAAACTTAAAGGGTTTCTACATTTCATTGAACCCTTTAAGTTTAAAGTGAATGCAGGAAATAAGGACCCAGTCATTCTCAAAGTAGCATGAGGACCAGGTGAGTTTAAAGGCAGCTTGGGACTGGGGCCTCAGTACGTACAAGGAAGCGGGTTCCTGATGATTTTGCGAGAAGTGTGGGAACTGGGTACCCTGGCGGGTTGAAGAGACCACTGCCTGAACCAGTCAGAAGGGAGAGCAGCAAACATTCCCTGCTGAGCCAGATGCCAAACCGGGATTTCTGAGAAGTTGGAGAGCAAATGATCAGACTTACAAAACCATACTTGTGAATAGACTGAGAGACATACATACACATGTCAGCAATCACATACATTCATGTGCATACGCACAGGCTTAATCATATGTGCACTCACACACATAAACATATGTGTGCTCATGCACACGCAGAGGATCAAACATAGTACTCAGCATTTGTAGTTGCCTCGTGAAAGCCTGGAATGTACACAACATTAAGTGATACAAATGTTATCAAAACCTCCAGGGCACTATGATTGCCAAGGAGAATAAAGCAGAATCAATACCATTTAAACACTATTTTTATGATGCCAAGGTACGTGTGGAAACAAGGATTGTGAAGTATGGTCAACGACTGCAATTAGATATAAATGCACCGGGACATTCAACCCGTGTTTGGCAAATTATGCTTAAGTGGATAAGCTGTAGTTTTATACACGTACATGTGACAACTGCTAAATACTCAAAAGTGGAAAATAATTAAACTCAGTGGTAAAATAAAGAGGCCCTGAGAGTGTTAGCACACAGGTCTTTAAGCATTAATGGTCAACATGCTAGAAAACAACTTCCTGCACTGTCTCATGAAGAATAAAAAGTAATAGAACATTGAAGGCTCCAACTGCAAGAATCTACAGTTTGCCTTGTTTGCCCTCAATGCATCTGATGTGCTGGTGCTCAGTTATTCCAAATTGCACGTTGTGTTCATGGCACACTAGGATGCACAGACATATTCATTTGTGTTTACATGAACATGATGCCGTTAGCTGGCCACTCAAGCAGAAACAGTGAGAAACAGCAGAAACACTGTCATACCCGCTAGCTTGATCACCAAACTCAGCGGTCTTGGCATCCCCACCTCCCTCTGCAATTGGATACTGGATTTCCTCTCTAACAGACCACAGTCTGTTAGAGTCAACAACCTCACCTCCTCCACTATAACACTGAACACCGGCGTGCCACAGGGCTGTGTGCTCAGCCCTCTCCTCTACTCCCTCTTCACGCATGACTGCATCCCTAAGTATGGCTCCAACGCCATCATAAAATTTGCCGACGACACCACGGTGGTAGGACTGATCAGTGACAATGACGAATCAGCCTACAGGGAGGAGGTCCAGCACCTGACTACCTGGTGTGCCAACAATAAACTCGTCCTCAACTCCCAGAAGACGAAGGAAATCATTGTTGACTTTAGGAAGAACAGAGGGGGCAGACACACCCCCATCCATATAAACGGGACTGAGGTGGAGCGGGTCTCCAACTACAAATTCCTCGGGGTACACATCTCGGAGGATCTGTCCTGGTCCCTCAACACCTCAAAGCTGATCAAAAAGGCACAGCAGCGCCTTTACTTTCTGAGGAGGTTTAAAAAAGCCCACCTGTCCCCCCAGATCCTGACGAACCTTTACCGCTGTACCATCGAAAGCATCCTGACCACCTGCTTTACGGTATGGTACAGCAGTTGAACCGTGGCAGACAGGAAGGCACTACAACGGGTGGTGAAAACCGCCCAGTACATCATCGGTGCCCCACTCCCTGCCATGGATGCCCTCCACTGAAAACGGTGCCTGAAGCGGGCCGGGAAGATCATCAAAGACCCCTCACACCCTAACCATGGACTGTTTGCCCTCCTGCCATCGGGGAGGCGGTACAGGAGCCTCAGGTCCCGCACCAGTAGGATGAGGAACAGCTTCTACAACTACACCATCAGACTGCTGAACTCGGAGTCCTGCTGCTAGATTTGTCTGCACCCTGTATTTATTTTCCATATTGCTATCACTGCACTCTGTATTTATTTTTCTATATCGCTATCACTACGAACGAAGCTAAACTGCATTTCGTTGTACCTACACTTGTATTTGTGCAATGACATTAAAGTTGAATTGAATTTAATTGAATTGAACAGACCATCACAGTGTCTGTAAGGCCTGATTCATCTCATTTAAAGATAACTTGTCTGAGTTGACATTTGGATACAGATCTCAGGTAAATAAAGCTCTCCGGTAGTGACCCCACCCAGGCCCCACTGCTTCATCAACTGATCTGATCTGACACTCTTTCACCTACCTACCAAGCTGCCAATCCAGCCCACCATCTCCCCTGTCACTGACTAACAATGCTATCCCCACCTGAATACTAATCATATCTCCCAAATATCACCACACCCCTCCTTCACGGCCACTGGCTTATGACTCAGATCCTGACCCCTTATGACCAAAAGGAGGAAGACCTTTTAATCTTCAAAGCTTATTTCGTAACACCTAAAGGGCCTGTCCTACGTGGCGGCCATTTACGCGACAGGCCGGTAGTGATTGTCACATGCGCCGTCATGCGTCTTCATGCCCCCCCCCCCCCCCCACCACGGAATATACATGTTTGCTCTGTGCTCAGTACAAATGGTATTGGTTCCAATCGCTGTATTGTGGATGGTATCCCACACCGAGGAAATGGTTAAACACCTATTAATTATGTGACTTTTGCGCGTTCCCTTGGGGGTGTGGGATGGGCGTTCGAAATGATGAAAACTTGACACGTTATGAGTGAGGCTGGAACAAAAAACAAATAAACAGGTAAAATAATCAGAGCCAAATCAGCGTATAAGCAAAATACCGAATATTGTTCTTTGACTCCCTGACCTTGCATTAACATTGAACCTTGCGCCATGAACTCAATTATCGGTGCAGCTACCCAGTGAACAAAATGTTTTAAACTCTATAAAACAGTGTCAAGTGTCTGAATATTCGCAATTTTTAATTAATCATCATCAGCATCAAACATCGCAGATCTGCCTACCGCAATAGATTATAATCTGATTACAAACTCCATCGTAAAATGCACCTACATTCCACCATCAAACACATGTACAATCAAGATATTCATGATAGTTGATTTTTATACTACAGTACTGCATGTACGAGGTCAGGACGTCAGCGTGCGCCCGCAGTTGGAGAACTATATCTTGATTTATTCTTCTCATACAAGAGGCAAGATTGTGATTTTTGAAGGATTAAAGGGGAGAACCATAAGGTTTATTAAAAAAGTAAAGTATTTTACCCACTTGGGCCTCACAAACTATTTCTTGATACCCTAGGGTGATTTCATTGAGGTTTGTAAAATAATTAAGTAACAGGTGCTGCCGTGCTGCCCACGATTAAGTAACAGGTGCCACCGTGCTGCCCACGATTAAGTAACAGGTGGCACCGTGCTGCCCACGATTAAGTAACAGGTGCCACCGTGCTGCCCACAATTGATATAAAATAATGTTATCAGGCTTGATAGCTGAAAGCTGAATGATGTCTGGCTGACATTGGCTTGATTACTTGACTCTGAAAGCTGTCTGCAATTTCAACATCAACTCATACAACACACGGATTAATGCAAATTGGAAATAGTTTATCACAGCATTAAAAATTAAAACTAAACCAGCTGCTAAATTAATATTTTCTCCAAAGATTACATTTTCACAAACCATCATAGCAGATATCCCTGGGCCAGAGCATGTGTCTTTGTGGTATCATCTGTCGCTGAGTAGGTACCTCACTTGCCTTGAGTGAAGAAGTTATGAGTTTATGTCTAATTCTAAGCTAAAAATCTAGGGTTACACTTTAATGTAGCACTGTACAATTGGAGGAACTATCATTCAGTTGAGACATTAAACACAGGCCTTGACTGCTCTTCGGTGATTATAAAAGATCACGCGGACTTGGTCAAAGAATAGGGAGGATATCCTGAATATCCTGGTCAATATTTGATGTTTAAGCAATGTGGCAGATTATCATGTTATGAGTTATTGAATGCAAATTGGCTGTTTAACCTTTAACATTACAACAATGACCACGTGTAAAATGTACTTCAGTGACTGTACAACATTTTAAGGTGAGCTGAAATAATTAAGAGCATTCTAAAAAGGCAAGTTGTTTTTTCAATTGCCTGCCTACATGTTTTGTATTTCAAAAAATACACTGCTCTTTCTCCATAGGAGATTCTTCAGTGTTTTGTCATGTGTACAAACACATAATTATGGGTCAAACAATTAGGTTTTCAAATCTTTAGCACTCTCTGTTACTGATAATAATCAGGAGGAGACTTTTAATTATTTAGCTGGTCTGTCAGAACACGAAGCTGTAATTAATTGGAGTGTTTTGTAAATTGATGAAATGAATACAAATTAATACTGAAAAGCCACCAGTATTTGCCATTTGTAGGTATGATTTTCTTGCACAAAATAATACGCCATTTACAAATTAAAATCTACTGCAGGTCATTATATATATATCAAGGATTCTCATTGCTCAATGGATTAATTTCTGAGTTTAGAGGTTTGAAGCACTTGGGCATTTGAATGCATATTACTGGAAGTTTTAACATACCGTTCCTGATTCCCCATTCACCCACTTCTGAAGTGTTTCATCACTCAATAAGGATCCATCCGAGTAACAATAAGTCACAAAATCCTATCCTATTCCTTATGCTCTTATGTTATTATGTTCCAAACATTGGAGCATAAAATATAAAAAACTTGGGGCGAGGGATCTGGAGGAGGCCATTCTGCCCTTCAAGCCTGCTCCTCCATTCATCAAGATCATGGCTGATCTTCCACCTCAGCACAATTTTCCTGCATCATCCCCATTTCTCTTGATTCCCATTATTTCTGTAAATCAGCTGTGTTTTGAATGGATACAACAACTGCGTCACTACCATGGTGTAGGAGAGAACATTTTGAAGGTTCACCATCCTCCGAGAGAAGAAATTTCCCCTCATCTCAATTCTAAACTGTCTACCCATTATTCATTGACTGTGCCTCCTAGTACTGGAATCCTGAATTTGGGAAACATCCTCCCTCCATCTAATCAGATTAGCCCTTGAAGAATTTTATGTGCTTCCATGAGATCATTCCTCTAAAGCCCTCAGACTACACAATCTTTCCTCATTTGGCAATACCGTTCCTATCTACTCAATCTTTCCTCATATGACAGTCCCACCTGTCCTGGAACCAGATCAGTGAATCTTCACTGCACTCTCTCTGTGGCAAGTGCACCATTTCATTGGTATGACCAAACTGGGAACTCCCTCTCCATACTAATCTACTGTGGGAGACCGTTCACCGAATGCCCTGCAACTGGCCCAGGCAGTTGCGCACCGTGTACTTTTACTAAGGCAATTATGGATGGGCAATAAGTGCTGACCTAGCCAATAATGGCTACATCCCAAAAAATAATAAATTACTAATGCATCATTAAACTTTGATACCTTACACCCTGCCCACTTCCTCAGATCATTATTGGGAGCGGCCTTGTTGAGATCTAGAGCTCATGTTGCTTTGGAAGGTCAGTCAACATAACCAAGGGCATTTTTCACCCCGGTTATTCCCTCTCATTCCATCTCCTATCGGCCCAAAATTACGAAGGTTTCATGCTTTATCTCGCTCTGACAATTACCATATTAGCTCAAGGATCTTCTGACAATACTTTAACCTTGCTATCTCCTATCAGGCAGAAAATACAAAAGTTTGAAAGCATGTATCACCTGAATCTGGAACAGCTTCCTTTCCTTGGATATCAGACTTGTGAGTGGCCCTTCTAATTGCTAGGGTGCAATGCCAATCTTCCATCCTCCCTCGTTGCAGCCGTAAGATTTTACATTCTGCACTCTTTTTCTTTTTGGAGAGCATGCAAACAAAAGCTTTTCACTGTATCTCAGTACACATGATAATAATAAACCAATATCACAACCAAATACCAATATTCACTCCAAGCGAATGCGCATACAATAATGAATTGAGCTCAGTTTTTGTGTAGCCAGTCTTTTTTGTGGCACCTTGTCAAACATCTGAAAATCCCAACACATTCCATCAACAGATTCCACTCGACAAACTCTGCTTGTTATATAAAGAACTTAGCAAATTTACCTTTCATAAAAATAATGTTGACTCAGTTTGATTGTATTAAGCTTCTTTAAATGACTAGTTATTTCTTCCTTCTTCTTCTTGTGTATGGCGCGCACAGCCCAAAGTTGTAGGACAACATGTTCTATTTGATCTTATTTGATTATGCACGCCAGGTTGATTGCATTCGTTGAAACAGGGCGGACCGTGTGAAGGTTGCAGTCTCCCACCCCTATTTCTTCCTTGATGGAAGAGTTGAGCATCTTACCAACAACAGGCATTATTCACTTTTCTTCTCCCTCCCTTCGTGAGCAATGGAGTCATGCTTGGAGGTTTCCAGTCTGGGAACTCAGTGAATGTTGTAAAAGCCATTACTCCACTATCTCTGCAGGTGCTTCCTTCAAATCCCTTGGGTGCTGACCATTAGGACATTAATGTTTTCAATACCTTATTCCTCATGATAACAATTGTTACAAGTTCTTCTGTACTATTTCAGCCTTGTGGCCCTTGTGAAATCCTTATCAATATTTGTAGCATTCTCCACCTTGGAGACTAATGTAAAATATTGATTTAACATTTTCCGTTTCCTTTGTTCCTGATATTGATTCCTCAATCTCAGGATCATGCACTTACTCTAGCTCTCTGTTTTCTGTTTATATATCAATAAAACCTCTTGCTGTTTGTTTTGATATTGCTTGCCGGTATTCTCTCATAATTAGTTTCCCCCACTTTAATAGCCTCTTGCTGCAGGCTCGTAAAATTCTCAATCTTTTGGTCTATCACTAGCCGTTTATTTTACTCCTGGGAGATATTTACCTGTAATATATTTCTGCGGAGCATTATGAATGCTGTTTAAATAAACCTGGAGGATAAACAGGGAGAACATGCAAACACCACACATACAACATCCAAGATCAAGATCGAACCTTGGTCTCTGGTGCTGTGTGGCAACAGCTGTACTAGCTTTGGCACAAGAGTCTTTGGCGAGGCGGCTGAGGCAAGGAGGCTGCACTTGAATGGGTTCTGTGTGTGTCCGATATTTAAACTTGTGACATATTGCAGTGCAGAAGGAGGCAATCGGCAGCAGAGAAAGGAATAGGAGTGAAACCTATTTTCGCAGGTGTAGTTATCAGAGTTGAGTGAACTCTGAGTGTGTCTCATTTGTAATTGGTGATTTGTCCACTGAAGTAATGGCAGGCAAGTTGTTACAGTGTCTCTCTTGCAGGATTTGGGAAGTCAGGAACACTGTTGGTGCCTCTGATAACTACACCTGCGAAAATTGTGTCCAGGTGCAGCTCCTGAAGGACTGTGTTAGGGAACTGGAGCAGCAGCTGAATGACCTCAGGACCATCCGGGAAACCGAGAGTTACCTGGACAGGACCTACAGTGAGGTTGTCACACCGAGGATACAAGAAGAGCGAAGGTGGCTGGCAACGAGAAAGAGAAGTAAACATGGAGTGCAGGAGCCCCCCGTGGCTGTACCTATTGGGCGCTGTCGGAGCAGACAACACGACAAGTTTGAGTAGCAGCCAGGGCTGTGACTCCAACTCTGGTGCTGAGGCTCAACGGGGAAGAGTGAAGTCAGGCAGAGCCGTAGTGGTGGGGGACACGATATTCAGAGGTGTGGACAGGAGATTCTGCGGCAGCAGGGGAGACTCCAGGATGGTGTGTTGCCTCCATGGTGCCAGGGTCCAGGATGTCTCGGAGCGGCTGCACAACATCCTCAAGAGTGCGGGAGAGCAGCTGGAGGTTGTTGTGCATGTTGGCACAAACGATATAGGTAGGAAGAGGAATGAGGATCTACAACACGAGTTTACGGAATTGGGTAAAAGACTGAAAAGCAAAACCTCCAGGGTAGTGATCTCAGGATTACTTCCAGTACCTTGTGCTAGTGAAGGTAAGAACAGGAAGATAGGGGAAATGAATATATGGCTGAGGACTTGATGCAGGGGGCAGGGATTTAGATTTTTGGATCATTGGGATCTCTTCTGGGGCAGGAATGACCTGTACAAAAGAGATGGGTTGCACCTTAACTGGAGGGGGACCAACATCCTAGCGGGCAGGTTTCCTAATGCTACACGGGAGGGTTCATTAGCAGGGGGTTGGATCTCGTACAGGACAGAGGCACGTGAGAGGCTAGAAGTTGGTATGGAGGGTGGTGTGGAAAGGTTAGTGGACAAAATAGGCAGGTGAAAGGTGGAGAACACCAAGAATTAGGTCTTTATTCTTTGGAGCGCAGAAGGTTAAGGGGGGACTTGATTGAGGTCTTTAAAATGATGAAAAGGATAGACACAGTTGACGTGGATAAGCTTTTCTCATTGAGGGTAGAAAAGATTCAAACAAGAGGGCATGACATGAGAATTAAGGGACAGAAGTTTAGGGGTAACATGAGGGGGAACTTCTTTACTCAGAGAGTGGTGGCTGTGTGGAATGATCTTCCTGCAGAAGTGGTGGCGGCAGGATCGGTTTTAACATTTAAAAGTAAAGTGGATAGGTATATTGAACGGGAAGGGAATGGAGGGGTATGGTCTGAGTGCAGGTAGATGGGACTAGGGGAAAATAAATGGTCGGCATGGACGGGAAGGGCCGAGAAGGCCTGTTTCCGTGTTGTAATTGTTATATGGTTATATGTTAACAAGGAAGGAGGGTTGGTTTAAACTGCACGTATTTTAATGCAAGGGGCCTGACTAGTAAGCCAGATGAGCTTATGGCATGGATAGATACAAGCGACTGGGATGTTGTAGCCATGACTGAAACCTGGTTAAGGGAGGGGCACAACTGGCAGCTCAATGTTCCAGGGTACATGAGCTTCAGGAGAGACAGGGGCGAGGGAAAAGGAAGAGGGGTGGATACATTGTTGGCTAAGGAGGATGTTACAGCAGTGGTCAGAGGTGATATTACGGACGGTTCGTCTAGTGAGGTTATATGGGTGGAGCTGAGGAACAAAAAAGGGATGATCACCTTGTTGGGTGTGTACTACAGACCCCAGAATAGTCAACGGTAATTAGAAGAACAAATATGCCAGGAGATTGCAGACATCTGCAGGTCAAATTAGGTTGTTGTAGTGGGGGTTTTAACTTTCCCAATATAGACTGGGAAAATCATAGCATGAAGGGTTTAAATGGGGTGTAATTCCTCAAAAGTGCTCAGGAGAGTTTTCTTAAGCTGTATGTGGAGGCCCCCACATGTGAGAGGGCAACGCTGGATCTAGTATTAGGAAATTGGGAAGGGCAAGTTAATGAAGTGTGTGTGGAGGAGCCTTTTGGGACCAGTTACCATAGTTCGATTAGGTTTAAGATAGTTATGGATAGGGACGGAGATGGTCCATGTGTTAAAATGCTCAACTGGGATAAGGCCAACTTTGAAGGTATGAGAGCAGGTTATTTGAGGGTGGGATGTTTTTAAATGTGTGCTGACAAAGCTCAGGATATATATGTCCCCGTTAGAGTGAAGGCCAAAGCAGGCAAACGTAAGGAAGCTTGGCTGACGAGGGGAATTGAGGCGTTGGTCAAAAACAAGAAGGATGCATGGGACAGGTTTTAGGCAGCTGGGATGAAGTGCATCGCTGGAGGACTTTCGGGAACTAAGGAGTAAACTGCAAAAGGAGATCATAAGGGCAAACAGGGACCAGGAGATAGCTCTTGCAGGCAGCATTTAGGACAATCCCAAAAGATTTTATAAATACATAAGGGGATAAAGGGTAAGTAGAGAGAGCGGGACCTCTCAGGAATCAAAGCGGTCACCTCTGTATGGAGCCACAGGAGATGGGCAAGGTCGTTAATGAGTATTTCTCCTCTGTATTTACCGAGAAGAAAGACAGTCGGACGGAGGAACTTGGGGCAGTCTATGGAAGTGAATTGAGAGCAGTCAGTGGTACTGTCGAAGAAGTACTGAAGGCACTGTTGTTTATGAAGGTTGACAAATCTCCAGGGCCTGATCAGATATATCCAGGGACATTGTGGGAAACTAGAGGAAATTGCGGGAGTCCTGGCTGAAATTTATGAGTCGTCCTTAAATACAGGAGAATTGCCGGTAGACTGTAGGGTGGCAAATGTTGTGTCTCTTTTCAAGGTATGCAGGGAAAATGCTGGGAACTATAGGCCAACGAGCTTAACATCTGTAATTGGAATGTAAAGGGCCTGTCCCACCAGCATGCACCTCTATGCGATGAACGCGATCAAACCGGCAGCGGGGGCCGCGCGGAGGTCGGGTGATCCCCTGTACAGGGCCATTCCCACTAGCATGCGCCTGCATGTGGCAAGCACAACTAAACCGGCAGCGAGGGCCGCGCGGAGGTCGGGTGAGTGGCGCAACGCGGCGCAAAGCGAGGCGAACTTGAAGCAAGTCCAAGGTAAGTTCGCCAGGACCTAGAGGGGCACACAGAGAGGGGCACCGAGACACACACACATACAGGGCCACGGAGCCACACACATGGAGGGTCACGGAGGCACTTACAAATAGGTTCACGGAGGCACGATGTCCGGGCGGTGTGTAAATGTCAAGGTGACTGCGAGCCGACAAGCTGTTGCCGCGCGGGATTTTTGGACATAGTCGGTTTTTCGGAGCCCCGCGCGGTGTCGGGACGAACTCGGGACAAACTCCGCACAATTCCACGCGGCTCTGGCGATCGAAGTGGGACCGGCCCAGCGACGCCGGACGGCTCAAGCGACCACGTTAGGTCGAGCTAATCGCATAGAGTTGCATGCTGGTGGGACAGGCCCTTTACTAGAGAGTATTCTGAGGGAAAGGTTACACAGGCATTTGGATGGGCAAGGGCTGATTAGGGACAGTCAGCATGGTTTTGTACGTACAAGGTTGTGTTTCACAAATCTGATTGATTTTATTTGAAGAGGTGACCAAAAAGGTTGATGAGGGCTGAGCTGTAGATGTGGTGTACATGGATTTCAATAAGACATTTGACGAGGTTCTGCATGGTAGGCTGCTCTGGAAGTTTAGATCGCATGGGATCCAAGGAGAAATAGCTGAATGGTTAGCAAATTTGCTTCATGGAAGGAAGCAGAGAATGATGGTGGAAGTTTGCTTCTCAGACTGGAGGCCTGTGACTAGTGATGCGCTTCAGGGGTCGGTGCTAGGCCCCTTACTGTTTGTCATCTATGTCAATGGTTTGGATGAGAACATACAGGGCAAGATTAGTAAGTTTGACGATACAAAAGTGAGTGTTTTTTCAGATAGTGAAGATGGTTGTGAAAGATTGCAGCAGGATCTGAATCAATTGGCCAGGTATAAGAGGAATGTTTGATGGAATTTAATACAGAGAAGTGTGAGGTGTTACATTTCGGGATATCGAACAAGGGCAGGTCCTACACAGTAAATAATACGCCTCTGGGTAGTGTTGTAGAGCAGAGGGATCTAGGAATACAGGTGCATGGTTCCTTGAAGGTCAAGTCGCAGGTAGATAAGGTGATCAAAAAGGCTTTTGGCACTTTGGCCATCATCAGAGTATTGAGTATAGAACTTGGGAGGTCATGTTGCAGTTGTATAAGATGTTGGTGAGACCGCATTTAGAATATTGTGTTCAGTTCTGGGCACCATTTTGTAGGAAATATATTGTCAAGCTTGAAAGGGTTCAGAAAACATTTACGAGAATGCTGCCAGGACTAGAGGGTGTGAGCAATAGGGAGAGGTTGAGTAGGGTGGGCCTCTATTCCATAGAACGCAGGAGGATGAGGGGGGGATTTTATGGAGGTGTACAAAATCATGAGAGGAATACATCGGGTAGATGCACAGAGTCTCTTGCCCAGAGTAGGGGAATTGAGGACCACAGGACGTAGGTTCAAGGTGAAGGGGAAATAATTTAATAGGAATCCGAGGGGTAACTTTTTCACCCAAAGGGTGGTGGGTTTATGGAACATGCTGCGAGAGGATGTAGTTGAGGCTGGGACTATCCCATCGTTTAAGAAACAGTTAGACAGGTACATGGATAGGACAGGTTAGGAGGAATATGGACCAAGCGCAGGTAAGTGGGACGAGTGTAGCAGAGGCATTGTTGGCCGGTGTGGGCAAGTTGGGCCGAAGGGCCTGTTTCCACATTGTATAATTTTATGACTCTATGACTATATAAATCGTGAATAAATGAGCAGCTAGAATTGATCCCTGGGCCCCTTCACTGGTGACATCCTTGCAAATGCAAAGAGCCTCCATATTCTGATTCTCTGCCTTTTACGCAGTGACCTATCATTAAATTTATCTAGAGCTCACGTTGCTTTGGGAGGTCAGTCAACATAACCAAGGGCATTTTTTACCCCGGTTATTCCCTCTCATTCCCTCTCCTATCGGCCCAAAATTACGAAGGTTTCATGCTTTATCTCGCTCTGACAATTACCATATTAGCTCAAGGATCTTCTGACAATACTTTAACCTTGCTATCTCCCATCAGGCAGAAAATACAAAAGTTTGAAAGCATGTATCACCTGAATCTGGAACAGCTTCCTTTCCTTGGATATCAGACTTGTGAGTGGCCCTTCTAATTGCTAGGGTGCAATGCCAATCTTCCATCCTCCCTCGTTGCAGCCATAAGATTTTACATTCTGCACTCTTTTTCTTTTTGGAGAGCATGCAAACAAAAGCTTTTCACTGTATCTCAGTATACATGATAATAATAAACCAATATCACATCCAAATACCAATATTCACTCCAAGCGAATGCGCATACAATAATGAATTGAGCTCAGTTTTTGTGTAGCCAGTCTTTTTTGTGGCATCTTGTCAAACATCTGAAAATCCCAACACATTCCATCAACAGATTCCACTCGACAAACTCTGCTTGTTATATAAAGAACTTAGCAAATTTACCTTTCATAAAAATAATGTTGACTTAGCTTGATTGTATTAAGCTTCTTTAAATGACTAGTTATTTCTTCCTTCTTCTTCTTGTGTATGGCGCGCACAGCCCAAACTTGTAGGACAACATGTTCTATTTGATCTTATTTGATTGTGCACGCCAGGTTGATTGCATTCGTTGAAACAGGGCGGACCGTGTGAAGGTTGCAGTTTCCCACCCCTATTTCTTCCTTGATGGAAGAGTTGAGCATCTTACCAACAACAGGCATTATTCACTTTTCTTCTCCCTCCCTTCGTGAACAATGGAGTCATGCTTGGAGGTTTCCAGTCTGGGAACTCAGTGAATGTTGTAAAAGCCATTACTCCACTATCTCTGCAGGTGCTTCCTTCAAATCCCTTGGGTGCTGACCATTAGGACATTAATGTTTTCAATACCTTATTCCTCATGATAACAATTGTTACAAGTTCTTCTGTACTATTTCAGCCTTGTGGCCCTTGTGAAATCCTTATCGATATTTGTAGCATTCTCCACCTTGGAGACTAATGTAAAATATTGATTTAACATTTTCCGTTTCCTTTGTTCCTGATATTGATTCCCCAATCTCAGGATCATGCACTTACTCTAGCTCTCCGTTTCCTGTTTATATATCAATAAAACCTCTTGCTGTTTGTTTTGATATTGCTTGCCCGTATTCTCTCATAATTAGTTTCCCCCACTTTAATAGCCTCTTGCTGCAGGCTCGTAAAATTCTCAATCTTTTGGTCTATCACTAGCCGTTTATTTTTCTCCTGGGAGATATTTACCTGTAATATATTTCTGCGGAGCATTATGAATGCTGTTTAAATAAACCTGGAGGATAAACAGGGAGAACATGCAAACACCACACATACAACATCCAAGATCAAGATCGAACCTTGGTCTCTGGTGCTGTGTGGCAACAGCTGTACTAGCTTTGGCACAAGAGTCTTTGGCGAGGCGGCTGAGGCAAGGAGGCTGCACTTGAATGGGTTCTGTGTGTGTCCGATATTTAAACTTGTGACATATTGCAGTGCAGAAGGAGGCAATCGGCAGCAGAGAAAGGAATAGGAGTGAAACCTATTTTCGCAGGTGTAGTTATCAGAGTTGAGTGAACTCTGAGTGTGTCTCATTTGTAATTGGTGATTTGTCCACTGAAGTAATGGCAGGCAAGTTGTTACAGTGTCTCTCTTGCAGGATTTGGGAAGTCAGGAACACTGTTGGTGCCTCTGATAACTACACCTGCGAAAATTGTGTCCAGGTGCAGCTCCTGAAGGACTGTGTTAGGGAACTGGAGCAGCAGCTGAATGACCTCAGGACCATCCGGGAAACCGAGAGTTACCTGGACAGGACCTACAGTGAGGTTGTCACACCGAGGATACAAGAAGAGCGAAGGTGGCTGGCAACGAGAAAGAGAAGTAAACATGGAGTGCAGGAGCCCCCCGTGGCTGTACCTATTGGGCGCTGTCGGAGCAGACAACACGACAAGTTTGAGTAGCAGCCAGGGCTGTGACTCCAACTCTGGTGCTGAGGCTCAACGGGGAAGAGTGAAGTCAGGCAGAGCCGTAGTGGTGGGGGACACGATATTCAGAGGTGTGGACAGGAGATTCTGCGGCAGCAGGGGAGACTCCAGGATGGTGTGTTGCCTCCATGGTGCCAGGGTCCAGGATGTCTCGGAGCGGCTGCACAACATCCTCAAGAGTGCGGGAGAGCAGCTGGAGGTTGTTGTGCATGTTGGCACAAACGATATAGGTAGGAAGAGGAATGAGGATCTACAACACGAGTTTACGGAATTGGGTAAAAGACTGAAAAGCAAAACCTCCAGGGTAGTGATCTCAGGATTACTTCCAGTACCTTGTGCTAGTGAAGGTAAGAACAGGAAGATAGGGGAAATGAATATATGGCTGAGGACTTGATGCAGGGGGCAGGGATTTAGATTTTTGGATCATTGGGATCTCTTCTGGGGCAGGAATGACCTGTACAAAAGAGATGGGTTGCACCTTAACTGGAGGGGGACCAACATCCTAGCGGGCAGGTTTCCTAATGCTACACGGGAGGGTTCATTAGCAGGGGGTTGGATCTCGTACAGGACAGAGGCACGTGAGAGGCTAGAAGTTGGTATGGAGGGTGGTGTGGAAAGGTTAGTGGACAAAATAGGCAGGTGAAAGGTGGAGAACACCAAGAATTAGGTCTTTATTCTTTGGAGCGCAGAAGGTTAAGGGGGGACTTGATTGAGGTCTTTAAAATGATGAAAAGGATAGACACAGTTGACGTGGATAAGCTTTTCTCATTGAGGGTAGAAAAGATTCAAACAAGAGGGCATGACATGAGAATTAAGGGACAGAAGTTTAGGGGTAACATGAGGGGGAACTTCTTTACTCAGAGAGTGGTGGCTGTGTGGAATGATCTTCCTGCAGAAGTGGTGGCGGCAGGATCGGTTTTAACATTTAAAAGTAAAGTGGATAGGTATATTGAACGGGAAGGGAATGGAGGGGTATGGTCTGAGTGCAGGTAGATGGGACTAGGGGAAAATAAATGGTCGGCATGGACGGGAAGGGCCGAGAAGGCCTGTTTCCGTGTTGTAATTGTTATATGGTTATATGTTAACAAGGAAGGAGGGTTGGTTTAAACTGCACGTATTTTAATGCAAGGGGCCTGACTAGTAAGCCAGATGAGCTTATGGCATGGATAGATACAAGCGACTGGGATGTTGTAGCCATGACTGAAACCTGGTTAAGGGAGGGGCACAACTGGCAGCTCAATGTTCCAGGGTACATGAGCTTCAGGAGAGACAGGGGCGAGGGAAAAGGAAGAGGGGTGGATACATTGTTGGCTAAGGAGGATGTTACAGCAGTGGTCAGAGGTGATATTACGGACGGTTCGTCTAGTGAGGTTATATGGGTGGAGCTGAGGAACAAAAAAGGGATGATCACCTTGTTGGGTGTGTACTACAGACCCCAGAATAGTCAACGGTAATTAGAAGAACAAATATGCCAGGAGATTGCAGACATCTGCAGGTCAAATTAGGTTGTTGTAGTGGGGGTTTTAACTTTCCCAATATAGACTGGGAAAATCATAGCATGAAGGGTTTAAATGGGGTGTAATTCCTCAAAAGTGCTCAGGAGAGTTTTCTTAAGCTGTATGTGGAGGCCCCCACATGTGAGAGGGCAACGCTGGATCTAGTATTAGGAAATTGGGAAGGGCAAGTTAATGAAGTGTGTGTGGAGGAGCCTTTTGGGACCAGTTACCATAGTTCGATTAGGTTTAAGATAGTTATGGATAGGGACGGAGATGGTCCATGTGTTAAAATGCTCAACTGGGATAAGGCCAACTTTGAAGGTATGAGAGCAGGTTATTTGAGGGTGGGATGTTTTTAAATGTGTGCTGACAAAGCTCAGGATATATATGTCCCCGTTAGAGTGAAGGCCAAAGCAGGCAAACGTAAGGAAGCTTGGCTGACGAGGGGAATTGAGGCGTTGGTCAAAAACAAGAAGGATGCATGGGACAGGTTTTAGGCAGCTGGGATGAAGTGCATCGCTGGAGGACTTTCGGGAACTAAGGAGTAAACTGCAAAAGGAGATCATAAGGGCAAACAGGGACCAGGAGATAGCTCTTGCAGGCAGCATTTAGGACAATCCCAAAAGATTTTATAAATACATAAGGGGATAAAGGGTAAGTAGAGAGAGCGGGACCTCTCAGGAATCAAAGCGGTCACCTCTGTATGGAGCCACAGGAGATGGGCAAGGTCGTTAATGAGTATTTCTCCTCTGTATTTACCGAGAAGAAAGACAGTCGGACGGAGGAACTTGGGGCAGTCTATGGAAGTGAATTGAGAGCAGTCAGTGGTACTGTCGAAGAAGTACTGAAGGCACTGTTGTTTATGAAGGTTGACAAATCTCCAGGGCCTGATCAGATATATCCAGGGACATTGTGGGAAACTAGAGGAAATTGCGGGAGTCCTGGCTGAAATTTATGAGTCGTCCTTAAATACAGGAGAATTGCCGGTAGACTGTAGGGTGGCAAATGTTGTGTCTCTTTTCAAGGTATGCAGGGAAAATGCTGGGAACTATAGGCCAACGAGCTTAACATCTGTAATTGGAATGTAAAGGGCCTGTCCCACCAGCATGCACCTCTATGCGATGAACGCGATCAAACCGGCAGCGGGGGCCGCGCGGAGGTCGGGTGATCCCCTGTACAGGGCCATTCCCACTAGCATGCGCCTGCATGTGGCAAGCACAACTAAACCGGCAGCGAGGGCCGCGCGGAGGTCGGGTGAGTGGCGCAACGCGGCGCAAAGCGAGGCGAACTTGAAGCAAGTCCAAGGTAAGTTCGCCAGGACCTAGAGGGGCACACAGAGAGGGGCACCGAGACACACACACATACAGGGCCACGGAGCCACACACATGGAGGGTCACGGAGGCACTTACAAATAGGTTCACGGAGGCACGATGTCCGGGCGGTGTGTAAATGTCAAGGTGACTGCGAGCCGACAAGCTGTTGCCGCGCGGGATTTTTGGACATAGTCGGTTTTTCGGAGCCCCGCGCGGTGTCGGGACGAACTCGGGACAAACTCCGCACAATTCCACGCGGCTCTGGCGATCGAAGTGGGACCGGCCCAGCGACGCCGGACGGCTCAAGCGACCACGTTAGGTCGAGCTAATCGCATAGAGTTGCATGCTGGTGGGACAGGCCCTTTACTAGAGAGTATTCTGAGGGAAAGGTTACACAGGCATTTGGATGGGCAAGGGCTGATTAGGGACAGTCAGCATGGTTTTGTACGTACAAGGTTGTGTTTCACAAATCTGATTGATTTTATTTGAAGAGGTGACCAAAAAGGTTGATGAGGGCTGAGCTGTAGATGTGGTGTACATGGATTTCAATAAGACATTTGACGAGGTTCTGCATGGTAGGCTGCTCTGGAAGTTTAGATCGCATGGGATCCAAGGAGAAATAGCTGAATGGTTAGCAAATTTGCTTCATGGAAGGAAGCAGAGAATGATGGTGGAAGTTTGCTTCTCAGACTGGAGGCCTGTGACTAGTGATGCGCTTCAGGGGTCGGTGCTAGGCCCCTTACTGTTTGTCATCTATGTCAATGGTTTGGATGAGAACATACAGGGCAAGATTAGTAAGTTTGACGATACAAAAGTGAGTGTTTTTTCAGATAGTGAAGATGGTTGTGAAAGATTGCAGCAGGATCTGAATCAATTGGCCAGGTATAAGAGGAATGTTTGATGGAATTTAATACAGAGAAGTGTGAGGTGTTACATTTCGGGATATCGAACAAGGGCAGGTCCTACACAGTAAATAATACGCCTCTGGGTAGTGTTGTAGAGCAGAGGGATCTAGGAATACAGGTGCATGGTTCCTTGAAGGTCAAGTCACAGGTAGATAAGGTGATCAAAAAGGCTTTTGGCACTTTGGCCATCATCAGAGTATTGAGTATAGAACTTGGGAGGTCATGTTGCAGTTGTATAAGATGTTGGTGAGACCGCATTTAGAATATTGTGTTCAGTTCTGGGCACCATTTTGTAGGAAATATATTGTCAAGCTTGAAAGGGTTCAGAAAACATTTACGAGAATGCTGCCAGGACTAGAGGGTGTGAGCAATAGGGAGAGGTTGAGTAGGGTGGGCCTCTATTCCATAGAACGCAGGAGGATGAGGGGGGGATGTTATGGAGGTGTACAAAATCATGAGAGGAATACATCGGGTAGATGCACAGAGTCTCTTGCCCAGAGTAGGGGAATTGAGGACCACAGGACGTAGGTTCAAGGTGAAGGGGAAATAATTTAATAGGAATCCGAGGGGTAACTTTTTCACCCAAAGGGTGGTGGGTTTATGGAACATGCTGCGAGAGGATGTAGTTGAGGCTGGGACTATCCCATCGTTTAAGAAACAGTTAGACAGGTACATGGATAGGACAGGTTAGGAGGAATATGGACCAAGCGCAGGTAAGTGGGACGAGTGTAGCAGAGGCATTGTTGGCCGGTGTGGGCAAGTTGGGCCGAAGGGCCTGTTTCCACATTGTATAATTTTATGACTCTATGACTATATAAATCGTGAATAAATGAGCAGCTAGAATTGATCCCTGGGCCCCTTCACTGGTGACATCCTTGCAAATGCAAAGAGCCTCCATATTCTGATTCTCTGCCTTTTACGCAGTGACCTATCATTAAATTTATCTAGAGCTCACGTTGCTTTGGGAGGTCAGTCAACATAACCAAGGGCATTTTTTACCCCGGTTATTCCCTCTCATTCCCTCTCCTATCGGCCCAAAATTACGAAGGTTTCATGCTTTATCTCGCTCTGACAATTACCATATTAGCTCAAGGATCTTCTGACAATACTTTAACCTTGCTATCTCCCATCAGGCAGAAAATACAAAAGTTTGAAAGCATGTATCACCTGAATCTGGAACAGCTTCCTTTCCTTGGATATCAGACTTGTGAGTGGCCCTTCTAATTGCTAGGGTGCAATGCCAATCTTCCATCCTCCCTCGTTGCAGCCATAAGATTTTACATTCTGCACTCTTTTTCTTTTTGGAGAGCATGCAAACAAAAGCTTTTCACTGTATCTCAGTATACATGATAATAATAAACCAATATCACATCCAAATACCAATATTCACTCCAAGCGAATGCGCATACAATAATGAATTGAGCTCAGTTTTTGTGTAGCCAGTCTTTTTTGTGGCATCTTGTCAAACATCTGAAAATCCCAACACATTCCATCAACAGATTCCACTCGACAAACTCTGCTTGTTATATAAAGAACTTAGCAAATTTACCTTTCATAAAAATAATGTTGACTTAGCTTGATTGTATTAAGCTTCTTTAAATGACTAGTTATTTCTTCCTTCTTCTTCTTGTGTATGGCGCGCACAGCCCAAACTTGTAGGACAACATGTTCTATTTGATCTTATTTGATTGTGCACGCCAGGTTGATTGCATTCGTTGAAACAGGGCGGACCGTGTGAAGGTTGCAGTTTCCCACCCCTATTTCTTCCTTGATGGAAGAGTTGAGCATCTTACCAACAACAGGCATTATTCACTTTTCTTCTCCCTCCCTTCGTGAACAATGGAGTCATGCTTGGAGGTTTCCAGTCTGGGAACTCAGTGAATGTTGTAAAAGCCATTACTCCACTATCTCTGCAGGTGCTTCCTTCAAATCCCTTGGGTGCTGACCATTAGGACATTAATGTTTTCAATACCTTATTCCTCATGATAACAATTGTTACAAGTTCTTCTGTACTATTTCAGCCTTGTGGCCCTTGTGAAATCCTTATCGATATTTGTAGCATTCTCCACCTTGGAGACTAATGTAAAATATTGATTTAACATTTTCCGTTTCCTTTGTTCCTGATATTGATTCCCCAATCTCAGGATCATGCACTTACTCTAGCTCTCCGTTTCCTGTTTATATATCAATAAAACCTCTTGCTGTTTGTTTTGATATTGCTTGCCCGTATTCTCTCATAATTAGTTTCCCCCACTTTAATAGCCTCTTGCTGCAGGCTCGTAAAATTCTCAATCTTTTGGTCTATCACTAGCCGTTTATTTTTCTCCTGGGAGATATTTACCTGTAATATATTTCTGCGG
Organism: Raja brachyura; assembly: GCA_963514005.1. Next base: position 58,318,710 of record OY740785.1, read on the forward strand.
AGCATTATGAATGCTGTTTAAATAAACCTGGAGGATAAACAGGGAGAACATGCAAACACCACACATACAACATCCAAGATCAAGATCGAACCTGGGTCTCTGGTGCTGTGAGGCAACAGCTGTACTAGCTTTGGCACTGTGCCATCCCTTCATATACTGTATGAATATATTCTTTATGAAACAAACCAAGTAGTCATGATATGAACATTGAACCCTGTCTAATGGTGCATGCACTGCAGTATTGCCCATTGCGTTTAACTCAGAGGCTATATCAAAATGCATGTATAGAGTCATAGAGTTATAAAGTGATACAGTGTGGAAACAGGCCCTTCAGCCCAACTTGCCCACACAGGCCAACATGTCCCAGCTACACCAGTCCCACCTGCCTGCATTTGGTCCATATCCCTCCAAACCTGTCCTATCCATGTACCTGTCTATGTGTTTCTTAAATGTTGGGATAGTCCCAGCCTCAACTATCTCCTCTGGCAGCTTGTCCCCACCACCCACCACCCTTTGTGTGCAAAAGTTACCCCTCAGATTCCTATTAAATCTTTTCCCCTCCCTTCGCCTTAAACCTATGTCCTCTGGTTATGTGTATTTCTTAACACACCGTGCTTCATTGAACACACAGTATTGTCTTAAAACAAATAACCATATAACCATATAACAATTACAGCATGGAAACAGGCCATCTCGGCCCTTCAAGTCCATGCCGAACAACTTTTTTCCCTTAGTCCCACCTGCCTGCACTCATACCATAACCCTCCATACCCTTCTCATCCATATGCCTATCCAATTTATTTTTAAATGATACCAACGAACCTGCCACCACCACTTCCACTGGAAGCTCATTCCACACAGCTACCACTCTCTGAGTAAAGAAGTTCCCCCTCATGTTACCCCTAAACCTCTGTACCTTAATTCTAAAGTCATGTCCTCTTGTTTGAATCTTCCCTATTCTCATAGGGAAAAGCTTGTCCACATCAACTCTGTCTATCCCTCTCATCATTTTAAAGACCTCTATCAAGTCCCCCCTTAACCTTCTGCGCTCCAGAGAATAAAGACCTAACTTATTCAACCTATCTCTGTAACTTAGCTGTTGAAACCCAGGCAACATTCTAGTAAATCTCCTCTGTACCCTCTCTATTTTGTTGACATCCTTCCTATAATTGGGCGACCAAAATTGTACACCATACTCCAGATTTGGTCTCACCAATGCCTTATACAATTTTAACATTACATCCCAGCTTCTATACTCAATGCTCTGATTTATAAAGGCTAGCATACCAAAAGTTTTCTTTACCACCCTATCTATATGAGATTCCACCTTCAAGGAACTATGCACGGTTATTCCCAGATCCCTCTGTTCAACTGTATTCTTCAATTCCCTACCATTTACCATGTACGTCCTATTTTGATTTGTCCAGCCAAGGTGTAGCACCTCACATTTATCAGCATTAAACTCCATCTGCCATCTTTCAGCCCATTTTTCCAACTGGCCTAAATCACTCTGTAGACTTTGGAAATCCTCTTCATTATCCACAACACCCCCTATCTTGGTATCATCTGCATACTTACTAATCCAATTTACCACCCCTTCATCCAGATCATTGATGTACATGACAAACAACAAAGGACCCAACACAGATCCCTGAGGCACCCCACTAGTCACCTGCCTCCAACCCGACAAACAGCCACCCACCATTACCCTCTGGCTTCTCCCATTCAGCCACTGTTGAATCCATCTTGCTATTCCTGCATTTATACCCAACAGTTGAACCTTCTTAACCAACCTTCCATGAGGAACCTTGTCAAAGGCCTTACTGAAGTCCATATAGACAACATCCACTGCTTTACCCTCGTCAATTTCCCTAGTAACCTCTTCAAAAAATTCAAGAAGATTAGTCAAACATGACCTTCCAGGCATAAATCCATGTTAACTGTTCCTAATTAGACCCTCTTTATCCAGGTACTTATATATATTATCTCTAAGTATCTTTTCCATTAATTTGCCCACCACTGAAGTCAAACTAACCGGTCTATAATTGCTAGGTTTATTTTTAGAACCCTTTTTAAACAATGGAACAACATGCGCAGTACGCCAATCCTCGGGGACTATTCCCGTTTCTAATGACATTTGAAATATTTCTGTCATAGCCCCGGCTATTTCTACACTAACTTCCCTCAATGTCCTAGGGAATATCCTGTCAGGACCTGGAGACTTATCCACTTTTATATTTTTCAAAAGTGTCAGTACTTCTTTTACTTTGAAACTCATAGTATCCATAGCTACTCTACTAGTTTCCCTTACCTCACATAATTCAATATCCTTCTCCTTGGTGAATACCGAAGAAAATAAATTGTTCAATATCTCCCCCATCTCTTTTGGCTCTGCAGATAGCTGTCCACTCGGTCTCTCCAATGGACCAATTTTATCCCTTGAACTACTTATGACTACTTGGTCCCACATTGCTCAATTTATAGCGAGTCGCGTGTTGTGTATGCTGTAATTAATCCTACAGGACAAGCCTTGCTCTACAATGGGAGCACTGCAATCAGGCTCAGGTTGTGCATGTTTAGTCATCTCTGCAGTTTGCGAATTAGAGTCAGATTCATGATTGGGGTCATTGTTCCAGTCACTCCCACACTTTGTGCACTACACACAGTACGTGTGAGTTACAACCAGATCCACCTCATTAGGTGGAATCGCATAATTCTGAGTAATTACAGGAAGGCTGATTTAGAAAAAATATATAGCGGGGAGAATCAGAACACTACCTTTTCTAACTTGGGCCACTTGATTGGTGCCTGGACTGTGCGGGTGAGAATCTTTCTGAAGTCTAGAGCAACGTGAAGCAAGTAGTTAAAGTTGAAGAACAATGCAACAAAGTACGAGATTACATTAATAAACTTGACAAGGACATGCAAACTGCCTGTTCCCTGGAAATCTGATAGGGTCAAGTTGTTGGCGCATTGTCAGGTTGGATGTTTAGTTCTGGCGCAGTTCTGGCAGCAGACCAGGACATAGGTTTTGGAGCTATTGTCTCACTGTGTAAACTGGCAACACAATTTACTGGCATGTCTCAAGAACTAGTCAGAGATAACATCTCCCAGGGAACTGCCATTGCTGTTATTTTTATATAACTCACATGCTAGTTCTGGGTACTTCACCGTTATAAAGGTATCACCACAGTCTTGGTTGCCTGGAAAATATTAGCCTAACCTGGGTCTAGAGGCAGTAATGAGTTTATTGCATACATGAGTTTTAAAAAAGTATCAATTTCCCATTCCAGTTTTTATCCTGGGATATTTCACCTCTTCCGATAGCAATGTCTGGAACCAAGTAGCAGCACTGTCTAGAATTACCATTCTTGGTTTACATAATGTATTACTTCAGCAGGAAGAATTAGCAAATGGTGATCAAGCAACTTTGAGGGGGAGTTAAAACTGCAGCTCCAGATAAACTGAAGAAAGTATATCGTAATCTATATTGTGAATGTGCGAAATAAAGTGTATTTCATTGTGAAGATGCCAAGGAGAGGGCCGCTGGCAGTGACTAATGGACCATGACACTGAGGGAAAATGTTGAGCTCCAAACCAACATGAACTTGAAGCCAGCAGCCTATTTGCCCAATGTGTTCAGACAAATGCCAAATCTATTTATTGGCTCAAGCCTGACAAAACAAATAGTTACTGAGTTACCCAGCACCTAAATGCATGTTCATAGCCAATTTCCCAGGGTGGATGTTGGGGTCATTTCTGGCATAGGTTAGTTGAATGTCTTGTGGATTAATCAATGAGATAAGCTGGAGGAGAGAGGCTGGCAATAGGGACTGTATTAAGGGATTGGTATGGGAGTGGAGCTGCTGTTGATGGGTGAGAGGAGTACTATGAGCTCGGGGGCTGCATGCAAGTGGGGAATGGGATGGATGGAGTCACTGTGTATAGTTTAAAAAAGATCGCTTTGCTGAAGCAATGCCTTTAGAGTGTTGAGAGAGGTCCGGACCGGGTATTAGCAAGTGTAACTGGCTTCAGCCTCAGCTGACTCAAAGCATACAATACCACAAAAGTGACATCAAACAGATTACTGGCACCTTATTTGCATATTTTTAAGAGCCTACAATGTTTTGAAGAATGTCCTGTGAAAGCTTTTTTTGTTAATACAATAAAACACTACTTGGCCACAATGGGCTGAAACTCATTTAGCTCTAGTAGTCCGGTAAATCTTTATGGTAATCCAGCTGATCAATTACATGGAGATTGGCAAGATAATGGAAGTTATAAGATATCTCTGTCCTACTAAAAAAAGAGATTGGTTGGCGAGATAGGAGCAGAACTAATATTTGCCATGGGAGTGTTATTAGTGATAGATGGAGTGGTAAATGTAACTTTAAAACTGATGGAAATAATAAGGAGATGGACGGGGGATGGAGAAGAGACACCAGCCCCTAGGGGAGGAGAAAGGTGTGAAGCAGACAGAGGGAAATGAGGGACCTGTGCCTATTATATCAAAACAAGTGGCAGCAAAATGATGATCAACCGGCTCAGGGAAATGAGTCCCTCACTCACTGGTTGTCCCACAGAGGAAAGGAGGCTATAATGGGGGGGGAGCGAGAAAACATAGTGATATAGGGGAGGTGGTGCGATGCTTGCGACACAAAGACGAGACAATCCCAGGTTGTATAGCCCGATTTAAGAGTAAATGGGAGGAACATGCCAGAGGGTCCCTAGCTGAAAATGGGCCTCCAGCTGTTCACATTTTACTAAATTGTTTGCTGCCGGACAGGCTCAAGCTTTTAAATTGGTTAACCTAGATTGGTAAAATTAGCCGTGGGCGAATGTGATCACAACGTTTGTGAACATGACAATGGAAGGGGACAATGGCAATTAAAAGATGCAACACAAGGTACATGCTGGAGACGTGGTAAGATTGGGCAGTGGGCTCGAGATTGCAGATATTCCCCACAGCTACAGTAAGGGAATGCCCAACAGAGAGGGTGTCTAGGCCCTTACTGTACTTTTATAATCTCTAGAACGGCCCCACTCCCGTTACTGGGATGACAGGTACTGTGCAAACTTGGAGCAGTCTTACACTGTACTGCAGACGGTATGTTTATGGAACTCCCTCAAATGCAGACACATCAATTGTTAAATTTAACTAAGGAGGAAGAACAAGGGCAAAAGATGCCCATTTTATATTGTTGGCAATTAAGTAGCAATCCCTACAATGAATTGGTTAATTAAATCCATTGTGCTCTGCAGAGTGCAGGATTCAAAAGGCCAGTATTTACAGTATCTTGTTGAAACCAGCCAACAAGTTAAGCGAATGCATTGCACTAAATTATATACGTGCCTCTCTCATCCCAGATACGAGGAAAGAGTCTCCCCCCGGTTGAATAAACTCGAACAATTAACAGTGACCCCTTATTTGTTTTTTGGGGTCCTGGGATTAGGACCTCTCACCAAACTAAAAGGATCGATTTAAAATGGGAGAAATCTCTGAGTCACACTTGACTGTAGCTACTAGAGGTCCAGCAACAGTGAAGGAAATAGGAGAATGATAAAAAGGCTGAAGGACAAACAGTCAATTCATGTTTTAAATTTGCCAATTACACAGAAGGAACGATCACATGGGTCAGAAAGGAATGAGACACTATTTTTGAAAGACAACAGCCGTCTACTGAGGATCCTCCAAGGTTACCAATGGCTTTGGTCCAAGTACCCTCTGAACTATGGGCAAAGCATAATAATAATAATAATAATAATAATAATAATAATAATATCTTTTATTGCCATTACACATAAGTGCAACGAGATTTGGTTTGCAACTTCGAGATTTCGGTTACCAACCCTCGAGAACAAGGTTTGTAAAAACGAACATTTGACCAGTAACATCAACACAGACAAAAGTGCGAGGCCGGGGTAGACAGTCCATGGGGGGGGGGGGGGGGGGGGGGGGGTGGTGGTACTCAGCAGGGCCAGTTCAGAGCCGCTATAGCTCTGGGAATGAAGCTGTTCCTGAGTCTGGTAGTGCGGGCGTAGAAGGCCTTGTAACGTCTGCTGGAAGGGAGTAGTTCGAACAGTCCATTACAAGGGTGAGAGGAGTCTTTATGTATGCTGACGGCCTTCCTGAGGCATGTGTGGTAGATGCCCTCCAAGGCTGGTAGCGGTGTCCCAATAATCTGTTGCGCTCTGTGGACAACGCGCTGAAGAGCTCTCCTCTCCGCCTCCGTGCAGCTGAGATACCACACAGAGATGCCATACGTTAGTATGCTCTCTGTGGTGCAGCGTAGAAGGTCGTCAGCAGCTGTTGGGGCAGACCAGTCCGTTTCAATGTTCTCAGGAAGAACAGTCGTAGCTGTGCCTTTTCATGGGTGACGAGTCATGGGGGACGAGTGCATTCAACCCCTGAACATAAAGTGACTTTAAAAAAGGGTGCTGCCTTGCCATGTCTAAAACAATATTGACTGACTCCAGAGGCTGACGAAGGGATAGCTATGGTCATAGTATCTTTATTACAGCAAGGAGTATTAGTGAAAATGCAAAGTCTGTGTAATACTCCTATTCTGCCAATCCCAAAAGTGGGAAGACGTAATGAATGGCATTTCTTGCAAGACCTGAGAGCTATTAAAAAAAAAGTGATCCCTATTGCTCTTTTAGTACCTGACACCAATATTATTCTGTCATCTATACCGGCAGAAGCTGACACCTTTACAGTAATTGACCTATGTTCAGTCTTTTAGTCCATACCCCTGCATAAATACAACCAGTTCCTGTTTGCTTTTACCTACAAAGATCAACAATGCATCTGGACTAGGCTACCCCAGGGGTATACTGAACGCCCAACCATATATGCAACAGCAGTGGAAAATAATCTAGAGGAATATCAATTATCAGAGAGGTCTACTTTGATCGATGACCTTTTAGTAGCCTCTGTGACAAGTCCTGATTGTACTCAATTAAAATGCTGCACCATTTGTCAGGAAGATGGCATAAAGTATCCCTGGGAAAATGACAGTTCTGCCAGCCTAGTGTACAGTATCTGGGATTCCAGCTGCTGAAAGGCAGAAGGAGATTTGAAAGAGACCCAGTAAAAGCAATGGAGAACATCCCGGTCCCGAAGATAAAGAAGGACATTCTTTCCTTCTTCGGCATGGTGGGTTACTGCAGACAGTGGATCCATGACTGCAGGGAACTAGATGCAGCATTGCGTTCAGCCACCTTGCAGACTAAACCCTCCAGGGTAGTATGGACTGCAGAAAGAGACCAGGTGTTTGTAACAACATGAACAGCAGTAAAAGTAAAAGAAAAAGCAGATTGGGTACATGCTACCAGATGTAAACTGCATCACGCCGATGGAACCTTCGAAGAGAAGGAAACACAAGAATCATAAAAGTTTATAATGATAAATAAAGAGTATTAAAATGTAGACATATTCCTTATTAACTATTTTTGTAGTATTAAGAACTTATGAATATACTAACATTGTGTGGGATCAGAGAGGATGAGGGTGAAGTTGAGTATGAAATCAACGAACAACTTTCATACAGAAAATTGTGAATTTGCTGATCTAAGTAAACAAGCTTCCTCAGCTGATTAGAATGTTGGGTTTGTGCTCATATTCCTTTGCTTGCTCAAGGACGGATTCCAACCAAAAATTATAATTGGACATTCCTGGCTCAATTTTTGCAACTGATTAATGAGAGAAAATTATTATTTTACTTCGGAGTCGCGTGAGTGACTACGTGAAGAAGCCCCGCCAGGCTCATGTGCGTCATTACGTCCGTGCATGTTGCACTGAACGGGCTGAAGGGCACAGCTCCATCAGCGGTAAGTAGAAAACCCGCAGGTAAGTGGTTTTAAAAACTTTGCCTGAGAGTATTTAACTCCGCAAAGCTGGCTCGAGAAGTCAGTAGGAGTTGGTGGTATGGAGCAGTCAGGTAGGAGAGTTCGCTCTAAGTGTGGGTCCACGGATTCACTAAATCGATCGGGTCGGGAGATTAGCGCGGCAACGCCGGTTCCGATACCATTTTACCGACAGCAGTTTCATTAGAAAGTGAACTTTCCACACCAGTTCCAGTTACTCAGGAGGCTGAGGCCACCGACAGCCATAGAAAGGCAAAAAGAAAATCTATTAGACCCGTGTTATCAGACTAGTCTGAAGAAGAATGTGACTCCAGATAATAAAAGAATGTGGGGGAGGATGCAGAATGTGGAGAAGATGCTCCAAACTCTGATAAAACAAGGGTCTAAGGACCCAGTGATTCCCCAGGCAGCTGTTCAACAAGGCCCATATCAAGAGGAATATGTAGACTATCAGCAAGGGGATTTCCTTCCAGCGCCTTGTTTAGGACAGGAGGATGCCTCCCTAATATATGACTTGGGAGAAGCAGGGCAGGATGAAGCTGACCCTGAGTCTGGTGTCCCTGCTTATGTGCAAACACCAGAGCACAAGAGCCACGCTCCGGGTGTCCCGGATATTGCAATGAGTTTTGCTATTCCGGAGGGGACTGGTGAGGCAATGGACGAGTACCTTGCCAACAACGTTAGTTATTTAGTGTCTCACCAGCTCCAGCAAGCTATAATGCAAGAGACTACCAACAAGTACAAAACACCTGTCAATTGTGCATCATTGAAAGTGTCTACGGTGAACCCAGCTATTTGGGTACCCATGAGTCCTTCTATGAGAGCACAGAGGTTCGACATCAACACGTCCTCCAACTGGTGGCTGCAGCAATTACTGCATTTGGCACTATGGTCAAAGGGACCATGATTAATCAGACACAAAAAGATATGTTGGCTCTGTTATGCAATGCATTTTTTGAAGTAAATTGCATTAGAAAAATCGGCATCAGGCCAACTCTTAATCAAAAATTTGCTGCATTGTGTAAGGCAACAAATATACAAACGCCTGAGTTCCTGTTTGGAACGGACCTTGTCAAACAAATACGTGATATTGATGATGAGGCAAAAACAATTGGTTTGATGCAGCCAAACACATCACGGCCACCTATTCGCAAACCTGGGTTTGTGTACCGAAGATCGGATCCAGGTGCTGGACCGAGCAGGGGGAGGCCAGTGGGGCAACGAGGTTACTCACCAAGACAAAGCAGATTCAACCCCAATATGAGTAGACAGCAGGCTTACAGGTGAACTGCAGAGGTACAGGGAACTTTTGTTAAAGGTTCTGATGCACAACCTCCTATTGGAGGTAGATAACAATTGTTTTACAATGAATGGTGCTGTAAAACATCTGATATGTTTATACTAAATACTGTGTCAGGTTCTACCATTGAGTTTATCTCAGGGATAGATCCACCTCAGCAGCACAAGCCAAATAAAATGGTGGTGTTTTCTGCTCCAGAGACTGAACAGGTTAACGAAGAGATTAAGAATTTATGTCAAAAAGGAGTGATTGAGAAAGCCATTACTCCTTCTCAACAATTTGTGTCTAATATATTCCCCAGACCTAAGAAAGATGGGGGTTGTAGAGTAATTCTGGACCTCACTCACTTAAATTCTTCAGTTCTCTATAGACATTTTAAAACGGACACCTTCATTACTGCAAAACAGCTGGTCTCACAAGGTTGTTATATGGCAACTATTGATTTGCAAGATGCATATTATTCAGTGCCAATTCATGCTCATTATCGCAGGTACTTGAAATTTAATTGGATGGGACAGCTGTGGCAATACAAAGCATTGCCAAATGGATTAAGTTCAGCACCTAGTCTATTTACTAAATTGTTAAAACCTGTGCTGGGGCTGTTAAGGGCCCGTAATCACATTGTCATGGCCTATTTCGATGATGTCTTAATTATCAGCAACACTAAAGAGTCAGCTGAGGAGTCGGTTGCAGTAACCAAAAATGTGTTTAAATCGTTAGGATTTTTGGTCCATCCAACTAAGTCTAAATTACAGCCAACCCAAAATATTCAGTATTTGGGATTTCTTATTGATTCAGTTGATATGACAGTAACATTACCAGCAGCCAAGGTTGTGGATATTGCTGATGTCTGTACTTGCCTCACACAAAAACTTTATCCCTCCATCCGAGCAGTCGCTAAGGTCATTGGGAAGTTGGTAGCAGCTTTCCCTGCAATACAGTTCGGTCCTTTGCATTATCAACATTTGCAAAGAGCAAGAGAACAAGCACTAAAAGAGCATACAGGCAATTTTGATCAGGTTATGCAGTTACAACCACAGCTCTAGCAGAATTGCAGTGGTGGATTGTTAATGTCAGTCAAGTTTCCAATAACATTTTGGTGCAGGAACCTTCAATGATTTTACAGACTGGTGTGAGTGCTCTCGGATGGGGGGCTACGGACATTGAGTCTAGCTGTGGAGGTAGATGGAATGAACAAGAAGGTTTGATTCTACATACACAAGGGATAAATTATTTTGGAATTATTGGGGGCATTTTATGGGTTAAAGGCATATTGCTCCACAAAGAATAATTTACACATTCAACTCCAGATTGATAACACTACAGCAGTGGCATATATTAATCATATGGGAGGAGCGAGATCAGTTTCATGTGATAGCATGGCTAATCTCATATGGCATTGGTGTATTTCAAGAAACATTTGGGTTTCAGCCATCTATCTACCAGGGGTAGACAATGTGGTGGCAGACCAAAGGTCACGAAAATTTAATGACAATATAGAATGGATGTTGAATTCTAAAGTTTTTCAAACAATTGTCACTCGATTTGGATTGCCAGATATTGATCTGTTTGCATCCAGACTGAATCACCAGTTGCCTAAATATGTTTCATGGGAGCCAGATCCAGGAGCAGTAGCTGAGGGTGCATTTTCGTTACATTGGGGGCACTCATTATTTTATATTTTCCCTCCATTTTGTCTGATTACGAAATGTCTAACCAAAATAGAGCGTGACTCCGCCACAGGCGTTTTGATGGTCCCAGATTGGCGAACACAACCATGGTTCCCATTGGTACTCAGAATGATGGCTCAGCAATTCATGATGGTTCCCAGCTGCAGTAATTTGTTGGTGCATCCGGTTACAGGAGAAAGTCACCCATTACATGACCGTAAAAATTTGTTGGTCTGCAGGTTCTGAACAGACCATTCCAAGGCCTTGGATTGTCGAACAGGACCATGGAGGTTATCACTGCAGACTGGAGGAATAGTACTAAAAAACAATATGTGGTTCATATAAAGAAATGGGAGATGTTCTGTGTACAGTCAAATATATCTTACCATACTGCAAGCATAAGTGATGTGTTGGAGTTCCTTGCTAAATTGCATTTTGATGAGCACTTGAGTTATTGTGCTATTAACGGTGCTCAGAGCGCTTTGTCCTCCTATTTAGGGCAGTCCTCAGGACATCAGCCTATCAGGGCTCATCCGTTAGTATCCCGAATTATGAGAGGAATTTTTAACAAAAACCCTCCTAAACCCAGATATACAGAAATCTGGGATATCAGTATAGTTCTCACACTGCTTCGGCAATGGACTCCAATTACGTCGTTGTCTATGCAGAGATTAACTCTGAAAGTGGTTATGCTAATGGCGCTGGTTTCAGCACAACGTGTACAAACATTACAATTGTTACGAATAGATTGTATGCATTTGTCTGTAGATTACATTACATTTTATGTCTATGATTTAATCAAAGCAGGCCAGGTATGGCAGGAACCAAGGTGATGTTTAAAGCATATCCTGTTGACCAAATGTTATGTGTAATTAAACACTTAAGACAATATCTTGAGTTAACAAGGAGTTCTGAGACAGGACTGCTCATTAGTCACAAAAAGCTATTAGTCACAAACTATTTCAAGATGGTTGAAACAGGTTCTCAATTGTGCTGGAGTCGACACTCATGTGTTTAAATCTCACTCCACCAGGGTGGCTTCCACATCCGCGGCGAAGGCTCAGGATGTGCCGCTAGACCAAATCCTCGCGGCCGCAGGATGGTCTAGAGAATCAACTTTCTCACAGTTCTATGATAAACCTATACAGACAGTGCCACGGTTTGCGCATGCTGTTTTGGGTTCCATTTAATTCATTTGCTTTGTTTATATCATTGTTTGTAATTTCCTCCTGGGATAGAGGGGTTATTACTGATTTTTGTTATTATTGTTATTAAAAATAGTTATTGAATAATTTGAAACAATGTTCAATATATTATTTATTTACTACTGTGTCAACCGAAGCAGATTGTCGTATGGAGTGCATCTACGGCATGTAAACACAGAGCTTTGAAATCTTCACGTAGTCACTCATGTGACTCCGAAGTAAAATAGTAAGATTAAACGAGAACTTACCAGTTCGAAGTTTGATCCTTATTTTATGAGGAGTTACATTGAGGGATTACGTGCCCTCCACTCCCACCCTCATAATCTAAGATATCATCTGGTAGTTCTGGTCTTCTTAAAGCCTTACTATGTTACTTCGGCTATATATGTTTCTGTGTTTTCACGCCGCTGCTTTGAAGTATGACGCGCATGCGCCTGGCGGGGCTTCTTCACGTAATCCCTCAACGTAACTCCTCATAAAATAAGGATCAAACTTCGAACTGGTAAATTCTCATTTAATCTTACTATTCTCCTTTCTTATTATGTGTTGATCATAAAGATCAGCAAGGAGGGACCTGTGGAAGAAAACTTAATATTCTTCTTTATTTAATTGGAATTCAACAAGGTAATGAAAGGGTGTTTTGGATGTGACAATTGGCAGCTCTTGCTTGACCAGGTGCAGAAGATGTTCGTGAGAATCGACAAAGTAAGATTAGACGCATTACCTCCGGTCTGGGAATGTGATGAATTGTGGATGGTAAATATAAACATGAAATGGGAGGAGATAACGAAGCTTGTTTACATTTCTGAGAAGTTACAGTGGATCACCTGCACCCCCTACCGCTAGTAGTATAGATATGTTGCAGTAATTGGGACATGCAAGAAGAGGAGATTAGTTTAACATGGCATTATGTACAAACATTGTGGGCAGAAGGGCCTGTTCCTGTGATGTACTGTTCTATGTTCTATTTTCAGTGGATACGATAAAATATCAAAGAAAAATGGGTTGATCAAATAAAATACTCCATGTAGCTGTAAACATAATGTTTCAAGTTCAAGTTTACATTTATTGTCACTGTACCAATTGGTACAGTGAGATTTGAGTTACCATACAGCCACACGAATAAAAAGAACACAACACACGATAGAATTTACCATGAACATCCCACACAGCGGAATCAACATTTCCCACTGTGAGGGAAGGCAATAAAGTTGCCTTCTTCCTCTTTGTTGGTCACCCATGGTCTGGGCCTTTTGAGCCCTCCGCAGTCGCCGCTACAGTGGCCCGATGTTCAGGCCCTCTCGCCGGGATGATCAGAACTCCAATGTCGGAACAGAAGAACATTCTCAGCGGCTTGGAGCTTCCGAATCAGCCACTTCTTACCGGAGACCACGGCTCCCGAAGTCTGCAGGCAGAGCTGGGCAGAGATTCAACACTGGCAGCCCTTGGCAAAAGGATCCCAGGACCCATCAATGTTAAAGTCAGCGCCGCCCGTGGCTAGAAGCTCCACAACCACAGCTCCTCGATGTTGAAGCAGCGGGCCCAACACTCCGGAGCTTCAACACGGCGAGCCCCGGTAAGGCATCGCCTGTACCTCGATGGCAATCAATACTGCGCCACTGCTGAAGCTCTGGTCAGTCTCCAGTGGGGGGGGGGGGGGGGGGGCAAAGACGCGACTCGGAGAATAGTCGCATCCTTGACCAGATAGTGACTGATAAATGGTTTCCCCCTTTTCTGCCCCACTCCCCCACATAAAAAGAACTAAGAAGTCTAAGAATGTATAGTTCTGGCTATAAGAAATAACTGCCACCATCATCTAACAGGTACATTTAATATCTATTACTATCTTTTTCATTTCTTCTCTATTCAGATTATAATCTTGGTCAAGCCAATCATAACTGACAAATGGATGGTTATGACATGTGAATTCATTCTTATATGTTTGAGAGTGTGTGTGGTTTTATTCTCATCTGTTCCTACCTCTGCAAATTGATCCATATATTTTTTCATTTGTGTTTTAGTTAAACTTGCGTTCCTATCAATTGTAGAGGTAATAGATACACTGGCTTCAAGCGCTTTTCAATGGAATAGACACAGTCCTTTTTTCTCTCCTGCATTTGTGTCATTTTTCAACATAGGGAGAGTGTATATTTGAGCTCCTATTAAAAATACATTGCTAGATACAAAGTATAATGCCAATGACCAGATTTCTCAGCTCATTTTTTTCATGATGAAGAATGATTAAGTGTCGTGTTGGGCAACTCTGACTTTTGTCCAAGTTACGCTAAATTGTGCAGTTCATGTTTTCAAACTTGAATTTTCCTTAGATTTGCTTTGTGGGAGGGATTATTATTTACTGTCAATACAAACATTATGTAGAACTGAATAACTTGTTTGCACGTGACAAATTTTCTAAAAACTTAGAGAGTAAATTTTACTTTTAATAGAAATAGCAAATTATTCATAATAACCATGTTCTACTTCCTCAGGCTTTTATAACAATGATTTCATTTCGGAGTCACGTGAGTGACTTCGTGAAGAACCCGCCAGCACGCATGCGCGGCATATCGTCGCTCGCATTTGCAGTCGACGGCTGGAGGTGGAGTGTGGCTCACCACCAGCCCTAAAATAAGGACCGCCCAGGTAAGTATAAGGCAACCTTGAGCTGGTTGTCCCTGTTATTGAATCTTTTTTGTTCACAGGGACTATGGATAGGAGGAGTATGGGTCGCAGGACTTCCGAAAGGAGTCGTCGACCACTTTTCCCAGAGCTCTCTACATCGGCAGCACCCGCTGGTTGGGCCGGGAAAAAGGCACGAAAGTCGGGCAGACCTGTGATTACAGGACCCGACCCACCGACACAGCTGTGTACAGGCGGCGAGGCCGCAGAACAGCAAAGTGGGACAGCGCCTGAGCAGGTAGACCCTGACTCTATTTCTTTGCCTCCCACTGGAAGGGAGACATTGGCTGAAATGAGCAAACGGGTTACCCGTGCTGCTGCACGGCCCTTCTCTCCGGCTACTAGAGGAAGAGCCAGGGATAGAGCTGCTCAACAGCCAAGCCCTACCATCATCAATGGGAAGTTTGAGGCAGCCAGGGGAAGAGGAGGATATACTGGTACACGAACCTGTGGCACCTGAGATTCATCAGGAGGAGCTATTGGATGTGGCAACCAAATTTGCTTTACCCAAATCTTCGGGTCAACCTCTAAAACGCAAGCTAGCTGCCACCATTGATTTTCTGACGAACCACCAGTTACAGGATCAGGTCCTTGCTGAAGCCATGAACAGGTACAAGGGCAGAATACTCACCAAAAGCCGCAAGACGGCGGACTGGTGATTTTTTGAGACCCGAGTCTACTGACAGACCAGGGAGGGCCAGTATTGACTCACCACCCAGCAGATCCGGCAGAAGTCGTGCAGGTGGAGTCTCACCACGGTCACCGCATCTCCCATTAGCTGCAGGATGTGACCGTACGTCGCCTGTGTCCAGGAGAAGGACAGGCGGCAAGCCCGCACGGACGTCGGGTCACCACGCTGTGGCGGCAGGTGCCGACAATGCATCGCATATGGCCTTTGAGGCAAGCGGACCAAGCTCGTCCAAAAGGAGGCGAACGAGCAGCAGATCCGCGCGGGAGTCGCATAGCCCCGCAGAAGCGGCAGGCAGCAGCTTTATGTCACGGCACCGAGATTCTTACCTCGACGAGGTATGGGCCAGTGATAGGAGCCTCAGAAGGTCCTTCGGGCATGAGGGCTCCGACCTCCCATTCACATACGATGAAGGTCACTTAGAACAAATGGAGAGAATGATGGAACGCATCCTGCAGCAGAATCAACAGCAGGAAATTCCCAGTTCCAGAGGTTTATTGGATATATCCCCATCATCAATGGGAAGTTTGAGGCAGCCAGGGGAAGAGGAGGATATACTGGTACACGAACCTGTGGCACCTGAGATTCATCAGGAGGAGCTATTGGATGTGGCAACCAAATTTGCTTTACCCAAATCTTCGGGTCAACCTCTAAAACCCAAGCTAGCTGCCACCATTGATTTTCTGACGAACCACCAGTTACAGGATCAGGTCCTTGCTGAAGCCATGAACAGGTACAAGGCGCCGAGCAATTGTAACTCGCTTAATGTGCCCACAGTGAATATGCCTATTTGGGGTAATATAAGCCCGGGCATCAGAGCACAGGAAATAAAGCTACAAAGAATCCTGAAGTTGCTCACATCTGGGATCACTGCATTTGCGAGGTCAGTGGATGGTGTGGATTTGAGTACTGAACAGGAAGATACTCTTGCATTATTATGCAATACACAATACGAAATAAACGCATTTCGTAAATCTACCATCAAGCCCACATTAAATCCTAAGTTTGCTGGGCTATGTAGAGCATCTCCGACGCCACCACCTAGACAATTGTCCGGGGAAGACCTACCGAAGCAGGTCAAAGATCTAGATGACCATGCGAAAACAGTGGGACTCATGAGGTCACACCCCTCGAGTAGACAAGCGGCTAGGAAATTACCATACTCTAGACCGCGAGGTCAACCCGAGAGACCAGCAAGGACCTACATGCCGGCGCCTCCGCAATTCCAACAATACCATCAGCCGAGGCCTTTTTTAGGGCAAGGCCCGCAGCGGCCGGCATGGAAGATGTGGCAAAACCCAGCACCTCCACGTCCCACCAAACTTGTCAGGGACCGCCGGTAACCATGGAGGTAAGGCGGTCTGGATTTTATGCAGTTGCATGTTTAACCTCACATGTTGGAGGGAGATTACGGTTCTTTAAGGATGCATGGGATACCATCACTTCAGATGAGTTTATCTTACAAAGTATTCAAGGCTATGAGATTGAGTTCATAAATGGACAACTTCCCCCACCTCAGCACATGCCGAATCGCAAATTTGCGCTTTCCAATAAGGAAGTAGCAGAAGGCTGTGCTGAAATCTTGAGATTCCAAGAAAAAGGGGTGATAGAAAGGACAATCCATGAACCAGTTGAGTTCGTATCCAACATCTTCACAAAAACTAAGAAAGATGGTGGATGCCGGGTTATCATAGATCTAACCCATTTGAATACTTTTGTAAAATATATCCATTTTAAAATGGACACATTTGAAACAGCCAAATCTTTGGTTTCTAAGGGCTGCTTCATGGCATGCATTGATTTAAAAGATGCATACTATTCGGTATCCATTCAGAAACATCACAGGAAGTTCTTAAAATTTATTTGGATGGATCAACTTTGGCAATATAGAGCTTTGCCCAATGGGCTTACCACAGCTCCCAGATTGTTTACCAAATTACTAAAGCCAGTGTTAGCAACACTGAGGAAGCAAAACCATACAGTTATGGCTTATTTGGATGATATCCTAATTATTGGAAATACTTTGGAATCAACAAATTTGGCAGTTACAGCCACTGTTTCATTGTTTCAGAAAATGGGATTCATTATCCATCCAGATAAATCAAAGTTCTGTCCCTCACAGGTCATGGACTATCTGGTGTTTACTATTGATTCCAATCGAATGATTACCACCATTCCAATTAACAAAGTTGGGGATATCATTGAAGCATGTAATAATCTGGTCTGCGCCAGTACACCATCAATTAGACAAGCTGCTAAGGTAATTGGGAAAATGGTAGCAGCTTTTCCAGCTGCACAATTTGGACCTTTATATTATCAAAATTTGCAAAGATCCAAGATTTTAGCATTAAAATTGAATGCTGGACATTTTGATAGACCCATGCAGCTGCCATTCAAGGCAAAAATTGAGTTACAATGGTGGATTGATAACATCCGTAACTCATTCAAACCCATCATTGTGCCTCGTCCGTCGGTGTATTTACAAACTGACGCAAGCTCCCATGGCTGGGGAGCTACTGATAACAACTCTAGTTGTGGGGGAAGATGGGACGCACTTGAATCTACTCTTTTGTTATCACAAGGGATAAATTATTTGGAGATGCTTGGGGCATTCCACAGACTCAGAGCTTATTGTTCAAAACTTACTGACACTCATGTCCGTCTTCAAATAGACAACACCACTGTGGTGGCATATTTAAATCATATGGGCGGTACCAGGTCAATTTCATGTGATGAATTGGCTAATACAATTTGGCTCTGGTGCATACAACGGAATATTTGGATATCAGCTACCTATCTTCCAGGTAAGCTCAACACAGTGGCGGACACCAGGTCACAAATATTTAATGACAACAATGAATGGATGTTAAATTCCCAAATATTCACCAAAATCGTAGCCAAATTTGGTAAACCGGATATTGACCTTTTCGCGTCACGGTTAAACCATCAGGTACCAACATATGTATTATGGGAACCAGATCCTGGGGCAATGGCGATGGATGCTTTCTCGCTAGACTGAAATGGTTTTTCTATGCATTTCCTCCATTTTGCCTCATCAGTCGGGTATTGCGGAAAATCCAATCAGATTCTGCAAAAGGCATTCTTATCATACCTGACTGGCCTACACAACCATGGTATCCGGTGGTCCTTGGAATGATAAGTGAACCATGGGCTCTCTTGGAGAATTGCCCACAGTTGGTGACGAACCCTGTTACAGGGGAACACCATCCCTGCCACAGTCATCTGAAATTATTGGCTTGCAGGTTTTGAATAGACCATTGCTGCAGTATGGTCTCTCATCAAGGACCATGGATACAATCGGAGCATCATGCAGGGAGTCTACAAGACGGCAATATCTGACCCAAATAAGGAAATGGGAAGCCGACTGCGGCCGCATGAACATTGCCTATGACTCCGTCACCACATCAGATGTGCTGGAATTCCTTGCGGGGTTGTACCATGATGAACACCTCAGCTACAGTGCCATTAATAGTGCCAGGAGTGCGCTATCATCCTACCTTACTATCGAGGTAGGATCTAATAAGCTAGTGTCCAAATTGATGCGAGGCATATTCAATTCAAATCCACTCCGACCTCGTTATAATGTTACCTGGGACATTGGGATAGTTTTAACCCTACTCAGGACATGGTCACCCATGGCTGGACTCGCTTTGGACAAACTCACCTTGAAGTTGGTGATATTATTGGCACTTACCTCAGCACAACGGGTACAGACGCTACAAAAAATTAAGATTGATAAAATGGTCTCTACCCCAGAAAAAGTAACTTTTTACATTGATGAGTTACTAAAGCAGCATAGACCTGGGTTTACAGGGCTGCAGCATTTCCCGGCATACCCCACTGATGTGAGGCTATGTATAGCCACCCATATCCGTCACTATATTAAAGTGACGTGGACTCTAAGGGGAATGGAGAAATATTTGCTGATTAGCCACAAAAAAACACATCATAGAGTGTCGGTTCAGACGATCTCCAGATGGCTCAGGATCGTCTTGGATGCAGCAGGTATTGACATTAATGTCTTTAAACCCCATTCCACCAGGGCTGCATCGACGTCGGCGGCAAGGGTCATGGAGGTGCCTATGGACCATATTCTTGCCACAGCGGGATGGGCTAGTGAAGCCACTTTTCAGCAGTTTTATAACAAACCTGTTGCCGCTCCTGTTATGTTCGCGGAGGCCATGCTGAATGCGGGTCAAGAACATACAGCTATTCCCCAGTGAGGGTTTTTTTCTTTGTTATAATTAATACACATTATTATGTTTTCAGTGCATCCAGTCTGAAACATGATTATACTCCTATCCATCCATATTGTGGCGTGTGTGAGAGTATGGACGTGGTCCAGGGCATGAAATCACAGAGCTTTGAAGTCTTCACGAAATCACTCACGTGACTCCGAAATGAAATAGTAAGATTAAACGAGAACTTACCAGTTTGAAGTTTGATCTTTATTTTATGAGGAGTTGCGATGAGGGATTTCGTGCCCTCCGCTCCCAACCCTCTATCATAAGGTCAACTGGTAAATAGAGTCTCTTCAATCTTACTATAACAAGTCATTTCTTTGTTGTTGGTTCTGTGATTCCACACCGCTGCTTTGAAGAATGTCGCGCATGCGTGCTGGCGGGTTCTTCACGAAATCCCTCATCGCAACTCCTCATAAAATAAAGATCAAACTTCAAACTGGTAAGTTCTCGTTTAATCTTACTATTTTATTTGTGTGGCAATTTATGGCATGAACACTGATCTTCATTTTTTCCAATAGATATGTCGTTGAGATATCAAAACAGAGGCTGTGGGTGAAGCGTACGGGCTTTGAAGTTGATTTGCTGAAGAAATGTAATATTGAAATATCTATCGGAGGCACCCAGCCATCATCAAGGACACACACCACCCTGGCCAAGCTCTCATTTCAGCTGCCATCAGGAAGATGTCTGAAAACCATGACCTCCGGGTTCAGGAACTGTCCACAAACTGATTTGGTTGCTCTAAGCACTTCAGGTTTTTTGCAATAATATTGAGGTTTTTAATTTATTGATTTTTCTTTGGTTATTAAGTTATCTATGAGTACTGTGTTTACAGTCATGTTATGCTACTGCAAGTAAGAATTTCATTGTTCAGTTCTCTCTGTTTTCAGTACATTTGACAACTAAACACACTTGACTCTTGAGTCAGCATCTATGGAGCAGTCTGAAGAAGGGTCTCAACCCGAACATCGCTTATTTCCTTCGCTCCATAGATGCTGCCTCACCAGCTAAGTTTCTCCAGCATATCTGTCCACCGTCGATTTTCCAGCATCTGCAGTTCCTTCTTAAACATGACTCTTGAGTCAGACTTTACCTGCAACTGTGCTAAAGGTAGCACTAGATTGGAGAGTTGTGAAATCAGACAGATTAAATCGCACTCCACACATAGAATGTATCCATAAGTGTGACATGGTATGCAGGAATACAGCAGACACCCAAAACTGTACTTCATCTTATCCCACAGTGATTAAGAAAAGCACATGGAAAAGGAAACGGAATGTCGGAGAGGAGCAGGGTGAAACACACAGCAGAGGCAGCCAGTCAGTCTGGAAGATGTTGATTTAAGTTCTGCAAGGTTCAGTTTGTTCAAAAGTTGAATACAGTAGAAAGATTAAGCATGTCAAGCAGTAAAGGACATCCATGATAGCAAAGGTGCGATGATTTATGAATGTAATCATGAAATCATTTTCTATTTTCATCCTTCCTTCGGTTGCTTGGTTTGCAGAGGTTTCTTCAATCCACAGACCATATCAGATGGTCAACATGGTGGCAGAAGGTAAAGGGCCCAACAGTTACCCCAGTACTCCTGTTCGTTGGGCCAATCCAGTCCAAATAGGGGAGAAGCAGGCTTGTGCCTGGGATCCAATTTCTTATGTCATTACATAGCAGAGAAGTATTGGTGACTATGAAACAACTATTGTTAAAACCCATTGTGTTGGCTAAAAACATTTGTGGAAATAAATCAGTCATCTTTAGTGTGTCGAAAGGAACAGCAGATACTGGTATATACCGAAGATAGATGCAAAGTTGTGGAGTAACTTAGGTCAGGCAGCATCTCTGGAGAAAAAGGATGGGTGATGTTTCGGGTTGGGGTCCTTCTTCAGTCTGCTGAGTTACTTCACAACTTTGCATCTATGTTCAGTCATCCTGACACAATTTAGCCTATTTATGACTTCAGACCCGTAACTGTTCTCTGAAGTGGCTTGGCAAGCTACTTGGTTGCAGTGCCCATTAGCAATGAGCAGTAGAAGTTGGCAATGCTGGCAACATCCAACTCCAGTGGATGATCATAAAATAACCTTTAAGGTTTTTGAGTTGTTTAAGAAAGAACTGCAGATGCTGGAAAAATCGAAGGTAGACAAAAAATGTTGGAGAAACTCAGCGGGTGACCAGCATTTACGGAGAGAAGGAATAGGTGACGATTCGGGTCGAGACACTTCTTCAGACTGATGTCAGCATTTAATCAGCAGTTAAGCTGGAGTGTTGACTTTCATCTTGAGAGGTGACGTTATTCCATTGAAGATTTATTTCACAGCGTGTATCCACGTGTTAGATGAATCAATAGAATCGATATGGGAGCCCATATTTGTCATGACACATAGGTAATAAAACAAATAAATGTCAAATATTTTGAAAAAGAATCTTACATTTCAAAATCTAGTAATTATTATAATGTCTGAGGAATCTATAAATTCACAGTAATACTATCATTCCGAAATTCTCTAGGCAATGTTTGATCATCTTGAAATGAAAATTATATTTAAAAGCATTTAAGGGAAAGAGAGACCCAAATAGATAGATTGATTGGTTGAAAGATACAGCATGGAAACAGGCCCTTCAGCCCACCGCATCCATGCTGACTATCGATCACACGTGGGAGGAAACTCGAGCACTCGGAGGAAACACGTGTAGTGTCACAGGGAGAAAGTGCAAACTCCACACAGACAGCACCTGAGGTGAGGTCGGGAGGCATCAGTTCCACCAGCTGGCAATATTGTGCTGCCCTTATTCTGGGGTATTGAGTGCTTTCCTTATTGGGGAACATTGTGTTTAAAAACTCTGCAAACTGGCTCAGAGGGATCAAAATTGTGAAAGAGGCCCCTCTAAAAATAAATTGCAGAAAAAAATGAAAAAGGATGCACAAAGTACAACAGATCTAAAGTTAGTTAAATGCAAGAGAAACACGGTGGACCTACAAGGCAGCCGAAGAGAGACAGAATGGATTCAAACAACCCGGACTGTTAACAAGTCCAAGCCCTTACAGCTCGGGAAGAGATTTCCAGTCTTAGCTAATGTGCGTGCGAGTCATATTTTCAGAGGGATTAGAACGACTCATTCCACATCCATTAAATTCAGAATTTGTCATGGAAAAAAAATAGACTGGTGGTTGCTATAGATACAAATGACTGAATGTCCAAGAGGCTGGGAATTTGAACATAAAGTAGCTGAGTATTTCCATCAGCAGGAGATCTGTACATGTTCAAGAAACTGCCACAATGAAAAAAAAATCATTTAAAATCTTGAAAGATACCTTGATGAGAACATTTTAAATTCTGTTCCATCTAATCCTAATCTTAATATTTGCTTCAATATGTCTCCATGACAAATTTATTGTGATAAGTAAACACCGAAAAATGTGGAAATTAACTGATGGCTGTCCACATTTTAATATCTTCTTCAGATAATGTGAAATAAAGGTTCTTTGCCAATTAATATATTACTGATTTATGAATGAGTTTAGAGGAATTACACATTGTATAAAACAAAGTGATTATATTGTCTTATATTGGGAAATATAAATAAGTAAAAAAAAATATATGGGAATAAGAACATTAAAATAATGGAGATTACTTATGGTAGGAAAATACAATATTATAGAAATGTTAAAAAAATAATGCAAGGGACATTTAGAGAGAAGAGAAAAGTAGCAAAATCCATTAATTAAAGAGACTAAAACGAGAGCTGGGTAGGTAGTCTGAACTTTATTTCTTGAAGTGGAAATGTCAAAAACTAGAATGTGAGAAGGGCAAAGTTTAAAGATGTGCAGGGCAAGTTTTATACACAGTGAGTAGCGGGTGTCTTGAACCCAGGGGTGATGATGAAGGCAGACACAATAGTGGCATTTAATAGTAAGATTAAATGAGAACTTACCTGTTCGAAGTTTGATCTTTATTTTATGAGGAGTTACGATGAGGGATTACGTGAAGAAGCCCCGCCAGGCGCCTGCTCGGCATACTTCATAGCAGTGGCGTGAAAATCACAGAACCAATAGCCGAAGTAAGATAGTAAGGCCCAATCAAGACTAGAACTACCAGATGATCTTTTAGATTATGAGGGTCAGGAGTGGAGGGCACGTAATCCCTCATTGTAACTCCTCATAAAATAAAGATCAAACTTTGAACAGGTAACTTCTCGTTTAATCTTACTATTTTACTTCGGAGCCACGTGAGTGACTATGTGAAGATTTTGAAGCTCTGTGATATTCATGCCGTAGATTCATTCCATACGACACACTGCTTCAATTGACACAGTAGTGAGTAAATAATATTATTAAACATTGCTTGAATAATGCAATAAATATTTTAATAATAATAAAAGAAAAGTAATACCCTTCTATCATAAGGGAAATTACAACAAAAGATATGAATCATTACATAAAAGAAAGCAAACAATCAAACAGAACCCAACACTACATGTCCAAACTCTGGCACCGTGATAATAGGTTTATTGTAAAAGTTTCCTCTTTACACCATCCTGCGGCCTCTAAAATTTAGTCGAGCGGCACGTCCTGTGCCATCGCCGGGGACGTGGACGCTGCCCTGATGGAGTGAGATTTAAACGCATCAGTGTCTACTCCAGCTAAATCCAAAACCTGTTTTAACCATCTAGAAATAGTTTGTACTGACACTTTTTTGTATGGTTCCTTATGGGCAATAAGCATTGTTGTCTCACAACCTTGGAGACTCTTGGTTACTTCAATATATTGAGTCAGATGCTTAACCATACACAATGTTTGGTCGACAGGATATGCTCTAAAGATTACCTTGGTTCCAGACTTCAACGGTCTACTTTGTTTGATTAGATCATAAACATAAAAAGTAATGTTATCTGCAGACAAGTGCATACAATCTAAACGTAACATTTGCAATGTTTATACTCTTTGCGCTGACGCTAATACCATAAGCATTACAACTTTAAATGTTAATTTCTGAAAAGACAGTGACGTAATTGGAGCCCATTGCAGGAGCAATGTGAGAACAATACTAACATCCCAAATTTTTGTATATCTGGGTTTGGGGGGATTTTTATTAAAATCCCTCTCATAAATCGGGATATAAATGGATGAGACCCGATAGATAGATGTTCTGAAAATTGTTGTAAATAGGAAGACAAAGCACTATGAGCACTAATAATGGCACTATAACTAAGGTGCTGATCAAAATGCAATATAGTAAGGAACTCCAATACATTCGATATATTCGCAGGATAAGATATATCTGAATGAATACAAAAACGTCTCATTTCTTTATGTGAGACACATATTGTTTCTTAGTGCTATCTGTCGAACCTGACATTATAACATTCATGATCCTATCGGACAGTCCAACCCTTGTAATGGGCTGGTAAGAACTTGCAGATTAACAAATTCATATGATCATGCAACCAATGAACTTGTTCTGTTACTGATTGCACCAACAAATCCCTGGAGCTGGGAATCGTCATAAATGGTTCAATTATCAATCTAAACATCAATGGGAACCATGACTGTGTAGGCCAGTTTGGAACCACCAAAACACCCGTGGAAGAGTCTTGCTCTATTTTACTGAGATATTGCCTAATCAGGCAAAAATGAGGGAAAAGCATAGAACATATTCCCCAATGTAGCGAGAATGCATCCAACGCTACAGCTCCTGGATCAGGCTCCGATGACACATATTTAGGCAATTGGTGATTTAATCTGGACGCAAATAGATCAATGTCTGGTACACCATACTGATTGACAATTTTTTGGATATTTTGTGGATTTAACATCCATTCTGTATTGTTTTTAAACTCCCGTGATCTGTGCTGCACTAAAGGCGCCATCCTGTACGGGTATAGCTGCCCAGCCTGCAGCTGTCCGTCTTTTCTCTCTTTTTTTAATTTTTAGTTAGTTGAGTTTTTGTTTTTCAGGGTCCTAGCCTTTTTTTAATGTGGGGGTGGAGGAGGGGAAGGGGGAAACTGCTTTCTAGGGTCCTTTCCTGGTCAAAGAGGCAGCTTTTCTCTGGGCTGCACCGTCGACTCGTCCTCACGGCCTACCAGCAGGCCTGGAGCGGCGTTTCCTGAGGGGACCGCCCAGAGCCACGGCTTCGGCAGCAGCGCAGCGCTGGAGCACCATCGTGGAGCGGAGCGGGCGATGCCTTGCCAGGGTTGCCACTCTGGAGCTCCGGAATGCTGAACACCACAGGTGAACATCACGGGGCTGCGGGGCGGCCGGCCGCGGACGGCAGCGCTGAAATTTAAATCGGGAGCCTGGGATCTCTCGGCGAGATCACCAGTTGTGGAGCTCCATTCAGCGTGGCCTGTTGGCATCGGAAGCCACGGTCTCCAGCAAGGAAGCAGCCGTTACAGGCACCCTGAGCTGCTGAGAGGGTTCTCCCACCGCCGGAGCACCATCACCCGGCGAAGAAGGGCCTGGAACATTGGCCCCCATAGCAGCGACTGTTGGGACCTCAATAGGTCCGACTATGGGTGAACTGGGGATAGGGTCTGGATTTTGTGCCTTCCCTCATAATGGGAACCATTGTGCGGGGATATTTTTTATGTTTATGTTAAATTCTTAATGTTATGTCCTATCTTTACCCATGTGCTGCATGGCAAGACAAATTTTACTACACCAATTGGTGTATGTGACAATAAATGTCGTTTGTCCTTGGTCCTTTGTTGTCCTTTGTCTGCCACAACATTGTCTTTCCCTAGGATATAGATAGCTGAAAGCCAGATATTCCCAGATCAGGTTGACCAGATGATCACATGATACTGATCTTACTCCACCCATGTGATTGATATATGCTACAGCTGTGGTATTGTCTACTTGTAATTGAACATGCAAGTTCTCCATTGTAGAACAATAAGCTTTTAATCCAAAAATGCCCCCAATAACTCCAAATAATTAATACCATATGTTTGGAGAATTAAATTCTCTTGGACAGTCCATCTACCACCACAGCTGGTGTTATTGTTTGTAGCCCCCCCATCCGAGAGCACTAAGATCAGTTTGCAATACCACTGTAGGTTGCTGAATAACAATGTTTTTAGTAGCTTGTGCAACATTCCCAATCCACCACTGTAATTCAGCCAACACTTCCGTTGGCAACTGCATGGGTCTGTCAAAATGACCTGCACGTTCTTTTAGTGCTTATGCTTTTGCCCTTTGAAGATTTTGATAATGCAAAGGACCAAACTCAACAGCAGGAATGCTGCTACCATCTTACCAATAACCCTAGCTACTTCTCGGATGGAGGGATAAGGTTTGTCAGCAAGGCAACTATACGCATTTGTAAAATCCACAACTTTATCTGTTGGTAAAGTTACTGACACAGCAGCTGAATCAATGACAAATCCCAAGTACTCAATTGTTTGCAACGGCTGTAGCTTAGATTTTGTTGGGTGGATCAGAAACCCTAGCCTTTCCAACAGGCTTATAGTTACTAAAACTAAATCTTCAGCTGATTCCTGAGTGGCATAAACAATTAAAATATCATCAAGATAAGCCATGACAATGTGATTTTGAGCCCTTAACAATGCAAGTGCTGGTTTCAATAATTTTGTGAACAGCCTGGGAGCTGAACTTAACCCATTAGGTAATGCTTTATATTGCCACAGCTGACCCATCCAATTAAACTTCAAGTGCCTACGATAATGGTGATGAATTGGCACTGAATAATACGCATCTTTTAAGTCTAGGATAGCCCTGTAACACCCTATGGAGAACAACAACTTTGCAGTGTTGAAGGTGTCCATTTTGAAATGTCTATACTGGACATATAAATTCAATTTTGTGAGATCCAGAATGACTCTACAACCCCCATCTTTCTTTGTTCTGGGGAAAATATTTGACACAAACTGTTGCAGATGATTCACTGTACTTTCAATTACCCCTTTTTAAAAATGTTTTACTTCTTCTTTTACCTGAGAATTTTCAGGTGCAGAAAACACCAAAACCTAATTAGGTTTATCCTGTACAGGTGGATCAACTCCTTCCATAAATTCTAATATAGCACCTGACACAGTATATAATATAAACCGATCAGATGTTATACAGTACCATTCATCATAAAACAATTGCCATCTACCACCAACCGAAAGTTCTACAACAGTTTCCTCTCTGATAGAATAAAGTTTTTATACCTCAGCAAATGACCGTGATGGTCTCCTTCTCCCAATATATGGATTAACATTGGGCTGTGATGGGTGATAATACCTTCTCACCATACCCCTGCCTCTGCTTGTTCCTGCTCCTGATCAACCCCCTATTGCCGTGGATGTGGACGCTGCCCTGGTCATGCCGTAGATTCATTAGATAGTCTTTGCCTCCTCATCAATATCTTTAATTTGTTTAGGCAGGTTTTCTCCGAGTTTGAACATTGCTTGATTTACACAAACCAGCAAATCGTGGGTGCAGGATGGGTCAAATGGTGATTTATCTCATACAATTAATCTCAAATTTAGTTACAAAACAATGCCAACATGTCTTTTTGGATCTTGGACATAGCATGCCCTTCCAACTGCCTCCCAAAGCAGTAATGCCAGCTACAATGAGCTTGAGGACCCTCCTGTCCTCACATTGTTAAAGTCGTGGGTGTCCAATAGCTGGATTCACCTTCGGCACCCTCAGTGATGCACAATTAACAAGTGTTTAATAGAGGTCTGCTGTCTCCATCATGACAGTCTCCTGAAGCTGGTGAAAAACCAAATAATTAATGTTGGCCACCAGGTTTTCTTCCATGACCTCACCACTTCCCTCTGGTATAGCAAAGTATTATGCAATATCTGTTACACCTGTAGTTTGACTTTTGTGCTGTGGTGGGTATTCAAGACCAAAATTTCCCTGCGCCGATTTTTTCACCGTCTTTTTTAAAAACTTCACAAACTCCTCCTGGTTATTCCAGCCAGCGTCACGGAGTTTCTACCCAGGAAGTAATTTCAACCCACTCACCTGCGGTACTGTTACTCACCACTGGTGGAGCTGCGATCTGTAGCCTTCCTTACTGACATGTGTCGACGTAATGCCGAGCATGTGCCTGGCGGGGCTTCTTCACGTAGTCACTCACGTGACTCCGAAGTAAAATAGGCTTTTAGATAGTCACATGGATATGCAGGGTTTGCATTGGTGCAGATCATACAGGCAGAGGAGATTATTTTAGCCTGACATGTTGTTCTGCAGACATTTTGGGCCAAAGCACCTGTTCCTGTGCTGTACTGGTCTATGTGTATGATTGGAGACTAAACCAGATGAACTTTTGCCTCATTTTCAACTTATGTGCAAATGTACTGGGGATGAGCGATGTAAGGGAAAATCTCACAGGCAGGGATATAGAGAATGCTGAGATTATATATTCATTGTAACTATTTTGTTCTTGTTTGGTTAAATGACCGTCTCCATAAATCCAGCCAAAGTTAAGACACTAGCTCTTTCTGACAAGCTGCAGGAAGTACCAATCCATTTCCTTAACCTCAGTAATGTATACATTTTCTCAGCACAAGAATAGTCTTGATGCCTTTGTCTGTGAGACCCATACAGTTTTATAAGGTGTATAGGAAAAAAAGGCTGTCATCTGATCTCACTCCGCTGACATCAGCCTGACGAAGGGTCTCGACCCAAAACATCAACCATTCCTTCTCTCCAGACATGCTGCCTGTCCCTCTGAGTTACTCCAGCATTTTGTGTCTACCTTCAGTTTTACAAGTTGATGGTTTATGGTGGGTTAGAATGCACAACACAGCTGTATCCTACACTTGACCGTGTAGTTTAGTTTTGTTTAGATATACGGTGCAGAAACAGGCCTTTCGGCCCACCGAGTCTGCACCAATCAGCGATCCACACACATTAATACTATCCTACACACACATTATAAAAATGGGAAACCAAAGATCACATAGAAAACGCACGCAGGTCACGGGGAGAACGTACAGACAATACTTGTAGTCAGGATCGAACCTGAGTCTCAGGAGCTGTAAGGCAGCAACTCTACCACTGTGCCACCATGCTGACCTTAATAGGCAAGATATCTACAGATAGGAGGATCATGAGTCAGATAGTCCTTGGGTAGAGGCCTTCAGAGGCAGGTGGGGATGAGGACAGCAGGCAGATATCATCCACTCATGGCTCACAGTGGTAACCAAAAATCCTTGCCCGCACGATTCTTAGCCATTGCCTCCTCTCCATTTAACCTGAGCAAGTCCTCATCTTCAAACTTAAGTAGTTTCCTGCATTCCTAAGAACTTGCTGTACAACGTGTAGGTGGAAAAATGAAAATAAAATGTTAAAGTTATAATCCACACCAAACACCATTTTAAATGTCAGAAACTGTTTGAAAGAAGCATGTTGTTCAGCTCCGCCATTCAATAAGATCACAGCTGATCTTTCATCTCTGTGGCGTTTTCCTGTACTAACCCCACATCCATTGTTTGAAAACAAATAAAACTGGTGATGCTGGAATCTGAAACAGCGACTCTAAACGTCAAGTGGCATCTGTGGAAAAAAAACTCGTTAACATTTCAGGTCAGTGACCTTTCCTCCATTGTTTCCTTAAAATGTTTTTAAAAATCCAGCAAAATTTGTCTTTCATATACCCATTTTGCAGCACTTTTGAGTAGAGATTACTGAGATGTCACCATCCTCCATGTTGTGGGACTTCTTTGCATCTCTGTCCTCATCAGCCAATTCCTTATTTTGAGATTATGAGTCTTGGTCCCAGAAATACTGCTTTAATTTGAGGTATGTTCTTTCTTCAAGTCCCTCACATCCTGCCTCAAATTGATTAGTTAATTTTGTTTTCTACTTGTTAATAATAAAAAGGTAACTCGTTGAGCAGGTCATAAACAAAGTGCTAGATTTATCGTTGACCTCAGCAGCTGATACTGATCAATGTTCCAATAACAAGCATTGCAAATAGAATACCGTCAGAAGTGTTTAATTGTCCTGTGTACCAACAATGAAAATCTTACCTGCAGCAACTTAAAGGACCTGTAAATGTAATACTCACAGATAGTATATATTTAAAAAAAGAATAATACGGTGTTTAAGGTGAATTTGAAAACTATGAAGAGCATTTATTTCCAAACTCTGTACTGCCATGAAGGTAGGTCCATTATTTTGATTTCTTCTGACTATCTTAGTATTGATGATGGAGCTCCCTCCATAAAGAGGGCACTTCTCCCCCAATTTTCCCCTCCAGTTGATGTTGTACACATGACTTTGCTCTAAAAACTGCCTATGCCTGTGCCAAGTGATTAACTCGGGGTGACAATGGTGATTCAAAGTATTCAAGTTGCTTAGCCGGGATAGCAGAGCAGCATTTACATCTTTTACGAGGCTCCTGACAATCCAGGTCCCAAACTTCATGTCAAAGTGAATTCCTTCAACGTGGAATAGTTGCTACACTCCAACCACCCCACAGGCTTCAAAGTCCCTATTTAGTGGCAAAGATCCACCGAAGACCAGGTTGTGCATTACTAAATTAATTTATTATTCTATAAAATAATTAATTAATAATTTTGACATAAGCAGAAAACAAAAACACAAGCTTAACCCTCGGATGTTTATTTTAGAATACGTACTAAATTTCCAGTCTGCTTTCAAAGTTATTTTATAAGCAGCAGTTCTAAGGAGAGTGCTATGTCCTGCACTTTAACATTTTAAGTGGGTCATCTAGCCCCTGAGGCAGTACAAGAAGACAATCATTTCATTTAATGGGACAGCAGTGAAGGAAGGCGAAAGTTCAGTGTTTTAATGGGCAGATTTGGACTGCTGTCAGAAAACAACTCTTGATACCATAGTCGACAGTAGAAATGAACTAATAGAAATTCTAGTTAAGACCAGACCTCAACATCTATTGATGTTGCATCAATTACACATCTCAACAGTGTAAAATAGGTGCTTTTGTGTGAGTGCTGTGTGCTATGAACATACAAATAATGATTGGGAGAATGCCAATCGGCCCCTTAAGCCTGCTGTGTCATTCCATACTATCATGGTTGATCTGGCTGTAACAACTCCACATTCCCATCTACCTCAGTAACCTCTCACCCTTTGCTCATCAAAAATCTATTCTACGTTGTCTTAAAATTATCCAAAAGCCACCCTTCCACCACTCTTTGAGGAAGTACCAAATAATTTTGAAGAATTCTGACCTGAAATACATCTTATTCATGTTCTCCAGAGATGCTGTCTGTCCTGTTGAATTACTCCAGCATTTTGTGTCCTTTTTGTAAATCAGCATCTGCAGTTCCTTGTGACCAAAGAAAATGTTTAATCCATTTCTATTTAAACAAGTGAATACATTGACCTAGATTCTTCCCCAAGTTCTTAATGTTTCAACCTGGTGCCCCGCTCTCTCCTAAACTTTCATCCAGACCTCAATCCTGACCTCAAGTGCTATCTGTGTGGAGTTTGCACATTCTCCTGTGTAGGTTTCTTCCAGGTGCTCCGGTTTCCTTCCACATCCTAGACATGTGGGTTTGTAGGTTAATTGACCTGTATAAATTGCACCTAGTGTGTAGGGAGTGGACGTGAAAGTGGGATAACATGGAAGCATTGTGAACAACTGATCGATGGATGGCATGGCCTCGGTGGTCCAGGGGCCTGTTTCCATGCTGTATCTTGCAATCAATTTATCAATAAAGTGTGCCTCCAGAAATGTACCTTGCCTTAATGTTTATCCCATTCAAACCAGTCTTAGAACCAAATGCTTGCTCCTCTGGACAAACATACAAACTGCTACTGAAATTGCTATGATGCTGTGTCTACTTCAGACGGGTTAATTAACTCCACATATAGCCAAGGGAACAGTCCTTGGAGAGAGGTGTGCTGCAGGGGACCTAACATTAAAATTAATCTCTCTGAATGTGAAATTAATGGAATGATGACCAAAGGCATGCCAGGATCTGCCAGCAGGTCAACCTGCAACTTGGATAGAACATAGAACAGGCCATTCAGCCCACAATATCTGTGCCAAACACGATGGCAAGGTAAACTAATGTCCTCTGCACATGATTCATATCCCTCCATTCCCTGCATATCCACTCACCTATCTAAAAGCCCCTGAAATGCCATCATCATACCTGCTTCCACAACCACTGGTAGTGCGTTGCAGGCACTCACGTTCTCTTTTTAAAAACCTCCCCCTACAAATCTCTTTTAAACTTTACCCTTCTCACCTTAAAGCTATGCCTTCTAGACATATCCACTCTACTTTTGCAAGTCCTGAGTGTTTGTGAATGTAATGGCAGGAGAAGACCAACCTCCGCAACACAGCCTTTAACATGCTAGCAGGCTCAATGATGTGGGGGGACAGGGTTTGTTCCGTTACTGAAATCAGGCAGTTTAATAATTAGAAGTAACATTTAAAATAAAAAGTAATCATGCAGGTACAGCAGGCAGTGAATAAAACGAATGGCATATTGGCCTTCATAGCAAGAGGAGTTGAGTATAGGAGCCAAGAGGTCCTTCTGCAGTTGTACATGGCCATAGTGACACCACACCTGGAGCATTGTTTGCAGTTTTGGTCTCCTAATTTGAGGAAGGACATTCTTGCTATTGAGGGAGTGCAGGTTTACAAGGTTAATTCCCGGGATGGCGGGACTGTCATATGCTGAGAGAATGGAGCAGCTGGGCTTGTATACTCTGGAATTTAGAAGGATGAGAGGGGGTCTTATTGAAACATACAAGATTATAAAGGGTTTGGATACTTTAGAGGCAGGAAACATGTTCCCGATGTTGGGGGAGTCCTGAACCAGGGGCCACAGTTTAAGAATAAGGGGTAAGCTATTTAGAATGGAGATGAGGAAACACTTTTTCACACAGAGAGTTGTGAGCCTGTGGAATTCTCTGCGTCGGAGGGCGGTGGAGGCCGGTGCTCTGGATACTTTCAAGAGAGAGCTAGATAGGGCTCTTAAAGATAGCGAAGTCAGGGGTTATGGAGAGAAGGCAGGAACGGGGTACTGATCAGCCATGATCACATTGAATGGTGGTGCTGGCTCGAAGGTACTCCTGCACCTATTGTCTTTTGTCTAAAATAAAACCTCAGGAAATGTACAAACTTTCAGCTTGAGTAAATGATTGTAATTACATTGGTAACGGCAACAATAATATTAGTGCCTTCTGTGTCCACTAAGTAATTAAGGTAGTTCTTCAAATATGTGTTTTCTCTTACTAATCAGTGAAAATGAAAAGTTGTTCCCCTAATAACTATAGAAACATAGAAATGCATAGTACAGAAACAGGCCTTTGCAGTCCTCCTCACCCAGGCTA
This sequence comes from Raja brachyura, assembly GCA_963514005.1. The sequence continues at coordinate 58,352,676 of OY740785.1, forward strand.
ACTGTGTTAACCATCTACACTAATAGTAAGATTAAATGAGAACTTACCAGTTCAAAGTTTGATCTGTATTTTATGAGGAGTTACGATGAGGGATTACGTGAAGACCCCGTCCAGCACGCATGCGCGACATTCTTCAAAGCAGCGGTGAGGATTCACAGAAAAAACACAATGATTGAAATAAATATAATAACGAAAAAATAAGAACTCAATTCGGCTTGGTAGTTAGTCCTGCCGCCTCTTGCCCCCCTCCCCCCCCCTCCAAAAAAACGCTCCTCAACAGGAGACGAACGGGGGCGAGCTGCAGATTTCTTCCCTCTGGTCTTGCTCATTCTTTCTGGAAAATAAAGCAGACCACAGAGAAAATACACACGGCCACGTAAAGTCGGCCCGACTTTCAATTTGTAGCGGGAGCGCCTTGAGCTTCCATTCATCGCGGGTGCACTGCATGAACGCTAATGTCGCGCATGCACGCTGGACGGGGTCTTCATGTAGTCACTCACGTGACGCCGAAATAAAATTCCATTTGCAAGCATTAGGCTCATGTTCCTCTACATCTTTGGAATCCAAGTGCCTTTCCAAATGTCCTTTAAATATTGTAATGGTATCAACCTCCGCCACCTCCTCTGGCAGCTTGCTCCACATAACTACACCCTCCGTGTGAAAATCCTACCCCTCAGATTTACTGCAAATTTCTCCTCTCTCACATTATAGCTATGCATTTTAGTTTTAGACTCTTCTGCCCTAGGATAATAAAAAGGTTCTAACTCTTTACCCCATCAATGCCCCCTATAATTTAATGTACCTGCACAATTTCACCAATCAACTCCCAACTCCTGGTCCTACAATCCAGGTGATACCATGGTGAATCTCTTTTGGACTCATTCTATGGCTACCATGAATGGTAGTTGATTTTACCTTGAATGGCTTTTGCTTAGATTTTGACAGAGGCAGCAACCTAAATTAGTAGAACACTGGCAACAATACCTATTATGCAATTTCTAACCCAACCACAAGTCACACATTGCTTCATAAAGTGAATATTTATCATGGTCTAACCTATTTGGGTGAAACGGTAAATTTTACTTCGGAGTCATGTGAGTGACTATGTGAAGAACCCCGTACAGCCGTTGGTGCGTCATTACGTCAGACGCTTTGGTGTAGTCGGCTGGTTGGAGCAATAGAGCTCCTCCAAGCGGTAAGTTTAAAACGGAAGGTAAGTTTTATACTTTTTCAGTGATTCATTTTCTGTAGCAGCGGTTGTCGTTACTCTGTTCAGTGATGTTGCAGAAAGTGAAGAAGGTGGCGGCGCAGCGCTCCGGAGCAAAAAAGGTCAATGACCAAGATAGTATTGTGAGTGGAGGCCCATCTAGCACACCTAGTCCGACGCCAGCTATGGAGCTAGCGACACCGGACCCGCTGCCTGTGAGCAGTGTAGCCATGCCATTCAATTAGGCCCGCGGACCCAGAGTCGGGCCTGGAGGCTGTAGCCTCAACAGGAGAGACTGTTTGCTCACAGCTCTCCCAAGTCGAGATTCTATTGCAAAGAATGCTCGACAGGGATCAACTCCGTGAGGAAGAGTGGTGCCCACGCCAGGCTAGTGGAGAGCCTGTGCTCGCAGAACCTTTGACAGGGCTGCAAGAATATCCTGCCTTTGAGGAGGAAATTCAACCGGTGCAGTTTGCTGACACCGAATCAGTGGTGGGAGAGGGCAATAAGGGAGTACAGCTGGAAATTATCCCTAACATTGCAGAAAAATTTGCGGTGCCTAGAGGCAGGAGAGCCGTTAGGGGAGGAATTGGCCTCAGTAATACAGTATATGCTCTCTCACCAACTACAAGAATTGGCCATGGATGAGGCGGCTAAAAAATATGAAGCCCCTATCAATTGTGGCTTATTTAAGGTGCCAATGGTCAACCATCAGATTTGGACACAGTTGGGGGTGTCAGCCAGGGCTCAGGAAATGAAATTTCAGAAGGTGCTCAAGCTACTTTCAGCAGGGCTTACGGCATTTGCCGTGATAGTAGATAAAGGGCATAGAATCATAGAATCTTAGAAAATATGTGCAGGAGTAGGCCATTCTTTTATTTGGAGTGGATCTCGCTAAGCGAGTTAGTGTCATGAGGACGCAAAAAAGATGGGCCTCATTAAGCCGGGTGGCAAACAAGGGAAGAGGATTGTTCTTACCAGCGGGGTGCCAATTCGGATGCAGGGGAAGGAACCAGCCATTCAGGTCTGCATTATCGGAACTGGCAGGCTGCCACTGGTGTGAAGGGAAGGATGCCTTTTCCTACAAGGGTCGGGGCCAACAAGCTCTGCAAGGACGTATGCTGGTGAGGAAAATGCCTCTTAAAGAGATAGATGTTCAAATTGGGGGAAGATTGCATTTGTTTCTCAAAGAATGGCAGGAGTTAACATCAGATTCATTTATACTTAACAGTATTGAAGGGGTAAAAATTGAATTTTACTCTAATGAGAGTCCACCTAATCAACATGTTCCAAGTCGGAAACTTATATTTTCAGAAGAAGAAAATGTGCTCATACAAGCAGAAATTAATATATTACCCAAGAAAGGGGTGATTGAGAAGTCAGTTTATCAAAGTCGTCAGTTTGTGTCAAGTATTTTTCCGAGGTCTAAAAAGACTGGGGGATGTAGAATTATCTTGGATCTGATGTGTTTGAACACATTTGTTTGCTATAGGCATTTCAAAATGGAAACTTTTTCCGCGGCCAAACATCTTGTTTCCAAAGGGTGTTATATGGCAAGCATTGATTTAAAGGATGCATATTATTCAGTGTCTATTCATGGTGATGATAAGAGGTATTTGAAATTTATCTGGATGACTCAGTTGTGGCAATTCAAAGCACTGCCTAATGGATTAACTTCAGCTCCTAGATTATTTACTAAATTGTTAAAACCTGTTTTAGCATTACTCAGAGTTCAGGCGCATGTGGTAATGGCCTATTTAGACAATATTTTAATTGTTGGAAAGACTCATGTTGAAGCTGAGTCATCTGTTTCAATTGTTAAATTCACTTTTGAACAATTAGGGTTCATCATTCATCCAGATAAATCCAAATTATCACCAGTTCAAATCATTGATTGTTTGGGATTTACCATTAATTCAAATCACATGTTGGTAACTTTGCCTAGCGACCAATTGCGACAGTTAATTGAGGATTGTGTTAATCTTCTTAGAGAACAACGGCCTTCAATTACACAAGTGGCCAGTTTAATTGGTAAATTGGTAGCTGCTTTTCCAGCAATGCAGTATGGTTCTCTGCATTATCAACAATTACAACGATCAAAAGAACAGGCACTCAGTACACAAGTACACAATAAATTCAAATCTCATTCCACCAGGGCGGCATCAACCTCTGTGGTAAAGACGATGGAAGTGCCTATAGACCATATCCTCGCGGCCGCAGGATTGTCCAGTGAGCTGACCTTTCAAAAGTTTTACCACAAGCCGATTTCAAGGCTGGGGGTGTTTGCTGATTTTGTTTTCAGTTCTGTTATAATTTCCCCCTGAGTTAGAGGGTTCTGTTATGGTTTTGTTTGTAATTAAACTGTTATTCATTTAACAAATGTTATTATTGATGCATTATTGATTGTTAACGACTTTTGAGTCAATCGAAGCAGCGTGAATGCTGGATTTGGGTCTGCGGCATGAAATCACAGTGCTTTGTAGTCTTCACAAAGTCACTCACGTGACTCCGAAGTAAAATAGTAAGATTAAACGAGAACTTACCAGTTTGAAGTTTGATCTTTATTTTATGAGGAGTTACTTGCCCTCCGCTCCCAACCCTCATAGATTTCATCTGGTAGTTCTAGTCTCTGTTATCTTACCATTATACTTCAGTAATTGTTACCTGCGATTTCACTCCACTGCTTTGAAGATTGACGCACCAACGGCTGTACGGGGTTCTTCACATAATCCATCATCGTAACTCCTCATAAAATAAAGATCAAACTTCAAACTGGTAAGTTCTCATTTAATCTTACTATTATGTTTTACGAATGAGCCATGCCTCTGTTCTTTTATGCTTAAAAGGATGAATTGTAAAGAGTAGATTTTTTTAAATTCTAAAATACAAGACATAAACAAAGAGAACAAGCAACTTCTTTGTATTCTTTCAAGACCTTAGTTATTTATACTGTGGACTAACATTGGCGTATTTAAAAAGTAAAGCTAGACAAACCCAACAGCTGCAGAGATTGCGAATATGAACTGTTATAGAGTCTGCTATGATGAATTGTTTACATTCATCTCCATCACTAAAGACAACATTATATCTCTCGTGGCAAGGATATAACCATAAATAACCCAATTATGTAGAAAAAAAGGGGCAGGAGCCTCTGGTGGTTCAATTACAGTATTTTTATGGTTAATGATTTTAAGGGGGATGCAGCAGAATGATTCATTATCACGCGATAGAGTTTCTATTTTTATTATATTCGGCTAGAAAATGTATCCTTCATTTAAAACTGTTTATGGCAATACAATTCAATGCATTTTTCAAATAAATTGAAGGCAATTACATGAAGTTGAAAATTGTGTTTTCAATTCCAGTTGGATATTTTAAGAGAATGTTTCACATGCAGTTTTGATTAAGCTACGGCAAACAGCCTGTGATGTTTAAATGATGAATTTAAGCATTCAGCAATGTTTTCTATAAAATATTTTTGCAAAGTGGTCACATTTATTGCCCATCACCAGGTGGTCAGAAAAAGGGTGATAGGTCTTTCCTTTCCTGTACATGATCCATGTCCCTGTATACCCTGCATTTCAATCTGCCTTTCTAAATGCCTCTTAAATGCCCCAACCATATCTGCCTCCACCACAACCCTTGTAAATACGTTCTGGGTCCCCACAATGTGTAAAGAAAATTGCCCCGCACATCTCCATTAAACATTCCCCACTCACTTTATAGCAATGCCCTTTGGTGTTGGATATTTCCACCCTGGGATAAAGGTTCTTAATGTCTACCTTATCTGTGCCCCTCATAATTGTATATATTTAAATCAAGTCCCCTCTCGACCTCCAACGTTCCAGATAAAACAACCAAGATAATTTGTGTCTAGCTTGCTCCTAAGAATGGATAGTGGCAGGAGAATCAGGGTGGAGTTGATGAACATGTGAGAGAAAATAGTTACTGAGAAATAAGTGGAAAAATTAGACTAATGGGAGTGTACTGGGAGCTGACACAATGGTAGCCGACATACACGACATAGGCTGAATAGCTGCTCCCTGTTAGATAAATTTAATCCAGTGGCTTAAAGCACTACTGTCAAACTATTGTCCCAAATGGTGATGAATGATGCAGCGACACCATCTGAGAATATACAGCCGTCAGTTATTCGCACAATGAGCTGATTCGCACAAGGTTGGTGAAAGAAATACAGTAGCTGTCATCTTCATGAACATTCAGAAGGCACAAAAGGCTGGTTAGAAACATTGAGGCCAATGCAATTAAGGCATTTAGCAGTATAAGTAGGAAATTAGCTGCATGTACTAAAATCCTTGAAAGTTAAAAGGCACATTGAGACTTTGGTTTTGTAACCTTGGATCTAGGGATTCATAAACACAGAGGGTACAAAAGCAGGGAAGATACTATGATCCTGTGCAAAATATTGGTTAGGCCAGAACCAGTGGACTGCATCATTCAATGATCTTTATATGCCTCACCAACTGAATGTATCCAGCATTCTTTGCTTTTATTTTACATAATACAAACTTAGTCTGCCACAGCCAGGAAGGATGTGGGTTGGTAATACTCAGCGGGTTATCTGGCATTTGTGGGATGAGAGGAACTGAGTTAAGGTTTCAGGTCAATGACCTTTCATCAGAATTAGACAGCAAGAAAACAAAAATATTTGAAGTTTTATACAAGGAAGAGGGATGGAAATAACCAAGGGGAATGGCTGTGATAGGACGAATATCATGAGATTGTGATGGGGTTGTAGAAGGGCTGAATAGCATGCCATGCATAAAGATGAATAAAGGGAAGGGAGAACAAAGAAAAAACTACTAGAACTGCTCTTTGCTCTCATATAGAACACAAGTTTCACAACTTTTCTGTCATTAAGGACAAGGTTCTGCTAAAGGAACACAAACAGTTACGGTCCAAATTGAAAAGAAGTGCAAAGATGGTAGTTGTTAAGAAGTTATCTAATCTTATCTGAGTGGATCTTTCCCTCTCGAAGGCTTCTTTCCATCTATAAGGCTTCTGAATGGTCTTTCCATATCTAGGGCACTGTCAGATTCGTCTCTACCCCATTGAGGATATTGGACTTTGTCTGTGGAACTGATACACTACAGTACTGAAAACTAGATTCTGCACTCTGTATCTTCCCCCTGTGCTCTATCTATTGTACTTGTGTTTGACTTGATTGTATTTACGTATGGTATATCTGATCTGTTTGGATAACATGCAGAACAAAGCTTTTCATTGTACCTCAGTACACGTGACAATAATAAACCTAAATCTATCTGGCTGTCTTGAGATCAGTAACGGGTGTTTTACAAAGTGATTATGCACTTTATTATAACAATACTGTAAGTTTTTTTATTGCTAATAAACAAACACAGGTAATGGACTATCCACCTTCACGCCGCTTCAGATTTCAGACACTGGCAGCATCTTCCCGAGTTGCACAGTGGCTACACCAGCCAATCAATTAAAGTAAATTGGCTAAAATGTAACCCAGAAAAGCAACACATCTGCAAAACCTTAACTATCTCAATTTAACAAAAAAAAATTGACTATCAAAATTTCGATATTTCACTGCGGATAACTGTCACATTATTTACACCTTATTTCATTTTTGTAGTAATTTTATCAGTTACAAAAATTAGCATTAACTGCTTGAGGCAGTAAAGTTCAATATTTAACTATATATCAGAATTTTAAAAAATATATAGCAGACTGATGCTTAAATTGCACCATGTGTTATGTTACATTGGGTGGCACAGTGGAGTAGCTAGTAGAGTTGCTCCCCCACAGCTCCAGAGACCAGTGTTCAATCCAGACCTCCAATGTTGTCTGCAAACTGTTTGAATAGTCCTCCTGTGACTATGGGTTTCCTTCAGGTGCTCCAGTTTCTTCCCACATCCCCAAAGTTATGCAGGTTAGTAGATTAATTGGCCCCTGTAAATTGCCCCTAGCGTAGGTAGGTGAGTGGTAGAATCGGGGGGGAGATTGATGGGAACATGGGACAAATAACATGGGATTAGTGTAACTAGTTTTGTGATTGTGATTGTGAATGAAATTCAGTGCCTTGCGAGAGGTTACATAGGATCAGGAAATGTAGAGTCAGTATGGATAGAACTGAGAAATTGTAAGGGTAAAAGTACCCTAATGGAAGTTATCTACAGGACCCCAAACAGTAGCCTGGATATAGGGTGCAAGTTGAATCGAGTGTTAAAATTGGCATGTCCCAAAGGGAATGCTACAGTTGTTATGGGAGATTTCACCTTGCAGGTAGTCTGGGAACATCCGGTTGGTGTTGGACCCCAAGAAAGTACATCCGTGATGGATTCTTAGAGCAACTTGTTCTGGGGCCAACCAGGGAGAAGGCAATTCTGGATTTAGTGTTGTGTAATGAACCGGATTTGATAAGGGAACTCAAAGTTAAGGAGCCATTAGAAGGAGGTGACCATAATATGATAAGTTTTAAACTACAATTTGAGAAGGAGAAGGGAAAATCGGAAGTGTCAGTATTACAGTTGAACAAAGGGGACTACGGAGCCATGAGGGTGGAGCTGGCCAAAGTTCACTGGAAAGATACCCTAGCGGGGATGACATTGGAACAACAATGGCAGGTATTTCTGGGAATAATACAAGAAGGTGCAGGATCAGTTCATTCCAAAGAGGAAGAAAGATTCCTTTTTTTTTGTTGAATATTTTTTATTAGAAGTATAAGTACAAGTATAAGTACAAGTATAAGTACATATTAAAACAACATTCTTGATAAAGAGATAGGTAATAATTACCATCTTTTCTTATATATACTTCTAAACATTTTATTATAGTTTTTTTTTATAGTGAAAAGTAGGAAAGTGTGAAAAATGATTAACATATAGTTATAAAATAACCAAAAGAAAAAAGTAAATAAAATAACAGTGGTATATTATACAAACGGTATTTATATAGTAATATATCCGTGATCAATAATGCATTATTCTTCGTCCAACCCTTCGTTCAGGTCTCGGTCAGGTCCTCAAACCGAGTCATATTGATCCCTTAAGATATTCAAGGAATGGAGACCAAATCAGATTAAATTGGTCTAACTTGCCTAAAAGTGCAAGTCTTATTCTTTCCAAGTGTAAAGTCTCTGCCATTCCTGAAATCCACAATTTGATTGTAGGGGGTATGGGGCCTTTCCAAAATTGTAAAATTAATTTTTTACCAATTATTAAACTATAATCTATGAAAGTTCTTTGTGCTGTCGTGAATAATTGATCCCTTTCTAATATTCCCAATATTATTAATTTTGGGTCTGGAACTAGATTCTTATTTACAACTTTCGAGATTACCTTAAATATTTCCAACCAAAAATTCGTAATTTTTGTACAAGTTGTAAAAGAATGTGTTAAATTAGCTTCTGGGTATTGGCATTTGTCACATATAGGAGATACATTAGAAAACATTCTATGTAATTTAGATTTTGAAAAATGCAATCTATGTAAAACTTTGAATTGTATCAGAGAGTGCCTAGAATTTAATGAACAATTATGTATATATCGTAAACTTTCATCCCAGATATCAGATTCAATTGTTTTACCTATTTCATTTTCCCATAGTTGTCTGTACTTTTCCGTATTGGGTATATCATTTTCTAATAAAATATTATAAATGTATATTAATTTTTCCGTGTTTGGGTGTTTATTTAAGCATTCATCTAGAATTCCCGTCTTTCTCTTTTTATATTCCTGTGTAGTTGTTTTAATGTAGTCTGTTATTTGTAGATATCTGAAGTAGTGTTTAGAGTGTAGTCCATATATTTCCTGTATTTCTTTAAATGAAAGATAAAGATTGTCCCTGTAAAAGTCACTGATCTTATTAATTCCTTGATTTTTCCATTGTAAGAATCCTGAATTTTCCAGGGATGGTTTAAAACTTACATTATTAACAATGGGAAGAACTAATGGGATATCTTCTAGTTTTAACGTTCTTTTTAACTGTTTCCAAATATTAATTCCACTATTGATTATTGGGTTTTCTCGATAAGTTTTCTTAAATATTTTAATTTTAGAGAATAATATGGAACTGATTTCATACGGTAAGCAGTCTTCCTTTTCCATAAGTAACCAGTTTGGATTTTCATCAAGTTCCACCCACCAGAAGTTCATATTCTTAATATTAACTGACCAGTAATAAAATATAAAATTAGGTAATGTTAAACCTCCATTAATTTTCGATTTGCTTAAATATTTTTTATTTATTCTATGGCTCCTATAGTCCCAAACAAAATTAGTGAATATAGAGTCAACCTTTTAAAAAAAATTCTTAGAAAGATATATCGGAATCATTTGAAATAAATATAATAACTGTGGGAGAAAAATCATTTTTATCGCATTAATTCTACCTATCATTGAGATAGGTAGAGTTCTCCAATATAGAATATTCTTAGATAATTTATTTAGTATAGGTAAAAAATTATGTTTAAATAATCATATTTTTTTGTAACGTGAATTCCTAAGTACTTAATCTGTTCATTAACAATCTTAAAAGGAAATTGTTTTAATACAGTTAAATTAATTTGTGTTAATGGCATAAGTTCACTTTTATTCCAATTGATTCTGTATCCAGAAAACAAGCCGAATTGAGTTATTAAATTCAATAAATTAGGTATGCTAATTTCAGGTTTTTTAATATATAATAATACGTCATCTACATATAGAGAAATTTTATTTCTTGTTTCGTTAGTTTCATATCCAAAAATTTTGGGATGTAATCTTACCCGAGTAGCTAATGGTTCTGTAGCCAACGCAAATAATAATGGTGATAGGGGACTACCTTGTCTGCATCCTCGAAATAAATTAAATTTGGTGGATATCATTTGGTTAGTTAAGATTCTAGCAGTTGGATTAGTATATAGTAATTTGATCCATTTTATAAACTTGTCTCCCAAATTGAACTTTTCCATAACCGCAAACAAATATGGCCATTCAACTTGGTCAAAAGCTTTCTCTGCATCTAACGATATTATTACTAAGTCTTTATTATAACTCCTTTTCGAGTATATAATATTAAACAATCGTCTCAAGTTATATGATGAGTATCGTTTTGGTATAAATCCTGTTTGATCTGGGTGTATTATTTTATTAATCACTACACTTAATCTTTTAGCTAATATTTTAGTTAATATCTTTTGATCCGTATTTAAGAGAGCTATAGCTCTATATGATCCCGGATCATCTAGGTCTTTATCCATTTTTGGTATGAGTGTTATAATAGATTAGTTTAGTGTTTCTGGTAAACTCTGTTGTGCATATATATATTCGTAAAGTATCTTCAAATAAGGTGTTATCAGATCCTTGTATGATTTATAAAATTCCGAACCAATACCATCTGGCCCTGGAGTTTTCCCGTTTTTTAATAATATAATAGAATCCTCAATTTCTTTAACTGTTATTTCAGCATTTAATAGTTTTGTATCATCTACATCCAATCCTATTAAATTACAGTCGTTTAAGAATGTATTAATTCCTATTTGATTTTCAGTCATTTTGGATGAATATAAATCTTTATAATATTGTAAAAATCTCTCATTAATATCATTATTTTGTGTTAAGAATTCACCATTTTCTGATTTAATCCGATGTATTATTTCTTTCTCCCTCTATTTTTCGTAATTGGCAAGCCAGTAATTTTTGTGGTTTGTCTCCAAATTCAAATTGTATTTGTTTTGTGTATTGATATAATTTAACCACTTGGTCAGCATATATCTTATTTAATTTATATTTTAGTGCAGTAATTTTATTATGTGTTATCATTGTAGGGTTGAGAGCATTTTCTATATCTAATTGTTTTATCTCCGTTTCCAGAATATGTTGTTCCTTCCGCTTTTCTTTATTATAAAATGCTTGTGAAGATATCATAATTCCACGAGTAAAAGCCTTAAAAGTTTCCCATAGTAGGGATGGAGATATTTCTGGTTTATCGTTTATTTCAAAAAAAGTCTTAATCTGCTTTATAATATATTCATTAGTTGATTTATCCTTCAAAATTTGTGGATTAAGTCTCCATTGTCCTCGTATTTTCATGTTATCATTAAATTTAATATTAAATGTTAATGGAGCGTGATCTGAAATAATGATGCTGTGGTATTTAGAGTTATAGATGTATGGAATAAGCTTTATATCTACAAGGAAATAGTCAATTCTAGAATATGTTTTATGTACCGAGGAGTAAAATGAATAATCTCGTCCTGTTGGATGTTCCATTCTCCAAACATCTCTAACATTACTAGTATCAATGTATGCATTTATTAAATCACTGGAGTGTGATTTAAATTTCCTCTGTCCTGACGATCTATCTAAATAAGGATCTAAAGTACAATTTAAATCTCCTCCAATTATTAAATTATGTTGTGCGTGATCAGGAATTGTATTAAATATTTTCTTTTAAAAAATTGGACTGTCAAAATTTGGGCCATATATATTGGCTAATATTACTTTTTGAGCATATAATTCTCCCGTTACAAAAATGAATCTTCCATCTTTATCAATTATAGTTGATGTATGCTTAAATAAAGTACCTTTACGTATCAATATTGCTACGCCTCTAGATTTATGAGTAAAAGAGGAATGATATATTTTGTCAATCCATTTAGCCTTTAATCTATGCTCAGCATCTTTTTTTAAATGCGTCTCTTGAAGAAATGCATCAATTTTATGCGTCGATTTTAAGTGCTTGCAACTGTGCCAATACTTTGCCCCTTTTAATAGGTTCATTAAGACCTTTAACATTCCAACTGCCGAAGATTATTCCCTCATTCCCCCAATTCTTTTTTAAGTCCTGCATTTTATTTAAGGTGGTCTATAATGGTTCACATGTCTCAGCTCGACATACCCAACCTTACCCCCGAACTCCGAATGGACGAGTTTCAAGATTTTCAAATATCTCGCACGGATATATCTTTTCTGATTGCGAGTCCACTGTGATATAAAAAGATAAAAACATGAAGTAATATAAAAAAACAGAAAATAGAAAAGAGGGTTAGTAAATAGTGAAAAGTAAGGAAAAACTACAGCTATAGTAGATGCAGTTAGTGAAAGCCATACTAGCATGGCTAGCCATCTACAGACTTCCAGTGTAGATGATGTTAACTCGCCAGCTCCATAAGTCCTTAAAGTTATTGTCTTACAAAAGGTATTTTAACGGGAATATATAATTCTAAAATGTTTCATCAATCCTATAACATATTTAAATGCAAAGATCAAGGAAATCTTAACTATTATTGGTATAATCAAATGTATGGTCTTAGGAAATATATTTACTAATTACTATTTATTTAAATTTTACGTAGATTAGTGTTGATTATTGATGAGTAAAGTATATATATGTGCGAAGTAATAAGGAAATTGCTTATACTTAAGCCTTAGTGATTAGTATTTATTATTGTTTTAGTTAGTAACAATACTACGGGTTAAGTTTTAGTATATTAGTATTTTATTATGTATTAATTATTTCTATTAGTATTGTTATTATTCTAATTAATAATATCCATAAGAGAAAGTCCAGTCCACGTCTTTGGTGTAGGGACCCAGTCCACTCATTTCTTCATCTTTCTTGATTGTAGCCAGTCTATAACCAGTCCATAATCCGGTAATCCTTTAAACCAAATGCGAACATACAGTTTATTCATTAATATAGTTCAAAAGTGAAATATTATTCAGTCTTCTTCTTGATTCTTAATCCTCTGCGCAAAGTCCAGTGCATTCTGTGGGTTCTTGAAGAAATGATCTTGATTGTCATGGGTCACCCTCAAGGTAGCGGGGTATCTCAGGGTATACTTTACATCCTCCAATTCTCTCAGAATTCTTTTAGTCTCCCTGAATGCGTTTCGTTTCTTGGAAACCTCAGCAGGATAATCTCGGTAAATACTGATCCGTGCTCCATCAAAAGTAAGATTTTTACTTCTTACAATCTTACCCATCATTTCTTCCAGTACGTAATCGTGCTGTACTTTTATTATCATTTGTCTTGGGGGAGCACCAGGTCCTGTAAAACGCCTCTTCACTCTATGTGCACGAGCCAGTAACGGTTTCTGATCCAAGGTTAAAACTTGTTGCAGTAAATCTGCTGTAAATTCTCGAGGGTTATTCCCTTCCATGCCTTCCGGAATACCCACAATCCTAAGGTTCGACCTTCTTTGGTAGCCTTCCAACTCCGTGCATTTTTCTGTTATCTTGTCCAGAAGTTCAGATAAGCGTTGTATATCTCTGTTTGAGTTCCAAGCCGATGTTTCGGCTAAGTCTTTAATAATGCTTATATCTGTCGAATGTAGATTTAATGCTTCTTCCACTTCAGACAGCTTGTCTTTCACCAGGGTTTCGATTTTAATTTTCATCTGTTTGTTGTGCTCTTTTAATTTGTCCGTAATCTCTTTTTTCAGTGCTTGAGCAGATTCAGTGATTTCAGTCATCAAGTCTTTTATTTCAGTTTTCAAATCTTTCACTTCTTCATTCATTCTTTCAACTTCCTCCTTAATATTCAACTTTTTCATATCTTTCTTTAAATTCAATATTTCAGTTTTGATACTTGCCATCTCTTTTTCAATAATAGTTTTCAATCCTTCCATCTCCAGTTTCGTTTTAAATTCTTCAGCTCCAGAAGGTTTTTTTCCTGCAATGTCTTCCTGGGATCGGGTTCTACCCGACACCGAGGCTTCAGAGCGGCCTACCGGATCCCGGGTGGTCGGTAGCCGGGTTTTCAGTTTTTCTTCTGGTGTCCGTTGCATGTTGTCGCAGGGCTGATAACGTCACTCACCAGATCAGTACTGAGACTTCAGACGGCAAGTCTTTTTTCAGCGTTTTTTACCCCGTTTTCTTCAACCTTCTTATGGAGCTGGCTGGCAGGGCGTCTTCACCTCATGATGGCGCCACCGGAAGTGAGGAAGAAAGATTCCAAGGGGAGTAGGGGGCGACCGTGGCTGACAAAGGAAGTCATTAGTTAAGACCAAAACTGTAGACTGAAACAGATTAATTTATTATGGGGAACAAGGAAACGGCAGACGAGTTGCACAGGTACTTTGGATCCGTCTTCACTAAGGAAGACACAAACAATTTCTCTGATGTACTAGTGGCCAGAGGGTCTAGGGAGACGGAGGAACTGAAGGAAATTCACATTAGGCAGGAAATGGTGTTGGGTAGACCGATGGGACTGAAGGCTGATAAATCCCCAGGGCCTGATGGTCTGCATCCCAGGGTACTAAAGGGAGTGGCTCTAGAAATCGTGGAAGCTCGTGGTGATCATTTTCCAATGTTCTGTAGATTCAGGATCAGTTCCTGTGGATTGGAGGGTAGCAATGTCATCCCACTTTTTAAGAAAGGCAGGAGAGAGAAAACAGGGAATTATAGACCAGTTAGCCTGACATCGGTGGTGGGGAAGATGCTGGAGTCAATTATAAAAGATGAAATAGCAACACATTTGGATAGCAGTAACAGGTCGGTCTGAGTCAGCATCGATTTACGAAGGGGAAATCATGTTTGACTAATCATCTGGAATTTTTTGAGGATGTAACTAGGAAAATGGACAAGGGTGAGCCAGTGGATGTAGTGTACCTGGACTTACAGAAAACATTTGATAAGGTCCCACATAGGAGATTAGTGGGCAAAATTAGAGCACATTGTATTGGGGGTAGGGTGCTGACATGGATAGAAAATTGGTTGGCAGACAGGAAACGAAGAGTAAGTATTAACGGGTCTCTTTCAGAATGGCAGTCAATGACTAATAGGGTACCACAAGGCTCGGTGCTGGGACCACAACTATTTACAATATACATCAATGATTTAGATGAAGGGATTCAAAGTAACATCACCAAATTCACACAAAGCTGTATGGCAGTGTGAACTGTGAGGAGGATGCTATGAGGATGCAGGGCGACTTGGACAGGTTGGGTGAGTGGGCAGATGCATGGCAGATGCAGTTTAATGTGGGTAAATGTGAGGTTATCCACTTTGGTGGCAAAATCATGAAGGCAGATTATTATCTGAATGGTGTCAAGTTGGGAAAAGGGGAAGTACAAAGAGGACTGGGGGTCCTTGTTCATCACTCAGTGAAAGTAAGCATGCAGGTACAGCAGGCGGTGAAGAAAGCTAATGGCATGTTGGCCTTCATAACATAAGGAGATGTGTATCGGAGCAAAGAGATCCTTCTGCAGTTGTACAGGGTCCCAGTGAGACCTGGAGTATTGTCTGCGGTTTTGGTCTCCAAATTTGAGGAAGGACATTCTTGCTATTGAGGGAGTGCAGCATAGGTTCACAAGGTTAATTCCCGTGATGGCGGGACTGTCATATGTTGATAGCATGGAGTGGCTGGGCATGTATACTCTGGAATTTAGAAGGATGAGAGGGGATCTTATTGAAACATATAAGATATAAACGGATTGGACATGCTAGAGGCAGGAGACATGTTCCCGATGTTGGGGGAGTCCAGAACCAGGGGCCACGGTTTAAGAATAAGGGGTAGTCATTTAGAACGGAGATGAGGAAAAACTTTTTTACCCAGAGAGTTGTGAATCTGTGGAATTCTCTGCCTCAGAAGGCAGTGGAGGCCACTCTGGATGCTTTCAAGAGAGTTAGATAAAGATAGCAGAGTGAGGAGATATGGTGAGAAGGCAGGAACGGGGCACTGAATGTGGATGATCCACCATGATCACAGTGAATGGCGGTGCTGGCGCGAAGGGCCTACTCCTGCACCTATTGTCTACTGTCTATTGTCACTGTAGGCTTGGTGGTCTGAAGTTCTGAAACCATGTTAAGGCCAATTGACAAATAATTCAAGCCATCCTTATAAATTGAACCAAAAAGAAAAAAAGTACATCCATAAGAAATCTGGGTTGTCCAACGCTCAGGTATGTAATTCTGCTAATAAAATGTATTGAAATATCTTCAAGATGTCTGTCGACCAGTTTGAATCCCCAAAGCAAAGCTTCAAGAATGTACAATTTGAAACCTGAACTGATCTCTAAAATGCCATGAGTTGTAACGGAAGATGTGACCCTTTAAAAGTAAGGTTAGGCATTAAAGTAACAAGTGCATTAAAACAAAACATCATTAGAAAAGGTAGAACCAACCAAACAAATCAGGATTATTTCAAAAAAGTACATCAACATGGTTGCTGTGCATTTTTTGGCCATTTATAATTAGTTAAAAACACACCAGTGGTTGCAGAATGTGAGCTAAATTATGTGAACAGTCGGCAACTGAATACAGAATAAGAATAAAGATTTCCTTTGGCTTAAATAAAACATAATACAAAATAATATAAAAAAACATCACCAACAGAAACAAATGACTTTAGTATTAGGAGCTATTGTTTATGCAAGTTTCAATATTTCCTGTTATTGATCAGTGAGTGATCACTGAACATGGCAGACAGTTCATTTTGTTTTACTTCTATGGCACACAGAGCCATTCTAATCAAGATTTAAGAAGAGGAAAGCAACTACTGCACATTGTTGGCAGGTAATAACCCTACCTGGTCAGCGTTATTTACATCATCAAATGAAAACAGGCACAAAATTAAAATGTAGTCTAATGTTTGGATTAGGTCTTAAATACTAGATTATATTTTACATCACAGCATTTGAACGACCAAACCGAAAAAGCTATCTATGTCCTCTTATTGTGTTACTGGTAGAGCAACACCCGTGGAGACCTGGCCAGAAGGGACGGCTGGAGAAGCACTGGTTGTCGGTTGAACAGGAGCTGCTGGCTCCACTTTACTAATGTGTGTCACAAAACGCAACCGGAGTGTTAAAGCTGGCCTCAGCGTACAGATTATTTTTTCCACCTAGAAATAAATGCAAAAATCTCAGAATGTAGTGCTTATAGATTCTGTGTAAGTTACAAACAAAAATTAATGTGTTCATCAAGTGGTCAATCTTTTCACTAAGAAATTACTGTCAAATTGCCTTAATAGTTAATGAAATAGGAAAGCTGCTTCTCTGATTCTTCGCTGCGGTGCTACAAAGACCACTAGAGTTTTCTAGGCCTATTACTTTTAAAATGTCAAGATTGAAACATCAACTTTGAACAATGCATGAAACTTCTATAGATTCCATAGCAGTAACGTCCATAGATGCTGCCTCACCTACTGAGTTTCACCAGCAATTTTGTCTACCTTCGATTTTTCCAGCATCAGCAGTTCTTTCTTAAGTAATTCAGGACAGTTGTTCATCTCAGATTGCCTAACCTCTACTCTAACATCCCCCGAGATGAAAATCAATAAACACATCATGAAAAGCATTTCCCTCAGCCAAATATTTAGAACCTTACATATCCCAATATGAATGTATGAGCATATTTATAAACTTACCTGATCCTTCACACTGTCTCCAGTAAACATGTATTTTACATGGTATAGAAAATCACAAATCGGATCCATGTAGCTCAAATATTTGCTATTTTGATCTACATTCTGCAACATCTCATAAAATGCTATGCCAATCTGTAGGGTATAAATGGTAAAATTCATTACTCGCTCTGCCAAGCCTATATATTCCTCATCATTTATTTTAATAAATTAAGGACAAACAATACGAAAGAATGACACCAAAAACAAAACTCAATAAAAGAAAGCAAACATAAGGGCAAAAGCATTTAAAGATTACCAATAGAAAGAGATAGAAAAGTAATCGTGGACAGATTGATTCAGCTGCTCCAAAGTTAGATTGTGTGAATTTTATGATTCAATTTCTATGAAAAATAAAGCATAAATAATGATTGGAGCCACACAATAACGGTCACAAATTAGGTTATGATCCTCACTGCGAGTCCCTGAATCATGCTGGACACTTTGGGTTCCCCTTCACACACGCCTCAAAAGCCACACATAATAGTATTTGAAATTTGTATCCATCTCTGCCATTTCAGCTTCTCTCCCCCATGCAACCAAAAGATTTGTTTTTCACCACTCTACCTTGTCCCCCTATTTGCCTGCTTTCTTATAAAATTACAGTTGCCAAACTGTAAAATAATTTAGCTTGAACTGAAGTGCTCTTGGGTTTGAGTTATGCACATCATGAGAGGCAAACCACAAAATTGTGAAACGGCCACATGACAGCTACATAACAGCAAAGTCCAAGTGATCTTGTCGTTAAAACCACAGAATTATAGAGAGGCAGAGACTCATAGGGCACTGTTCTCCAGGAGGTTTAAATAGATAAAAGCAAAATTAGACAAATCAAGACTTAAGGAAAACAATAAAGAAAGGGTAAATTAAAAGGAGAGTGAACGAAAACAAATTGTATAGAGGAAGCACATCATCTTTTTAAACCTGAAGGGGACAATTGATTAAGCAATGTACCCGTTTTTAAATACATCTCATTTATAAATCTCTACATCTCTTTTACTTTTACTCTTATTTCTATCTCTACCATACACAACATTTTCACCCCTCCTGAACCCAATGTCACTTGATAACCCCAAATGCAATTGCTCCATCAATAGCAGCTGTGATGTGACTTCAGTTGTTGAAGCTTCAAACTTTCAAATTACAACCCCGAACCTCTCTGTCTTACCCCTTCTCTTTAAAGGCACTTACTAAAAAAGAGATTTTGCTCAATTGCCTTATTCCTGGGTGTTTATTTCCAGTTTATTGCTAACGTGGCATGGGCAGGAAAGAAACAATGTTGGTGCAGACTTCTACCCAAGCCATTGATTTGTTGCTTATATGTTTTTGGTGAAAGAAATAAACAATTTAAATTATGCCTGGCGTAAGTTGAATAAAGGCACTGAGAACAATTTCTCCACAAAATGTTTGCTTTTGAAAACTGCATAATTTACACAAGACTCGGAAATTAACTCAATCCGTGAAGTTCATAATTACATACAAGAATATTAGTTTTCCCTATGCCATTATCATTTATATTTAACTGCCATCAAAAGTGTCCATTTTATTTGTTTATAAAATTTCAAATGATCTGCATGGGCAGCTGAGATTAAATTAATAAATGTCTCATTGGATGTTTCAAAATTTCACAAGCATTGTAAATGTAGTTTAATTCTACATTATAACTATAATTATATAGATCATCATTCTAAACTGAAGTATTTGACAATTAATTAACAGTGAATATAGACATATGAAAATTTGGAGAGAGGCAGAGACAATTTTTAAAAAGTTGTAGTAAATAATGTCAATAAGCATATTTAATTTGTTAAAGCACTAAACATTTATATTTTTTGTTCTTCTGATGAAAGTTCATATACCTGAAATGTTAACCATCTCTTTTCACAATTACTGCCTTATCTGCACTATATTTCCAGCAATTTATGTGTTTATCTGAGAAATGGCAAACTCATTTTCCATAATTATATTCTCAGTAGATCATTACCATAAACTGTGAGCTAATACTTGAAATTCATTGGGATTCATTCATTAGTTTTGTAAACACCAAATTACTGACCTCGAGCATACATCGAGTTCTCTCTTGTTGGAACCGTTGCAGAAATGGGCCAACAAGATGATAAACATACAACAATTGGAATTCTGTCTTCACCAATGGTTTCAGCACTTCTGTGAGAAATCTGAGGAAAAGCAGTTTATTCATTTTAATGAAATTATAATTTTTACTTTTGCTACACAAATTAGATAGCATATTTCCATGGAATGGTTACACAACTGTTTCTACCAAAGGCAGAACATATACTGTATCTGAGTATGCAGTCTTCTCTGACCTAAAGAAGATGGCTTATTCAATATCATCACATACCATTCAATATCATCACATACCACACTTGCATTATGTTCTCTGAAATGCTGGAAGTTGTGGGGATACCTAATAGAAGTATATAGAATTATCAAAGGCATGGACATGGGTGACAGTCAGAACGTTTTCCCCCGGGATGGAAAAATCAAACATGACTAAGCCACCTTCTTTAGATCAGAGTGCATAGATGAGAGGGGAAAAGTTTAAAGGAGACGTGCAGGGCAACCTTTTTTTTTACAGGGGGTGTTGAGAGCCTGGAACATGATGCCAGGAGTTGTGGTTTAGGCAGATATGATAGTGGCATTTAAGAGACCTTTCGAACATGATGCAGGCAGAAAAGGGTTCATCTTGCATAATATTCAACACAGACAATGTGGGCAGAAGGGCCTGTTCTTGTTCTGTACTTTCATATGTACTATCGGACACCATTCAACCTACTGGGCCTGAGCCAATTCCTTGCAAAGAAGCCCCACAATGTAATTCCCCTTCTCCTTAATTTTGTGTAGCACAGCAACTTATTCTCTCCTGCATGTCCATTGAGTCCCCTTTTATCACTTAAGCATACAGAGGCATAATTTATCATAACCAATTAACCTGCTTGACCATTTGTAGGATGTGTGAGGAAACTGTAGCAAACAGCAGAAACCTACATAATTGCAGGAACGACATGCAAACTCCACACTGACAGCATCCAAGGTCAGATTGATTCAAGGATTCTTGAGCTTTGTAGCAGCAGTATTAAGTGCTGCATCATGATAGTACATACCAATGGCATGGTGTTAATAATATATATATTTTCATGTAAGAAATAAGTTCAAATATTATATTCAGGGTTACACGACTGAAAGAGACTATTGGTTGGGGCATTGGCTTTTCAGAGGAAAATCAGAAAATGTGAACAGCTTAAAATAAATTAACATATTTAGGGTAACAACATTTTTACAGTTCCATCTGCTAATATAAATGCACGGTGGCAAAGCGGTAGAGTTGCTACCTTTCAGCGCCAAAGACCCGGGATCGATCCTCACTATGGTTACTGTCTGTTTGGAGTTTGTACGTTCTTCCCGTGACCTGCGTTTCATCCCACGTTCCAAAGATGTACAGGTTTGTAGGTTAATTGGCTTTGGTAAATTGTAAATTGTTCCTAGTGTGTGTGTGTAGGATAACGTTAGTGTGCGGGGATCACTGGTTGGCGCAGACTCGGTAGATTAAAGGGCCTGTTTCCGCACTGTACCTCTAAACTAAACCCTCTGAAACAGGAGAGGATCTAAAGGCAAACAATCTTAAACAGCTTTAACATATATCATTGCTTTTCTAATCAGAACATTATTTTTGGAACTCTCAATTGGCAGTCTCCCACCTAATTCCTTCTATAATCTTCACATTATTTCATTCCTTAGTGTATTATCTCCTTAGTGTATTTTCTGCTGTTTCAGGTTTCTTTTCCTTTATTTACATCTTTTTATAACCTTCCTAACTGGATTAGTAAGCGAAAGACACACAAATAGGTATCAACTATATTTGCATGATTTTTATACTCGCCTTCAGAGTTTCTCTCAATAGTTTTCTTTTACTTTGGTAGAGAGCTGACACAGACAAAATGGGCTGAATAGCTTGCTCTTGAGCAGTAAATAGTTCTACGATTTAAATTATCTTTCATTTGAAATACCAGCCAGGCTAGTCCCATTTATCCACAATTGGTCTAGATCCCTCTAAAACTTTCCTATACATGTGGTTATCCAAATGACCTTCAAATAAAGTTTATGTATCTGCCGAAATGCCTTCCTCTGATAGCTCCTTCTCTAGATAAACCACCTTCTGTGTAAAAATTCTGTGTAAGATTCCTATTAACTCTTTCTCCTTTCACCTTAAACCTATGCCCTCTAGTTCTCAATTGCACTCCCATGGAACAAGATATGTGCATTCACCTTATCTCATGATTTTATACGCCTCTATGAGGTATCCCTCAGTCTCCTAAACTCTATACTAGGGCTTAACTCCAAAGAATAAATTCCTCACACTCATCTGAATTGAACTTCATTTGCCATTCCTTGGAGAGGAATGGCAAGATCCCTTAGTAATTTGTTATAACCATCTTCGCTGTCTATGCTACCTATGTTAGCGTCATCTGCAAAACCTCCAATCATGCCATAACATTTTCAGAGAGCAAGTTTAAGAGGAAGAGAAGCATACATCAAATTGTTGCTTTATTCTAAAAACAAAGGCAGAACAGGTAAATATCTGAAGATGGAACAATGGCAGAGAAAGGGTGTGGGAATAGGAAACAACTTACTTGATTCACATAAGTAGGTAAGATTTGGATTCTAAATGTCTCTCAACCTCAAGATCCCCAATTAAATACTTTTGAAGTTAAATTTTGATTGTGCACATCATGATTTCATAATCATGAAGTAAATGATCAGATCATCTGTTTTGTTGCTGCTGATTTCAGATACAAGGGAACATTTTTCCCACTTAAACACAATGCCAGGTACTTATTTTATTTGCCTTGTCTGAAGAACAGTATCTCCACTAGTGTAGGATTCTAACATCCACATACATCAATACATAACCAGCTGACTCGAAGACAAGTGTGTTGTCAAATAAACCACAGCTGACCCTCTGTATTAGAATATGCTTATTATGTGGTATCACCGAGTTCGTATACAAACGTGAGCAATTCTATTACATTTTTATAGCGTTGCATACTAAGAGACAACATTTCAGCAAGAGAGATATATAGACTTCTATTACATACTTGGGGATAAGGGAAAGCTGTCCAATACTTGAGTGGTGCCATACTGCATGTGCCAAGGCAAGAACATAGCTGCAGTACATCTCACAATAAGACTGATGACAAGCTGTGAAATCAAAGAGTTGGAATGGATAGCCGACCCATTCTGTATCCGAGGTCAGTGTAGCACTGCTGATGACACTCACAATGCGATCATTCAATACTATCCAGTAGGGCTCCTTTAAACATAAAATATAACAAAATTATGTAGAAATAACATCTTTATTTGAATGCATTTCCAAACTATTACTCAATGACCCCAAAAGAACATATCTTCAACTCCTTTCTAAGAATTCCACAGTTGCCTGATTTATATTCCTATTTATCAGACACCCATGGTTTTTTGATGATTTAACAAACAAAGCCAATTAGCACAATCCAACAGATGTTTTAGTACAGACTGCACCCTATGACCATTGAGACTTCCTCACATAATACCATTATGTGAAGCATTAATTGCCACAGAAGGCTGTGGAGGCCAAGTCAGTGGATATTTTTAAGGCAGAGATAAATAGATTCTTGGTTAGTACGGGTGTCAGAGGTTATGGGGTGAAGGCAGGAGAATGGGGTTAGGAGGGAAATAGATCAGCCATGATTGAAAGGTGTAGTAGACTTGATGGGCCAAATGGCCTAATTCTACTCCTATTCCTTCTGACCATATCATCATTATGTAGCATCAGGATTAGGCCCATTAGTTCCTTGAGCATGTTCCAATTCAAGGAGACAATTGGTAATGTGCCTTGCTTCCATACCCTCATCCCTAAATCTGTTAATCCTTTGCAAAAACAAATATTTCATAGGCAAAATTAACTGTGCAAGTAGAAAGCTTTCAAAGCTCGTCAAATTTATGTCTGGTAATAGACTAGTGTAACTAGAAATTGAACCATTAAATGTTTCAGGATGTATGCTTAAAATTCATGCCAGTATTGAGCATAACCAGAGATCCCATAAAATTAAATACATTAATCTCTGCTTGCTAACATACAATTGTTGCCAAAACTGTGTCACAGTAAACCCTTTTAAAGAATTATTCACAGCAGCTGTACTCTGTTTTAGATCATTAACAATGCAAAGTATGTCAGGCTGAAGCACCTTCTCAGCAGAGTTTTTGAAGCCTAGTTACATATTTCATTTCCCACTTATTAATGCTTCCTCCCCATTTGAAGATTCAGTTATTTTTCACTACAATTAATCATGTGATCAAGTCAAAGTCAAAAGAGTTTATTGTCATGTGTCCCTGACAGGACAATGACATTCTTTCTTTGCTTAGCACAACTGAACATAGTAGGCATTGACTACAAAACAGATCAGTGTGTCCATAGACCATTATATACGTAAATACACACATGAATGAATAAATCGATAAAGTGCAAATAACAGATAAAGGGGTATTAATGTTCAGAGTTTTGTCCGAGCCAGGTTTAATAGCCCGATGGCTGTGGGGAAGTAGCTATTCCTGAACCTGGTCGTTGCGGTCCTCAGGCTCCTGTACCTTCTACCTGAAGGTAGCAGGGAGATGAGTGTGTGGCCAGGATGGTGTGGGTCCTTGATGATGCTGCCAGCCTTTTTGAGGCAGCGACTGTGATAGATCCCCTCGATGGAAGGAAGGTCAGAGCCGATGATGGACTGGGCAGTGTTTACTACTTTGTGTAGTCTTTTCCTCTCCAGGGCGCTCAAGTTGCCGAACCAAGCCACGATGCAACCGGTCAGCATGTTCTCTACTGTGCACCTGTAGAAGTTGCTCTATATTGCACACTTCCCCCATTGTTATTCTATAATTGAAGTATTGTTATGTTTTTTGGCTTTGGCTGCATCCTGTGTTCTCAATTGTTTCTTGAGGTTATACACATCAAACTGCTTTTACTGAACGTTAGCATCCGTGATGGTGGGGAACTCTCAAAGGGCCGCAGATAATCTCCCCATTTGGCAAGTTCCAGTTAAAGATCAACTAGAAAACTAATGGCTTTTCACAAAAAAAACCTCAAAAATATTGTGTCATCATTGGAAAGAAAGATTAAGTTAGAAAAACCTTCACGAATTTTCTTGGCATATAAAGAAATTTCCCTGGTTAATTTTGTCCCTTACATTACAAAAGCCTATAAGCTGCATCGATTATAGTTATGGTCCCAGAATAATTTAAACACTTTTATACTTACAGGTAACGCAGTTATCACAAGACCAATTGCATTCATCCAAGCTGTAATATTTTCTCTCGGTACTAAAGGTTGACTGGAAAAAAGAAAATTATCACTGAAATTATACCTCCAAGATATCAGCCCACTTTCATGAGCTAACCAAGATGGAAACAATATTTGTAAGTAAGATCCATTTTGGCATTATAATGCACATTTCACAGTGATCCTGAGTATCCTGTGAGTGAGAACAAGCCTTCCTAGTGATAGAATTGGAATATTTTAAACAGACAGATGACCTATGTTCCATGGCTTAGCTGGCTGTCAATAATCATCAATCTCTCTCTCCAGAGATGCTGCCTGAGTTACTCCAGCATTTTGTGTCTACCTTCAATAATCATCAATGTCTCTTGAGTGAAGCATCTGGAAACTAAAAAATTGATTCAAATGCAACAATTGAAAAATATGATCAAAATTATGAAACCAAACCTGAAGGAAAGAGTGAAGAACACTCTTAAGGGAATGTCCCACTTGGGAGATCTCCACCGAGACCTCTGGCGACCCTAAGCGACTAAACAAAATCAAGGTCGCTGACCTACGACCTCCTACGACCTTCCTCGACTATGTGTACGACCTCCTACCACTATGTTGAAGACCTCCCTCGACTCTGAAGAAGACCTCCTTCAACCATGTTGAAGACTGGCTTCGACCATGTACCTTTTACTCGAGTATGGTCTCTGGCAAATTGGTCCGTGAATGAGCACAACCCCCTTCCACCTCTTTCGGACCATACCGAAAACCAACAACGACCAGTGACGAGGGTCTACAGCTCAAATGATCACCTGATAAAATGATGTCATGTCTGCATTTTTTTCTCACTAATAAATGCCTCCCAGGTTTAAAAAAAAAATCATTCTGAACTGTGCAAGCAAGGAAGGAAATAGTTTGGAGGATGTTAGTATAAATACAACTACTGATGTTTACAGTAGCCCTTTTGCTTCAGCAGCCTTTTAAGAAAGGCAGAAGGGGAAGAGCAAGGGTGAAGAGGAAGCACAAGAAGAGGTCTCAATGGGTGAATGGAGATGATGTGATGGACTGTCCCAGTGCACCAGATGACTGGACGAGAGTGGTGCTGGGCTTTGACAAAAGATGGAACTTTAAGCACACATGTGGGGCAGTGGATGGCAAGCATGCCATTCTTGTCCCTGTCTCTGTACCCCTCATTTCCCTTTTCGTACAGGATGGCATTCTGCTGGAACCATTCCTCAAGGTCCCCCTCCTGCTGCCTGGTGAAGGTGCAGGGCATAACCTTCCTTCAGCCCTCCCTCACCACCAATGGGGCATCTGTCTCTGATGCTGTGTCAGGCACAGGAGAAAGGGCTGCTTTGCTGCCTTCAAATGAGGCAGTGAAGGATGGGGTGGTTGGGGGGACATATACTACCACCCTGGTCTCCTCCTCCAGGGGTCTCTCATGCAGGGCTCCTCCTCCTGTGGCATCACCTCCTGCCACTCCTCCTCCTGGGTGGGCAACACCTGCATGGCAGGTTTTTTTTAGGGATGTGCCCTTCCCTTGCGCTGCTGCCTTTTTGGTGCCATCTCTAAAACACAAGTCTCCTCTCCAAAAAAACTCTCCAGCTATGAATGAACATGACTTGGAGTGAAAGAGGTGACGTTCTGCTGTTTAAATTACCTTTTTTTCCTACTGACCTTTTTTTCACAGTGGAGCTAATACCTTCGACTACCAAAGTCAAACAAGTCAAACAAACTTTATTGTCATTTAGAAATACATTGATATATGCAGTTCCAAACGAAATTACGTTGCATTTGGCTCCCTGTGCAACACAATAAATTAACCGAAGGATAGGTATGTATGAAAAGGATAAATAGACAATAGTGGCAGCCCATTTACATGGCATTCAGGAGTCTGATGGCTCGTGGGAAGAAGCTGTTGCGGAACCTTGATGTTCTGCTCCTTATGCTGCGGTATCTTTTTCCCGAGGGCAGCAGAGTGAACAGTCCGTGATGGAGATGTGTGGGGTCCTTTATGATACTGCTGGCCTTAGACACACAGCGTTTGGTCGCAATATCCCCGATTGAGGGGAGATAGGTCCCGATGATTTTTTCCGCTGTCCTCACCACTCTCTGCACAGACTTCCAGTCGGAGGCTCTACAGTCCCCAAACCAGACAGAGATACAGCTGGTCAGAATACTCTCTATGGTGCCCCTGTAGAAAGTAGTGAGGATGGGATGGGGGAGATGAGCTCTTCTCATCCGGCGCAGAAAGTGCAACCGCTGCTGCGCTCTCTTAACAGTTGATGAGATGTTAGTCGACCAGGTCAGACTGTTAGTGACCTGCACCCCCAGGAACTTTGTGCTACTGACCACCTCCACATCGCTGTCATTGATGTGAAGTGGTGTGGGACTGTGCCGGGTTTTCCTGAAGTCGACGATAATCTCCTTTGTTTTCTCGACATTCAGGATCAGGTTGTTCGTATTGCACCAGTCCACCAGTTGTTTCACCTCCTCCCTGTAAGCCAGCTCATTGTCGTCCCTGATGAGGCCCACCACTGTTGTGTCATCTGCGTACTTCATGATGTGGTTTGTACTAAACCTGGCACAACAGTCGTGAGTCATCAGGGTGAACAGCAGTGGACTCAGGACACAGCCCTGAGGGGAGCCGGTGCTTAGAGAGATGGTATTGGAGGTGTTATTTCCAACCCTCACAGACTGAGGTCTGTCAGTGAGGAAGTCCAGTAGCCAGTTACACATGGGGGTGCCGAGGCCCAATGGAACCAGTTTGCTTATCAGGTGCTGGGGGATAATGGTGTTGAATGCTGAACTGAAATCCACGAACAGCATTCGCACATAGGTGTTTTTCTCCTCTAAATGTTCCAGGCTCAGATGGAGCACGGAGGATATAGCGTCCTCTGTGGAGCGGTTTGGCCTGTAAGCAAACTGGTATGGGTCGTGTGTGGAGGGGAGTCTGGAGGTGATGTGGTCCCTGACCAGCCTCTCGAAGCACTTCATCATTATGGGGGTGAGTGCTACAGGGCGGTAGTCATTGAGACATTGTATGTTGGATTTTTTTGGCACAGATATGATGGTGGCAGTCTTGAAACATAATGGGACGACCGCCTGGTTCAGCGAGGTGTTAAATATGTCCGTAAGGACATGTGCCAGCTGATCAGCACATTCCCTGAGCACCCGCCCTGGTATGTTATCAGGGCCTGCCGCCTTTCGCGCGTTCACTCCTTTTAGGGACCTCCGAACATCCACTATGTCAAGACTGAGTGCCTTTTCCTCACAATGAGGAATACCTTTGCTTGCAGGTGTGTTATTTAGTGCCTCGAACCGACCAAAATAGTTGTTGAGTTTATTGAGGAACTCAATGTTGTCATCACAGGGTGGTGAAGCAGTCTTATAGTCCGTGATTGATTTGATTCCCTGCCACATGCGCTTGGTGTTCTTGGGGTCATGGAAGAAGCTCTGGATTTTCTGACCATGGGCACGCTTGGCCAGCCTGACGACTCGGTTCAGGTTGGCTCTTGCGGATCTGAGTGCCACCACGTCGCCGGATTTAAACGCGGCATTACGTGCTCTCAGCATTCCACGTACCTCTGTGGTCATCCAGGGTTTCTGGTTGGCCCGTACAGTGATGGTCTTGGTGACACAGACATCCTCAATGCACTTCTCCATGTAAGCAGACACGGACGCAGCATACTCCTCTAGGTTGATGTGTTGGCTGACAGTTGCAGCCTTCTTGAACACGTCCCAGTCCGTGCATTCAAAACAGTCCTGTAGTGTTGCCATAGATCCCTCTGGCCAGACCCTAACCTGCTTCACAGTAGGTTTTTCTCGGGTCAGCAGGGGCCTGTATGCAGGAATTACGACTAGCCTACGACTAGCATCATGACCTACTACGACGGCTTCGACTACACCTACGATTAAAAAAAAATATCGATTTTTCCCACAGCGACCTATTTTTAGTCGCTGTCCATTTTTAACATCTTGCAAAATACGCCATGACCTAGCTGGAGCCTCACCTACGTGGAGACCACTCTCGGCCATGAAGGAGAGTGACGAAGACCTTCTACGACCTCATGGCGACCTTGCTGCGACTATGGGTCGCAGGCAAACTCGCCAGAGGTCGCGGTGGAGTTCGCCCAAGTGGGACAGGGGATTTACACCATTAGTCATTTAATACAGAATAATGCATATTACCTAATATAAAATTGCTCCCTTACATTTGATCCTATCCATTGACAACAATGGGTTTATTCCTGTGCCAAGTCGAACCTGTTGCAGGTTCTATGAGCAGAGTCTCCAGCATAAGTGGGAAAGAGACCATGGGTCTGGAAAGTTGCTGACAAAGAGTAGCCTGCAATTATCGTGCAACTTCCAAGGTAACAATGAAGTCCCAAACTTGGTGCTCCTTATAACAGCAATGAAGCAACTGCCATTTTCTCATTTATTCTGGCCTATTACTATATATTAAAAAAGGAACAGATAGATTTCTTCCCACAACTCCCCACCCAATCCCACATAAAGGTTGATAGAAATAAACAAATCAAATGCATGTTATTTTTGAATCAGATGACAGGAATGGGGACCAAGAGACAGAAGCAAAAGGTAGAAGCGAGATAAGAAAAACCTGAAAACTTTGTGTCTTAATGCAAGGAGCATTTGTTATAAGGTGGATGAATTGAATGCACAGTTAGTAGTTATGGTATATTATATAGTTGGAATTACAGAGACATGGCTGCAGGATGATCAAGGCTGGGAGCTAAACATGCAGGGGCATTCGATATTCAGGAAGGATAGACAGAAAGGAAGAGGAGGTGTGGCGACATTGCTGGTTAAAGAGGAGATTAATGTAAGAGCAAGGAGAGACATTAGCTTGGATGCTGTAAAATCGGGATGCGTAGAACTGCAAAATAGCCAAGGGCAGAAAACGCTTGATGGACCATCAAACAGCAGTAGGGACGTTGGGGACAGCATCAAGCAGGAAATTAGGGATGCGTGCAGCAAAGGTACAGCAGTTATCATGGGTGACTTTAATCTACATATAGATTGGGCCAATCAGATTGGCGATGCAATGGCAAAGATTTAAAGACCGCATGGATAAACTCCAAAAATTGTTCATCCTTGTCAAAAAAGGATGAACAATTCTTGGAGTTCATCCATGCGGTCTTTAAATAAAAAGTAAAATGAAAAAATAAAACGGGGAAGGTGGCTCAACGGTGGCTAACGAGAGAAATTAAGGATGGTGTTAAATCCAAAGACGTGGCATATAAATTGGCCAGAGAAAACAGCAAACCGGATGACTGAGCAAAATTTAGAACTCAACAGAGGAGGACAAAGGGGTTAATTAAGAGGGGGAAAAAGAGCATGAAATAAAACTTGCCGGGAATATAAAAACTGACTGGAAATTCTTCTTTAGATATGTGAAAAGGAAAAAATTAGTGAAGACAAATGTAGGTCCCTTACAATCAGAGACAGGTGAATTCATAATGGGAAACAATGAAATGGCAGAACAGTTAAACAAGCAGATTGGTTCTGTCTTCATTAAGGAAGACACAAACAATCTCCCAAAAATTCAAGGGGACCGAGGATTTAATGGGGGGGGGGGGGGGGGGGGGGGTGGAACTGAAGGGAATCCACATTAGTCAGGAAATGGTGTTAGGTAAACTGTTGGGACTGAAGGCAGATAAATCCCCAGGGCCTGATGGTCTGCATCCCAGTGCTCAAGGAGGTGGCCCAAGAAATCGTGCATGCATTGGTGATCATTTTTCAATGTTCTCTCGACTCTGGATCAATTCCTGGGGACTGGAGGATAGCCAATGTAATCCACTTTTTAAGAAAGGAGGGAGAGAGAAAACAGGGAACTATAGACCAGTTAGCCTTACATTGGTAGTGGGGTCGATTATTAAAGATGTTATAGCAGCACCTTTGGAAAGCAGTGACAGGATCGGTCAAAGTCAGCATGGATTTATGAAGGGGAAATCATGCTTGACTAATCTTCTGGAATTTTTTGAGGATGTAATAAGTAGAATGGATAAGGGAGATCCAGTGGATGTGGTGTATCTGGACTTTCAAATAGCCTTTGACAAGGTCCCACACAAGAGATTAGTGTGCAATATTAGAGCACATGGTATTGGGGGTAGGATATTGACATGGATAGAGAATTGGTTGGCAGACTGGAAGCAAAGAGTAAGAATTAACAGGTCCTTTTCAGAATGGCAGGCAGTGGTTGAAGGGGTGCTGCAAGGCTTGGTGCAGGGACCCTAGTTATTTACAATATATATTAACGATTTAGACGAGGGAATTAAATGTGACATCTCCAAGTTTGTGGATGGCACAAAGCTGAGTGGCAGTATGAGTGGCGAGGAGGATGCTATGAGGCTGCAGGGTGACTTGGATTGATTGGGTGCGTGGGCAGATGCATGACAGATGCAGTATAATGTGGATAAATGTGAGGTTATCCACTTTGGTGACAAGAACAGGAAGGCAGATTATTATCTGAATGGTGTCAGATTAAGAAAACGGGGAGGTGCAATCAGACCTGGGTGTGCTTCTACATCAGTCACAGAAAGTAAGCATGCAGGTACAGCAGGCAGTGAAGAAAGCTAATGGCATGTTGGCCTTCATTGCAAGGGGATTTGACTGTAGGAGCAAGGAGGTCCTACTGCAATTGCACAGACCGCATCTGGAGTATTTGGTGCAATTTTGGTCTTCTAATTTGAGGAAGGAGATTATTGCTATTGAGGGAGTGCAGCGTAGGTTCACCAGGTTACCATGGCGGGACTGACATATGATGAAAGAATGGGTCGACTGGGCTTGTATTCACTGGAATTTAGAATGATGGGAGGGGATTTTATAGAAACCTAAAATTCTTAAAGGATTGGACAGGCTAGATGCAGGAAAAATGTTTCCAATGTTGGGGGAGTCCAGAACCAGGGGGAGGGGGTCACAGTTTAAATATAAGGGATAGGCCATTTAGGACTGAGATAAGGAAACCTTTTTTACCCAGAGAGTTGTGAATCTGTGGAATTCTCTGCCG
The DNA here is from genome assembly GCA_963514005.1 of Raja brachyura. The sequence goes on from OY740785.1 coordinate 58,384,608, forward strand.
CAGAAGGCAGTGAAGACCAATTCACTGGATATTTTCAAGAGAATGTTAGATTTAGCTCTTAGGGCTAAAGGAATCAAGGGATATGGGGGAAATGCAGGAACGGGACACTGATTTTAGATGATCTGCCATGATCATATAAAATGGCGGTGCTGGCTCGAAGGGCCGAATGGCCTACTCCCACACCTATTTTTCTATGTTTCTGAGAACAGAGTTACCATAACATCTGACGTAATGATTAGACGGTGAAGCTATGTTGGTTATTTTTATTGTTGATGAGGACAGAAGTACACAGTCAAACAATAAATGATAAACAAATATGTACAATTTTCAGAATAATTTGTTCATGGTAACTAACTTTACGCTCTCATTACCTGTATCACTGGACTGACTTCAAAAAATTAGACCAGGAATATTGCACCATCCACTCGTTTTTCAACAAAGGCCCTTTCCTTACATGAAGCAAGATGTTATTGATCATTTCCATATTAAAGTTAAGCCATTCTTTCTAGCCCATTGTTGCCTTTGTTGAATAAAAAAAATTGCCAAAACTAGTTACCTCTTAAGAACGACGTTTAGAAGCGCATTTCCAACTTCCTTCCCTGACACAGATAATGCCATAAGTTCCACACATGTTACATGGAGGGCATGTGCTGCTGGGTTGGGAAATTCATTGAATCTCCAGTCACAGTTAGGAAATGGACCGGGTGATTTTCCTGCCATAGTTGCAGAACTGATTAAGGGAAATGTTACTGAACATAAGGGGTTTCACATGCAGATGATGAAACTGAATGCACAGCAAGCTCACTCAAACACCATATTGTAAACAGTAGTTTAGACATACCAAATAGCAGTAATGTTAATACAACCACTGTTGTTATAATACAACTACTAATAAAAAACTGTTGGATCAATAGATTTTTTTATATTATGTAAAATTAGGGATATGGGGGATAATGCTGATGTAAAAGCTCGGCAAAGTCTGAATGGCAGAACTGGCACAGTAGTCTGAAAGACCTGTTCCTGCTATAACATATGTTCTTATTCCTTGGTCCTTGCTCAATCTTAATTATTACCAATAGAGGACTTCAAAACTTGGTTAAACAGGTCAAAAATTGTGTTTAAGTAATCTAGAAGTTCCACATGTTCAACTGTCTATGGTTAAGTAATCCCAGGACTCAGAAAACAAGTGACAGGACAGGCACCCTGTCTGGTACTAGCAGAATGATGGATCCTAGCACAGTAGGTCGGGGAATTTTAAGCCTGCCAGACCCATTTTACGCCAGACAAACCGAGTATAGGATTTGAATCCCCTTTCATTTATATGGAAATACCTTACCTGAAAGTTATTAAATTAAAGTTCACTCATTATTTCATAACTTTTTAATGCTTTTAAATGTTTTACTTTCCTTTAATCTTTTTTAAAAATGTTTTTCAAGGTTTTTTCAGCAATCCTGTCAGAAAATAATTGACATTTACCCATGCCAACAACAGCAATTTCAAGCCTCTTGCGTGAATTGTGAAAGCCACAAATTTAAAAGCTGGAATTTGCTTCAGGGCTATATTATTCAACATTGGAAAAAGAGTCTCTTGGCAGCTGACCTCACTCAGCAAAATTCAATACCTTCCCACTAAATCAGCTAGATCGCATTATATGCTACGAAATTGGAACGGCTACAAATAAAACTCTTCAATCATCTGAAACTATAAATTCCTATTTTAAAGCTGTTGCATTCTCTGCACTCAGAGAATGCAGAGTGCATTGAGGGATTCTCAATGATTCTGGAAGTAGCAACCCAAATCTTCACATTGTATATTTTCAGGTAAAGGCTATAATAATTCTTCCAAGCCTACAGGTAACAAAAACCTCTTCAGACAAACTTGCAATCTGCATTTCTTTCCTGTCAGAGTTATACAGCACGGAAACAGGCCCTTCAGCCCAACTTGTTCATTCTGATGAAGTTGCCTACGAAACTAGTCCCATTTCCCTGTGTTTAGCCTATATCCCTCTCAGCCTTTCCTTGCAATGTAAGAATTATTATGGCCTTTACCTGAAAATATACAATGTGAAAATGTTGTTGCTACTTCCAGAATCATTGCCATGTAGCTGTCCAAATATCTTCTAAATGTTATAATTGTTAATGTTATACTTGTACCCACCTCTAATATTTCTTCAGGCAGCTCATTCCATATGATTTTATATATCCCTTAGAGCCATCACTCCAAGGAAAAAAATGCCCCAGCTTATACAGTCTTACTGCATAATTCAAGCTGCCTGATCCTTTTCCAGTCTAGTCCACACGATACTCAGTATGGTCTCACCAACATCTTGTACAGTTGTGATATGATGTCCCAACTCTTGTACTCAAAGCCTCAACCGATGAAGGCAAGCATGCCAACTACCTTCTTCACTACCTTGTCTAACTGTGTTTCAGTTTCAGGCAACTATGTATGTACCCCTCAGTTTCACTATTCTGCAGCATTCTCCAGGATCATGGCATTTACTGTGCAAATTCTGCTCTGGTTTAATTCACCAAAATTTAATACTTCGCACTTACCAGAGTTAAATTCCATCTACCAATCCTTTGCTCACCTTCCCGATGGATCAAAATCCTGTTACAATCTTATGCCCCTGTCCCACTTGGGAAACCTGAACAGAAATCTCTGGTGACCTTGCCCGCAACCCAAGGTTTCCATGAGGTCGCCGGAGGTTTTGGTCACTCGCCTGTAAAGCCTCGACCTGGATCGACCGAAGCGTGAGCTGCATCTACTGACCAAAGATCCTATAGGATCTTTGCTACCGACCGCACACACACACACAAATACATCACGAAGGTGGGGGCCGTGGAGAGCGGAGGAGCGCTGTCTGCGCGATGAAGAGGAAGGTAAATGGCTGCCACAGAGCACGTTAAGTCCTTTAGAGGGTGCGGGGGAGAGAAGGGGGGAGAAGGGGAGGAGAAGGGGAGGGAAGGGGAGAAGGAGTGGAGAGTTTTAAGAAGTTTAATAAAGTTAGTGGGCATTTTACCTACCGGCGGGTCTTCTAGGTCCTGAAAACTCCAATAAGCCAATCAAAACGGCCGGTCAGCGAAGGAGATGGCCTTCGACTGCCTGTAAGTAAATAGTGACCCCACTCCACTGGCTTCAACCAAACGGCAACCTATCTTTAGTCGAGGCCGGTTTTGATTTTGTTGAAACAATCGAAGCAACCTAGATGTAGCCTCGATCACGCGGAAACCAGTTTCAACCATTAGGGAGAGTGAACAAAACCTCGGGTGACCTCATGGAAACCTTGGGTCACGGGCAAGATCACCAGAGGTTTCTGTTCAGGTTTCCTAAGTGGGACGGGCATTAGATAATCTTGTCAAACCACTATACCACCAATTTTAGTTTCATCTGTGAACTACATTCTCATCCAAATCGTTGACATAGATGACAAACAACAGTGGAGACAACACTAATCCCTGCAGCCCCACAGGCCACAGGCCTCCAATGTGAAAAACAACCCTCTAACACCCACCAGCAAGCCATTTTCATATTCGATTGTAATCTAACCTCGAGACCAATTTACTGTGCGTGATCTTGTCAAAGAATCATACAGCACAGACACAGGTTCTTCGACCTAACTTGTTACTGCTGACAAAGATTTCTACCTAAGCTATTCCCATTTGCCCGTGTTTGGCCCATATCCCTCTGAACCTTTGCTATCCATGTACTTGTTTAGTCTTTTAAACATTCTAATTGTACCCACCTCTGAAGTTTCCTCTTGCAAATCATTCCATATCGTCACCATCCTTAGTGTGAATTAGTCCTCCTCAGGTCCCTTTTAAATCTTTCCCCTCTCGCTTTAAATCTATGCCCTATAGTTTTAAACCCCCTATCCTGGGAATAAGAACGTAACCACCTTATCTATGTCCCCCGTAAATAACATTTAACATATGCCTCCTTTTTGAGCTTATCACATACAGGTCCACCAACTATTTTCTGGCACCCTTAGTTCCAGAGCCTTTCTGATTTATCCGTTTTGCCAGACCAACAAAGTTCATGGCCTTCAAAACGAATTCAATGGTACCTAGGTTCGCCAAGGCCATCGAGGGACCGAGATACAAGCCTGCAAATTCCGACCGCAGAAGTCGGCTATCGGAACAGATCAGCTGGCTTCAGCAGGGCGGAAGTCTCAGACCTCCAGTCAGAGGGAACATATTCGATCTACCAATCATCCCCGGATGTCGGTTAGCGTTACAGATATACCTGCTTCAGCCCAGCCGAGTTCCAGAGCCCCGGCCGCAGGGTCAAATTCAACTCGCCAATCTGTGTGAAAGTCCCGTTGAGGTTGAGATCGGCCGCCTCACCCAGCCTCGGCACCACATTTTTGGGGGGGCTTACGAGGGAGGATTTCTAGTGTACTCTCGTAATTTTGTTCACATTAAAGGAGGGGCCAGATCACCAGTTGCCGGAAAATCAGTAGTGGACCAGTATTGCATGTAAAAGTAGGTAGAACAGCAAAAGGATATTCTCCACCAATCGACCAATCAACTTGCAGTAATAAGTGTCGTCAGGAACCCATGGATTATCCTCACGTGCGTTCATGGCAGATTTCAAATAGGTTTCACTTAAACACCAAGTTAGTGGACGATTATCTTTTAGAGAACCAATAACAGCATGAACCAGTTTGCGTTTCAGATTTGTACGGTCTCTGAGATGTCTCTCATAGTAATGAAGTGTGTTGTACAAATATGTCACAGGTCGGTCTATAATAAAAGGAAAAATGCATATTCGTAAACCAAAGGTAGAAACAAAAGGTATGTTTGAATCATCTTTAGAAATGAAATGGACACATTTTGCAAAATTAAAACACAAATTCTCTTCACAATCAGGAATATAACAGACACCTTCGATATCAGTCCTCAGCTGATTGCTCTCCCAGCATAATAAACACAGATTCTTACAGTCATTGTGAGATCAAGAATGCTGGACTTGATAGGCAAAAGATTAATCAATAACTTTCCAAACAAATTTGCAGTTTTTTCATCTTTCTGTGTAAATTAAGTCCCCAGAATATTAATGTCAAATTTTCTCCTCACAGTCGCTGATGCATCAATAGTATTTGCAGTTACATCAAAGTTTTTCCGAAATTTAAATTCTATGCAAAATATAACTTGAGAATGCTTAGTTACACATTACAATATTTGGCATTCCTATTATCTATCAAAGACAGGCTACATTTCTGAGACTTCATGATCAATGCTTTGGCAAGAGTTCAATAAGGATGATTTCCAAGAGTGTATGATCTTCAAAACCGCACATATTCACTGACAAATGCATATTATGTGACTAATCTTTTGGTTAGCTCTGCCCTAGCAACAATTATCACCAACAATTTGTCATGGTCCGGACACGAAAGCACACAAACGCTTCCAATTCCTCAGTCGTATAAGGTAATTTGGCATGCCTCCAAAGATTCTTACCAATTTCTTCAGATGCACCATAGAAAGCATCCTATCCGGATGCATCAAAGCCTGGTAAGAAAAATGCTCTGCTCAAGAGCACAAGAAATTGCAGAGTTGCAAACTCAGCACAGTCCATCACGCAAACCAGCCTCACCCACCCACCCCTCTTTCCCACCCCCAAATTGACCCTTAAAGCTTGTACCACCAGATTCAAGAACAGCTTCTCCCCTACTGATATCACTCTCTTCAACAGACTTCTCATATAATGATGTATTAGAACATAGAACAGTACAACACAGGAACTTCAGCCCACAATGTTTGTGCGGAACATGATACCACGTTAAACTGATCTCATCAGCCTGTACATGATCCATATCCCTCTATTCCCTGCACTTCCATGTGTCTATCTAAACGTTTCTTAAATACCACTATCGTATCTGCCTCCACCACCACCCCAGCCAATTATGTCCAGCGCCCACTAATCTCCATGTAAAAAAAACTTGCCCTGTACATCTCCAATAAATTTCCCCCCTCTCACCTTATAGCTATGCATATAGATTTGTAAATGTTGGACATTTACACTCTGGGAAAACAGTTTTGACTGTCTACCATATCTATGCCTCTAATAATTGTATTATTATTCACCAACCCACCTACATTTACATCCAGGTCAATTATATACATCACAAACAGCAGAGGTCCTAGCTCAGATCTCCACTGCTCACAAATCTCCAGACAAAATATCTTCCTTCCACTACAACCCACTGCCTTCCCTGTATTTCCCACTACCAATTAACTTTGATGTGGCCTTGCACTTTTTTTAACTGCAGTTTCTACATTTCTGTAATGCTATATTCTGTACACTGTTTATTTTTCTCTTTTGCACTATTTTGATGTATGGTAGAATTTGCGTGGAACACAAAGTGTTCCAGCATCAGCAGTTCCTTGTGTCTTCATAATTTGCCTGGATAGTTTGCAAAATAAAGTTAATCACTGAATCTCGGTACACCTGACAATAATAAATCAATACAATTGTCAGTTCAAGGTCACACAAAGAAGACTAAAAATAGATTAACCTGAAGATTTTAAATTTCAAGCAATTAAAACATAGACAGTTAATCTGCAAATCAAGGAGACAATGCTAATGAATTTATCGGGGAGGTTAAAACCTACCATGAAACTTGTAAAGGCCTCCTAAATGATCAAGAAGAGTTTCCAAAGATTTTGAAACTGGAAGCAACTCTAAAAATCTGTGGATTACAATATCAAATACAGGCAAAAATCGAAGGCAGACATTTCCAAAATAAATGGGAAGATACTGAGGCTGGATTTGCACAGGGGGGTTCACTTGTTCAGCCAAACCCTCAAAATACAGCTTCTCAGGATATTTCTGAAAGAGAAAAAGGGAAACTATCAATAGAAAACCATCAGGTGATATACATAAAAATTGATTTACTTCAATATATTTCTTCTAAACATTTTCTTCTCCCAATTCCATGTTTTTAATCCCCAATCTTTTAACGGCAAAATTTGGAATAACATCCCATCTCGAGCCAACGATCTAAAGACGTACAGGCTTGTAGGTTAATTGGCTTGGTAAAAGTGTAAATTGTCCCTAGTGTAGGATAGTGTTAATATGCGGGGATCGCTGGTCGACGGGAACTCGGTGGGCTGAAGGGCCTGTTTCCGCACTGTATCACTAAACTAAACTGGGAGAATGGTAGTCCACTCCAACAGAAGACTTGGATTTGCTCAAATTGCAGCAAGGGGCAGGTTTACAATTCAAGCCATTTCCATGGGCTGAGAAGGACATTATTGTTTGGTCATTCAGAAAAAAAATTAGATTTTCTTTTTCATATTTTTGTTTTTGAGTGCAAATACTTCCCAGTCTCCTAAGTCAGAAACTTGGAGATTTTTTTCTCATCCATAATCAATAGACAATAGACAATAGGTGCATTCCGCCCTTCGAGCCAGCCATTCAATGTGATCATGGCTGATCATCCACAATCAGTACCCCGTTCCTGCCTTCTCCCCATATCCCCTGACTCTGCTATCTTTAAGAGACCTATCTAGCCGACTCTTGAAAGTATCCAGAGAACCGGCCTCCACCACCCTCTGAGGCAGAGAATTCCACAGTCACAACTCCGTGTGAAAAAGTGTTTCCTCATCTCGTTCTAAATGGCTCACCCCTTATTCTTTAACTGTGGCCCCTGGTTCTGGACTCCCCCAACATCGGGAACATGCCTCTAGCGTGTCCAAAGCCTTAATAATCTTATATGTTTCAATAATATTCCCTCTCATCCTTCTAAATTCCAGAGTATACAAGCCCAGCTGCTCCATTCTCTCAGCATATGACAGTCCCGCCAAACCGGGAATTAACCTTGTGAACCTACGCTGCACTCCCTCAATAGCAAGAATGTCCTTCTTCAAATTTGGAGACCAAAACAGTTCTTAAAATTCTTACACATCTGCCAGGAACAAGAGTAATATATTGGTGGGAGGCCAGAGCAGGGATAGTAATTCACAGATTTTCCATAATGCCGTACTAGCTATGTAAAAAGGGACCTTTAATATTGCAATTGGAGCCAGCAAGAGACCTATAACCACCAGTGTAAAGGCAGATCTGTGCATGCTAGTTTTGTACACCTGCTTCTCTGGTTACGATATAATATGATACGATACAACTTTATTCTTCCCCAGAGGGAAATTGATCTACCGACAGTCACAGCACACAACTTACATAAAAACCTGAAATTAAATGTGCAGACAAAAAGACAACGACTGTTGGCTGGCTGCCGTGTGCACAGCGCCTTCACTGGAACAAATGAACAAACACAGACATATCCCCTGTGCAGACAATTCTAAACTAGAGTGCCCCACCCCCACACTGGGGTCCCCCTTTGTCCTCCCACTGTCGCCGACAATGGTGCCCCCGCGTCGGGTCCCCATTGTTCTTCACGGCGGTCCCCCCACGCTAGGTCCCCATGTCTCCCCTCCCCCCTCACCCTCATCGACCGTGAGGCCCCACCGCCGCCGAGGCCCCACTGTCGCCGCTGGGTCTCCCGCTCTTGCCGCCGAGGCTTCCACCGCCGCCACCGCTGAGGCTCCTTCGGCCCTGACAGGCCTTGCCACCTGGCTTCTCCGCAGTCCCCTGGGAGGCCTGTGGGGCAAGTCAGCCCTACCGGTGCGCGTGCTGGTCTTCGGTCGTTGCTCTGATTGTTGGCGGCGCGGTTGTTCGGCGGGTGGATTGGGCCCTGTACATCTTTGGAGTGAATACAACCACACTGTTAGAAGGATTGGACTTGTGGCATCATCAAGCAACAATGCCTGAGGACCTTCTTCCAACCAACTTACATGAGCATTTGAAATGCCTTCACATAGAAATTTACACACACCGTGCTAGTAAATGGGATTAACGTAGACAGGTACTTGTTGACTGGTATAGATATAGACAATGAAGTTCAAACTGTTTCTGATGTAGTCCCTAGCCATCGTATCTCTGGGATGTGGATCAGTGAAACCCAGGGTAACCAGATCGACAGGAGGGGTAGTTAGGTTCTACCCTGGAGTTGGATCTCTACAGGTCTTCAGGCACTGTTGCTTGATGATGCCACAAGTCTACTCCTTGTAAGAGAGTGGTTGGTTTTGGGATTTCTGCCAACTGTTGAAAAACCCATTGAATAAATGGGGCAAAGTAACAGAAGCAGACTCTATGTTGTGTACCACAATGAGAATGACAGACTAAGAAGTCAAAAAGCAATTGCAAGTTGGAACTATCTCAGTACTTGACCAACTACATATCACTACAAACTATACAGTGGAGTTGGACATCTCTTCTAACCAACTGCTTCCATCCAAATTATATGAGGATTTGAAATGTCTTTACATAGAAATTTACACCAAGTGCTGGAAATGGGATTAATATTGATAGGTACTTTTTGATTGGTATGGATATGAGCCAAAAGGCCTTTTCCTGCATTGTATGATTCTTCATGTATACTGCTGGCCAGTCTCTCTTCTTCTTTCTTCCAAAAAACTTAAGGCATTGAAATTACTTTCATCCATGCAAGACCACAAAGGCATCACCCTTGTCAGCAGGTTTGATAACAATATTCTGGTTGGACACAATGCTCACTTGAGGAACAGCACCTCATCTTCTCAACTTGATATTGAATTTGGCAACTTCTGATTACCAGCTTTCTCTGTTTGTTTCAGGATTGGCCAGCACTACTGCAAGTCATTCATCCATACCATTAGCTCAGTTTTTCCTCTCTGGCGTAGTTGGATTTGTTGGGCATTTCCTACAGCTCTGCATTTCGCTATTTGTACGTACCCATTTGCCTCTGTTCTCTCTAACTGTCCTCGTTTAGCTGTGAATCAAGTGACTTAATCAGCAACTTATTTCCATGTCAACTCTGGCCTCTTAGAGTTATCCCTTTAATCTTATTCATTAAAAGTAAAGGAGAGCAATATAGATTAAATAAATAATCACAACTGCAAGATCGAATAACTTGTAAGAATTATCAAATTAAACTACATCTGATGAAAGATCATTCTGAAATGTTAATGCCGTTGTGGCCCTTGTGGCTAGAGGGATCACGGGGTATGGAAAGAAGGCAGGTACGGGATACTGAGTTGGATGATCAGCCATGATCATATTGAATGGCGGTGCAGGCTCGAACGGCCGAATGGCCACGCCTGCACCTATTTTCTATGTTTCTATGTTTCTTTCTCTACGGCTTTAGGTCTTTTTCTACCAGAAATTCCAGACATCCTAGCCCAAAGGAGCAATCTCCAAAGGGACAGCAGAAACATTGAACTAAAAAACACAAATTAATCCAGGACAATCAAAATATTTTTGTTAAGTATGGTCATGCCCAATTAAATTGATTGAGTTATTTCGTTGAGACAACAAGGAGGGTTGAAGGGTTGTGGATTTGGTGTATTCTGTTAACTTTGATTTCAGCAAGGGTTTTGATGGTCCAGGATAGAGCCAATAGAGTCAGTATGGATAGAACTGAGGAATTGTAAGGGTAAGAAGACCCTAATGTGAGTTATCTACAGGCCCCCAAACAGTCGCCTGGATATAGGGTGCAAGTTAAATCAAGAGTAAAAATTGGCATGTTGCAAAGGTTGTTATGGGAGATTTCAACATGCAGGTAGACTGGGAAAATCAGGTTGGAACTGGACCCTAAGAAAGGGGTGCCTCCGTGATGGATTCTTAGAACAGCTTATACTGGAGTCTACCAGGGAGAAGGCAATTCTGGATTCAGTGTTGAGTAATGAACCGGATTTGATAAGGGAACTCGAGGTAAAGGAGCCATTAGGAGGTAGTGACCATAATATAGTCAGGTTTAATATACAATTGGAGAGGGAGAAAGGTAAATTGGAGGTGTCAGTATTACAGTTGAGCAAAGGAGACTATGGAGTCATGAGGGAGGTGTTGGCCAAAGTTGACTGGAAAGATATCCCAGCAGGGATGACAGTGGAACAACAATGGCAGGTATTTCTGGGAATAATACAGAAGGTGCAGGATCGGTTAATTCCAAAGAGGAAGAAAGATTCCAAGGGGAGTAAGGGGTGACCATGGCTGACAAGGGAAGTCATGGAGATTATAAAAATAAAAGAGAAGAAATATAACAAAGCAAAGATGAGCAGGAAGCCAGAGGATTGGGTAACTTTTAAAGAGCAACAGACGATAACTAAAAAGGCAATACAGGGAGAAAAGATGAGGTACGAAGGTAAGCTAGCCAAGAATATAAAGGAGGATAGTAAAAGCTTCTATAGCTTTGTGAAGAGGAAAAAAACTCGTTGAGGCAAAAGTTGGACCCTTGAAGACTGAAAAGGGTAAAGTTATTATGAGGAACAAGGAACAGATGAGTTGAATAGGTACTTTGGATCCGTCATCACTAAGGAGGACACAAACAATCTTCCTGATGTACTAGCCAGAGAATATGGGGTGGCGGAGGAACTGGAGAATCACATTAGGTAGGAAATGGTGTTGGGTAGAGTGATGGGACTGAAGGCTGATAAATCCCCAGGGTCTGATGGTCTGCATCCCAGGGTACTTAAGGAAGTGGCTCTAGAAATCGTGGACGCATTGGTGATCATTTTCCAATGTTCTTTAGATTCAGGATCAGTTCCTGTGGATTGGAGGGTAGCTAATGTTGTCCAACTCTTTAAGAAGGGCAGGAGATAGAAAACAGGGAATTATAGACCAGTTAGCCTCCCATTCCGTATCCGACCTCTCGGTCCTGGGCCTCCTCCACGGCCAGAGTGAGCAACACCGCAAGTTGGAGGAACAGCACCTCATATTCCGCTTGGGGAGTCTGCATCCTCTGGGCTTAAACATTGAATTTTCTCAATTCTGTTAACCCAGACTGCCCCCTCCCCTCCCCACCTCTCCCTCAGCCCTCGGGCCCTGACATTCCTTCTCCATGTCCCCTCCCCACCCCAGTCGCACTAGCTTCTCATTTTCACACCACAAACAGCTTACAATGGCCTGTCTCCTTTATCATCAATACTTTTTTGCATATCTTTCATTCATTGTTCTTTATCTCTCCACATCACTGTTTATATCTCTCGTTTCCCTGATCCCTGACCAGTCTGAAGAAGGGTCTCGACCCGAAACGTCGCCTATCTCCTTCGCTCCTTAGATGCTGCTGCACCCGCTGAGTTTCTCCAGCTTTTTGTGTAACCCCCAGCCTGACATCAATGGTGGGGGAGATGCTGGAGTCAATAATAAAAGATGAAATAGCAGAACATTTGGATAGCAGTAGCAGGATCCGAGCCAGCATGGATTTACGAAGGGGAAATCATGCTTGACTAATCTGGAATTTTTTGAGGATGTAACCAGGATAATGGACAAGGGAGAGTGTGAATGTAACCATATAACAATTACAGCACGGAAACAGGCCATCTCGGCCCTTCAAGTCCGTGCCGAACAACTTTTTTCCCTTAGTCCCACCTGCCTGCACTCATACCATAACCCTCCATACCCTTCTCATCCATATGCCTATCCAATTTATTTTTAAATGATACCAACGAACCTGCCGCCACCACTTCCACTGGAAGCTCATTCCACACCGCTACCACTCTCTGAGTAAAGAAGTTCCCCCTCATGTTACCCCTAAACCTCTGTCCCTTAATTCTAAAGTCATGTCCTCGTGTTTGAATCTTCCCTATTCTCAAAGGGAAAAGCTTGTCCACATTAACTCTGTCTATCCCTCTCATCATTTTAAAGACCTCTATCAAGTCCCCCCTTAACCTTCTGCGCTCCAGAGAATAAAGACCTAATGTAGTGTACCTGGACTTTCAGAAAGCATTTGATAAGGTCCCACATAGGAGATTAATGGGCAAAATTAGAGCACATGGTATTGGGGTAGGGTGCGGACATGGATAGAAAATTGGTTGGCAGACAGGAAACAAAGGGTAGGAATTAACGGGTCCCTTTCAGAATGGCAGGCAGTGACTAGTGGGGTACTGCAAGGCTCGGTGCTGGGACCGCAGCTATTTTCAATATATATTAATGATTTGGATGGAGGGTTAAAAGTAACATTAGCAAATTTTCAGATGACACACAGCTGGGTGGCAGTGTGAACTGAGAGGAGGATGCTATGAGGATGCAGGGTAACTTGGACAGGGTGGGTGAGTGGCAGATGCAGTTTAATGTGGATAAATGTGAGGTTATCCCCTTTGGTGTCAAAAACAGGAAGGCAGATTATTATCTAAATGGTGTCAAGTTGGGAAAAGGGGAAGTACAAAGGGATCTGGGGGTCCTTCAGTCACTGAAAGTAACCATGCAGGTATAGCAGGCAGTGAAGAATGGTATGTTGGCCTTCATAACAAGAGGCGTTGAGTATAGGAGCAAAGAGGTCCTCCTGCAGTTGTACAGGGCCCTAGGGAGACCATACTTGGAGGAAGGACATTCTTTCTATTGAGGGAGTGCAGCGTAGGTTCACAAGGTTAATTCCCGGGATGGCGGGACTGTCATATGTTGATAGATTGGAGCGGCTGGGCTTGTATACTCTGGAATTTAGAAGGATAAGAGGGGAGCTTATTGAAACATAAGATTATTAAGGGTTTGGACACACTAAAGGCAGGAAACATGTTTCCAATGTTGGGGGAGTCCAGAACCAGGGGCCATAGTTTAAGAGTAAGTGGTAAGCCATTTAGAACGGAGATGAGGAAACACTTTTTCACACAGTGAGTCTGGATGCTTTCAAGAGAGAGTTAGATAGAGCTTGGGGATAGCGGAGTTAAGGGATATGGAAAGAAGGCAGTAACGGGGTACTGATTATAGTTGATCAAGTCAAGTCAAGTCAGATTTATTCGTCACGTGCATATAAAGTGCAGTGAGATAAACTTGCCAGCAGCTGTACGATTAACAAAAAAGAACATACAATACACAATAAAAATTTAACACAAACATCCACCACAGCATTCATCACTGGTGGAAGGCACAAAGTTTGGTCAGTCCTCCTTAATTTTTGCCCCGTGGTCGGGACCACAACCCTCTGCAGTCACCGCTGCGGGCGGCCAGGTGTGCAGACAAGCTAATTCCTGAATCGGTACTTCCCTACCGGAGACCACGGCTTCAAGATGGTGTAGGCCGCAGGCCGGCGGTCGAAGATCTAAAGTCCCCGCCACGTCGCAGTTAGAAGCACCACAGACCGCAGGGACGGCGGTCAGAGATCCTTTCCGGGGATTCCCGGTGAGGGATCCCGCTCCAGACGGTAAATCCCCGCCGCACCCGCAGTTAGAAACGCCGCGGGCCGGAGGTCGGAGCTTTTCTCCTCCGGAGTCCCCATCGAGGGATCCCAGGCTCTGGACGCCGCGCCAGCTGGAGCTCCGCAGACCGCGGCTTCAGGCTGCCGCGGGCCAGCGAACGGAGTGCTCCCCTCCATCGACCCCCGGCGAGAGCTCGCCTGCTCCACGACGAAAGTGTCCACTCTGCGCCCTCTGTTGAAGCCCCGGGTGCATCTCCAGGAAAGGCTGCACCGGTCCTCTGTGTTATGCCGCGAGGGAGGGCACATGGAAAAAGTCGCCTCTCCGTGGACCGAAGCGGTTTCCCCCTTACCCCCCCACAAGACACATCGAGAAACATTAAAAACACACATTGGGACACACTAAAAAAACAAAAAAAGTAGAAAAAACGAACACGCTGCTGGCAGGGCAGCCGGCTCGCAGCGCCCCCACCGACATGATCACATTGAATGGCGGTGCTGGCTCGATGGGCCGAATGGCCTAGTTCTGCACCTATTGTCTATAATTCAGTAAATGCACATCCTCAATCTAGCCCTCTTCCTAAAATGCTGTGCATCATCGGCATAGATGTTCCAAAGCCAAGCCACGTCCATGAGTGCTGATAATATTTTTTTGGCTCAAAAAGCATTTCTAATTATGCACACACCTAGCGTGATATTGTTGAAATACTGAAAGTTTAATAAAAATTAATGGTTTAGAGGCTTTTAGATTGGTATATAAATATGTCAAAATTGTAGGGATATGGCACATATGCAAGCAGAAGGGATTAGTTTAATTTAGTATCATGTTCAGCAGAGACATTGTGGCCTGAAGGCCGTGTTCCTGTACTATGCTGTTTGGATAATATATTCACCATGATACATTTTGAATTAGGAGAATGAATCTGACATATGCAACAACATTTATCTGAAATAAAGTATCAGTAAGAAGGACGCTCACCTTGTGGTAGTTCATGTGTTTTGTGTGCCAATCATCCTGCAGCCAATGCTCTGGAGAATTTTCCTTCACAAAATCACTCACCCTATTCCTAAAATCATTTGGTTTCAACAGCAGCAACTGAATAATGAAGTAGCAGACCTGGGCTTCATTTCCTTCATGACTTCGCAAAGCCTACATTTAAAAACAATTTTAATTTGGTGAAATTCAATTATCATATATATAAAAAGCAGATGCTGTTTTACCATGAATTATATAAATTCACTTTAGAAATTCCCAAAAATAATTTTTAATAAGCAATTGTGTTGTAAAGGAAGACAACCAGAATCACAGATTCTAAATCCCAATTTATTGTTTCCTGGCCACATCTGGAAGGACTCAAATGTGACAACAGTTGACAAAATCACTGAACAAATTTCTAGTTTTTATCTTTGGAGCATTAAGGTCATAAATAAAGGGACAATTATTTTGAAGTTTTAAACATAACATTCTTAAACAAGCATTTGTTTAATTTTCGATTAGTGCTCTGATCACTAAAACCCATTAGTCTGAAATATCAACTGCGTAGCATGATTCATGAACATGAAAAACAAGTAATAGTGGACTTACCAAACACAAAATCAGTCTGTCCAAGGTGACAATGTTGTATTTCCACACCATATCATTTAGGATTTCAATGCATTTGTTCAACTGTTGGCCTCCAGCAGAGGTTGAAAACTCATAAACAAGGAAATCAGCAAATGTTCGAACATGAGCTACCAAAGCTCTAGCTCCTATTCTCTCCAACACTCTGCATTTAAGGAAATTACCATAATTTACAAGAAAGTTACATAACTGGCAAATACATAATTTTGCCAATACTGACAAAAACAAAGTAATAAAATGGATATCTGCAACATTTTGGAATTCTAAAAACGTACAATGTGCAATACAACTACATGCATTTCACTTTTCAAATATGTATCTGACAGTATATTGCATTAAACAATGGAAACAAGCTTAACAGATATAATCTTAAGGGAAGACTGCAATTTAAGAGATTAAATCATGGGCTATTGAAAAAGACACAAATAATTATAGAAACATCTTAAGCTATTGAAAATAGCCAAATATAAGAACCAAGATGTTGAAGGCAGGAATCTATCATCTACATTAATACAGTATTAAACTCTTCTTAGGCAGTCGCTCGAGATTAAGGGTGACTTACTTCCACTCCAATTTTGTGGGTTCAGACATACAGTGCATTCAGAATGTATTCGGACCCTTTCACTTTTTCCACATTTTGTTACGTTACAGCCTTATTCTAAAATGGATTAAATTCATTTTTCTTATCATCAATCTACACACAGTACTCCCTAATAAAATAGTGAAAACAGGTGTTGAGATTTTTGCAAAGTGATTAAAAATAAATCACTGAAATATCACATTTACATAAGTGTTCAGACCCTTTACTCAGTACTTTGTTGAGGCACCTTTGGCTGTGAATCACAGCCTCAAGTCTTCTTGGGTATGATGCTACAAGCTTGGCACACCTATGTTTGGGTAATTTCTCCCATTCTTCTCTACATATCCTCTCAAGCTCTGTCAGGTTGGATGGGGAGCGTCGATGCACAGCTTTATCAGGTCCCTCCAGTGATGATCGATCGGGTTCAAGTCCGGGCTCTGGCTGGGCCACTCAAGGACATTCACAGACTTGTCACGAAGCCACTCCTGTGTTGTCTCGGCTATGTGCTTACGGTCGCGGTCATGTTGGATGGTGAACCTCTGCCTTAGTCTGAGGTTCAGAACGCTCTGGAGCAGGATTTCATCAAGAATCCCTCTGTACTTTGCTCCGTTCATCTTTCCCCCGATCCTGACTAGTCTCCCTGTTCCTGCCGCTGAAAAAAATCCCAGCATGATACTGCCACCACCATACTTCACCGTAGGTATGGTATTGACCAGGTGATGAGCGGTGCCTGGTTTCCTCCAGACCTGATGCTTGGCATTCAGACCAGAGTTGAATCTTGGTTTCTCATGGTCTGGAAGTCCTTTAGGTACCTTTTGGCAAACTCCAAGTTGGCTGTCATGTGCCTTTTACAGAAGAGTGGCTTTCGTCTGGCCACTCTACCATAAAGGCCTGATTGGTGAAGTGCTGCAGATATAGTTGTCCTTCTGGAAGGTTCTCTGATCTCCACAGAGGAACTCTGGAGCTCTGTCAGAATGACCATCGGGTTCTTGGTCACTTCCCTGACCAAGGCTCTTCTCCCCCGATTGCCCTGTTTGGCCAGGCGGTCAGCTCTATACAGATACAGATAGATTTTATTTGTCACATGTGCCAATTGGCACAGTGAAATGAAGTCACCATACAGCCAAAAATAAAGAACACAACACTGAGTAGACAGAAATTCAACATAAAACATCCCCTCACAGCAGGATCAAAATTTCCCACCGTGAGGGAAGGCACCAAAGTCAGTCTCTTCCCGATGTTCCCCAATGTTCACCCATGGTCGGGGCCTACCCCAGCCCCCCGCTGTCGCCGCTCCGGGCGGCCCGATATTCAGACCCGCTCCCCGGGGTGATGCAAGTCCAACGTCGGGGCTGGGGGACGTCCTCAGCGGCCTGGACCCCGAGTCGGCCCCCTCCTACCGGAGTCTGCGGCTCCCAAAGTCCGCAGGGCGCGCCGTGTGGAGATTCAACGCTGGAGGCCCTCGGCAAAGGGCCCCAGGACTCCACGATGACGTTCAGCGCTGCCCGCGTTGGGAGCTCTCCAATCCAGAGCTCCACGATGTTGGAGCAGCAGCCCAACGCTCCGGAGCTCCAACGACGACCCAGGTAGGCATCGCCCGCTCCGTGGTGACTCCAGCGCCGCCGCCGCTGTTGCAGCTCTGGTCCGGTTCCCGGTCCCCGGCAGGAAAGGCCGCGAGGTGGGGGGCGAGGACGCGACTCGGAGAAATAGTCGTGTCCCCGCCAGAAAGCGCCTGGGAAAAAGTTTCCCCCTTGCCCCGCCCCCCTCCCCCACATATAAAAGTTAAAGATTCCCCAAAAAACAGACTTTAAACTGACTAAAAATAAAAAAAAGAGGAAAAACAAATGGGCTGCAATTGTTTTATACCCTTCCCCATATCTGTCTCTCGACACAATCCTGTCTCGGACGTCTACGGCCAATTCCTTCATCTTCATGGCTTGGTCTTTGCTCTGACATGCACTGTCAACTGTGGGACCGTATATAGACAGGTATGTGCATTTCCAAATCATGTCCAATCAATTTAATTTACCACTGGTGAACTCCAATCAAGTTGTAGAAACATCTCAAGGATAATTAATGGAAACAGGATGAACCTAAGCCCAATTTTTAGTGTCATAGCAAAGGGTCTGAATACCTATGTAAATGTGATATTTCAGTCATTTCTTTTTAATTACTTTTCAAAAATTTCTGAACACCTGTTTCGCTTCTTCATTCCATTTTAAAATAAGGCAATAAATAAGGAAACAGTGAAGGGGTCTGAATACTTTCTGAATGCACTGTAGGCTAATGTAGCCAATGTGGGAGCCACAAACTCTTCCGCAGATAGGGCGGGGCCAAAGCAGGGAGCTGTTTGGGTGAATCATTCTACCACAACTAAAGAGCAGTCCTAAACTACTAAATACCTCATTGGTGACCCTCAGACTATCTTTGATAGGACTTTACTGGCTTTACCTTGACTTAACGTTATTCCCTTATCATGTATCTATACACTGTAAATGGCTCGATTGTAATCATGTATTGTCTTTCTGCTGACTGGTTAGGCAGCAACAAAAGCTTTTCACTGTACCTCGGAACACGTGACAATAAACTTAATTGAAACTGGTTTATCAGTGGTACATTCCTTCTGCTACATACAGTTACCCTGTTTGCTCCCAATGCATAATCTTGAGGTTTTTAATATCATTCTGATTGCACTTCCCCACTTTGAGTGTTCATGGGCCACAGATAGCAGTGGAGATGTTGCATTTCTTCAAGGAAGTTTTGAGAACAGGCTTAAATTGTTTCCTTGAAACTGTTCCACATTTGGTGATTACACTCCAGAACTAAGAATGCCCAAAGCTCAATGAATTGCAGCATGCAGACAACTAGCATTTGCATGCTCTTAGAATCAAAGCTCCAAGCCAACATCCTCAAAGTCCTTTTGCTTACCTTTCATTCATTTGTTCTTTGTACCTCCTCATATCTTTAATTTCCCTCTCCCCTGACTCTCAGTTCGGAAGAAGGGTCTTAACTCAAAATGTCACCTATTCCTTTTATCCAGAGATGCTGCCTGACCCACTGAGTTACTCCAGCATTTCGTGTTCATCCTCAAAATAAAACTGTCCCTATTATCCTGTGCTACCGTTTAACAAGAATGAATCATGATGAGATTCTAGAAAAGGTAGACAACTTGTCATCTCAGGAAAGACAGCCATCGATAATGAAATTCACAAATGTTTTCAATGTACCAACACCACCTCTCCCCAATCGAAGAAAAAGACGTTTGCAGATCAAGATCTTGGATTTGACAAAACATTCATGGTCAATTGAGCACATTAATCCCAGCACATTCAAATATACTTGAAGATTTCGACTATCAACAGCAAACATCTTAGGGCAGAAGAAAATAACATTGACGCTATCTCTGCAAAATTGTCCAAGTTCACTGGAAAGACAATCCAACTAGCCAGGCCAACATCTGGAGAACTGACAACCTAAATATATTCATTCAGCTGCATTGAGCATGTCACGTTATCTGTATTCCCAAGACAAATATTCACAAGACACTCGAAACAAGCGTTCTATGCCGAGCTTTATGGGAAGAAATTACAAATTAAATATAGATTGTAGATGAAACTATATTAGAAAATGGCAAATAATTGGTATTATTTTAGTACCCAAAAACATTCCACAGAAACATTGTGGATTTATGCATGTCAATTTTTCATAGAATCGGGCACGCCCATCTTGTCCTTGCCATTTACTCTAATCCCATTTTGCAGAATTAGGACGATAACCCTCTATGCTTTTCCTATGGAACTATCTTCCAAATACCCATTAAATGTTGCAATTGTTTCTGCCTCTACCACCTCTCTAGCAGTTTGTTCTGGATAACCACCACCCTCTGTAGGAAAAATATCCCTCAGCTCTTCATTAATATTCTCCTCTCTCACCTTTCCTGTGCTCTCCAATTCTAGATCCCCCTGCCCATGGAATTAAAAACCCTGACTATCTACCCTATCAATTTATCTCATAATTGTATTAAGCTCTGTAATGTCATCCTTCAGCCTTCTATATTCTAGTAAAACTAAATCCAGCCTATCTAATCTCTCCGAAAAAAAACTATAGACCATCAATCCAGGTGACATCCTGGTGAATCACTTTTGCACTCTCTCTATTGTTACCATGTCCTGTCATGAGTTAATGACCTCAACAATATTATTTAGAAAATCTGCAATGTATTCAAACTTATAGATAGCACTTCTAATTTTACCCACAACATTTGTAGAAAGTCATCCATTGATTTTTACCTATAGCCAATCTGATTAATGTGATCTGTATCCAACAACATTTTCCAAAGCAGACAGAGGAAGAGTGGTGGAGAACCTTGCATGGAGAAGTGAGTGATGATATCGTTCTCATTGGTCATGGATTTCCACTTCCTATATTCTTCTTCCACATTCTTTTTTAAATTAAATCTACTTTCCTGAGGTACATTGTTTTGTTTAAAAAAAGCCTAAGGCAGATAAAATATATTGTTAATAAAGAGCACACATAATTTCAACACATTAAAAGCGCACATGGAAAAATTGTGATCGCACAATTCTCCTCAGGACGCATACATCACGATTCAATGATGGCCATTAAATCTAGCTGAACTAGTTTGGATCTCATGTTGCTCCTGGATTAAAATCTCGTATTTATCCTCCAATTGTTTTAAAAACTGTTTCAATTCAGGAGCAATGATAGAGCATTTGGCCCTTCAAAGTGATTTATAACGATCATCCAAATTCAATATCCAGTTCTTGTTTTGTGCCCATTTTCACTGATCTCTTTAGGAGTGATCAATAATGCTAATGATTTTGTCTCACTACCTTCAGGGGATGAAATTTACATTGGTTTACAACATTTTGGATTAAATTTCTCCTCCTCTCAGTCCTAATGGCCATCCTTAAACTGGCACCTCTGGTTCTGGACTCCCTCTTCCTCAGAAACATATTTCCTGCATCTCATTCATCCACTCGCACAAGCATTTTATAAGTTCCATTCTTCTAGGATCCAATGAAGATAAGCCCAAAGGTCCCAATCGTTCCTAATATGTCAGGTTTCCATCCCTGCAATTCGTCTGGAGAATTTTCAATCTATCGAAGCACATACATATTCATGAAGAGACCTAATCTGCACCCAATTGTCATAGTATAGTCTCACAAAGTCCCTAGAAAATTGCACATTGACATCCCTGCTCCTGATCTCAATTCCTCTCACTATGAAGGTCAAAGTACTACAGTGCCCTCCATAATTTTGGGACAAAGACCCATCATTTATTTATTTGCCTCTGTATGCCACAATTTGTAATATAACAAATCACATGTGGTTAAAGTGCACATTGTCGGATTTTAATAAAGGCCATTTTTATACATTTTGGTTTCACCATGTAGAAATTACAGCAGTGTTTATACATAGTCCTCCCATTTCAGGGCACCATAATGTTTGGGACGCAGCAATGTAATGTAAATGAAAGTAGTCATGTTTACTTTTTTGTTGCATATCCTTTGCATGCAATGACTGCTTGATGTCTGCGATTCATGGACATCACCATGGTTGGGTGTCTTCTCTGGTGATGATTTGCCAGGCCTGTATTGCAGCCATTTTTAGCTTATGCTTGTTTTGTGGGCTAGTGCCCTTCAGTTTCTTCTTCAGCATATAAAAGGCATGCTCAATTGGGTTCAGATCGGGTAATGACTTGGCCACTCAAGAATTGTCAATTTTTTGGCTTTGAACATCTCCTTTGTTGCTTTAGCAGTATGTTTGTGATCATTGGCTTGCCGGCCAATGGGTTTTGAGGCATTTGTTTGAGCTTGAGCAGATAGGACGTGTCTATACACTTCAGAATTAATTATGCTACTACCATCAGCAGTTGTATCATCAAGGAAGATAAATGAGCCAGTACCTTCAGCAATCATACATGCCCAGGCCATACCACACCCACCACCGTGTTTCACAGACAAGGTGGTATGCTTTGGATCTTGGGCAGTTCCTTCCCTCCTCCATATTTTGTTCTTGCCATCATTCTGATATGTTAATCTTCATCTCATCTGTCCACAACTGTTTCCAGAACTGTGGTTGCTCTTTTAAGTACTTCTTGGCAAACTGTAATCCGGCCATCCTATTTTTGCAGCTAACCAGTGGTTTGCATCTTGCAGTGTAGCCTCTGCATTTCTGTTCATGAAGTCTTCTGCGGACAGTGGTTATTTTGGTCTGCATGTTGATAAACAGCAATAAAAGTTTCCAATAGTGATGGAAAGACTGGAGAAAAGACTAGGTGCTGTGAGCTCTCATATACGTGCACTAAGGAGGCAATTAAACACACCCAAGGAATTACAAATGCCTGTGAAGCAATCCAAAACATTATGGAGCTCTGAAATGGGGGAACTCTGTATAAACACAGCTGTAATTTCTACATGGTGAAACCAAAATGTATAAAAATACCCTTCAATAAAATCTGACAATGTGCACTTTAACCACGTGATTTTTTCTATACTGGGTTTAATTTGCCCACGAAATTTCCCTTCCTGATAAATTATAACGGGAAAGGTTTTTTTATTTTAAACTTGTATTCTTACGTAGATGCCTTAAGCAAGATCTCACACAAGCAGAAAGAGGCTCCTGTTTGGAAGTTAGTATCAAATTATTATTATCTACCCTAAAAGTTTAGCAACGTCCATTGTCTAAAAGTGTTTCTTCGTGAACCTTTGCCCATTTGGTGCAGAACAGACATAGTAAAAAGTGGAATGCACAACAATATACTTCAGATTAAAGAGTTTTATTAGCAAGGTTGCCATCTTGTTTACCGTCTCACCATGCTAACATTTACAATTTAACTCCAAAACTCAAACTAAAAATGACCTTACCTGCAATGGAGCCGGGAAGCAGCTGAGAGTGTGTGAAGCCCAGTTGTGAGGAGTGAAAACCATGATTGTCTGTAGAATGTCCTTACACCAGGTTCCTTGTATAGATTCTGAGCCTGTAAAAAAGTCTATAATTTTTTTAAGAGATGATAAACATTAAAAAATAGTAGACTCTACAGAATTATTAAGGATGTGGTATTTGGTGATAATATTGGATCTGAAAGACAGCATTCTGCAACCATGATTCAGAATTCTCTGGCTGTGGCAAGACCTATTTCTCATCTATCCATTAAACCCGGTTTTAAGGGCCTGTCCCACTTGGTGATTTTTTCGACGACTGCCGGCATCATTGACTAACAGATCAGGTCACCGTAAGATTTGCAGTGTGATGCGACGGTGACGCGGCATGATGACGTATGACGGGCGGTGTTTTTCTAGTGTGGCAACATTTTTTTTGTTGCCGCTGGATTTTGAAATGTTCGAAATCTTTTGGCGACACTGATATGACGCCGGCAGTCGCCGAAAAAAATCACCAAGTGGGGCAGGCCCTTTACCATGAGCCAATCCCCTGGTGGGAGTTTCCTGAATGAAAGCTTGAAACTGATTGGCAAGATCATGGTCAAACCCAGAGAAATACATAAGCAGGCTGTTATGCCACTCTCCAGGATGAACTCGCTGTAAAATTGCTGGGATGTTCACTAATATCAGACATTTAAAACAATTAACTGAACATACTTCTAATAAAACAAAATAATAATTGAAAAAAAAAAATCAGTTTAACACGTCACAATCAGTTTAAGCATTAACTGTCTTTCCACCTCTCAGTTGTTCAAGTTGTTAACACAGTGCCACGATAAACCTGCTGCAAATTCAGTAGCACGACTACTGGCAACCTGCAGAAGGCTGGTTTCAATGGAATTCATTGCCATAGAAGGATGTGGAGGCAGAGATAGATTGATTCTTGATTGGTATGGGTGTCAGGGGTTATGGGGAGAAGGCAGGAGAATGGGGTTGAGAGGGGAAGATAGATCAGCCATGAATGAATGGCAGAGTAGACTTGATGGGCCAAATGGCCTAATTCTGCTCCTATCACTTATGAACATAAGATGTTCCATCTTGGTGCATGGATAGTCAGAGGACTGCAATCGTTTTTGGTGACTAGGGTGAAGTAGTCATGGAGATTAGTGGACAAGAGGTTGGTATGGTGATGACTGTGAGGCGGGAGGCGAGGCCAAATTACTGCCATAGCCTGAGAGGTGTGGGGAGGAAGGGCCTTGGGGAAAGGTGTGAAGGGTGTTTAGGAGACTGAAGGAGAAATGGGTAAAAATAAATCACTTAATGGGGCCCTACTCGGGTTGGAGTTTTCATTAGACCCGGATCTGTTTGAGTCATCACTCGTCAGGCTTCACCGGGCCATTGAGAACCTGATCAAATGGCATGGAAAACCCAGGAATTGGCATCTTAGCAGGCTGTCATGTCAAAGGTTTTCCATGTGCGCCATGCCTAATGTGCAGAGCACCTAGAAATGAAAATAATGGACCAAGTAACTTGCATGAAATCCCCAGTTTCATGCAAAAGTAAACTGATGTTTACTTTTAATGGAAATTGGATTCTGAATATTTCACACAAAATAACCCCATTCCAACAGTAGCTAATTCACAATACAATGATAACAAAACAAAATTTACATGTTAGCACTTACCAGTTACATGCGTTGCCCTAGCTAGAGTAAGAATTAGAGCTCTGTTAAGTTCCTCGGACTCTGCAGAAAGAACGGTTTTAGGATCACTGAGGAAACGTGTAAACTGAGGCTGGACCTCTGAACTGCCCAAGGCTGTGATGAGCCGGAGCGCGGTGCTTTCAACACTAGATAATCAAAGACAGAAAGTGTTGCTTATGATTCAATTTTCTAGTTGTTTCCTAGTCAAGATTTATGAATGATAACCACAGCCCATCCATTTCACCAATGATTAATCCCTCTGCTAGATTTGTCAATTACATTTGAATCAGCAAATCAACAACATAAACTATGGATACCAATAAACAACCAACAACAGTTAAGGTAATATTAATATTTCTGACAGATTGTTTTGAAAACCTAATTAGTCTATTAATGTCCTCAGCAAAAACTACCTGTCATCACTTTTTGTTGTGAACTATAAGGAATTCCATTTCCATTCTGATTTCCTCTGATATGACCAAGCATACAACTCTTAATTTATAAACAAAAAGTAGTGTTTCAAGAAGTTTTGTCACATCGAAACATAGAAATTAGGTGCAGGAGTAGGCCATTCAGCCCTTAGAGCCTGCACCGCCATTCAATATGATCATGGCTGATCATCCAACTCAATATCCCGTACATGCCTTCTCTCCATACCCTCTGATCCCCTTAGCCACAAGGGCCACATCTAACTCCCTCTTAAATATAGCCAATGAACTGGCCTCAACTACCCTCTGTGGCAGAGAGTTCCAGAGACTCACCACTCTCTGTGTGAAAAAGGTCTTTCTCATCTCGGTCTTAAAGGATTTCCCCCTTATCCTTAACCTGTGACCCCTTGTCCTGGACTTCCCCAACATTGGGAACAATCTTCCTGCATCGAGCATGCCCAACCCCTTAAGAATTTTGTAAGATTCTATGAGATCCCCTCTCAATCTCCTAAATTCTAGAGAGTATAAACAAGTCTATCCAGTCTTTCTTCATAAGACAGTCCTAACATCCCAGGAGTCAGTCTGGTGAACCTTCTCTGCACTCCCTCTATGGCAATAATGTCCTTCCTCAGATTACTCCAGGTGTGGTCTCACCAAGACCCTGTACAACTGAAGTAGAACCTCCCTGCTCCTATACTCAAACCCTTTTGCTATGAAAGCTAACATACCATTCGCTTTCTTCACTGTTTGCTGCACCTGCATGTCTACTTTCAATGACTGGTGTACCATGACACCCAGGTCTCGCTGCATCTCCCCTTTTCCTAATCGGCCACCATTTAGATAATAGTCTGCTTTCCTGTTTTTGCCACCAAAGTGGATAACCTCACATTTATCCACATTATACTGCATCTGCCAAACATTTGCCCACTCACCCAGCCTATCCAAGTCACCTTGCAGTCTCCTAGCATCCTCCTCACAGCTAACACTGCCCCCCAGTTTAGTGTCATCCGCAAACTTGGAGATATTGCCTTCAATTCCCTCATCAAGATCATTAATATATACTGTAAATAGCTGGGGTCCCAGCACTGAGCCCTGCGGTACCCCACTCGTCACTGCATGATTATGAAATAACAAAATCATGTCAGGGAAAAAGCACAATCCCATATTTTGTTTGGAAAACAAAATGAGATTAGATATTACAGATTGCATACTTCACAAATATTACAGATTACAGATATTCAATAGGTCTACAAAGGATGTCAACTCTCTTGCACTACATTAAGCTCTAGTATATCGACAATAAGAATACCTATGTCAGGGTGCTACTCACTGACTACAGCTCAGTTTTCAAATCCATCTTACCAGATTGCCTGTAACATTAATAAACTTTTGAAATTATGAAAACTCATATGACCATAAATATCAAAGGGATGCTTCCATCATTTAAGGCAGGGGGCGGCAACTTGGTTCTGCATAGGAGCCAGGACGCATGTCTGTGGGCGGATGGCGGGCCACAGCTATCACGTGTACACATGGACCCGTCCCATCCTGCCCCGTATGGCAGGCATCAAATCACGTGTTCACATAGATCCCGCCCCTTTGAGGACACCATCCGGGCACTGGCCCCTAGTTACGGGAGCTCACAAACATGGCGTACCTGTTTGGCCTCACATTGCCTTGGCTCTGTCCTGAAGGCAGTGGTTCAAATACTCACACTCACTCGCCCCCGGCCTATTGACAACCCCGATCCCGACAGTGAAGCCCAGACACAGATGGTGCCCTGCTTTGTGCCGGATGCGGTGCAGCCAGAGCTCGGCGCTTGCCGCTTCTCGGTGGCTCCGCCATTGCGGCCGCCAGCGCAGGCCTCCTTGCATCACCGCATTTGGGCGCCGCGGCCTCGGGACTGGCAGGTAGCGGAGATGACGGAAGTGCGGGCCGGATAATTACGGTTGATGATTTCGGGTTACGGGCCGCATTTGGCCCGGGGGGCGTAGGTTGCCGACCTCTGATTTAAGGAATCAGCATCAAAATGAGATTCTCATCATAGTCAAGAGAAAATAAAAGCTAGATTTAGATTCTGACCAATCAAAATGTAGAATGCTTTTACCACAGATCACCACTGATAGAAATCGTAAGGCAATTGGATAACTATTTGAAATGAAGAACCTGAAGTTCAACGGAAGAAAGCAAGGTATGTGAGATTAAGATAGCTCTAGCTGCGTGCATGTTTATTTCTGTGCTGATATTTCCATTACTCAATTAAAAGACAAACTCAACAAAGGCATATTTTAAGCATTACAGAATCCTCACCTTCTCTACAATATTATTTATATTTAAGATTTGTGCATTGAAATACTAGCCCTGTTATACTTTGAAAAGACTACAATAACTTACCAGAGGTGAAGTTGATTTTGATTGGTATGTGGCACTGCTGCCAATGAATGAAGATGGCTTAACAGTTGCACCCTATAGTGGGGCTGGATGTGATGCATGCGGTAGCTAAACATCTCCAGCAGAGTGTGCAAGATTCCCCATGCATGTGACTTGAAAACATTTGGTAAAAGCTGGCCTAAAGAGAAAGTAGAAAGTTAACTTCACTTGTACACAACATGGATCCATGAAATATCTTTTCAAAAACCTATTTTAAATGGGTTACACCCATTACCCTGTAATGAAGGATTGCAATTTAAGGATAGAGATGCTGTCTTGGAAACGTCATTCTGTGGAATAGCTACTTCACCACAGCCATCAGGCTATTAAACCTGGCTCGGAACTCGGAACATTAATATCCCTCCATCTGTTATTTGCACTTTATTAATTTATTAAGTCATGGGTGTATTTATGTATAGAATTGTAGTCAATGCTTTCTATGTTCTGTTGTGCTATGCAAAGAAAGATTTTCATTTGTCCTGTCAGGGACACATGACAATAAACTCTTTTGACTTGACTTTGACTTTGACTATTTGCCATTATTCAATGGCACAAATCCAACTGCAAAATTAAATAATAAACATAGAAACATAGAAAAATAGGTGCAGGAGTAGGCCATTCGGCCCTTCGAGCCTGCACCGCCATTCAATATGATCATGGCTAATCATTCAACTCAGTATCCCATACCTGCCTTCTCTCCATACCCCCTGATCCCTTTAGCCACAGGAGCCACATCCAACTCCCTCTTGAAGATAGCTAATGAACTGGCCTCAACGACCTTCTGTGGCAGAGAATTCCAGAGACTCACAACTCTCTGTGTAAAGAATGTTTTCCTCATCTCGGTCCTAAAGGAATTCCCCTTATCCTTAGACCGTGACCCCTTGTTCTGGACTCCCCCAACATCGGGAACAATCTTCCTGCATCTAGCTTGTCCAACCCCTTAAGAATTTTGTACGTTTCTATAAGATCCCCCCTCAATCTTCTAAATTCCAGTGAGTACAAGCCGAGTCTATCCAGTCTTTCTTCATATCAAAGTCCTGACATCCCAGGAATCAGTCTCGTGAAACTTTTCTGAACCCCCTCTATGGCAAGAATGTCTTTCCTCAGATTTGGAGACCAAAACTGTACGCAATACTCCAGGTGTGGTCTCACCAAAACCCTGTACTACTGCAGTAGAACCTCCCTGCTCCTATACTCAAATCCTTTCGCTATGAATGCTAACATACCATTTGCTTTCTTCACTGCCTGCTGCACCTGCATGCCTATTTTCAATGACTGGTGTACCATGACACCCAAGTCTCGTTGCATCTTCCCTTTTCCTAATCTGCCAACATTCAGATAATAGTCTAACCTCATGTTTTTGCCACCAAAGTGGATAACCTCACATTTATCTGCATCTGCCATGCATCTGCCCATTCACTCAGCCTATCCAAATCACCCTGCAGCCTCCTAGCATCCTCCTCACACCTAACTATACCCCCCCCAGCTTGGTGTCATCTGCAAATTTGGAGATGTTGCATTCAATTCCCTCGTCCAAATCATTAATGTATATTGTAAATAGCTGGGGTCCCAGCACTGAGCCTTGCGGTACCCCACTACTCACTGCCTGCCATTCTGAAAAGGACGCGTTTACTCCTACCCTTTGCTTCCTGTATGCCAGCCAGTTCTCTATCCACATCACTATTGAACCACCAATATTGCTTTAAGTTTATATACAAGTCTCTTATGTGGGACCTTGTCGAAAGCCTTCTGAAAGTCCAGATATAACACATCCACTGGTTCTCCCTTATCCACTCTACTAGTTACATCCTCGAAAAATTCTATAAGATTCGTCAGACATGATTTACCTTTTGTAAATCCATGCTGACTTTGTCCAATGATTTCACCACTTTCCAAATGCGCTGCTATCCCATCTTTAATAACTGACTCTAGCAGTTTCCCCACTACCGATGTTAGACTAACTGGTCTGTAATTCCCCGCTTTCTCTCTCCCTCCTTTTTTAAAACGTGGGGTTACATTAGCTATCCTCCAATCCTCAGGAACTACTCTAGAATCTAAGGAGTTTTGAAAAATTATCATTAATGCATCCACTATTTCCGTGGCTACCTCCTTGAGCACTCTGGGATGCAGACCATCTGGCCCTGGGGATTTATCGGCCTTTAATCTGTTCAATTTACCCAACACCACTTCCCGGCTAACCTGGATTTCACTCAGTTCCGCCATCTTATTTGACCTCCGGTCCACTGCTATTTCCGGCAGATTATTTATGTCTTCCTTAGTGAAGACAGAACCAAAGTAGTTATTCAATTGGTCTGCCATGTCCTTGTTCCCCATGATCAATTCACCTGCTTCTGACTACAAGGGACCAACATTTGTTCTAACTAGTCTCTTTCTCTTCACATATCTATAAAAACTTTTGCAGTCAGTTTTTATGTTCCCTGCCAGTTTTCTTTCATAATCTATTTTCCCTTTCCTAATTAAGCCCTTTGTCATTCTCTGCTGGATTCTGAATTTCTCCCAGTCCTCTGGTAGGCTGCTTTTTTTGGCCAATTTGTATGCCTCATCTTTAGTTTATCTTATCCCTGATTTCCCTCGTTATCCACGGATGCACCACCTTCCCCGTTTTATTCTTTTGCCAAACTGGTATGAACAACTTTTGTACTTAATCCATGCAGTCTTTAAATAACTTCCATTGCACACCCACTGTCAACCCTTTAAGACTCACCTGCCAGTCTATCTTGGCCAATTCACGGCTCATACCTTCAAAGTTACCTTTGTTTAAGTTCAGAACCCTTGTTTCTGACTTAATTATGTCACTCTCCATCCTAATGAAGAACTCAATCATATTATGGTCACTCTTGCCCAAGGGGCCACGCACAACAAGACTGCTAACTAACCCTTCCTCATTACTCAATACCCAGTCTAGAATAGCCTGCTCTCTCATTGGTTCCCCCACATGCTGGTTTAGAAAACTATCCCGCATACATTCCAAGAAATCGTCTTCCTCGGCACCCCTGCCAATTTGATTCACCCAATCTATATGCAGATTGAATCACCCATTATAACTGTGTTACCCTTGTTGCACACACTTCTAATTTCCTGTTTGATGCCATCCCCAACTCCAATACTACTGTTAGGTGACCTGCACACAACTCCCACTAGCGTTTTCTGCCCCTTAGAGTTTCGCAGCTCTACCCATATCAATTCCACATCCTCCATGCTAATGTCCTTCCTTTCTATTGCATTAATCTCCTCTCTCACCAGCAACTCTACCCCACCTCCTTTTCCTTTCCATCTATCCCTCCTGAATATTGTATATCCCTGGATGTTCAGCTCCCAGCCTTGGTCACCCGGGAGCCATGTCTCCGTGATCCCAACTATAGCAGAGTCATTAATAGTTATCTGCACCTTCAACTCATCCACCTTATTACGAATGCTAAAATTACACATGACTGCACTGTTACAAATAAAAATATTTGTATGCTTAGAAAATTAGGAAAGAGACATACTAAATTTTGAGAAAGAACTGTATGGCATATGTATAACTGCAGTCATCATAATCTCAAATAAATTGCTTCCATTTCACCAATCACATTTTTAGATTACAAATAATTTAAATTTCAATTCATGAATGAACTCTAGCTCATGCTAGCTGTAAACAGGTTCTAGAAATTATGGCACTATTAAGACTATTTTCATTCCTTTATTTTCCTTAATCTTTGCAACATTGCCATCAGATCACATATGGGTAGTTATTTTTATTTTGCATTGAACCCCAAAAAATGTCATCGAAAAGTAACCATTCCAAGAGAACCAAGATAATTATTTTTCCAAAACCACTATTGTTGTGTCTCCTACTACTTTCAAAAGTAATGTTAAGAATTTTCATAGCAAATGGACTATGAATATTCTATCTTAACAATTTATATGCAGTACAGAAGGCTAGAGAAAAGAGGGCATGATTTTTAGTCATACACCTGTGTGACTGTTAAGGCAGTCCTTTGGCTTCCTTAACCAGGCTTTCATAATGGCTACAATAAACGTCCCATGTACCTTTCCATGCTTCATTCTCTTTAGTTGTGAGACCTCTTGCATTAAAATAAATGCAACTTAATCCAACAGTCTTTCCTCACTCCCTGCCGTGATCCTGTCTGTCTTGTCTACTGGACATCACTGATTTGTATTTTAATTTGCAGTTTCTTATCTGCTTCACTACTTTTTTGGATCTCACCCCCTGCCAATCTAATTTAAGTCTTCCATGAGTTTAGCAATGGAAGACCCAGAGTAAATCTCCTGGCATGCCACTGAATCCCAGCATTTAACATTTGCATATAGATTAAAGAAATACCCAAAAGTCTAATTCAAACAAAAAAGCGATTGAAACGATAGTCTCCATCAACACATTAATGAACTCCCCGGATCTCAAAATATAATTATTTACCCACCTCAAAGCCATGCAACACTAATCTTCAAAGTAGTTCATTCTGGATGAAAATTATTTATTTAGACTTCATAGATTCACTTACTGATAAAACCTTTAATTCCAAGGGATTCAATCTCCATGTAAACCAGAAGACGACTGTAAGTTTCTACCAGAGCAGGGGCCAATGCTAGGCTTGATTTGGCATGGGCTAGTTTGATCACCCTTGTAGCTATGCTGTGAATGAGGCTGAAATGCAGAATACTTAAATCAATCAAATTGAAACATTAGAATATTGCTAAAGAGCAGCAGTAATGTTCATCATATATTTGTATCAAAATAATGATAGCCTTTGAGTAATTAAAAAGGCAATTGCTTGACAGGTAGAATAAAAGTAAACAAACTAGGTGGAATGGAATAAAATTATCGTTGTCAGGGTATTAATGCCCAAACATATTTTAAATATCTAAGATTCAACCTAATGTTGTTTGTCCAAGAAATATGTTTATTACTTCATTTGGATGAACTAATTTCATTTCTCTTAAAATACATTGTTTTAATGCACGCTATTAGTAGTTCAAGATGTTTATTATTAAAACATTTTTTTCTTGTCTAGTCATTTATGACCACTATTATTTTTTTAAATAATATTTTATTTTATGAATTGCTTCTTCCTATCACTATAACATATTTTTCTGCTTTCCACTCAAAGGACTAATGAGAATGAGCATATGGTAACCTTTCACAAAAAACGTAGTTGATCAGGATAATCACTACCTCATTTTGGCATGGACTGTTAGCGAATCCAATAAGTTCATTCGCAAGGGTGTTATTGATCCTGAAGCTGTGCAATTTGTTCCTGGAAGAGATATCCTCAAGCTTCCATTCCCATATATTGTTTCAACCAATACTCCCATAGGCAATGTAAAGTACTCAGAATTAGTGGAATAAGCATTGCACAACAAAGCAATCTTGTAATCATTCATCTGTAGGCTTTTATTTCTCAAACTTTGCTGCAAAAACCTGTTTGGAAATAATGAAACAATTTATTAATTACTTTGTATCTTGTATTTATTATTAACCATTAAGAATCATCTCTCGCAAAGAAAATTCAGTAACTTTATTTTGCAATAAAGGTCTTCTAAATGTATTGGATCATCCGTTTGAAGATGACGGCAGGCCTTTATCTATTCACTGTTATTAATTTATTCATCCTCACTTTAAAGATATACATTGTTTATTATACAAAGCCATATGCATCAACTAAAGATACTGCCATACATAAACTGCCTAATTGTAATTGTATTTCTACCATGCTAAAATATATGTTGATGGCAGGAAATAATCTGGCCATGTCTATCTAGACAGTACTAGAGAAAGGGAACCTAATGCCTTCATCCATGCAGGCAACGTGTGCTCTAATCCTTTCCTCCCATTTAAATATTAGGGCCACTGCTTTGAAAAGCAAACACAGGGACTTTACATTTAGCAGCTTACTCATGGTGGAGTTTGAGAGAGTGAGGGATGGGTATCTGCAGTTTGGAATTATCATTCTGAGCCTTCCTGTTGAGATGTATCCAGATACAAGTCATAGCAAAAGCATGAGTTGACTGTGGCTTGCTAATGTCAGGTACAGGAATGCACTGCAAATAAAGAAAAATAAGCACATATGAAAATTTGGAAAGTTCTCTTCTTTCTCTACTCAAATTACTGTAATGGTAAATTGATGTATAAATCCTACTTCTTTCTCTGGGTACAGAAGGTCAAACAGCTTCATCACTGGAAGGAAGTCAGCCAGCGCATTCTTCTGTATACTGCCAGAAATGAACTGTAATAAAACCCACATCAGATGGTCTCGGCCTTTAATTAAGCCTCGGCCTGCCAGCTAAAAGATAAAGACAACAAAGATGCAGAGATATTGCTTAATACTTCCACGTAATGATTGAGTACAGGAAAATAAAAATTCAAAACAAAATAATAATTGTGGTACGTTACAGATATCAATGTGCAAATGCCTGAAATGTTGAATAGCGTGGGGAAGAGATTTGATTTTGAAAAGCTTTGAGGAAATGATGGCTGGGCATTGTAATTTAATGGCTGAACATGGATATATTAGGAGTTGTAATTTTGCCCATCAGAGGTATGACAGTGAGCGTTCATTATATCACTTCCATGCTTGATTATCCTCCCAGCACTAAGACTTCCAGAATGGCATGTAAAACTCCAAATGTGTTCAAACCAATCAAAATTATTTCTTATAATAAATTCAGTACCTCAAATATGAAAGATTATAAATTTGCTTCATTTGCTCCATTGTCAAGTAATCAGCTTTAAAGATTTTTTTCCTGCACCCCATATCTTTCTGTTCTTACTAATCTGCTTATTTGTTTACATTTTCAGTTCAGTTTAGTTTATTGTCACATGTACCGAGGTACAGTGAAGAACTTTTGATGCGTGCTATCCACGGCTTTTTTGGACAAAAGCCTTTTCAACCTCTATCAACATGCATTCTCATTTTCCTAGTACACCTTTAAAGTAAGCTTTATTAAAATGCCATTCAAACAGCCGCCTTTACCACATCAGTCACACTGCTCTCATCATTACATAATTATTTCATTAAAAAAACAACTAACATCCTGCATTTTTGCATTTTATTTTGCACTGTGAATTCCAAAAAATAGGTTAATCAAAGTAAAATTGGTTATTTTCTTAATTGCTTTTCCTTTAATTGAAGTTATTTAATTACATTTCAGATCATTCAGATCTCTACATAAATGTCAGTATCTGAAGATTTTCTGTGAAACTGTAAAAACCCAACCATTTACTCACCAATCTCCTTCAGTAGTACGAGATTCAAGCAGTTTTTCTAATTTCAGTCCAATTATCGCTTTTAATAAGATTGTTTTGAACATTAATCATCATTAGTAGTTCTTCTTGACTGTGCTGATACTGTTTTCACTTTCCTTAATAAAAGTAATGTAAATCCATTTTCTCTAACCCTCCCATTCTCTGAAAATATATTTTCTCTCATCCAGTTCTGTTGAAAGTTCTTCAGCATCAAATATCCACATGTGTCATTGCAAGCTAAACATGTCCACCATGATCCATTTTTATGCCTGGTTTTCAGCACCTGCAATTTTTATGTAGGAAGGAACTGCAGATGCTGGTTTACACCAAAGGTAGATACAACATGCTGGATTAACTCAGCAGGTTCAGACAGCATCTCTGGAGAAAAGGAATAGTTGACAATTTGGGTCGAGATCCTTCTTCAGACTCCAATTGTTTTTGCTTATCAATATCTAGCCATGAGCTTGTTGTAAACTGAACCCCTTTAATAATTTGCAATTTTGTTTTTATTCACATGTTGTCAGCTCTATGTCATTGGCACAGTCACCTGCTAATTCAAAAAACTTTGTTGTACACGTATATCTTCCTATACACTCAATAAGTAATCATGGTTTAAATGGTGAACTGAGTGTAACGCAGGTCTGAAATTATACATATATACACTTTTGTTCCCCAAACATACCTTTTGATGAAGTGATAACACCATGTGTGGGAAACTAGCAAATTGAAACAATACAAAAAAAATGAGCTGACTGGAGAGGTGTTGCCACAACAATTGACTGGTGCCTCCATCATCAATTTTTTCTTCTGTCTCTGAGCGTTCCATAGCATAAACCACTAAATCCACAAGCTGGTCCTCCAAAACTGGGCAACGTTGCTTGTGCTGTAAAGTAGACACTTATTACACTCATGAACATTAAACACAAAGATAGGCTTCTCACGCAAAAGAAAATGAACAAAGCATGAAATGCTAACCTAAACACACTGCAATGAGGTATTTCAGAAAGCACCTAATTTGCATGTAGCGTAAAAAAAAGATGCAATGATTTGCCCTTCTCCCCAAATCTGCATATTCAGAAACACATTTTGCTTTTTTTCCCCCAAAAAGGAGACTCAACTTTGGTCAACAAGAAACTTAACCATACATGTTCTAGTGATCAAATTTGTAAAGCAGAGTTTTTTTTGTGTGTTTTCTTCAGAGCCTAAGTTCTATTACTACCTACATATAAAATTAGCATGCTTTCCACGTGTGATCATGAAACTTAAAAAACTACAATTAAAAATTGTACTTCCTTTGAAAGCATGCTTTACGGTCCCTTGCAAAGGTTCGGCTACTTTGAACACATCTGTTGATGCCACTTTACATGTGCAGTTAACTAGTTTTCACAGATTAACAAAATAATATTTTCTAAATAACCTCTCCATGTCAACTTTAAAAAATCTTAGGTGCAAGAACTGCAACAATCACACATTCTGTAGCAGACAGCGACAGACACCACTACATACTCTACGTATACCAGCATGCAGATCTACTTTATTCTCTAAAATGGCATCAGTTGCTACCAAGCAGTCAGCATCTCGTTAGTCACAATACAACAGTAAGATTGTAAACATACCTGAGCAATGTTCAAGGTCTAGAGCATTGTAGGATGGGCAGGACAAGACAGGACAGAACAAAAATAAAGGAAGAAAAAAAGAAAGACATAACAGTGACTATGAGGCCAGCCTCAGAATGCCCCAGACAGGCCAAGCCCCACAAAAACCAATGTACAATTTCTCATGTTTGAGGCTGGCCTAATAGCTAAAGCAATGTAAATAAAACTCAAATCACATATTTCTTTACATTAATTCTACTGATTTTTCATAAGATACTGCATTTACAGTATTTTACTATTCCCATCCACAAGGCAAAATATAACTGATTAAAACTGTTTTCCTATTTCAAGTAACTGGAGTAAATCTATTAGAAACTGCTGCTAACTTACAGTCTAGCTATTCTTGCTGAATATTGTTTTGGTTATTTAGGCATAGTAACAGAAAAGAGAAAAACAGTGCAGGCTATATTTAGAAGTTAAATCCAAGGCAATATACAGGGAGACACAGTACCTGTTTATTTAGACCTAGCATGTTGCAGACCATATCTCTGGAGTAAGGTTGTTCTAAAACATATCTCAATAGAGCAGTCTGTGGGTCAAAAAGGTCCTAAGGGAAACAAAACACACAGAGTTGATATTCATTTTATCTTTCGGGGAGTGTTTAAACACAAGGACTTGTAATACCAAACTCTGAAGGAAAAGAAACACCAGTAACAAATATATTTGAACTTTAATTATGAAATATAGTACAGTAAATACTTCACTTAACATTGAAGTATCTAATCATAAAAATTCTGTGATTTTTGGAAGAAAACAAGTTTCCTGATGCAGTGATTTTGATGGAGTTGTGTACCAGATAACTAGGCCTAGAAAAAGAACACAGGTTAGTCTGCGTGGTCAGTTAACGAGGCAATGGA
This sequence comes from Raja brachyura, assembly GCA_963514005.1. The sequence continues at coordinate 58,422,223 of OY740785.1, forward strand.
TCATCTTGTGTTTTTCTACATTCCTCACTGATCTCCATCTGCTGTAATCTTGTACAACATAGATCTGATGATCGTAAATTTGAATACACAAGATAAATGAGCATCCCCAACCCTCTAAAAGATAGAGAGCTCAAAGATATATAATTCCATGTTGTTTGTCAAGAAATGTCATGATTTTTAGCTCAGAAAGGCAATCACTTAAGACAAGGCTGCCTATTTATTGACTCTCCAGCCAGAAAAAAAAAAATCTCCCAACATCTACTTTGCTAAAATTAGATTTTGGTGTCCAATTTCAATCATAAAATGTTAATTTAATTTGAATAATTTGTATGACTGCTCATTGATTTCAAATTCAGCTAGGATAGCAGTAATTTAGACAATAGACAATAGGTACACAAGTAGGCCATTTGGCCCTTCGAGCCAGCACCGCCATTCAATGTGATCATGGTTGATCATCTCCAATCAGTACCCCGTTCCTGCCTTCTCCTCATCTCCCCTGACTCCACTATTTTTAAGTGCCCTATCTAGCTCTCTCTTGAAAGCATCCAGAGAGCCTGCCTCCACCGCCCTCAGAATTCCACAGACTCACCACTCTCTGTGAGAAAAAGTGTTTCCTCGTCTACGTTCTAAATGGCTTACTCCTTATTCTTAATCTGTGGCCCCTGGTTCTGGTCTCCCCCAACATTGGGAACATGTTTCCTGCCTCTAGCGTGCCAAGCCCTTAACAATGTTATATGTTTCAATGAGATTCCCTCTCATCCTTCTAAACTCCAGAGTGTACAAGCCCAGCTGCTGCATTCACTCAGCATATGACAGACCCGCCATCCCGGGAATTAACCTTGTAAACCTACGCTGCACTCCCTCAATAGCAAGAATGTCCTTCCTCAAATTAGGGGACCAAATTAGAATGGTTAATCTTTCAAAGATGCTTCAAAGTTATTGATACTATATTCCTTCTCAAAGAAATTGGAGTGGGATTTATATCATTTGGCTACTATGATGTCTAGAAAATTTAATCTATTCAACTGTATAGAATAGAAATTGTTATTCAAGTAAGTGAATAGTGTGGCGTCACCCAGTGGGTAGGCCACTCACTACGCGAACCGTCGGGGGTAGGGTCATGTGACTAGGTAATGGCGGGAAGGAGTTGTCACAGGGTTTAGGGGTGTGCCCGAGTATAAATATAGAGCCCCGGGTCAGCCTTCCCCCATTTGCGTGTGGGTTGTCCTCTTTACTTCATCAATAAAGATCTCTTTGATTCACCACGTGTGGCTTGCTTATTCGCCGGCCATATTGGTGACCTTGACGATCCAAAACGGTCATTTCGGATTTCAATAATGTTTGCCAACAACGATCAACCTCAACAGCCCGAGGTCGCTGACAATCCGGCCCAGCGGAACGCTGTCTCCCTGAAGCTGCCAGTGTTTTGGACATCGCAGCCCCAGGTGTGGTTCTAACAAGTGAGGCACAGTTCCACGTTCGACGCATAATGGCCGACGATACCTGGTACTACTATGTGTTCGGCGCTTTGGATCTGGAGACGGACAGTCGCCTGTTCCTTACCTACGCGCACCGCCGGATCAAGACTAATATGATGGCCTTAAAGCACTGCTCTTGCAGACCTTTGGGCTCAGCCGCCGGGACTGCACAGCGCTGCTCATGCATATGGGTGGCCTCGGCGATGGCAAGTCGTCAGAGCTCATGAGCGAGATGCTCACCCTCATGGACGGGCATCCGCCCTGCCTGCTTTTCAAGCACGCCTTTTTGGAGCAGATGCTGGACGACATCTGCCTGCTGCTCGCCGGTGAGGATTTCGCACACCCCCTGCTGCTAGCGGAGCGTACGGACAAGCTGTGGCAAGCGAAGCAGCTTGTCCGCACGATCGATCGGGTATCGGCGGTGCCTTGGAGGGCCCAGAAACCAGGCCCTGTGTCCACCGGGAGTTCAGCTGCGCCGCCTGTCGTGAACGACCCTGGTAAGGGGAAGTGGTGTTACCACTACCAGCATTGGGGTCCTGCAGCCCATCAGTGCCGCCCGCCCTGCTCGTATCCTTGAAATGCCAGGGCCGGCCGCCAGTAGTCGCTGCGGCGCCTAGGAAACATCACCTCTACGCATGGGATCGACACTCAGGACGACGGTTCCTGGTGGATACATGCAAGGAGTTTTGCGTTTTACCCCCGTCGGGGGTGGACACTCATTCTGGCCATCGGGGGTATTCTAGCCATTCGCTGACTGCAGTCAATGGCAGCTCCATACAGACGTATGGGGTTCGCACGACCCCGCTCATTTTTGGCCCATGCCGTTTTACCTGGCCCTTTACGATGGCTGACGTTTCCCAGCCATTGCTGGGCGCAGATTTCCACCGGGCCCAATCCCAATGTTAGCGGATGTGTGGGGGCAACGCCTCGTTCATCTACCCTTTCGCGCCTCCGGGTCTGGGGTGGCCCTGTGGCACCACCCAGTGGGTAGGTCGCTCACTATGCGAACCCTCGGCCATCGGGGGTAGGGACACGTGACTGGGTAATGGCAGGAAGGAGCTGTCACGGGGTTTAGGGGTGTGCCCGAGTATAAATATAGAGCCCCGGGTCAGCCTTCCCCCATTCGCGTGTGTGTTCTCTTTACTTCATCAATATAGATCTCTTTGATTCACCACGCGTGGCTTGCTTATTCGCCCGCCATAATAGTAATATAAAGGTAATGGATACATCCCTTACAATTTGATTGCAATAGCGTCTGCTTGTATGTGATCAGTCCCTTGAAGGTTTTCAAATATTGAGTTGCACTAAATTTATTTTCGAATCACGTAATATCTGTTTTGAATCAGAAACTTCCTTAAAAGTTCAATAGGGTTGAAAATGCATTGTATTTAACATCAACTTTCCTAATCGACTCTGCCATTTATTTCCTTTAATGATCTAAACTATTCTTCAATATGCTCATATAATTTGGAACTGCCAGACACCAAACCTGCAACCCACTTACTTTACTAAGGCTGGTATTCCGATCTCAGATTTGTTCAAAATTTAGATTTTAAAATTACAAAAGTGGACTTCAGAACTTTACCCAAAAGTACAAATCATTATCTGTATAAATTCATATCCGTACAACTTCATGTTCCATACCACCATGGTTCCATCACACCACTTTTGTATGTTCTTGTCTGGGGCACACAATCCAGAAGCAGAAACCAGAATTCCAAACCAGGTTCACATGAGCATCTACTTTATTAATACATTTCTGCTTCAAATTGGAAGAAAATCATAGCAGCAAGTTTTACTTTGGTATTACTTACCAAACGCGATTCAGGTCAATGTAGACATGGTTACTGATTTTTTTAAAAAATGTTTCTAATTCTTTAAGCCAGTTACCTAATCAGTCAATTCACAAAAGTCATGTATATAAAGACCAATTTTCTGTAATGTCACACACGGCCAATCAATACATACAGAAGGAATAATTCTATTAAAGGGGAAGGGATAATTACAAATGTAATAAACACAGTTCTCAGAATCTGGATATATTCTTAAATAATGGCATGCATGTGTAAAATGCATTAAGTAAGCAAATATAACATAAATTGTCAAGATAGAGAAGTACAATGGGATGAAATTGGCAATTTACTTGAATTAGGCGAGATGACTATGACCACCATTGATGTGCAATAGTCCTATTACAAGAATTATAACATGACGTTTACATTGCTGTTGCTGTTATTTGTGAGATGATGATGGAAAAAGTGAACAGGAAGAATGATAATTTGTCCACATTTTACATTACAAAGAAGCTACAAGTTAAAATTTACCAAATAGTCAAATAAATGCCATCAATTAAGATGAGAAAATAAATGAATCTTTATGAATAAAATTTATAAATTCAGACCACATTTCATAAATGTAACTGTGCAAAGTTTAAGCTAGCACAATTTTAAAATTGTGATAAGCGTGTTGTTCAAAAAACTTGAAAGATCTTGTACTGTGTACAGAGCATTGACTCTCACCAAAATAAGGAACTAATTAGAGTAAAAGGGAGGCTAAAATCATAAATTATAACTAGTCTGTTTTTTGCTCTTTGTTCTAATAATGGAAACATTGGCTCTACAGTTCTCACCAGGGATACTACATGATCTGCTAATTCCAGCATTTTCTTTTCAGGTTAAAACAAATCAATTGTTCAATAAATAATAAAGCTGCGAAGCATCATAGATTCCTCCTGTGTTAAAAAGATTAAGTATCTTGTATTACAAGTATTCCTTACAAGCAAAACTTGGCAGTATTAGCTTCAAGCATCGTTATTGTTTCTTTAGAACATCTGTACCAAAATTGTGATGAGTAGTATTTCAGTGACCTCTGAAATTTTAGCCAAATTTCTTTGCTTAACACTTGGCTGCTGAGCACTTCTGTTCTACCTTTACTTTAATTATGTAGGAATTGTCAGTACAACACACAAAAATGGCTTTGCCACAAGAAATTTAAAAGTTGACATCTAATGACTATTACGCTCACCCAAAAAATAGGTGCTGAGAAAATAACAAATATATAATTTGTAATACAGTAAATATAATGTATTTTTCTTTAAGTTTCTAACTGAGGTGACTTACCAGATATACAATTCCACTTCATGTGTTCAATGTCTCCAAAAGAGCAAATAATTGTTTGTAACATTCAGTAAATACAAAAGAAGAGCAAAACCAGAAAATGCTACTTGTTATTTATAAGGCTATTGGTTAGCTTGCTTGATACAGCACCTACTTTGTGAAAACATATTATGTTTTAATTTGAAATGAATCAGATCTTTTACAAAATACTAAGTATAAATAAGAGCTTTATAAATAAAATTAAAATATTAAGCAGTTTGTACTGCAAGCCAACGTTGATTTACATGTTAATACACCCAATTATCTTGGCACTTTCAAGATAATTATCTCGAAATACACATGGTAAATACGTTTGTACTTTAAACATCAGAATTATCTTGGAACTCTCATTCTGTTAACTAGTCATAGATAAAACATTTATGTTTTATCTGTTTGCTGTGAAAAATGACCTCTTACCAACATTGCTTGCTAAAAAGCCTAGTATTGTGCCAAATCCAATGACTATTCTTAGTGAATTGTTGCTATTCAGGTGGAAGTGCTGGACCGACCTGATGGGTTATGTCCAGTATTTAGTGAAATATTCAAGGAGGGTTAATCGATTAGTTTACCCTACCACTGGACTCCCAAACAAGCCCAATTTCTTATCGAGACAGTGCAAGTTCTGTGATGCCATTAATTTTAAGGTTCACAGATTAGAATGGTAAGGGTAAACGATTTTTTAAATTATTTCATTTTACATTTATTATTGCAAATATTTTTTGTCTGTTATTATTTTTCTACAACATTCCTAACAAAAAACAATTTGTATCAATGTTAATAGTTTTAAATGCTTCTGAGCTGTTCAAATACTTGATAGTTGTACAATTCTGCCTTTGGCTTTGCTTTCTGTTAAAGCTTGACAAGGCTTTAGAAGGTTGAGACCTCAACACTTTGGCAAAAAATATCAATTTGTTATCAAACCAAGGGTCATGGAGAGCCAACAAAATTGGCCCCGGGTTGCTGAGTTGAGCAAGACCCAGCCCACCAGAAAAAAACTGTTTACAAAAGATGAAAGTATTATGTCAACAATTATTTAATACACAACTAAAGTTAGAATTTGAAGATAAACTTATGTGCAGTGTTAATGGCAAATGTAAAATAATGGACATCAACTTCTATTAATTATCAAACTACATATCTAGCAAGAATGGAAAGTCAAAATGTATTAAAAATGTTAAGGAACCCTCGATATTAAAATATTGATACTTGTTCTCCAAACCTTTTATAGTCTTACTCCTTTTCTTGTCTATGCTATCTCCTCCAGCCCAATAATCTTCCAAGATACACGATCCTCCACATATAAAATCGCCCCACCACCGATGGTCACGTCTTTGGCTGCCTTGGCACTAAACTCTGGACCTCACTTCCAAAACCGATTTGATCAGCCTTTAGTCATTTGTCCTAATATCTCCTTATGTAACTTGACGTAAATTTTTTGACAATCCCTGCATTAAGGCTGTGGGGTGTTCCAAGAAAATGGTCTGTATCGCAACATTCCAAAATGAGAAGCAGCATCATATTCACAAATTAAAAAATGCAAAATGAAAAAAATTGAACAAAATTGTGTTTATTTACTTTATCCCCATCTAAATTTCAAGAGAGCAAATTTTATTAGGTAGACACAAAATGCAGGAGTAACTCAGTGGGACTGGCAGCATCTCTGGAGAGAAAGAATGGGTAACGTTTCGGGTCGAGACTCTTCTTCAGACCAGTCTTGGAGGAGGGCCTCGACCTGAAACATCACCCATTCTTTCTCTCCAGAGATGCTGCCTGTCTCGCTGAGTTACTCCTGTATTTTGTGTCTACCTTCAATTTAAACCAGCATCTGCAGTTTTTTCCTACAAATTTTATTAGGCGTCTCAAATTATTGGATACTAATTTGTGAATTGTGTAAGTGCGAATTTCCGTTGTCCTAACACTGTATCACAGCAGTCGCCTGTCTATTGACAATGCTGTGAAGGACCATGAGATGTTCTTGGTATATTATGAGTATTATATTAGTGCAGTTAACATTAATGTAAGCAAAGATTGTTGTCATAACAAAAGACAAGTTCACTTGTGTTTATGAGGGATACAGCTGTTAATGGAAACACCATACCCTGAAATTCATGACAGAAGAACGAGGAACATTTAAGAAACATAACCTACGCTGCTGAAATAATTCACAATAAATAGTTTAAAGCTGTCTCTTGCTAAATTATTAAATCTATGAATGGGTTTAATCAAAATAATGCCGATCATACGATTTACCTTATCATATGGCAAGAGTCCTCTCAAAGGAAAACGGAGTGTTGTTGGATCCAATTTCCAAGAATTACAGATTGCACCGGAGTTATTCACAACTGGCAAAAGACTGCAACGTCCTGGTCATTCGGTGCATGGAAGAAAGAAAAAGTTCTTAAGCTTCTTAAATGGACCATTGTGACTTCCGCTAAGGGAAGCGCCCACACCAGCGTGACAGAGCCGTCCAGGGGGGGGCAGACGATTGGGCCTCCCCGGAGAGGAGGTCGTCCCCTGTAACGGGTAGAAAGGAGAGGGGAGAGAGGGAAGGCGGAGAGTGGAGGAGGTGAGAAGAGGAGGGGGGGGGGGTGGGGTGGAGGGGAGCCGGGCGAGTGAGTGGGCTGCAGACAGAGACAGAAGCGGTCTCTGACTCTCTGGAAACCCACAGCTGGAATGAGTGGGCGGGGCTTCACAAGCTGCATGGGCAACGCGGAGAAGGGTCAGCGTGTGAGGCGCCTCCGAGTTCGAATCTGCAGAACAAAGACCCTGTAGCGGAGCTGAGCTACAGAATCGTTGTTCTGCAGAACTTTCTCGATCTTTCTGCGCGTTTTGAAGTACGGGGGGGGGGGGGGGGGGGGTGTGTGGGTGGGCTAACACACCTCGTTTTTTTTTAAACTGCCTTTGAAATTAAAAGTTAACGTTAAGAATTTGTGATGTTTAGTGAGAAATAATTCAATTCAATTCAATGAAAAACAATGGAATCAACAACCTGGCAGGCTGGGGGGCAGTTGGGCCAGGTACAAAGGCATTGTGAGGTCAGCAGCTGGGCAACCTTAATATTTTTTAGTAAATATCTCTGGAAATAATCGACCAAATGTACAGAGGATTGGATTTTTGGAATCATAAGGAAAATTTCTACCAGAAGATGTAAAAAGTTAACTGTTATTGTAACGTCAGCAGCTGGGCAGCGATGGCATGACATGGAGCTGTGACTCATGCAGCAGTGACTCATGCAGCAGTTTGATTTTAGCGGGACCATGTGAAAGTTCCAATCTCCCACCCTGTCCCATTGTGATGTCATATATGCAAATGAGATCCATTGTGATTGGACATCTGTGAAGTGGCATTGTGACTCATGCAGCAGTTTGATTTTTTTTTAATTGATGTTTTGTGAACAATTTTATTCAAAATCTGGGGAAATCGACTGAATTTAGAGAGGAGTGGATTTCTCAAATCCCTACCGAAATTGTAAAAATCTCCACGTTTTTGCATCTGGTTTTCGAGGAGCTACGTTTCAAAGGCAAAATTACATACACCCACGCACACACACAGTTTTAAAAGTATAGAGATAGAAGGAAATGAATACATTCTTACAGAAGTTTCAGGTTGAAGAGGTTGGAAGTTAAAAAGCAATGCTATCTATAGTGACACCATAAAACGGGCAATGCATAATAGCAGTCACAGAAATGGAACATTCAAATGGAGGGAATGTTACAGAGAAAAACAACTATGAAATAATGAAGTTAAACATAAAAAATATTTAAATATTCAGATTCAGATTCAGATTCAGATTCAGAAAACTTTATTGTCTGTCGTAACAGAAAATCTTCTTTGACGTGGCTCAACATACAACAAGACAATATACAACAGTCATCATACAACACAGCCTTCTGCGGGCACACTCAGTGTGTATAGGTCTTAAAAACAAGTATAAAGATTAGAATCTGTAAAAATAGACAAGATAAAAGTTGAAAGTTGTAGATACGTGTAAAGTGACAGTGCGTCAGGGTTAATTTGTCCATTGATCATGTATTATTTAAACTATTTATGGCAATGGGTATGAACGAGTTTTTGTGGATGTTTTTCTTGGATAGGGGGACTTTATATCGGCGGCCTGATGGCAGAAGTTGGAAGGACTTATGCAGAGGGTGGGTGGGATCCTGTGTAATGAGGTTGGCTTTTCTTTTAACTGCCTGGGTGTGAAGTACTGACAATTGAATTTGAGTTTTGCCAGTTATTTTGCTTGCTTGATTGATGATCCGGGAAAGCTTTGATTTGTCTTTGACAGAGGTAAGGGTGAACCAGGATGTGATGTTAAAGGTGAGTACAGATTCTATAAGTGATTTATATACAGCTGTTAAAATGTCCTGTCTGACATCAAAGCTCCTGAGTTTCCTCAGCAGGAACAGGCGTTGCTGTGCCTTGTTGTACACAGAGTCTGTGTGCTGGGAGAAGGACAGGCGGGTGTCAATCTCTGTGCCCAGGTATCTAAAGGCCTCTACCTGCTCGACTGTCTGCCCATTCAGCCTCAGAGGTTCAAAGAGAGGTTGGGGGCAAGATGTTCGCCTCCCCCCACAACACAGCTCCTTGGTCTTGGAGATGTTAAGCTCCAGAGAGCTCTCTTTGATCCACAGCATCAAGATGTTGACCTGCTGATAGTAGGCAGCCAGAGAAGTGTGATCCTTGATGTGGGCCACCAGGGCCATATCGTCTGCATACTTAAAAAGGGGAATGTCACTGTTATTGTTTGTTACATTGTTCGTGTAGATGGAAAATAAAATCGGTGATAAAACACAACCCTGGGGGACACCAGTGTTTAAAATCATGTTCTTGGATTTAAAACCATTTACCACCACATGCTGTGGCCGGTCCTGCAGGAAGTCTTTTATCCACAGGATAAGTGATAGGTTGACTTGTAGATCCAGAAGGCGGTTGCAGAGGGTGACTGTGTTGACTGTGTTAAAAGCGGAAGAAAAATCCATAAATAAAATCCGTGTGTGGGGGTGTGGGGAGTCCAGCTGTCTGCTAACTGTGTCCAGGAGAGTCAAACAGGCATCCTCCACCCCACACCTTGCCTTATAGGCGAACTGGAGTGGGTCAAGCCTGTCCAGCACCATAGCAGTGAGGTGATCACTTACCACCCTCTCCATACACTTGGAAAGAATGGATGTGAGTGCTACCGGTCTGAAGTCCTTCATCTCCCTGGCGTTAGATTTCTTTGGCAACGGTATAAGTGTAGACTCCTTCCACATCCGTGGGACACAGCTGGAGTCAAGGAGATGTTGGAATAGCTGAGTGATGACATCACCCAGCTGAACTGAGCATTCCCTCAGCACCTTGCCCCTGAGCCTGTCTGGGCCAGAAGCTTTGTGAGGATTGATGCGGCCCAGTATAGATGTAACCTTCCTTTTATCCACTGTGATTGATGGACTGCTGGTGAGGGTCCAGTCAATCTGGGGGTGTGGCCTGTCAAACCTGCTGTAATAGATGTTGAGTTGCTCAGCAAATGTGGCGGGGTCAGAGCATTGGATCAGGGCCGGTTTCTGGGCTCTGCCCATCATGGTGTTAAGTCCCTGCCATGCCTCCCTTGCATTGCAAGTGGTGAATTTTTCCTCCACTTTGTTTTTGTAGTGCCGTTTGGCCTGCCTGGTCTTCCTTCTCAACTCACTATTATACTGTTTTACTCTGTGTTTGTCTCCCTGAAGGAATGCCACTTTTTTGTTGTTAAGACACTGCTTCAGGTCCTTGGTAACCCAAGGCTTGTTATTGGGGTACAGCTTGACCTGTTTTGTTGGTATAACAGCGTCCACACAGAATGACAAATAGGAGGAGATAGAGTCTGTCAGCAGATTTAGGTCTCCCTCACAGCTTTGGAAAAATATTTCCCAGTCAGTGATCTCCATGCAGCCCCTTAATGCATCGACAGAGTCATCGTTCCAGACTTGAATAGTTTTTGTTTGTATATCTTCTGTTTTTAATTTTTATCTGTATTTTGGAAGCAGCAGAATGACATTGTGGTCGGAGCGACCAAGTGGTGGGCGGGGCTTTGAGACATAGGCTCCCGGTATGTTACCGAAACACATATCCAGCGTTCTATCAAGTCTGGTAGGTGTGGTAACATACTGCTCCAAGTTTGGAAGCAATGTGGTGACATCGCATCTGTTAAAATCCCCAAGCAGGAAGACAGGCTGATCGCTGCTCTGATTGACAGCTCTGTTGAAACAGTCAGCAATGCGCTCCGCAGCAAATGCGTTATCAGGTCCAGGGACATACGCTAGGATAACTGTGATCTGTGTGAATTCACGGGGAAGGTAGTGAGGCCTGAACGACACCGTCATGGTTTTGTGGTGTTTGCTGCATTCAGTCTCTCTGATAGTGAAGTTGACAGCCCACTTTGTGTTCACAGCCATGCAGAGCCCGCCCCCAATCGACTTCCGCGTCATCCTAGTGTTTCTATCAAAACGGATGATCTTAAATTCATCAATATCGACATTGGTTATTTCTTCTGACAACCATGTCTCCGTGAAACAAAAGAGACTTGTTTGACGGTAGTCTGAGTCAAATTTAATGAGTGCGGAAAGTTCAGTTATTTTGTTGCGTAGTGACCGCACATTGGAGAGAGTTATTGCAGGTAGTGGCAGCCTCCTACCTCGTCTCCTCATTCTGTTCCGTATTCCTCCTCTGGCTCCCCTTTTCCTACGAATGCGCTTGATGTAATGATTCCTCTGTAGCTGAGGAATCCCATTCAGGGTAGAAGGTGTCGCTTGTAGGCCGGAAGCAGGCCGCAGATCCTGCAAAGTGTCCCGTGAGTAGGTGAGCCTCCCTCCATGGCGTGTCATGGGATTTGCGGTGTAATACATATCGCAGATACTGGCTCCAAAAAGACGGTCAGAACACACAAACTCGCTAAATACTTGACAGTGGTAATCATACTTGCTATCGTTAAATACCGCACTTAATGACTCTTAGAAAAACACTAAACAACTCATAAAACATGGAAACATACGGGAGCAGCACGCCGCGAGTCGCTCACAGAGTAGCGCCCCAAATATGGACACTGGTACATGTAACAGTGTCCACACTTTAGATATACATAACTCCGAGACATCAATGGTGTTTCAAAGGAACTCACTGAACGACTGAAGGGGATAACAGAGATGGTGAAACATACTGTAAGACAATTGTAATCTGCACAAAAAGACTTCTAAATTATATCTGGAAAACTCGTTCATGAGATGTTCTCAAATAATATTTTACGGTGCAAATAGAACTGCAAATAAATCTTTATTTTTTAATTGTTCAACGACTCTATTGACAACTCTGGTTCCTTTCTGGACCACAAATCCACCACTGAATCCCAAGCCACCACAACTCCGAAGGAAATAAAGCAATCCGTGTCTGCATGTCATTTGGGTCTTGCTGCATGCAGGCTTTAGACTTTTGAGATACAGTGTGGACTCAGGCCTTTCGCCTCATGCTGACCATGAGCTCATGCTGACCAGCGATCAATCCATACACTAGCACTATTGCACACACTAGGGACAATTTACAATTTATAGAAGCCTATAAATCTACAAACTTACAAATGTCTTTGGAGTGTGGGAGGAAAGCGGAGCACCTGGGGAAAGGAGAACATACAAACCCCGTACAGACAGCACCCATAGTCAGGATCGAACCCATGTCTATGCCGCTGTAAGGTAGCAACTCAACTGCTGTGCCACTATGCCTCCCTATATGAACAACAATCCCAGCAATGGCCATTTAGAACAAAAGAGCATCTAACCACCCTGCCATTGACATTCAATTGAATTTCCATCACAGACTGCTCCCAGAACCAGAAACTCAATCAGAGCAGCCATACTAATACTGCTGTACAATAATATATTAGAGGCTGGGTATCCTGTGGCAACCAACTCACCTCCAACTCACTTGATGGACCCCAAGCTTTTTCGACCATCTACAAGATGCAAATTTGGAGCATGATGGAATACTCGCAACTTAGAGGAATGAGTACAGCTCCAGACACCAATAGTGTGTTTCGTAACATGAAGGATAAAGCAGCTTTCAAATTTAACACTCCATCTGCCACCCTCAGCAATCATTCCATCAAAATATACCAATGAAGACTGAAAAAGGTGAATTTATTATGGGGAACAAGGAAATGGCAGATGAGTTGAACAGGTACTTTGGATCCGTCTTCACTCACGAGGACACAAACAATCTTCATGATGTACTAGTGGCCAGAGGATCTGGGGTGGCGGAGGAACTGAAGGCATTCCACATTAGGGACGAAATGGTGTTGGATAATCTGATGGGACTGAAGGCTGATAAATCCCCCAGGCCCTGATGGTCTGCATCACAGGGTAGTTAAGGAAGTGGCTCTAGAAATCGTGGACGCATTGGTGTTCATTTTCCAATGATCTATAGTTTCAGGATCAGTTCCTGTGGATTGGAGGGGAGCTAATGTTATCCCACATTTTAGGAAAGGTGGGAGAGAGAAAACAGGGAATTATAGACCAGTTAGCCTGACACTGATGGTGGGGAAGATGCTGAAGTCAATCATAAAAGATGAAATAGCGGCACATTTGAAAATGGACAAGGGGGAGCCAGTGGATGTAGTGTACCTGGACTTTCAGACAGCATTTGATAAGGTCCAACATAGGAGATTAGTGGGCAAAATTAGGGCATATGGTATTGGGGGTAGAGTGGTGGCATGAATAGAAAATCGATTGGCAGACAGGAAACAAAGAGTAGGGATTAACGGGTCCCTTTCAGAATGGCAGGCAGTGACTAGTGGGGTACCGCAAGGCTCGGTGCTGGGACCGCAGCTATTTACAATATACATCAATGATTTAGATGAAGGGATTCAAAGTTACATTAGCAAATTTGCAGATGACACAAAGCTAGGTGGTAGTGTGAACTGTGAGGAGGATGCTAATAGAATGCAGGGCGACTTGGATAGGTTGGGTGAGTGGGCTGATGCAGTTTAATGTGGATAAATATGACGTTATCTACTTTGGTAACAAAAACAGGAAGGCAGATTATTATCTGAATGGTGTCAAGTTGGGAAAAGGGGAAATACAACGGGAACTGAGGGTCCTTGTTCATCACTCAATGAAAGTAAGCATGCAAGTACAGCAGGCAGTGAAGAAAGCGAATGGCACGTTGGCCTTCATAACAAGAGGAGTTAAGTATAGGAGCAAAGTGATCCTTCTGCAGTTGTATAGGGCCCAAGCGAGACCACACCTGGAGTATTGTATGCAGTTTTGGTCCCCAAATATGAGGAAGGACATTCTTGCTATTGAGGGAGTGCAGCATAGGTTCACAAGGTTAATTCCCAGGATGGCGGGACTGTTATATACCGAGGGAATGGAGTGGCTGGGCTTGTATACTCAGGAATTTAGAAGGATGAGAGGGGATCTTATTGAAACATATAAGATTATTAAGGGTTTGGACACTCTAGAGGTAGGAAACATGTTCCCGATGTTGGGGGAGTCCAGAAGCAGGGGCCACAGTTTAAGAATAAGGGGCAAGGCATTTAGAACGGAGATGAGGAAACACTTTTTCACACAGAGAGTTGTGAGTCTGTGGAATTCTCTGCCTCAGAGGGCGGTAGAGGCTGGTTCTCTAGATAGAGAACCGGTCTTTACAAGAGAGAGCTTGATAGGGCTCTTAAAGATAGTGGAGTCAGGAGGTATGGGGAGAAGGCAGGAACAGGGTACTGATTGTGGATGATCAGCCATGATCACATTGAATGGCGGTGCTGGCTCGAATGACCAAATGGCCCACTCATGCACCTATTGTCATTGTAATTCTCATGCATTCTCCCCAATGACATGCCAAAGCCTCAATGATTTCCTCTCTGTTATTCTCTTCTAAATTACATATTTTCTGGATCTTGCACACATTTCTTATTTTTCTGTTCATTATTCCTGTTCAAATTATCAAATGTAATCCAATCAATTCCTGTCCTTCAGCTCATCACATGGCATTCCGTTTTATCTTCTCAGCCTTTTCCGCCTTTTCTATTTCTTCTTACAACTGTCCATTTATAACAGCTCATGATTTTGAGAAAATATTTCCAACCAATATTTACCTTTCCAACCAGAAAAGGTAACCAGACTTCTTCCTTTCACCACTTTGCTATCTTCCCTACTACATCCTAAGATGTGGAATTCCGGTTAAGCTGATGATGACATTTATCTTTTTAAAGATGCTAAAGAGCAGAGGGGGAGAGAGAGGAGGGGGGGGGGGGAGAGAGGAGTGGGGAGAGAGGGAGGGAATGAGGGGGATGGGTGAGAGGGGGAGGAAGAGAGGCCCTGGGGGGGTGGTGGTGAAAGAGGGGGGGGGGGAGAGAGAGCCGGAGGGAGTGGGTGGGGGAGAGAGAGCCTGGGGGAGTGGGTGGGGGAGAGAGAGCCTGGGGGGGAGGGGGGGGGGGAAGAGAGCCCGCAGGGGCAGAGAGAGCCCAGGGGTGGGGGGTGGAGAGAGACAGAGAGCCCGGGGGGAGGGGGGGGGGAGAGAGAGACCGGGGGAGAGAGAGTCCGGGGGGGGGGGGGGGGGGGAGAGAGAGTCCGGGGGGGGAGAGAGAGAGCCAGGGGGCGGGGGTAGAGAGAGCCTGGGGGGGGGGGGGGGAGAGAGAGGGAGAGGGAGTGAGAGAGAGAGGGAGAGGGAGAGAGAGAGGGGGAGGGGGGAGAGGGAGATGGAGAGGGAGAGAGAGGGAGTGAGAGTCCAGAGGAGGGGTGAGAGAGAGCCCGGGGGGGTGGGGGGGGGGGTTGATGGTGGAGAGGGTCAAGAGCCTCAAATTCCTGGGCGTACATATCTCTGAAGATCTCTCCTGGTCCAAGAAGACGGATACAATTATAAAGAAAGCACATTAGCGCCTCTACTTCCTGGGAAGATTACGGAGAGTCGGTATGACAAGGAGGAATCTCTCGAACTTCTACAGGTGCACAGTAGAGTGCATGCTGACCGGTTACATCGTGGCTTGGTTCGGCAACTTGAGCGCCCAGGAGCGGAAAAGACTGCAAAAAGTGGTAAACACTGCCCAGTCCATCATCGGCTCTGATCTATCGCAGTCGCTGCCTCAAAAAGGCTGCCAGCGTCATCAAAGACCCACAGCATCCTGGCCACTCACTCATCTCCCCGCTGCCTTCAGGTAGAAGGTACAGGAACCCATTGCACTTTATCTGTTTATTTATGTTTGTATATATATATTCATTGGTATATGGTCACACTGACCTGTTCTGCTATATATTTATTCATGCTTACTATATTCTGTTGTGCTGAAGCAAGGCAAGAATTTCATTGTCCTATCTGGGACACATGACAATAAACTTTCTTGAATTTTGAGAGAGGGGAGAGAGAGGGGGGGGGATGGGGGGAGGGGGAGAGGGGAGAGAAAAGGGGGGAGAGAGGGGGAGGTGGTGGAGGGGGGGGAAGAGGGGATGAGGGGAGAGAGGGTGGGGGAGAGTGCACAAATGTGTTAAAAAAAATAAACTATGCTACTCCACTTGAAGTGTAACATATTCATGAAGTTCAAAAAGATTGGTTATGCTCTTACCACATATGGAGTTGATTCGTGCTGTGGGTCTGAAGCTATCAACAAAATCAGAAGCCAGGTTGCCTAACAACTGCAGGAAAAATTATAAAACAGAATTGTATACAAAATAAATCAATAAATATGTTTAGCATTAAAATGTATGAGAATTCATAAGAATTAAGATGTGGTTATTAAAGTGAAAGACAACCAAATAATGATATCCAATTTCTACAATGCATGAGAACTTTGAGATAAAAATATTTTAATGTTGCTGTGGAGAAGCTTCTGAGTATTAGAGATAATATTTGAAATTGAGTACCCTAATGGAGATCACTTAACTACATCTTACAGCACTTCTAAAGATTTCCCTTAATTGCTTTCAAAAATCATTAAATTCTAATGCCATCCATACCTTATTTCCCAAGAAAATTGACTTATTCTGCAGAAAAGAAAAAATACCACAGCATAGATACTTACAACACTGGAGGCCTGTTCTGTCTATGCCAACCCAAAAAAATGCTAAGTTTATATGAATTGGCACAGAAGAGTCCAGGCCTGTAGCAAATCAGGCAATCTCATACTGAACCATGGGACAATTTTGTGGGGATAGGCGTCCTGTTCCTATCTTCTTGAGTCTGTATCACTTTCTCCTTTTATTCACTCATTTTGCACCAGGATCACTCACAGCAGAGAACATTAAAGCTTTAATCCTTAGGAAAAATGCAGAGTCCCTTACCCAATGAGACAACTTTCCTTCTGGATAAAGCTTCCTAATCTCAGTAACTGCAAAATATGCTGGTAAAAGACAAGCATTTCTGTCCAGGATATATGCCACAACCTAGAAAGATTAAAAGAAGGAACAACAATTACATGTTCAAAAGAAAAATATTTAAACTATTCAATTTAAAACAAAACAAAATCAAATATTGGTTTTGCAGCATAATATATAAATGAAAAAAATATATAGCTTAAATGTAAAAATTTGCACATACAGGATATTGATTAGGCTACTACTTGCTACTAATGATTACTGTATTAAATATCAAAGGTCATGATTTTCAAAAAGGAGCAAGTTGTACAATCTTTTCATCCCGCCTTAAAGTATCAGCAAAGGCCCAAACAAGCCGATATTTAAGATTACTTTCAACATGGGAAAAAATATACCAAAAACTTACATCTTTGGCCGTTTGCAGTTGCTGAACAACAGCAGAGCTGACGGTGTTAGGAATAGTTTGAATTTTCTCTAAAATTGCTTTCAATAGGTCTCTTACACCCTAAAAAGAGATTAAATTGTGTTTTATAGATTAATATTGACATGGTTCACGAGTTCAATACAATTCTGAAGAATATATAAACCTTTATTAGCTCCAAGCACACATTTAAGACTTTAACAAAATCACATTAGACTGTTGACCATTACTCAAAATTGAGAGGCTCATTTCAATCACTTGCAACAATAAATAATTTTAATTTAAGCATTCTTTATACATAATTAGAAATTACTTCTAGCATCTTGGTGAGTTAATCAGTTATTTGCATAGTACCTTGTAGTCAACACCTCCAATTATTTTTCGAATCAGCCTAAAGGTGAGAGCCCAAAGCTGCATTCTCTCCCATTCCAGACTTTCAGAGTTGATTAGCGATTCACAGACCAGCCTGGCAAACAAATACAGAAATCACTTCAGAATCTCAATTATCGTGTGGTATTTATTTTTAAAGATCATCATCTATTGTAGTTAGCTAACCCATGAAATATTCAATCACAGTCCTACAATTCTACTCACATTTTATGCTGGGTAGAAGGAAAAACCCTCTGGTGAAGCAAGTTATCTAGAATGTCCAAGTTAATTTCTTCATGCCAATCAGTTCCTTCAGTATTATAAGCAGGCTAATCTGCTCAATCAGAGTTCATATTTTGCATTTTCTCTTTTTCACCGTCACAATTTCTCATCGACACAGTTCTTTCATCATTGGAATGCATTTTTTTAAAACCAGAAATCACAAGGTATATCCTAATCAGAACATCAATACTGGTGAGCAGTTTGTTGTGCCCATAAACTTGCTTGAACTAATAATCTTCTTGGGTATAAAATTAAAACCTGAGCTGAATCAGACTCAGTGATGGCTAATATGAACCTGACTCAAGCCCAAGACTGATTTTTTTTTTTGGTATGCAACCTTAAACATTAATGCTATTGCATCAGGTTCCCCCATGAGGCAAGATCGAAGAGTGCAGCTAGGCATTGTGAATTCAGAGCCACTTACTGTGCTATATAAACCCTGTGGGGCTATTCCCCAAACACTCAATGAAAATGCCAGTGGTTGCCTTTGCTGTAAAGAATTCCATGAAATTAGAATATCACCCCCCCCCCCTCCCACAGACCAAAAGACTTAATTTGTCTTCTAATGACATGGCAAAGGGCCAAGTAAAGCACATAAAAATTTAAAAACACTTACTTTTAAATTAAATTAAAATTTGAAAGTAATGGAGAAAATCAAAATATCAACAGACAACAGCAATTATTTCATAAGCTGTATTGTTATGCACTGTTTTTTTTGATACATTTAAATAATTCAACCCACAAATAATTAAAATTCTTGGCTTTCTTCTTTCATGTGTACCTGGGGGGCAGCAGTCCACTTTCAACTGCCATTGCCAAGCAGTCGTATAGAAAGGAAATCCTCTTGGGGTTGTGCTGTCCATGGATGAAGCGAACAATCCACTGCACACACTGTTCGTGAGATTCCTGGCATTCAAAAGCAGTTATCAATGTACCATTGAAAGATCTTATATAGAATGCAGAAAGTCAACTGTAACTGAAAGCATGTTTCGGGTAAATACTGATGCTTAGATTCTAACCTGAGGAAGTGTCATCCAGAGTTGTCTGAAAGCTCCAAGGCAACTGATCAGTTTGGTTCTCTCATCTTCAGCTGTATCCATAAACATACTGTGAAAAAAAATGTTTGAAAAATACACCTTCAGATTACCTTGGCTTCAGATTACCTTAAATGGAGTTATAGAAAAATGTATTCATATATTGGAGCTAGACAATTAACAGTCGGTGGTTAAGTTCTACAAAGAAACATCAGAGAACATAGATCTGCTTGAGAACAAGGAATAGGTGACATCAGTTGTGTAAAGGTGAAGAGAGGTTAGAGTTCAACTCAAACAGGGTGAAGTCAGCCTGGAAATATCCATTGACCAACTCCTGGGCTTAGACTCAGTTGAGGAATGCATATGGATCCAGAGGTTGCTTGACTGCAAATAGAGGCTTAAACTATATAAGTGTTCATTGCCTTAGGACACAATAAAGAATCTTTACAGACAATAGCTTTGAAAATCGTTTCGATATTATACAATAGAAAACATATCTGCCAATATCTTTCATTGAGATTTTGTTGCATCAAGCATCATTTAGGTACAATATCAGTAACGAATGCAAATATAAGCATTGGTGTCTGTGCTCTCGCCAAATGCAAATATTAAAAAAAACGTAATTAATTCAGTTTGAGTAGGTGGTGCCAAAGATAGATTTCCTAATAAAGAATTTATTGTAAATGAGGTTACCTTCCATTTACTTATAGCTCAAAAGTACTAAGATGTGAAAATGTACACTCACCCAGCAAATGCTTCCTCAATTACTTCAGTTTTCTGCAAAAGAAAACAATATGAAATTAAAGCAAGGAATGTTTAGTTTAGTTTATTGTCACGTGTACCGAGGTGAAAAGCTTTTGTTGCGTGCGAAGCAGTCAGCGGAAAGACATGTTGGTTTAGTTTTGCTCAGAGAGATACAGCATGGAAACAGGCCCTTCAGCCCACGCCAACCAATGATCACCCATACATTAGTTATATCGTACACACTATGGACAAATAACAGAAGCCAATAAACCTATAAATCTGCACTTTGTTGGAATGTGGGGGGAAACCGGAGCATTTGGAGAAACCCCACGCGGTCACAGGGAGAACGTGCAAACTGCACGTAGTGAGCAGCCAAGGTCAGGATCCATAACAGTTCTGTATTATCTCACTCATTCCCTACACATTAGAGAGCAATTTAGAGCCCAATTAATCAACAAGCCCGCATATCTTCGGGAAGTGGGAGGACACCGGAGCACCAGCACAAACCATGCTGTCACAGGGAGAACGTGCAAACTTCACATAGACAGCACCAAGGTCAGGATCAAACCAAAATCTACAGTGCTGTGAGGCAACATCTTTCCTAGCTGCACCACTATGACACCCGATGTTGAGGAAGGAAAAGAAAAAAAACTTAACCAATTGACAGACCCAATAAAAATGTGAATGACTCAGAGCTGGCACTTCAAAAGCAAATGCACAGCTAATAATTGTAAGTAATTTTCATGTCATCGAAAATGCTAGGCAATGACTTTCTCCAAAAGAGAGAGTTTAACCATGACATTTGACATTCAAAGGCAATACTATCATTAGGTAATCCACCATTAACTTCCTGGGGGTCCAAAAACATAAATAAACCAGCCGTACAAATACCACAGCCACAGGAGTACATCAGAGACTATGTATTCTGCAGTGAATAACCCATCACCTGACAATAGAAAACCTTTCCGCCACCTACTAAGCACGTCAGGAGTGTGAAGGAATACTCTCCACTCCACTCACAGAGTGATACAGTGTGGAAACAGGCCCTTCGGCCCAACACGCCCACACCGGCCAACAATGTCCCAGCTACACTATTCCCACTTGCCTGCGCTTGGTCCATATCCTTCCAAACCTGTCCTGTCCATGTACCTGTCTAACTGTTTCTTAAACAATGGGATAGTCCCAGCCTCAACTACCTCTAGTAGCTTTTTCCATACACCCACCACCCTTTGTGTGAAAAAGATATCCCTCGGATTCCTATTAAATCATTTCCCCTTCACCTTGAACCTATGTCCTCTTGTCCTCGATTCCCCTACTCTGGGCAAAAGACTCTATGCATCTACCCGATCTATTCCTCTCATGATTTTGTATACCTCTATAAGATCTCCCCTCATCCTTCTGTGCTCCCAGCCTACTGAACCTCACCCTATAGCTCATACCCTCTAGTGCTGGCAACATCCTCGTAAATCTTTTCTGAACCCTTTCAAGCTTGACAATATATTTCCTATAACATGGTGCCCAGAACTGAACACAATATTCTGAATGTGGTCTCACCAACATCTTATACAACTGCAACATGATCTCCCAACTTCTACTCAATACCCTGAATGATGAAGGCCAAAGTGCCAAAAGCCTTTTTGACCACCCTGTCTACCTGTGACTCGACCTTCAATGAACCATGCACCTGTACTCCTAGATCCCTCTGCTCTACCACATTACCCAGAGATCTACCATGTACTGTGTAGGTCCTGCCCTTGCTCAACGTCCCAAAATGCAACACCTCACATTTCCCTGTGTTAAAGTCCATCAACGATTCCTCCACCCACCTGGCCAATCAATCCAGATCCTGCTGCAATCTTTCACTACCATCTTCACTATCTGCAAAACCACTCACTTTTGTATCATCTCTCAAGGATCTCAACACGATGTAGGACAAGTAGCCCGCTCCATTGACACCTGGCACGCCACCCTCAACATTCATTGCCCCCACCACTGGTGTACTGTGTATAGTCTACAAAAAATACTGTATTCGCTTCTGACAAGGCTATTTTGACAACTTTCCAAAACACACAATTTTGACAATTATTAAGGACAATTATTAGTCAGCATGGTGGCGTTGCCGTAGAGCTACTGTCTTACAACGCCAGAGACCTAGGTTCGATCCTGACTACGGGTGCTTGTCTGCATGGAGTTTGTATGTTCTCCCTGTGACCCTGTTTAAGAATAAGGAGTAAGCCATTTAGAACGGAGATGAGGAAATACTTTTTCTCACAGAGTGGTGAGTCTGTGGAATTCTCTGCCTCAGAGGGCGGTGGAGGCAGGTTCTCTGGATGCTTTCAAGAGAGAGCTAGATAGGGCTCTTAAAAATAGCCGAGTCAGGGGATATGGGGAGAAGGCAGGAACAGGGTACTGATTGGGGATGATCAGCCATGATCCCATTGAATGGGCCGATTTGGCTCGAAGGGCCAAATGGCCTATTCCTGCACCTATTGTCTTTGTGGGTTTTCTCCGAGATTTTCGGTTTCCTCCCACACTCCAAAGACGTATAGGTTTGGAGGTTAATTGGCTTAGTATAAATGTAAAATTGTCCCTCGTGTGTGTGGGGTAGTGTTAGTGTGCGGGGATCGCTGGTTGGTGAGGACACGATGGGCCGAAGGGCCTGTTTCCGTGCTGCATCTCTAAAGTAAACTGAGCAAGGGACAGCAAGTGTTTCAGAATACCATAATTGCAGGTTCCTCCTCATGCTGCACACCATCCTGACTTGGAAATATATCACCGATCCTTCATGGTCAGTGGATCCAAATGCAAGAACTCCCCTCCCAAAACTACTGCAATATACTTGCTCTTGGACTGCAGATGCCTCACCAAAGTCAGTTCAAAAACAAATAGGCATAAGCAATAAAAATTAGATGCCGGAAATTATTGCTGATTATGATCAACTGAAATCAAATATTGATGTAGAACAGAACAGTACATCAAAGGAATGGAAAGCAGGGCTCGAAATTAGCAGTTGCCCAGGGGCCAATGACCTCTCAAAGTGCTGCCGGGCAACCTGAACGGCGACTCATTTTGCCCGGCTTGGCAAGCAAATACTGGTTTATGGAGTAACTCCGCGGGTCAGGCAGCATCTCTGGAGAATAGGAGCGTGACGTTTCGTGTCGACGGCGGCGGCTGTATTCCTCTAGTATCTTTGATTGCGGGACGAAAGATACCAGGAGCGAATGACGGGTCTCGAACAGCGGCCGCGATAGCGGCTCTAATGCCTCCTCCTCCCACACCCCGCCAGGCGGAAGGAGGCCTCCCTCTCCCTCCCTCCCTCCTCCCGGCCTCGGCGTGCGAGAGGGGTTGTTTTAAAAGCGCAGTTGGTGGATTTGCAGCAGTAGCTTTTGATCTGCAGGCAGCAGGTCGCTATCACCCTGATTACGGCCACTGTCTGCAAACCCGTTAACGGCGCTTTCAATACAACCCCTCTCGCACGCCGAGGCTGGGAGGAGGGAGGGAGGGGGAGAGAGGGAGAGAGAGGGAGGTAGGGAGGGAGGGGGAGGCCTCCTTCCGCCGACTGAAGCAGCTGCACCAAAGATCCTATAGCTATAGGATCTTTGAGCTACACCGCTCGGCCCTGCACCTACCTGTCAGCTGGCGGAGGAGGGGAGGCGGTGGCGATGAGTTCCCAACCACCTCCCCCTTTGGCGGCGGCACTTTGGCGTTGGACAGGGACGGCCAAGGCAGCGGGGTGATGTTGTCCGAGGAGCGCTGACCTTCCACCCTCCCCACCTTCTCTGCCCCTTTCCTCCCTCCCCCTCTTTCTCTCTCTCTCTCTTTCTCTTGCACGCCCCCTCCACCCCTCTTATCCTGGGACCCCTGCTCTCCATCCCGCACTGATCCCCATTCCCTCCTCTATTCAGTCCTCACTGACATCCCCTGTGCGCCCCTCCCCATCTACCCCCCCCCCCCCCAATCTATTCATCACCCTACCCACCTCGCATTGATTCTCCTTCCACCCCCCATCCATCCTACACTGGACCCCCAATTCATCCTGTACTGACCACCCTTCCCATCCATCCTGCACTTCTCCTCCCCATTCATACTGCACTGAACCACCCATTCATCCTGTACTGACCCACCTTCCATTTACTCTGCACCAAACCCCCATCCATCCAGTAGTGATCTCCCCATTCATCTTTTACTGATATCCATTCATCCTGTACTGATCCCCTCATTCATCCCATACTGATCCCACATTCATCCTATACTGAACCCCTCATTCATCCTGTAGTGATCCCCCATTCATCCTGCACAGACCCTCCGATCCACACTGTCCTGACCCGTCCCCCCATCCATCCTGTGCTGATCCCCCCATTCAAGAAGAATGGGGGGAACAGTCTGAAGAAGGGTCTCGACCCAAAACGTTGCCTATTTCCTTAGCTCCATTGATGCAGCATAGATGCTGCCTCACCCGCTGAATTTCTCCAGCATTTTTGTCTACCCCCATTCATCCTGTACTGATCCCCCCCATAATCCTGTACCGACCCCCCCCCATCCATCCCGTACTGATCCCCCATTCAACACCACTGACATCCCCCGTGCTCTCCCCTCACAATTTTACATACTCCAACCAACACGTACTAATTCACCTGCCTCAATCCATCCATTCCGAACCAATTGCCTTCTCAACACCCCCCCCCCCCCCCACCATCTATCCACCCCATACTGAATCACACACACCCTGACCCTATTGTGATTCATGGTCTTCAGAGCGGATGTTTGATAACGGAATGCAATCAAATGTGTTTTAATTCCCAATGTTATTATTTGTTTTTTGACACCTTTAAACATATTATTTGAATATATTTGGTTTGTGAGTTATTTGAGGCAGAAATAATATGTGAATGTAGACAAACGTGCTGGAGAAACTCAGCGGATGCGGCAGCATCTAAGGAGCGAAGGAAATAGGCAATGTTTCTGGCCGAAACCCTTCTTCAGACTGATAGGTTTCGGCCTGAAACGTTGCCTATTTCCTTCGTCTACCTTCGATTTTCCAGCATCTGCAGTTCCTTCTTGAACATAATATGTGAATGCTTCATTGAGCATAATTCTGACTGGTAACTACGCACTTCGTCCGAGCACATTATCGCACACGTCATGCAAACTATCTTAAATGACCACCTAAACTGTCATTTGGCAACCTAAAAAGCTGTCAAGGTTGCCCGGCTGGCAACAGGGAAAAAAAGTTAAGCGAGAGCCCTGGAAAGGAATGGAAGCACAATAATTGTGCTGCGCCTGATGCCTATTTGAACTGATCTCATCAGCCTGTACATGATCCATATCCCTCTATTCCCTGCACTTCCATGTGCATATCTAAGAGCCTTTTAAACACCACTATTGTATTTGCTTCCACCACCACCCCAGGCAATGCGTTCCAGGCCCCCACCTCACTCTGTATAAAAAAAATTGCCCACCACACCTCTCCATTAAACTTCCCCCTCTCATTTCACAGCTCTGTACATAATATCTGAGACTTTAAATGCTGAATGTATATCAATTGATCTAGTTAATATTACAGGAACAAATACAAGCTCTGCTTTATTTTAAAAAAAGCTGCAGATGCTTTCACAAAGAAAAGAAAATGTGATAAGTACTCAACAAGTTAGACAGTAGTAACAACCGATATTTGGGATATGGGACATTTCATGAGAATTGGGAAAAATCAGAAATCATACATAAGTTGTTAAAACCGATGTTCAGAATGAAAGCAGTATCAATGTTAGGGTGGGAGGCCCCGAGAGAAAGAACCATGCAGGTAGCATGGGGCTGGCTGGAGTGAGTTGATTGCAGATATTCTGTCAAGAGACACAAATATAAGGAAGTGAATGACGACAGAAGGGAGAGGAGCAAAATACTGAAACTGAAATACAACAACTGAAATGTTACTACTGGAAATCTGAAATAAAAGAAAATGCTGGCAATGTCAACAGATGAGACACAATGAGAGATTTCTTAAAGTTATAGGTTAATGATCTTTTTAAATCAGAATTTCAATACAAAGTGAAAAAAATGGTTATCTGAAATTGAATTAAATGTGCAGTCATGAGAACTGTAAAAATATAAATATATATGATAAAAATTAAAATATGTGATGCTGGTCCTAAAGCTTCATTGAAATTTGTTTGCACCGCAGAATATATAAAAGACAGAGGTCAGAGTGAGAGTGGAATGGAGAATTAAAGCAACAAGCAATCTGCAAAGTGATCATTCAATTGGTCTTTGATTTCTCCAGTGCGGAGGACAGCACACCATGAGAAAAAATGCAGAACACTAAATTGTACAGAAATCACAGCAGCATCTGCAAAGCATGTTTGGATCAGAGTCAGAGTGAGAAACGCCCTTTGGCCCAACTTGCCCACACGAACTAACCTGTCCCATCTACACTAGTCCCACCTGCCTGCATTTGGCCAATATTCCTTTAAACATGTCCTATCTATAAATCACAATTGCTGGATGTTTTGCAGGGAAATAACAGGGCAGGCATGGGCAGGTATGTTAGGAAAGTGTGTGCTAAGTCAAGTAAGTTTATTGTCACATGCTCAATATGGTGAGGTACATTTAAAATTTGCTTGCAGCAGCCTCACAAGTACACAGATTCAGACAACATGCAAAACACAAATTATACAAGGCAGTGTAAAGGAAAAAGGCAATGCAGAAACAAGACAGTACAAAAAATATGCAATAAACAAGGCTACAGTAGTGTTTTATTGTCAAAGGAGGAAGAGGATTGTCAAGATTCAAGAGAGTTTATTGTCATGTGTCCCAGATAGGACAATGAAATTCTTGCTTTGCTTCAGCACAACAGAATATAGTAGGCATAAATAAATCCAGAACAGATCAGTGTGACCATATACCATCTATACAATTAAAAGTGTCATCTTGACCACTTCCTGTTTGCACTGTGCTTTGAATTTAGAAAGAAACGCTACCATGTGATTTTTTGATCATCTTACTCAGAGTCCTCCTCCGCTGCGCAGGCCCAGAAGATTTTTCCCATCGAGGAAAAATAAAAGACTTTAGTGTTTAAACAATCTTGAGATTCTCTCTCCTTTCAATCTCCGCCATGAAGGCCACGCCCCTTCCGGCGGGAGGGGGGAGGGACTATAAAACCCGGATGTGTGGGCGTGGCTCAGTCTGTCGGCAAGATGGCGAGGGAGAGGTCACGATTCTCTGTCCGAGCTATAAAACTACAGAGTACTGTGAGTATGCAATGTACTTGAATAAATGATTTGTTAGCCCTTATTGAAAATGAAATGAGTTGCTTGGCCTGCCATGTGCTTGAAACTGCAATGGAAATGGAAATGAAGTGAAAATGCAATGAGATGTTTGGCTTGAGCCTGCCCTGTCCTTGAAAGTGCAATGGCAATGGAAATGAAGTGAAAATGCAATCAGCTGTTTGGCTTGAGCCTGCCCTGTGGTTGAAAGTGCAGTGGCAATGGAAGTTAAATGAAAATGCAATGACCTATTTGGCCTGCCCTGTGCTTGAAACTGCAATGCAATTGGAAATGAAATTAGTTGTTTGACCTGCCTGAAACCACTAATTCCGCCCACAAGGCCTCTATTAGCCGCGAAACCAGTCCCTTTTGCCCAAAATGCCCATATTAGCCCAGGAGGATCATTTTGGCCCAAAAGGCCCGTGCAAGGCCAGGAAAAGTACGGAAAAAGTGCATTTCGCTGAGATTTCACTCAGATATTTTTTTAAAGAGCCCCTTCGCCCTATCAGGCCTGTACTAGCCCATGAGTCCCTTCGGCCCATCAGTAAGTATTCCCCCTGCAAGTATTAAACCTCAACCCAGTATTTTTCTCCCTCCCTTCATTTGCTCCCTGTGAGGTTCAGGCCAGGATAGACTTTCCTCCTTCATTGCTGTGATCTGCAGAAAAAGATGAAAAATGTCTAAAATTGATTCTCCACCCTTTCCCCCTTCTCTCTCTCACAGAGTATCTCACCTGTTTTGGGCAGAATTTCTGGCAGTTTCTGAGCTGCCAGCCCATCAGGCCTGAGTGACCGAGCTGCCAGCCCACCAGGCCTGAGTGACTGAGCTGCCAGCCCAAGAATCCATTCGGCCCACAATGTCCATACTAGCCCTCTGGAAACCAGTCCCTTCGGCCCACAACACCCATACTAGCATTCCAGAAAGTACCCCCCCCCCCCCCCCACCACACTAGCCATCAATATTAGAATTGGTGGAGAGGTGGAATATTGCGTTGTGGGACCAGCCCTCTCGTGTGAACATGGGACCCATGTCTAGTTGAATTATATATATACATACACACACATAAATAAGCAGATAACGTGCAATGGGCTATTAATGTTCAGAGTTTTGTTTGAGTTGTGTTCAATAGCCTGATGGCTGTGGGGAAGGAGCTATTCCTGAACCTGGATGTTGCAGATTTCAGGCTCCTGTACCTTCTACCCAAAGGCAGCGGGGAGATGAGTGAGTGGGTCAGTTCAAGAACCTGATGGTGCAAGAAAGTTCTTGAATCTGGTGTTATGCAATTTGAATCTTCTGTACTTCCTGCGCCGTGGTAGCAGTGAGAAGAGATCATGGCCCGGTCACAGTCACACAGCCTTTAGGTGCACCAATATTGAGGGTCAATGATAAGGAGATGTTGTTACCAATCTGTACAGTTGCAAAGGGAGATACAAGGACCTAGGGAGCTTGGTGATTAATTTTGCAGGGAATAATATAGTCAATGAACTGCAGACTGGTGTATGCGTTTTTGTTTCCTGGAAGGGCGAGCGAAGAGTGTTGTACCAGCGAAATAACATTTGCAGCATATTGTAGCAAAAAACAAATTGAAGCAAATCCAAGTCAGTTCTGAGGCAGTTCATTTTTTACCGTTGCCAACATCTCAAAGCATTTTGTTATGGATGATGTAATCAGTTGGGCCGCACAGGTCTTTAGTACTCGGCCAGGGAGGCCATCTGCGCCGGATACATTGTGTGCATTCATCCTCCTGAAGGATGCTCTGATATTGGCAGACAATGAGATCACGGGATTGAAACATATAAGATTATTAAGGGTTTGGACACACTAGAGGCAGGGAACATGTACCCGATGTCGGGGGAGTCCAGAACCAGGGGCCACAGTTCAAGAACAAGGGGTAAGACATTTAGAACGGAGATGATGATACATTTTTTCACACAGAGAGTTGTGAGTCTGTGGAATTCTCTGTCTCAGAGGGCGGTGGAGGCCGGTTCCCCGGATACTTTCAAGAGAGAGCTAGATATGGCTCTTAAAGATAGAGGAGCCAGGGGATATGGGGAGAAGGCAGGAACAGGCTACTGATTGTGGATGATCAGCCATGATCACATTGAATGGTGGTGCTGGCTCGAAGGGCCAAATGGCCTACTCCTGCACCTATCAGAGACTGTGGAGGCTTGTTTGGATGTGTAAAGAATCGTGATCAAAACTGAAACACCTAAGGTTTTCACAGCTTTTTACAAAACAGAAAGCTCAGTATTCACTTTCAGAACTTGCCATGGAAGTATTTGCCTTTAAATCTGCATTATTAAATGAATCATGAATGAATGAATACGTTTATTGGCCAAGTATTCACATATAAGGAATTTGCCTTGGTGCTCCGCGCACAAGTGGCAATATTACATACAGTGACAGTTAAGAATAACAAATAAAACATTAAACATTAAAAATAAAACATCATTGGTCATTGAAGCATCAAAACGACTCAACTCTCAAACTAACGTCACCATTAGGTAAATTAATTCTGAAAGTTAAATTCAAAATACTGGAAGATCTCAGTAGGCCAGGCAGCTTTTATGGAGGGAATGGACATATGACATGTTGGGTTGGGACCCTCCTTCGGACAGTTTTGCACGCTGTCAATATTAACCTTTTCCATTCAGAGCTACGAGTTATACACAATCGTGATACTTGCATTCAAGCAGTGAATGTCGGCAGAATGTTCAACCACGGAGGCTGTATAATAGTAGGCAGCAAATGCGGTTGTTTGTGTTTCTGTATAATCTTATCTTCATTGAAAGCTCGCACCACCAGACTCAGGAGCAGCTACTTTCCTCTGATTATCAGGCTTCTGAATGGTCCTTCCATAAGCAAGCGTACAGTCCGATTCACCTCTACCACATTGTGGACATTAGACTTTTAGTCTCTGCAACTGTTACTCTGCAATGCCGACAACTATATTCTGCACTCTGGATCTTTCCTTCATTCTATCTATTGTACTATAGTTTGGCTTGATTGTATTTATGTCCGGTATATCTGATCTGATTAGCATGCAAAACAAAACTTTTCACTGCACCTCGGAAAATGTGAGAATAATAAACCTAAACCTCCATCTCAAACTGACCTCGGTTTTGATCCCTCCTCTTCACTACCACCAACAGCTCCATCTCTCTCCACCCGCGCCCTCCAACTTCCTACCCGCTCCTCCCATCGCCATCTGCCAACCCTGCTCCCACCTCTACCTCTCCCCATCCCTCCCTCCAACACCCAGGGACATCCACTCCCCCCTCTTCTCCCTCCCACTCGCTCTTATTCAAACTCTCCCCTCCCCTGGATCTTTCCCAGCCTTTCACTCACCACCACCTCCTCGAAGATGCTCTGTAGCTGCGTCTCCATGGAAACGGCCATCTTCCGCGCTTGAGCCCCCCGCTCCCCGTCGACCCAGGGAAAGCGCGGGCAGTTTCCGCTTCCCGGATCACTGGCGCCGTCGCCTCTCATCCTCCGCCCTGCCGCAATGGCTCAGCCACTATGGTTCCGGGGGGGGGGAAGCACGAACACTCTGCGAGTCTCCGCTGCAGATCCACGGGAACCCACCTCACCTCTTCCCTACCTCTTCCCCACCCCCTCACCCGGCGCGCACTGTGTGGAGGAGCCGGCGGTCGCTGCTGATGCAGGGGCTGGTGGAGGCTCGGCCGCAGCGGCGGGCGGACGGACGGACGGACGGGTGGACGGGCGGGCGCGCGCACGTACTCACGCACAAACAATCGAGCGCGCGCGCGCTCCCTGTGCCCGGACACTCGGTGGCGGTGGCTGCGGCGGCGACGCAACAACGCAGGAGGAGCGGGGGCGCGCACGTCTGCGCCTCGCCGGTGACGCAAGTGCACGATGAGGGCGTCGGTCACTCGCCCGCAGGGCGTCGCGCCCCCTGTGGCCACCAACGACACGACATCCTCGGCGGCACAAGACCCAGACCCACCTCTCACCTGTACAAAGCAAGCACTGCAGATGCTGCTTAATATACAACAGGACACCGTACAGTTGTTAGAGGTTATGGTGAGAAGGCAGGAGAATGGGGTTAGGAGGGAGAGCGAGATCAGCCATGATTGAATGCTGGAATAGACTCGATGGGCCGAATGGCCTAATTCCACTCCTATTCCTTATAGGGGGGTTGCATGTAAGGTAATCGGGGCAAAGGGCGTGACACACGGAGCAGCTTAATCCATGTGGAGGACATGGCTGCCTCGGCACTCACTGTTAACATACGAAACCTGTACTTTCTTACCTGTTAAAAATCGCCAAAATTGTCAATTTTTGTGTTGTAAATAATTGTGGGTGCTGTCATTGAACAGAGGGATCTGGGAATAACCGTGCATAGTTCCTTGAAGGTGGAATCTCATATAGATAGGGTGGTAAAGAAAGCTTTTGGTATGCTAACCTTTATAAATCAGAGCATTGAGTATAGAAGCTGGGATGTAATGTTAAAATTGTACAAGGCATTGGTGAGACCAAATCTGGCGTATGGTGTACAATTTTGGTCGCCCAATTATAGGAAGGATGTCAACAAAATAGAGAGGGTACAGAGGAGATTTACTAGAATGTTGCCTGGGTTTCAACAGCTAAGTTACAGAGATAGGTTGAATAAGTTAGGTCTTTATTCTCTGGAGCGCAGAAGGTTAAGGGGGGACTTGATAGAGGTCTTTAAAATGATGAGAGGGATAGACAGAGTTGATGTGGACAAGCTTTTCCCTTTGAGAATAGTGAAGATTCAAACAAGAGGACATGACTTTAGAATTAAGGGACAGAGGTTTGGGGGTAACATGAGGGGGAACTTCTTTACTCAGAGAGTGGTAGCGGTGTGGAATGAGCTTCCAGTGGAAGTGGTGGCGGCAGGTTCGTTGGTGTCATTTAAAAATAAATTGGATAGGCATATGGATGAGAAGGGAATGGAGGGTTATGGTATGAGTGCAGGCAGGTGGGACTAAGGGAAAAAAGTTGTTCGGCACGGACTTGAAGGGCCGAGATGGCCTGTTTCCGTGCTGTAATTGTTATATGGTTATATTGAAAGCGGGAAGGTATCAGGTTTAAACTGGTGTTATCTCATGGTGTAGCGTCTTTTACAATCCGTGACTAATAGCCGCAATCATTGTCGTGTCCAGACAGCACCATCTCGATAAGCCTTCTCGATATAAAGCAAACTCAAACTCAGACCAATTTGATTGCAATATTGTGGGGTTATTTTTTTGGGTGACTAAGCGCTCTGAGCAAAATGCTCTAGTATCTTTGCTCTGAACCCGAGCACCAAGGTGTAAGCAGCCGAAGGAGCGCATCTGACGGGACAGCCCCCACGCTCCCCCCCGTGGTCAGCACTGTCCGGCCTCGGCCGCCCACCGCCCCGTCTCCCCTCGTGGGCCGCACTGTCACTGGCTGTGGGTCGGCAGCACCCACACACAGGGCTGGGTGGACGGGGGCCCGGGTGAAGCGGGGCCATAGTTCAGGGCAACACCAGCTGCAGCAGAGTTGGGTCTTTCCCCTCTGCCCACCCAAAGTCACCGACACCCCGACCTCCTCCTACACCTCCCCCCCCCCCCCGACCTGTTGAGGCGAAGTCTGGTGGGGGGGATGGTGGTGGTTCAGAGAGGAGGGGGGCCTGAGGACTAATGTATAGGTGGGGAGTAGTTGAGGTAACCTGGTTAAATGAGGGGGAAGGGGAAGACCCAGCGGACTCATTACTGAGGTTCCCTGTAGGAGGCGGGGTGCAATAGGACCCAGGTGTCAAACCGCATTGTCATGGAGGCTGTGGGCCTGGTGCTGAGCCTGGAACTCGGGTGAGATGATTGATCCGGGTTGGGTCCGAAATTGGGAGGTCTGGAAGCCCCGAGGCAGAAGATGGATGTGCACGCAAGCACCAAGAAAACAAACGTGGCTATGGTAGTAAGTCTGGGTTAAATGTGGTCGTAGAGTCAGTGAGCTGTGAGAATCACAGAGCGGGAGCAGCGAGAGAGGGTGATGCAGAACTCTCATCTGAGGGAGGAGGAGAACTTCTTCAAAGTAGGTATACCTAGAGGAGATTTCATAAAGGAGCAGACAAAATGTGTATGAAAGACCTGCAGAGATGTTGGTTTACACTGTGGATAGACACAAAATGCTGGAGTAACTCAGTGGGACAGGCAGCATCTCAGGTGCGAAGGAATGGGTGACATTTCAGGTCAAGCCTTCTTCAGACTGAGAATCGGGGGAGAGGGAGTCTAGAGATATGGAAGGGTAACGTATAAAAACGACAGATCAAAGCAGATGATGAGAGGGAAATGTTAGCTGAGGGGAAGGTGACAAGGTATCACGCAGCTCTGCTCTTGTTTTCCCTCACCATCCCCTAGTCCTCACCTTTCACCATACCAGCGTCGCATACAGCACATAATCCTCCAACATTTTTGCCACCTCCAACTGGATCCCACCACTAACCACATCTTCCCATATGCACCCCATTCCACTTTCCGCAAAGGCCGTTTCCTCAGCGACTCCCTGGTTAACTCATAACTGCCCACCCAAACAACCCCCTCCCCAGATACTTTCCTCTGCTCACGCCATGCCACAGGTTCCTCAATGCTTTCCTTCAACAGTGTCCCAATCTCTCTAGAAACACCCACCTTTGTCTGGCGAAAAATGTCTTTATCCTCAACAACTTTTCTTTTGATTCCTTTCACTTTCTTCAAATCAAATGTGTAGCCATGGGAACTCATATGGGCCCTAGCTGACTTTCTTTTTGTTGGCTACATTAAACACAATTTCTTCCAAATGTACCCTGACACCAGCTCTCCAACTATTTCTCCATATCACCACTGCGATCCCTTGATCGCTGGAGAACTCCCGACCCGACTGAGGATCACAGGTACTGTACCTGGAAACACCGGGGAGACCTCCGGAACCGATGAGCAGACTCTCCAAGCAGTAACGGAGCTGGAGCTGCTGACTCTGAGGGAACCCCCGTTCGTAACGGAGCTGGAGCAGACGTCTGCAAGGGAATCCCCGTTCCAGCTCAGGTTCACAGAAACAGCAGGGTACAGTAAGCTCAGTACCTGGAAGCAATGGAGAGGCCTCCATTGTGTCCAGAAACATGGCCGACGGGCAGGACTTCAGGTCAGACTGAAGAGCAGGGGACTTCGACCCCCTCTCCCAACCATCCTACTGACCAATGTACAGTCCATGGAAAATAAAGTGGAGGACTTAAGGGCAAGACTGCTTTACCAAAGGGAGCTGAGGGAATGCTCTGTGTTCTGTTTCACAGACTCACCCCCAGCTCCCCAGACTCGGTCGTCCAGCCTGAAGGTTTCTCCATCCACTGTATGGACCGCACACTGGCATCTAGGAAAGGGAGAGGAGGGGGTGTCTGCCTCATGGCCAACTCTGCATGGTGCTCAGAGGTGGCAGTCCTATCCAACTCCTGCTCTCCACACCTCGAACATCTGGCGGTAAAGTGCCATCCCTTCTATTATATTCCGGATAACAGAATGAATAACAACTTACACGCAGGCTGCCTGGATCACAAGAGAGATTTATTACCCAACATCCCCTATTTATATACAACACCAACTCAATACCATATACATGATTATGCATGAAAACATTACACTGGTCTCCTTTTTTTAAGTATTAAATCTAAGTACACAATTACAATTTTCTTGTTGTGATACTTGAATTAAACCAGTATTCATTAAATCTTAAATGATAACACAATATATTTATTTTACATATTTACACATTTCATTCTACCTAGACAGTGAGTTACTTAACTTAAAAACCTAATATGATGTATCTCACGGAAGTAAACACCTCATTTCCAAGGATGATGAGGATCATAGATGAATTTAATTTTTATGCAGGATATAAAGTGAATATTTCAAAAACTCAAATCCTCCTATTTAATTGTCCTCCTCCAGAAGAATTCAAACAAAATTATAATATTAAATGGGATTCAAAATCAATCAAATACCTAGGGATACATATAACAATATAACATCTTTTTTGTTTGACTTGAACAAAAAATATATCAATGTTGTATGGGGCCAATTATAATCACATCAACCAAAACATAAGAAAGGATATAGAAAGATGGTCCACCTACCCAATGGATTTTATTAGTAAGATAAATGTGGTGAAAATGAATATTTTGTCAAGGCTATTGTACTTGTTTCAATCTCTGCCAATTGAGGTACCATTAAAACAATTCACGGCATGGGATAAATTAATATCTAGATTTATTTGGGGAGGAAAGAAGGCCAGAATTCGATACACTACACTACAGTTGCCAAAGGACAAAGGTGGATTGGCACTTCCAAATTTTAGGATATATTTCTATGCAGCCCAACTTCGACCACTAATTAATTGGTGTGAGGACAGCTATATAGCTAGGTGGAAAGAGATTGAGACATATGTCCCTGACTTCCACATCCAAACATTTTTGGGAGAAAAAGCGCTTCCTGGACATATCAGGAGTATAATTGATCCAATAACGATATTTACTTTAGAAACCTGGTTCACTCTTACCAGGCAACTTAAACTGAATAAACGACAAAAAGTTTTAAGATGGATAGCTTTGGATAATGAATTTAAACCAGGGATGTATGACTCAACATTTAAAGAGTGGATGAAGAAAGGAATGACTGCATTTTGTACTGTTATTGAAAATGGAGACCTAAGAAGTTTTCAAGATTTGAAGGATAGATTTGCACTTTGGAACCAAGACTTGTTTAGATACCTCCAACTGAGAGATTATTACAATAAAAAGGTAAAAAGGGAGACACTAGAAGAAAAGAATCCAGTGATGGAAGTGATAGTGCGTATCATCAAAAAACATTAAGGATTATTTCTAAACTTTATCATAGTTTAATGGAATGTCAAGCTAAAACAACATTTTATGTAAAATTTAAGTGGGAAATGGAATTGAACATCACAATCTCAGAAGAAGAATGGCATCATATGTGTGTAACACTACAGACATCCACTAATTCACAAAATTGGAGAGAATTTAATTGGAAAAATTTGATTCGTTTCTTTATTACGCCTAACATAACAAGCAAGCAAATTCTAAGGCAGCAAACATGCTGGAGGCAATGTGGTCAAACAGACGCAAATCATGCACATATCTTCTGGAGTTGCCCAAAAATAGAACCATTTTGGGACAGAGTGAATTCAGAATTAACAGAGGTATTAGGATATACAGTCTGCAAGAAGTGTTCCATTTTATACCTGGGTAATATAAATACAGTGGTGCTGAAGGAAGATCATTACTTGGTTAAAATCCTACTCACAGCTGGCAGAAAGGCCATTACAAGAAACTGGCTTGGAGCGGACACACCCAGACTTAGACAATGGTTAGACATAGTACAGGAAATATTTGTCATGAAGAAAATGACATATTCTCTAAGAGTGAAAGAAGACGAGTTTAATAGAAAATGGGAAAAATGGATTAGGTATAGAAATAAAGACATCAACACTGTATAATTTTATAGACAATAATGTAAGTTATTGGAAAATGTTTTAATATGAAAATAGTTCTGTATACTGCATCATTAATTGTAAACTGAACCTCCCGCTGCATTGTTGTATGTTTCACTGTAATGTTGTATGTTTCGTTGTTATATTTGTGTTTTATTTGTGTATACATAAAAGCAATAAAAACTAAAGTGTAAAAAAAAAACACTAATGTGACTACTGGTTTACAGATCCTGCCTCATCGTCTAACAGTAACAGGTGTAACAGGTTTAGGTGTTGACTCAACTGTAGCCTTGTTTGGATCTGTTTTAGTACTCTGACCAGAGGAATTTGTTTATTTGTCTGTACTGACTGAACTTTGTGTTTCAATCACAGCTCTTCCAACTCACTTTCAGATAAAGACTCAGGGATTAGGACTCCATGCTCAGTTTTGGCTGGAATCTCCAACTTCAACTAAGTATCTTTTTGTTCCACACACTTCCACTATTTTCCCAACATCCCATTTGTCTCGACTGGACTTGTTGGGAGGACTGAGAACACGAACCTGCTCATCTGGCTTGAAGTACCTCTCCTTTTTGTGGGAGTTAAAATGGCGTTTCTGACTTAATGGTTTTTGTTCAACTCTCAAAGCCAAATTAGGTTGAACTAGACTTAAATGTATTCTTAGCCTTCTCTTCGTCAACATTTCTGCAGGCGAGTAACCTGTTGTTGTGTGTGGTGTTGTTCTGTACTTCAGCAAGAAACTAGCCAAATGATGTTTCATGCTGAACTTTGAACTACCCTGCAAAACCTGTTTCTTGAGAATGTCTTTGACAACTCTAAAGTGCCTGTCCCACCAGCATGCGACTCCGTGCGGCAAGCTCGACCTAACGTGGTCGCTTGAGCCGTCCGGACTCGCGGGGCCGGTCCCACGTCGATCACCGGAGCCGTATGGAGTTGTGCGGAGCTGGTCCCAACATCACGCGGGGCTCCGAAAAACTGACCGTTGTCAAAATTCTGCACGGCAATGGCCTGTTGGCCCGCAGCCGCCTCGACGCCGCACGCACCGCCTCGACGTCGTGCCTCCGTGTCCCTCTCTGTGTGCCTCCCAGACCCTCTCTGCGTGCCTGTGTGTCCCTCTCTCTGTGTGCCTCCGTGCCCATCTCTGTGTGCCTCCGTGTCCCTCTCTGTGTGGGGATCGCGCGGCCCCCGCTTCCGGTTTGGTCGCGCTTGCCACATGCAGGTCGCATGCTCGTGGGACAGGCCCTTAACAGACCTTTCCGCCGGCCCGTTAGAGACTGGATGGTATGGGGGAACAAGTGTGTGTTTAACTCTTTGAACTGTTCTGAACGAAACTGAGACCCGTTATCAGAAACAAGTTCTTCCGGTAACCCATGGCATGCAAAAATTGATCTCAACTCATCTATGGTACGCTCAGTAGTAGAGCTTGACCCCATATGTCCCCACATCGATCCGTTTGGAATGACTATCTGCCAGCACCAGAAAGTGATCATTACCCTTTTCGCAAAAATCTACATGAACTCTCTGAAAAGGTCTACTTGGCCATGACCAAGGTTGCAGTGGTGTTTTTGGTGGTTTACTCCAGCAATTTTGGCAGACGCTACATTTGCTCACCAGTGACTCGATGTCACTGTCAATACCAGGCCAATACACAAAACTTCTGGCAATTGACTTCATGCTTACTATGCCAGGATGTTCGGCATGAAGTTCGTTCATAATTTTGTTTCTCAAAGACTCAGGTACAACCACTCTGTAACCCCACTTAATGCATCCCTGCTCACATGATAATTCATGGCGTTGATTATGGAAAGGCCTCAGCTCTGAGTTCAGAACTGAGTTCAATCCACTATCGATTTCAGTCCAACCATTCAATGTCTGTTCATAAACCCACTTCAGCACAGTGTCCTTCTTTGTTTCTGCTGCAATTTCTGTTGCAGTCACTGGAAAGTCGTCATCTACAACTTGGCCCGCAGCCGCCTCGAAGCCGCACGCACCGCCTCGACGTCGTGCCTCCGTGTCCCTCTCTGTAGATTGAGTTCTCACTTCCCACGTAAGAGTTCTCATGGGGCAACCGGGACAACGCATCTGCAACTGCGTTGCACTTGGAACTTCTGTACTCCACCTTGTAGTCATACTGGGGCAATAAAATTGCCCAGCACTGCATCCTTGATGCCGCCATGGAAGGTATAGCTGACTTGGGACCAAGTATCACTAATAGTGGCTTGTGATCAGTCACCAGGGTGAATGGTCTGCCGAGAAGAAACTGATGGAATTTCTTGATTCCGAACACGATGCTGAGTGTTTCCTTTTCTATCTGCACATAGTTGCATTCACTCGATTACAGGGTGCGGGATGCAAAAGCAATAGGTTTTTCCTTTTTTTTGGTTAATTTTTTTAATTAGAAGTAACTACATAATAAAAAGCAATTTGTTCGTTGTAGACATAATAAAAAGCATTTTGTTCATTGTAGACACATTATCAATATTATTTATATCAACAATTACATAGTAATTGTGCTTCTATATATTTTTGCCAGTTTTTATAAAGATAGAAATTAATAGAGAGTAAACAAAAAAGAGGAGGAAAAGTTGAGAAAGAATGGAGTGTTCAATAGATTATGCATCATTGGAGATATATCCGCGTTTTATGAAATGTAATTCTTCATCTATTCTTTGATTCAGGTTTCAGTCAGGTTCTCGTGCCGAACCAGTTTGCCCCTTCAAATATTCAATAAATGGGGACCATATCATTTTAAATAGTTCTTGTTTGTCCATTAAGACAAATCTTAATCTTTCCAAATATAGGATCTCCGACATTTCCGTAGTCCACATTTTAATTGTGCGGGTTATAGGACCTATCCAAAATGTTAATATTAATTTTTTCCCAATTATTAAACTATAATCAATAAAGGTTCTTTGATTCGAAGTAATGAATTGATTTTGTTCTATTATTCCTAATATTATTAATTTTGAATCAGGGACCAGTTTTGTATTGACGACTTCCGAGATTATCTTAAAAATTTCCATCCAAAAATTATTAATTTTTATACAGCTTACGAATATGTGCATTAGGTTAGCCTCTAAGTGTTGACATTTATCACAAATAGGGGAAACACATGGGAAAATTCTATTCAATTTGTTTTTTGAATAATGCAATCTATGTAATACTTTAAATTGTATTAAAGAATGTCTAGCATTTAACGAACAGTGATGTATATGTTGTAAGCTTTCATCCCAAATTTCTGGCCTTATTGTTTGACCTAATTCATTTTCCCATGATTGCCTATATAAATCCGTCTTGGGTGCATCATTATCTAATAGAATATTTTAAATATAAGAAATCAATTTTTCTGTGTTCGGATGTTTATTCAAACATTCATCAAACATTTCTATCTTTCTAATTCTATAGTCATGTGTATTTGACTTGGAATAGTCTCTGATTTGTAGATATCTAAAGTATTCTTTTGATTGAAGCCCATAAATTTGTTGTAATTCCTGAAATGAGAGAAATGAACTTTTCCTACAGAGATCACCCATCTTTATAATTCCATGATTTTTCCATTGTAAAAAACCCTTATCCATCAATGAGGGTTTAATAAATGAGGCAATAAATGGAGGCTTACCATTACCGAATTTTATGTTTTATTTCTGGGCAGTTAATATTAAAAATATGAATTTTTGGTTGGAAGAATTGGACAAACAACCAGATTGGTTAAAAATGGAAAA
The DNA here is from genome assembly GCA_963514005.1 of Raja brachyura. The sequence continues at coordinate 58,462,478 of OY740785.1, forward strand.
GGAAGATTGTTTACCTTTTGAAATTGGGTCGATTCTATTTGCTATTACTAAATTAAGCAAAAAAACCTATAAAGAAAACCCTATAATAGACAGTGGAATACGCATTTGGAAACAAATAAAGAAAATGTTAAAATTGGATTATTTAGCTATAGGTTTTTCCTGTCCGTCATTCATTACATGGGAGATCACTGCACCTACACCATAACTTGAAGCATCACAAGCAGGTTTCATCTCATGTGTCGTATCATAGTGAACAAGAAGTTTGTCACTTGTCAAGTTTTCCTTGCAGATGTCAAATGCACGTTGCTGTTCCTTTCCCCACGTCCATTTCACATCTTTTGTAGCAGATGATGAAATGGCTTTAGCACAGTTGCTAAATCTGGAAGGAATCGAGCATAGAACTACACCATTGCAAGGAATGATCGTAGCTCTGACACATTGTTGGGTTTTGGAGCATTCACTATTGCTTCAACTTTCGCCTTCACAGGGCGAAGTCCGTTGGCGTCTACTTTGAGTCCAAGGTAGACCACCTCTGACTGTGCAAATGCATATTTACTTTGACGCAGTTTGACATTGCGGCAGTTCAGTCGTGTGAGAACTTGTTTGAGGATGTCTCCAGATGTTCTACCATACCTTCTGTGAATATCAATAGGTCATCCTGGTTGCACACACAGTGCGGAATGTCTTGTAATATTTGGTCTATGACAGACTGAAGCATTTTCGGGTCGGATTTCACGCCGTAGGGCAGCTTTGTATATGAATACAAGCCCTTATGTGTGTTGATAGTCAAGTACTGCTGACTTTCCTTATTGACATTGAGATGGGCGTAAGCGTGAGACAAATCCAGTTTAGTGAAGACTCTTGCTCCGCTAAGTTCTGCGTACAGATCTTGCAAGGTTGGTAAAGGATATTGTTCGTCATCAATGGCTTGGTTGATTGTGACTTTATAGTCATCACATAGTCAAACAGTTTTGTCGGCCTTGGGTATGGCCACAATTGGTGTTGCCCAGTTACTCTGGTCTGTCTTCACAAGTACTCCATTACGCTCTAACCTGTCAAGTTCTACCTCCACTTGTTGTTTAGTGCATATGGTACAGGTCTTGGTCGACAATACACAGGTCTCACATCTTGCTTAAGTCGAATGTGTGCAGAGTACCCTGTTATTCCCATGTAACTGTCAGCAAAAATGGTTGCACTTTTTCAAGATGTGATTTGGACAAATTGATGCTGAAAATGTTCTTCCAGTCTAATTCTATTCTACTCAGCCAATTCTTTCCAAGGAGGGTTGGTTTATTTCTGTAGCTGACTACTATGATGGGCAGTGCTACTGACTGACCATTATGCTGAACTTTACAGTTCATTTGTCCACAAGCCTCCAAAACTTCGCCCGAATAGGCTCTCAGCTTGACCTTACTCTCAAACAATGGTATCTGTGGGAACTTTGTTTCGTACAGGTCTTTGCTCATGACCGAACAATCTGCTGCCGTGTCAATACACATACTGTTCATTAATCAATAGTTTAGTTTGAAAGTCCTTGCCTTGGCTGGTTGTAGGCTTATCAATGTTGGTTGCATGAATGGTGTACAACCCAAGTTCATTTACATCTGGGTTCACCTCCAAGTTGTGAACTCCTCTCCGGTGTTGTTGCTTGATTCCCACAGATTGTTGGTTTCCTGTTTTAAGCTTGGCTCGACATGCTGAGGCGATATGGCCTTTCTACTTGCAGTTATAGCACTTGGCTAATTTGAACTGACAAAATTGGGATGAGTGACTACCGTTGCAACGATAACAACTGGCTGAACTCGGCCCCCCACCATACTTCGGTTTTGGTTTAGCGCCTCTTGGTTTGGCCATAGGCACGGCCTTGTGACTGTAAACGGCCACTGCAGTTCGTGGTGGACGAAACTCGCATGCATTCTTTGATGCAATGTCCATTGTGGTAGCAATCTTGCATGCTTTCTCGAATGTGAGATCTAGAGTGTTCATCAGTTTGGACTGAATTAATTCATCCACTAGACCACAAACAAATCTGTCGTGTAGTCTTCGTCCAAGAAAGGTTCCAAAGTTACAGTGTAAACTTAAGTTTTTCAAGGCACCAATGGACTCATTGATTGTTCCATTCTGCTTCTGGTTTCTGGTGCCAAATTTATAGCTTTCTGCAATTTCCAGAGGCTTGAGGTGCTCCTCCAACTTCTTTATAATGTCATTGAATGGCACGTCTTTTGCATTTAAGGGTGCAAGGAGATTCACGAGTGTGCCGTACACTTCAGGACCGATCTCCGTGAGCAGAATCGCTTCCATGCGTTCGCAAATGGCCTTATTTGTTTCAGTCACTATCTTTCCTTCACCACTAACCTCCAATATATTGTTTGCTGTAAAAACATGTTTTCTCTCTCCATATAGGAACTGAACGGCTCTCTACTCTTGTCAAAAGTGCCAAGGTTTCCAATGTAGCCCGTGGACGCTGCCATCGTGTCGTTCTCTTTTTAAATAAAAGTTCCGTTCAAAAACCCCGAATTCCTGTCTGTTCTGGTGTAACAATTCACCTAAAACTTAGCTGTACAAAGGCTATACAGCTTGAGGAATTCGACAAATAAAACTCAGTCTAAAATATTATACACTCCCAAGGACGACATCTTGCCATGTAGACACAACATAGAGATAGCCTGACAAACTCGCGCTGAATTTATCCAGCTGCTGTTTTAAACTACAGTCCCCTGCATAGACGGATCTGCAGGCCTCTCATGTCCAGCTCGCAAACAACTGCGACACAACTCCGTATTTACGGTTTAAACTGTGAAACAATACTGTGTGTTGCAAAACAGTCCTGCACTGTATTTAAAGGATGAGTTCACAAACTCCATCCCATCCTCGTCGCCAATATTGTTATATTCCGGACAGCAGAATGAATAACAACTTACACGCAGGCTGCCTGGATCACAAGAGAGATTTATTACCCAACATCCCCTACTTATATACAACACCAGCTCATTAGCATATACATGAATATGCATTAATACATTACACCTTCCACCTACCGAGGGAATTCACCTCCATCATCCTGACCGCGGTCTACATCCCACCCCAGGCTGATTTCCATCTGGCACTGGGGGAGCTGCATGCCGTGGTCAACAAGCAACAGACGTCTTACCCCAAGGTATTTACCACCATTGCTAGGGTACTTCAACAAAGCCAACCTTAAGAAATCGCTCCCTAACTTCCACCAACATGTCTCCTGCAGCACAAGAGGACCAAACACCCTCGACCACTGCTACACGACCATCAAGGATGCCTATTGCTCTATCCTTCGCCCTCACTTTGGTAAATCTGACCATACTGCTTCTTCCTGCCTACAGGCAGCAATTGAAGAGCACACCCTCAGAGGCGAGGACTGCACAGAGCTGGTCGGGGGAGGCAGAGGAACAACTCCAGGACTGCTTGGAGTCTGAAGACTGGGCAATGTTCAGGGGCTTAGTAACGGACCTGAACGAATACACTACAGTCGTTACAGACTTCATAAAGAAATGTGTGGAGGACTGCATCCCAACAAAAACCTTCCGAGTGTTTCCTAACCAGGAGACTTGGATGAATCATGAGATCTGCATTCTTCTGAAGACCAGATCCCGGGCATTCAGGTCTGGAGATACAGAGGTCTACAAGAAGTCCAGATACGACCCTGGTAAGGCCATCAAAAAGGCCAAAAGGGACTTCTGCCCTAAGCTGGAGGATGGGACGGATGTTTGGCAACTGTGGCGGGGCTTGAATGCTATCACCTCCTACAAGGCAAAATCAGGAGGCAGCTCAAATGTCAGGAAAGCATCACTCCCTGACGAGCTCAATGCATTTTACGCACACTTTGATAGGGAGAACACTGATGTGCCTTCCCGAGCCCCCATTTGCCGTGATGGTATTTCAATCACAGTCACAGAGGCTGACGTCAGAAGATACTTCAGGGGGGTGAACCCTCGGAAAGCACCTGGGCCTGATGGTATGTGTTCTAAAAACCTGTGCAGACCAACTGGCTGGAGTTTCTATAGACATTTTCAACCTCCCACTTCTGAGGTCTGAGGTTCCCACCTGCTTCAAAAGGGCATCAATAATACCGGTGTCCAAGGAGAGGAATATGATGTGCCTCAATGACTATCAACCAGTGACACTAACGTCTGTGGTGATGAAGTGCTTTGAGAGGTTGATCATGGCACAAATCAACTCCTACCTCGACAAGAACCTTGACCCACTGCAGTTCGCTTACCGCCACAACAGATCAACGGTGGATGTGATCTCACTGGCTCTCCACTCCGCTCTGGACCACTTGGACAACAAAAACTCATATGTCAGGCTGTTATTCATTAGCTACAGCTTGGCATTTAATACCATCATCCCCTCCAAGCTGGTTACCAAACTCTCAGATCTGGGTCTCTGCGCAACCCTCTGCAATTGGATCCTCGACTTCCTCATCCCCAGACCACAGTCTGTCCGTATTGGTGGAAATGTGTCATCCTCAATAACAATCAGCACGGGAGCACCTCAAGGTTGCATGCTCAGCCCCCTGCTGTACTCGCTATACTCATGACTGCATAGCTGGACATAGTGCGAACTCCATCATCAAGTTCACCGACGACACCACTGTTGTGAGACAAATTACTGATAGTGACGATTCAGAGTACAAAAGTGAGATCGACCGAATGACCAAATGGTGCCAGCACAAGAACCTGGCTCTCAACACCATCAAAACCAAGGAACTGATTGTGGACTTTGGAAGGGGTAGGATAGTGATCCACAATCCCGTATACATCAATGGGACAATGGTGGAAAGGGTCAAGAACTTAAATTTTCCGTGCGTATTTCCGAAGATTTTTCCTGGTCCCAGCACACTGATGTAATCATAAAGAAAGCACATCAGCACCTCTACTTCCTGAGAAAATTACGGAAAGCCGGTATGTCAAGGAGGATTCTCTCAAACGTCTACAGGTGCACAGTAGAGAGCATGCTGACTGGTTGCATCGTGACTTGGTTCGGCAACTTGAAAGTCCAGGAGCGCAAAAGAATGCAGAAAGTTGCACTGCCCAGTCCATCATCGGCTCTGACCTTCCCACCACCAAGGGATCTATCGCAGTCGCTGCCTCAAAAAGGCTGCCAACATCATCAAAGACCAACACCATCCTGGTCACACACTCATCTCTCCATTGCCATTGCGAAGAAGGTACAGGAGCTTGAAATCTGGTACATCCAGGTTCAGGAATAGGTTCTTCCCCACAACCATCAGGCTATTAAACACGACATCAAACAAACTCTGAACTATCTGTTTATTTATGTATATATATGGTCTTTGGTATATAGACACACTGAACTGTTCTTTATTATGCTTAAAATATTCTGTTGTGCAGCGGCAAGCAAGAATTTAATTGTCCTATCTGGGACACATGACAATAAAACTCTCTTAACTCTCTCTTGCTTCGTGGCTTCCTCCTGCAACCGCGTAAATTTCAGCAACAGTGTGGTTGTTGGGATTTAGGGGTGGAAATCAGGGTGGTGAAAGGCAATTGTTAAATGAGGAACGGTCCTGAGGATGCCACAAGGCAGCAGATTGTGGGCAGCAAGGGGGTAAGGAGGTGAGGGGGACTGAGCTGGTAGGAGGGAGGGGCGAGGAAGGCATTTAGGAGCAGACTGAAAGAGGGGATTAGGATGGGCGAGTTTAGAGTAAGTGGAATGTTTTTTTTTAAAGTGCCCAAGGTTGGGTATCTATCTGCATGCATGTACAGTATAAGATCAGAGGATATCTTTGTGCACTTTATGAATGCACATTAAGCCTGTGCAGTAGAGCCTTTCTCCATTCACCTTGGTCATCCTTGTCATTGGACCATGACGTCACTGTTAAGATTGTGTGCTTGCTGGTGAACATTGGCCATCCCCGTTAAAAGAACTCAACAGCCCAAGAAAAGAAAAGAAAACACAGCATTTGGTTCCTGTCTGAAGAATTCTCCAACCCAAAACTTTGCTATCCATGCCCACCAGAGATGTGGCCTGTGTCATTGAGTTACTCCTACACTTTGTGTTCTGCACAGCATTTTGAGTGTTCAAGCCTCCATCAATAAACATAGCCGGTGAAACTGTTGTATGCTGCTGTCAGTTGGGGTTTTTTATCTCTCTTTTCTCCCTCTACCCCCATTAAAATTTACAGGTCTTTTGAATTCATAAAATAGTTCATTTTTTTTAGTTTTAGAGATCAGCGTGGAAACAGGCCCTTCGGCCCACCGGGACCGCGCCGACCAGCAATCCCCACACATTAACACCATCCTACACCCATTAGGGACAATTTAAAAAAAAAAAACATTTTACCAAACCGATTAACCTACAAACCTGTACATCTTTGGAGTGTGGGCGGAAACTGAAGATCTCGGAGAAAATCCACGCAGGTCATGGGGAGAACGTACAAACACCGTACAGACAGCACCCGTAGTTGGGATCCAACCCGGGTCTCAGGCACTGCATTCACTGTAAGGCAGCAACTCTACCGCTGCGCCAACATGACCGCCCTTATTGGGTCATGGAACTTGCTGAAAGTCTTTAGGCTGTCAGGCACTGTGGAAAATGCACAACAAAATGCTTTGATTCTTGTGAGAATAATTTCATGTTGACAATGGGGTTGGCCAAAGCCCCTTTGCAGCTTTTTAACTTGGCGTGCTGTTCTCTCAGGTACATAGTCTACCATGTATCCTACAATCATAAGTACAACTTTTAATATTTAATGTACTAATCAGTGATGACCCATGAATTATAACTCCAACCAGCTACTAAAAGATTGCACGTGTTTATATGCATGGTTTGTTCACTCTTTATGAGAAGCTGTATTGAGAAACAAGATAGGAATAGTTTCAAGGGTGTGGTTATAATTTTACCCTTGCTCACTGATAGGGAATTATAACAGTTATAAATGAACGAAAATTGAAAAACTACAGATGCTGGAAATGTTAGAAATACGGAAGGCCAAGCAGCATCTATAGAAAAAACAGAATTAACATTTATAGTCAAGATCCTTTGTCAGAACCAGAAACATTGGAAAACAAATTCATCATAGATTGCAGAGAGGAGAAAGGGAGGGATGAATAGGACAAAGGGAATATTTCTCTTAGAAATCAAAAATCCCCATGGTACCCTTAGGTCAGGTGGCATCTGTAGAAAGACAAACAGAATTTCAGCTTAAATGAGCAAACAACTCTCCTCTCCCTCGCTAACTCCACTCCTTTGACCAGGTGACTTCATTAACAGTTTACAGTTTATCCCCAGGGCAAGTGTGGCTTCATCCTACCAGAAATATGTTAGTTATCAGGCAATTGAACCATCCTACCACAATTAGAGAGCAGTCATGAACTAACTTCTACCTCATTGGAGACCCTCCGACTATCTTTAAGAAAGAACTGCAGATGCTGGAATAATCGAAGGTAGACAAAAATGCTGGAGAAATTCAACGGGTGAGGCAGCATCTATGGAGCGAAGGAATTGGTGACGTCTCGACCCGAAACATCACCTATTCCTTCGCACCATAGATGCTGCCTCACCCGCTGAGTTTCTCCAGCATTTTTGTCTACCTCAGGCTATCTTTGATTGGACATTACTGGCTTTATCTTGCACTAAACGTTATTCATGTTATTCCCTTCATCATGTATCGGTACACTGTGGATGGCTCGATTATAATCATGTATTGTCTTTCCGTGGACTGGTCAGCACGCAACAAAAGCTTTTCACTGTACCTCGGTACACGTGACAATAAACTCAAACACAACTATCCTTTTGTCTATCCCTCCCCCCACATTCCCTGCTGCTTAACACTAACTTGTTAAGAAGAAACTTCCCAGTTTTGATGAAAGATCTTCAACATGAAACATTAACTCAGCTTCTCTTTTCACAAGAAAATGGGACTAGCTTAGATGGGGCATCTTGGACAGCATGGACAAGTTGAGCTAAAGAGCCTGTTTCCATGCTATTTGACTCTATTAATGTATGAATGCTGCCTGGCTTGCTGGATGCTTTCAACATTTTCCTTAGATTTTCACCATCTGCAGTTCTTTTGATTTTCGTTATCTCTGGTGGGGTGAAGCTAGGATGCCTTGGTGAAATATTTTTGATGAAGTTATTTGACTGGTCGGATAATGGGACGTTGAAGAAAAAGAGAGAATATACAGACAAAAAATATAAAACCTACCTATATGGAGCAGTAGAAAATATCCAGCAGGTTATGCAGAGAGAATTGTCCACTGCTCATTTAAAGTAAGTTACCTGAAGTTTTTTAATTCAAGTGAATTATAATATTGCAAGATTAGTGTGAAACTAGAGGATTGGGAAGCTTTTAAAGACCAATAGAAGGTAACTAAAAAGGTAGTATGGGGAGAAAAGATGAAATATGAAAGTAAGCTAACCAATAATATAAATGAGCACAGCAAAAGTTTCTTCAGATACATAAAGAGTAAGAGACAGGCAAGAGTGGACATTGGACCACTGGAAAATAATGCTGCAGAAGTGATAATGGGGCATAAAGAAATGGCAGATGAATTAAGTTGTTTTTGTGTCAGTCTTCACAACAGATGAAACCAGCAATGTACCTGAAATTCAAGAGGGTCAGGGGGTAGAAGTTAGTTGAGTGACTATTACAAAGGAAACGATGCTTAGGAAGCTGAAAGGTCTGAAGGTGGATGTCACCGGGAGCATATGGACTACACCCCAGGGTTCTAAAAGAGAAGGCTTTAGAGATTGTGGAGGCATTAGTGGTAATCTTGCAAGAATCACTACAGTCAAGAGTGGTTTCAGACCACTGGAAAACTGCAAATATTACTCCGCTGTTCAGGATGTGGGTGAAGCAAAAGAGTGGAAACTACAGGCTGAATTTTCTCCTTCCCAGTTTTGATGAAAGATCTTCAACATGAAACATTGGTAAGATTTTAGGGTCTATTATTAAGGATGAGGTTCCCAAGTACAGAAGCACCTGATAAAATAGTCAGCATGATGAAGGGGAGATAGAAACATAGAAAATAGGTGCAGGAATAGGCCATTTGGCCCTTCGAGCCTGCACCGCCATTCAATATGATCGTGGCTGATCATCCAACTCAGTATCCCGTACCTGCCTTCTCTCCATATCCCCTGATCCCTTTAGCCACAAAGGCCACATCTAACTCTTTCTTAAATATAGCCAATGAACTGGCCTCAACTACCTTCTGTGGCAGAGAATTCCAGAGATTCACCACTCTCTGTGTGAAAATTGTTTTTCTCATCTCGGTCCTAAAAGATTTCCCCCTTATCCTTAAACTGTGATCCCTAGTCTGTCTAATATCACTAGATCTAGTCTGACAAATCTGTTTGAATACTTTGAGGAAGTTAATAGCAGGATAGACAAAGACTATGGATGTGGGTTACCTGGATTTTCAGAAGGCATTTGATTAGAGCTCAGGGTATTAGAGGGAAGATGTTATCATGGATAGCAGGTTGGCTGAATGGCAGAAGGCAAAGAGTGGGAATAAAGGGGGCTTTTTTGGTTTGGCTGCCAGTGACTAGCAGAGTTCCACAGGGCTCGGTGCTGGAGTCGCTACTCTTCACATTGTATATCAATTATTTGGATGAGGGGATTGAAGGATTTGTGGCCAAGTATGCAGATGATACGGTTATGTGGAGGGGCAGGTAGTGCAATGAAAGCAGGGACTTTGCAGAAGGACTTGGATAGGGGAGACTGGGGAGGGAGTGGCTGACAGAATACAATGTAGCAAAATCTGCATTCATGCATTATGGTAGTAGGAAAAAGGCATTTATTTTCTAAACGGGGAGCGGATTCAGAAATCGGAGGTGCTAAGAGACTTGTGAGTGCTGGTGCAGGATTCCCAAAACGTTAATTTGCAAGTTGAATAGGTAGAAAGGAAGCAAATGGAATTATATTATTTATTTCGAGTGGACTGAAATATAAAACAGGGATGTAATGTCGAGGCTCTATAAGGCACTGGTCAGACCGCATCTGGAGTATTGTGTGCAGTTTTGGGCCTCATTGCAGAGGGTCCAGAGGAGGTTTATGGGAATGATCTTGGGAATGGCTGGGATAAAATATTTTCAGCGTTTCATGAGACTGAACCTGCACTCGCTGGAGTTTAGAAGAATGAGGGGGAACCACATTGAAGCTTACCAAATAGTGAAAGGCCTGAATAGAGTGGGTGTGAAGATGATGTTTCCATTAGCGGGACAGTCTAGAACCAGATGACATAGCCTCAGAACTTTTCGAAAAACGAGGAAGAATTTATTTCGTCAGAGGATGGTTAATCTGTGGAATTCATTGCCACAGACGGCTGTGGAGGCTGACATTGGGTATTTTTAAGGTGGAGATTGAAGATACTTGATTGGTTATGGTGTCAAGAGCTATGGGGAGAAGGCAGGAGAATGGCATTGAGAAGGAAAGATAGATCAGCCATGATTGAATGGCAGATGGGCTGAATGGCCTATTTCCGCTATTATGACAAATCAACCTATGAACTAAAGAAGGCATATGGTATGCTTGCCTTCATTGGTCGAGGCATTGAGTGTAGAGACGTGGAACTATGATGCAGTTTTATTGAAATTTAGTTTTGGCCTCATTTGTAAGATTGTATGTCTTTACAGGTAAAGATGGAGGGTGCAAAGGTGGTTTACCGGAATAATACGTGAATTTGAAGTTGAACAACTTGGATTGTTTTCTCTGGGATGTCGTAGGTAGAGGGGGGGAACCTGATAGGAATACATCAAATCATGAGAAGCATAGATAGGGTGGACGGTCAGAACCTTTTTCCCAGGATGAAAATGTCAGCGCTGAGAAACCATAGCTTTAAGGTTAGAGGGGCAATGATATCTCCAATAATATTTTTAATAAAGTCAAGTTACTCAAGCACTTTGTGTCCTTTTTTGTAAACCAGCATCTGCAGTTCTATGCTTCTACTTATTTTCCAACATGGCTGGAGATGGAACACGTTACTATTTTTAATTTTTAACTCTATGGAAGAACATTTTGAGTCTCCCCTTGGACTAATGACCCAGTCTGCTGACATCAGTTGAAAACATAATTTTAATTATGGGTGGTTCATAGTGAAATGGACATTAATCTGTTGACACCCAAGATGTTGTATGCTGACGCTGACTTTTTAATGCAGTATCCTATTTATTAATCTACATAATGGAACTACTCCCATAACCATCAGATTATGGTATGAGGAAGCAGATTAGAATAGAAGATTCATTTGTTTCGAAATTTAAACTCTGAAATCAGGCATATTTTGTGCTCAGTCATCCAGACCTTTAAAACCAATTCTTTTATAGAAAAGTAACATGTACTTTGTAATCATTCAATAATTCAATTTCAGCAAGTTAGTTATTGTTGTTAGTTATTTTTGTTAGTTATTAACTCATTGTTAATATTTATGACAGTATATAATAAATTCTTACTACGGTTTATAATAATATGGACATTAATCTGGACCTGCAAAGTGCATGAGGACATGCAAGTTCACAGATTTGTAGGTTGAAAAGGAAACAGGAATTAGTAGAGAACTTGAGAGAGAGAGCGAGAACAAATTAATTTTAACCGGTTTGACAATTTGTGTTTCCACCTGAGAAACAGACTCAGAAATGACATCATCGGAAAATAAGGAAGTAAGAAAGTACAAAATACTCTGTGTGGTAAGTAATTTATTATCATTAATTTTGTAACAGCTATGCCCTATACTTATTTTATTTGAAATGATTTTAGTAACTTTTTAACATATTTGTACATTTATAGTACATTTGGATCTACCTTTTGGTGGCACAGTGACGTGGCGGTAGAGTTGCGGCATTACAGCACGAGACCCGGGTTCAATCCTGACCACGGGTGCTGGCTTTACGGAGGTTGTACATTCTCCTTGTGACCGCATGGGTTTTCTCCCAAATCCCAAAGACATACAGGTTTCGTAGGTTAATTAGCTTTGGTAAAATTGTGCATTTTCCCCAGTGTGTTGGCTAGTGCTAGTATACGGGATGATTGCTGGTCGGCACGGACTTGGTGGCCCGACGGGCCTGTTTCTAAAGTCTGAAGTTTACCTGTACAGACGGTGATAAAATTATGAATAAATTTGGTATTGCTGAAAGATTTTACATGTAAATATATTTTTTAATACAATTTACCATGTTAATGGAATAAACAATGGAAAAAACGCATAAACTAAATATGTTGGAAACTCTCAGTCGGTTAGGAAGTATCTGTGGAAAGAGAAATAGAGTTTATGTTTCAGACAATACACCTTTCAGATTTTCAGCAATTTATTTATTCACAGGTACTTTTACTCAGACGAATAAAATGTGACTTGACTTGACTTGTATAACAGGTTATGCTACATTTTATTTTCAAATTGAATTTGGTCAACTTATTTTAAGTTAAATTAAATTGTTTAAATTATGTTGAATCAGTATGTAGCATCTCTAACCAGATAAAACTGACTTCATACTATAAATGTCGCTGAATTTTTATTCATTTTACTGTGAAATAGTTTCATAATGGCATAGGTCGCAACCATTGTCATGAATAATTTTTCAAATCATAGCATTCAAACATTTTTTAAAATAAGAACAATGTCAATTTCTTATATATGGTAACTGGCTAAAGAAAGAAGATCTGTGTTTGTATCAGTGATTAGAAAGGCTACAGAATATTTTTTTTTAATCCAATGTTTCCATTGCTGTTATTTTAAGTCTGTGATAAAGGCCAATGTTGCTATCTGTTTCAGCCATGGCTCAGTTGTCTCTGAGTCAGAAAGATGCAGATTCAAATCCACTCTGGACACTTGAGCTTAAAAATCTGGGGTTTTGCCTCCACTGTAGGAATACAAGACCATTCTTATGTTATCAATGATTTATTTATTTGAACGGCCAAAAGTGAGTAATCTCAGAAGCATGTTGGGATGGTGATACCATTTAACCATATAACAATTACAGCACGGAAACAGGCCATCTCGGCCCTTCAAGTCCGTGCCGAACAACTTTTTTCCCTTAGTCCCACCTGCCTGCACTCATACCATAACCCTCCATACCCTTCTCATCCATATGCCTATCCAATTTATTTTTAAATGATACCAACGAACCTGCCGCCACCACTTCCACTGGAAGCTCATTCCACACCGCTACCACTCTCTGAGTAAAGAAGTTCCCCCTCATGTTACTCCTCATGATACTATCCGGTGGATGTGGTTTGTACCAAATTTGAGGTCCTGATCAATTTTAATTATGGGTGGTTCATAGTGAAATGGACATTGTTGACGCCCAAGATGTTGTATGCTGACGCTGACTTTTTAATGCAGTATCCTATTTATTAATCTACATAATGGAACTACTCCCATAACCATCAGATTATGGTATGAGGAAGCAGATGAGAATAGAAGATTCATTTGTTTCGAAATTTAAACTCTGAAATCAGGCATATTTTGTGCTCAGTCATCCAGACCTTTAAAACCAATTCTTTTATAGAAAATTAACATGTACTTTGTAATCATTCAATAATTCAATTTCAGCAAGTTAGTTATTGTTGTTAGTTATTTTTGTTAGTTATTAACTCATTGTTAATATTTATGACAGTATATAATAAATTCTTACTACGGTTTATAATAATATGGACATTAATCTGGACCTGCAAAGTGCATGAGGACATGCAAGTTCACAGATTTGTAGGTTGAAAACCAAACAGGAATTAGTAGAGAACTTGAGAGAGAGAGCGAGAACAAATTAATTTTAACTGGTTTGACAATTTGTGTTTCCACCTGAGAAACACTCAGAAATGACATAATCGGAAAATAAGGAAGTAAGAAAGTACAAAATACTCTGTGTGGTCAGTAATTTATTATCATTAATTTTGTAACAGCTATGCCCTATACTTATTTTATTTGAAATGATTTTAGTAACCTGCCACCACCTGATACCAACGAACCTGCCACCACCACTTCCACTGGAAGCTCATTCCACACCGCTACCACTCTCTGAGTAAAGAAGTTCCCCCTCATGTTACCCCTCATGATACTATCCGGTGGACGTGGTTTGTACCAAATTTGAGGTCCTGATCATTAAGTTTATCATCACTGACCTAAGTAGGTATGTGTAGGAAGGAACTGCAGATGCTGATTTATACTGACAATAGCCACAAAATGCTGGAGCAATTCAGCAGGACAGGCAGCATCTCTGGAGAGAAGGAATGGATGACTTTTCAATGGCCTCGACCAGCTCAGATGCTGCCTGTCCCACTGAGTTACTCCAGCATTTCAAAGTAGCAATACCTTCAGCTCCCAAAGCATTGTTTTATTTGGAAGTCGGTATTTTTGGCATCTTATTTGAGTCATAGAATTATATAGTGTTCAAAAATGATAGGATACTGAAGATGAGAACTTAAGGGGTCAAAAATCTCTGTTCCTTTGTCCATGGCACCCCACTCGGTTCAATATTGGGCCACAACTAGTCACATTCCATATATTAATGACTTAGATGAGGACAGCATGCACTGTGGTCATATTTGCTGATGATGCAAAGATAGGTGAGAACAAAACCTCCGAAGAGGACACGCGTACTTTGCAAAGGGATACGGTGATACATGAGACTAAATTTATTGATTTAAAAAAAACAGAATATTTTTTCCATGGAAAAAGAGTACAGTATGCTATTGTATGGTGAGATCTAGGTGTCCTTGTACACAAAACACAGAAATATAGCCTGCAGGGTTAATGTAATGCTAACATTTAGTGTAAGGCGATTGGAGTATAAAAGACAGAACATCTCACCACATCTATACAGAGAGTTGGTCAGATTAAACCTGGAGTGCTGCATGCAGTTTTGGTCTCCATGATAAACTTGCACTGGAGGAAATTCAGCAAAGGTGCACTGGGGAAGTAACTGGGATAAAGACATTCTCTTAATCGGAAGGTGCAGAGTTTTGACAAACCCCAATGAGAATTAAAGGAAATCTTGTCGAAACATGTATGAGGGGAAAGGTAATAATTAACCTATTAATTTGACATTAATTTGACACTCGAATGCTGGAATATATAAGGGTGTGATGTGAAGGCATTTAGGCAATGATAATACTGTATGAACGAACAAAGTCAATATGGACTTATGGAAGATAAATCATGTTTAACTAATCTTCTTGTTCTTTGAGAATGGGGCTGGTGGAGTAGATGAAGGGAACCAAAGAAATGGGATATTCTGGCTTTTGATAAAGTCATGCACAGGAGGATTTCGAGCAAGATGAGATTGCATGAATTTGAGGGTCATATATTAACGTGGATTAAGAGTTAGTTAATAAATGGAGAATAAAGGCGTAATAAATGGGTCCTTCTTTCATTACTAGACTCCAAATACAAAGGGCACTACAGAGATCAGTACTTGGACCCCAACTATTCATGATCTCAATGATTTCGAAGAGGACATGCATGATGTTTCGTAGTTTGTTGATGAGATGAAACTGAGTGAAGATGTGTGTTATGATGAGGACACAATGAAGCTTCAAGGGAATACTGTATATACAACTTGAATGAGGGGCAACAATGTGGCAGATGGAGGAAAAATGAAAGGTTATCCATTTTGATGGAAAAATAACAGAAATGCTGCCGATTCTTAAATGGTGAGAGATTTGGAAATGTACACACCTCTGAATGCTGACATGCAAATGAAGCAAGCACTTAGGAAGGGATATGGTATGTTGGTCCTCATTGCAAGATTAAAGATGTCATACTACAATTTTACAGAGCTTTAGCAAAATCATGTTTGGAATATTCGATCCAGTTTTGGTCTCATATTTCAGAAAGGTTTAGTTAATGTAGAGAAAGTGCAAAGATTCACCAGACTGGTTCCTAGCTGAACGCTCTGTTACAGCAGGAATGATTGAATAGGTCATGCACCTGTTCTCTAGAGTTGAGACAAATTACTACATTAAAATATACACAATTCTGAGAGGGCTTGACAGGATAGATGCGAGGAGAATATTTTGCCTGGCTGAACAGGGTCAGAGTCTCAAAGTAAAAGTCAGGCCATTTAGAATTGAAATGAGGGGAAATTTATTTTCTTAAAAGGTGGCGAATCTTTGATTTTCTCAAACCCAGAAATCTGTGAAAGACTAGTAATTTGATTTCATTCAAAACAGAGGTTGACAAATTTCTGCACATGAAAAGAATCAAAGGATTCATCACAGTGCAAGAGACCTGGGTTCAATTTTGACTTCAGGTGGTGTCTGTGTGGAGTTTGAATGTTCTTATTGTGACTGCATGGGTTTCATCCAGGTGCCCAGGTTTCCCACCATATCGCAAAGGCGTGTGGATTGGTAGGTTAATTGTCTACTATAAATTCCCCCTTGTGTGTAGATGATAACACAGTATGAACGAACAAAGTCAATATGGACTTATGGAAGATAAATCATGTTTGACTAATCTACTTGTTCTTTGAGAATGGGGCTGGTGGAGTAGATGAAGGTAACCAAAGAAATGGGATATTCAGGCTTTTGTTAACTTAATCTGGGGATAACTGATTACAATATGAACAGAATGATTAGTGTAAATGGGTGCCTGATAGTTAGTGTGGACTTGGTGGCCCGAGGGGCCATTTTAATGCCACATCTCTCTATCTATCTGAGGCAAGAAAGCATAATTTCTTCTTTCAGAGGATCAAGAATCTGCATTTTGCATCCTGGACAACTGCCAAAACGAAAACATTGTATATACAAAGATGAGATGAACAGATGTTTGGTCAATGAGGAAATTGTGGTGGTCAAGGTTACGGTCAACAGACAGGAAATAGGAATTTATGCCAAGATTAGATCAGCCTTACTGAATCACAGTGCAAGCTCTAGGAGCCATATGGCCGAGCTTTTTACTTTTTAATGGCCTTATGTTTGCCATAGCCGCCACATTTAACAGAGACAGTGGAAATTCCAATTGTATAGAGTCATAATCATAGGGTTATACAGCATGGAACTGCCCTTCAGCCCAACTCATCCATGCTGAACAAGGTGCCCCATCTAAGTTAGTCGTATTTTCCCACATTTTGGCCCAAGTAGATGTAGTAAGAAGTAGTAGGGAAGAAGTGATATGAGATAGTAGATGTTGAATCTGAAAATCTTAAACCTTCATGGAGAAGGTTAATTTAAAAATAGCTGGCTACTGTAATCAATGAGCCCGTTCTTTAACAAGCAGAATGTGTCATTGGACACATTGTTGGAGTTGGTCATGTGAGAGATAACAAACAAAAAATTAATTTTCATCCATAAAACGAAGAGCTGATAGAAAAATTTGGAAGGGCGATAGACCCCAGGAATAAAAATGTAATTTACTGAAAGGGAACAGAACCCGAGCATAATACCACTAATAATGATAATTTATTATTAATGCTGATAATAAATAACTGGTACTGATATAAGGGACTTTTAAAAGCAATTACAATTAGTCCTTTCAAATTTTCAAAACCAACAAAGACCTACCCCATCATTGTGTAGGAAAGAACTGCAGATGCCAGTTTAAATCGAAGATAGACACAAAATGCCGGGGATCGACTGTGGAGAGCTCCAACTAAAGGCCCTGTGGACTTTAACATCTTGGTGCCTGGTTGAAACATCGTGGTCCCTAGTTAGAGACTGAGTTGGGGCTCCAAGCCTGGTGAGTTTCAACCGTCCTGATGAGGGAGTTCCATCATCCCGACGCGAGGGCATCAGATTGCCGATTGCGTTTCGATAGCCCCGACCGCAGAGAAGAGGGAGAGATTGGACTTTATTGCCTTCCATCACAGTGAGGAATGTGGGGACCTGCTGTGGTGGATGTATGTGTACATTTTATTTTATGTGGTTGTATGTCTTACTGCTTTTCACTTAGTGTGGCCATATGGTAACTAGAATTTCACTGTATCTTATAGTATGTGACAATAAACCAATCTTGAATCTTGAAATGCTGGAGTAACTCCGTAGAACTGGCAGCATCTGTGGAGAGACAAAATGGGTGACATTTAGGGTTGAGACCCTTCTGTCTGAAGGAGGGTCTCGACCACAAACGTCACCCATTTATTCTCTCCAGAGATGCTACCACTCCCGCTGAGTTACGCCAGCATTTGGTGTCAACCTACCCTTCTTCTTCTTTCGTGTGGTGTGCACAACCTAAATTTGTTGGACAACTTGTTCTACTTGATCTCCCGTTTCTGCACGTCGATTTGATTATATTAGTCGAAACAGGGCGTAGTCGACCTACCCCATCATTGTTAGCTGTCAGAAGCTGCCGCGTAGCTTTGGGGTGGGGCTGTTGCACTGTACAGCCTGATGCCCTGTCAACAATCTGCTCAACTCCAGGTGCAGAGGATCAGCAAGGAAGGTCCTCTCTATTTGTGTAAGAAGGAACTGCCAATGCGGGTTTACACCTAAGAAAGACACAAAATGCTGGAATAACTCAACGGGTCAGACAGCATCTCTGGAGAAAATGAATAGGTGATTTCTCGGGTGGAGACCCTTCATCAGACTTCTGTATTTGGTCCTCTGTATTAGTGGGTATGGGTGGAGAATAGACAACAGCACTGTGGAGCAGGATCCAGACAGCATCCTTGGGCCCATTACATGAGGGTACAGAAGAGATGTTACCCACTCACATCCCGTGGCCTGTTCAACGCAAAACATGGATTTTGGATTTTGAGTCCCATCATAATGCTGAATTTGCAGTACTGAATGTTCCAAGTAATTCTTTGAGCATTGGAGTAATGAATGTGTCTTGAAGAGTTTTACAGGGTGGCATGGTGGCGCAGCAGTAGAGTTGCTGCCTTACAACGCCAGAGACCCGGGTTCGATCTTGTCTATGGGTGCTTATTTGTACAGAGTTTGTGCGTTCTCCCCATGACCTGCGTGGATTTTCACAGAGATCTTTGGTTTCCTCCCACACTCCAAAGACGTATAGGTTTGTAGGTTAATTGACTTGGTATAAATGTAAAAATTGTCCATAGTGTAGGATAGTGTTAATGTGTGGGAATCGTTGGTTGGTACAGACTCAGTGGGCTGAAGGGCCTGTTTCCGCATTGTATTTCTAAACTAAACTAAAGTTTGCTGGGCAATTGGGTATGAAGCAGACTGATGTGAACAGTGCTTCTTGTTAGGGGATTAGAGTGTAGTCATGGTGGAAAGATTGAAGGCATTGTCAATATTGTTATAGATTCATTGAGAGATGCAGCACAGAAACAGACTCTTCAGCAAAATTTGTCCATGCCAACAAGATGCTTTATCGCAGCTAGTCCCATTTGCCCTTGTTTGCCCCCCTAGCCTTTCATATACCTGTCCAAATGTTTTGTGGATGGGCTTGGGACAGGCACTGACGTCGGGCTGCGGCAGTGGTTTTGGGAAATATTTATCCTTTATTGGTTTAATGCCGAACACCTCAGGGTGAACATAAGTTGCAGCAGGAATAAGTATTCCCATATGGGTAGGTTAAAGTAACAGAATGGTTTCTTCAGGCATTGAGAAGACTATCCACCCCACGTCCCCCAACCCTGCACGTTCATTTCAAACTCATGTTTTTTCACCTAGGTTCTCTCTCCATTTGTTAACCTTTCTCTTCCACCCTCCCCACACACACACAACCCTGCATAGATTCATCACCCTCCCCTGTCCGGTTCCTTCTGCCCATTACCCACAGACCTATCCACATTGTCTCAAAATTCCCTCCTCCACCTCTCCCATCTGCCTTCATCCACTCATCAACACCTCTTCATCTTGTTTCACCTATCGCTTATCACCTATCAGCCCCTGTCTCACCTCTTTACACTTGATATCCACCCTCTAATGTAGGGTCTCAACCCCAATTGCTGACCATCCCTTTGCCCTACAGATGCTGCTTGAACCATTGTGTTCTTCCAAAAGTTTGCGTCTGCGTCTTTAGTTTAATTATTAATATATGGCAGACAGTGCATTTCCTGCAAAAAATGTGCTTATGCTTCGTACCCACGATTTAAGTGTGAAGGCAGTATGCTTTGACCAGGCATGGCTCATTCAAGAATATTATCTTTTGGCAAGATTATTTCGAAGAATATCTTCAATGAGGTATGATTTTTAACTTTCAAATTAGATTACAATGTTTTGCAGAAAATGTTTTGCAGACAATGTTTAACAGAAAAACTGTTATGGCTTATTATCATTTTTTATTAGCGCACTATACTTTGAGTAATCTTATTCAGCTAAAGAGGTGATGATATTTTCTTTGCAGGTGCTGGTTGTCTGCTTAATTGTTGTATCTCTTGGACTTGGCCTTGGTTTGGGTCTGAAACGTAAATCATCTCCCGTGCAAGAGAAAGGTAACTTTAATTTATAAATTTCCAACACAATTGATCAAGTAAAATTAGTGATTGACTAGATTTATTTAATGATTTGATTTGCAATAAACTATTTGATGGTGTATTAAAAGGATGCTGCGTGAAGCACTCGTGCCTAATTTAGTTGCCCGTAGCAAAAATAATTGCAGCACTTAGCACTGGGAAGAAAGTCAGCTCTTTGGGACTCTCTCCATGGCAAGCAGAGGACAGCAGCATAAGAATATGCCTTGGAGGTGAGGGAAAAAGGTAAGGGGGGTAGGGGAGAGGAGGGACACCAAGCTGCCCTGTGGTATTTTGGGCACAGAGCCGCTCACTGGACTGGCCCAATTGAACCCTGTTCATCAAGAAAATCGGATGTTCTTATTTGACTGGAGCGATGTGCGACCCTTGACTCACAGCCCTCAAAAATTATCAACCAACCCATTCTTTTGCTTCCTGTATAAAGATACATAACTTCTGGAGGGGAATATTCGATATCTTCACTAAAATACTTAAAATTAAACTGGAATCAGATACAAAACTGATAACATTAGGTATGTCAGAGGCCTGTTCTAAGTTAATGATACTTCAAAGACGTTTTCTTGACTACAGCCTAATAACTGCGAAAAAACTTACACTCAAATTCTGGAAAAAGACAACAGTTCCCACAGTGCAGAAGTGGATTACTGACATGTCTGAGAATCTACATTTAGAAAACATTAGGCTTGTTTTGGCTGAAAAAGCAGATCAATTTTTCAAAACATGGTCTCCTTTCACTGAATTTCTACAACAACAGAATGGTTGAACACAAATTTAAAACCGATGCTAGGGATGGGTGAGCAGAGGGGGGGGGGGGGGGGGGGGGAGGATAGTAGTGTATATCTCCATCTTCCTTTTTCTTATTTCTCTTCTTTCCACTCGCACTTCTTTGGTAGTTTAGGGGTCTTTTCTTTCCTTTCTTTTATTTTTATTTTTATTCATTCTCTCCTTTCTTCTCTTTTGTTTGGATTCTGGTATTAATGTTAAAAATGAAGCTGTACAAAAATTGTATAACTGTCATGTCGATTGCTTTATTCTTGTACAATTGCTTCTAATAAAATATATTTAAAAAAAATAAAAAATTATCAACCAAGCCATTCAGTTGCAACGACCCCTGCATTTAAATATGAGAAGAATAAAATGGGACAGACCATCCAACATAGGACTAGGCACTGGATTTGAAGATGGTAAATTGACTCCCAACCCAGTCAATTTTGTTCAAACAACTGGGGAGCAGCATCTTAATTGAGAAAGTTGAACCATAAACTGGCCAAGAAATAGCATGACTCAATAAATCTCATCCAATCAGTCAATGTCACGGTCTTCTCATTGTGATCCTGGTCCTACTCACCAGAAATGACAAACAGTCATTAAGAAGTTCTCCCAGTTGTCTTTAATTTTGATACTGGACATCTTGAAGTCTCATGGTATCAGGTCAAATACGCACTAGAGAACCTTCCTTTCCTGGCCACCCACCTCTTGATTGATGAATCAGAGTCTCTTCATAGAGAACAATTTGTAAAGGACTTGCAAAGAAAGAGAATGTATTCTTGATGTGAGAATTCCTATTACTGAGTGTTTTGGCAGCAGCACCAATGACCAAGTTGGCTAGAGTCCTGAATGTTAAGGCTGTCAGACTGTTGCAGAATGTGGTAAGTAAACCAACATAAGGAATAAATCTACTTGACCTTGTCCTCACCAAAACAGTATATCCATTGCAGACGCATAATAACAGCATTGGTTGAAGTAGAAACAAGAAATTGCAGATGCCTGTTTACAAAAAAAGACATGTAAGTGTTGGAGTAACTCAGCGGATCAAGCAGCATCTCTGAAGAACATGGATACGTGATGTTTCAGATCGAGACCCTTCTTCAGACAGTTTGTGGGGTGAGGGGGGGGGAAGAAAAGCTGGAGGATAAAACATGGTAAGTACAAGTTCAAGAGAGTTTATTGTCATATTTATTGTAAAAGGGCAGATATAGTTGAGGGGAGTTTTTGATAAGCAGATGGTTGCGCAAAGGCAAGAGATAAAAAGACAAAGGTGTGAGACAAAAGGATTTAAGAGTTGTGATTTGTATAGCTAGAGGAAGGAATATGTGGAAGGGGTGGAGGAGGGGAGAAATAGGTGTGATTCCAGATCGAGCACGGGGGCAAAAGGGGTGGGGGGGGGAGGGGGAATGTGGGGGAGAAAGGGTAGGGGAGAAGAAGGAGAGTTGCAATTATCTAAAATCAGAGAATTTAGCATTCATACCTTTGGGTTGGAAGCTACGCATGCAGAATATGAGGTAGTAGTAACAACTGGATCCAATCAGCTGACATCAGATTGGCCCACCTGCACCTCGTCACTGTACTTCTTATACAACCCATGAGAAAGAGGAAGAAGAAAGAAAGAGAAAGAAAGAAAGAAGAGAGAGTGGAAGGGAGAAAGGGAGTGGAAAATGTTCCCCTGTCCTAAGTTCAAGGAAAACTGAACAACTGGGACAAACCCGAGTCAACCAGTGCCACCGTGTGGTCAAGTTTGGGCTGCCTGGAAGATGCCCAAGACAGCTAGCGCTACAACTGAAGCTAAGACTGAGCAGCCAGTGCAAGCCTGAGCTACCAGTGTTTCTTCCTGTCAACGGACAACGAGGGACTGCGCCCTCACAGAGAACAAAGACTGAGCTTCCAGGATAAGCCAGAGACTGCCAGTTACCTCCTCTCAAGGCAAGGGTAAACTGCGGGGAGAAGCCTGATATCGCCAGCCCCCTCCTTCGATACCAGGACTGAGCGGCCAGGACAAGCCTGAGATTGCCAGCATCACCTTACATGTACCCTGACGATGAGGGGCAGCGTCCCCATGCAGTCCTGGAGTTTCCTGTCACTGTAAATAAAACATATCACATGCATTTCACCCTACTGTGAGTGTCAGTGAGGTCATTGCCGAACCTGGCGTTATCCCCAATGCCACACTGGTGGAGAATGCAGGCAAGACCACACTAACTACTCACATGATAGAAAAATAAATTCAAATGGAGGATTGCTACCGTTTCCAAAGTTTTCTTGAAGTTGATTTGCCTCCTTTTTCGGGATGTGCCACTCCATACGGCATTCCACCCCATCTCGTAGCCGGAGTGTCATTCAGAAGGACTCCTCTTGAAAAGGAAAACTGGACATCAAATTACCTTGAGACTGAATAATGCTGCAGTCTCTACTTTTGTTTGAATATTCCTTCTCACTTCCTCTTGCAACAAATAACAATTTATGCCTAATTATCATCAATTAACCAACTGCTGGAAGTACTCCCATTATCTTAACTTGAAGTTTTACCCAATTTTGAAAACATCTCATAAATTCAAATACAGCCTTCGTTAATCACAAGAAAAACACTCAACTCTTTCATTTTATAACCTCATTGCTGGTGTCCCTCTCATTCCTGGTGTCACACTAGTGAACGTTTAAAAACACAGGATAAGGAATCATTCATTCACTTTTACATAGAAACATAAAAACATAGAGACATAGAAAACATAGGAAACAGAAACATAGAAAACATAGAAAACATAGAAAACAAAGAAACATAGAAAATATGGCAACATAGAAACATAGAAAACACAGGAAACATAGAAACATGGAAAAAATAGAAACATAGAAAAATAGATCAGGAGTAGGGTATTCGGCCCTTTGAACCAGCACCGCCATTCAATATAATCATGGCAGATCATCAAAAATCAGTACCCTGTTCCTGCATTTTCCCCATATCCCTTGACTCCCTTAGCCCTATGAGCTAAATCTAACTCTCGTTTGAAAACATCCAGTGAATTGGCCTCCACTGCTTTCTGTGGCAGAGAATTCCACAGATTCAGAATTCTCAGTGAATATTTTTTTCCTTATCCCAGTCCTAAATAGCCTATCACTTATTCTTAAACTGTGACCCCTGGTTCTGGACTTTCCCAACAGTGGGAGCATTTTTCCTGCATCTATAAGATCCCCTCTCATCCTTCTAAATTCCAGAGAATATAAGCCCAGTCGACTCATTCTTTCATCATATGTCAGTCCTGCCATCCCGGGAATTAACCTGGTGAACCTACGCTGCACTCCCACAATAGCAAGAATCGCCTCCCTCAAATTAGGAAACCAAAATTGAACACAGTACTCCAGATGCTGTCTCACCAGGTCCCTGTACAACTACAGTAGGACCTCTTTGCTCCTAAACTCAAATTCTCTCACAATGAAGGCCAACATGCCATTAGCTTTCTTCACTGCCTGCTGTACCTGTATGCTTACTCTCCATACTAGGTGTCCACGTGCATAAAACCTAGCAGTCTATTTCCTTTCTACTTTCTATCTATCTGCTATCTATTGCAGAACACTGTTTTCCAGTATATTTCTAAACTAACTAACTAAAATGTTCCCAATGTTGGGTGAGTCCAGAACCAGGGGCCACAGTCTTAGAATAAAGGGGAGGTAATTTAAGACTGAGGTGAGAAAAAACTTTTTCACCCAGAGAGTTCTGAATTTGTGGAATTCCCTGCCACAGAGGGCAGTGGAGGCCAAATCACTGGATGGATTTAAGAGAGAGTTGGATAGAGCTCTAGGGGCTAGTGGAGTCAAGAGATATGGGGAGAAGGCAGGCACGGGTTATTGATAGCGAACGATGACCATGATCACAATGAATGGTGGTGCTGTCTCGAAGGTCCGAATGGCCTCCTCCTGCACCTATTTTCTATGTTTCTATGTTGACTGGATAATTTTGTAATGTGCCAAGCTATGGACGTTCCATCACAGTGAAAAACATTCACCGACAAGCCACTAAGGTTGTTTGCAAATGACTGATTATTGCTGAACCATTTGTAAACCTTGCAACAAGGCTTTGTTATTTTCTGTTGAAACCAAAAAGACTTTCTTCATTTAAAAAAAGTTAGTTGAAATCAAATTAAAAATTTGCCACTTTCGATGATTTTAATATTGTCTGCGAAAAGGGACGCTCCCAATATTCCATCATATTTCTAATCAATATACTACTTCGAAAACTAAAACATACAAATTATGATATAGATACCATATCATGCTAATTGGCCTGTGGACTTTACATTGTTGTCTTCAAAGATTGAAATTAGCATTGTAGATTTTTGAGTAATAGGGAGTGGTCAAATAAAAATATAAAGCATACGATCTTTGAACGGGAACTTCCCTCGTGTTCGTGTACTTAGATCTGATCCAACTTCATGAACTTATGAACTTATGAGATTCCGGTTTTTCGACA
This sequence comes from Raja brachyura, assembly GCA_963514005.1. The sequence continues at coordinate 58,488,081 of OY740785.1, forward strand.
GCCTGGGTACTCAAAAATAATTAGAGGTAATTATGGATCAGTTGGTAGGAAACAAAGGAACAATGGAAATTGACAGAAAACATATGTGTTGATAGAATTTCTGTCATTCAAGGTTGTGTCGTATGACGCAGAATTTTTAATCTAAAATAACAGATAGATCTACAGCTTGGAAACAGACCCTTTGGACCACCGAGTCTGCGCCAACCCATGAACAGTTATGCCCCTGTCCCACTTAGGAAACCTGAACGGAAACCTCTGGTGACCTTGCGCCCCACCCAAGGTTTCCATGAGTCACCAGAGGTTTTGGTCACTCGCCTGGAAAGCCTCGACCGAAGCGTGAGCTGCATCTACTGACCAAAGATCCTACAGGATCTTTGCTACCGACCGCACACTCACACACACAAACAAACACATCGCAAAGGTGGGGGCCAGGGGCAGTGGAGGAGCACTGTCTGCGCGATGAAGAGGAAGGTAAACGGCTGCCAAACTAAGTCCTTTAGTGAGCGCGGGAGAGAAGGGGGGAGAGAAGGGGGGTGGGGGGGAGAAGGAGTGGAGACAGTTTTAAGAAGTTTAATAACCTTTTGGCGGATCTTCTAGTTCCAGAAAACCAAAGATCCTATAGGATCTTTGCTAAAAACTCCAATGAGCCAATCAAAATGGCCGGTCAGCAAAGGAGATTGCTGTTGACTGCCTGTAAGTAAATAGCAACCCCATTCCACTGGCTTCGACAAACGGCAACCTATTTTTAGTCGAAGCCAATTTTGATTTTGTTGAAATAATCGCAAGAATATAGAAGAAGCCTCGACTACGTGGAAACCACTTTCGACCATTAGAGAGAGTGACCAAAACCTCTGGGAACCTCACGGATACCTTGGGTGGGGCGCAAGGTCACCAGAGGTTTTCGTTCAGGTTTCCTAAGTGGGATAGGGGCATTACAGTATACACTAGTTCTATCCTACACACGAGGAAGAATTTACAGATGCCAATTAACCTATAAACCAGCACGTCTTTGGAATGTGGGAGGAAAAACCACCAGATTGGTCGCAGGTAAACTGAGTAGATACATGGCAGCTCAACATTAATCAGACCCTAGATGCTAAACAGTGCATGCATCAAAACAAAATATATCAGTGAAATGGAGTCCATTCCCACATCTCATTTAGATCAGGCTGAAGTGTACAAGAGTTTGTGTTAACTACAAATCATGCCCACAAGCAGATCAATCCAGATCATAATTAATTAGAAGAGTAATGGTCCTGCGAATTCTGCATAGTTACAATCACAACAAACTATCATAGTGTAATCTCGGATTAAACTTCATCAATTGAATGTCAATTTATCGTTATTACGAATGCAAATTGAAGTATAATTTTTATGTTCTTAGACACAAGATTCTGGTTGATTACAGTTGTAATAACTGCACATCTGAAATATAAAACATCTCACTTCAATGTACCTGATAGATGTAAGGTTGTTATTTCCCCTGAGTGGGGCGTCTGAATTCAAGAGTTTGAATAGAGAGCAGCTCTCCTGGACTAAGATAAGAATATTTTTCACCCAGAATTCTCTATCTACAACTTACATCTACAAGCTTACAACATATACATCAATGCTCGCTAAATGCCAGACACTCTTTAATACAATTTAAAGTATTACATAGGTTACAATTACTCAAAAACGAAATTAAATAGAATCTTTCCACATATATCTCCTATCTGCGAAAAATGTCATCATTTAGAGGCTAACTTAACTCACACATTTGTAAATTGTATAAAAATTAAAAACTTTTGGACGGAACTTTTTAAGATAATTTCGGAAGCTGTCAACTCCCAATTGGAACCCGACTCAAAACTAATAATATTAGGAATATTAGAACAAAATCTAACACTTACTACAAGCCAAAGAAACGTTATCGACTATAACATAATAACTGGGAAAAAATTTGTATTAAAATTTTGGAAATTACCTATAATCCCCACAATTAAAATCTTGATTATGGAAATGTCGGAGACCCTACATTTGGAAAGAATTAGACTTGTCTTAATGGACAAACAAGAACTTTGTATCAGAATATGGTCTTCATTTATGGACTATTTGAAGGGGCAGACTGGTTCAACACGAGAAACTGACTGAAGCTCGAATCAAGGATTAGATGAAAAGTTATACTTTATAATTTACAAACTTATCTCCAATGTTGTATTATTAGTAAATTATTCCATTCTTCTTTATCATGCTTTTTTTTTCTCTCTCTTTATTATTTTCTATCTATAAAAAAATATATATATATGGAAGCAGAGTCATTAAATAATTGATAATATTGATAATATTAGCAATGGATGACTGTTATGCATGAAATGTTCTTATTGTATACTTGCTTCTAATAAAAAAATATTAAAAAAAAAGAATTCTCTATCTATGAGGGCTATGATAGTTCAGTTACTGAACATATTAAAGACAAAAGTTAAAATATTTTTTAAATATTAAGGGAAATAAATGCATGTGGGTCTTGTACAGGACTGCGGCAGCTGTGATCTTATTGTAGCCAACATGAAGCTTCTAATTATTTTGAGCAAAGCATGAACTTTGTTTAATTTAATGAAAATGTGAAGTTTTATCTGAATGAGAAATCAAAATTTCAGATATAATTTCATTGATCTTACTTTGTGTGCAGTGGAAACATCCTGGTTGGACGATGAGTGCGAAGAAATCAAAACTCCTGTATGTCCTGCAGGGTAAGGGTACCTATAATTAAATAAATACATACATTAGCTCGGTGGCTCATGATTTAGAGAACGCAGGGAAAGGCAGCTGTGCTGAATTAGTAAAAGAACAAACAATGTTCAAAAGTAATTAATATGAATTCCCAACATTCCCAAAGTGTATAAAATTATTTTGTAACTTAATTTAGTAAAAGCTTGATTCCATTCAGGAACTGCCTGTGGGAAATATCTGCATGATCCCATCAACTTATCCTTCATTTAAACTTCAATGGTTCAACTCGAGTTCGAACCAAAATTAGAATTGTAGATGCAGTTGAGTGGTGGTAGAGGGGGGGGGGGGGGGGGGATGCGAGTGTTAATGTTTAGGCAAGGCGAGAGGAAACATCTTTGGTTGAATGCCTGTTGCTTACGTCAGCTGAGGCTCAGTTCTACTCAATCAGGACATGGAACATCAAACATGGGAAAGTTCTATGTTCATGATGCCTTATAAATTCACCCCATCATGCTTGCACATGATCCACATCCTTCCATTCCCTGCATGATCATGAGTCTGAATAAAGGCCTCTTAAACATCACGATCATATTTGCTTTCACCACCTCCACCCCCGGCAATGTGTTCCGGACATCTACCCTCTCTGTTTCAAAAACAAATGCTCCTGATGCTTTTCCTTTAAATTCCCTCTCACCTTAAACCTATGCCCTGTAATCTTTCACATTCTACCTGTTCCTTGTTACAGTTCTTCTTATTTGTTTTGTCCTCCCATCTGACCTTGGTCTTTACATTACTAAATTTTTCAAGGTCTCATGAAAGGTTATTGAATTGAATGTTGGAAACACTCAGCTGGCCAGGCTGCTTCAATGGAAATAAAAAGAGAGTTAATATTTCAGAAAGACCCTTCAGAAAAACAAGACCTGGATAGAGTGGAGAGGATGCACTAGTGGGAGAGTCTAGGACCACAGGGCACAGCCTCAGAATAAAAGGACATACCTTCAGAAAGGAGATGAGAAGGAATTTCATTGATGTGAATTCAATAATTAGAATTAAAATTACATGTTATCCTTGGATTTCAGATTTTCCCGTCCACCATTGATACTGGTTTCATTAGATGGATTTCGTGCAGAGTACCTACAGACGTGGGATGCCTTCATCCCAGTTATTGAGAAACTCAGTAAGTCACTAGAAATAAATACCAGCTAAATGCATACGGCCTGCCATCATATGTCTTTCCAACAAAAATCCAATAGCTTAAAAGATCTGTTCAATGGTAGCATTCAAAGATTATACAGCCTTACAATGCTCTCATATCTCTATGTTTTAATAACAACAATAAATATATTGATTGAGAAGCTCTTCAAATCCAACAGAAGGTAACTAATAAGGCAATACAGGGAGAAAAGATGAAATATGAAGGTAAGCTAGCCAACATTATAAAAGAGGATAGCAAAAGTTTCTTCAGATATATAAAGAGCAAGAGAGAGGCAAGAGAGAGGCAAGAGTGGACACTGGACCACTGGACAATGAAGCTGGAGAAGTAATAACGTGGAATAAAGAAATGGCAGATGAATTGAATATATTTTTCATGTCAGTCTTCGTAGCAGAAGACACCAGCAATGTGCCTGAAATTCAAGAGAGTCAAGGGTAGTAAGTTACTGGTGTGGCTATTACTAAGTAGAAGGTGCTTGGGAAGCAGAACGATCTGAAGGTGGATAAGTCACCTGAAACATATGGACCACACACTAGGGTTCTGAAAGAGGTGGCTTTAGAGATTGTGGAGTAATTAGTAGTGATCTTTGAAGAATCACTAAAGGCAGGAGTATTCTAGAGGATTGGAAAATTGTGAATGTTGCTCCGATGTTCAAGAAGAGAGTGAAGCCAAAGACGGGAAACTATAGGCCGGAAAGCCTGGCTTCAGTGATTGGTAAGATTTATAGGTCCATTATAAAGGGTGAGGTTTCTGAGAACTTAGAAGCACCTGGAACAAAAATCTGAAGTCAGCCAAAGAAAAGTCAGTAGATATTGTTTATCTGGATTTTTAGAAGGTCTTTGATCAAGTGCCGCTTGTGAGGCTGCTAATGAAGATGAGAGCCCATGGTATTAGAGTGAAGATACAAGCGTGGATAGAAGGTTGGCTGGATGGCAAAAGTCAAAGAGTGGGAATAAAGGGGGCTGTTTCTGGTTGGCTGTCAGTGACTAGTAGTGTTCCATTGGGGTTGGTACTGGGTATAAATACGTGATAAGAGAATAACATTTACTGAAAGGTAAAGCTAGCAAGGTCTGATCAAGGATAGTCAGAGGGTCATCAAAGAGGTAGATAGTAGTTCAGCCCTGGTCTCTGGTTGTGGTAGGATGATTCAGTTGCTTGATAACAGCTGGGAAGTAACTGTCCCTGAATCTGATGGTGTGTGTTTTCACACTTCTATACCTTTTGCCTGATGGGAGAGGGGAGAGGGGAGAAGGAGTGGTCAGGGTGCGACTCGTCCTTGATTATGCTGCTGGTCTTGCTGAGGCAGCATGAGGCATAAATGGAGTCAATAGAAAGGAGGTTGGTTTGTGTGATGGCCTGGGCTGCATCTACAATTCACTGCAATTTCTTGTGGTTCTGGATGGAGCTGTTCCCAAATCACTCTGCAGAAGGCTTGGACAGGCTGGGAGAATGGGCAGAGAAGTAGCAACGTGTGCAGTTATGCATTTTGGTGGCAGGAATAAAGGCAGAGACTATTTTCTAAATGGGGAGATAATTCAGAAATCAGAGGGGCAAATTGACTTTGGAGTGCTGGTGCAAGATTCCCGAAAAGTTAATTTGTGAGTTGAATTGGTGGTAAGGCAGGTAAATGCAATGTTAGCATTTTTTTTGATAAGACGAGAATATAAAAATAGAGATGTAATGATGAGGCTATACGGTACTTGCAGGCCACGTTTGGTATATTGTAAGCAGTTTTGGGCCCCAAATCTGAGGAAGGATATGCTGGCGTTGGGGAGGATCTAGAGGAGGTTTACCAGAATGATCCCAGGAATGAATGGGTTAGCATGTGATGAACATTTGACGGTAGTGGCCCTGTAGTCGCTGGATTTTAGAAGGATGAGGGGGAACTTCAATGAAACTTACCGAATAGTGAAAGGCCTAGATGGAGTGGATGTGGAGAGATTGTTTCCACTAGGGGGCGAATTTTTGACAAGAGGGCTAAGCCGCAGAATAAAAAGACATACCTTTAGAAAGCAAATTAGGTGGAATTTCTTTAGTCAGAAGGTGGTAAATCTGTGGAATTCATTGCCACAGATGGCTGTAGAGGTCGTCATTGGACGTTTTTAAGGTGGAGATTGATAGATTCTTGATTAGTAAGGGTATCAGGGGTTAAGGGGTGAAGGCAGGAGAATGAGGTTGGCAGTGATAGCTAGATCAGCCATGGTTGAATGGCGCAGTAGACTCGATGGGCAGAATGGCCTAATTCTGCTCCCATGACTTATGGTACTTATATATGGATTCATATCTTTAACACCATGAAAAGGTATTATGTAACCCATGCCATATGGTATATTTTCTATCTATTTTCTTTTACAATTTAGTCATTTTAAAGTCTGAAATGAAATAAATTTGAATGTAAAGTACCACAGTCCACCAAGCATATTTGAACAGTGATTAAAAACAGCAATTAAATGTTCTCTTTAGATTACAGACTGATATTCTAAACACTTCTGCCGTAAAATTGTCAAACTAAAATTAAACATTTTTTAGAACACATTTAGATCAGTTTGAAACCATAACATTGCAACAATTTGTATACCTAACAGCAGGCATCTCCAAAGTTCATATCATGAATGTTGGTACAATTTTCCTATCTACCACCCTCCATAAACTCCAATAGAACCAATACTTGGATACCCTCTTTCTCCTTTTCCACTTCTAAAACTGAAATATCATCTTTTAACCACGATATTTCCAATACCATACCTGTTCTTTCATTTACTTCCTTTACAATAAAATGCCAAGTACATTGCTATTGTTATTGGTTAATTATTGTTATTGGTTTAATATTGTTATAGATTTTTACTGTCATGTGTTCTAAGATACAATGAAGGATTTTTTTTTGCATGCTATGCAGTCAAAACATACATAAGTACATTCAAGGCATACACAAGTACAGCGTGCAGTTTTAGTTTAGTTATACAGAATGGATACAGACCCTTCGGCTCACCAAGTCTACACCGATTGTCGATCACCCGTTCACACTGGTCCTCTGTTATCCCCTATCGCATCAACTTCTTACACATTGGTGCCAATTTATATGGGGGAATAAATCTGTAAACCTACATGTCTTTGGAATGTGGGTGGAAACTGGAACACCAAGAGGAAACCCAAATGAGCACAGGGAAAACGTGCAAACGCCATACAGACAGAGCCCGAGATCTGAATGAACCTGTTGCGCAAAGAGAGAAATAACCAGAATGCAGGGTAGAGTGCTTAGGTTTTGGTTTATTATTGTCATGTGTACTAACATTTACGTGAAAACCTTTGTTTCGCGTGCTATCCAAACAGATCAGATATACCGTACATAAATACAATCATCAAACTCCAATACAATAGATAGATCAAAGAGAAAGATACAGTGTGCAGAATATAGTTCTCAGTATTGTAGTACATTGTAGTGCTTCAGTTCCAGGGACAAAATCTACTGTCTTCAATGCGGTAGAGGTGAATCAAACCATAGCTTCGCTTATAGAAGTACCATTCAAAAGCCTGATAACTAGAGCCAGGATTTTGCCATAAAGGCCATGTGCCTTTTCATGCCTTTTTTGGTGATATCACCAAGATAATGCCTTTTTCACAATCCAGTGCCTAAATCAGCCTTTTTTTGCCGTTTTGCTAAAAGGTTGCGTTAATATCTCTAATTGTACCAAGATTAGAGAAAGCGCCGCCATGATCACATTGAATGGTGGTCTTTGGCTCGAAGGGCCTACTCTTGCACCTATAGTCTATTGTCTGTTGTCTAAGATTACAACGACGTTTTCTATGTTAACATGTTAATAGTAATGTTATTATTAATGTGTTGACATAGTATAACTTACAAGAAAATTTCCACCACCGGGGCAAAACCGGGGGCGCGGTCGGTCGTACATTCATTCGTGCCGCTGCTGCCTGGTTCAGCCTTCTCCAAGATCTATTTAAGAAAGAACTGCAGATGCTGGAAAAATCGAAGGTAGACAAAAAGTGCTGGAGAAACTCAGTGGGTAAGACAGCATCTACGGAGAGAAGGAATAGCCGACTTTTCGGGTTGAGACCTTCTTCACATTGATGTGGGGGAGGGGGGCGGGAAAAAATAGGAAGAGGCTGAGACAGTAGGACTAGAAGGAGAGCTGGGAAGGGGGAAGGAGGGAGAAGACAAGGGCTATCTAAAATTAGAGAAGTCAATGTTGATACCGCTGGAGTGTAGGCTACCCAAGTGAAATACCCAAGCTTATCTCCTCACTACATTTACTGCTGGCTCCAGTCGCAAATCTGAATTTTCGAGCGATCTGTGCAAGGCATTCATTGGTGCTGGAATTCCACTATGGAAATTGGAAAACAAATCTCTCAGAGGTTTTTTAGAGAAATACACAGAGGAACATTTACCTAGTGAGTCATCATTACATAAAAATTATGTTGACAGCAACTTCAACATTGTTGTGCAGAAAATAAGAGATGAAGTTGCATGCAACAAAATATGCATCTCAATAGATGAGGCAACCGATGCTGTGGAGAGTATGTGGTTATCAGTACACTGGAGGCAGGTCAACCATCAAAGGAGTATTTGTTGACATCGGAAGTATTGGAGAAGTCAAACAGCTCAACTATTGCTCAGTTGTTTACAACTTCACTTGCTGTGCTTTGGCCAGATGGTATAAAACACGAGAATGTTCTTCTGTTTGTGACTGATGCAGCTCCGTACATGAAAAAAGCTGCTCGTGCTCTTAAAAGTTTTATTCCCCAAAATGTTGCATTTGACATGCTTAGCTCAAGGATGTCATAGAATTGTCAAGCACATACGTAGCTTGTTTCCAAATGTCGATTGCCTAGTTTCCAATGTCAAGAAAATCTTCCTCAAAACACCATCACGTGTGCAGTTGTTCAAGGAACTGGCACCTGAGATTCTGCCAGCTCTGCAGCCTGTTTTGACTAGGTGCGGTACATGGCTCTCTGCTGTACTCTACTATACTGCAAATTTTGAAAAGATAAAATAAATCGTCAACTGTTTTGAAGGAGAAGAATCTGCTGCAGTCAGGATCGTCAGTGAAATCATATAGAAAAAGTCCCTCCACTGCGATCTTGTGTTTATTGCTTCCAATTTTGCAAACTTCCCACAAACTATCACTTCCCTTGAGAAACGTGGTGAAACATTAGTGAACAACTTGCAGGTTTTCAACAAAGTAACTGATGATATCCGTAAAGTTCCTGGCGATGTAGGTAAAGACATACAAGGAAAATGTGAGAGAGTGATTTTAGCTAACAAAGATCTTGAAGAAATACAAAACATAGCTAAAGTTCTCAAAGGTAGTTGTAATACACAAGATATCAACATGAATATAGAGTCTGTAGCTTGTTTTGGGTATGCACCAGTGAACTCAGCTGAGGTAGAAAGAAGTTTTTCACAACTGCAGCATATTCTGTCTGACAGACGGCATAGTTTAACGCCAGATAATTTGAAAAAAAATGCTGGTAATTATGTGCAATCAGGCACCTTTGGTCATTAATTGTAGAATACCTTTATATTATCATTTTTAACCATATTTTGGTGGTGGAAATACATGCCTTTTTTTGTCAATAAATGCCTTTTTTGTGCCTTTTTTATAATTTTATTATGCCTTTTTGCCTGCCTATTTCAGTTTTTTAGCACCTAAACATCCTGGCTCTGCTGATAACAGAGGAAGAAGCTGTTCCTGACTCTGGTGGGACTCGCTTTCAGACCTGCTAGAAATACTTTCTGCTAAACAGGAGTATGGAGAAAAAGGAATGATTGGGGTGGGCCAAGTCTTTGATTAAATAAGGAATTAAAAGTACTGTATTTGAACGCGCAAAGTATAAGAAGTAAAAGCTTGAGGCTCAGAGAGAGGTTGGTAGATATGACATTATGGGGATTACTGAGACGTGGCTGCAGGAGGATCGGGTCTGGGAACTTATTATTCAGGGTTATACATTCTATAGAAAGGACAGGCAGGTGGGCAGGTGGGGGGGGGTAGCTCTTCTGGTGAGGGATGGAATTCAGTCCCTTGGGAGGGAATACATAGGGACTGATGAGGTAGAGTCACTGTGGGTTGAGTTGAGGAATTGCAAAGGCAAAAAGACACTAATTGGTGTTATTTACAGACCCCCAAATAGTGGCCCGGATGTAGGGTGTATGTTGCAGCAGGAGTTAAAACTGGCATGTAACAAAGGTAATGCCGCTGAGGTGATGGGGGATTTCAATCTGCAGACAGACTGGAAAAGTCAGGTTGGTTCAGGACCCCAATAAAAAGAGTTTGTAGAGTGCCTCCGAGTTGGATTCTTAGAGCAGCTTGTAATGGAGAGAAAAGGAATTCTGGATTTAGTGTGGTCCAATAAACTAGATATAAGATAACTCGAGGTAAAGGAACCGCTTGGAGGTAGTGATCATAATGTGATTCGTTTTATTCTGAAATTTGAGAAGGAGAAGGTTAAATCAGAAGTGGCAGTGATGCAGCTGAACAAAGGGGATTATGAAGGCATGAGAGGGGAGCTGGCCAAGGTAGACTGAAACGGGATACTAGCAAGAATGACGGTGGAACAGCAATGGCAGGAATTTCTGGGCATAATCCGGAATACACAGGATCATTTCATTCGAAAAAGGAAGAAAGATTCTAAGGGGAGTAGGAGGCAACTGTGGCTGAAAAGAGAAGTTAGGGATAGAATAAAACTAAAAGAAAAGATGTATAATACGGCAAAAAGTAGCCGGAAGCCCGAGGAATGGGAAACACTCATTGGACAACAGAAGGAAACAAAACAGGCAATAAGGCCTGAAAAGATAAAATTCGAGGGGAAGCTGGCCAGGAATATAAAGAAGGACAGTAAAAGCTTCTTTAGATATGTTAACGGAAAAAGAGTTGCAAAGTCAAATGTGGGTCCCTTGAAGACAGACACGGGTGAAATTATTATGGGGAACAAGGACATGGCAGAAGAGAATGGAATGTTGGCCTTCATAACAAGAGGATTTCAGTATAGGAGTAGAGAGGTTCTTCTGTAGTTGTATAGGGCTCTGGTAAGACCACATCTGGAGTATTGCGTACAGTTTTGGCCTCCTAATTTGAGGAAGGACATCCTTGTGATTGAGGCAGTGCAGTGTAGGTTCACGAGATTGACCCCTGGGATGATGGGACTGTCATATGAGGAACGATTGAAAAGACTAGGCTTGTATTCACTGGAGTTTAGAAGGATGAGGGGGGATCTTATAGAAACATATAAAATTATAAAATGACTGGACAAGCTAGATGCAGGAAAAATGTTCCCAATGTTGGGCGAGTCCAGAGAGCAGTGGAGGCCAAATCACTGGATGGATTTAAGAGAGAGTTAGATAGAACTCTAGGGGCTAATCAAGGAATATGGGGAGAAGGCAGGCATGGGTTATTGATTGGGGACGATCAGCCATGATCGTAATGAATGGCGATATGCTGGCTCGAAGGGCCGAATGGCCTCCTCCTGCACCTATTTCCTATGTTTCTAAGTTGGCTGTTTTTCCGAGGCAGCATGATAGCATGTAGTTAGGGTGCACCATCACCAGTCTCTCAAAGCAGTTCATGATGGGTGGATGTCAGTAGGGCACGCTACCTTACTTTTATACAGTACAGTAATGATAGTGGTCTTTATGAAGCAGGTGGTGACCTCAGAATTGAGTAATGCGAGATTAAAGATCTCTGTGAATGCTGATCCACACAGGTGCTGAAGACATGGCAGATCCGGTAGATGCAGCCAGGGACTCCATTCGGACTAGTAGATTTCTGCAGATTTACTCTCGAGAAAGCCGATCTTATGTCTGCCACAGTAAGAGGAGGTTAAAAATGTCCTTAAATCCTCCTGACAGATGGCTTGCCCAGTTCCAGAAGATGCAGCTGGCAACTCCATCCAAACCAGTCGCCTTTCATGAGTTCACTCTTAGGAAGGCCGATCTTGCATTTTCCACAATAACAATATATACAGGCTCACCAGATGGTGTTGTGCAAGATTATGTCATTCCACTGACCTTCTGTTCAAAGCGAGCATAGAATACATTGTGTTTATCAGGAGGAGCTTCGTTGTTCCAGCAATATTTCCTGACTTCAGTTTGTTATCCTAGGATTCTAACTTGGCTTGGAATTTCCTCGGCATCCTTTATGAGTTTGTGTTGGTCAAATGTAGATTACCAATACAGGATCGTTCGACTTGAATGCCGCAGGTTTAGCCTTCACCTGGGAATGGACCTCATGGTTCATCCATGGTTAGAAACATAGAAACATAGAAAATAAGTGCAGGAGTAGGCCATTCGGCCATTCGAACCAGCACAATTCAATACAATACAATAAAATACAATACCATTTATTTGTCATTTGAACCTCACATGAAGTTCAAACGAAATTTGGTTTCTGCAGTCATACAACAAGAAAAGAACCAAGACACACACCAACACAATTTACACAAACATCCATCACAGTGAATCTCCAGGGGAAGGCAAAGTCTTGTCTCTTCCCTGTTCTCCATTTCTCTCCCGATGTCAAAGTCAAAGCCCCTGGCGGGCGCTAGCAAGTCCCGCGGCCATTTAAAGCCGTGCCGGGCGATGTAAGGCCCTGCTCCGTGTCTTGATGTTAGAGCCCCCAGCGGGCGCTAGCAAGTCCCCCGGCCGTTTAAGCCGTGCCGGGCGATGGAAGGCCCTTCTCCAGGACACTTTCAACCCCGCAATTTGGGCAGGAGAAGTTGCCGTTGCGGGAGCTCCGAAAAGCGGTCTGCCGCCAGGGACCCGCGAGCTCCCGATGTCACCGTTCACCGGACCTGCGGCTGGAGCCTCTGAGTTGCGAAGTTGGGCCGCAGCAGCGCGCTACCACAGCTCTCCACACTACGAAGCCGGCCAGCTCCGCGATGGTAGGTCCGCAGCTCCGTGACTGGAGCCCCCAGGTCGTTCCGGTTGGAGGCCGCTCCACAGTGTTAGGCCCCAACGACAACGGAATCCCGACAGGGAAATGGTCGGGTCCCCGTACAGGGAAGAGATTTAAAAGTTTCCCCCACCCACTCCCCCGCCCCCCCAACACATACACAGTTAAAAACCCACTACAAACTATACCCTCAACGGGACAAAAAAAATAAAAAAAGACAGATGGACTGCAGAGGCCGCTGCGGCGTCGGTCGCGCCGCCATTCATTGTGAGCATGGCTGATCGTCCGCTATCAATAACCCGTGCCTGCCTTCTCCCCATATCCCTTGACTCCACTAGCCCCTAGAGCTCTATCTAACTCTCTCTTAAATCCATCCAGTGACTTGGCCTCCACTGCCCTCTGTGGCAGGGAATCCCATAAATTCACAACTCTCTGGGTGAAAAAGTATTTTCTCACCTCAGTCTTAAATGACCTCCCCTTTATTCTAAGACTGTGCCCCCTGGTTCTGGACTCACCCAACATTGGGAACATTTTTTCCTGCATCTAGCTTGTCCAGTCCTTTTATAATTTTATATGTTTCTATAAGATACATCCTTCTAAACTCCAGTGAATACAAGCCTAGTATTTTCGATCTTTCCTCATATGACAGTCCCACCATCCCAGGGATCAATCTCGTGAATCTACGCTGCACTGCCTCAATCACAAGGATTCCAGTTGGGGAACACTCGTACTGTCTTCTTTGGCATGCAGTCCTCCAAACACTTACTGATGAGGTCTGTGCCAGCAGTGGCATACTCATTTAGGATTGTCACAGAGTCCTCGAATATAGAAACATAGAAAATATGTGCAGGAGGAGGCCATTCGGCCCTTCGAGCCAGCACTGCCATTCATTGTGATCATGGCTGATCATCTGCTATCAATAACCCATGCCTGCCTTCTCCCCATATCCCTTGACTCAACCAGCCCCTAGAGCTCTATCCAACTCTCTCTTAAATCCATCCAGTGATTTGGCCTCCACTGCCCTCTGTGGCAGTAAATTCCATAAATTCACAACTCTCTGGGTAAAAATGTTTTTTCTCACCTCAGTCTTAAATGACCTCCCCTTTATTCTAAGACTGTGGCCCCTGATTCTGGACTCACCCAACATTGGGAACATTTTTGCGCATCACACAAACCAGCCTCCCTTCCACTGACTCCATCTACGCTCAGCAAGGCCACCAGCATAATCAAGGACCAGTCTTACCACGTCACGCAGGATCTCTTGAGAAAAGGATATGGATCAAACCATCGACTCAAGAGAGTTGCGAAGGATGTTATCTGTTTCATCAAACTACCACTGTACAGAACTGCTCTTGTTCTTATTAGGACCAAAAGAAATGGCCTTCTTTTTGTAAGGGCAAGATGTTCTTGAAATCATAATATGGGAAGAGTGGGTTTTTCACGAAGATAGAGGAAGGAATTGCTGGTGTCTTTTGAAGTTTGGATTGGAAGTTCTGCTTTGTTTCTGTCTCATATGCCACAAATAAATGCGAAGCAGATAGAGCGCTCCCCCACATTCTCAACAAGGTCATCTCTTTACATTTTGCTGCATTTCTATTTTCTGTTGGACTTCGCAACTGTTTCTGATGGGTTTATCGGCGAAAGTAGTTCCTTATTATTTGCATTGATGCACTTAAATGTTTAGTTCAGTGAATTTAAACATTATCTTTGATTTTATGGAGTCTCACTTTGTTTCAATCCGGATTATACACTGGATTGCAGTTGTGTGATGACTGGAGTTACAAAACAATTTCAATCCAAATATCCCAAGCTATATTTTATGCATTCTGTTTTTGAACTATATTGACGAATTGTCACTCAAACTACAGCACTATCAGTCCAAGAAGCTGCAAATGAACTATTGTGAAATGTCGTGACTGTTTAAAAATAACTAAACTTGATGTAATTATTCCAGGAGCATGTGGAACACACGCCCAGTATCTGAGACCTATGTATCCCACTAAAACATTTCCCAATCATTACACAATTGTCACGGTAAGTTTTTCATTTAAGCCACAGTGCCTTTCTGTCAAGTTTCCATTCTGTGTGTAATAAGATTATAAAAACTACAGAGCAGGCACAGAAGTAAGCAAGTTAGTCAGTGGACATTAACTTAGTCATCCTCAGTGATTCCGCTTGCTGCCATGGATACACTAAATAATGGAAACATTAAAACAAATTCTTGAAATGGCCTTTTTCACTTTAATTTTAGGGGATTTCCAATATTTAGGAATTTGCACCCCGCCTAGGTTGGCATTGGATGATAAAACATTACTGGCATTATACTGTGCAGGAGCAATAGAACGTCTGTGGGGCTATTGCATGGTCACAGTGATTCTAGAAAATATCTATCTTCACAAAAGCAGGAAAGCAGTTGAAAATCATAACTTGTGCCCTTTAGTTTATGCCCATTTTGATTGCACTCAGGTTATTTGAAATAATGCAAACAGCAAAATTAAAAAATATATTGAATTACAAATAAAACCACTAATGCTGGATATGTAAAACAGCTTGAAAGGTTGCTGGGATTTTGGATTGAGAAACAGAGTTCTGATGAAAGATTGCTATTCTGAGAAATTTACTCGATTTCTTGCCCCATAGCAATTAGCTCTAGTCTTCTATGAATATTTGCAACATTTTCTGCTTTTATTTCCTTTTTATCTGTAAATAGATAAAAATAGATATTCATCAAGTGACAACTTTTGAAATATGCTCATTGCAGAATGCAGATTACCTACTTATTTTCCAAGGTCTCGCCTCCGAAGTTTTAAGACATCAGTTATGCAGGAAGAAACCTTTCCCCACAGGAAGAGTGACTGTTCTCATCTCCTCTGCAGTGAGCAGCTTGGAGATCAATGTCTGGAGATCTAAGCCTTCCCTATCGTGTAAATTGTAATATGACACCGCAAGTCCTGTACTCAATTCTACGGCCAATACTATTTGTGTTCTTCACCACTGTGTTGCAACGTTTGAGGAATAATGTACTTATATTCCAAGGTTTTTTTGTTCAAAATAACTTCCATTCACCACGTATGACTTGGTCTTGTTTAACTTTCCAAAATGCATCACTTTGTATTTGTCAGAGTTAAATTCCATCTCCCATTCCTTGGTTCCCTTTCTAAGTTGATCAATGTTCTGCTGTAACCTTAGACAACCTTCTTCACTGACCATTAATATAATGTTAACATAAACATTAGTGTCATCTGCAAGATCACTAATCACGCTACCTACTTTTGAACCCAAATTCTGAATATATATGAACAACAGGGCACCCAGCATTGGTCACTGTGGTGAACTCCTGTTTACACGCCTGTTCAATTTGAGAACAACCCTCCATTACTACCTTCTATCTCCTACCACTAGGTCAACTTTGTACCCTTTTGGACAGCTCACCTTGGATCCAGACTCACCAACCATAGATTACCTTATCAAAGGCCTTACTTACAGTGGCTTCCAAAAGTATTCATACCCCATGAACTTTTCAACATTTTGTCATGTTACAACCACAAACGTAAATGTATTTTATTGGGATTTTATGTGATAGACCAACACAAAGTGGTGCATAATTGTGAAGTGGGAGGAAAATTATACATGGTTTCCAAATTTTATTACAAATAAAAAACTGAAAAGTGTGGCGTGAAAAAGTATTCAGCTCCCCTGAGTCAATACTTTGTAGAACCACCTTTTGCTGCAATTACAGCTGCAAGTCTTTTGGGATATGTCTCTACCAGCTTTGCAAATCTAGAAACTGACATTTTTGCCCATTCTTTTTTGCAAAATAGCTCAAGCTCAGTCAGATTGGATGGAGAGCGTCTGTGAACAGCAATTTACAAGTCTTGCCAGAGATTCTCAATTGGATTTAGGTCTGGACTTTGACTGGGCCATTCTAACACATGAATATGCTTTGATCTAAACCATTCCATTGTAGCTCTGGCTGTATATTTAGGGTCATTGTCCTGCTGGAAGGTGAGCCTCTGCCCCAGTCTCAAGTCTTTTGCAGACTCTAACAGGTTTTCTTCCAATATTGCCCTGTATTTGGCTCCATCCATCTTCCCATCAACTCTGACCAGCTTCCCTGTCCCTGATGAAGAAAAGCATCCCCACAGCATGATGCTGCCACCACCATGTTTCACAGTGGGGTTGGTGTGTTCAGGGTGATGTGCAGTGTTAGTTTCCCGCCACACATAGCGTTTTGCATTCAGGCCAAAAACTTCAATTTTGGTCTCATCAGACCAGACCTTCCTCCACATGTTTGCTGTGTCCCCCACATGGCTTGCGGCAAACTGCAAACGGGACTTCTTATGGCTTTGTTTCAACAATGGCTTTCTTCTTGCCACTCTTCCATAAAGGCCTGATTTGTGGAGTGCACGACTAATAGTTGTCCTGTGAACAGATTCTCCCACCTGAGCTGTGGATCTCTGCAACTCCTCCAGAGTTACCATGGGCCTCTTGGCTGCTTCTCTGATCAATAATCTCCGGCCCGGCCTGTCAGTTAAGGTGGACGGCCATGTCTTGGTAGGTTTGCAGTTGTACCATACTCTTCCCATTTTCGGATGATGGATTGAACAGTGCTCCGTGAGATGTTCAAAGCTTGGGATTTTTTTTATAACCTAACCCTGCTTTAAACTTCTCCACAACTTTATCCCTGACCTGCCTCGTGTGTTCATTGGGCTTCATGATGCTGTTTGTTCACTAATGTTCTCTAACAAACCTCTGAGGCCTTCACGGGACAGCTGTATTTATACTGAGATTAGATTACGCACAAGTGGACTCTATTTACTAATTAGGTGAATTCTGAAGGCAATTGGTTGCACTGGATTTTATTTAGGGGTATCAGATTAAAGGGGGCTGAATACTTTTTCACGCCACACTTTTCAGTTTTTTATTTGTAAAAAAATTTGAAAACCATGTATCATTTTCCTTCCACTTCACAATTATGTGCCACTTTGTGTTGGTCTATCACATAAAATACCAATAATATACATTTATGTTTGTGGTTGTAACGTGACAAAATGTGGAAAGGTTAAAGGGATATGAATACTCTTGCAAGCCACTGTAACTCCATGTAGACAACATCTACTATAAATTTACTTTTTAATCCTCTTGATCACCTCTTTAAAAAACTCAAACAAATATTTTGACTCTGAAAGTCAAACGATTGACTCCAGTTGCATCAGAACCCATTTGCAATCATATATCTGGTAAAATCTAACATTATAATAACTCTCATTCCTCCCTGATCCCCCACCTTACCTTGCTCTTATTCGTTACTTCCATATAATTGCCCTATGTTGAAATAATTATGAATTCAATTAATCTTAAGTCAATGTATTTTTATTTCAAGTGAATGTACTTTTTTTAGGGACTGTATGCAGAGACACATGGCATAATTGACAACAATATGTACGATTACAAATTAAACATGTCCTTCTCCCTCTCTGGTACTGAAAAGAGCAATCCAGCCTGGTGGGGGGGACAGCCAGTAAGTATAATATTTATATTTCTGTATTACGTAATTAGAAATTGGTATATTTCAAGCCCGTTCTGGGTATCTAAGGTGAATGCATGTGGAATAATAAAGGTTTACCATTGCATGCCTAATACACTGCACACACTAATTATTTACCCTGGTAAATAATGAAATTATCAATAACATCAGAACCTACTTCCACCAAAAAATGAATGAGTATTCTTGCATATACAGTAACCTTGTGGCTGCATAGAACTCACTGTCCAGCGGGGGATAGTCCGCATGAATTGGAAGCTGTAAATACTTGCAGAAGAGGCTATGGATGATGGTCAAAATTATGCTTTTGCATCACCCAATGTTGTAATCAAGCATGTTTCCAGGTAGAACTCTCTCTGCTTTTCTGCCACACATAATTAGGGATCTTCTGTACGAGTAACAATGACGAGAATCAGAGTTTTCTCTATTGATATTCAATGCCTTTATTATGGCATGTTAGAATTATGCAATGGGTCCAAATTGTCACGTGCACTAACGTACAGTGAAATTCTTATATTGCATCCAGCTCAGTAAGGTTATTGCTGTACATAAGTATATTCCCCAGTTAAACACATAGAGTTCCCTCCATTACAAAAGGAAATGTACTTCAATTCTAACTTCAAGGCAATCTATATTCTTCTTCAAATCTATTACATAACTAAAACTGATCTTGTGCTCTTCCGGTTTACGTGGTTTTTCTATTTGCAAAAGCAGTAAGCGATAGCACTATGGTTTTTTGCCACCTTACTCACCATTCTCCTGTGCTGCAAGTGCAACAGTTTTGTTCCGAATGATGGTATATTTTTAAAGTTATTAAGGATTTAAAAAATCTTAAAATTCGTGCATGCACAGATTGGTCTCTTCTCCCGTCAGTCAGCGCAACGCAGAGTGGTCTCCTCTCCTGTGAGTGAACGCCATGGCCAGGACGGCCCCTTCCTACACCGCAGCCTCTCCCACCTCACTCACAAACTCCGTTTCCCCTCCTCACAGTAAATGTCTACGGTCTTCCCCACCATTGGCGGCGGCCGCCGTGGGGGTTCAGTGGAGGCCCTGGCCCCATGTCTCTCTCTCCCTCACTCACCCCTCTCCCCTACCTGCCCTCTGAGGCAATGGTGGGCCTGTTTACACGCCCCGCTGGGTGATTGGCTGTGACCATCCATATCATCCGCCGTCGCTGCGATAACTCACACTCACGGCCATCTCGGAGGAGATATTCTCCACCAGCTCACTGAAACACGTGGTGCCCACCGTGACAAACACTGACTCCAACCCCCCCTGCAGCCCGGCCTGGCTTGGCGGCGGCAGCGAGCAGGCAGGTAGGTGGGTGGGCAGGGCGGGGACAGGCTGAGCGGTTTGTAGGTACAGGTTTGTAGGTTAAATGTGTGGGAAGGAACTGCAGATGCTGGTTTAAACTGAAGATAGACACAAAAAGCTGGAGTAACTCTGTGGGTCGGACAGCATCTCTTCTTCTAAAGAAGGGTCTCGACCCAAAACGTCACCTAGATGCTGTCTGACCCGCTGAGTTATTCCAGCTCTTTGTGTCTATCCCTGGTTTGTAGGCTAATAGGCTTTGGTAAAATTGTAAAATTGTAAATTGTCCCTAGTTTGTGTACGCCGGTGTTATGTGCAGGGATCAGCGCGGACTCAGTGTACCGAAGGGCCTATTTCTGTACTGTATCTCTAAACTAAATTAAACTAATGTGAGGAGGTATTTCAGAGAGGCAGTGTTGATCTTTATATAGTGCATCATCATGGTGCCTACTAGTTAGACAAAACTAAGAACTACCTCAATCTGTGATGGGGCCAGTAAACTGCCAGCTCACCTGTCATAATGTGTTTCTGGACGTACCCCAATGTGGGCTTTCGGGAAAGTATGATGAGTGCCCCTGTGACTTGGTCCTGGAATCTCTGCTGCCATAATAATTTTCATAGGAATCATTGATCACATAAGAGTGTACTAATTTGGCTTATGTTCTTCTCATAGGTATGGCTGACAGCCATGTATCAAGGCCTGAAAGCAGGCACCTTCTTCTGGCCTGGATCGGACGTTAAAATAAATGGAACGTACCCAAACAGATATGTAACTTTCAATTCGTAAGTATCACTACACAAGAAAATAATGCGGAGAGACATGAAGATACGCTGGTAAATGACAAAACAATAATTGTAGTAAATCTTGTGATAAGGTTTGTCCGCATTTAGATCAAATCATTGATTTTTTTGTTAACATTTCAAAATTTTATTTTAATTGATTTTGCAATCAGAAAATGTCAATATTCACTGTGTCAGGGGATCAGTGTGCTCAGATCAACTGGAGCCAGGAGTTGATTCAGTGAGAGGCAGTCTATTTTCTGCATGATGAATGACATTTATAAATGTAGTGATGTTGGGAATGGTCGGTCTTCAAGTTTTCATTTAACTTATGAAGACATTTATGTTTTAGGATTTAATTTCACCCTAACTTTGGACTCAATACCTAAGGTTTAAATTTTCATTATTCTTCACTGAATGAAACTATAAACTCAGAAGGTTAAGTAATTTGAAGCCGAGCACTGATGTTCACAGTGGGATTACATTGTAAAGTGGGAATGTGGATTGTTAGTTTGTCGGTTTGTTTGTTGGTTTCTTATTTGTGGAGTTTGTAGAATACGACTGAAGACAAACGAGTGGATATCAGAACATTATTTTTAATGTTTCTGAAGGCTTTGTGACCAAGGCATATTTAAAATTGTAAATTCACTGTCACATTCACCTCTCGCTTTGCTGGGATTAGAGGGCAGCAAATATTGTTGTTACAGTCTCATGTAGGTAATAAATGAATAAGAAATATTAATTAATGTGGAGTGCATTTGAAACTTTTTCTTTTCTAATTTAATACCTTTTTAATGACTGGTAAAATGCTGCTGAATGTCTAAAGCAAATCCCAAATCGCATAACAAATTACAAAAGAAAGCAAGCTGCTGCGTGTCACTTTGAATAGAATTACTTTGACCATTTTAAAATAGAAGGAAGTGGAATTACATTTAAAAAATAATTACTATCATGGTGTTACCCAATTGTCTTTGCGAAGAGAAACCAATGGCAGAAGATAAATCTTGACGAAGTGACATCCAATACAAAGAGCAGAGTTTAATAAGAATTAAGTTTGGACAACTGTGTTTGCAAATGTAGAAAGATTTACCATGTTTTTCAAAAGACAATGCCAAGACATTGTGTGCTGGCTGTGCCAGGTTTTTCAGCACATTGGGTATTGAGTTGGCCTTCAGACTTTTCAGATGTAGCGCGGAAACAGGCCCTTTGGCTCACTGAGTCTGTGCTGACCTGCAATCACCCCATAAACTAGCATTATTATAACCATATAACAATTACAGCACAGAAACAGGCCTTCTCGGCCCTTCCCGTCCGTGCCGACCATTTATTTTCCCCTAGTCCCATCTACCTGCACTCAGACCATACCCCTCCATTTTCTTCCCGTCCATATACCTATCCACTTTACTTTTAAATGTTAAAATCGATCCTGCCTCCACCACTTCTGCTGGAAGATCATTCCACACAGCCACCACTCTCTGAGTAAAGAAGTTCCCCCTCATGTTACCCCTAAACTTCTGTCCCTTAATTCTCATGTCATGCCCTCTTGTTTGAATCTTCCCTACCCTCAATGGGAAAAGCTTATCCACGTCAACTCTGTCTGTCCCTTTCATCATTTTAAAGACCTCAATCAAGTCCCCCCTTAATCTTCTGCGCTCCAAAGAATAAAGACCTAACTTGTTCAACCTTTCTCTGTAACTTAGTTGCTGGAACCCAGGCAACATTCTAGTAAATCTCCCCTGTACTCTCTCTATTTTGTTGACATCCTTCCTATAATTAGGCGATCAAAATTGTACACCATACTCCAGAATTGGTCTCACCAATGCCTTGTACAATTTTAACATTACTTCCCTACTCCTATATTCAATGCTCTGATTTATAAAGGCCAGCACACCAAAAGCTTTCTTTACCACCCTATCTACATGCAATTCCACCTTCAGGGAACTATGCACAGTTATTCCTAGATCCCTCTGTTCCACAGCATTCCTCAATTCCCTACCATTTACCATGTGCGTCCTATTTTGAATTGCCCTGCCAAGATGTAGCACCTCACACTTATCAGCATTAAACTCCATCTGCCATCTTTCAGCCCACTCTTCCAAATGGCCCAAATCTCTCTGTAGACTTTGAAAATCTACTTCATTATCCACAGCACCACCTATCTTAGTATCATCTGCATACTTACTTATCCAATTTTCCACCCCATCATCTAGATCATTGATGTACATGACAAACAACAGTGGACCCTACACAGATCCCTGAGGCACCCCACTGGTCACTAACTTCCACCCTGACAAACAGCCATCCATCATTACTCTCTGGCATCTCCCATTCAGCCACTGTTGAATCCATCTTGCTACTCTGACATTAACACCCAAAGATTGAACCTTCTTAACCAACCTTCCATGGGGAACCTTGTCACAGGCCTTACTGAAATCCATATAGACAACATCCACTGCTTTACCCTCATCAATTTCTCTAGTAACCTCTTCAAAAAATTAAAGAGGGTTTGTCAAACATGACCTTCCAGGCACAAATCCATGTTGACTGTTCTTGATCAGACCCTGTTGATCCAGATGCTTATATATATTATCTCTAAGTATCCTTTCCATTAATTTGCCCACCACTGACGTCAAACTAACAGGTCTATAATTGCTAGGTTTATTCTTTGAACCCCCTTTTAAACAATGGAACGCCAATCCTCCGGCACTATTCCCGTTTCTAATGCCATTTGAAATATTTCTGTCATAGCCCCTGCTATTTCTACACTAACTTCCCTCAATGTCCTAGGGAATATCCTGTCAGGACCTGGAGACTTATCCACTTTTATATTTTTCAAAAGTGTCAGTACTTCCTCCTCTTTGAATCTCATAGTTTCCATAGCTACTCTACTTTTTTTCCCTTACCTCACAGAGTTCAATATCCTTCTCCTTGGTGAATACCGAAGAAAATAAATTGTTCAATATCTCCCCCATCTCTTTTGGCTCTGCGGATAGCTGTCCATTCTGGCTCTCCAATGGTCCAATTTTATCCCTCGTTATCCTTTTGCTATTAATATAGCTGTAGAAACCCTTTGGATTTACTTTCACCTTTCTTGCCAAAGCAACCTCATACCTTCTTTTAGCTTTTCTTATTTCTTTCTTAAGATTCTTTTTACATTCTTTATACTCATCTAGCACCTCATTTACTCTATGCCTCCTATAATTATTGTAATTATTCTCCACATTCTCGACAATTTACAATTTTACCAAAGCCAATTAACCTATAAACCTCCACGTCT
This sequence comes from Raja brachyura, assembly GCA_963514005.1. Next base: position 58,511,822 of record OY740785.1, read on the forward strand.
TGGAGACGAGTGTTCTCACCAAGCAAACAGCTAACAATGGCCTGTTTCCTTAATCGTCATTACTTTGTGCATATCTTTCATTCATTTGTTCTATATTTCCACATCGCGGTCCATATCTCTCATTTTCCTTTCCCCTGGCCCTCGTCTGAAAATGGGTCTCAACCCGAAACGTCACCCATTCCTTCTCTCCAGGGATGCTGCCTGACCCACTGAGTTACTCCAGTATTTTGTGTCTACCTTTTGTTTTATGGAAGCACAAACTATGTCCTTTTCTGAAGAGCTGTGCAAATAATTGAACATTGTGCAAAGTAAGCAAATATCGCACTTGTCCATAAAGCAGCTGAAGATATTTAGGCCTTGAATACTGTCGTGAGAAACTCCCCTTGCAATATCCTAGGGCTGGGATTATTGATTTCCAGCAACCACAACCACCTTCATGTGCATGTAGATTAATTCCAACTGGTAGAATTTATTTTCCCTTAGTCTCTCACTGGCCTGTGGAATGCTGCTAAGGAAGATCACTCTCTCCTCATCTCAGTAATTCAGTTATTTTATTCAGGTTGGACCAAATCTGTGATAACTTCTGGGGATGGGTGGTTCAGACATTTGAGAATTTCAGACATGTTAAAGTTTCTACCACAAGGGAAGCAGCTGTGCAGATAGTTACTCACCAGTACCCTCGCAAGGATAAGAGATGGGCAATAAATGTTGGCTCTGCCAGCATAATTGACATTCTGTAAATGAATCAATTAGTATACAATGCGTGTTATTTGAACATTTTTGCCCTGTAAATAAGCCCTAATGTGAGACATCACTGTTCTGTTGGATAGACAATGGATTTTTACTGCACATCTCGTATGTGTATGTGACGAATAAACTTGACTTGACTTGATTGATGATAATGAGGTGGAACCAAATATTTATGGGCAATCTTTACCATGGTGTGGCATGTGCCTACAACAGATGTTCTCTAGTACAAACTAATTTGTAGGCCCGTTGGTCCTACTAAGTACGTTTTGGAGTAGCTAGTGGATAATTGTACTCAATGTATCATAACATCAACAATGTATGCAAATATTTTCTTGAATTTTTGTTGGTCTCATTTATTGACATAACTCTTTGTATTTTCAGATCAATTCCATTTGAAGATAGAGTGTTGACTATTTTGAAATGGTTAAGTTTACCTGAATCTGAGCGGTAATTGTTTTTTTTGACATTTAACTTTATTATTAATAATATATACTTCTTGACCATGTGATGTTCCACTATTCATTCTGATCCCTTTTGCTCTAGTTGTTCCATTTACCAGTAAAGAGGCTTCACTGTCCTCCAAAACATACTCCTCAGCCTGTGTTTTCTTCTTTTTGGCTTTGCGTGTCATTTCTTGTAATGTGCTTCCTTTTTCACATGTTATGCCTAATGTCTACATTTATGTTTAACTTTTAATTTATTTGCTGCTACACTTCCTGCCTTCCTGCTATATCATAGTCACAGAGTATCATAGAGTCATATAGCACATAAATAGGCCCGTAGGCCCATTTAGCTACGAATTGAACATCAATTCCAGAACAAGGGGTCACAGTCTAAGGATAAGGGGGAATTCCTTTAGGACCGAGATGAGGAAAACATTCTTTACACAGAGAGTGGTGAGTCTCTGGAATTCTCTGCCACAGAAGGTAGTTGAGGCCAGTTCATTGGCTATATTTAAGAGGGCGTTAGATGTGGCACTTGTGGCTAAAGGGATCAGGGGTTATGGAGAGAAGGCAGGTACGAGATACTGAGTTGGATGATCAGCCATGATCACATTGAATGGCGGCGCAGGCTCGAAGGGCCGAATGGCCTACTCCTGCACCTATTTTTCTATGTTTCTAATTCGACACTAAATTCATTTTAATCTTCCCATAGAAACATAGAAAATAGGTGCAGGAGGAGCCCATTCGGCCCTTCGAGCTAGCACCGCCATTCATTGCGATCATGGCTGATCATCCCCAATCAATAACCTGTGCTTGCCTTCTCCCCATATCCCTTGATTCCATTAGCCCCTAGAGTTCTATCTAACTCTCTCTTAAATCCATCCAGTGACTTGGCCTCCACTGCCCTCTGTGGCAGGGAATTCCACAAATTCACAACTCTCTGGGTGAAAAAGTTTTTTTCTCACCTCAATCTTAAATGGCCTCCCCTTTATTCTAAGACTGTGGCCCCTGGTTCTGGACTTGCCCAACATTGGGAACATTTTTCTTGCATCTAGCTTGTCCAGTCCTTTTCTGAAAGCTCCACTAGCAACTTTTCCTATCCTGGATTCAGCCTTTCCCAGTCCTCTCCTGTCTATAGTTCCAGATATGCCATTCTTTCTCAGGACCCAATCTATACCAAATGAAGGGGAAAAGAGAAAGTAAAAATAGAAACATACAGATTATGTTTAAGGAAAAGATGAGGGCAAAAAGAAAGAACTAAAGACAAAGAAAGAAACATCATGAGTCTGAGAAATATATAAAAGAGAGGGGGTAAAAACAACAGGGAGCATCACAGATAGAGATAAGAATGAGAAGAAACATGTAAGATTTAGAGAGGGAAAGAGAGTATATGAGATAAGTTGTATGATTGAGATGGGAAGAGAGATGCAACAACTACATTCCTGTGAGCAATGCCATAATTGTACCATTAAAATTAACAACACAATTTTGCTGAACATTTTACTCGTTGTTTTGTTAAATTAGGCCAGATTTTTATACCCTTTATTTCGAAGAACCGGACCATGCTGGACATAGGTACGGACCTGTTAGTGGTGAGGTGAGTTTGGGGTTTTTAATTAAGTGTCTGAAATATATTTATTACCTATTTTGACAATGTTTACTGAGCTTGCACACATCTTTCTTAGATCGATAATTGTAAACTCACTTCTTGTATTAAAGGATGATTCAATTATATTTTTTACTATTACTCCTCCCCTACTGTTGCTGTATCAATTTTGTTTTTGAAATATAGCAATTATTATACTTATACTACTCACACCATGGCATTTTCTTTGCCTATGCTTCTTCTCATTAAGTATTACATATGTCATCTTGACCAACATGTCGGTCTGCAGTAGACCAATAGCAGTAATCCTGTCTTGATTTCTTGTCAAATCATCTTCTCTGATTTAACAGTTCTCTTGAATAGAAAAAGCAGTCCTTTTTTCATATTCCACTGGACACTTCAGGTTGCCATTTTCTGGGAGGGTGGTTGGATTTACCACCATAATCCCTGAAATATAGACTCATAGAGCTGTACAGCGCAGACAAGCCCAACTTGTCCATGCCTACCGTGGTGCCTGCCTATACTAATCCTATGTGTCGGCACTTGGGCCTGTAATCCTCTACTCCTTTCCAAACCTAATACCTGCCCAAATGCCTTCCAAATGTTGCATTGATTGCATTGATCTCTGTTGTCTCCTCTGACAGCCTGTTCCACATAACCCATCACTCTTAGTGTGGAAAAACCTGCCCCTCAGAACTTCTTTGCATTTTATACCGCTCACCTTAAACCTGATAACTCCCGTTTTAGAGACTCTGAGAAAGAAACTCTGACTATATTTTCTTTCTATGCCCCTCATTATCTTATCAACCTCAATAAGGTTATCCCTCAGCTTCCTGTGTTGCAATGAGAACAAACCCAGCCTATCCAATCTCTCCTTGCAATGCCCGGCAACATCCTGGGGAATCACTTCTACACATTCTGTTGCCTCCACATAATTTTTGTAATGCAATGACCAGAAGGTTCTACACTATCTCAAGTGCTAACATCCTAACCAATGTTTTGTGTGGCTGCAGCATGATATCCCAACTCTTATAATCAGAGTGTCCTACCTTAAAAAAACATTATTAATGCATTTTATATTTATAGCACAGCAATTTGTCTGCTAACTTAGCAATTATAATTTATTGTGCTTGTTTTCTTGGATTTAAAAAAAATCTTCCATCTACCCACACCTCAGATATCCTGTATTAATTGTACCTTAAACAATTTGCCGAGAAACCAGCTGAAATTTGTAATACTTCACTATCATGCTATGAGTAGTTTTGCAACAGAGTTGTCACACTTGGTAATGTTCAACTGTGGTCATTTTATGTTTTTGTATCAGTAGTGAGACAATCTCACAAAAAAAATATCACTTTTAGAGCAGCTAATTTTTAGTACCGTTTGGAAGAATTCAAGATATTATCAGAGATGTCTTGAATTTTTAATTAAATCATTCTCTCTGATTGAGTAATTTTGCCATTTTTAATTGAAAGTGACTGTTGCTCATTTTGCAGGTGGTTAAAGCTTTGCAGAGAGTTGATCAGATCATAGAAATGTTGATGAATGGGCTCAAACAGATGAATTTACATAACTGCGTTAACCTCATCATCCTAGCTGATCATGGTATGAGCATTGTCATGTCAATTTTCATCAAAGTAAAATATATTGTTGGGTAAATGAGTAGCCAACAATCAACTTACTGAAAGGATATTATTGAAAACATGTTTTTAAAGAGATTAACATAGTGGAGACACCAAAAGCTATTTATATCACAATGCACAGAACAAATTATTATTCTTAGTTTAGTTTAGAGATACGGCGTGGAAACAGGCCCTTCGGCCCACTGAATCAGTGCCGACTAGTGATCCCCGTACACTAGCACTATCCTACAGTAGGGACAATTTACAATTATACCAAGCCAATTAGTCTACAAACCTGTACATCATTGGAGTGTGGGAGGAAACCGGAAATCCCAGAGAGGGTGGCAGTGTGAACTGTGAGGAGGGTGCTATGAGAATGCAGGGTGTCTTGGACAGGTTGGGTGACTGGGCAGATGCATGGCAGATGCAGTTTAATGTGGATAAATGTGAGGTTATGTGGAAAAATGTGAGGGCCCTAGTGAGACCACACCTGGAGTATTGTGTGCAATTTGGGTCCCCTAATTTGAGGAAGGACATTCTTGCTATTGAAGGAGTGCAGCGTAGGTTCACAAGGGCTCGAAGGGCCGAATGGCCTACTCCTGCTCCTATTGTCTATTGTCTATTGTCTAAAACCTATGGAGGTCACGGGGTGAACGTACAAACTCTGTACCGACCAGCACCCATAGTCAGGATCGAACCCAGGTCCCTGGCACTGTACGACAGCAACTCTACCGCTGTGCCACTGTGCCGTCCAAGGAAGACTAATTATTCCTGTAAATAATATGAACAATTCTGCACTTCTATATTTTACAACAATAAATCATACAAAGCAAAACAAATACAAAAAACTCCACTTATATAGCTATCCTGAGAGGGACAAGGAACTGCAGATGCTGGAATGTTGAGCAAAAACACAAAGTGCTAGAGGAACTCAACGGGTTTGGAAGCATCTGTTGACAGATGATGTTTAGGGTTGGGACCATTCCTCAGTCCGGACAAGGGTCCCACCCCGAAATGCCACCTGTCATTTCCCTCCACATAAACTGCCTGACCCACAGCACTCTGACTGTGACTTAAATATAATAAAATTAAAATTCACTTGAAGAGATTTGCACCAGAGCTAGAAAGGTGTAATATTGTGGTCCTCTACCAAATTAAATCAAGGTATTTCAATGTTAGGAGAATTAATCACCTGGATGATATAATGGTATCCACACAGCAATAGAAAAACTGCAGTCTGCTGACCTAGACAGACATCTGCTGAGCAAGGCTTCACTGCACAGTAAAACTTGTAAGAGTTATCTCATTAATTGTTATGTATGATATTTATGAACCAAAGTGGACACAAAGGGAATAATAAAATTGAAGGACATGTTGAAGTTTAATTTCTGCACTCGATACAGATGTTACTGTTATCCAGTAATGTTATCCAGAACCATGGGTCACAGTTTAAGAATAAGGGGTAGTCCATTTAGGACTGGGATGAGGAAAAACTTATTCACCCAGAGTTATGAATCTGTCAAATTCTCTGCCACAGAAGGCAGTGGAGGTCAATTCACTTGATGTTTTCAAGAGAAAGTTAGATATAGCTCTGAGAGGTAACGGAATCAAGGGATATGGGGAAAAAGCAGGAATAGGGTACTGATTTTGCATGATCAGCCATGATCATATTGAATGGCGGTGCTGGCTCGAAGGGCCAAATGGCCTCCTCCGGCACCTATTTTCTATGTCTATGTTTTACTTTTGAAAAAATGAACCCTTTCAATTGGAAGCATTAAACTTTAAAGATCTAGATTTTATTTCAGTGAGATATTACAACGTTTCTTCCAAGATTTTTTTTAATATTTCAGGAATGGAACAAACTTTCTGTGACAAAATTGAGTATATGACCGACTACTTTGAAAGTGTGAAGGATATATATGTTTACAAAGGCTCGGCTCCTCGCATCCGAGCCAAAAATGTTCCCGAGGACTATTTGTCATGTAAGTACTTATTCCCAAATTAAAACGAGGATTGGTTAAAGTAGCACAATTAGTACAACATAATCAATTGTAACAACATAAGATAACATAAGTAAGCCATTCAGTCCCTAATGCCCACTCTACCACTCAAAACGATCATGGGTAATATTTTATCACCGCACCACCATCCTGTCTTATATCCATTGATCCCTTAAAATACCAACATTGTTATTAATCTCTGCCTCAAATGTATATACTGACTGAGCTGTCACAGCAACTTTGAGTAGAGAATTCCAATAATTCACCTACCTCTGGGTGAAGACATTTCTTCCTTGCTGTGCCTTGAATAGCTGGCTTAATATTTTGAAACTGATTCCCTGGTTCTGGATACACCAGCCAGGGGAAACCTTATTCCAGCATTTACCTTGTGAAAGCCAGTAATAGATTTGTGTGCTTCTTCCTAATTCTTTTAAGCCCCTGCCTACGTAATCTTCCTTCGAAGGGCAGAACCCCCTCCCAGGAATCAATCTGGCAAATCTTTGCACACAACCTCTAGTGCAAGAATATCTTTCCTTAGATAGGGACGCCAGACATGTGCACTATACGCTTATGAGGCTCACCCTGGCCTTCATATAATTGGAGCAAAGTATTCACTCAGAGATACTGCCTGACGCGCTGCGTTACTCCAGCACTTTGTGTCTATCTTTGATATCAACCAGCAACTGTAATTCTTTGTTTCTACTTTTTCACCCATTTGATCATATTTGGTCCAAATCCCTCTGAACCTTTCCTTTCCATGTACTTTTCAACTGTTTTTTAAATGCTATTGCAGTACCTGCCTCAACCACCTCCTCTGGCAGCTTTTTCCATATACCCTATACCCTCCATCCTATGTGAAAAGGTTGCCCCTCAGGTTTATATTAAATCTTTCCCCTCTCACCTATACCTATGTGCTCTGGTTCTTGATTCTCCTAACAGGTAAAATAATTCACCCCATCTATTCCCTTCATACACGTCTGTAAAATCATCCCTCAGGCTTCTACACTCCACAAAATGAAGTCCTAGCCTGCACAATCTCTCCATTTAGCTTTGGCACTCAGTTCCTGGAAACTTCCTTGGAAATATTCTCCGTGCTCTTTCCAGCTCAATGACATCCTTCTTATAGCATGGTGACCAAAACCGAACACTATACTCCAAATGTGGTCCCACTATCGCTTAAATTGTAACTGTAATTTCTCCAACACTATTTCTCCAATATTTCTGAGAGGATTTCTGTACCTTTCATGAAGGTAGACAGTAAAATATTTGTTTACTTTCTCTGCCATTTTGTTATTCCCCATATTTTTCTCTCTAACCTCAGTCTATAAGTGAACCACCTTGACTTTTGCCATACTTTTCCCTTTATCCAAATTTATCAAAACTTTTGCAGTCTTCGGAATGACGTAAGTGAATGGTTTTGTATAACAGTTCAAAATACTGAGGGGAAAAAACATTTAAAATTATCAAATGCATTAATTTTGTTACTAATTAATGGTTAATTGTGGGGTTTTTTTCTAATTTAATTCCGACACCTTTGTTCTGGTTTAAATGTAATAAGTCCAAAGTTTTGCAGGAGATTTTTTAGTCTTCTACCAGTACTTTGTCTCGCTTATGGTGTTAGTGAGGGTCACAAACTACAATAGAACTGCACCCAGAGAATGTAATTTTACCCTCATTAGGCCTGGGGCAAGAGGGAATCAAAGTAGATCTGAATTACAACTCCTACAGATTTCTATGACATTTTTACAATGATTTTTTTTTTCCAGTTGATCAAGAAGGAGTTGTTAAGACCATTTCTGTAAGTAATTAAAACTAATATCCATTCGCTGTAAAGATTTGACTGGATTTTGCTGGGAATTGCCAATGAGTTCAGGATTACTTGCAAGAATTGGAAAGTTTACACTTGTTGGCTGTGGTTCACTTGCTATTTCCCAACTACATTGTGGACTGAACAGTCATGGATGCAAGAGTTGAGTGTAATGTTGCAACCATTGCCCTGTACTTACTGCAGGAATCCACATGAAGAACTTCTGCTACATATTCAATATGTGTAAGAAGGAACTGCAGATGCTGGTGTAAATCAGGGTGAAAATTTATAAACCGAAGATAGACACAAAAAGCTCGAGTAACTCAGCGGAACAGGCAGCATCTCTGGAGAGAAGGAATGGGTGAGAAGGATCTCGACTCGAAATGCCACCCATTCCTTCTCTCCAGAGATCCTGCCTGTCCCGCTGAGTTACTCCAACTTTTTGTGTCTATCTTATGCTATATTTAACATGACTCCTAGAATTCTCTTCCACTAATGTCAATGGAAGTGAATTATAAGGGAATAACAGATTTTTTTAAATGTTTTGCAATGTTCTTTATAATCTTAAGTATTTTTTAACAATCTGATTTATCTTTAGAGTTTGAAATGTTTTTGGATATGAGAAAATCTGGAAAATATTTTAAATAATTTATGTTTAGACAGCTGTTCAAGTTGGGGTGTGGGGTTTTACAACACAGTCATCTGTAAAAAGTTATTTCTGTATTTACACGTGCAGTGCTCATTTAAGATTGGCGAGTTCATTCTATCGCTTCCTCCTGTTACTATTCTTGATAGCACTCTCCTGGCATCTTTTCACCCAGTCAGCATCAGCCAATTTGTCAAATATCCCACAAGTGTCCACATTCCCAATAATGATCATTATTTTTTCCCCTCTTCACAGATGCGTCCTTCCCTGGGTGTTTACAGCAATTGCAGTTTTCTATATCTCATATTGCCCTTCATCCCTTTCTCTTACCCCTCCCGTTTCATCTTCTTCTGCTTGCATCTGCTCCAGGCAGATCATTTTTGATTAACAGACATTCGCTGCCCTCACTTGGCCTAATTTACACTCATTCTTCGTGTTCTTTCTACCACTCTCATCTCTGCAACATAAAATATGCTGGTTTCGTAACTCTGCCGTTCATAGTCATACAGCATGGAAACAGGCCCTTCTGCCCAATTTGCCCATGCTGACCAAGATGCCCCATCTACACTATTCTCACCAGACCCTGCATCTGCCCCATATCCCTCTAAACCTTTCCTATCCATAGGTTCCTGGTTCATTGAAATATTAATACATCTGCTCTCTGCAAAGCAGCCTAACCTGCTGAGTATTCCAGCATTTTCTGTTTTTATTTTAATTTCATATTTTCAGTATTGGCAAGTATGGCAAGTATTTTCAGTATGGTAAGCATGTTAGTAAGGTGGAACTAAAACACATGCAGAATTATATGTAATCTATTATTACTTTTCAGCAAATATTACAATAAAGCAGCTTAAAAATTATAATTTAGAAGATACATGAAAAATAATCTTTCACGCAGCAAACATTCTGCTCCCTTTTGAACCATTGTTCTTTCATAGTATAGAAAGATTTGGGTTTCATTACTGGAGCATAAAATTATAAAATTATCACCTGTTTATTTCTAATACTTGCTTTATTACTCCTTAGTGCAAGTATCCAAACCAGCATGTTATACCTTATATGGCCTATGACCTGCCAAAGCGTTTCCACTATGCCAACAACACGAGGATAGACAAGGAGGTCCTTCTGTACTTGGACACACAATGGCTGGCTGGGCGGTATGTCATTTTATTCAGCTATGGCGCCTAATTTATAATCGCCACTTTTCCTATAAGAGATTATACTGAAATACCTAAACATTTCCACTTCTTACTGATGTCCGCTGTGTAGTTATCTATAATGGAAACAAAAAAATATGCAATTATCTCCTGCTCTTTCCAGATTGTACCCATCTAGATATTACATAGAAAATAGGTGAAGGAGGAGGCCATTCGGCCCTTCGAGCCAGCACCGCCATTCATTGTGATCATGGCTGATTGTTCGCTATCAATAACCCGCGCCTGCCTTCTCCCCATATCCCTTGACTCCACTAATCCCTAGAGCTCTATCCAACTCAACAATCTGTAGTAGTTGTTCTACAATATGTAGTAATTGTTCTATTACATCCCAGACACTGTGAAAGAATATTTAATTGGGAATGCCATTACACCTCTTTCTTTCCAGCCTCCCTCTCTGCCTTCCTAAATATGATTTTTTTCCAGCCTTATTTTTGCCCTAGTTTCTAAATGCAGGCCATAATGGTAGCATCAATATACTTTCTCTCTACATTTATGCCTGTCACTCATTAGTTTTGATTAGAATGCTTTTGATATCCATTTGCTCTACTCCAACTTCCTGGAACACTAAGATACCTAGTTCTCTAGTATTCTCATTCATTTAAAACAAAAATCTTTTTTAACTTTAAGTTTTTTATCTTTAAAAACCTGCTTATTTCTCAGCATTTACCTCTGATAATCCTGTTGCTTCTATTTTAATAAACTTATCAGAGTCACAGAGTTAGAGTTTTACAGTAGAATTACGGGCCCTTTGTATGGGGAACGGGGGGTGGTGGGGGAAGAGGGGGTGTGGGTAAGAGGGGGTGTGTGGAGAAAGGGGGGGTGTGGGAAAGGGTGGGAGGGGGAAGGGGGGGTGTGGGAAGGGGGGCGCAGTTGCAGCTCGCACTCTGCTCACCCCACACCTTCAGCTTTCGGCCTCACGCAGCAGCTCCGGGTCCCAGACCGATTTCACACAGAGGCTTTCGGTTCAACTTAAACGTTCCCAGCTCACGCTGCTCTCTGCCCGAACGCTGCTCATGGACTCGGCCCCACCTCCGGGGATTTTATACACTGCGTGTGCCGGAAGGGGCGTTACCTTCACGATGACTGACAGGCGAGAAAAGCAATCTGCTGATCTCACGATTTTTTAAACCTTCATAATTTTTCTAATCACGGATCGGAACAAAGCTTGGTGCGCTTGGAGCAGAGGAGAACGGTGAGTAACGTGGCCAAAAAATCCCAGCGATATAGGTTATGATGTTTGCGCAAATGTGGTCAGAAGTAGTCAAGATGAAAGTTTTAGTAATAGTATAGGTAGATATCTCAGCAGTGGGGATATGTTTCCTACTGTCTGGATCTATCATAATCTGCAATATGTTAAGCACATTCCCACCTCAGTCTCCTCTACAAAGAAAACAAAACCAGCCTATCTAGTCTTTCTTCATAACTGAAATACTTAATACCAGACAACTTCATAGTGAATCTTTGCAATCACATATTTCTAATAGTGCTGCACATAATAGTCCATCTGTGGCCTTTCTAATGATCTATAGTAATATATCAATCTGATTCTCACCATGTGGGCATAAACATAGGCACTTATCATCCTGCACTAGATTTTCAACTTATTTTCCCTGCAAAGACGTTGCTATTAGCAAGATGCATTCTTTGTGATAGCCCTTATGTTAGTTATCACTTCAGTGCCCCTGTGATGTGATCCTTATTTCATGCACCAAACATGAATCACTTGTTAATCTTTCTTACTTGGCTCTCCTTAACCTGTTTAAGTCCAGCAGACAGAAATTTTAACTGTAAATCAATACCTTAAAGTCTCATTTTTCAATGTAATGCCTAACTCCGCAATTCATTTTTCAATACTTCTAACTTATTCATGCATTGCATCTAAACTAGACCACAACATCTGCTCCTTTTTCGTCCATGTTCAGAGGGGCAGCATATCCTTTGAAATTGATTGATACTTCATTGTCACGTGTACTCGGTACAGTGAGAATATTTGTTTGCATACTGTGCAAGGATGCAAGAGTCCTTGCACAGAAGTAAAGAGCATCGACAAAGTTACAAAAGTATTCAATATAGTCCCTCTTCCTTCTTCCCCAACTGCCCCCCCCCAGTCCCTCTTTGTTCTTGGCACCTCCCTCCTCCCCAACGCCGGGTCCCTCTTTGTTCTTGGTGGTACCCCACGTCGGGTTCCTCTTTGTATAATAATGTTTCAGGTCAATGATTATTTCCAGTATTTTCTATCCATCGGACCATCAATTTACCCAGAGCATAACATCAGTTTTCTTGGTAGCTCCTGAAAAATTAAACTTCCTGATGAATTTCTGCTGGATTGCTTCAAAATTTCAGTGTGAGTTGATGGGACGTCTCTGATTCTGGTATGGATATGACAACTTTCAACCTACATTAAAGGTGCAGCCTAGGTGCGCACAATGAAAGGCCAGTGATGTGGAGGAAGGGACCTGAGATTCCCCAATCCATGTGAAATATGTATCTCACAAAATTTTTGCCTCCATTCAAATCGGGCATCTACAGCTATAATCTGCATTCTCCAGCAAGTGTGGTATGTAAGGATATCTGTACCTTTTCCTTTACATTGTCTTACTGCTTTATCATTTCCATTCTTTGCAATTGATATCCTGATTTTAACAATTTATTTTGCAGAGATAAGGATTCATTCAGGTACTGCAATGGTGGAACTCATGGCTATGATAATGAATTTAAAAGCATGCATGTAAGTAACTAAATATATTTAACTGTGTTATATCTAAGGAGTTGACATTTGGGCAGTACTGCGTGTAGTTGAAATTATTTCTTTATTGAAATGCTCTGAACTTAGTATTCATCACTATTCAATGTCAATTTGACACCAATTGACACATTTAGTCTGCTTTCCAATTTCTGCATTCTCGTACAGAATGTCATCTACCATAACTAAATGTTAGAAAATTGCTCAGATTACTGTCCATCTTGAAAATTATAACATAGAAACATAGAAAATAGGTGCAGGAGGAGGCCATTCGGCCCTTTGAGCCAGCACCGCCATTCATTGTGATCATGGCTGATCGTCCCCTATCAATAACCCGTGCCTGCCTTCTCCCCATATACCTTGACTCCACTAGCCCCGAGAGCTCTATCTAACACCACAATGATTTTCCATTAGCTTTCAAATTGCCATGACATATCACAAAAATAGATAGTGTGGCAAGGAAGATACTGTTTCCTTGGTGCTATGACTCAGTACGTGCTTTGGACTGGATCGTGGAATGCATCTGGAAGTTATCAGTTAAAATTAGTGTGGTATATGTGAAAACAATGGAGAGGTAATTTTATGAACCAGTTTTCCAATGGGGTCATTTACAGTCATTGGTGTGCATTATGACTGTAAACTGGTTTTGCTATAATACCAAGTATATGATAGCAATGAGATTGTAATGAAACAATAAGCAACATACTTGCAAAGTTCAAATCAGATATTTTTAATCAGTGACATTTTACACCAGTAGCATTGACTTCTAAAATTATCCTCCAGGTGTAAAATTGACTTTTTTAACTTAAGTAATAAATAGTAAAATATAATTCAATTGCCAACAGAGTTTTCTTGCAAAATGAAAAAAAAAATAGATGTAAATTTGCAAGGTTGAAAATAATAACGCTGATGAAGTTTCTCATTATAATTGTAATTAAAGACTTAAGCCCTGTTTCTTGGAGAATGTTTATTTTGAAAGAATTAAGGCCAATAATTTAATTTAAATTGTCCCTTTGAACACTTTTTAAACTAAATTGTCCAAACTATATTTGCAATTTTGTGTTAACTGCCTTTTGCCTTGATGGAAAATTCCAGACTATCTTCATAGCTAATGGACCTGGCTTTCAATTCAAGACAGAGGTCAATCCATTCGACAATATTGAACTCTACAATCTGATGTGTGGTAGGTGGTTTTAATATTGGAACAAAGTCTACAATTCAAAGGAATTATAATGCTGGAACTTCCCTGGCTCTTGAAAGGCATTTTGAAAATGAAGGTCTTTTCTTGCCAACAATATTCCCCATAGTGAAGGTATAACAGGGCACATTAAGTTTATTCTTGGACAAAAATTACTGGCAGTTAATTCTTGCAACTTGCAGTGTTGCAATTTTAGTGCATCCTCTTGAATGCTTCCATCCTGAAATGGTGTCACTCTTCATTCTGTCTGTTGACCACATGCCATCTACAACCCAGTTATAATACAAACTGTTAGACTTAGCTCAAACTGAGCCCACATTTTTGGAGGTCGCGTAAATGGCACGCCAAGTGGGACAGGCCCTTTACTTGCCATACCAGTGCTACAATTCCAGCACGTGTAGTTTCTTGTGTCTCCAACCCTTCATATCGAGTTGAAGGTAAAGATGAAAGCATTAAGTTGAAGGTACAAAGTCGAAAGTAACAAAATGAAGTGCATCCAACCTTCTGTTCAGAACATCTTTGCTGATGCTGAGTCAGCGACAGGATGGGGGCCCAGATATTTTGGAATCCAATTTTCAGTTTGCCTCAGGCTTGTGCAATCATGAAAGTTGGACACAAGCTAAAGCCTGAGCCATGGAAATCCTCGGTCCTCTAGGGAACTACTTGCTAACGTACAATCCAGTTATTGTGCTTATGACTCATGTATCTTTTTTGTTTTTTTACTTAGCCACTAAACTATTCCTTAAGATGTGCATTAAAACATCCAAACATCTCAGTGTGAAAGTGTTTGTGCCACACTTAAAATTACTATACTCGGCATCCAAAGTCCATTTTTTACTGGTACCTACTCCAAGGCTATCATAAATTCAAGGTCAATTTCTGAGGTGCAGAAAGCTGACATGATTACTTTGTGGTGTTTCTGTTAGATCTATTGGATATCACACCTGCACCTAATAATGGATCTCATGGCAGCTTAAATCATCTGTTGAAGAAACCGAGGAAGAATCCTACTCATCCTCCCGAGGCATCTAGTTTATCGCATTTTATTTTCTCCACACTGAATCCTATTGACAATCTGGGATGTTCATGTGATAATTCAGTAAGTAGAGGACTGGCATTTAAAGAATTGTTTGTAAACTTACGATAGACTCAAAATGCTGGAGTAACTCAGCGGGTCAGCAGCATCTCTGGAGAAAAGGAATGGGTGACATTTCAGGTCGAAACCCTTCATCAGACTGAGAGTCAGTGCAGAGGGAAACTGGAGGTTTGAAACAGTTCAGAACACGGTGGCGCAGTGGTAGAGTTGCTTTCTCCCAGAGACCCAGTTTCCATCCCGACTACGGGTGCTGTCTGTACGGAGTTTGTACATTCTCCCCGTGACCGCGTTGGTTTTTATTATTTATGTGTAAATTGTCCCCAGTGTGTGTAGCAGGCACGTGCCACGACTCAGGGTAGGCCATCAGTCGGCTTTAAAAAAAATCTTAAACCATGCATGCGCAGATTGTTCTCCTCACCGTAAAAATAAAGAATAAAAATAAAGAAAGTAACAATTCAATTTGCCCAAGGCTTCCAAATCTCCTTCATTCTGAATTACTGAATTGGTGGGGGGGGTGGAGGGTGACGGCAGGTGGAGAGATGGTGGGAAAAACGGGAGCACACCGGGACCAGTTGAATCAGTTGTGATCTTATTGAATGACAATACTAGTTCAAGGGACCAATTGGGGGGAGAGTTCCTTTCACAGCGTGTGATGAGTCTGGCCAGGGGTAAAGTTGTGGGGAGGGCAGGAGCGTTGAGAAGGAGGGGGTCGGGGATCATGCCAGCAACTCACTCACTTTCCGCTAAAGATGGAGCTCACAAGGGTCCGTTGTTAGCTGTGTAAGAGGTGGTAACAAATGGATATATAGATGCGAACAGTGGAACTGGCAGGATGATTCGTTTTGGGGAGAGGCAGAGAGAGAAGGAATGCAGGGGTGGCTTGAAATTAGAGAAGTCAACCACTGGGTTGTAAGCTGCCCAAGCAAAATTTGAGGTGTTGTTCCTCCTATTTGCATGTGGCCTCACTTTGAAAGTGGATGAGGCCCAGGACAGAAAGGTCAGTATGAGATTTGGAATGGGAGTTAAAATGTTTGGCAACCGGGAGATCACATAGGCCTAGGTAGACTAAGGATAGGTATTCAGCGAAATGATCACCCAGTTTGCGCTGATATATAGGAATTCACACAGAGAACAATGGATACTGTAGAGAAGGTTGGAGGAGATGCAAGTGAACCTCTGCCTCACCTGGAAAGGCTGTTGGGGTTTCAGGATGGGCTTGAGGGAGGAGGTATAGGGAGAGGTGTTGCATCTCCTGTGGTTGTAAGAACGCGGGGAGGTGGGTGGTTTGGGTGGGAAGAGATGAGTGAACCAGGGAGTTGCGGAGGAAATGGCCTCTGCAGAAAGCGGAATGGGTGGAGATGGGAAGATGCGGCTAGTGTAGGGATCCCGTTGGAGGTGGCAAAAATGTCAGACAATTAGATGCTGTATGCGACGACTCATGGGGTGAAAGATGAGGACTAGGGGGACTCTGTCCCTGATACGACTGGGCAGCGGGGGAGAAGAGCAGAGCTACGGGGTACGAGGAGAAAACGTATCTGAGTTTTATAAAGGGAGTTCTGGAAGAACATTTAAACTCTTAACATCAACAGAATGTTCTTATGCCCCTTAGACTCTTTCAGTTGAGGAAATGAATAAAAGAATCAACCTAACTGCTGATCAAGGTAGGATACTGTAATGGTTTTATGAGTGTTTAACTGTGAAAGCTGTATAGCAGTTCTGCAAATATGCAAAATAGAATGTATTAAGTAGGGGCATCACGATGCAGCCACATGAACTATATTATGACTAAATTATAGCAGCTAATCAACTGCTGTTAAAAAAAAAACACTCAGCAGATACTTATTAATATGAACATGTTTGAAAGATACAAGTGTAAGCATGAGTGAACATGAATAAAGTCATTATTAAAAGAACATCAAATTTTCCAAGAAAGTATTCTGATGAATGGAATGTACAGGCCATCCTTGGGTAAAGAAAGATTGACTTATGGATACTGGTACCTGTACATACCTATAACATTATTCAATTCAAAATCAGACAGATGGGTATACATTCATTCGTACAACTATAGTGTCTCCTATCACTATAGTGCTGTCTGCCTTCACCCTACGCCCCTGTGCCTCAGAGCCAGGACCAGTGCAAAGAACTGGCTACAGCTGCTTTCCCTGCCCTCCAACATTATTCAAAAGGGTATACATGTTTTCGAGGGGAATGGCCACAGGAGATTCCTGCACTCTCTGCCAACTCCCTTTACCTTCCTGCGATCATCCATCTACTTTCTGCCTGCACCTTCGGTTTGACCACCTCACTATCACTGATATTTATGACCCTCTCATCTCCTGGGCAATCTTGAGGTGTTTCAGCTGCAGCTCCAGTTTCCTCACTTAGTCAGCCAGGAACTGCCGCTGGATGGACATACCACATGTGTAGTCCTCGGGGACACTGGAAGTTTCTCTATTCTCCCACATCCTGCAGGAAGTTTCTCCGTTCTCCCACATCCTGCAGGAGGAGCATACTGCTACCCCACCTACATTTAGACTAAAGAAGGAAATCACAATAACAAGGCCTAACCGTGCCTTGCAGTCAGCCTCTGCTCAGCCTTCTCACCAAAGCCTCTCGAGTCTGTACCATTTGACATTATTCAATATACATACATATTACATTATCCCCCATCAAGTAGAAAGAAATTAAATTAGTTTACCAGCAAAAATTTAGAGATATCACCCGTAACAACTATCAGATTAGTCTTTTATTATATTTCTATTATGTCATTTTGGGTCCGCATCAAACCAAGCCTATACATGCCTGGTCGTTGGTTATCTAAATTGAGTCCTTTGTCGGAAACTGGATGAGTGCTGGGAAGGTGGACTGTTCTGCTCATTCTCTACTAACCGGGGAACTGTGCTATTGTATGATGAAAGTCTTGCTGATCTGTATGCAAAACAAAGGATTTCACTGTACCTTGGTACCTTTGATAATAAATAAATCATTGAACCATTGAGGTTTATTCATTTTCAGGGGAGGTCAACACAAATACCTGCTTTCTCAACTTATCGGTGAAATGTTTTTACTTGCATAAAATTCACACTAGAATCACTGTCATAGAAAGAAATAGCACAGAAATTGGCCTTTCAGCCCATTGAGTTTGCACTAGCTATTAACTACCACAAATTAATCTAGCTTTAAATGTATAATGTTAATCTTGTGTCTCTTTTTAGTTAAAACAGCTGAAGGTATAAACATGCCTTATGGAAGACCAAGAGTTTTACAGCACAACAGCAAATATTTTCTCTTGACTCAAGAATTTTACACAACTGGATATAGCTCTGATATTTTAATGCCTCTGTGGAGTGCATATACTGTTACCAAATCGGTAAGTTTGTTGCGTTCATTAACTTTCTCCCGTCACTAAGTATGTACACCGCACTAAAGAAATCGCAACAACACAAATCCAGTCCTGGCTTACAAAAGGAGTAAAATCAATGCAAAATAAGTACTTTACAGAGAGGATGTGATGGTTAAGATGAGTAGCAAAACTGGATTTTTGAAGCTAGTGTTTATGGAAAGGCATGCAAAGGAAAATCATTAAACTAAAAATGATTTAAAAAAATTGAGAACTTTCACAGTAATTGTTGAGGTCATGGATAAGGCAGACTGGCTTTCAACCCATGATGGTTGCATTTCAGTACAAATCCTCAGATTCTCACTTTGCCTTTGACACCAGGCGCTTTCAATACTCTGCAATATCAAGAACTTCGATTAATTAGTAGCAGGCAATGTACGTCATGCAAAGTAACCTTCCATTGACAACAAACATAGAATACAACCTGTCATAGAGAGGGTACAGAGGAGATTTACTAGAATGTTGCCTGGGTTTCAACAGCTAAGTTACAGAGATAGGTTGAATAAGTTAGGTCTTTATTCTCTGGAGCGCAGAAGGTTAAGGGGTGACTTGATAGAGGTCTTTAAAATGATGAGAGGGATAGACAGAGTTAATGTGGACAAGCTTTTCCCTTTGAGAATAGGGAAGATTCAAACAAGAGGACATGACTTTAGAATTAAGGGACAGAGGTTTAGGGGTAACATGAGGGGGAACTTCTTTACTCAGAGAGTGGTAGCGGTGTGGAATGAGCTTCCAGTGGAAGTGGTGGCGGCAGGTTCGTTGGTATCATTTAAAAATAAATTGGATAGGCATATGGATGAGAAGGGTATGGAGGGTTATGGTATGAGTGCAGGCAGGTGGGACTAAGGGAAAAAAGTTGTTCGGCACGGACTTGAAGGGCCGAGATGGCCTGTTTCCGTGCTGTAATTGTTATATGGTTATATGGTTAACATGTTTTCGGCTATACTGGTTGAGAGATTATTGTTTGTGGCATTGGGAGAATTCCCTTTCCTTATTTAATGCTGGTACAAAAACTCTTATTTGCAGGACAAGTAGGCATGGTCTCATTTTAACATCCCATGTAAACTAACTGCTATTCGGTACATTCTCCCCTTGACCCTTCGGCCCACTGAGTCCACACCGAATAGAGATCCCCACACACTAACGCTATCCTACACACACTAGGGACAATTTACAATTATACCAAAGCCAATTAACCTACAAACCTTATGTCGTAGGAGTATGGGAGGAAACCGGAGAAAACCCACCCAGGTCACAGGAAGAAGGTACAAACTCTATACAAACAGCAGCCATAATGAGGAGTGAACCCGGGTCTCTGGCGCTGTCAGGCAGCTACTCTATTGCTGCGCCACCATACAACCTCTAGTTGCGAAATATGTATAGAATACAAAGGAAGTTAATTATCAGAACTAAGCAAAAAATCATAACTTATTTTATGGTAAATTCACAACATTTGAATATCCTTGTAGAAGAATGAAACTGCACAACTGTCAGAGTAGCTTTTCAGAGCCAGCAATGTCAGCCTGATACTAAAGACCCAATTATCCTGGCTGAATGTTTCTTGTTATTTTCTTTTGCACTGAGAATCAAATATAAGTTGTTTAATTTCATAACAACAGCATTTCCTGTGAAGATGGTGGGGATTTAACAATTTCTGCATTTGAGTGCAGACATCAGATGCCAGAAGTTGGTCTGAGTTTTGCACGGTAGCAGTGCCATGTATTTTCATTGAAACAACCTAATTTCTGGGCCTAGAATTGTCGGGAAGAGACAGGAACAGAAAGACTAAGTAAGAGAGGAAAGAAAACAAGAGAGGAAAGAAAACAAGTGTCGGGAAAAGTGAGCAATGGGAGGTGGGTAAGAAACTGAAATGCAACTGAAACAACTGGAAAGCAAAACAGGAGAAATCGTGTGGTGCAGAGAGATCAAGAGAGGAAAT
Source organism: Raja brachyura (assembly GCA_963514005.1). The sequence continues at coordinate 58,532,292 of OY740785.1, forward strand.
AAATAGACGTGAAAAGTGATGTTCTGATAATGAGGAAAAAATAGATAAAAATGCAAAAGAATATGAAATGAGAGAAAATGGAGGCATCAACAACTAGCAATAAGTCCAAGTAAAACTCACTGGAATGTTAGTGCATGGGCGAGATGTGGAAGTGGTTGTGGTTTGGTGACCAATAATGGAGTGTTTGTGCTGTGGGAGTGAAAGCCGTGAATCATTAAAATAATCCTAACAGAACAAAAACCCATGGAAAGAAAACAATTTCTCCACATCCTTCGTAAGATTCCAACTTTAATACTAACCCAAGCCACATTAGGACATAACCTTGCACGGTATATGTTTCATGTGACAATTAGCGGTTTTGTTCTCTCTACTTCAATTCACAAGCAAAATAACAGAGCTTTTACAGCAGGTCTGGTGAAGATCTGCATTCTTCTTCTTAAGCCACAAGAAGGTGTATGATGGGGACATGAGCCTTGTGAGGTACATGAGCTAATTTGAAACTATCAGTAGGTACTGCTGCTTATTAGTTGGGCTGAAGGTGACTCATTTCCACTCCAGGTGTGTGCATTCAGAGATGGTTGACAAGGTCAATGTGGGAGCCACAGTTTCAGTCATGTGTGGGGTAGGAGTTGTTTGATGGGGGGGAAGCAGGTGGGTAGTTGTGGAGGTGGTTTGCTGCTTCTAACATTTATTCTGGGCTTGTGTCACATGGACTTGAAGTTCTCATTGCCATCCTTCATGCTTCTCCATTTTGAATAGTCATGTGCCAGGGAGTCAGTGAGAATGTTACATGTTGTCTAGAGTCATTTCCTATCTCCATTGGCTGTCATTTGTGTTACAGGGCCCATTACAATCCAGTGAATAATATCAATGGTCTCAGAGCTAGGGGCATTGCCTAGGAGAGGCATTGACATTACTTTGTGTACACTGCCAAGGGATTTGTAGATTTATGCAGAATTAAATTGAGTTTATTGTTAGATCCACAAGTACGGTGAGGTACAGGTACAGTGTAAATCTTGCTTTACCTTTTCAGACTAAGCCTTTTTATTATGTTTAACCTTTTTCTGTATTTCACCAACAGGGAGTTCTACCTCTGCCTTCAGTCATTCCCTTCTGCCTACGACCTGATCCTCGAATCTTTGCAAATAATAGCCAGCAGTGTTCAGATCTTAACGCCACATTGAACATGAGCTTTGACTTTCTTTATCCTCCAAGTAAGTGAATTTGGTATAGCTTGACATTGACAAGAAGCACTCAATGTGTTAAGGAATCTCAGTTAAACACCATTAGCCAATGGTAGTGGTACAATCCCACTACATTCAAAACTGGTTATCCTGGTGGCCATCATTCCGAGTTGTAACTCACAATCTGGAAAACCTTTCCATCCGAGAGGTCCAAATGCAGCATATGTTAGAATATGGATTTCTAGAACAGGATTTCACCTTGAAAAGGTCAATGAAGGACTGTGGAACTGTGATTGAATATTGTGCAAAGGTCGATGGCAAACTTCTTTTCTGTAAGTCAACTGGCCAAAGGCATTTGCTGTTCAAATCTTGTGAGACTATGATTTATTTGATTGATCTTAGAGTTGGGGGAGGGGGGAGCGCGGTTAGTGAAGGGATTCAGATTAGGTTAGTTCAGACCAGAATATTATTTCCATTCAATAATATGTGATGGTGTTTTTGCAGATCTCAAAAACAACACTGAGCAAATTGATGCATTAATTACCAGCAACCTTGTGCCTATGTATCAAGCTTTCAAAAGTAAGTGTGATAAATCTGTGATTGATAATTTCCTTGGTAACCATGATTCTATGTCTCCAATTTCTTGCTTTATTAAATAACTTATTATTTGAGGTACATCAGATGAAACCCTTTCAAGTTAACTATTTTATTAACAAAATGTTTGCAACCTTTTGTAAGTTTACTGATGATGCAAAAGTGGCTGGTTTTGTAGAGCAAGAGGGATCTAGGAGTGCAGGTGCATGGTTCCTTGAAGGTGGAGTCACAAGTAGATCGAGTGGTCAAAAAGGCTTTTGGCACTTTGGTCTTCATCAGTCAGAGTATTAAGTATAGAAGTTGGGAGGTCATGTTGCAGTTGTATAAGATGTTGGTGAGGCCACATTTGGAGTATTGTGTTCAGTTCTGGCCACTGAAACTATAGTTCGGAAACTATAGGAAAGATGTTGTCAAGCTGGAAAGGATACAGAGAAAATTTACGAGGATGTTGCCAGGACTAGAAAGTCTGAACTATAGGGAGAGGTTGAGTCGGCTGAGACTCTATTCCTTGGAGCACAGGAGGATGAGGTGTATAAAATCATGAGAGGACTAAATCGGGTAGATATTCAGAATCTCTTGCCCAGAGTAGGTGAATCGAGGACCAGAGGGCATAGATTTAAGGTGGAGTGGAAAAGCTTTAATAGGAATCTGAGGGGTAATTTTTTCGCACAAAGGGTGGTTGGTGTATGGAACAAGCTGCCAGAGGAGGTAGTTGAGGCAGGGATTATCTCATTGTTTATGAAACAGTTAGATATGTACATGAATAGAACAGGATTGGAGTGATGTGGATCAAATGTGGGCAGATGGGACGAGTGTAGCGGGGGCTTGTTGGCTGGTGTGGGCAAGTTGGGCTGAAAGGCCTGTTTCCACACTGCATCACTCTATGCCTCTAAATGATTCTAACACAAGGCTATGAAATGGTGGTGAAATACTTTTAATGATTTTGAAATTGAACACTAATTATACTGCAGTTTTTCTATGTCTCGGTGTTTGTGGTGGAAATTAGGTTTAAACATGAGCTAATGTTTGGTTTGCTGTTAAATTACTTGGCATACACCCACTTATTGTGTAAGGCACAGTTTATATAATTGGATCACTGGAATAAGCTCTGGAAGCCAATATTATCCCAAATCATACAGAAATTAATCTATATTTCAGACAAAATAGAGAGGGGGTGACAGAGGTGAAGGTGTGGCTTTACTAATCAGGGAAAATGTCATGATGGTACACAGAGAAGACATACTGGAGGGCATGTCTCGTGAAGCATTATGGATTGAGCTCAAAAATACGAAAGAAGCAACTACTCTAATGGGATTATATTATAAACCACCCAGTAGCCAGCAGAAGATAGAGGATCAGATATGTAGACAGATTTCGGAAGGATGCAAGAAATACAAGTTGTTGTAGTGGGTGACTTTAACTTCCCCAAAATGGACCGGGACTTACTCACGGCAAAATTAGTTATGCATATCAAAGAAGGTTTCCTTAAACAATATACAGATAGTCTGACTCAAGGCGGGACCATACTGGACCTTGTCTTGGGAAATGAGCCGAGCCAGATGACTGGTGTTGCAGTGGAAGAAGAATTTGGAGACAGTGCTCACAACACCATAGATTTTCAGATTATTTTGAATAGGGACAGGTTTAGATGTTGGGGGAAGGTACTTAATTGGGGCAAGGCAGATTACAATGTTTTTAGGCAGGAGCTAAGGAGGGTAGATTGGGAGCAGTTGTTCTTGGGGTTGTCTACAGATGACATGAGGGAGTTGTTTAAAGGTCAGTAGATCAAAGTGCAGGATCAGCATATTCCAGTCAGGAGGATGCTGCCTGAACTAGAAAGACTAGTAAAACAACCGTGGATGACCAAGAAGGTTATAAATTTGGTCAGGATGAAAAATGGCCTGGAAGGAGACATATTTAAGAAGGTGGCATCAGACAGGGCTTACAAGGAATATAAAGCGAGTAGGAAAGAACTCGTGGGCAATTAGAAGGGCCAAGAGGGACCATGGAATATAATTGGCAAGTCAGATTAAGGATAATTCCAAGGCTTTTTATACATACATTAAATATAAAGATGGTGTCTAGGGAGAAGGTAGCACAGCTCAAAGATAAAGGAGGGATTGTATGCTTGAAGTTGGAGGATGTCAGAGAGGTACTAAACTACTTTGCATCTGTATTCACGGAGGGAAAGGAGAACGAGATCAGTTTGGAGCATGCAAATATCCTTGGGCAGTTTGTGATCGGGATGAAGGAGATACTGTGGCTCTTTTGAAGAACATTAAAGTGGATGTCCCTAGGGCCTGATGTGATCTATCCCAGGTTGTTGAGCGAGACAAGAGAGTTGATTATGGGGGCCTTGACGAGGATCTTTGTTTCTTCTCTAGCCACTGCGAGGTCTCAGAAGTCTGGAGGGTGGGCAATATTGTTCCTTTGTGTAAGAAAGGATGTAGAGAGAATTCAGGAAATTATTGGCTAGTGAGCCTCATGTCAGTGGTAGGGAAACTGTCGGGAGAGAATTCTTCAAGATAGGATTTACTCCCATCTGGAAGAGAATGGGCTAATTAGGGATAGCCAACATGGCTATGTATGTGGCATGTCATCATAACTCACTAACTTGATTGAATTGTTGATGAGGTGACAAAGGGGATTGATGAGATAGGGCGGTGGATGTTGATACATGGATTTTAGTAATGCTTTCAATAAGGTCCCTCATAGTAAGCTGATCCAGAAGATTAAGATGTATGAGATTCACAATGACTTGGTTGTGTGGATTCAGAACTGGCTTATTCATAGAAGACAGAGGGTTGGGGCTGAAGGTAGATATTTTGGCTGGACGCCTGTGACCAGTGGAGTTCCACAGGGTTCTCTAGGACGATAGGACGCCTGCTGTTTGTGATATATATAAATGATCGTGATAGAAATGTAGATGGGTTGGTGAGTAATGCCCCTGTCCCACTTAGGAAACCTGAACGGAAACCTCTGGCGACTTTGCGCCCCACCCATGGTTTCCGTGCAGTTCCCGGAGGTTTTTGTCCTCCAGCAACCACCTTCAACTAGCATCGCAACCGGCTTCGACTAAAAAATTACCGATTTTTAAAACGTAAACCACATTCGACCATCAGGGAGACTGACAAAAACATCCGGGAACCGCACGGAAACCTTGGGTGGGGCGCAAAGTCTCCAGAGGTCTCCGTTCAGGTTTCCTAAGTGGGACAGGGGCATAAGACTGCTGATGACACCAAAATTGGTGGCGATGCATTGAGGGATGCTGTTAGAAGATACAGTGGAATATAGATCAGCTGCAGAAATGGGCAGAGAAATGGAAGATGGAGTTTCTCCCGGGTAAGTGACAGGTATTGCACTTTGGGAGGTTGAATGTGAGGAGCGAGTATAAACTTAATGGCACGATCCATAACAGCACTGATATTCAGTGGGATCTTGGAGTCTTAGGTTCACAGCTCATTAAAGATGGCAGAACAAGTAGATAGGGTGGTAAAACAACTGTATGGTATGCTTGCTAGGGGCATTAAATACGTCAGGAGGTTATGATGCAGCTCTATATGATGCAAAACATGTGCAGACAGATGAGATCAATTTAATTAGGAATCATGTTTGGCACAAGCATCGTGGGCCGAAGGATCTGTTCCTGTGCTGTACTCTTCTATGTTCTAGAAACCCGCACATTCATAGCAGAGAGAACAATGGGAGAGTATAAACTAGCATATTTCAAGAGAATAGCGCTCTTAAAGATAGCGGAGTCAAGTGATATGGGGAAAAGGCAGCAACGGGGTACTGATTGTGGTTGATCAGCCATGATCACATTGAATGGCGGTGCTGGCTCGAAGGGCCGAATGGCCTACCCCTGCATCTATTGTCTATTGTCTATAGTGGGGGTAGTGATAAATAAAAATCAACAAGCAGACAAGATAATTGAACCTTTTGATGAGTACATTGAAAGATGGCAATTTGGAATGGGTATTAAAAAGGGAGATTATGGGAAGATAACCCAGTGTGGCTATTGGTGACAAAACCTCCACTGTGTGGAAACAAGGTGAGGATAGTACATTTAAAAGAATATCAATTTGTAAGTATGATGTCCTTAGAATGCACAAAAAAATGTGACATAGACACCAATTACCACTGTGTTACCTCTGCTATAAAAACCTAGTATTGTTCAGAATTCCCAGCAATATAATTACTGCAATATCTATACAAAGATTACTTCAGACTCAAGAAATCTTGAAAAAGAAATCAAGGATGGACAATATCAAACTACATGTCTCCAAAAGATAAAGCACAACATTTGGAAAGATATTTCTTGCAATGAATCAGCTACAGATAAAAAGTATGAAAGCTTAAAATAAATTATTATTTTTAGAAGCCTGTTACTGTGTCATGGAAAATAAAGGGAATTATATGGAAATGTCTAAGAATGGGGTATTAAACAGATTTTTTTATTTATTACATTTCAAAATAACCAAGTTCTTATTATTTTGTAGTAATTTGGCATTACTTTCACATGATTATGCTGCCAGAGATGGCTGTGCTGAAAAATGGAGTCAATGTATTGAGTGGACCAGTATTTGACTATAATTATGATGGTCACTTTGATACACCTAACCAAATAAAAAAGTAAGAAATAAGTGTTTTTTGTACTTTATATTTGTTTGATACAAAATGTAAACTTTGACTTCCATTGGGTGAGAGCATAATTAAGAAATATTGAAAGAATAAGCCAACTTAGGATGACCAACCTATTTAAAATTCCTGAAGTGATTTATTTACCAAATGTAAATAAGGTAATTATTTACCAAATGTAGCAGAAATTGCTAAAAATGTATTATTATAGCTCATTTTGTTTTGTTTAGTCTGGACGTGTAAAGCCACAAAGTCTGGAAAACTGCCAGTTGCTTCAGTGACTCTAAGGCATTTATTTAACAGGATATGCAAGGTGTAACACGTTTATGGGTAGTTCGGAAGCATTCCCACTTTTGAGTTAGAAGTTTGCAGATTCAGGATTTACTCCACTGACCTGAGTATCTATGACCAGCTGTTGTTCCATTGTTGTACTAAAGCAGTTGCCATATTTATGATTAGATGTTAAATTGAGATCCTGTCTGTTTTCTTCTGTGGATGGAAAAGATCTTTTAGTTTGAATACTTGTCAATCCCACATTGAATATATTAAATGGCATGTTCCAGTGCTGTCCTGTCCCATGTTCCATGGTTCTGCCCCTGCAGCTCTGGGGAGGTGAACTGCAGAGAGTAATTTTGTATGGCACCATTCTGTAGTGTCCTTCCATTTAATTGATTGATTAAAGGATACAGCATGGAAACAGAGCTTTTGTCCCACTGAGTCCATGCCAACCTTCGATCACACGTTCACATTAGCTCTATGTTATCCCACTTCCCACACCCTGGGGTCAATTTGCAGAGGCCGATTAACCTACAAGCCCGTATGTCTGGGATTTGGGAAGAAACCAGAGAACCCAGTGGAGAGCCACGTGGTCATGCAAACTCCACACAGACAGCACCTGAGGTCAGGATTGAATCCAGGTCCCTGTCCCTGTGGGGTAGCAGCTTTATCAGGTGTGCCACTGTACCACATAACAATGTTTTTTAAATTCTTCCTTCCTTCTGAGAGCAGAAATCCCTCCTCATCTTGGTTTTAAACTGGAGATAGTGATCATGAATAAATAGATATTTCCAAGGAAAGTGCAATATTTTATTTCAAGACATCAAATCTCTTAAAGAGCAAATTATTTTTTGGGATAATGCCAGAGTGTTAAATGACAAGATTGTTTTGCAATTCTGAAAATCAGGATTACATCCAAACCAGCACAAAAATCAACAGATGACAGTATCCAGCCTGAAAATTTAAAAAATGCTGATATAACCATATAACAATTACAGCACGGAAACAGGCCATCTCGGCCCTTCAAGTCCGTGCCGAACAACTTTTTTCTCTTAGTCCCACCTGCCTGCACTCATACCATAACCCTCCATACCCTTCTCATCCATATGCCTATCCAATTTATTTTTAAATGATACCAACGAACCTGCCGCCACCACTTCCACTGGAAGCTCATTCCACACCGCTACCACTCTCTGAGTAAAGAAGTTCCCCCTCATGTTACCCCTAAACCTCTGTCCCTTAATTCTAAAGTCATGTCCTCGTGTTTGAATCTTCCCTATTCTCAAAGGGAAAAGCTTGTCCACATTAACTCTGTCTATCCCTCTCATCATTTTAAAGACCTCTATCAAGTCCCCCCTTAACCTTCTGCGCTCCAGAGAATAAAGACCTAACTTATTTAACCTATCTCTGTAACTTAGCTGTTGAAACCCAGGCAACATTCTAGTAAATCTCCTCTGTACCCTCTCTATTTTGTTGACATCCTTCCTATAATTGGGTGACCAAAACTGCACACCATACTCCAGATTTGGTCTCACCAACGCCTTGTACAATTTTAACATTACATCCCAGCTTCTATACTCAATGCTCTGATTTATAAAGGCTAGCATACCAAAAGCTTTCTTTACCACCCTATCTATATGAGATTCCACCTTCAAGGAACTATGCACGGTTATTCCCAGATCCCTCTGTTCAACTGTATTCTTCAATTCCCTACCGTTTACCATGTACGTCCTATTTTGATTTGTCCTGCCAAGGTGTAGCACCTCACAGTTATCAGCATTAAACTCCATCTGCCATCTTTCAGCCCATTTTTCCAACTGGCCTAAATCACTCTGTAGACTTTGGAAATCCTCTTCATTATCCACAACACCCCCTATCTTGGTATCATCTGCATACTTACTAATCCAATTTACCACCCCTTCATCCAGATCATTGATGTACATGACAAACAACAAAGGACCCAACACAGATCCCTGAGGCACCCCACTAGTCACCTGCCTCCAACCCGACAAACAGCCATCCACCATTACTCTCTGGCTTCTCCCATTCAGCCACTGTTGAATCCATCTTGCTATTCCTGCATTTATACCCAACAGTTGAACCTTCTTAACCAACCTTCCATGAGGAACCTTGTCAAAGGCCTTACTGAAGTCCATATAGACAACATCCACTGCTTTACCCTCGTCAATTTCCCTAGTAACCTCTTCAAAAAATTCAAGAAGATTAGTCAAACATGACCTTCCAGGCATAAATCCATGTTGACTGTTCCTAATTAGACCCTCTTTATCCAGATACTTATATATATTATCTCTAAGTATCTTTTCCATTAATTTGCCCACCACTGAAGTCAAACTAACCGGTCTATAATTGCTAGGTTTACTTTTAGAGCCCTTTTTAAACAATGGAACAACATGCGCAGTACGCCAATCCTCGGGGACTATTCCCGTTTCTAATGACATTTGAAATATTTCTGTCATAGCCCCGGCTATTTCTACACTAACTTCCCTCAATGTCCTAGGGAATATCCTGTCAGGACCTGGAGACTTATCCACTTTTATATTTTTCAAAAGTGCCAGTACTTCTTTTACTTTGAAACTCATAGTATCCATAGCTACTCTACTAGTTTCCCTTACCTCACATAATTCAATATCCTTCTCCTTGGTGAATACCGAAGAAAAGAAATTGTTCAATATCTCCCCCATCTCTTTTGGCTCTGCAGATAGCTGTCCAGTCGGTCTCTCCAATGGACCAATTTTATCCCTTGTATCCTTTTGCTATTAATATAGCTGTAGAAACCCTTTGGATTTACTTTCACCTTACTTGCCAAAGCAACCTCATATCTTCTTTTAGCTTTTCTAATTTCTTTCTTAAGATTCTTTTTACATTCCTTATACTCCTCAAGCACCTCATTTGCTTCATGCTGCTTATAATTATTGTAGATCTCCCTCTTTTTCCGAACAAGATGTCCAATTTCCCTTGAAAACCAGGGCTCTTTCCAATTTTTACTGGTTCTTTTCAACCGAACAGGAACATAAAGATTTTGTACTCTTAAAATTTCCCCTTTAAATGTCCTCCATTTCTCCTCTACATCTTTCCCATAAAACAAAATGTCCCAGTTCACTCCTTTTAAATCATCTCGCATCTCGTTAAAGTTAGCCTTTCTCCAATCAAAAATCTCAACCCTAGGCCCAGTTCTGTCCTTCTCCATAATTATATTGAAACTAATGGTATTGTGATCACTGGACCCGAAGTGCTCCCCTACGCATACCTCCGCCACCTGTCCCGTCTCATTTCCTAACAGGAGGTCCAGCACTGCCCCTCCTCTAGTAGGCACCTCTATGTATTGCTGCAAAAAACTATCCTGCACACATTTTACAAACTCCAAACCATCCAGCCCATTTACAGAATGTGTTTCCCAGTCTATGTGTGGAAAGTTGAAATCTCCCACAATCACTACCTTGTGCTTACTACTAATATCTGCTATCTCTTTACATATTTGCTCTTCCAATTCTCGTTCCCCATTTGGCGGTCTATAATATACCCCTATAAGTGTTGCTACACCTTTCCCACTTCTAAGTTCCACCCAAATAGCCTCCCTAGATGAGCCCTCCAATCTATCCTGCCAAAGCACTGCTGTAATATCTTCCCTGACTAGCAATGCAACACCTCCACCTCTTGCCCCTCCAATTCTATCACACCTGAAGCAACGAAATCCTGGAATATTTATTTTCCAATCACAGCCCTCCTGCAACCATGTTTCACTGATCGCCACAACATCATACTTCCAGGTGTCTATCCAGACTCTAAGCTCATCCACCTTTCTGACAATGCTCCTAGCATTAAAATATGCACATTTAAGAAACCCCCCCTCTCTTGTTCTCTGTTTATTTCCTTTTTTTTCTTTCTCCTCTTGTGTCCGAGTGCTTCCCTTTTCTGCTTCCTGCCTCCCATTCTGTCTACTAGCTTTTGCTATTTGCATCCCTCGCCCCAACCATTCTAGTTTAAAGTCTCCCCAGTGGCCTTTGCAAATTTCCCCGCCAGGATATTGGTCCCCCTCGGGTTCAAGTGCAACCCATCCTTTCTGTACAGGTCCCACCTACCCCAAAAGAAGCCCCAATGATCCAGAAACTTGAATCCCTGCCCTCTGCACCAGTCTTTCAGCCAAGCATTTATCCTCCACCTTGCTCCATTTCTACTCTCACTGTCACGTGGCACAGGCAGTAATCCTGAGATTGTTACCTTTTTGGTCCTTTTCCTCAACTCTCCTCCCAAGTCCTTAAATCCTCCCTTCAGGACCTCTTCCCTTTTTTTACCTATGTCATTGGTACCTATATGTACCACGACCTCAGGCTCCTCTCCCTCTGATTTGAGGATATCTTGGACACGTTTAGACACGTCCAAGACCTTGGCACCAGGGAGGCAGACCACCATCCTGGTCTCCCGACTGCGTCCACAGAATCGCCTATCCGACCCCCTAACAATAGAGTCCCCAATTACTATTGCCCTCCTCTTTTTTCCCCTACCTTTCGGAGCAACAGGGCCGGTCTCTGTGCTGAAGGCCCGTCCGCTGTCGCTACCCTCGGGTAGGCTGTCACCCCCATCCGTACTCAAACAGGAGTACTTATTTGCCAGGTGTACTGACATTGGAGTACTCACTCGTTCATGCCTCTGCCCCTTGCCCTTCCTTAGCGTGACCCACATGTCTCTCTCCTGTGGTTTTGGAGTGACCACCTCCCTATAACTCTCCTCTATCACCTTTTCACTCTCCCTGACCAGGCAGAGGTCATCGAGCTGCTGCTCCAGGATCCTAATACGGTCCCTTAGGAGCCCCATCTCTCTGCACCTGATGCAGATGTGGACGTCAAGAGGGCCATCCGACACCATGACCTCCCACATCTGACATGCAGTACAGTACACTGCTCTGGCTGACATTCTCTCACCTTACCCTGGATCGATATCAGTATAATATAATGGAAACTGCTAGGAGAAATCAGCAGGTATCTGACTCAAACAGCTGCTCCCTCTGCACCTTTACTAACCCCCTGTACCTTTACTCACCCCCTGTACCTTTACTCACCCCCTGTACCTTTACTCACCCCCTGTACCTTTACTCACCCCCTGTACCTTTACTCACCCCCTGTACCTTTACTCACCCCCTGTACCTTTACTCACCCCCTGTACCTTTACTCACCCCCTGTACCTTTACTCACCCCCTGTACCTTTACTCACCCCCTGTACCTTTACTCACCCCCTGTACCTTTACTCACCCACTGTACTTTTAACCAGAAAGCAGAAATACTAACCAGAGGCTCCACCCAATCAGCTGCTTCCTCTAGTCTGCTTCCACCAATCAGCGGCTTCCACCAGAAACCTCCCTATTCAGAATGGAATGTTCCGGATTTCGGTAAAAACAAGCTCCTGACCCTCCTCCACTCGCTCCAACGGTCCCGGGCCTCTGCCTGAACAAGCCCCGTGCTGGATTTATCTACTCACCGCTCCTGACCCTCCTCCACTCGCTCCAACTGTCCCGGGCCTCTGCCTGAACAAGCCCCGTGCTGGATTTATCTACTCACCGCTCCTGACCCTCCTCCACTCGCTCCAACGGTCTCGGGCCTCTGCCTGAACAAGCCCCGCGCTGGGTTTATGTACTCACCGCTCCTGACCCTCCTCCACTCGCTCCAACGGTCTCGGGCCTCTGCCTGAACAAGCCCCGCGCTGGGTTTATGTACTCACCGCTCCTGACCCTCCTCCACTCGCTCCAACGGTCTCGGGCCTCTGCCTGAACAAGCCCCGCGCTGGGTTTATGTACTCACCGCTCCTGACCCTCCTCCACTCGCTCCAACGGTCTCGGGCCTCTGCCTGAACAAGCCCCGCGCTGGGTTTATGTACTCACCGATGATGCAGGAATTCTGAAATAATACCAGAAAATGTTGAAATACTCAGCAGGTCAGGCCACATATACTGGAAGAGACTTAGATATAAAACAGTACTTCATAATTAACCAAAAATCAATTCCACAACTACATCTCAACTCTTTAGTCCATGTTCTCACTCTCTAACTGCCCTCTTTCACCGATGACCTTGTTTACAGCTTTTCCCCATATTCACCCCGATTCTAACCTATCACCCTCCCCATCCCGTGTGCAGTTTAATAAAATCTGCCTTTGCCTCCTCCCCAGTTCTGACTAAACAACTTGTATCTGAAATGTTAATTCTGTTTCTTTTGACACATATGCAACCTGCCCTGATGAGTATTACCAGCATTTTATGTTTTCAATTGGCATCCCATTTGAATCTGGTTAAACAAATCAACAACATGAACCGTCTCATGTTCTCATATCAGACTGGCTCACCAGTAGGCTACTGCATAAATGTTGCTAATTGACCTCACTCCAAATATTGGCCTGGGCTTTGCTCAGTTTTGGTGGCAGATCCAGGGAAAACAGCAGGCCTTTCTCAACATTAATCTTGGGTGCTGTCTGTATGGCATTTGCATGTTCTCCCTGTGACTGAGGGTTTCCTCCAGGTGCTCCTGTCTCCTCCCACATCCTAACAACCTGTGGACATGTAGGTTAATTTGCATCTGTGATATTGGCCTCAATGTGTAGGGTATGGGTGAGATAACATGGAGCTAGTGTAAATATGTGATCAATGGTCAGTGTGAGCTACAAGGGTTGAATGGCCTATTTCCATGCTGTAACTCTTAAAAAATAAAGGAGTTTTGGGCATGGCCAGTCTCACTGCCATTCACTGGCCAATTCACTGCCACTGCTCAGGGCCTCGTCATTCAGCTTCCAGACTGTGTGGGGAAAAACAAGAATGAATGGGTAGATCTGATGAAGGAGAATTCAGGCAAGTGTAGCTGTGGGATTCATTCAAATTATACATTATAAAATACTGGCACTGACACTGATAAAATTGTGACATTTTTTGAATTACTTCTCATCTTATTTCTCCAGGTATGTTAATAATACAAAGGTCCCCATTCCTACGCATTTTTACGTAATCCTTACCAGCTGTAATAACACTGTTCAGACTCCCCTGACTTGTGAAGGCCCACTGAATGTGATGTCATTCATTCTACCACATCGAGTGGATAACAGTGAAAGTTGCCCGGTAAGTACAGCCAACAGACTTTCAGTTCTTAACATATACTGATTTCTTTTCACAAGGCCCCAGCTTTGTACTGATCTTGATGCATTTCCAACCTGTTTTCTTCTGGACTAACCACCTCCCAAATAGTTCTTGATCCTGTTTTGGGTCTTTAACAAGCACATCTGCTAAGATTCCTGAAGCAGCCCGTGAATACTCTGGAAATACCCAGCTGCCAAGATATAACTTCAGCAAGGATGTGGGGGTGAATCAGGGACACAGGAGAAACATTCTGCTCCTCTTCCCTGGTTAAATCAGATGGAAGAAATAACAGCAAATCTTTACCTTAAAACACTGCACGTCTGTTTTATCAATGTTATACTGTTAACTTCATGGACAAGCAGAAACAGTGTCTGAAACAATTATTCATGAAGAGCGTATCTTTATGCGCAAGAATCTTTAAAAACACTATGTGGAGTTTGCATGTTCTCTCGATGACCATGTATGTTTCCCCCGAGTCCTCCTGCATCCCAAAGATGTTCTTTCTGCTTGGTTGGTTGATTAATTGGCAGTGTATGGTGTCACAAGTGTAGGTGGGTAGTAAGAGGATTGAGGGTGTTGATGGCATGTGGGAAGAATGTTTGGGGAAACTAAGTAGGGGAGAAGGATTATACTAAATGCCACTTTAGAGTTAATGGACAGACTGGCCTCCTCTATCGTGAGAGAAAATGGGAATTTTTTGATAGGAGCAGGAGCTTCTCCGTTCCTTGATCTTTTACCACAACCATCTTTCTCCAATGTCTCCAGACTTTTTTTATCACATGAAAATCCAAAAATCTGTTTCGACAAATAACCATCCACTGTCCTTTCATAGAAACATAGAAACATAGAAAATAGGTGCAGGAGTAGGCCATTCAGCCCTTCGATCCTGCACCGCCATTCAATATGATCATGGCTGATCATTCAACTCAGTATCCTGTACCTGCCTTCTCTCCATACCCCCTCATCCCTTTAACCACAAGGGCCACATCTAACTCCCTCTTAAATATAGCCAACGAACTGGCCTCAACTGCCTTCTGTGGTAGAGAATTCCACAGATTCACCACTCTCTGTGTGAAAAATGATTTTCTCATCTCGGTCCTAAAAGACTTCCCCCTTATCCTTAAACTGTGACTGCTTGTCCTGGACTTCCCCAACATCGGGAACAATCTTCCTGCATCCAGCCTGTCCAACCCCTTAAGAATTTTGTAAGTCTCTATAAGATCCCCCCTCAATCTTCTAAATTCCAGCGAGTACAAGCCGAGTCTATCCAGTCTTTCTTCATATGGAAGTCCTGCCATCCCAGGAATCAGTCTGGTGAACCTTCTCTGTACTCCCTCTATGGCAAGAATGTCTTTCCTCAGATTAGGTAAAAAATTCAAATGGTTCGCCATGCTTTATCTGAAGAAATAGATAGTTGATCTCATGTTTTGAGAATCTGATCTCTCGTTGTAATCTTCTCACCTTGAAGAACCATACTTCCTCGATATACCCTCTCAAGACACTTGAAAATATTAGATTTGAATTAAATCATCTTTTGATCATCTAAACTGAAGTAAAGGACCTAATCTAAATCTCCCCCATTCCAGGAGTCATTTCAGTAGATTTAAATTGCGTTCCCTCAAGTGGCAATATATCAGTTCTTAGACATCAAGACCAAAATTAACATAGAATTCCAGGTACAGTCCCACCAGTCCTACATTAATATAGTAAGGCTTCCTTACTCTAATCCCTTTGGAATAAAGACAAACCATTTATCTTCCAAATTCCTAATTTCACCTGCATATTAGCTTCCTGCAATTTACTTGCAATTAGACCCAGATCCTCCAACACCAACATTTCACAAATGTGAAAAAAATCCTGCATTTTATTTTCTTACTGAAGTGTTCATGAAACCTTTTTTGTATATTTCATGCATAAGGACTTTATGAAAAAGCAAATTGTTGAGTGTCTAGCAAGTGCAATTGATGAAGGAAAAATTGAAGGTGATAGGGTTTTTTAAGGATTTATGTCAAGATCAGCCATTCATAGAAAGTATCATGGCTGCATGTTGTAGGTCAACCATTCTATCTATTAGGTTCAATTAAGGCACATGCACTGCATGACCCCACCCCCAATCTGAAGAAAAAATTGAAACAGCAGGTTTACATTTCAGGTTTGAGGTCTCTGGTGAGGTCAAAAAAGAAATATGAAATGTGCTGTATCATCGATAAATATTTTAGCTTGTCCCATTCTGGACACATCACTAATCACATAAATAAACCATCTAAAGGCATATGATTGAAACATGATCCAGCAAAATTTTCCAACCTGCAAGCAGCAAAAGTCTTAATATTATTTGACTGTGTAATAGATTTACAGTTCCTGTATCTTTTTTTCGCAGGATGGCAAAGAGGAATCCGAGTGGGTTAAAGAACGAATCTGGACCCATACAGCCCGTGTACGGGATGTGGAGTTGATCACTGGGCTTGATTTCTATCAGGATAGAAAGCAGCCAGTTTCAGAGATTTTACAGCTCAAAACATTTCTACCCCCATTGATAACGGAAGTTTAATTATTGATTCTAACAAACACTTTGTTTATTTGGGACTGAGATGGAAACTGCCAAATGTTTAAAATGAATTGACTATTATGGGATAGTTATAATGATGAATCTGATCTTTTGTTCACGGTGGATTTGGAATATCAATAGGAATCATTGGTCTTTGTTTAGGGTTATTTTTCCACTTTGGTGTTTGGTAAGCCTAAATGTGTCATCACAGGAGAGTACAAGTTTTTTACCAATGTCACTGAGTATCCAGTGGCTAGAAGGCATGTCTGTCAGCTGATGATGATTACTGGCTGATCTCATCTCCTCCCAGTTGCTCCTCAAAACAAGCCAAGATAAATAAATAAATCACCGCAATAAAATAGATGTGTCATCATTTCTTTTTTGTGCATTATATTAATTAAAACCATCACCACAACAGATCATGTTAGATGCTGCCATACTCATTTTTGGTTGTAGAAGTTATCTAAATCATCATTTCTATGGTGTCCACTGAACTGATTTTGACACCATATTTTCTTGCATGGTAATATAGTGTTACGTGCAATAAGGCCCAGCTTGCTGAGTTCTTCTTAATGAAGATACAGAAATACAATTATAAGTCTTTGAATTGAAATATAGGTGAATGTGGAGGAAAGGTGCATACATCCTGACCCATGGCACTTGCCCGCCCCATCACCCACCCCTCTCATGGTCCCAGGACATGTCTAAGCTAGCCCAAAAGAGTGCCTTAGCATCTGGCAAGCTTTACTGGGATTCTCAAGGTATAACATAATCCTGGATAAAGTGTTTCAGTTGATTGTCTTCCACCATTTGAAATACCTGTTCTCTCTGCTTTTGCATATTGTGGCTGGTAGTGGAAACTATCTGTAGATTGCTTATCGTTTAAAATGCCTTAGTTGCTTTTCATTTATACAAGAAGAGATGTAGATTGGCTATTGCATGTTAGCCAATCGGAATGCTTAGTAATTATAACTCCGCCTAATGCATGCTTTATAATGTAAGAACTCGCCTACTGTCTTCAGTAGCTGCAGTAGAGTGAACGTGTGATGTACTGCCTAGAAGATGATGAACTAAACAATAAAGATGCTTGTGCTTCAACCGGGGTGAGACTAAGATATTTACATGGTGTCAGACAACTGGGTCCAACCCTTGTCTGTTAACCGCGATTTATTTTGTTTATCAGTTTTTATTTGTGATTGATTTTGACGACATGGCTAACTCCTGCCGTAAGCCGAGTCCCCTTGTGTTTGATTCTGTCATAGCTGAGCGCTGGAGAATATTTGAACGAGATTATGCTCACTATATCCGCATTGTTCACCGAATCTACCCCGACGATCTGAAAGCATCGCTACTGCTCAATCTAGCGGGTCCAGAAACCGACAACTTTGAATTCGCCCCAATGTCACTCAAGGAGTTCAACAAGATAAGAAACACTGAACTATTGAAAAAGGACTCCTCCACCCTGCATGCTTATGGGGGGGAAGTTCTTAACCCGTTGGGTAAATCTGATTTAAAATGCACTGTCAATGAGCAAACAAACAACCTGATGTTTTACAGTCCAACACAACTGAGAAACCCTGCTTGGCATCAATGCATTTCATGACCTGGGGCTGGTTTATTTTGGGTGTGCTGTCCACAAACTCAACTCTCTGAAATGCAAGTTCCGGGTTCCAGGGGTCACCTACATCGGTCATGCATTCACCAGCAATGGATTCAAACCTGAACCGTCAAAGACTGCAGGCATCAACCAGCTGCCAGTCCCAACCGATGTTACCAGTTTGCAGCGATTCCTTAGCATGGTCAAATACATCCTGGCTAAATTAATTCACAACCTCAGTGAACGTTCTGCTCCTCTACGACAACTAACCGACAAGGACATGCATGATCATGGTACCCTCAACACCAAAGAGCCTTCGAGACATTAAACCTCCAGCTAGCCAGTGCACCTACACTGGCATACTACAACCTCAACCTGCCAGTCACCGTTACCTGTAGTGCATCCCAGTACGGTTAGGCACAGCGTGCCTACAAACAGCCATCGACGGCAACGTGATGCCTATCTCCTACACATCATGCACCTTCACAGACACAGAACTTTTGATTTGATTTGATTTTATTACTTGTCATTCGAACCTCAGAGAGGCTCGAACGAAACTCCATTTCTACAAGCCATACAAACAGAACAATTCATAAAAATAAAAATAAAAAACACACAAACAATTCAATTCACACAAACATCCATCACAATGAATCTCCTCCTCACTGTGATGGAAGGCAAAGTCTTCTCTCTCCCCCGCACCATTTCTCTCCCGAGGTTGAAGCCCCAGGTGGGCGATGTTAAGTCCCATGGCAATTGAGGCCGCGCCGGGCTATGTACGGCCCCGCTCTAAGCCCGAAAGTCACAACGTTGGAGCCCCCGGCAGGCACTGGAATGACCCGCTGGAATGACCCGCGGCCATTGAAGCCGCGCCGGGCGATGTACGGCCCCGCTCCGGGTCGCTCCAACCCCGCGACACGGGCTGGAGAAGCTGTGTTGCGGGAGCTCTGGAGAGCGGTCTCCCACCCGGACCCGCGAGCTCCCGATATCCCGACAGTCCACCCGACAGAACAACGCTATGCCCAGATCGAGAAGGAACTACTCGACGTTGCTTTCGCCTGTTCAAAATTCAAAGACTTTATTTTTGGCAAAACCTTCACAGTCGAGATTGACACCAACCACTGGTCACCATCCTGAACAAGCCCATCCATGCCGCTCCATCTCGTCTACAACGAATGATGATGCAGCTACAGCAGTTTGTCTTTCGCACTGTCTACAAGAAAGGTGAAGACCTGCACATTGCAGACACGCTGTCTAGAGCCCCGCGCACCACCAGCGAACGTCACGCGAACAAACAGGACGAATTCTCAGTCATACGCAACGGGCAGTCACCGCACCAGCAGAAGGAGCCCCTCTCATCCCAACCGGCTCCCTCCCTGCCATGGTCATCACTGGCCGCTGACATCTTCGAATGGCGCGGTAAGCACTACCTCGTTTTAGTGGACTCCTACTTGAACTGGTTCGAGATTGATTTACAGCCAGTGATCACATCAGAAATAATAATCCAAAAACTGAGAATCCACCTTTCCGTACATGGGGTGCCCGCCCGCCTTCAGAATGACAATGGAACTCATTTCCCTAGCCAGTTCAAGGACTTTGCTAAATGGTGGAACTTCCAACACGTCACCAGTAGCCCAGAATACCAACAGTCTAATGGACTTACCGATCATGCTGTTCGGGGCACTAAGCAACTCATGGAGTGCTCCTACTTAGTCAAATCTGACGTTTACCTGGATCTGCTAAACTACGAAACATTTCAAGGGACAGCGTTATCGGCTCCCGCGGCCAGTGGCTACTGTATCGCAAGACGCATCCACCACTGCCCATTTCACAGCAACAGCTGCAGCTGCAAGTCCGCTCTCCCGCTCTCCCGCTGCGAAACAGAAGTGTGTGCAGTTTAAATGATACATGCAGAAGCGTTCCTATGATAGAACCAGAAAGCTACTCAAACCACTTATACAAGAACAAGTGGTGTGTCTGCAAACGGACAAAGGACATACTAAACAGGAACCACGCTATTACCTGGTCAAAGTCGATAGTGCCCTCTACAGACGCAACCGTCAATATCTCCTTCCTGCGAAGGAACGTCGTCCGGCGCCCCCGGGTCCCGATGCCCCGCCGCTTGTGTTCAGATCCACGCCTGTTGCAGCTGTTACATCACCTGCCGCGAGTGTGTCTGTCCACTCCCCGCATCGGTCTGCCCCTGCGTTCCCTGTTGTAATGGCTCCCTGGGCTTCCCGCGCCGGTCCAACCCCTGTTCTCCTGCGGTGCTCCCCCTACGGGTCCATCGGGTGTCCCAACCCCAGCCCCCATCTTTTCGGAGGAAAAGGGATGAAGCAGCCCCCACCATATGAGGACAGGGCGGGTTAGCAAGCCATCCATTATATAATGCGATTTTGTTTAACCCCATTATTGTTCTCTCGGTTTATCGTTTAAAATGCCTTAGTTGCTTTTTCATTCATACAAGAGATGTAGATTGGCTATTGCAACTTAGCCAACCAGAATGCTTAGTAATTATAACTCTGCCTAATGCATGCTTTATAGTGTAAGAACACGCCTACTGTCTTCAGTAGCTGCAGTACAGTGAACGTATGATGTACTGCCTAGATGATGATGAACTGAACGATAAAGATGCTTGTGCTTCAACCTGTGTGAGACTAAGGTATTTACACTATCTTTAAAGGACTTTGCAACAACATGATCAGGCAAATCACCCAACCCTGCTGCTTCTCGCACATAACATATATGGGCAGCAGGACTCCAAAGCCGTCACCTCAAAGTGACACCCCTATGTTTGTGCATATGCTGTCTTTTCTAAACTGATATTCCATGAATTGCCCACTCAATGTTATTGTAGAAGTACATCTGCCCTACTATTTGCAACAGCCATGAAAAGGCAACATAGACTATTTCTACAAAGGGATTAAAGACAGGCAATTAATGCTTGCCTTGCAAGTGATACCCACATCCACGAATTTAACAAAAAATATAGGATTACAGTGGGTTGCTCGTGCAATGCAAATATAATTGAAAAAAGCAGCCTCCCATATAATCTTCCTTGGGTAGAAACACACCTCCCTTGCATGCCTTTCTAAGTACTCCAAGAATATTAATATAATGTCTCCTTAGGAATGAATATTAACACCAGAAAACAAGAGAAAGCTTACAGCCACATTACAATTGCAATGTGGAGCATTGCCAACATGTTGAATTAATCTCAAATTTGCACAATAGAACAAGGCCTCATTCTATTTGAACTACACAATAAAGAAAGCACATCAGATTTGTAATAAAGGGTTCTTTTTGTACTGAGGAATGGTGAGGTATTCATGTCTTAATGCTTGGAAGAAGATGCATGTGGTTGATTCTAGTACATCAGGAGCACAGGCAGTTCCCAGGTTACGTAAGTATACCCTTCTTGCGAACTTCCAAGTCCTCCTTCAAGTTAAAAACCACTCAGACTTGGAAATTTATAGCCGTTTCTTTTTCATAACTGGATAAAAAAATCCTTACTATGACTGCATTGTGGAAGTACACTCACGGCATTTCATTATGGCATTGGTATCCAACCGGAAATCTTACTCATCTTTCCTTCTACAGATGCTGCTGACCTGCTGAGTGTTTCCAAGATTTAGTTTTTAGTTCAAATTTGCAGCATCTGCAGTTTTAAAAAATATTTATAAACTCTGGCCTTGTCAAGGTGACCCATACACTGAGAATGAACTGAAAATAAAGAAATGCACTGATACAGAAGTACATCTCCATGGATATAAATCAGTTCAACAACAATCTAGATTATTACATCTCAAGCAAGTTAAGTCGTCCAGTTTATTGTTGTATTTATGTTATTGTCAAGCGACACAGGAACAGACTGGGACATCACAGAAAATATAAATTATACATAAATTATACAGGACAGTGAAAAGAAAAAATATTGTATATGAAACAAAACATTAGTCCTAACACACGATTAGAACACAAGTCCATGGTGTTAGAAGAAGTGGTCTGCAGTATTTTGTTACTGAGATAGGATTAACGCTGTGCAGGTTGGTTCAAGAACCTGGTTACAGGAAATGGGCTGTGGACATAGCACAGACCTGACTCCCCACTTTATCTACACTTAAGGAAAGCAGTCACATAATAAAGGATCTTCACGCCCCCCCCCCCCCAATCTCCAATCCCATTGGGCAGAAGAAACAAAGGCTTGAAAGCACACACCACCATTCAGGAATAGCTCTGTTATTAGACTTCCAAACAGTCCTTCCATAAGCTAGGGTACAGTGCCGATTATCCAACCTACTTCATTGGGCTTCTTCTCTGGAACTGATATGCTAGAATGTTGAGAAACTATATTTCTACACTGGTATTTTTCTCTTTGCTCCACCTGTTGTACTTGTCTATGGCTTAAAAGTATTCATATATATTATCTGATTTGATTGGATAGCTTTTCACTGTATCATGGTACATGTGACAACAATAAACTAATATCATTGATTTTGAGGGATGACTACTGAACAGAACATCAAGGATAAGCCACATTGCTGTTATTCATTCTGATATCATACAGCTTTTTACTTCCCCTCAGAACAAGCCCAGGGTTAGTTCAGGAACAGGAACAGGACAGAGCAATACTCAAAACTATTCTGCCATCTACCGATCGACTGCTCTCCTACTTATGTTCCACTCATCTTTTTACATTATCTCTGAATAGCTTTGACATAGAAGATTCTATCAATGTCAGCACGAAGACCCCCGTCCACTTGCACAACATCCATCATCCATAATACGTCTCGCCAAAAACGGCCTGAATTTCCAACATCTACTTGCACCCCCACCAACTGCAGCTCCCTCTCTGACCCTGCCCACTCACCTATAGTCATAGATTCATAGAGTGATACAGTGTGGAAACAGGCCCTTTGGCCCAACTCGCCCACACCAGCCTACAATGTCCCAGCTACACTAGTCCCACTTGCCTACGCTTGGTCCATATCCCTCCAAACCTGTCCTATTCATGTAAGTGTCTAACTGTTTCTTAAACGATGCGATAGTCCCAGCCTCAACTACCTCAACTAGCTTGTTACATAC
The DNA here is from genome assembly GCA_963514005.1 of Raja brachyura. The sequence continues at coordinate 58,555,348 of OY740785.1, forward strand.
ACCCACCACCCTTTGTGTGAAAAACGTACCCCTCGGATTCCTATTAAATTTTTGCCCCTTCACCTTGAACCTATGTCCACTGGTCCTCGATTCCTCTATTCGGAGCAAAAGATTGTGCATCTACCCTATCTATTCCTCTCATGGTTTTGTATACCTCTGGAAGATCTCCCCTCATCCTCCTGCGTTCCACAGAATGGAGACCCAGCCTACTCAACCTCGCTCTAAAACTCACACCCACTAGTCCTGGCAACATCCTCGTAAATCTTTTCTGAACCCTTTCAAGCTTGACAATATCTTTCCTGTAACATGGTGCCCAGAACTGAACACAATATTCCAAATGCGGTCTCACCAATGTCTTATACAACTGCAACATGACCTCCCAACTTCTGTACTCAATACTCTGACTGATGAAGGCCATAGTGCCAAAAGCCTTTTTGACCACCTTATCTACCTGCGACTTGAACTTCAAGGAACCATGCACCTGTTCTCCCAGACCCCTCTGCTCTACAACACTACCCAGAGGCCTGCCATTCCCTGTGTAGGTCCTGCCCTTGTTCGACATCCCAAAATGCAACACCTCACATTTTTCTGTATTAAATTCCACCAATCGATCCTGATCGTGCTGCAATCTTTCACAACCATCTTCACTATCTGCAAAACCATTAACTTTTGTAACATCAGCAAACTCGCTAACCTTGCCCTGTATGTTCTCATCCAAATCATTGTTCCCTGATCTAATTAATCTTCACTACTCACAATCTGCTCTCGAAATCAATTTCTCCACAGTCCTTATAATAGCAGGAGATTGTAACGCAACCGTGACTGAATACTCCTTCAGGCGGGTATGCAAGTTGATTATCATTAGCCCTCCTACAGCATGGCAATGTTTGCCAGAGGTCAAATCTGGATTGGGCATAATTTAGCCACCTCTCGCCCAAATTTCAGTATTCATCTATAAGTTTACAATCTCCTGACAGAAGAGAAATCCTACCAGCTTAGCCACATATGAGTTTCTTTTTGGATTTTTTTTTGAATTTGGATTGGTTGTAATGATAAAGGGAGCTATATAAATGCATATTGTTATTGTACAGTATTCATTGGTTGCTTCCTGTGAACTTGAATTATCAGGAAGGGCAGGACAGAATCTATATTACTAAAAGTCTGATCTTGACCACTTCCTGTTGTTCTGTATATTGATTTTAGAAAAAACGCTGCCACTTACGGCTGTGATTTTTGGCCATCTTACTCAGAGTCCACCTCCACTGCGCAGGACAAGAGGATTTTTCCTATTGATTAAAAATAAAAGAGTTATTTGTGTTTAAAAAATGTTGAGATTCTCTCTCCTGAAGGCCATGCCCCTTCCGGAGGGACTATAAAACCCGGAAGTGTGGAGGTGCCTCAGTTCTCTACAAGATGGGGGGAGCGAGAGGACGTAATTCTCAGTCTGAGCAGTGAATAACACTGAACACATGTCTACTAAACTGTGAGTGGTTTTACTGACCTGTCAGTGCCCTGAATGTGGTTTGAAAATGTAGTTTGAAAATGCAAACGTGTCTTTTGGTTTGAAAGTGCGAAAGCAAGCTGCGTTGCCTTTGGTTTTGAAAGTGCGAAAGCAAGCTGTGTTGCCTTTGGTTTTGAAAGCGCGAAAGCAAGCTGCGTTGCCATTGGTTTTGAAAGTGCTATAGCAAGCTGCCTTGCCTTTGGTTTTGAAAGTGCTGAAGCAAGCTGCCTTGCCTAATTAGAGCTGCCTTGCCTTCTATATAATTAAAAGTCTAATCCTGACCGCTTCCTGTTTGCGCTTTATATTGATTTTAGAAAAACGCTACCACGTATGGCTGTGATTTTTGGCCATCTTACTCAGAGTCCCCCTCCGCTCATCAGGTGATTTTTCCCATCTATGAAAAATAAAAGTTATTAGTGTTTAAAAAATGTGGAGATTCTCTCTCCTGTCAATCACACCATGAAGGCCACACCCCTTCTGGTGGGAGGAGGAGGGATTATAAAACCTGGAAGTGTGAGCGTGGCTCAGTCTCTGCAAGATGGGGGACTCGCTGTATTTAGTGGCCTTGCACCCTGCTTGAAATGGTTTGAAACTGCACTTGAATTTGGTGCCCTTGCACCCTGCTTAAAATGGAATTTCAATGAATAGGTGTGAGTCAACTGCGAGCCCACTGGGCGTGAGTGAGTCAGCTGCCAGCACAATAATCCATTCGGCCCATACTAGCCCTCTGGAAACCAGTCCCTTCAGCGTACTGGCGCTCTACAAACCACTACCCCCCCCCACCAATATTGGAATTGGTGGAGAGGTGGAATATTGCGTTGGGGGACCAGCCCTCCCATCTGAACATGGGACCCAGCGGGTCCCACTTAGTCTAGTTAACTTATAGGAGGAAGGCATTAGGAACATTAAACCCATCTCTGGATATGGAAACATTACTGCAACTAGTTAATATCATATTTTCACTGTCGAAAATTCTAAATTCAAGACTGCGTGGAAAACAGCATGCAATGATCAAATGTTAACAACCATATGAAAAGGGTGACCCTCGTGCATATTTGCTCGCTTTCCCTAACATGTAAACTGTTTTTTGGTCGGGTTAAAAGTCGGTAAATCACATGGAAGCGAACTGTCGCAAACAACAGTCTACTTGCAACAGTTGCAGTGAGACGTCCTTGATCCTTGTGTACAGTGTGGGTGAGCTCACCTGCACTCAGAGCCGCGCTGCCCCGGGTCTGGGAGCGCCTCCTCCCTCCCCACATGGCTTGGGATTTGCTTGGCCACCCCAGGAGGGGTGGTCCGTCGCAACGCCTTCCCCCCTTCGCCCTCACGTCTGCTGAGCTTTTTTTGTTCGCTGTGCAACAGCCGACTAAGTTGGACGCGGCATGGACCTGGGGAGAGATAAACAAGGCTGCGAAGCGCACTACTCCAACGAGGAGCAGCGGGCGTCCATGCTGCCCGGCGCCGGGGGGCCGCCAGCGAGGAGCCGCTGGCAGAGCCGCCGATGCCGGCTGCTCACAGGGGTGAGTGCAACACGGGTTGTGTGCAGTGGAAAACTCAACACAAACTCCCTGCCTTCATACAACTCGCCGTTTCAGTTTCCCGCAGCTCAGTGTCAAGTTGTAACAATTAACAATTAACCACCCTGTTACTGCAGATTACCGGTGGTTTTTGACCGATTTACTTTTTATTCTAAGTTTGGAGTGTTTAATGCGCATATTGTGCACGTTACACAAAGATGTCTTGTGTAGGAAGGAACCACATATGCTGGTTTAAAGATAGACACTAAATGCTGGAGTAACTTGGTAGTATAGGCAGCATCTCCAGATAAAAGGAGTGAATGATGTTTCTGTTACTCCAGCATTTTGTGTCTATTTTCAGAGAGATGTCTTACTGTATAAAGTCTAATTCCAGTCTAGTTAGTACATTCTGACATTTCCTGGATATGAAACGTGAACATTTAATGTTTTCAGCAAATTATGGGGGTTTCTGATCTCCGATGACCAATTGTTGAAGGACAGAGATTGGGTGCCCTGCGCTTGCACCAACCACCATAGCCCCTGAGCTGTGCTCAGGATTGCAACCTTTTGTTGTTTTCAAGTTCACTTTCGCTTGTTGCATCCCGTCTTATTCTGTGCCAATATTCCACTGTGGATAGAATTAACAAAGTGTGGTGCCGCGAATGATTAATTAATTCCCACACTAAATGCTGCCTAATAACTTAACAGAATTTTTTTTTAAAGAACTTGAGAAAATAAATGCAAAGTGCAGTTATAAAACCACAGAGTTGTTGGGGTGGGGGTGGGAGGCCCATAGCCCCTGACGAATCCATGTTATCAGTCTCCAAAGCAGGCGTTGAAAGATCATTTGTGAGGGTGAACCTTTGGAAAGCATTTGGCCCTGATGGTGCACATGACCGTTGTCTCCAAACCTGCATGAACCAACTGGCTGGAGTTTTTGCAGATATTTTCAACCTCTTGCTGCTTTGGTTTGAGGGCTCACGTGGTTCAAAAGGACATCCATAGTAAGAAGAACTATGAGGTGAGGTTCATCAATGTGAGGTGCTTCCAGAGGTTGGTGCATCAATGACTATTAAACGATGGTGCTCGCATCTTGATGAGGTGCTTCCAGAGGTTGGCTATGATTCATATCAACTACTGCCTCGGTAATCACCTCGACCCACTCCAATTCACCTACTTCCATGACAAATCAATAACAGATGGGATCTTTTAGGCTCTCCACTCTGCAATGGAGCAGTTGGATAACTGCAATATGTACATCAAGCTTCTTCTTGCAGATGAAACATAAACTAAAGGAATAGTTAGATCTCAAGCCGGGTGTTGAGCAGCCAGGTTGTTGTCTCTGCGTCAATGTCTGCCAGGCCCTGAGCTCCATTTGCTGGGTGGTAGAGCGGGCACCCAAAGATGACATGGTTGGCTGTCTGTTGTTCTGACAGGCTGTTGATCATTGACTACAACTCGGCATTCAACACCATCATCCCTTCCAAGCTCATCGTCAAACTCGGGGACGAACAGAGACCCAGTTCCCTATGTAACTGGATCTTTGACTTCCTCATGAACTTAATTAGTATGGATTTGCAACAACACCTCCTCCTTGCTGAATGAAGGCACAAGAGCACCTCAAGGCTGTATGCTCAGTCCCCTCCTCTACACTCTGTATACGCATGATTGTGTAGCAGACACATCTCCAAAAGCATCTTTAAATTTGCTTAACAATACCACAGTTGTTGGACAAATAACAGCTAATAATGAGTCAGGTACAGGAGAGAGTTTGGTAATCTGATTGAGTGGTGCCAAAATAGCAATCTTGCTCTCAACATTAGCAAGGCCAAGGAGCTGATTGTTGACTTCAGGAAGGGAAAACTGTAGGACCATGCTCTTGTTTTCATTGGTGAGATGGCAATGGAGAGACTCTGCTTCAAGTTCCATGGTGTACACATCTCCACTGTTCTGTTCTGTGCCCTGCACATTGATGCAATCACAAACAAAGCTCACTGATGTCTCTCCTTGCTCAGAAGTTTGAGGAGATTTGGCTTGTTACTAAATACTCTATTGAACTTCTTCAGGTGTATGGTGGAGAGCTTACTTACTGGCTGCACTATGGACTGGTTTGGTATGCAACCCCTCGGGAATGAAGGATGCTGCAGAAAGTGGTGGACCATGGCCGGTTGATCATGAAAACTGACTCCCCACCATCAAAGGGATCCGCAGGAAATGCTGCCTCAAGAAGGCAGCTAATATTGTCAGCTCTACACCACTCTGACCATGCTCTTTTCTAGCTGATGCTGTCAACCAGAGGCGCCTGTGAACCGTTACCTCCAGGTTCAAGAACAGCTTGAATGGAGGTGCAGCGGTAGAGCGGTAGAGACCCAGGTTTGATCCCGACTACAGGTGTTGTCTGTACGGAGTTTGTATGCTTTCCCCGTGACCACGTGGGTTTTCTCCGAGATCTTCGGTTTCCACCCACACCACAAAGACGCACAGGTTTGTAGGTTAATTGACTTGGTAGAAGAGTAAATTGTCCCTAGTGTGTGTAGGGTGTCGTTAGTGTGTGGGCCGAAGGGCCTGTTTCCACGCAGTATCTCTAAACTAAACTATACTGCTTCTTTCCATCAATCATCAGATTCTTGAACAACAACAATTTTACCTCTGCAGCAAACTATAATGGACTTCTCACTACTCTGGTTGCTCTGTCCTTTTTTTTAACTAGCATGGTCTGGTTTGTTGAGAATAACCAATAATGTATTGTTGCTGTGCCTATAAAGCTACAGCAGGTAAGAATTTAATTGTTCCAGTTCATATCTGACACATATATAAATTAAACACTCTTCATCTACTTATCTGTGGTTGCGGATTATTGGCCGTGAAAATCAAACCTGCCTTTTGCATATCTAACATTTAGTAAATAATTATATTTTTCACCATTTGTAAGAGTGATAAGGCTGAATTATGTTAAAAATATAAGAAAAGCTTACAGCTTATATTTAGTCTCAAATTTGGCTTTTATCCAGTAAATTAATACAGAAAGGCTTTCCTCAGGTTACTATGTAGTGAGATAATGAATTACTTAAAATGCATCTAGCATTTGGCGAGAAAGGAAGCCCAGATTAATCCCAGTAAGGGGTATTGGGACAAATGTCCGATGTTTATGAGGGAGGAGGTGACGAGAGAGGAAGCTTGATTGATCCCAGTAAGGGGCAATGACAAATGGCTGAAGCCTTTTTATATGGCCTTGTACCATATGACAAGATGCCTTAGATGTAGCGAGACCATTCTGGCGCATCCTGTAGTGATCTTTATTTCCTGTACCTCTGACTGTGACTAATGTTTGTGGAATGTGCTAAGGTGACAAAAAAACACTATATAATACGATGTAATTCTGTTGTTCGAGGAAGTGGACTAAGGGCAGTGAAGTGACTGTATTGCTCACTTGAGTAGAGTTTTCGCTCCCTTCCATCGGCCGATAATAAGTAAAGTTTTGAACTGGTCTACCAAACAATTTGTGTGTTGTCCATTCATTAAGAAGCAAACTTGTTTGTTTAGTTATAAAAGTAACTTTTTCAAGAGAAGCATTTGCTCCAAACTGTCACTGTCTGAATGCTGGGTGTTCTGTGCAGCTCTGGACACTGAAGCTCTAATAATCAAAAGAATGAAAGTTAGCTAGGCATGCCAGCCACAATTGGACTCAATGCCGTGTTTGTCTGGGAAATAAAGTGATCCACTCATTGGGGAGCAGCTGTTGGAAGTCACTAACTGCACGAGGATTATATGCACTGGAGTGGTGATAAGACTGTAGTTGAACGCATTTGTGGTGAGAGCTGCTCTTTGGGGTCATACATCTCATGTAAATGTTTACGCTGCTTGGTTTCTGCCTCCTACCCATTCTTTATGTGCACGTGCTATGGCCTACCTCAACCAATCTACACGGAAGCCTGCTCTCGGGTGGTTTGTGCATGGCCATCCGAAGGGGGGGTGTGTTGGGTGCGGCGCACCCCCCTTATTTTCACAGAGTAAGAAAAATTCCCGAGGGGGAAAAAAATCAGTGTTTACCCAAACTGCTGGCTCCGGCCCACTGGCTGAAACAAAATCATGACCATCCGCGCCTGCGCAGTTGGGGGAAGCTGGTGATGCAGTAAGGACGTAACATGACGCTGTCTCACCGCGTGTGCGCAGTGGGTCCAGTTGGGATCAGATCAGATCAGATCAATTTTCACTCCATACCAATGATAATAGGAGGAGCCTTTGCTCCACACAATCAGAGATCTCCTCGAGGCCTCGTGTCTGGGTAAGTAGTGCAATGTTACGTTGCGTTTTGTGGTGCGGGATCGGGAACGACTGAATCCGAACCCGTCGGGCCCTCGTCTTTCTCCCCCCCCCCCCCCCCCCATTGCTGGTCCCGCGCCACCGTTTTCCCGACTCCTGGCGGGAGTGGGAACGACTGTCAGCGACCGTAACCTCGACAACAGACGCCGCTCCGGCCTGGCCTTCGCCTATCCCACTGTCGGGCCCACGACACCACCCCACCTCCCCCCGCAGGGCCCACGCCATCCTTTGCCCACACCACCTCCCACTACTGCCGGGCCCATGCCTTTCTTCCCCCCCCTCCCGCAGCGGACTCTCGCCCCCCCCCCCCCCCCCCCCCGTGGGCCCTCGCAACTCCCCCCCCCCCCCCCCCCGCGGGCCCTTGCATCTATCTCCCCAACCCCCCTCCCCTGCCATGGGCCCTCCAACGCTGCATGGGAGTGAGGAAGGTGAAAGAGGGGGAGGGTTGGGAGGGAGAGAGAGGGGAAGGAGGGGAGAGGGTGAGATGGGGGAGTGAGAGAAAGATGGAGGGCAGAGGGAAAGGGGATTATCGTTTTGACATTGCAAAATTCAGGTAGGTTTTAGAGCTATTATATTTTCTCCTCCATATGAATAATATTAAACAATATCAAACAATTGGAACTCCTTTCTTTTCCATGATAACAATACTGAAAATTATGAATTCCTTAGTTTGTGACATAAATACACATTTTAATGGGATCATTATACATAGATGTAACATTTCCATTTCGAGATCAAGGAGGTTGGGGCAAATATGCGTCAAGCCGATAGTCTAATCGTTAAAGAGTTAAAAGATAGCCTAATCGATAAAGAGCTGAGAAGAGGAATCAGAGCTGCCAAGGAGAGGTACTCTGAGAAGTTGAGGAGCAAGTTCTCAGCTAGTGACTCTTCTTCAGTTTGGAAGGGCATGCAAGAAATTACCAACTACAAGAAGGAAAGGCCCCCGCTCTTTGGACAATCGTCAGCTGAGCAATGACCTGAATGAGTTTTAATGCAGGTTTGAAAATCAGAAACGTAACCCTGCTAATCCCTCCCCAACAAACACAGCCAGACCCCAGTCTGGAAATAATGGACCCTTCACCCTCTCCTTACCATTAACCACTTCACACCTACTTAAGGCAAGACTCCAGTATGAAAAGAGTGGACCCTTTCCCACCCCAGAGGAATCCAGGCGTCACATCTTACAACATACTTGGTGTCACCCTTGAAGAATCCAAACAAACTAAGTATCTTGGCATCAAATTGCAGAATGATCTACGTTGGAATGGTCAGACCCATCATGTAACAGTGAAAGCAACAGGTGTCCTAAACTTCCTGAGGCGCAACTTCCATCATTGTTCAGCTTCTGTCAAGGTGAAGCTGTATTTCACCCTCGTTAGACATCATCTGGACTACGCAGTTGCAGCTTGGGACCCATACACAGATAAAAACATTTCATCCATCAAATGTGTCCAAAGACAGGCCGCTCGATTTGTTACTAACACCTACGAGAGAGAAGCGAGTGTCACCAAACTTCTGAATTCTCTGGGGTGGAACCCTCTCCAAGACAGACGTGAAGCTCACCGTTTAACCTGTTTTTACAAAATGTTAAATGGCAGCTAGATATAGATCACAAGACCTACACCAACCCCAAACCAATTAGGAGCAGACGAGGGCATTCGATCCAATTTGTGGTCCCAGCCACAAAGAAAGATGTGTACAGCAATTTGTTCTTTCCACGCACTATTAAAGCATGGAATAATCTCCACCAAGCCACGGTTGCCCAGCTAGATGCAACTAAATTTAAAGTGGCACTTTCTTCCCAATAACCCTCTCTGGCTAAACCCCTCCCTTCACCACCTCCAGTTTAAATTCCAGTTGGAATATTTTGGAGGACTAAGTAACCAAGAACCAAGAAGAACCCCAACTAATACTTCACACCCACTCACAGCCTGACCTTCTACACCCATCCCACTCCAATCACCACTTCACACCCAGTTACTCATTTTTAACCTTAAGAAGAGGGGGGAGAGAATGGAGAGAGAGAGAGGAGGTGAGGGAAGAGGGGGGAGAGAATGGAGAGAGAGAGAAGGGGGAGATGGGAGCGTGGGGTTCATTTTCCCACACAAGCCATAGGTGACTGGGCAATCTGAACCCAAGCACCAAGTTGAAAGGGGCTGTAGGTGTGCATCGCTCGGGTGGAGCGGAGGTTTGGGACAATGCCTTCACAGTGATGTGATGGACGCGGGGGTCTGGACCAATCGCTGACAGTTATATTAATTGTAGAGACATTGTTTTTTCCAGAGATGCTGCGTGACTCACTGAATTACTCCAGCACTTTGTGTTTATCATTGGTGTAGGCCAGAATCTATAGTTCCTTTTTATCACATATTGTTCAGGCAGTGTTGTGTGGTAGGTGACTAGATCTAAGATATGTGAATTTTACAGAGGGTGATGAGGGGGAAGTGTGACCAGGCAGTGGCAGGGTAGAACACTTCGGGTAGAAATGAAAGCCAGCCCATGAAAGGAAATGGGAAGTGATTTTAACTAGCACTCAGATTGGGTGGGGTGGCATTCATTTTCAACGCTGGTATCAACTATGTTTAGTTCAAGAGTAAACAAAGCAAATTTCTGGCTTTTGGTTTTTAATTAGTTTATGTGAATTTTCTTTGCGTTCTATTTGGTTTCATTTATGATTTACGGATCGGTCGCATCAAAAGCATTAATTCTTTTGGGTTCGTAAATGTGCTATCACTGATCTTTTTGAATGATTAAGAGACTTCAAATTTGAACCTTAAAAGTAATGTATTTGAGGTTTCTGCAGTCTGCAACTGTTCCTGCTGAATGTTTTGCCCTTTTATACCGATGATCAACATCAATGAATATGGAGGTCATAGAATCATAGAAATTAGGTGCAGGAGTAGGCCATTCGGCCCTTCAAGCCTGCACCACCATTCAATATGATCATGGCTGATCATCCAACTCCGTATCCTGTACCTGCCTTATATCCATACCCCCTGATCCCTTTCGCCATAAGGGCCACATCTAACTTCCTCTTAAATATAGCCAATGAACTGGCCTCAACTACCTTCTGTGGTAGAGAATTACACAGACTCGCCACTCTCTGTGTGAAAAATGACCTTTTCATCTCGGTCCTAAAAGACTTCCCCCTTAACCGTAGACGGTGACCCCTTGTTCTGGAGTTCCCCAGCATCGGGAACAATCTTCCTGCATCTAGCCTGTCCAACCCCTTAAGAATTTTGTAAGTCTCTATAAGATCGCCTCTCAATCTCCTAAATTCAAGCGAGTACAAGCCGAGTCTATCCAGTCTTTCTTCATATGGAAGTCCTGCCATCCCAGGAATCAGTCTGGTGAACCTTCTCTGTACTCCCTCTATGGCAAGAATGTCTTTCCTCAGATTAGGAGACCAAAACTGTACGCAATACTCCAGGTGTGTCCTCACCAAAACTTTGTACAACTGCTGTAGAACCTCCCTGCTCTTGTACTCAAATCCTTTTGCTTTGAATGCCAACATACCATTCGCTTTCTTCACTGCCTGCTGCACCTGCATGCCTACTTTCATTTGGGTTCCGTTGGATATGAACAATAAAATACAGATGGCATAATTTTTTGATTGAATTTAGTTGCATTCACTGTGCAAATTGTATACATGAATGTCTAATGTTTTCATTTAACTTCTTTGCTACATTATTCTCTTTCATTATTATTCATTATTATTATTTATTATTATATTATTATTATTTACTTGTTTATGGACTCGTAGAGGATTTGCATTTAATTTTGTTTTTGTTTCTTTATAATGCAAGCTATAATATGTTTTAGCAGGAAGGTCATACTAGAATTGTGTGTGGGGGGGAGGGGGGACCCAATGTGCAGCCATATCTAGAATATTGTGAGCAAAATGCTGGAGGATCTCAGTGGGACAGGCAGCATCTGCGGATTCTAGCAACTACAGGCTCTTGCGGCAGAATTATTGTGTACAGTTTTGGTGATCTTATTGCAAGAAGGGTGGTGATTGCAAAGGAAGATGGAGGAGATAAGAGTAAATTGCCTGATGGGAGAATTTCAGCTCTGAAATATTATGAAGTTATAATTCGATCAGCTTTCATCAGCCTTTCAGTTAGTGCAATCCAGATCACAACTACTGTCATAGCAGGAGCTTTTAACACCCCCAATATTGTTTGGGACTGCCACAGTGCCAAGAACTTAGAAGGTGGAATCTGTTACGTGTGTTCAGGAAAGTTTCCTCAGGCAACATGTGGAGGGCACCACAAGGGAGAGGGCACATTAAAAAAAGTTTAAAATTAAAGTGTAAAGTAAAAGTTTAAATTAAAGTAAAACGTTTGATAAATTTTAAAATTGTAACTTTGATGGTATTTGACAAGAACTTGCGAAAATTGATTGAGGCAAGTTGTTTGCAGGCAAAAGAATGTCCGGAAAGTGGGATACTTTTAAAAAGGATGATAGCGTGAGTTCAATGCATGCATGTTCCTGTTAGAGTTAAGAGTATGGAAGGTAATTGAGGCTCTGGTCAGCAAAAAGGAGGCCTGGGCCAGGTATAGGTTGCTAGGATCAAGTGTATCTCTGGAAGAATATAGAAACATAGAATATAGGTGCATGAGTAGGCAGTTTGGCCCTTCGAGCCAGCACGGCCATTCAATATGATCATGGCTGATCATCCAAAATCAGTACCCCGTTCCTGCTTTTTCCTCACATCCTTTCATTCCATTAGCCCTAAGAGCTAAATCTAACTCTCTCTTGAAGATATCCAGTGAATTGGTCTCCACTGCCTTCTGTGGCAGAGAATTCCACAGATTTACAACTCTCTGGGTGAAAAAGTTTTTCCTCATCTCGGTCCCTACCCCTTATTCTTCAACTGTGACTCCCAGGTTCTGAACACATTTCCTGCATCTAGCCTGTCCAATCTCTTAAGAATTTTATGTTTCTATAAGATTCTATCCTTCAAAACACCAGGGTCCTGTACAACTACAGTAGGACCTCCTTGCTCCTAAACTCAAATCCTCTTGCAATGAAGGCCAACATGCCATTAGATTTCTTCACTGCCTGCTATACCTGCATGTAGGGGATTGAGGAATGTTTTAGGAGCATACTCAAGGGAGCATGAATATAGCTCTGGTATATTAGATTAACGATAATGTAATAAGATTTTGAAAAGATATTAATGGGAAAAGAGTTACAGAAGAGAGAATAGGGCACCTCAGAACGCAGCTCGAGGCATACCATGGCCCTCCCTATCCCCAAACTCTACCTCTGCTACATCGATGACTGCATTGGTGCTACCTCCTGCACATATATACAACTCACTGACTTCATCCATTTCGCCACTAACTTCCGGCACTCAAATACACCTGGACCATTTCCGACGTTTCCCTACCATTTATTGACCTCACTATCTCCATCGCAGGGGATAGACTACTGACCGACATCCACTATAAACCCACTGACTCCCATGGTTATCTGGACTACACTTCCTCCCACCCACTTCCTGTAAGAACTCCATCCCCTACTCCCAATTCCTCCGCCTACGCCGCATCTGCACCCAGGATGAGGTGTTCCACACCAGGGTATTCGGAGATGTCCTCATTCTTCAGGGAACGGGGATTCCCCTCTTCTACTATAGATGAAGCTCTCACCAGGGTCTCTTCTATACCGCGTAACTGTTCCCCGTTTTCCCCCCCCCCCCCCCCCCCCCCCCACTCATAACAAGGGCTGAGTCCCTGTCCTCACCTTCCACCCTACCAGCTGTCACGTACAACAAATAATCCTCCGACATTTTCGCCACCTCCAATGGGATCCCACCACTGGCCACATCTTCCCATCTCCTCCCCTGTCTGCTTTCCGCAGAGACCGCTCCCTCCATAACTCCCTGGTGAATTTGTCCCTTCCCACCCAAACCACCCCCTCCCTTGGCACTTTCTCTTGCAACTGCAGGAAATGCTACACTTGTCACGTTACCTCCCCCCTTGACTCCATTCCAGGACCCAAGCAGTCTTTCCAGGTGCTGCAGAGGTTCACCTGCACCTCCTCCAACCTCATCTATTGCATCCGCTGCTCTAGGTGTCAGCTGCTCTACATCGGTGAGACCAAGCGTAGGCTTGGCTATCGCTTTGCCCAACACCTCTGCTCGGTTCGCAATAACCGGTGGCTCAGCACATCAACTTCCTCTCCCATTCCGAATCCGACCTTTCTTTCCTGGGCCTCCTCCATGGCCAGAGTGAGGCCCACCGTAAATTGGAGGAACAGCACCTCATATTTTGCTTGGGCAATTTACACCCCAGCGGTATGAACATTGACTTCTCCAATTTCAGGTAGTCCCTGCTTTCTCCTCTCCTTCCCAGCTCTCCCTCAGCCCATGGTTTCCGCCTCCTCCTTTCTTCCCTCCCCCTCCCATCCTCACATCAGTCTGAATAAGGGTTTCGACCCGAAACGTTGCCCATTTCCTTCGCTCCATAGATGCTGTCTCACCCACTGAGTTCCTCCAGCATTTTTGTCTACTTTCGATTTTCCAGCATCTGCAGTTCCTTGTTAAACATCAGAAAGTAAAGAGGTCATTTGTGTGTGGAGCAGTAGGCAAAAAGGTTCTGAATGTCTACCTTATCTATGTCTTTAATCATTTCATGTACTTCTGTCAGGTCTCCCTTCAACCTTTGGCATTCCATAGAAAACAATCCAAGTTTGTCCAACCTCTCCATAGAGCTAATACCCTCTCCTCCGGGCAGCATTCTGCTAAATCTCTTCTGCATCCCCTCCAATGCCTCCACATTCTTCCTGTAATGTGGCTACCAGAAGAGTAAATATGTGAATAATATATAGAAGTTAACATTTTAAAAAATCTAGAAGATTTCCATAAGCACATTAAATAGTAAAAGGGGGGGTGGAACACGTGACAAAGCATGAAGGTAATCTATGCTCCGTGGTATAGGGCAAGGGTGGAATAGTCAACAAGTACAGGGGAAGTTTGCTTGGTTTGCCAGATGTGATCCCAGGGAGAGAATTGATTTGGTGATGAAAGTAGTTGCTGTAGTGTTACATGTAGAAAGGCCGCACGGTTGTGCCGAGAACATGGCATAAGCCCTGTCCCCTCTGCTGTGCGCGCTGCTGTGCAGGGAACCTGCTGCAAATCCAGCTGTAGTCTTCCCAATGCTCAGCATGGAGAGGTTGCCCGTGAGGGCACTGGCATTGCAAAGCCAGGCTGAGCAGTGCAGCTACTTGGCATCGAGCTGTGGGGCTCAAGACCACAAGCCAACTGGCATGGTGGGTGCAACAATCAGGACTGCTGCATTGGCTCTGCGTGTTGTCAGACTGCTTGGATGTTCCATTCCGTCACCTCCTGAGAGATAAGATGGAAGCTACTGCTTCCCCCTTGCTGTGTGCAGCTTTCCACCATTACTTTAATTAGTTCAACGGTCAGTTCAGACACATACCTGTGAGTGTTCTGATTGGAGGGCTAGGATCTCTGTCATGAGTAGGCAGTACTAAACATAGTACCAGTGTCCCAGGTCTTAAGTGGAAGAAGGAACTGCAGATGCTGGTTGATACCGAAGATAAACACAAAAAGCTGGAGTAATTCAGCCGGGACAGCCAACATCTCTGGAGAAAAAGAATAGGTGACATTTTGGGTCGAGACACTGAAGAACATCACTTATTCCTTTCCTACTGAGATGCTGTCTCACCCGCTGAGTAACTTCAGCTTTTTGTGTCTATCTTCGGTCTTAAGAGGAACCATGTTTAGGTTTATTATCATCACATGTTAAAAGGTAGAATGAAAAGCTTTGTGGTGCATGCTATCCAAACAGATCAGAGTAACCACACATAGATGCAGTCAGTTCAAACTCTTTACAATAGATAATGGGGAAGATACTGAGTGCAAAATTTAGTTCACAGCATTGTCACGCAAAAGAGGGGGCTGACGGGCAGTTGACACCAAATTGGAGAGGGGATATGGTCTTATGGGGAAAGTGTGTGGATAAAAAACATGGGATCATGTGGGGAGGGGATAAGACTAGGTAATGGTGACGGGAACGGGGCTAGAGTGAGGTGTGGGATAAAAAAAGACGTTGGGAACACCTATGTCAGTCGGAAAAAAAAATAGAGAGGGTGGTGGACATGCAGTAAGAGTTAGCTGAAGTTGGAATTTTTTTTGAAGATAGACATAAAATGCTGGAGTGAATTAGCGGGTCAGGCGGCATCTCTGGAGAAAAGGAATGGGTGATGTTTCGGGTCGAGATCCTCCTTCAGACTGAGAGTCGGGGAAGGGAAACGAGAGATATAGAAGGTACATAGAACAAATGAATGAACGATATCCTAAATGCAACGATGATCAAGGAAACGTGAAGCCCACAATGGTCCATTGTTGGCTGTGGGGTAGGTGATACTGAGTTATACAGACAGTGAAACTCAACAGGATGACAGCGAAACTAGTATGTCGGCTAGGATGTGGGAGGGATGGAGAGAGAGGGGATGCAAAGGTTACTTGAAGTTAGAGAAATCAATATTCATACTGCTGGGTTATAAGCTGCCCAAATGAATTATGAGGTGTTGTTCTTCGAATTTTAATTTTGCAGTGGAAATAGTGGATGGAGTGAAGATTGGTAAAAAGCACATAGTTGTGGTGCTGGCTATGAGTTAATAATTCACCTCCTCTAATGTTCCCTGAATACAAGTGAAGTGCAGAATGCCAAATGCAGCTCTATTGTTCAAAACACGGTGTGAATTCACACCAGTAGTCAAAGACTGGTCAGTTTAACCTTGATGGAAAGACTTCAGAAACAATTGGGTGAAGAAAAAAAAATGTATAAACATATGGCGTTTAAAGAAGCACCATCACAACTGTGTTGAGTTGGTTTTCACTAACCTGGATGAGCCTTTTTGATGAAGTAACAGAAAGCCGATGAAAGGAATGCCGGAGGTATTGCTGACGTGGATTTGCAAAAGTCATTTGAAGAAGTCCTACGTAAGTCTGTTTAGTAAATTGAATGTTTATGAGATTAAAAAGCATGAATGTGAAATTATCTTAACGTTAGTAAGCAGAAGGACATGATAAATGATTGGTACGCAAGTTGGACTCTGATAATTAATGTAGATTCCAAGTCATAGAGCAGTCGGGCTTCCAGCCCAAATTGTCTGTATAGACCGAGTTGCCTAATGGAGCCAGTTCCACTCACTTGTGCCTGACGCACTTCCCTCCAAACCTTTGCGATCAACGTACCTGTTGGTGTCTTTTAAATGTCCGAATTGTTCTATCTCTACTACGTCCGCTAACAGCTGCTTCCATGTACACACCATCCTCTGGTTGAAAAAAGTGGCCTCTTGGGATCTTTGTCTTCTTTCCCTTCTCACCTTGAACCTGTGCCTTGCTTTGGATGCCTCTCCCTTGGGGAAGAGACACTGACTGTTCACCTTATCTAGGCCTCTCATGAATTTATAAACCTCTGTAAGGTCAAGCCGCAGCCACCTATGCTCCAGGGAAAAGACACAGTCTATTCAACCTCTCCTTATTACTCAAATTCTCCAAACCTGGTCACATTCTCTTAAATCCATTTTGCTTCCTTTCCTGTTTAATGGAATCGCTCCTATAGCAGCCTGTCCTGACTGTACACAGTACTCCAAATGTGGCCTTGCCAACATCGTATAGATGTAGCATGATATCCCAATTCCTTTGTACCCTAACCAATGAAGGCAAGCAAATGCCAAATGCCTTATTCACCACCCTGACCTCTTGTCTTGCCACTTTCATAGAACCATGTATCCCCTATCCCAAGGTCTACTGTTGTTCTTCTACAATCAGAAGAATCTACATGACTTACTGATTAAAAAACATAGCATCCTTATCTGATCAGGCCAGAGTTTGGCCATGGATTCATAACAACATTGCTGACTCTTAGCTTCCCTCTGAAGTGACTTAACAACATAACTGGAGGCATTTACCCTTGGGCATTAAATGCCATCCTTGCAACTGTCACCCGCATCCCATGATTAATCAGGAACATACAGTGTGGTGACCTTATTGGGTTTGGAGTTAGTTTAAGCTGATGGTGTCTGCTTCCATTGAAACTTGCTCACATATATTTTCAAACCTCCAGTCCTGCCCCCACTCCCACCCAACTGAAGCATTGCCATGGATAGTTATTGTAGTGACCAAAAAATAGTTGTGCAGTGCCAGCTTCGAACATACCTGTTAACTAAACATCCATTTCCTTTGTGTTCTTGGTGTGGAAAGTATGAATATTTGAGCCGGTGGGTAGTCAAGCAAACTATTTTGACACGGCTGTGTGTGGTTGTAGTGCTGTTGAAAGTTCCCCATCTTGGCAAGTGGGGAGTGTTTCACTGTGTGCCTACATGGTGCAAAGGCACGGGGGAGGCAGGAGGTTCATCGCTCATTGCAAAATACCAGGCCTCTTGACTTATAATAGACTCAGTGTTTGTGTAGCAAGTCTGGGCTGTTAGTTGAGTTTCTGTGGGGGCTGAGGCGAAGGCAGTTCCACCAAACATCATGATGGTTGTAGTTAAACTGATCCTTGCAGGATGTGATTATGGTCTGGGATTTTGTGAATGCGATTCTTACTGGGCATTGAGCCCAACTCTCTATGTTATCTGGCCTGCAAAGTGAAGATACAAATAGCTTAATCAGTGGAGTTGCAAATCATTAATAGGTCCCCATTTCTGACTTTACATACCAGAGGGAAAGTCATTGACAGAACCGGTGAAGAGAGCTGGGTGTTGGCCCGTCTAAGGAACCCCGCTCCTACCTTGTAGACGTCGATGGTGCCCTGTACCAACAGAGCCGCCAACACTTGCTGTTTGTAAAGGAACCTCGTCCACCACCAGCCGATCCCTTTGCTCCACCTCTGATGTTCAAGCCGTCCGCTGCTGCTGCTGCTATCACTAGTCCCAGCGTGTCCCGTTCTCCACCACGACCGGCGGCCCTGTCTAACAACAACACTAGCTCTCCCGCATGCTCACCCTACTGGTCGCCTAAAGTGTCCCCAGCTACCTTCTCACTTCCGGGTTCATTGCCTCCCTCCCCCACTAACCTTTCTGGTACGGAGGGAGAGGGGTTGGTCTGTACGCATTAGGGTCGTATTAGTAGACCGCCTAACAGATAGGGCGAGTATGTTTAAATTGGCAAGTCTTATATGTGTTTAACTATATTCGCTCTTTACGGGGATGGATGTAGATTGGTTATTGCATGTGAATCAATCATAGTAGAGTAGCATCACTAACCCACCTTACTGTATGCTTTATATTAACACCCACTTCCTACATTAGGTAGTCCTGGAAGCGGCGATGATGAACTAGCAACTAACAACCTGCTGTGCCGCTATATTTTGTGTTACAATTAAGGGTGACTTTGAACACCAGGCTGTGTAACATAATCATTTACACGGACCAATTGGCTGGAGTCTTTACGGACATTTTCAACCTCTCACTTCTGAGGTCTGAGGTTTCCACCTGCTTTAAAAGGTCTTCAATAATACCAGTGCCCAAGAAGAGCAAGGTGATGTGCCTCAATGACTATCGACCAGTGGCACTAACGTCTGTGGTGATTAAGTTCTTTGAGAGGTTGATCATGGCGCATATTAACTCCTACCTCGACAAGAACCTGGATCCACTGCAGTTTGCTTACTGCCACACCAGATCAACGTTGGATGTGATCTCACTGGCTCTCCACTCCGCTCTGGACCACTTGGACAACAAAAATCATATGTCAGGCTGTTATTCATTGACTACAGCTCGACCTTTAATACCACCATCCCCTCCAAGTTGGTTACCAAACTCTCAGATCTGGGTATCCGTGCATCCCTCTGCAATTGGATCCTCGACTTCCTCATCCACAGACCACAGGCTGTCCATATTGGTAGAAGTGTGTCATCCTCGATAACAATCAGCAGGGGAGCACCTCAAGGCTGCGTGCTCAGCCCCCTACTTTACTCACTCTATACTCATGACTGCGTAGCCGGACCTAGTGCGAACTGCAACATCAAGTTCGCCGATGACACCACTGTTGTGGGACGTAGCACTGATGGGGACGGTGCAGAGTATAGAAGTGAGATCGGCCGATTGACCAAATGGTGCCAGCACAATAACCTGGCTCTCAACACCAGCAAAACCAAGGAACTGATTGTGGACTTTGGAAGGGGTAGGATAGGGACCCACAATCCCGTTTATATCAATGGGTCGAATTCCTGGGCGTGCATATTTCCGAAGATCTCTCCTAGTCCCAGCACACTAAAGAATATCAAGGTGGGAGCGCTGGCCAGCTTGGACTTTAAAAAATCAAATACTTGTTGATGCTGCTGGTACCAGGTCCATTTAGAGTCCTTCTGAGTGAGTTGTCTCGGTGGCAATCTTATTTCGCTGAGGTTCGGTATGAACTTTCCCAGATAGTTCACCATACCCAGAAAGCATTGGAGGCTTAACACGTCAGTGGGGGCTGGCATTTCTGTGATGGCAGCAGTTTTCTTCAGGTCGGGCTTAAGGCCATCAGAAGTGAATACGTGTCCGACATATGTGACTTTTGGAACCCTGAACTTGCATTTAGTAGGGTTGAATTTCAGGTTGATCTCACGTGCCCTGTCCATAATATGCTTTGGGTTGTTGTCATGCTCCAAAATGTCTTTGCCAAATACCAGGATGTCATCCACGATGATGGCACATGAGAGTCTTTGGAACAGCTGTTCCATGTTTCTTTGAAAAATTTCGCTGCCCGAGTTGATGCCGAATGGCATCCTGAGAAATTTGAATCTGCCAAATGGTGTGGCAAACATGGTGAGGTTTGATGACTCGTCATCTAGTGGTATCTGCCAAAACTAGCTTTTTGCGTCAAGGACGGAAAATACTTTTACGCGCCCAATTTGTGCAGCGATGTCCTCGACAGATCTCATCGGATAGTGCGGGCGCTTGATGGCAGTGTTCAATTCTTTTGGATTAATGCACATGCGTTAATGACAACCATGGTGGAGACCCAGTCTGTGGGTTCACTGATTTCGGCCAATACGACCATGGAGACCATGTATTTTAGTTCAGTCTCAATTCTGTCTCACATGGCATGTGGCACACGGTGGGGGTCACGGACGGCTGGGTTGATGCTGGGGTCAATAGTGTTCTTAGAGATCACAGGCAGCTTGCCTAGCTTGCCATCGAATAGATCAGGGTATCTTTTTATTGGGTCCTCAGATATTAGCAACTTGCGAACGGAGCAGTTGAAGGAGATCAGCCCTAGGTCTTGGCATGCATGGATGCCCAGTAGAGTCCCACCGACAGATAACAGAAGATTTATGAATGAACCACACTGACAGATAACAGAAGATTTATGAATGAACCACACCGACAGATAACAGAAGATTTATGAATGAACCACCGCAACCGGCTAACCGGGGATTCACCAATGAGCCCCTGCAAAGATGCCCAAATTGAAACTATTTCCACTACAAGGGACGAGCGTTTTGTCCGGCGAACGGCAAGCCTTGTAACTACTGCAAATAGATGAATCACTTCGCCGTTGTCTGCACATCCCGTGCGAACAGAACCTCCAGCAAGAAGATGAGAGTAGATCTTATAAGAACATGTACAATTCTTAAAGGATTGGACAGGGGCGATGTAGGAAAAATGTTCCCGGTGTTGGGTGAGTCCAGAACCAGCGATCACAGTTTAAGAATAATGGGTAGGCCATTTAGGACTGAGATGACGAAAAACCTCTTCACCCAGAGAGTTGTGCATCCCCTGTGGAATTCTCTGCCACAGAAGGCAGTGGAGGTCATTTCACTGGATGTTTTCAAGAGGGAGTTAGATTTAGTTCTTTGAGCTAAAGGAATCAAGAGACATGGGGGAAAAAGCAGAAACAGGGTACTGATTTTAGATGATCAGCAATGATCATATTGAATGGTATATACAAGCCCTCTTGAAATAAATGCTAGGATTGAGTTTGCTTTCTTTACTACGGATTCGACTTACAGTTGAACTTTTTGGAAATCCTGCACCAGCACTCCCAAGTCCCTTTGCACCTTCAATTTTTGGATTCTCACCCCATTTAGAAAATAATCTACGTCTCTACTACCAAAATGCATGACTCCACACTGCAGCACTATATTCCATCTGCCACTTCTCTGCCCACTCTCTCAACCTGTCCAAGTCCCTCTGCAGAGTCCCTGCTTTCTCTACTCTACCTGCCCCTCCACATATTTTCGTATCACCCGCAAACTTTGCCACAAAGCCTTTCCCCTCGTCCAAATCATTAATATACAATGTGAAGAATAGCGGCCCCAGCACCGACCCTTGCAGAACTCCACTTGTGTTTATTGTCACCGACAGCCAACAAGAAAAAAACCCCTTTATTGCCACTCTTTGTCTTCTGCCATCCAGCCAACCCGCTGTCCATGCTAGCAGCTGCCCTTTGATACTGTGATCTTCCTAAGCAGCCTAACGTGGGGCATCTTATCAAAGGCTTTCTGAAAATCTAAGTAAACAATATCTACTGACTCGCCTTTGTCTGTGAGGGCACATACCATTCTGCAATTAAAATCTGCTAGCTAAAAGCACTTTGCAGTTTTCAGGTTTGAGTTCCTTGATGTGTTCTGAATCTATGTCCCTCTTAACTGTCCTATCCATGTACCCATCCAAATGTCTTTTAAATATTGAAATTATACCTGCCACTGCCACTACCACTTCTTCTGGTAGCTTGTTCCATATTCCTACCCCCCACTGTGCGGGGAAAACTTACAACTCATTTTCCTTTTAAATGTTTTTCTCTCATATCTTGAACCCATGTCCTCTAGTTTTAGATTCTACCATGGGAAAAAGGTATATGATCATCTGTCTTACCTGTGCCACCTATGATTTTATGAACATCATGAAGGCCACCCCTAGCAACCTTCGCTCTGGGTCCCAGCTTATCCAGCCTGAGTTTCGAGTTTAGTTTATTGTCACATGTACCGAGGTACAAACTCTTGTGACATCTCAAGCTCTCCGTTCCTGGCAATATCCTTGTGAAACGTTTCTGCCCCCTCTCTAGCTTAATCAAATCCTTATAATATGACAATCGGAAATGTACACAATGTTTCAGGTGCGGTCCCACCAACATGTACACTGTAACAAACCATGATGCAGCTTGTGAGACGCAAGAGACTGCAGATACTGGAGCCTGGAGAAAAATTAAATTGCTGAAGGAACTCAGTGGGCCAGGCAGCATCTGTAGAGGCAGAGGGATAGTCGACAAGAATGCTTTTGCGATTAGGGAGGGATACAGTAGTTTATGTGTGCGGTAATGGTTGGGTGTATAGGTAACAAGTAGAGTGATGAAGATGAGCTCCAGTAACTTATTGGTCGATGCCCATTAGGCTGTCCTTCAACATGAGAGCTGTACATGTCATGCTGCCTCACAGCTCCAAGAACGTGAGCTTTATTGTGACCTCTGCTGTTGCCTGTGTGGAGTCTGCACAGTTTCCCTGTGCTCACACACCGATTTCTCTCGTCTGCTCTGGCTTTCTCCAATATCAGTGTAGAATTAGAGTCAAACAGCACTGAAATAGCCTATTTCCCACCCCTCTGGTCTTGTTTGGCCCATATCACGGAATCTATCCTATCCATGTATGTTCAAAATGTATTTTAAATGTTATACCTGTCTCAACTACTTCCTCTTGTTCCATATACAGATTGCATATTCCAACTCGTACTTGAAAGCTTTAATTGAATCTGCCTCCACTGCTATCCCTATCATGTAGAAACATTTTTTTGTATGGGGGGAATAAAACAACTTTTCATATTGCTTTTAGTTACTTTGTCACTCACTTTCATTTTGTGTCTCTAGATCCTAGACTCTTCTGCCAGTGAAACAGTTTTGCAGTGTATATCCTTCATGGTTTTAAACATCTCTCTCGTATCACCTTACAATTTATTCTGTTCCAAGGACAACAACCCCAGTTTAGCCATATATACATCAGTTGTGGTAGAACCAACATTTTATGAAGACTCGTCATGTCATCCTTGCTCTTGAACTCTTTGCCCTAATTGATAAATTCCGTACATCCAAATACCTTTAACTTCTTTCTCGACGGACCCTGCCACCTTTCAGTGAACTATGCTGACTATGTGAACTCTCCTTGACTCAACTGTTCAAGGAGCCATCTTAACTTTGTGCCCTCTAATTCATTCTGCCTCTTCTTCTCCTCCTAAATGTAGTATTCTATGCTTATCTCCATTATATTCCAGCAACCTGCTTGTATTTCGTTGGTTCTTTACTAACCTCATAGCTCCTTACACCTCCAAGTTTTAATTACATGTACATTTTGAACATTTGCTCTCATCCAGTTTTGGCCTTGTGATCACCTCCAAATTGCTCATCTGCTGGTGACTCTCCTCAATTCCCAATTCTCTCGGGACGTTATGTTACAGTTGTACAATACAGAGGTGAGGCTGCACTTGAAGTATTTTGTTCAGTTTTGGTCACCCTATTGTAGGAAAGATGCCATTAAGTGAAAAGACTGCAGCAAGTATTTACGAGGATGTTGTCAAGACTCAAGGGTCTGAGCTACAGGGAGATGTTAGACAGGCTACGACTTTATTCCTTGGAGCGCAGGAGGCTGAGGGCGATCTTGGGGGTGGGTAAAATAGTGAGTGAATGTACAGAGTATTTTTCCCAGGATAGGAGATCGGAGAGCTAGAGTACATAAGTTTAAGGTGAGAGTGGGATGATATAATCAACCTGAGGGGCAACCTTTTCACACAGAGGGTGGTGGGTATAATGTACGAGCTGCCAGGAAGTGGTTGCGGCAAGAACAATAACAACATTTAAAAGTCATTTGGGCATTATATGTGGATAGGATGGGTTAGGGGAGATATGGCAAAGCATGGCCA
This sequence comes from Raja brachyura, assembly GCA_963514005.1. The sequence goes on from OY740785.1 coordinate 58,579,561, forward strand.
ATTGAGATAATCTATAATGGGGCATCTTGGTTGGCATTGAAAGGTCTGCTTCTGTACTCTATGACTTGGACTCTATGACCCTTAACTATAAATTATTTTCTCTAAATCGTACTGCCCTTCATCGTTCTAAGATTTTCATTAAATTCTACCTTTTTTGACTCATTTTATTATTATTCATCCTAATCTCTACTTTTCTCACTAGGCTATGAAATATTCTTTATGTTCCTGTGCATTTTGCTGTTTTATGAGCAATATACAAGTATGAGCATGTTGTTCTATTACCATCAGTTGACCTTAATCCCTGACATTAGCTTCTGAGTACACACAGTAACAGGGAGTAGATTATTTCAAGCTTGTTTGAGAGAGGTAAATAATTTATCGTTCTATACCTGTACAGTGTACATTATGCCAGCATTTTGTGTCTATCTTTGGTTTACACCAGCATCTGCAGGTCCTTTCTACACATTACGCCTTTTTATTGTACACTAGACCAAGTGAGGACCCGTTGGGCCCTGTCCCCACGCAATATTCCACCACTCATCCATAGCCCCCAACTGCGGGGGTGCAGCTGACGAGTTCCCTGTAAAATATAACATAAATCTGAACAAAACTTGTTTCATTTACATCGAAGGACAATGGTGAGGAAGGTGGGCCAAAAATTGTGGTGCTGCAGTTTTGGGAACACTCACATATGCAAACAAACAAACAAGATGAGAGTTTTAGTAAGGTAGATAGATAGACATTTATTTATTTATTTGTCTGTTTGTTTGTTTGTTTATTTATTTACTTTACTGATGGGGTTGTTTTCTCACAGAGTTTATACAAATTTATGATACATCTAGGATTTAGAAGCCATTATTCTGTGGAGCCCTGCAGGTCACAACTTGCAGCTGTCTGTCCTTTCACCTTTTTTTGTTATTTTTAGTCTGTTTAAAAAGTTTGTTTTGGAGGTCTTTTAGTCTTTTTTATGTGTGGAGAGGGGAAAGGGGGAAACTTTTTTCCAATCACTACCTGGTCGAGGATGTGTCTATTCTCCGAGCCGCATCTTCGCTCCCTCCTCGCAGCCTACCATCTGGATTGGTGCGGCCTTTCCTGCCGGAGACCGGCCAGAGCTTCAGCAGGGGCGCAGCACTGAATTACCATCGCGGAGGGGGCGATTCCTATTGGGGATTGCCGTGTTGGTGCTCCGGAGTGTTGGGCCAGCTCACTACATCGTGGAGCTGTGGTTTGCAGAACTTCCAGCCGCGGGCGCCGCTGACTCTAACATCGCGGAGCCTGGAATCTTTGCTGAGGATTGCCAGCGTTGAATCTCCACCCAGCTCGGCCTGTGGACTTCGGGAGCTGCGGTCTCCGGTAGGAAGTGGCCGATTCGGAAACTCCAAGCCGCTGAGAGTGTTCTCCGTTCCAATGCCAGAGCTCCATCATCCCGGCGAGAGGGCCTGAATATCGGGCCGCCGTTGCGGCAAATGTGGAGGCCTTAAAGGACCCGACCACGGGTGAACAAAGAGGAAGAGGCCTGAACGTTATTGTCTTCCCTCACAGTGGGAAACATTGATTCTGCTGTGGGCGATGTTTATGTTAAATTCTATCGTTTATTGTGTTCTTTTTATTCGTATGGCTGTAACAAGTCGATGACCGCACTGCTGTGTTTGGCTTCTTGTCGTCGCCTCTTGCCGCTCCAGTTTGCCCTGGCTCTATTTGTGTTTACCTGCTCTGGTCTGTACTGCACTTTGGTCAGTGAGGGTTGTTTTTAAATGTGCTTAATAAATAAATATTATTATTATAAAAAAGATATTTTGCAATTGTATTAAAATTCAACCAGTTCAGAAATTTGATACATTATTTTCTTCAGACTAGCCAAGTGATAAACTGAAGAATGAAATCTTTTTCAGTACTATTCTGTGTTCTGGGCAGCCACATTTGCAATGCGGGTTCTCTCTGAATTTGGAATGTGGCTAATTTAAAACAGCCGGTCAGTTTTGTGATTTTACGCAGAAAAGTGCAAGAATTTCGTACTCTGAAATATAGTTGGAATTGCTGGTAGATTAAAGCACAGTCTGTTCCAGATGTAATCCTCTGAACAGTTCATCAAACACAAAAGCTCTAAGTGTGCTAAATCAGACTCTGATGGTAACGATTAAACTTTATGCAGATTGAAGAAGGAAATCTAGAGCTCAGTCAATAAGAGTCATAAATGTAGTTATTTTCCCTGCTAATTCTTTCATTGTGAGCTTTGAGTTCATATTTTACATTTTTCTTCCGTCTTTTGAGCCATGCAAATCCTGAAAGCATTCACATTTCTCTACTTACTTCCCTGTAACCTATTGACTCGTAATAATCCTGCTACAAAACAATGATTCTACTACTGCCCATCTGCAGTAGGGATTATTGACAGTGGCCATTTCACCTAAGAACCATCATAATTGCTGGTAAATGGAAGGAAACCAACGCACCTGGGAAAATCCATGCAGTTGCAGGGAGAATGTGCAAACTTCAGACAACACCGGAAGTCGGAAACATGGCTCAATTGCTTCTGCTGAGTGGTAATTGGGAGTTCTTCCAGCACTGATGTGCCAGCCCTTAATTCTCTGTTTTCTTTTGTGTCAACTCAAAACCTAGTAAATGGGCAGTGGTCAGTTTATCCATGTCTGGAAGGCTGATGAGCTGAGGCAATTAACTCTGATAGTTCTGCTCCCTGGTGTATGTTCTAATGAAATGGCCTGAACTGTTAATGTTAGAACTGTTAATACGATTGCATTAAGACAAGGATTGTGGACCAGAGGCCCTGATCATGGTTTATCCAAGGCATTTAAATTCATGTATTTAAACAAATCTCAAATCAAATGCTAGATCCAACATGGTCATTGGGAAACTAATGGATTGTTTAAAAACAATGCACATCTGGTTCACTGGTATCCTTTAGGGACTAAATTATATTTTAAAAGCCGCACTGAAGCAGAATAGATGAAATTATCAAAGTACAAGCTCTTAATTAAAAGCATTAACCCCCTTCACAGAGAGTGGTCTCAACATTGAGTCAATTACAGAGATTAGTTGTGCTGAGCCAGGGGTCTAGATGAACTTCTTATCTGGCACCTTGGCATTATAGCAGCCACTTCAAGTGTGGACCTATCCAATTAAAGACCACAAGAAATAGCAGAGAATTCTGGACACAGCCCAGTCCATCACACGCAGAAGCAACCTTGCCTCTCCCCATTTTCTCTATCTGCACTTCATGCTGCCTTGGGAAAGCAGCCAATATAATCAAGAACCACTAATATATCAGCCATTCCTTCCATCCCCTATCCTGTCAAGCAAAAGATCCAAAAGCTTTAAAGTAGATGGCACTAGATTCAAGAATAGCTTCTTCCCCCTGCGATCAAACCCTAGTATGGACCTCCCAGTAGCTAAAGATTATTCTCAATCTCCCACTTTACCTCAGCACAATCCTTGCACATTTTATAATCTGCACCTCCTCCATAGCTGTGACACTACATTCTGTGCTTGACATGGATACATAGACAATAGGTGCAGGAGTAGGCCATTCGGCCCTTCAAGCCAGCACCGTCATTCACTGTGATCATGGCTGATCATCCACAATCAGTACCCTGTTCATGCCTTCAACCCATATCCCCTGACTACGCTATCTTTAAGAGCTCTATCTAACTCTCTATTGAAAGTATCAAGAGAATCGGCCTCCACAGCCTTCTGAGGCAGAGAATTCCACAGATTAACAATTCTCTGCGTGAAAAGGTTTTTCCTCTTCCCTGTTCTAAATGGCTTACCCCTTATTCTATCCCTTTGTTTCCCTTCTGTTTTTGTAGTACCAGTATGGTTTAATTGTAACTAATGTGTGGTATGATCTATCTGGATAGCATGTAAACCAATTGTTTTTCACTGTATTTCGTTACACTCGGCATTAATAAATCAATGCACACAATGAATGGAGAAAACTTTACTGGGAGATCAAGTTATACAACCTAATGGGTTTACATCCCATTGAAAAGGTGAAAATTACCCCCAATTGTACAATTATCTTGTGATACGTCCAGCTAACAATTGATGCTTTATGCCAAAATACAAAGTGTTGAAAATGCATAAATAGATCTTAAACCTATGGTATCTATTTCATTCTGCATAGGTGCTGCTGGCTTTGCTGTTAATTTTACTCCTTGGACTGGTCCTTGGACTTGGCCTCCGATCAACTGCAGGTATTTAATGCAGCCTTCTCCTCCATCAAATGTACAAATTGTTACTTATCTTTATTGTGATATCTTTGAATATTTTTGATTGTTTAACATCATAAGACATAAGAGCAGAATTAGGTCATTCGGCCCATCGAGTCTGCTCCGCCATTCGGGCATGGCTGAACAATTTTTCACTCTCAATCCCATTCCCCTGCCTTCTCCCTGTAACTTTTGACACCCCTGCTAATCAAAAATCTATCAAACTGCTTTAAAAAATACTCAATGACTTGGCCTCCACAGCTATATGTGACAATGATTCCACAAATTCACCACCCTCTGGCTAAAGAAATTCCTCCTCATCTCTGTTCTAAAGGTATGTACTTTTATTCTGAGGCTGTGCCTTCTGGTCCTAGACTCTTCACTACCGGAAATGTCCTCTCCACATCCACTCTACCAAGGCCTTGTATTTTTCGGTAGATTTCAACAAGATTCCTCCCTCATCCTTCTAAATGCGACTTGCGTGGTTTTTATAACTATATTAATTGTAAGATGATTATTGTTAATGAACATGGAGATCAATATATTGAGGTGTGGTAAATTGTATCCCACTGGTTTGGCTGCTTTTTTTGGAAAGTTGTAAACCGAAGATAGACACAAAATGCTGGAATAACTCTGCGGGACAGGTAGCATCTTTGGCGATAAGGAATGGGTGAAGATTTATGTCAAGCCCCTTCTTCAGACAGATGTCAGAGGAGAGGGAGATGCATAGATAATAGGACAAAGGGAATGGAGATCAAGGCAAATGTAGAATAGATAATTGTTGGCTGGGAAATACAGTAGGTTTTAAAAAAAATCTCCGTTCAAAGCGAACAAGATAACATATAGTTGGCGATTGTAAGACTGGTCGGAGAACTGGGAAGGGGAAGGGATGGAGATAGATGGAAAGCAAGGGTTACTTGTAGTTAGAAAAGTCAATGTTCATTGATTTGGGGTGTAAGCTGCTCGAGCTCAATATGAGGTGCTGTTGTGCTGGGCCTCACTCTGACAATGGAGGAGGCCCAGGACAGGAAGGTCAGTGTGGGAGTGAGAGGGGGAGTTAAAGTGTTTAGCAATTGCAAGATCGGGTAGGTTTAGGCGGACTGAGCTGTTCAGCGGTTTTAAAAGTTATAGAAGTGGTTTCAGGACCGGAATCGTATGCCAGTTGTGTGTCTATTGTCATCTCAGCACCTACTAGAAGGCTCAGCAGTCCCTTGGGATTTTCAAATCTTTTTGCCAAAGAACTACTGCCCCTTTTCTTTACCTTCTTGGCACACAGTTGTCCTGCTTTGCGGTCCAAGGTCTGATGATGGTCAGACTGCGAGGATGTGGCAACAAAATCAAGTAATTGGTAATTCAATTGTGCAAAGGGCATCTGTGCTGGAATCGTAGTTGTTTACAAATTCCATGAATAGCTTAGACAAATGGACCAAGTGCAATATGTCTGGTTTACTGTTAAAATGGGGTCAAAAAGTAAACAGTGAGGACACAAAATATCTGTAAAGTAAAGAGGGAAAGACGGATTAAATGAGCAGGCAAACATATAGCAGTTTAAGATGAGGAAGTACGAGCTTATCCATTTTGGAGTGGAGATTGAATAACAGAGTATAGTGTGAATGGTGAGAGACTAATTTATGTTGTTCTGGGAGTTCTATATGCTCTTGTTCAAGAAACATGTTTGTTAGTGTGCAGGTGAGCAAACCAATATAAAACCTAGTAGATGTTGGCCTTGATACCTTTCTCTGCATCCTGTAGCTACTCATAGAGCCATACAGCTTGTAAACCATCCCTCTGGCCCAACTTGCCCACACTGACCAACATGTCCCTTTGACACTAGTCCCACTTGCCTGCGCTTGGCCCATATCCCTCCAAATCTGCCCTATCCATGGACCTGTCTAATTATTTCTTAAACAGTCCCTGCCTCAACTAGTTCCTCGGGCAACTCGCTCCACACATCCACCACCCTTTGTGCGAAAAGGTTACCCTTCTGATTCCTATTAAATCTTTCCCCCTCACATTAAACCAATGTCCTCTGGTCCTCAATTTCCCCTACTCTGGGCAATATTCTCTCTGTGCCTACCCGATCTATTCTTCTCATTATTCTATACACCTCTATAAGATCACCCCTTATTCTCCTGTGCTCCAAGGGCTAGAGTTCCAGCCTGTTCAACCTCTCCCTATACTACTGTTGCCACAAATTAGTGTCCTTGATGCCATCCATCTTGTCCGCTGACTTGGTTATTTTCATTGATTATTGCTGAATAAATACAAATATTAAAAGTACCTGTAAAATCCTGAAGCAAGCTGAACAACTGTGATGGCAATAACATTTTGACCCATGTAGCCTGTTTTATTTGTTTTTCACCAACTTCTTCACATCTTACACATCTCAGTTTGCTTGGAAATCAAAAGTAACCATTGAGAAATTACCAAATATTTATTTTGCTTTTGTTGGCTCGGTATGGGAATTGAGGTGGCTGTGAAGAGAGAACATTGTGAAGCTAACTTGTATCAAAAGTGTATAATTTTGCCATTATCTATTGAGAATTTGACTTTGATTAGATACATCACTGAATTTGTTTGTAAATATATTTGTGCTACTTGTATATGTCTTTTTTTAAAATAAAAGTTTTTTCAATTTTATTGTTTTTAAATTGTCCCTGGGTGGTAGGGAGCTGTGGAAAGCTGTGCAATTACGAATTGATTTCTGTTACGTAGGTGGTTGTGATAACTCTCTTTAAACTATTGAAGTCTTAAAGTGAATTGCTTTGGGTGTGTAATTTCGGACTTCTAAATTATTCCCCCTCCCCCCCCCAATCTGTAAACCTGAGATAAAAGGGGGGAATGTTTATTAATACCCAGTCAGAATGGTGACTGATCTGCAGACCAAGGTGGTGCTGTTTGTCTTATTGGTGGTGAAGATTGCTAGGATGATGGATTCTGTTGAAGTCACAGAGATGCTGCACAACTTCACTGTCGACCATTCATATGACATCCTCTTTATCCATATGCTTTTGTGTAATACAGGAGGACAGTGTCGTTCTTTAGTTTAGTTTATTATTGTCATTTGTACTGAGGTATAGTGAAAAGTTATAGTTTGCATGCTATCCAGTCAAAGAAAAGGCTATTCAAGAATACAATCAAGCCATCCACAGTACACAGGTAATGGATAAAGGGTACAACATTTAATGCAAGATGTACCGTTTAAGTTTGATAAAGTCCAATGAAAGATAGTTTAAATGAGGTAGATGGGAGGGCAGGATTGCACTCTAGTTGATGAGGGGACCGTTCAATTGCCTAAGAAACACAATAAAATAGTAAGATTAACAAGAACATACGAGTTGAAGTTTGATCTTTATTTTATGAGGAGTTACGATGAGCGATTGCGTGAAGAAGGCCCGCCAGTGCGCATGCGCGTCAATCTTCAAAGCAGCGGCATGAAATCGCAGTAACCACAGTCAAAGTAATATAGTAAGACTCAGAAGACTGGAACTACCAGATGATCTTTGCGATTTTTGAGGGCCGGGAGCAGAGGGCACGTAATCACTCACCGTAACTCCTCATAAAATAAAGGTCAAGCTTCAAACTGGTAAGTTCTCATTTAATCTTACTATTTTATTTCGTAGTCACGTGAGTGATTCAGTGAAGAATTCAAAGCTCTATGATTTCATGCCATAGATCCAGTTGCATACGACACACTGCTTCGGTTGATACAGGATAAACAAATAATGTATTGAACATTGTTTGAATTATACAAATTAATGTCTTAATAACAAAAGAAGCAATAACAACCCCTCTCTCCCAGGGGGAATTCACAAACAGAACCCAAAATAGCATGCCCAAATCCTTCCGTCGTGAGGATAGGTTTGTTATAAAACCGTTGAAAGTCCCTTCACTGGACCATCCTGCGGTCCCGAGGATTTGGTCTAAAGGAGTGTCCAGTGCCCTCGCTGCGGATGTTGATACCGCCCTGGTGGAGTGAGATTTAAACACATCAGAGTCTACTCCACCACAATCCGAAACCTGTTTCAGCCACCGAGAAATGGTCTGCACCGACACCTTACTATAAGGTTTTTTGTGACTGATGAGCATCGTTGTTTTGGAGCCTCTAAGACTCTTGGTGACCTCAATATATTGACGTAGCTACACATAGTCGCCGGTCAATGGGGTATGCTCTAAAGCTCATTTTGGTCCCGGATGTCCTTGGCCTGCTTTGTGTGATCATATACATAAAACGTAATATTATTTACAGAAAATGCATGCTGTCCAGTCATAAATTTTGCAATGTCTGGACCCGTTGCGCTAAAACGAGCGCCATGAGCATGACCACTTTAAGTGTTCGTTTTTGTAAGACAGAGATGTAATCGGAGCACATTGCCAAAGCAGTGTGAGAACTATGCTCACATCCCAGATTCCCGTATATCTAGGTCTCGGAGGGTTCTTGTTAAAATATCTTTCATGAATCAGGACACCAATGGATGAGATCCGACAGAATGTTGTCCCGACCCCTGCCATAAATAGGAGGACTATGCACTCCTAGCACTATTAATGGCATTGTAACTGAATTGCTCGTCAAAGTGTAATGTAACAAGGAACTCCAATACATCAGGTATGCCTGCAGTGTGATAAGAAATATTTGACTGTAAGCAAAACATCTCCCATTTTTTATATGAGATACGTATTGTTTTTTAGTACTATTCCTCCAGGTCGTAGTTATCACATCCACAGTCCGTCTCGACAGTCCGAGCCCCTGGAATGGTCTCGTCAGAATCTGCAAATCAACAGATTAATATGATCATGGAAAGGGTGACTCTTTTCCTGTCACAGGGTGAACCAACAAGTTGCTACATTTGGGGATAACCATGAATGGCTATGTCATCTGTCTCAGAACCAATGGTAACCATGGTTGTGTGGCCCAGTCGGAGACTACCAAACACCTGAAGCGGAGCCCTGCTCAATTTTGGTGAGACATTGACTGATAAGGCAGAATCTGGGAAAGCGTAAAAGAACATGCCTCCCAATGTAGCGGGAATGCATCCACCGCTACTGCCCCAGGATCCGGTTCCGATGAGACGTATTTAGGTAGTCGGTGATTTAGCCTGGATGCAACAGATCTATGTCTGGCAATCCATACTGGGTGACAATCTTTTTAAAAAACTTTTGGATTCAACATCCATTTTGTGTTGTCTTTAAATTTACGTGGCCTGGTGTCTGCCACCACGTTATCTCTACCTAGTAGGTAGATTGCTGAGACCCAGATGTTCCTAGTAATACACCAGTGCCAGATGAGGTTTAGCCTGATTATCATAAGATAATGGCTTAATTCCACCCATGTGATTAATATATGCAATTGCTGTGGTATTGTCAATCTGGAGCTGAACATGTAAATCATGCATTTGTTGAACAGTACGCTTTTTTGGGCCATAGAATGCCCCCAACGATTCCAAATAGTTTATCCCATGCATCTGTAGGATTAATACCTCTTGCATACTCCATCTGCTGCTGCGGCTGGAGTTGTTATCAGAGGCTCCCCATCCCGAAACACTCACATCAGTTTGTAAAGCAGCTGAAGGTTGTTTACTCAGAATGTTACTAGAACAATGTAAGACATTTGTTATCCACCTTTGCAACTCGGTGATAGCTTGGACTGTCAACTGCATCAGCCTATCGAAATGGCCTGCATGTTTTTTGAGTGCCTGTTCCTTAGCTCGTTGCACATTCTGATAGTGTAGAGGCCCAAATGGCACTCCAGGGAAGACTGCTATTAATTTGCCAATAAAATTAGCCACTCGTTGGATGGAGGGTTGCCGTTTCTCTACCAGACTGCTGCAGGCCTAATTTCTAAACTTTTGGCCATAGGCAGAGTCACTGACATGTTGGTTGAATCAGTGGTGAACCCCAATAGTCAATGATTCTTAGACGACATCATTTTGGATTTAGTAGGATGAATGAGGAATCCCAACCTCTCGAACATATGTTTTGTAACTGAAACACAAAATTCAGCTTCCTCCTGAGTGTTGCCTACGATCAGAACATCATCCAAGTACGCCATCACAAGTGATTCTGAGCCCAGAGTAGTCCCAATACTGGTTTCAACAATTTTGTAAACAAGCTAGGGCTGAGGTTTACCCATTTGGCAAATTTTTAACTGCCACAGCTGTCTCGTCCAACTAATTTTCAATATCTACTGTAATTGTAATGAATTGGTACTGAATAATATGCATCTTTCAGATCTATACTTGCCATATAACATCATTTTGAAACCAGTTGCTTAGCAGTACTGAAAGTTTCCATTTTAAAATGTTTATACTGGACACAGGATTCAGTCGGGCTAGGTCTAGAATGACTCGACATCCAACATCCTTCTTTTGCTTGGGGAATATATTAGTGCTGAGGCTGATGAGCCATCTTTCAATTACCCCTTTTTTGAATAGTGTTTCAATTTCATTTATCTGTAAAGTTTCTGGTTTTGAAAGCACCAATTCTCGACTTGGTGTATGCTGTGAGTGGATGTAATTCAAAATTAAACTCAATTCGAAACCCTTGAATACTGTCCAGTATAAACGCCTCTGATGTTATGCAGTACCATTTATTGGAGAACAATTACAATCTACCCCCTACTGGTGACTGGTCTCTAGAGGATATGTCCTGGACAAGTCCAGTTGCTCGTACCGCCATGGTTGTTGGATTCTTTTGCCTACTAATTTTGCTGGGGATGTGCACTGGTGCATGCCAATGGCGTAGTAATGGGAGCTTGCCCCGCACCAGCGTCTGTGACCCATCTGAAGCGGTATGGTTGACGAGGCGGCATCCTACTTATCAAATGTGATTTGATAAGGACGACAGTCTTCGCCTCGTCATCTAAGTCCTTGACTTGCTTTGCCAGATCTTCACCAAACTTGTTGTTTGGTGGCTGTATGTTGGATGATCTGCACAGTGCTGCAAATTTCGGAATCATAGTTGGCTTGATGGCGTTTTTAGTCAGGCAGTTGATCTCACAGTGGGCGTTACACAGCAGGGCTAACATGTCCACTGTGTGTCTGATAGTGGTGCCACTTCGACTGACCGCCCAAATGCCGTTATGCCTGATCCGATTAGTTTTAAGGCTTTCTGCAGCCTCGGTTCATGCAATCGCATGGTTGCACCCATTTGCCCCCGGATGGACTGGTTCACAGTGGGCACTCTGAGTGATGCACAATTTACAGGTGTCGCATATCGTTTGGATATTTCATCCATTGTTAATTCTTGGAGCTGGTGAGAGGTCATGTAATTAATGTTTCTGGCCAGATTTTTGCCTCACCAGTTCCTGCCGGTATGACAAATTTGCATGCCACGTCCAGCACACCTGGAGCTAAGCTCGTGTGCTTTGGGGTATGCTCCTCTGCTACACCACCAACTTAAGGGTCAGTATCATACTGCCCTGGCTCTCACTGCTCATGCATAAGGGAGGTATCATGCAGCCCTTGACATGGCACTGCTGGTATGGGCCCCCGTGCAGACCCGCGGATGTATGCTTACTCCTGTTGATACAGGTCTTCCCTGTATAGACCTGTGCCGGAGGCTGTTGCTGCGGGCTGCTGGGGTAACCCAGGAGTATAGAAACTCTGGTTGGAACACCTCATGATGGAGTATCTTTCCCATGAGGTGCTCCATTTTGTTTAGACATCCTCCATGGTGGGAGGTGAGTTCTCTTGGCCTGACTCATCAGAGTCCACGGGCCTTGGTGATTTTCCTTTTGGCCTTTCTCCCGACTGGAGTGGCCATGGTGCTCTATGGCACCGGAGTCGCTGCCGCTAATTGAACTGTCGGCAGTTCTGGAGCTGGCGTAAGTGCCCGCCCGCTTAGTCCCGCAGTCAATTTTCTTTGACTTACCCAGCGACACGACTCGACCTCCCTTTACCGGATTTGTCCATGTCCCTGCTGGCTCCTGAAACCTGCCTTACAGGACCTTGGGAACGTTCGCAGCATAGTTAAAATTTACCTATGAGTTTTCACTTACTGCTGGTGGAGCTGCGCTCTACAGCCCGTCGCTGAGCCATGCGTCTGACCTAATGACGCGCATGTGCACTGGCGGGCCTTGTTCATGGAATCACTCACGTGACTCCAAAGTAAAATCATCATCATGTTTTAAGTAAGTCCACAAGGGCTTTGTTGATAGCACCTTTGTTTCTCAGTTGGAGTACTGTGAGTTTGCTGTCTGGAGACTTGTGCATATGAATTAAGCTGATATTGAGAATGTGTTGTTCTGTTAAGATGCCACTTTTGAGATAAGAAGTTAAATGTGTCCTGTTTACCTACTCAGTTGGGCATGCAAGATCCCAGGGCATAGAAGACACCAATACACCATTTGAATGCTATATTTGGGGTCCCTTGGATGATATTTATCCTTTTTTTGACAATGCTAAACCGTTAATTATCATTGTCATTTATGGGAGTGTGTGTGTATATTGTTTAAAATTGTGTCAAATGTTGTTAAACTCAAGTTGTCCTGAGGTTTTGAAAGATAATTTAAAAATGCTGTTTTTTAAAAATTGTTCCATTCCATGGTTTGCAGAAAAGAACACCAGTTGAGGCATATCATTGTGACTATTGCAAAGCAAATATTTATCCTCTCATGTGGGAGTCAGGTTTGGCACTCTGGTCTTTTTCCTGCTTCCGGAGTTTCACAGCTCTGTATTCTGGATCTCTTCTGTACATTTAATCATCCATCCTAGGCTGACGTCGTATTGATGGTAGTTCAGTGCAAGGCTACTGTTGTTTGAATGAGATGCTAAAATGAAACTGCATGTAAATCTTTTATGTTGGAACTTCCACACTTGCCGTTCAACTTTTTTTTCCAAAATGTTTGATGGAAAGTACAGGGAATTTAAAATAAAAACATAAAATGCTGGAATTTCTTGGCAGTTCAGACCATAACTGTAGGTGGAGAAACAGAGCTTTCAGATAGAAAACTCTTTGCCAAAACTGGGAAAGAGACAAAAGCTTGTTTTGAGCTGCAGGGAAGAATGAGCTGGCAATCTCTAATAGGATAGGCTATTAACCAGTTCATCCAGTCAATGAATCAATGGGATCAGTTAGAATGGAAAGAGGCACAAGAATATTGACCAAATAATGTAGAAGTGATCTTCATGTTCTGCATGTTGCATGCTCAGCAGATTGGGTTGGGCACAAGGAAAAAAGAGTGAACAGGGAAAATAACAAATAAACTGAGCCAACATTGCAGATGGGTGATATTAACAGATATATCAGGTTATCATTGTTGAAGTTGACAAGTCTGCCATGTTCCCAGACGGTACACCAGGTACTGTTCCTCAAGCTTGTGTTGGATCTCATTATAATGGCACAGGAGACCAATATGTCAGAGCGGGTGTGGGAAGTGTAGGAGATCTCCTGGATTCCCAGCCAATATAAATCCTTCAACCATAATCATGAGAAACCGTCTGAGATTTTTATTCTATTACTGCTTATGGTAAATATTGTGCTCAACATTTGAACCTGGAACAGTAGTACAACAAATATAAAGATAGTGTGTAGTTAGAATGGGGAAATAGAGAATATTTTAATAGTTTTAATAGAGAAATATTGTAACAGTTCTTAAAAAATCCATATGGTGTTGGCATAAACTGTAGTTGTAGGTAAGTGCGGGTGCTATATTGTAGGGACCCATGTAAAGCAATGAAAAGAATTACCAGGCGATTATTTTATTGTTTAACATTAAACAACTGAAGTACGCCCTTTGAATATAGTTTGTTGCTGGTCTGCGCTGAGTATTTCAATGGAAAATTCAGTTGCTCTCTCCTCTCAGCGGGCCACTGTTGAGTCTTTCCACCACCACAATCAGCCATTAGGTTGAAAATCAATGCACTCTTTTTGGGGATAGCAGAAATTTGGATTGTTTGAAAGATACAGCATGGAAGCAGGCCTTTCAGCCCACCAAGTTCATGCTGACCATGAATCACATCTCACCGCTGATACTTTCACCAGCACCAAGCTGTGGTATTGTTTCTCAAACTTTCATGATTCAGTAAATCTGCTGCTTAACATTTTTTGCTAAACATATGGCTACAACCTCTTGCCCATCCACATCCCATTTAATCCCTCATTCATGTAACTTTCCAGTCAACATCTACTGTACCCCCTGTTGAGCTTTCATTTCCACTTCATGGAGTCTTCTCGACATCTCATCACAATATTACATCTGGGAAGAGCTTGTTTTCTGCATGATTAACAATGCTCCTGGCTTGGCCCCTGTTTAAAAAGTGCTCAATCCAGCCCTGCACGTCTCTTGCTTGGACTGACTTTTTGTGATCTTGCAGATCAACGTGTCCTCGTACCTTGCTGCTGTGGCATTCAGGCCACGTGAAGTGGATTATTGGTGGCTGGGACACCTGAGATGGCAGATCCTGAGACCCTATCCATGCAACCCCTTTTGAATGACATGATTGAATCTCCCTCTGCTCCTTTCTGGCTTTTCTAGGGATCTTTTGACCTGAGATCTGTCTATTTACGAATGGCAACTTTTCTTACAGTAAATTAGTTGTATTTTTAATAACTTTGCAATAACTTTTTGGTCATTATTTTTAACCAGCTCTATATTCACAATTTTTGATTTCAACAACTACCTAAAATACAGTTGAAATTCATAAACTAAGATTTGAACTAACTGGTTGATGAATCCAACTGTGTCAACAACACATATTGCTTGACCTGGAGACCAAGAATTGACCAGCCCTGTGAGAAGGTCTTTGCCTTTACCATGTATGTTACCTTTTTTTACATGAATGATAGGGAGTACTCGGATGTTTTGAAATAAAACTTCTGTTTCCTCATTAAAAAATAGTATATTTTGAATTAAAGAAATCCCATAGCTGAAGATCTTGACGATTGCATGTTTTGCTGTAATGCCACCATGCCCATGGGTTTTACTTGTTCGTTTCTTGCACAATAGTGCAGAACCATCCTATAGGGTCCCATGAAATGCTAAAAGTAAGCTTGTGGTTATAGGCATAATTAATGAAAGCTTCAGAACCATGGCCACAGTTTCCATAGATGGGAAGTCGAGCTGAAAGAAGAATTAATTTGGGTTGGTCTCGCTTTTTTTTTTGCCACATCCTGATTTGTGGCAAATGTGCACCAATGGGAAGAGGTTTGGAAGTAATTCATCCGTCTGTCCTTTAATGAAATCAATAGGGAATGGAGGGAGAAAGTAAGTTTTATTTTTAGAAAAGTATCCCTATAATTTAGGCTGTGAACCTTTTAACCAAATTATCTCTTTAAATTATAGCTTTTTCTACAGTTAACTCAATTTAGTCTTCAACTTGGCATGTTGATCACTGTACTTGTGATTAGGATGTTATGTGATACCGTGGAAGCAGGATAGTGTCCTCTTATTGCTGCAGCTCTGAGTGGGAACCTTAGAATATAAACTGTTGAGTAGGCTGTGGTAATGTAATGCCATGAGTTACATGTACCATCAGTAAGCAATGCGAAACCTGCATTGAATATTAATTTTGAATAAATTGATTTGGTCTTATGCTAGGCTATGTGTTGCTGCTAAATTTTGTAGCCGTAATATATGGTGTTGTCACGGCAGAATTCTTTGTGCTTGTGTATGTAATATTATACGGCACTATTGGAAATTGTTGGCTTTTTGTTTGTAGAGGGTCAGGTTATTTGTTCAGTGGCTTCAATTTCCGGGCCTGTGGAATATCCTCTCCCGACTACATTGGTTTTTTTGCTGCCTATTTGGCTCCAATCCTTAATCAAACACATGAAATCACCTATCCTTACATCTGACCCAGTGTCAAATGTTTCAACTGACTATATTCAAAATGCTACATAAATGCAAGTTATTGTTTAAACATTCATTGAGTTAAGGGCCTGTCCCACCAGCACGCAACTATATGCGATGAACACGATCAAACCGGCAGCGGGGGCCGCGCAGAGGTCGGGTGATCCCTGTACAGGGCCGGTCCCGCCAGCATGCGCCTGCATGCGGCAAGCGCAACTAAACCGGCAGCAGGGGCCGCGCGGAGGTTGGGTGAGTAAGGCGCAACGCGGCGCAAAGCGAGGTGAACTTGAAGCAAGTCCAAGGTAAGTTCGCCAGGACTTAGAGGGGCACACAGAGAGGGGCACCGAGACACACACACATACAGGGCCACGGAGCCACACACATAGAGGGTCACGGAGGCACTTACCAATAGTTTAACGGAGGCACGATGTCCGGGCGATGTGTAAATGTCGCGGCGACTGCGAGCCGACAAGCCGTTGCCGCGCGGGATTTTTGGACATTGTCGGTTTTTCGGAGCCCCGCGCGGCGTCGGGACGAACTCGGGACGAACTCCGTACAATTCCGCACGGCTCCGGTGATCGAAGTGGGACTGGCCCCACGACGCCGGACGGCTCAAGCAACCACGTTAGGTCGCGCTAATTGCATCGAGTTGCATGCTGGTGGGACAGGCCCTTTACAACGTTGTAATGCATTGGGAAATTATGGCCTGGAACCCAATTAAAATTAGAAGCATTATATGGACATTCTTCAATTGAATAAAAGGCAGACATTCTAAAACATTTAACCACATCCTTGAGGAACACCACAGAGAATCTTCAACAAAATAGTTGGTTTCAATTTATGCATAAAAATATATCTGTGGTTTAATGATAAATTAGGTTTGGAACCATGCTCCCTCTTATTTGAGCATAAACACTGTTTCAAACCAGATTGTGTGGAAAAGTAGCTTCCTGTTTTGTGGTATGATGAGCTTTTAGGAAAATTTTAAAAACACATCGATGTTGACGTTGAATGTTTTATTTATTTATAGTAGCTGCTAATTCATTTTCAGAGGGCAGAGTTTCTTGGCGTGGTGAGTGTTTACTTGTCAGTTACTTGAGGGGTGTCAGAAGTGAAAAATGTCCCTGGTCAAGGTTTCCGCAGGATGCTTAAAGTAGCACACCAGTAATTTGAACGATCGAATGAATTCTATTCCATAATGATTCCATTCAGTGTCTGTACTTTTAATACATCAAAAAATGATAGATTAGTACTTACATAGTTACTACCTCATTATTACCTTACTAACATCCCCATATATGGTCTTAAATGGAAAAAAAAACAGTCTCTGCATGGAATCATTATGGAATAGAATTCATCTGATCGTTCAAATTACTGGTGTGTTATTTAAGAGCAATCCAACTAATCCTTTTTCCTTGCACTTTCCCCGTATATTTCCAGATAATTTCATGTTTATAAGTGATAGGAGTAGATTTAGACCATTCAGTCCATCAAGTCTTCTCCACCATTCAATCATGGCTGATCTAACTCTCCCCCTCATCCCCATTTTCTTGCCCCCTCCCTATAACCCCTGACTAATCAAGAATCTATCTCTGCCTTAAAAATATCATTGACTTGGCCTCCACAACCTTCTGTGGCAATGGATTCCACCCTCTGATTAAATAAATTCCTCCTCATCTCTTTTCTAAAGGAAAGTCATTTATTCTGAAGCTATAACTGGTTCTACACTCTCCCACTCATGGAAACAGCCACTCTATCACTATCGCCTTTCACTATTTGGTAAGTTTCAATGAGGTGTCCTCTCATCCTTTTAAACTCCAGCAAGTAGAAGCCCAGTACTGTCAAGCACTTATCATATGTTAACACGCTCATTCCTATGATTATTCTTGTAAACCTCCTCTGAACCATAATGTTATTTATAATGGTTAATAAGGAACTGCACATGCTGGAAAGTCGCAGGTAGACAGAAATGCTGGAGAAACGCAGCATGTGAGGCAGTATCTATCCATAAATGCTGCCTCACCCACTGAGTTTCTCCAGCATTTTTGTCTACCGATGCTATTTATAAAACCCAAGGTCCCATACTACAAATTGAGTTAATTTATTGTCATAAGCACCAGGGTGCAATGAAATTTCTTGTTTTCTATGAAGCTCCTGGAGTAAACGGTGTATGTGCTAATGATAGATACAATAATAAATACAATGGTATAGTCAAAAGAGTTTATTGTCATGTGTCCCTGACAGGACAATGAAAATCTTTCTTTGCATAGCACAACAGAACATAGAAGGCATTGACTACAATTCTATACATAAATACACCCATAACTTAATAAATTAATAAAGTGCAAATAACAGATGGAGGAATATTAATGTTCAGAGTTCCGAGCCAGGTTTAATAGCCTGATGGCTGTGGGGAAGTAGCTATTCCTAAACCGGGTTGTTGCAGTCTTCAGGCTCCTGTACCTTCTACGCGAAGGTAGCAGGGAGATGAGTGTGTGGCTAGGGTGGTGTGGGTCCTTGATGATGCTGCCAGCCTTTTTGAGGCAGCGACTGTGATAAATCCCCTCGATGGAAGGAAGGTCAGAGCTGATGATGGACTGGGCAGTGTTTACTACTTTTTGGAGTCTTTTCCTCTCCAGGGCGCTCAAGTTGCCGAACCAAGCCACGATGCAACCAGTCAGCAAGCTCTCTACTGTACACCTGTAGAAGTTAGAGAGAGTCCTCCTTGACAGACCAACTCTCCGTAATCTTCTCAGGAAGTAGAGGCGCTGATGAGCTTTCTTAATAATTGCATCTGTGTTCTCGGACCAGGAAAGATCTTCACAGATGTGCACACCCAGGAATTTGAAGCTCTTGACCCTTTCAACCATCAACCCGTTGATATAAACAAGACTGTGGGTCCCCATCCTACTCCTTCCAAAGTCCACGATCAGTTCCTTGGTTTTGCTGTTGTTGAGGGCCAGGTTGTTGTGCTGGCACCATATGGACAGTCGCTCGATCTCTCTTCTATACTCGGACTCATCCCCATCAGTGATACGTCCCACAACAGTGGTGTCGTCAGCGAACTTGATGATGGAGTTCGCGCTATGACCGGCTACGCAGTCATGATATAGAGTGAGTACAGCAGGGGGCTGAGCACGCAGCCGAGGTGCACCCGTGCTGATTGTTATCGAGTCTGACACATTTCCACCAATACGAACAGACTGTGGTCTGTGGATGAGGAAGTCGAGGATCCAATTGCAGAGGGATGCGCAAAGACCCAGTTCTGCGAGTTTGGTAACCAGCTTGGAGGGGATGATTGTGTTAAATGCCGAGCTGTAGTCAATAAATAGCAGCCTGACATATGAGTTTTTGTTGTCCAAGTGGTCCAGAGCGGAGTGGAGAGCCAGCGAGATCGGGTCCACCGTTGATCTGTTGTGGCAGTAAGCGAACTGCAAAATAGTGCAAATATTGTAGTGCAATATGAAGTGATGCATAAACAACAAAGTGCATGAAATGAATAACTGAGTGAAGTAGAGTTAAGAGTAAAGTTCATGCAGCATTTCCAGGAAGGGGGGTGTAAAAGAGCTGATTTGTTGAATAATCTGATGGCAGTAGGTAAGAAGTAGTTGGGTATCAATCCCTGTATCTTCTACCAGAAGTTAGATGAGAGAATGAGCAGGGTAGCAGCATCCTTGGCAATACTTCCATTGGTCCGACTAACAGAAGTATCATCAGTGAACTTAAAGGTCAAGGTGGCTCTCCACTTGGTCACATGGTCATGACGGGACAGGGAGTGGAACAGGGGACTTAGCGCACAACCTTGAGGATTTTTTTTAATCGTTTTTCAAAACTGCCGTCTTTTTTAACAAAGAGTACACATATAGCCCCAGCTGTTTCTGATCTTAGAATTGTGCTCTCCAGTTATAATGCCTCTTCTCATTCTTCCTACATTGTAACATTTCATTTCTCTCAGCAGCAGCAGGCTTTCTGTACTATCTATCCTTCTATTTTGTCAGCCTGTCACTATCTCCCACAAGTCTACTACTAACCCACTCATAGTTCATGTATACCCTCGGGTTTTGTGTCATTAACAAGTCTGCAAATTGTGCTCTGTAATCCAAGTTGCGAATATATATATAAAGCAGTGGGACCTAGAGGCACCTATTAGGGGACATCACTGTACAGTGCCCTCCATAATGTTTGGTATAAAGACCCATCATTTATTTATTTTCCTCTGTACTCCACAATTTGAGATTTGTAATAGAAAAAAATCACATGTGGTTAAAGTGCACACCGTCAGATTTTATTAAAGGCCATTTTTTAATAGATTTTGGTTTCACCATGTAGAAATTACAGCAGTGTTTATACATAGTCCTCCCCATATCAGGGCACCATAATGTTTCAACACATGGCTTCACGGGTGTTTGTAATTGATCAGGTGTGTTTAATTGCCTCCTTAATGCAGGTATAAGAGAGCTCTCAGCACCTAGAATTTCCTCCAATCTTTCTATCACCTTTGAAAACTTTTATTGCTGTTTATCAACATGAGGATTAAAGTTGTGCCAATGAAAGTCAAAGTAGCCATTATGAGACTGAGAAACAAGAATAAAACATCAGCCAAACCCTAGGCTTACCAAATTCAACTGTTTGGAACATCATTAAGAAGAAAGAGAACACTGGTGAGCTTACTAATCGCAAAGGGACTGGCAGGCCAAGGAAGACCGCCACAGCTGATGACAGAAGAATTTTCTCCATGATAAAGAAAAATCCCGAAACACTTGTCCAACAGATCAGAAATACTCTTCAGGAGTCAGGTGTAGATTTGTCAATGACCACTGTCTGCAGAATACTTCATGGAGGCTCACTTATCTTCATTGATAATACAACTGCTGATGGTAGTAGCATAATGAATTCTGAAATGTATAGACACATCCGATGTTTCAAGTTCAAACAAATGCCTCAAACTCATTGGCCGGTGGTTCATTCTACAGCAAGACAATGATCCCAAACATACTGCTAAAGCAACAAAGGAGTTTTTCAAAGCTTAAAAAAAGGTCAAATCTTGAGTGGCCAAGTCAATCACCTGATCTGAACCCAATTGAGCATGGCTTTTATATGCAGAAGAGAAAGCTGAAGGGGACTAGTCCCCAAAACAAGCATAAACTAGAAATGGCTGCAATTCAGGCCTGGCAGAGCATCACCAGCGAAGGCACCCAGCAACTGGTGATGTCCATGAATTGCAAACTTCCAGCAGTCATTGCATGCAAAGTATATGCAGCAAAATACTAAACATGACTAGTTTCATTTACATGACATTGCTGTGTCCCAAACATTATGGTGTCCTGAAATGGGGGACTATGTATAAACACTGCTGTAATTTCTACATGGTGAAACCAAAACGTATAAAAATGGCCTTTATAGATTTTTTTTCTATTAACAAATCTCAAATAGTGGAATACAGAGGCAAATAAATAAATGATGAGTCTTTGTCCCAAACATTATGGAGGCACTGTATATCTCACTCATGTCCACAATCTACTCGGTTTCTTTTTCTTGTTATGTGGCCAATTTGTTTTTTTATGTTGCTATACATTGGCCACATAGTGAGTGTATGAAACGAGCTGCCGGAGAAGGTAGCTGAGGCAGGTACTATCGCAAAGCAACATTCAGACAGGTACATGGATAGCATAGGATTAGAGGGATATGGGCCAAATGCAGGCAGGTGAGACTCGTGTAGATAGGACATGTTGGTTGGTGTGGGCAAGTTGGGATGATGGGCCTGATTTCACACTATCACTCTGACCACAGCCTTGCATCAATGATCTTTTGCTTCAATAATTTATTCTGTGTAGAAATTGCTTTTAACAATCCACAATGGTTTTCTCTGATCAAGCAATGTTTATCCAGCCATTGCAAATTCTGTTACTAATTTGTTTCTGGAATTATTCACACCAAAGTTAAACTGACTACTTGCTGGGTTTAATCACAACATCATCTTTTGAAGGAGGTTGCAGCATGTGTAGTTATTCAGTTCTTCGGCCACCTCAAGTGCTTTCCATATTGTTGGTGGTTTTATTTGAAGAAGGAATTAAAAGGTGATGTTTTATATCATGTGTCAGAGGTTGAGGGGATCTGATAGCAGTTATGAGTGACAGACCCCTACACCACATGGTCTGACTCTGCTGGTCCTACTGCTCCCCCCTCCTACAGGAAACCTCAGCAGTGATGAGTCTTCCCCTTTCCCCTCTTTTAACCAGGTTACCTCGACCACACCCCACGCATACAACAGTCCTCAAGCCACCCCCCCCCCCCCAATTCTGAACACCCAGCGTCCCCCCCCCATCAGACCTCATCTCGGCCTCTGTCCACTCAACGGCCCTCCTCTGACCCCAACCCCGACCTTGTCATGTTTTCATCCCCCCGACCTCCCACTTTCCTGTATGGAACGGTCTATCCTCGGCAGAGACCTCGCCTTCGTTCCCCTCCGCCCCCACCTCGCCAGGTTCTGGGTTCGCCACGATGTATAGCTTTTCTTCCGTCGCCTCCGCGCCTTTTTCTATGGGAAGGAGTCATCACCACCTAATGATGACCCCTTCTCCTGCCTCCACCAGTCCCCCTCCTCTGGGACTTCCTAGAATGGCCTAGCCTCTAGACCTCTTTATTTCTAACTGCCAGGGCAACATCAGCCATCTCAACTTCTCCACTCCCCTTACCTACTCCAACCTCACCCCCTCTGAACGCACAGCCCTCTGCAGCAACCCTGACATTATAATCAAACCCGCCGACAAGGGAGGTGCCGTGGCAGTCTGGTGCACTGAGGCCAGGCGACAACTCTCAGACACCTGCGCCTACTTATCCTTGGACCATGATCCCACAGACGAGCACCAGGCCCTAATATCACACACCATTTCTGATTTCATCACTTCTAGCTGTCTGCCTTCCATAGCCCCCAACCTTTTTGTTTCGCAGCCCCGGACAGCCCAGTTTTACCTTCTCCCCAAAATCCATAAACACAACTACCCTGGCAGACCCATTGCCTGCTCCTGTCATATGGAAATGATTTCCATGTACCTCAACTCCATCCTATCCCCCCCCAGGTCCAATCTCTCCTGGCCTATGTCCAAGATATGCCCTTCGTCTCTTTAATGACTTTCGCTTTCCGAGCCTCCACTCCCTCATCTTTACTATGGACAGTCAGTCACTCTACACCTCCATCCCCCACCAGGAAGGCCTTAAAGCTCTCCGTTTCTTCCTCGAGCACGGAATCATCCAATTTCCCTCCACTAACACTACTCCACCTAGCGGAGCTGGTCCTCGCACTCAACAACTTCTCCTATGCCTCCTCCCACTTCCTCCAAGTCCAAGGCGTAGTTATGGCCACCCACATGGGCCCCAGCTATGCCTGCGTAGGGTACGATGAACAATCCCTGTTCCAGGCGTACATTGGCCCTATCCCCGAACTCTATATTTGTTGCATTGTTGACTGCATCGGTGCTACCTCCTGCACCCTTGCACACCTCCCTCCCCTTTCTTGATCTCACTGTCTCCATCCCAGGAAATAGACTATTGATGTCTATTACAAACCCACTGACTCCCACAACTATCTCAACTACACCTCTTCCCACCCTGCTTCCTAACCCTTACTCCCAATTCCTCTGTCTACGCCACATCTGCGCCCAAGATTAGGTGTTCCATACTAGGACGTCCGAGATGTCCTCATCCTTTGGGGGACGAGGGTTCCCTTCTCCCATCATTAATGAGGCACTCACTCATGTTTGCTCGGCGCTCCACCCTTGCTCCCCCTCCCCCTGGTTGCAAGGGAGACCGTTCCCCTAGTCCTTACCTTCCACCCCATCAGCCGTCACATACAACACATAATCCTCTGAAATTTCCGCCACCTCCAACGGGATCCCACCACAAGCCAGAATTTCCCATCTCCACCCCTTTCTTCCTGGTTAACACATACCTTCCCACCGAAACCACTCCCTCCCCGGGTACCTTCCCCTGCAACCGCAGAAGATGCAACACCTGTCCCTATATCTCCTCCCTCAACTCTGTCCAGGGACCCCGACAGTCCATTTCAAGTTAAGCAGAGGTTCACTTGCACCTCCTCCAACCTCATCTACTGTATCCATTGTTCAAGATGTGGACTCTTACACATCGGCGAGAACAACCGCAGACTGGGCGATCAGTTCGTGGAACACCTTCGCTCAGCCCGCGTGAACCAACCTGATCTCCGGGTTGCTGGACATTTTAATTCTCCTTCCCATTCCTACACAAACCCTTTCTGTCCTCTGTCTCCTCCATTGTCAGAGTCAGGCCCAATGCAAATGGAGGAACAGCATCTCATATTTCGCTTGGGCAGCTTGTAGCCCAGTAGTATGAAAATTGATTTCTCTCACTTCATGTAGCCCTGGCATTCCCTCTCTCCCCCTCTCTCTCCCTCCCCTACCCAAGTCACACCAGCTTCTCTTTTTCACCCTACAAGCAGCTAACAATGGGCCATTTCCTTTATCATTGTTACTTTTTTGTATATCTTTTATTCATTGTTCTTTATCTCTCCACATCATCGTCTATATCTCAGGCAACTGAACCATCCCACCAACAACTAGAGAGCAGTCATGAGCTACTATGTACCTCATTGGAAACCCTTGGACTATCTTTGATTGGACTACTGCTCTTTACCTCGCACTAAACATCATTCACGTTATTCCCTTTATCATGTATCTGTACTCTGGACGGCTCGATTGTAATCATGTATTTCCTTTCTGCTGATTGGTTAGCACGCGCCAAAAGCTTTTCACTGTACCTCGGTGCACGTGACAATAAACTAAACTAAAATGAGTATGTTAAGAGTACAGGAAACGCATCATCTATTACTTTTGGTGTCTGCGAGTCACCCTTTCCATCAGTATGTACACTCTCTTGAGATAAATGATGAATTAACATCTCTTGTAATGCGCTCTCCACAACACTCGTGATGAGCTTGATAAGTCTTTGAGATGAAGACGCATCCTTCACCTTGGTTGCGCTGGAATGGGGAAATGTCCCGGAGTTCCCATGTGGTAGAGAATGTGCATTTTACAGGTTATAGTGCTCTGTCCTAGCTTGATTTTAATGGATAAAAGAGGTTCTTAAAAGATCATAATTATTATATTGGATGCTAGAATTTTGAGCAAAACACAAAGCGTGGGAAGAACTCGGTGTGTCAGGCAGCATCTAACGGTCAGGCAGCAAAGCGTGACGCACCATTCCTTCCAAAGATGCTGCCTGACCCACTGTGCCTCATCAGCATTTTTTTTTTTGCTCATGATTATAACATTTCTGCTTTAAAACATTATGCAGGTGATTAACAATATGCTAATGGAACTTGAGAAGTGCTGTGGCTGATAAAGACAAGTACTAAGATGTTGGATGACCAAAATTTATGTGGTTTGTTTGATAACATGAGAAGATCTTTGAGAATTGGTTGAATTTTCCTTTCTGAGATTAAATATTTGAATTGAAAGCATTGTGTCATCATGATAGAACATATAGAATTGTGCTATTAAAAATCAGCGCATTCTAAATTGAATGGAAACTTTGAAATCATGTGGCTGCTTATTAAATTAAAAATATTTTCTGCCCTAACAAAGGGAAAAGCAGCTCTTTTCCAGCCAAAGGGCAAAGTTCTTCCAAAAGCAAAATATCTACCAGCAGTGAGGGAGGTTGATGCAGATTAGAACTCTATGAACAATGTGTTCTTGTGTGTATTGCAAAGGATCCAAGATACTTCACTGTTGTGATTATCAAGCACAGCTAAAACAGACTTTCCTAAGAACGCACTGAGTCATGCTAGCAGACCAGAAATCTGATAGAATGTGTAGATTTTAAGGAATATCTACAAAGAGGGGCAGCAGGAGGAATTGAAGTTGAAAGGAGACACTTGTGGAGGAGCAAAGAAAATCCAGATTTGAAGTGCAGTTATCATGGAGAATTGATGTGTGGAGATGGTAAAGACATTCTGTTCAAACAAGAATTCATACATCATGCTTTGATGTGCCCAGAATAAGTGTCTGGAACTAACATTGGGTTATTTTAATGTGAAAATATGAGTTGTTTGATGTAAGGTTTCTTCTGCCAGACCTTGTTTAGTTCTATGCTCCATTCTTCCACTAACCCCTTATACTTTGATTCCTTAATACTAACATTTATGTCTGTTTTCAATGTATCAGTGACCGAGCCTCTGCAGCAATCTTGGATGAATAATTCTAAAGATTCACCACCCCCTTGGTGAAGCGGATGCAAAGTACAGAGGCAATCACTTCCCTGCTCCCTAACAGGCCTTTAAAATCTTGGCAAGACACGCTGAACTGGTGGAAGATAATCTCTTTCTCTGGCTGATTCGACTCTGCGCGTCTTGGATACAAAGATAGTAATTGACAAACTGCTTAGGCAGAGCCTACCCCTCTCCCACGAATTGTGCTGAGCGAAAAAGTAATCCAAATTGTGAAATAGGTGCATTTTAAACTCTGTTCTATATTTTTTGATTTATTTTAGTTGAATCGTGGACGTGTGAGTCTCGCTGTGGTGAGAAGCGACTCGGAGAAAGCCACTGTTCGTGCTCTGATGACTGCATCCAGAAGAAGGATTGTTGCACTGACTACAATTGGATTTGTAAAGGTAATAATAGAAATAAAAGGCAAAACCCACATGTGTGAAATGCTGATGCTTGAATTAAAACACCGAAACATAGAAAATAGGTGCAGGAGTAGGCCATTAGGCCCTTCAAACCATTCAATATGATCATGGCTGATCACACAAAATCAGTACCCTGTTCCTGCTTTTACCCCATAACCCTTGATTCCTTTAACTCTCAAGAGTTGCACTAAAATTGCAGTAAACTCTGGTATTGATCCCTTAACATTTCTACCTTTGGCTTAATCTTTGTGATTCTAATTAGCTGTGTTTGACTGTGTTAAACATTTTGAATTTATTTTCCATTGCAATCTCAATATTTTGATAGGAATTTATAATTTGTCTGCTAGATCCTTACGTAAATATTATAATCACAAAACATCTCTAAGTTCAATTATTTCTTAAATTCAGCACAAAAAAAAATGTTTTGCTCCACTGGAACTATAAGACAGTGCCGTGTTATTACTGTTCAGAAATAACAAGAAAGGGAATGAAGTGGCAATCATGAATTGGGAGGGGTAGAAGTCAGTTGTGGATAGAATAGAATGGATGGAGATAAGATACTGCAGGTGCTGCAATATCGAGGAGCAAAAACTAATTGCTGGAGAAGGTCAGCAGGTCAGGCAGCATCTGTGGAGGAAGAAGGATGATCAATGTCACAAACCCTGCATCAGAACTTGAGTATGGAATCATTACAAGGGCAATGGATGTCATCTGATGGTAAAGGTATGATTGGAACAAATAAGGTTACTAACAACATTGAAACAGAGAATAAAATGGATATTCTTGCTATTCTGTAACTGAATAATCAAATTGTTTGTGTCTTGTATGAGTGATTGGAAGCAATGATAGAAATACTCACCTCATTGACTATCAGGAATGGTAGAAAGGTGAAGTTAACAATCGGAGTGTGACAATTTCTTAGATCTGTTCTGAAACGTTTTCTCTCGCCACTGATGCTCAACAGACCTGCTGATCTTTTTCAACAGAAGATAAACACAAAAACCTGGAGTAACTCAGCGGGACAGGCAGCATCTCCAGAGAGAAGTTTTGTTTTGTTGGATGATGTTTCGGGTCAAGAGTTATTTCCTTTTTTTAAAAACAGTGGAAATATTTTGTATTGGGTTAAATCAATATTTTAAAAAGGTCAATGAGTTTTAGTAAAGAAACAGAATAATTGGTGTTTTGATTAGGTATGTTACAAAACTTACCTTGAGCAGCGCTGCAGTTCTGCCGCTCCCCGTGTGCGTGACTTTGGCGCCTTTCAGAGGGGGGGGCGTGTTTAAAGTGCCATTTTTCTACAGACAGGGCAAATTGATCCATGTCGGGCGATTTCGTTGCTGAAGAAAAATCACTCCGACATTTCATTTATGAAGGTATTTTTAAATTAAGCTAGATTATTTATTAACTAGAGTAATTTAAAAATCATCTTATAAAGCCTTGAGTGCCGACAACGGGAAGGATTTTACGTAGGGGAGAAAATAAAGTGCACAGTTTATTTTTACATTAAAACTTGGTTTTTAGGAAGCCTTTAATCACATTTTCACGTTGCGAAATGGGGACAAAAAAAATGTATGAATCGGCAGTGTTTTTCATGTCGACTTCACCACAAACCGCAACGTTCTAATCTACCGCGTTCCACTAAAACCCACTCGCAAGTTGATTTAAATGGCCATTAATTTACAGGAATTAAACACTAAATTCCTTCCATTTGGCCTATAAATTCATGAAAATTAGATTTCAAAATCATGTTATATTGTGAATTATTGTGTGAATGTTATTTGGACACTTAGGCAATTTTAAAAAGTTTATCTTTTCTTAAGAAATGGAGAGATGTTTAGATCTAGTAATTGAATTTTGTAAATAGCTTCAATTTGGTAACTAACTAATGATATGCTTTAATTTCAGGTCATCCAAGCAATATTGTTTCATATTTGTTTCAGAATGCTTTAATCTATAATAACTGAAAATGTCATTGAGTTCTCTTAATTTTTAAGAAAGTTATGGACTTTTGACTGTCCTAGATCACAGCTTTTGTGTTAAGTCAATGGAAAGGCAATGGGGAACAAGATGCTAATTTCTGAGTATGAAAATGGCCATAACCTTTTTAATACTGAAGATATGAAAATGAATTAGGTGTCAAATTAAACTTCTTTTTATGTTTTATCTGATGGGATAAATTGCAGACTTGATTTTTTAAATCTCAAATTTTTTTAACATTGCTAATTTGATGAAGTAGATTTATACTTTAAACATAGTTATTAAATTAGGAAGGAATTAGCCAGTATTCATCAAAGATGTTTTTAAAATAAACTTCTTACTTTTCCATAGGTGAAAAAAGCTGGCTTCAGGAAGATTGTGAAGATATTGCGACACCCCAATGTCCAGCAGGGTAGGACTTCGCATGTTCTTCAAGATTAAACCTGGATAGGCCTGGATAGAGTGGATGTGGAGAGGATGTTTCCACTGGTGGGGGAGTCTAGGATCAGAGGTCATAGCCTCAGAATTACAGGGTGTTACTTTAGGAAGGAGGTGAGGGGACATTTCTGTAGTCTGAGGGTGATGAATCTGTGGAATTCATACCCACATAGGGTTCTGGAGGCCTAGTCAATGGATATTTTTGTAAGGCATAGATAGATAGATTCTTGATTAGTAGGGGTGTCAGGAGAATGGGGTTAGGAAGGTGAGAAAGACCAGTCACGATTGAATGGCGGAGTAGACTTGATGGGCCGAATGGCCTAATTTTGGTCCTATCACTATGATCATAAACAGTTAGGGCAATTCATAGGAGTTCATAGTAGCCCATTTATTACTGAGATTTGAGTCTGATTTTACTCCAGAGAAAAGTTTGTTCTCGTGAACTACAAACATCATAACTGATCACATGTAGAAATCTCTGGTAGACACTGATTTGCAAAATTCAGCAATGCAAAATCCCTGGAAATAGACATAAGAAACAGAAACTAGTATCCTAACAAAGTCCACACAAGGCCAAGAGTCAAGAGTGTTTTATTGTCATGTGCCCCAAACAGAACATTGAAATGAACAACAATATAAAGGCCACATTTAATGCCCGCCTCAGGTTATTAATGATTGTTGCTTGAACAGGAAAATGTAATATTTATCCAAACAAATAGCCAAGACCATATCATTCAACTACAGTATATATAGTTCAAAGATGTGTTTGGACATGAGCCAGTCAGAATTGTTGATTTGCTTAACTGACTAGCATGAGTATTTTTTCATATGTTTCAGAGTTTACCTAGACACATTTCTCATTAGTGCAAGTTTATAAATGTGAGATGTGCTGAATTACTATTTTCCAAATTGTGCTGATGAGGCTTGTACTTGTTGTTTTTAATTTGTCTACTCCCTTAATCACGATACTGGCATATTCTGAATTGGTGTGTAGAGCAAGATTGTTAACTACCTGACTCCCATCCTAACCACTCAGAAATGAGTGAATTATTGTGGCGTGAAAATATTTGGCGATCTCAAAAACTTTTAATTATTGTCTGGTCCTTGGTGGCTCGTCTGTTCAGCAACACTTTAAAGATCCTGGCTAGATCTTTGGATCTAGACTGAGGCAATACTAAGACCTGTGGATTCTGTTGTGTAACCTTGGCTGGAATATTATGGACCGTGTAGATAGAAATAAGATTGGAATTGATCCAGGCATGAGGTCTACACAGCTGAAGACGGCTGGGGTTAGGGGCTTTTTCGGGTGGCACAGTGGTGCTGCTGATAGATCTACTGCCTCACAGTGCCAGATACCTGGGTTCGATCCTGACCTTGGGTGCTGACTGTATGGAGTTCGCACATTCTCTCTGTGATTGCGTGGGTTTCTTTCAAGTGCTCTGGTTTCCTCCCACATCCCAAAGACATGTGGTTTTGTATGTTAATTGGCCTCGGTAAATTGCCCTCAATATGAGGGCCGTGGATGAGAAAGTGGGGATAATACAGAGGTGGTATGGATGGGTGATTGATGATCGGCTTGGGCCCATGGGCTCGTTTCCATTCTGTATCTTTCAATCGATCAAACACTTGTATTCAACATTTTTTGTTTAAGAGGTTCTCTCATGGTTCTCTCACATCTTTCTTTAATGCTTCTCAAAGTTTAAAATGTAAAATGTAAGAAGTGATAGTAGGAAAGATCATACTGTGAGTGCCTTCTAATCCTCAGACCTTTCCACCATCAAGTTAAGCATGTGTTGGAATGTTCACTTGCCTGGATTAGAGCAGTTTCAACAATACCTCAGAAATGAAATCCCATCCAGGATGTAGGAGCCCAATCTACTGACACCACATCCACTACCTTAAATGCTCATTGTTTCCATGGCTTTGATTGCACTGTGTACTTTTAATAAAATGTAACCAAGTTATTCACTCATGCTGCATCAACAGCACATCTCAAACCCTCAATCGTGTCACCATGAAAGACAAGGCAAACAGCGTCACCTGCAGGTTTTCCTACTAGTTGTACATCTTATATATTGATGGCCTATAAACATAAATGGGGCAAAATCCTGGCATTCCCACATAAAAGCTGTAACAGGGTATCTTCATCAATGCAGATCAACAAGTTCATTGACTTCTGTCTTCTTGAGAAATTAGCAGCAGGCATGAACTAATGCCCTTCGAATGATGCCTATCCTCCATATGGGAAGAAAGCATACCACTGGCACAGAGCGGCATCGTGGTACACTGGTAAAGTTGCTGCCCTATAGCACCTGAGGCCCAGGTTCAATCCTGACTATGGGTTCTTGTCTGTCCAGAGTTTGCGCACCCTCCCCGTGACCTTGGTAGGTTTTATCCGTCATCTCCAGTTTCCTCCCACACTCCACAGATGTACAGGTTTGTAGGTTAATTGGCTTGGTATAATTGTAAATTGTCTCTAGTATGCGTAGGATAGTGTTGGTGTGCAGGGATCAGTGGTAGGCGCGGAAGGGCCTGTTTCTGTGCTGTATATCTAAACTAAAAACTAAACTCTCACCAGCTAATACACGCCACTTGATTATTCCCAGTTAACTTTCCATCAGTTCTTCCCAATCCAACCTATCATGTCAGTAGGTCGACAAAAATGCTGGAGAAACTCAGCAGGTGAGGCAGCATATATGGTGCGAAGGAAATGGGCAACGTTTCGGGTTGAGACCCTTCTTCAGACTGATGTGAGGGTAGGGTGGGGGGGGGGGGAGAAGAAAGGAAGAGGTGGAGACAATGTGTTTAGGGAGAGCTGGGAAGGGGAGAAGAAAGCCGGGACTACCTGAAATTGGAGAAGTCAATGTTCATACCGCCAGGGTGTAAACTGCCCAAGCGAAATATGAGGTGCTGCTCCTCCTATTTACGGTGGGCCTCACTCTGGCCATGGAGGAGGCCCAGGACAGAAAGGTCGGATTCGGAGCGGAGCTGTTGGGCGAAGCGATCGCCAAGCCTACGCTTGGTTTCACCAATGCAGAGCAGCTGACACCTGGAGCAGCGGATGCAATAGATGAGGTTGGAGGAGGTGCAGGTGAACCTCTGCTACACCTGGAAAGACTGCTTGGGTCCTTGAATGGAGTCGGGGGGGGGGGGGGGGGGGGAGGTAAAGGGACAAGTGTAGCATTTCCTGCATTTCCAAGGGAAAGTGCCTGCAGAAGGGGTGGTTTTGGTGGGAAGAGACAAATTGGCCAGGGAATTAGGGAGGGAGCGGTCTCTGTGGAAAGCAGACGGGAGGAAATGGGAAGATGTGGCCAGTGGTGGGATCCCGTTGGAGGTGGCGAAAATGTCGGAGGATTATTTGTTGTATGTGACGACTGGTAGGGGGACTCTGCCCTTGTTACAAGTGGGGGGGATGGGGAGTGAGTGCAGAGTTACGGGGTATAGAAGAGACCCTGGTGAGACCCTCATCTATAGTCGGAGAGGGGAACACCCGTTCCCTGAAGAATGAGGACATCTCCGATGCCCTGGTGTGGAACACCTCATCCTGGGTGCAGATGCGGCGTAGACGGAGGAATTGGGAGTAGGGGATGGAGTCCTTACAGGAAGCAGGGTGGGAAGAAGTGTAGTCCAGATAGCCATGGGAGTTAGTGGGTTTATAGTGGATGCCGGTCAGTTGTCTGTTACATGCGATGGAGATAGTGAGGTAGGGAAATGTCGGAAATGGTCCAGTGGTGAAATGGATGAAGTCAGTGAGTTGTGTGTGGGTGCAGGAGGTAGCACCAATGCAGTCATCGATATAGCGGAGGTAGAGTTCGGGGATTGTTCGACGTATCCTACAAAGAGGTAAGCATAGCTAGGGCCCATGCGCATGCCCATAGCTACGCCTTAAATTTGGAGGAAATCGGAGGAGTAAAACGAAAGGTTATTAAGGGTAAGGACCAGCTCCGCTAAGCGGAGGAGACGGGGATTGGTTGGTTCCAGCAGTCAGAGCCCGTGATGTATATCAGTATGTTGCTCCAGAACTTTTTTTCTGGGACCCTTTGAATGCAAAAAAAAAAAAATGTTTTTAAATACTACCCCATTTCATCCTTGTTAAACTCTCAGTACTCTCAGTATATGGGGTGAACGTTATCCAGAGTCTGATGAAAGAGAAACAATCTTGCTAGGCCAGATGTTAATGACCTGGTGATGAGCCAGGTCCCGATGTGATGGGCCAGTCCCACTCTTAGGTTTGTGAGTCATGTTGTAACATAATCATAATCATACTTTATTAGCCAAGTATGTTTTGCAACATACAAGGAATTTGATTTGCCATACAGTCATACTAATAAAAAGCAACAGAACTCACAAAATACATACTGGCCCATGTGTTGGGTCCACTGTTGTTTGTCATGTATATCCAAAGAATAAAGACCTAACTTGTTCAACCTTTCTCTGTAACTTAGTTGCTGGAACCCGGGCAACATTCTAGTAAATTTCCTCTGTACTCTCTCTATTTTGTTGCCATCCTTCCTATAATTAGGCGACCAAAATTGTACACCATAATCCAGAATTGGTCTCACCAATGCCTTGTACAATTTTAAGATTACTTCCCTACTCCTATATTCAATGCTCTGATTTATAAAGGCCAGCATGGGGTGGAAATTTGGGAAAGTAAGTATGCAGATGATACTAAGATGGGTGGTGCTGTGGATAATGAAGTAGATTTTCAAAGTCTACAGAGAGATTTGGGACATTTGGAAGAGTGGGCTGAAAGATGGCAGATCGAGTTTAATGCTGATAAGTGTGAGGTGCTACATCTTGGCAGGACAAATCAAAATAGGATGTAAATGGTAGGGAATTGGGGAATGCTGTGGAGCAGAGGGATCTAGGAATAACTGTGCATAGTTCCCTGAAGGTGGAATTGCATGTAGATAGGGTGGTAAAGAAAGCTTTTGGTGTGCTGGCCTTTATAAATCAGAGCATTGAATATAGGAGTAGGGAAGTAATGTTAAAATTGTACAAGGCATTGGTGAGACCAATTCTGGAGTATGGTGTACAATTTTGGTCGCCTAATTATAGGAAGGATGTCAACAAAATAGAGAGAGTACAGAGGAGATTTACTAGAATGTTGCCCGGGTTCCAGCAACTAAGTTACAGCGAAAGGTTCAACAAGTTAGGTCTTTATTCTTTGGAGCACAGAAGGTTAAGGGGGGACTTGATTGTGGTCTTTAAAATGATGAAAGGGATAGACAGAGTTGACGTGGACATGACATGAGAATTAAGGGACAGAAGTTTAGGGGTAACATGAGAGGAAACTTCTTTACTCAGAGAGTGGTGGCTGTGTGGAATGATCTTCCAGCAGAAGTGGTGGAGGCAGGATCGATTTTAACATTTAAAAGTAGATAGGTATATGGACGGGAAGGGAATGGAGGGATATGGTCTGAGTGCAGGTAGATGGGACTAGGGGAAAATAAATGGTCGGCACGGACTGGAGGGGCTGAGAAGGCCTGTTTCCGTGCTGTAATTGTTATATGGTTATATGGTTATAAACATCCGCCACAGTGACTCCTCCACATTCCTCGCTGTGATAGAAGGCGAAAAAAAGGTCAATCTCTTCTCTCCATTGTCCTCCAGCGGCCGGGGGCCTCTAATCTTCAGTTAAAGGGGCGATCTTACTCCCGCAGCCTTTGGTGTTCTCCTCGTCGGGGGGGAATCTCAGCTCCCCTGCGCTGGGCAATCAGACCCCGGGTCAGGGCTAGTCGAATGTCGTGCGGTTTTATGAGCTTCCCGATTCGGTCTCTCCCGAGACTGCGAGCTCCTTGATGTTAAAGTCCACAGGCCATGGTTGGAGTGTTGATCCCAGGCAGGGAATTGGCTCCGATGGTAAGTCCACGCCCCGCGGTGGGACTCAAAGTCAGTCCTGAGCAAGGCCGCCAGCTCCATGATATTAGGCCGCAGAGGGACCGGAGATACGACCCGGAAAACAATTGCCTCTCCGGCAAGGTAAGAGATTGAAAAAAAGTTATCCCCAATTACCCACCCACCCCACACATAAAACGAACCGGAGAACATTAACACATACTTTTTAAACACACTAGAAATAACAAAAAAAACACAAAAAGTACAGACAGACTGTAGGCCAGCATGCCATCGTAGTGCCACCCAGTGTTTTTTTTGAGGAAGCACTGATTAACTCATTTTTTAAAATGTAATTATATTACAAAAATAATAAAAAAAACACAAACTGATTTAATCTGGTATAGGAACAGAAAAGCAATTTTATTTTCATAAATAACAGGAGAGCTTTGAGATTGTTAGGGCCAGGATGAAATGTAGAATGTAAAGCTTAAGATTTCTTGGTCTGAATTGCGGAACTAAACTGCAAAAATTCTTATTTAATTTATATGATGCCAATAATCGAGTACTTTGAAAGTTGCTAGCAAAAAATAAAAATGAGGAACAGCACGAATTGAGCAGAGATGGGTTAATCCCATTCCTTGAGGGATATTTCAAACCGCTGGCTCTACGTTGAGATACTCTGGTATTAAGCTGCAGGTTTGTCGAAGGCTGTGGTCTCTGCCACCCCCTAAGTGTCAGGGGACATGTTAGGGTGTGATCTTCTATCCTGCAATCTAGACTATT
Organism: Raja brachyura; assembly: GCA_963514005.1. The sequence goes on from OY740785.1 coordinate 58,615,276, forward strand.
TCATGTTTGTGTAACCATGTATTTTGTGGATTAAACAAGAAATTTGAAACTTCTCATTCGAACAAATGCGATTTGGAATATTAACTGATTATTAAATGTACAGACTTTGATTTTGTAGGCGAGTGCCTAAAACGTTCAGTCACTTGGAGCTTCACAGATTCTATTTTCTTATTGTGCTGTCATCTCTCAAAGTTGACATGCTCCCTGGATGATGTATTTGGATGATATATTTAAAGCAAGGTCCTCTTTAAAAATTGTTGATCATTATTTTCTCCCTATATTTTAAATAGTCAGAGATTGTTAATCATAGAATGCGAAACCTATGGTATCCTCAGAATTAATGATCATTACATCCACATTAGCAGAGCTTAATTTAGTCGTGAATATAGACACATATTAATGACAGTTCCTATACTGCAGAATTACTGAGTGAATCCAAACCATTCGTTGTGCAAAATGGGAATTGGCTCCTATGAGAAATAATGGGGAAAAAACCAGGATTTTAACAGTCTTGGGGCTGATCAAGATTACAGAAGATCGGAGAGCGAAGACACAGCAGAGTGTCGCAGCGGCAGAGCTGCTGCTTCACTGCACCAGGGAACTGGATTTGATCCTGACTATGGGTGGTGTCTGTGTGGAGTTTGTACCGTGAGGGTTTTCTCCGGGTTGCGCTAGTTTCGTCCCACATCCCAAGAACATGCAAGTTTATAGTTTAATTGGCCTCTGTAAATTTCCCCCAGTGTGTAGGGAGCCTACGTGGGATCACATAGAACTAGTGTACTAGTGTGGCAGCGCGGACTCAGTGGGCTTAAGGGTCTGATTTCCCACTGTATTTCTAAACTAAACTAAACCGTGGAATGATTTGAAATGAAGCTGATAAGTAGTCGTGCTGAGTGCCAATGTAGCTCAAGGAACAAAGTATATTTAAGTGATCCTGAGAGGCTGCTTAAGAATGCTTTGTGTGAAGCTTGTGTGACACTGCAAGGCAGTCTGATTATTATGCCCATTTGGGAAATCTAGAAACAATTTTCAAACGGGAGAGAAAAATAAAACACTCATAGCTTAAAAATCAATTTTACTTTTCATGCGATGTGGATTGGTTGTTACACATTGGAAAAAAAATCATCTGGGAACACGGGTAATGAAATTCAATTTCAAATTTAGATTTGTTGTTGTCTTACACATCAGGGTGCAAATAAGTTCCTAGTTCACATGAAGCTCTCTAGAGTAAACAATCAATACAATAATGCATCAATAAATACACAATGCATGTATGCAAAAGAGCAGAATGGTGCAAAGATGTATTACAAATTGAAGTTTAGATTAATTTAGAAATACAGGCCCTTCGGCCCATCGAGTCCGCATCGACAAGCAATCCCCGCACATTAACACTCTCCTACACGCATTAGGGCCAATTTTTATATTTACTCCAAGCCAATTACCAAAAAACCTGTACATCTTTGGAGTGTGGGAGGAAACCGAAGTTCTTGGAGAAATCCCACGCAGGGCACAGGGAGAACGTACATACTCCATAAAGACCGTGGTCAGTATTGAACCTAGGTCTCTGGTGCTGTAAGGCAGTAGCTCTACCACTAAGCCCAAGTAAAACAAAACAACTGAATATTAAGCAGAATAACCAAAATGATGAGTAAGTGGCAAGGGAAGGGGGAATGTAATAGAGGTAATTTGTTCAGGAGTCTGATAGCCATGGGAAAGGAACTATTTATTTTTAAATGTAGAGTTCTGGGCTTTCAGGCTCCTGTCTCTTTTCCGAGATAATCGAAGAGAGAAACGGGAATGCTCAGAGTGGCAGGCATCCTTGATGATAGTGCATGTCTTCTTAATGCAACATAAGGTGAAAATGGACTGGATAAAATGAAGTGGCAGGCCTGTGGAGGACTGGATGGTTCATTGTAAAATCCTTGGGGTCAGGTTACAGATAAACACATACAAGTAATTTGTATGAAGTATACCAGTTGTATGTATATATATGTCTGTATGCATCTCTAAAAATTGTCTGGGGTACGTCTACGGTTAAATTGTATTTCAAATGAATAATTAGCTATTGTAGATTATATATTGTATATTACGTTACATATTACATTACTATTGATACATTATCATTATTAATATTAGCAATGTTATTAATAATGGTGATAATCATTATTATTAATTAATTATTAAATATGGAAGAAGGGTTTAGGGAGAAGGGGTGAGAGTAAATAAGTTCTTCTCACTCCTTTTCGAGCTTGTATAGAAAAAGTGTTGGACATTTAAATTTTGCTTTATGCTTTTCATTGCTTTGCAAATATTGCCTGGAATGTCCAATTGTTTGACTATTTCAATTTTGTTGTTATTTATTCCTATTTATGTCTTTACTTGTTCGGAACAAATAAATAAATAAAGGTTCACGACGCGGCCCTGTTTCTACCAATCTTTCCACCACCACGCCCAAGAAGCTACAAGACAGACACCATTGTGCAGATGCCGAGAAGTGTGTTCAGCTCTGGCTGAACAACTAATCTTGTGTGTGGACTCGATAAGAAGAGATGATAAAATCCTGCAACAATGTTAAATTCAGTGTGCATCCTACATGTTGATCTTTTTTTAAATAGGTATACTCGGCCTCCTCTCATCCTGTTTTCGCTGGATGGATTTCGAGCTGATTATTTTCAGAAGTGGAATAGTCGCTTACCTGTTTTGAGTAAACTGCGTGAGTATCTATCCAAATGTTCTTCTGTTGCATTCCCTTCTGCCTTCAGTAAGTGCCTGTAAATTGTAAGTGCGATTTAGGGCCATTGAGTGATATAGTGTGGAAACAGGCCTGTCTGCGTTTGGCCCATATTCCTCCAGACCTGGAGGGATATGCGTTTGGCCCATATCCCTCCAAACCTGTCCTATCCGTGTACCTGGTTGACATAAAATGCTGGAGTAACTCAGCAGGACAGGCAGCATCTCTGGAGAGAAGGAATGGTCGATGTTCCGGGTCGAGACCCTCCTTCAAACATTTTTGCCCTTTCAATGTACCTGTCTACCTGTTTCTTAAAGGATAGGATGATCCCAGCCTCCTCTGACAGCTTGTTCCATACACCTACCACCCTTGGTGTGAAAATGTTACCCCTCGGATTCCTATTAAATCTTTTCCCCTTCAGCATGAACTTACGTATGTCCTCTAGTCCTCGATTCCCCTACTCTGGCCAAGAGTCTGTGCATCTACCCGATCTATTCCTCTCATGATTTTGTATACCTCTATAGGATCCCCCCTCATCCTCCTGCGCTCCATGGAATAGACCCAACCTACTCAACCTCTCCCTGTAGCTCACACCCTCTAGTCCTGGAAACAACAGGATAGTGCACACTTTTTTTCCTTCCCAGATTTATTTTGTACCGTTGCTGGAAATTTCATGTATTGTGCAAAATGTCTACCATGCCGTAATCAGATATTCTATTCATTATTCCTCGACAAATGCATATTGATCATACCTTGGTCAGTAGTACTTTCCTTGCAATTGTCTGCACCTTAAATTAGTTACAATCCTGCTGTTTTTTGTGCAATGGTCCAGAGTGTCATTGGGAATGGAATAAATTTGGATTTCTAAAATATTTTTTTACAAATGCATTTTCACTTCACAGATTACAACGGCTCCGTTTAATTCCAGTAGTTAAATTGAAAGCCAACTATGACCAAGAAAATGGGCATCTGTACCAAAACAAATTAGCTTCCAGCCCCAGAACATGTATTCATTTTAAAATATGAACATCAAAGACCATACTGTGCAAAGAGAGATTTGGTTGCAGTAGGGCCTCTTTGATCTGAATTGCTGACACTGTTTCTCTTTTCGTAGAACTGTTTGACCTGCAGCCTGTTTTCAGCACTTTCTGGTTTCATTGGAAGACATCATTAGCTTGGAAAAGAAACGGTTTTATAAATATGAGCTCTTTTCTCCAGATATCCAATATTAAATAAATATTGGGAATATTTTGCATTTCTGGTTTGTGTTTTGCTCTGATTAGAACTTCCCTGCACCTTCTGTGGCTATTAGCCTCAAACTCTTGCATTTTACCTGCACGAGAGCCAAGGTTTGAAGGAAAATGTCCAATTCTAGTAACAAGTTAATAAATGTAGGCTAAATCTTTGGACACTGATGAAGGAGCTGTACTTTGAATGATCTGAACTGTTTGGAATTTTGGGATGTAAACTCTGTATGAAAGGCTTTTTATCTTTAATCCTGAGATTTATTTCAGTGGAGTAAATGTTTGTTTTTTCTCAGTTGTTGCATTGTGTTGAATGCATGATTCTCATTTTTCAAGATTGTTCGTTAAATTGTGGGTGTTTTAAACATTTTAAACGTTGCTGTCCCTGAAGTATACATTTAATTTATACATTCATTGAATAAAGATAATTTTTAATTAGAATGGGTTCCAATTGTTTTTTAATGTTCCTTTCTTGCTGGCAGCAACACTATAGTCTGCCCCAGATGCCCATGAGAAGGTTGTGGTTTTCCACTCCCTGTGCACATATGGAGACCCAAACTGATTCTTTTTCAGCAAATGTTGTGGAGTGTTTCCAACCTTTTTCTTTTTGTCTCAGATTTCCACCATTAAAATTTTTGTGCAATATTTCAAAATTTGCAGATGGTACTAAACTGGGTGGGGTTACGAATTGTGAGGACAATGCAAAGAGGCTCTGAGCAACTTGGGCAAATTGGGCGAGTAGGTAAAAATGTATTAGAGAGATCCTTTCCTGTCAATGATGACTGAAACTTGCAGAGGGCATGTTGGTCTTTGTAGCCAGAGGATTTAAGTGCAGAAGTATATGCTGTTCTTCCAAACGTTCTTTTTTGCTCAAGATTTTAGCAACTGCAGTTTCTTGTGATTCCAATTAAATATGGTAGTTCCTTATCATCTTCTGTAGAGTAAATTTGGAATGGTATCAAGTACTTTCCTTGTCTTGCATGTCCAGATTATATCCATGAGTTTAGAAAAAGCCTATCTGCAAAAACTCAAGATTCTTTTAAATTTATCTCCTGCATGTTTGATATTTATCTATTATAACATCTTGAATGTGATTCAAAAACAATCAGCAGCACTTCTAACCCTGCACTTTGTGCTCCCTCACTGGCACCTAGACTCCCATTGACCTCGCTTCACCAAGCCCCTCTGCAAGCCTCAAAACATGATGCTTGATTTCATCTATCGAGTACACTACGCATTTGTTCAGTAACTAGTAACTCCTGATAAATATTGTAATTCGAGGCATCCATCATGCATCTATCCAGTAGATGCTCTAAAGAAATACATTTGTACCTCTTCCATAGATATTAAACAATGATTGGTGTCAAACTTCTTAAGTACAGGATCTAGCTGATAATTTGTGTAAAGCAACATAAACATATTCTTAATCTGTTTATTGTGTCTCTTGGCAGGAACTTGTGGTGTACAAACTCCATACATGATACCAGTGTATCCAACCAAAACCTTTCCAAACCACTATTCAATTATCACAGTGAGTAGAACTGTGTTGCTATTGATATGCAATATATATTTTGCTGAGTGTGTTCCTTAATGGTTTTAGAGCCAAGCTACAGAAAATCATTTGGTGGTTAAGAAAATCATTTTGGCTTGTTATGAAATCTCAACCGCAAGGCTTTCCATGTAGTTTGGAGATGTCCTAGTTTGGTTTTCTGATCCTCATTGAATGCGAGAGTTGGAGGCAGTGCATGCAAGGTTTTAGCAGTTTCATCTGATATCCTGGCAATCTGGCATATTAGCCGCCTACATCTTTTGGAACATTTCTCTTAATTTTCAAGCTTCTTTCAAATTGTCAGAGGATTTTAAAATGAACTCGTATGTGAAGCCTTTTGGAACATTTGTCAAGATAATATAGAATTGGTAGGTCTTCATATCTGTCTTTTTAAGTCTTTTTTTGTGTCCCTTTTTTTGGTTTTGATATTTAATTAAAATTATGCTTAATGGATCTCATTTATTTGAGCAGCATTTGTCGCACAGTACTGTTCAGAAACTAATAATTTCCGATAAATATAGTAATCCTAGGCATCATAAAAATAATTATGAAATGGAAGGAAGCCATTTGATCCTCTGCCAATTGAAGAAGAGCAATTTGCCCTAATCCCACCTTTCTGCATGAGATCAGTACGCCCATGTTCTTAAACCCACATTCAAGTGCTTTAAAAATGCAATTAATGTGTCTCTCTATCACCATTTCTGGCTGTGAGGAGAGGTTGGGGAATCTAGACATGTCATAGAATCATAAAGTCATATGGCACTGAAATGGGCCCATTGGGCCAACTTGTTCACGCAAACGAAGATGACCCATCTATACTAGTCCCACCTGCCTGTTTGGCCCATAAGCTGCCCCTCGGATTCCAATTAAATCTTTACACTCTCACATGAAACTGATATCGTTGAGTCCTTTATTCCCAACTCTGGGTAAATGCCTATGCATTCATCCTATCCCCCTAATGATTTTATAGACCTCAATAAGATCACTCCCCAGCTTTCTGCGCCCCAAGGAATAAAGTCTTTGCCTTCCCAACCTCCTCCTATGGCTCAAGTCCTGGCCACATCCTTGTAAATCGTCTCTGCACTCTTTCCAGCTTAACTTCCTTCATACACTCTTTCCAGCTTAACTTCCTTCATACAGCAGGGTGACCAACACTAAACACAATACAAACAGACTGGGCCCAGCACCGACCTCTGATACACACCATGATTCACTAGAGTTATGAATGCATCACAGGAACCTCACTTACACATGGGAACACTTTGACTTGGGCTAAGACTTCACAAAACTGAATCAAAAACCAGAGAGCACCAAAATTAAACCCTTCAGGCTGGAGGATGTTTCGGAAAGGTGACTTGATTGAAACGTTTCCATTCTAGAGGAGTTTTTGCAGGGTGAATATGGAGACAATGTTACATCTTGTGGGAGAATCCAGAATTAGGGGTGTCACTCGATTGAAGAAGAATTTGGGCAATATTTTGTTATGTAGAAGGTCCCGATCCAAATTGTCTCCTATCCACATTCTCCAGGGATGCTACCTGACCCATTAAGTTACTCCAGCAATCTATGTCTTTGTTTTGTAAACCGTTATCTGCAGTTCTTGGTTTCTTCAATATTTTTTTTCCGCGGAGGATTTGTAACTCTTTTCCAGAATGAGTGCTAGAAGCAGCATTGTTGATTTTTTTTTTTATGGCCAATGTAGATTCTTGATATTGAACAGGATGCCTTAACAATGGGTAAGGTGGGAATGCAGAGTTCAAGTTATAATCAAATACAATCAAATATTGAAAGGTGGGGTAGGCTTGAGTTCTGTAGAATCTCAGTCATACCAGCTTTTCAGTCTGAGAAGTATCCCTTCAATGCTATAACATTGCCAGTTGAACTAATTTGTTACTCTAATTTATTGTAACCTGTTGTTATAACCAGCTTGTTATGTCAAACGCGTTTCTGAAGCTAGCGAAAAATGCACAGCATGAATCAGCTGTGCTTATAACCTCCTACAAATATTCAGTCCACTGGCACTGTGGCGCAGCGGTAGAGTTGCTGCCTTACAGCACCTGAGACCCAGGTTCGATCCTGACTATGGGTACTTCTGTATGGAGTTTGTACGTTCTCCCCGTGACCTATGTGGGTTTTCTCTGGGTGCTCCAGTTTCTTCCCGTACTCCAAAGACGTACAGGTTTGTCGGCTAATTGCCTCGGTTAACTTGTCCCTAATGTGTGTAGGATAGTGTGTATGACACTCTACTATCCGATCTATGTCCCTCATAGTTCTATAAACCTCTATTAGATCGCTCTTCAGCATCCTATGTTCCTTTAAAAATAAACCCAAGCTACTTATCCTTGAATCAAATGCCTTCAGACAAAATCCTGATGAATTACCACATACAGAAGGGAATATCATGTGAATATCCTACAATTTATTTATCAAATTCCCTTTTCAAAGCAACTACTGAATCTAGAACATTTTTCATATTGAACAATGTATTCCCAATCCTAACCAGTCATGCAAAAATAAATCTTCATGTAGTCTCAAGTTCTAGCAAGTTCTATTGCTAGTCACCTTGTGTGTTCCTTCTGATTATCAATACATGCAGCGTTAACGTAATCTTTATTCACTTCATCAGTTATTTCTGATTTCAAACTGTTGTGGGAAATTGGTCCCATAAAGACTAGACTATAGAGACGAGGCTTTTATTAAATGGCAGAGCTCTGGGAGAAGTGCTATACCCTCTAACAGGGCAGTCGCCGTCGTCTCTCAGATTGCCTTTCAAGCTTGACCTTTATACAAGTTAGTCATATGACCATGTCAGCTTGTTAGGCAGGAGTGATAACAGATGTTAGAACTTGTTATCAGACACTACGGTTGTACATAGATATAGAATCAGTTGCACGCCACTTTCCTGCTCACGCCATGACATTTTAAAGTCTTTATACAGAGTCCATCTTGTACCAGGCATCCATCTTGTACCATCTGTTTTTGGATCCTACCTATTCAAAACTGTTCTATCAAAACCATGTTTTCACTGAATGAAACATCAAAGTAGCCTTGTGCCGCTCTCTCTCATTTCAGGGGCTGTACCCAGAATCTCATGGTCTGATTGACAATAGCATGTATGATGTGGACATGAATGCTTTTTTCAGTATTCGAGGAAAGGAAAAGAACAATCCTCTGTGGTACAAAGGTCAACCTGTGAGTATTGCAAATGATATTTTTACATTTTAATTGCAACATTTTAATTGCAATTTATATCACAATTGTTTTTGCTTGATAATATTGTAGCAAACATTATAAAGCGCTGAAACAAAAATAAAACATAAAAACTGCAACTTGTTTTTAAAGTTATTTATGTATGTCTGTTGAAAAAAAGATAATTTGTATTCATTTTCAGCTTAACATCTTAACTTGGGCACAGGTTTCCCACATAGGACAATTACAGGCTCTGAAATCAGCGAAAAGAAGCTGCATTCCCAAGCATTTGAATTAAAACCAAACATGCTGTTGAAATTAGTGCTGGAGCTATATGGGCTAACATTCCCAGTGCATTATGTGGTCAGAATGTGTGTGTTCCTAAAGAAGGGTCCAGACCAAAAACGTCACCTACCCATATTCTCCAGGGTTGTTGCCTGACCTGTTGAGTTACTCAGACATTTTGTCTCTTTTCTTGGTAAACCAGTATCTGCAGTTCTTTGTTTCGGCATATGTTTTTATCGGTTACAGATATTGCTAGACCTGCTCTTGTAAGCATTTCTTATTTTTGTTGTGGAAACCTGTAAAAATGTCCTTTTTAGTATTGAATCATGCATGGTGGAAAGCTGTTATGAAAATTTACAGAAAGGTACCATGCAACCCTTTGTGTTTGCACTGTGTTATTGTTTAAAACAAGGGCTATTCAGTCTAGGTAGGAACGTTTATTATTGTCACATGTACTGATGCACAGCCAAAAGCTTTGTTCTGCATGCTATCCTATCAAATCAGATAATGCTATACTTAAATACAATCAAATCAAATGCAAGTATAATAGGTAGAGCAAAGGGGAAGTTTCTCATATAGTTCTCAACATTGTAGCACAACAGTTCCGGAGACAAAGTCCAATGTCTGCAATGAGGGAGAGGTGAATTGGACAGTACCCTTGCTTATGTATGGAGCATTGTGAAGCCCGATAAGCCAGAAGTCATAGATTGTGGAAACAGTCCCCTTGGCCTAACTTGCCCACACCGACCAATGTGTTCCATCTACACTAGTCCCATCTGCCTGCACTTGGCCCAACCCTCTAACCTTATCCTACCCATGTACCTGCCTAAATGTTTCTTAAACATTGCGTTAGTACCTGCCTCAGCTATCTCCTCCTACAGCTTGTTCCATACACCCAACACCCTTGTCAAACAGTAACACTTCAAGTTCCTATTTAATCTTTACCCCACACTTTAAACCTGTGTCCTCTGGTTCTCGATTCCTCTACACTGGGCGAGAGGCTCTGTGTTTTTTTTTTTTACCCAATCTATTCCTCTCATAATTTTGAACACAACATGGTGAAGGCACTGGAATAGAAGCTCAGACTGCTGGTGAAATATCTCTGGATACCAGTAATCAAAAGTGCTTCTGACTTCTCAGTTGATGGTCAATCTGTTCTGTGCCATATCACCAGGACTACCAAGGTGTAGCCTTGAATGGCAGTGACATTCCTGGTGTCCTCCTTAAGGATGATGTCAATGATGAGCCCAACACTGCCACCCTGCCTCTAGTCTTACTGTTGCCTGCTGTTGATTCAGACTCTTATCACGTATAGACACAAAAGGCTGGAGTAACTCAGCGGAACAGGCAGCATCTCGGGAGACAAGGAATGGCTGACGTTTCAGGTCGAGACCTTCAGACTGAGAGTCAGGGGGGAGGGAGTCTAGAGATATGACGATGCTAACGAAATGTAGAATGTTTCAATGTTCGCTGAGGGGAAGGTGACAAGGAGGCATACAAATAATAAAATTAATCAGAAGGACAGTGAAACTAGTTGGAGAACTAGGATGGGGAGGGATGAAGAGAGAGGGAAAGCAAGGGATACTTGAAGTGAGAGAAATCAATATCATACCGCTGGGGTGTCAGCTACCCAAGCAACATATGACGTGTTGGGTTGCTTTGGACCTCACTCTGACAATGGAGGAGGCCCAGGACAGAAAGATCAGTGTATGAATGTGAGGAGTTAAGCAACCGAGAGATCACATAGGTCTAGGCAGGTAGAGCGGAGGTGGTCAGCGAAATGATCGCTGAGCCTGCACTTGGCCTCACAAATATATAAGAGTTCATATCTGGAACAACGGATACAGTTGATGATGTTGGAGGAGGTGCAAGTGAATCTCTGCCTCATCTGAAAGAACTGGCAGGGTCTTTGGACGGGGCCGAGGGAGAAGGTATAGAGACAGGTTTTGCATCTCCTGCGGTTGCAGGGGAAAGTGCCTGGGAAGGGGGTGGTTTGGGTGGGAAGGGATGACCAGGGAGTTGCGGATGGAACGGTCCATGTGGAAAGTGGAAATGATGGAGATGGGAGATGATGGAAGAAGGGAACTCCCGTTCCCTAAAGAATGGGGACATCTCGGTGATACATTATGAAGCTGGGACTTTCAAGCCAGGGTAGTTTGAGATTGCCCTCCAGTGCCACCTACAGTTTCCTGCATTGAAAGTCAGTATCCTCTCACTGGGAAAGAAATGAAATCAACTGCATAGGACAAGCACATGAATGGCATGCATTTATGCAGTGGGCCTTTGTCCAACCCGAAAAGTTACCTATCCGTGATCTCCAGAGAAGCTGCCTGATCCGCTGAGTTACTCCAGCACTTTGAGCCGTTTTTTTGGGTGTTCATAGGCTGGACCTACAACCCGTAACTAAATTAATAATTCCTTTTAATGGAATAGTCAGCTCTGGCCGCTTAATCTCAGATTAGACAAAGTTAAAACCCACTACAGGCTGGAGTGCCTTGGTGGAAAATGGCAACATCTGCGCCAAATTATCATTGAACAGTTATCTGTCTAAAGTGCCTGCTGCTAGCACTCATTAGACGTGCGTGCACCTTGATGGAATCCATCACTTTTACTTAACGTTGAAAATATGTTCAGAAAACTGCAGAGACTGAATACAAACATTCCTAATTAATTGCCTGCTTTTTTTGGAAAAAGGCTATTAATGTTGCTATTAATGCCTTTTTATTGAAATTTACATTATTTCCCCCCGGCATCAGTTTAATGCAGACTACAGTCGTTTCTGGTAGAATGTATGAAGGTAAAGGCTGTCATGTCATAAAATGGAAGAACATTTCCGGATCTTTTTCTATTTTTAGTTTTTGCTCCCATAGCATTCAGGCCACTCCAGCTGAGTGATGACAAACACAATCCGACTTTCTTAGCGTTTTTCTGCAAATAACTTATCTGCCTGAGTTTCTGGAAGAAGTCATCATCTCTTTGCAAGAATTCCTGTTTTGCTTTAGTGAAATGCATCTAGATTTGAGTAAGTGAGATATTAGACAATAATGTCTCAAATCTGTGGCTCATGTTTTCTGAATCTAAAATTATACTAAACCTTTCGTTGATGCTTTTAAATCATTCTCCTGGTTTTGTAAACATCTGGGCACATAATGGCTTTCGCCAGAGTGCACTTGATTATTGACAAAATTAAAACTAAAATGAGAAGTTTAGCTCCAATTTTTTATTGAGATTGTAAGAATATATCATATGCCCCCTCATTCCTACTCCACCATTCAAAATGGATATGGATCATGTGCAGGCAGATGAGGTTTGTTTACTTGGCACCATGTTCAGCACAGACATTGTTGTCTGAAGGGCATGTTCCTGTGCTGTAACTTTTCTATGGTCTCAGTTGTTCTATAAGCACATAGTTGACCTTTTACCTCAGTGCCAATTTCTGACACTAACTCCATATCCCTGTCTTCTTCCCGTAAAATCCAACAGGTTAAAACCTCTCTTTTGAATGTACTTGGTGAACTAGATTGGACAGCTTTTTGGGGTAAAGAATTCCATACCCTTTTTGCAGGAAAACCCTGACTTTCTGAATGGTGAACCCTTTATTTTGAGTGAATTCCCTAATTGTAGATACCCATAGATATACCCATCCAACTCCTGAGGAAAAGTTCTATACTTCTAAGAGATCACCTCACACCCTAATTTCCAGAGAATCTCGCACCAAATTGAATTCTACTATACCGGGAATAGACTGGGTTTGCAGATTAATTGGTTTCAGTAAGAATTGTAAATTGCCCCTAGTGTGTAAGATGGTGCTACTGTACGGGGATCGCAAGTCGGTGCAGATGCGGTGGGCCGAAGGGCCTGTTTCCGCGCTATAACTCTAAATGAAACAAACAATCTTGCAAACTTCGGGAGCACTCCTTCTGTGGCAAGTTTATCCTTTCATATGTAGAGTTATCAGACATAATACATGGTCCTTATTCCCAGTGAAGTCTCCCCAGGGATGTGTAGGGGCCCCGATCCCAGGGATTGTAAGACTGTCTAAATTGGCCACAGTTATCACAGCTGAGATACCCTCAAGGAGAAATTCACCGTTGGTCACCAGAACTGACCAAATAGGAGACTACCGATTTGTTGGAGTGCTTAGTCTCCACAAATGCAACTTTTTTGATTCACGTGTCCATTTGCACCAACAGTCAAAGTAAAAAATATTCTTCCGTATCTCAGGAAAGATGAAAAATTGGACATGATTTTCCTGCTCTCCATAACTCAGCCACTCATTGGTTAGCCTTTGTGATCTGCTGGCAATGCTATTGTAGGTTGCTTTTCACCTTGAGGTGGGTTAGCTTGCCTCCATTAAGCATTTCTTTCTATACACGCTTTTATTCAAACAATCCTGATTCTAATCCTAATGCAGGACCCTTTACTCACACCGTGTGGCTGTTATAACCCACGTGCCCGGGTAAATTCTCTGTCAAGGCTCACTGAATGGACAGCACCAGAAATGCTGCGTGAATTGTGCCAGTGTGTGCAGGTTTCATTAAGTAATTATTTACTCTTCCTATAGTTGTGGCTGACAGCACAGTATCAAGGTCTGAAGTCGGGGACCTTCTTCTGGGTTGGATCTGAATCCAAGATAAATGGATCATACCCAAACATGTATCGATTATATAACAGGTATGTAGAGAAAAAACATGTGAATATACCCATCTTTAAGAAAAATTGAGAGGGTGGACACAGATGCACGGAGGGTGGACACAGAGGCACAGAGAGGGGACACAGGGGCACAGGGCACAGCGCGGGGGGGCACGGGCACAGCGCGGGGAGAGGCACAGGGGCACAGCGAGGGGGGGCACAGAGGGGGCAACAGAGGCACAGTGGGGAACACAGAAGGGTGAGAGGGAACGTGAGGGGGCAGAGACTGAGTGGGAGGGAGGAGATTTTGAGGGGTTGGGGGGCTCATCGTCAGAGGTGAGGGCTGGTTCTCAAATGCAATAATCATTCGCTCCCTCACTCCCGGCAGTGCGAGCAAGAAGACAGCGTGGGTTTTTTCAAAGGTCTTGCGAGCGACGCGGCTGGGCGATGTGATTTGGGATGGTGGGGTAGGGGCGTGACTTCACTCGCTGCGCAGGCCGCGATGAGAAAGTTCTTCAAAAGCAAGTCGGAGACCTCTGGTGACCTTCGGTGACCTCGGGATTGCAGCACCTGCTCGTTCTTTCTGCGCCTTTTGAAGAATGGGGGGTGGAGGGTGGTGATGTAACTCGTGGAAAGCAGTGCACCTGCGCATTGACAGCAGCTGATTTAATGTCTGGGGGGGGGGGGGGCGGGGGGCGTGGGGCAGGGCCACGAGCAAAGGCATTGTGACATCATCAGCTGCCCAGCAGTTAGATTTGAAAAATAAATCAGATTGGTGAACAATTCTAGTAAAATACTCAGGAAATAATAACCAAATTTACAAAGGAGTGGATTTTTGAAATCGTAATGTAAATAGTAAGATTAAACGAGAACGTACCAGTTTGAAGTTTGATATTTATTTTATGAGGAGTTGCGATGAGGGATTTCGTGATGACCCCGCCAGCACGCATGCGCGACATTCTTCAAAGCAGCGGTGTGGAATCACAGAACCAACAAAAACAAATGACTTGTTATAGTAAAATTGAAGAGACTCTATATCCAGTTGACCATATAGTAGAGAGTTGGGAGCGGAGGGCACAAAATCCCTCATCACAACTCGTCATAAAATACAGATCATGCTTCAAACTGGTAAGTTCTCGTTTAATCTTACTATTTCCTTTCGGAGTCACGTGAGTGACTTCGTGAAGATTTCAAAGCTCTGTGATTACATGCCCTGGATCACGTCCATGCTCACACACGGCCACAATATTGATGGAAGGGGTATATAAAACGTATTTCAGACTAGATGTACTGAAAAATAATAATAATGTTTATTAATCACAAACAAAAAAACCCTAAATTGGGGATAAATGTATGTTGCTGACCAGCACTCAGCACAGTCTCTGCGAACATAACAGGAGCGGTAACAGGTTTATTGTAAAACCTCTGGAAAGTAGCTTCGCTAGCCCAGCCCGCTGTGGCGAGGATATGGTCCATGGGCACCTGCATGACCCTTGCCGCCGATGTGGATGCAGCCCTGGTAGAATGGGATTTAAAGATATTAATATCAATACCTGCTGCATCCAGTACCACCCTGAGCCACCTGGAGATCATCTGCACCGTCACCCTGTGATGGGGTTTCTTATGGCTGATCAGCAGGTTCCTCTCCATTCCCCTTAGGGTATGCGTCACTTTAATGTTGTGACGGATATGGGTGGCTAGGCAGAGCCTCACATCAGCGGGGTATGCCGGAAAAACCAGCTGCAGCCCTGTAAATCCAGGTCTATGCTGCTTCAGTAACTCATCAATGTACAAAGTTACTCTCTCCGGGGTAGAGACCGTTTTGTCCATATTGATTTTATGTAAGGTCTGTACCCGTTGAGCTGATGTTAGCGCCATCAACATCATCAATTTCAAGGTGAGTTTGTCCAGTGGAAGTCCAATCATAGGTGACCAAGTCCTGAGTATGGTCAGCACTACCCCAATGTCCCAGGTAACGTTGTAACGTGGTCGGGGAGGGTTTGAGTTGAAAATACCCCTCATCAATTTGGACACAAGCTGGTGTGATCCTACTTCGATGGAGAGGTAGGAAGACAGTGCACTCCTGGCACTGTTGATGGCGCTGTAGCTGAGGTGTTCGTCATGGTGCAACCCCGCAAGAAATTCCAGCACATGTGGTATTGTGACAGTCATATGACATGTTTATCCGTGTGCAGTAGGCCTCCCATTTTCTTATTTGAGTTAGGTACTGCCGTCTTATAGACTGTCTGCACGATGCTCCGATGGTATCCATGGTCCTTGGTGTGAGACCATATTGTAGCAGGGGTCTCTTCAAAACCTGCAGGCCAATAGGTTCAAATGATGGTGGCACGGATGGTATTCCCCTGTAGCGGGGTTAGTCACCAATTCAGGTCTCTTTTTCAAAAGTGCCCATGGTTCTCTAATCATCCCAAGGACCACCGGATACCATGGTTGTGTAGGCCAGTCGGGTAAAATTAAAATACCTGTTGCAGAATCTGATTTAATTTTCCGCAACACCCGACTGATGAGGCAAAATGGAGGAAATGCATAGAAAAACCATTTCCCCCAGTGCAGTGAGAGCTTCCATCGCTATTGCCCCAGGATCTAGTTCCCAAGATACATATGTTGGTACCTGATGGTTTAACTTTGACGCAAAAAGGTCGATATCCGGTTTACCAAATTTAGCTGTGATTTTTGTAAATATTTGGGGATTTAACATCCATTCGATGTTATCATAGAATACTCGTGACCTGGTGTCCGCCACTGTATTGAGCTTACCTGGAAGATAGGTAGCTGATATCCAAATATTTTGTTCTATGCATCAGAGCCAAATTGAATTAGCCAATTCATCGCAAGAAATTGACCTGATACCACCCATATGATTTAAATATGCCACCACAGTGGTATTGTCTATTTGGAGACGGACATGAGTACCAGTAAGGTTTGAACAATAAGCTCGTAGTCCGTGAAATGCTCCTAGCATCTCCAAATAATTTATCCCTTGTGATAACAAAAGGGTAGTTTCCTGTGAGTCCCATCTGCCACCACAACTAGAATTAGTGTCAGTAGCTCCCCAGCCATGGGAGCTTGCGTCAGTTTGTAAATACACTGACGGGTGAGGCACAATGATCGGCTTGAATGAGTTACGAATATTGTCAATCCACCATTGTAACTCAAATTTTGCCTTGATTGGCAGCTGCACAGGTCTATCAAAATGTCCAGCATTCATTTTTAATGCTGAAATCTTGGATCTTTGTAAATTTTGATAATGTAAAGGTCCAAATTGGGCAGCTGGAAATGTGGCTACCAATTTCCCAATTACCTTAGCATTACCTTAGCAGCATGTCTGATTGTCGGTGTACTGGCGCAGACAAGTTTATTGCATGCTTCGATGATGTCCATAGCTTTATTAGTTGGTATAGAAGCAACCATTTGATTGGTATCAATCGTGAATCCCAAATAGTTCATAACCTGTGATGGGTAGAACTTAGATTTGTCTGGATGGATTATAAACCCCATTTTATGGAGTAATGATGTAGTAGCTGTAACTGCCAACTTTGTTGATTCCATGGTATCTCCTACTATTAGGATGTCATCCAAGTAGGCCATGACTATATGGTTTTGTCTCCTCAGTGTTGCTAACACTGGTTTCAATAATTTGGTAAACAATCTAGGGGCTGTAGTAAGCCCGTTAGGCAGAGCTCTATATTGCCAAAGTTGATCCATCCAAACAAACTTCAAGAACTTCCTGTGATGTTTCAGTATGGATACTGAATAGTATGCATCCTTTAAATCGATGCATGCCAAGAAGCAGCCTTTAGAAACTAATGATTTGGCTGTTTCAAACGTGTCCATTTTACAATAAGTGTATTTCACAAAGGTATTCAACTGGGTTAAATCAATAATGACACGACATCCACCATCTTTTTTGATTTTAGTAAAGATGTTGGATACGAACTCAAGCGGTTCATGAATCGTTCTTTCTATCACCCCTTTATCTTGTAGCCTCAAAATTTCAGCATGTCCTTCCCCTATTTCCTTGTTGGAAAGTGCAAATTTGCGGTCTGGTACATGTTGAGGCGGGGGAAGTTGTTGTTTTATGAACTCAATTTCGTACCCCTGAATACTTTGTAATATAAACACATCTGAGGTGATAGAATTCCATGCATCCCCAAAAAATCGCAATCTCCCACCAATATGCGAGGTTAGGCATGCAACTCGTGCATGAGAACCAGACCCCCTTTCCTCCATGGTTAGCGGCGGTCCTTGACATTTTTGGTGTTTCGTGGAGGTGTTGGGTTTTGGGTTTGCCGCATCTTCCACGCCGGCCGTTGAGGGCCTTGTCCTAAAAAAGGCTTCTGCTGTTGTTGTTGCTGATAATGTGGTGCTGCCGGAGTGTAGGTCCTTGCTGACCTGTCGGGTGGCCCCCGAGGTCTGGAGTATGGCAGTCTCCGTGATGCCTGCCTGTTCGAAGGAGGTGGCTTCATTAATCCAACTGCCTTCGCTTGGTCATCTAAGTCCTTGACCTGTTTCGGCAGGCCTTCTCCAAACAACTGTCTTGGTGGTGGCATCGGGGATGCTTTGCATTAACCCGCAAACTTCAGGTTGAGGGTTGGTTTGATGGTGGTCTTCGGAACGCATTAATCTGATACTGAGTGGTGCATAATAAAGCATAAGCATCTTCTTGTTCAGTAGTCAATTCCGTCCCATCTACCGACCTTGCAAAAGCAGTAATCCCTGATGTAAGCAGCTTCAGGATCTTTTGCAACTTTAATTCTTGCGCTCTGATTCCCGAGCTGATGTTACCCCAAATAGATGTATTCACTGTGGGTACATTCAGTGAGCTGCAGTTGTTTGGAGCCTTGTACCGGTTCATGGCTTCGGTAAGGACCTGATCTTGTAGCTGATGGGTGGCAAGGAAATCTATACTGGCCGCCAATTTGGGTTGAAGAGGTTGACCCGAGGACTTTGGTTGAGCGAATTTGGAGACAACTCCCAATAGTTCTTCCTGAGCAATTTCAGGTGCCGCAGGTTCCTGTACTAATATTTCTTCCTCTTCCCCTGGCTACTGATCCCTTGCACTTCCCATAGATGATGGGGATATGTTGCCCCCAATCGAAAATCTCCTTGAACTAGAGGGCATAATGTCCTACTGCTGGAGATTGTGTTCTAGGATACGCTCCATCATGCGTTCCATGCGTTCTATGCGACCGTCCCCGCCAAATGCGAACGATAGGTCGGCTTCCTCAGGTCCTAAAGAACCCCTGAGGCTTCTATCATCGGCCCGCACCTCGTCGAGGTGATAACGCGGGTGCCGTGATAGGATGTCGCTGCCTGCTGCTGCTGCGGGGCTATGCGACCCCCGCGCGGACCTGCCGCTGGTCCGCTGTCTTTCGAACGAAAATGGCCCGCTAGTCTCGAAAGACATGTGCAGTGAAAAGTCGGTACCTGCCGCCGAAGCGTGGTGTCCCAACGTCCGCGCGGGCTTGCCGCCTGTCCTCCTAAGGGACGAAAGCGACGTGCGGTCACGTCCTGCCACTAAGGGGGGGTGCGGTGACCGAGATGAGATCAGCACGAGATCTTGTGGCCTTCCCCGGTGGTGAGTCTATACTAGCCGTAATTAAGAGGCCAGTAGACCCCGGTCTCAATTGTTCACCCGTCCGCAGTCTGGCGGTTGTTTCATGAAAAATCGACCCCAGTACCCTCAGCGGGGCTAGTCGACTGGCGTGTAGTTCTTCCCCTGGCTCGTCCTCTAGTGACTTGAGTGGCTGGGGAGAGAGAACGTGCCGTGGAACGGGTAACACGTTTGCTCATGGTTACCAAACTGTCCCTAACAGAGGGAGACAGTGGTAAAGAGTCAGGGTTTTGTCTGACCTGCTCTTGCGCGATGTTCCTCCCACTCTGCTGCTCTAAGGACAGCTGTGGTGGAGAGTCGGGTCCTGTAGGTGTAGGGCTCCCTGACACCCTTTCGTGCCGTTGTAGCGGACAGCTCCGGGATATGTGGCCGCTGACTTCTTTCAGAAGTTCTGTGACCTGCAATATTTTTACTCCTGTCCATCGATTCCTGTGGAATAAAGCAAATTTTCCGCACAGAAACCAACCAGCTCAAGGTTAGTTCTACCTACCTGAGAGGTTCTTATGAAGGGCTGGTGGTGGAGCGCACTCCTCCTCCAGCCGTCGACTGCAACTGCCAGCGAAGATGTATGTCGCGCATGCGTGCTGGCGGGGTCTTCACGAAGTCACTCACGTGACTCCGAAATGAAATCTCTACCGGAATATGTAATATCCATTTCGGCATCGGGTTTTCAAGGAGATGTGAATCAAAGGTGAATGTGGTGCGCTGGCATCCCCGGAGTCCGAAAGAGGATCACAACCTGAAACAGCCCCGACCTGTACAACACCTAGAGTACCCGCTCCACTGGCAACACCCAGAGATTCTCCACTTGTTTTTGGACTTTCCCCTACTAGCTCAGCCGGTGAGGCAGCACACCCCACAGCACCTCTACTGTCACTAATAAGGAGCACAGACTGGAACATTGATACCCACGAACCTCCCACTTCGGGCTGACTCTGCTCATCCCCCATCCCAGGGGACACATTACCAGGGGAGCCAACGCCATCCTCTGGCATGCCAGCATCCTCAGAAGGCAGGCACGTGCCGTCAGGGTAGGCATACGCATACGCTCTGGCAGTGCCCTCCATCTGAAAACCTCTCTCCTGCCGCTTGCCGGCCTCACTCATGTCAGCCGCTTTCCTTAAATTCCGACAGCGCGATCAAGGGAACAATTGGGGCAATCGGCTGTCGGAATTTAAGGATGAGTGGCTGACCTGAGCAAAGCCGCCGAGTGGCAGGTGAGAGGTGTTCAGACGGAGAGCACTGCCAGGTGAGCGGGCTGGCAGAAGGCGCTGAAGTGGCAGCCGGTTCTGCTGTCGGCTCCCGGCGGGCGGCCGCTCGCAGTCATCCGAGCTGTTTCCTTCCCCGGAAGTGGCGGCCAGTTCTGCTGTCCGTGCCCGGAGCGCTGCGGCAGCGGTGAGCGAGTTACTGACATGATCGCCGACGACCTCCTTCTCCACATTTCTGCCCTCCCCGCAACTTTAACCCCTGGCACAGACTCTCCACACGCTGTGAAAATAACTCTTCCTCCAATTGGTCCCTTGAATTAGTGTTGTAATTCAATAAGATGACAACTGATTCAACTTGTCCCGTTTTTCCCCACCATCTCTCCACCTGCTGTCATCCTCCATCCCCCACCCATTCAGTAATTAAAAAATGAAGGAGATTTAGAAGCCTTGGGCAAATTGAATTGTTACTTATTTTTATTTTTTATTTTTACGGAGAGAACAATCTGCGCATGCGCGGTTAAGATTTTTTTTTTAAGCCGACTGACTGCCTACCTTGAGTAATTACTCACGGCACGTGCCTGTCAGAAGGCCTCTGAAACAAGGGGATCTCCTCCGACCCAGAGGACACACACCCAGGTGAGCTAACCTCATCACCCGATAAGATAACTCCCTCGGAGGGCCCCTGAGGCGAAGGGACAACCACCGGCCCAGAAGACACAACTCCGGGGGAGTCAACCCCAGAACTGGTCTGGTATCACCTGCGGAAGGTCCCTGCAAGAGAGGCCCAACCTCCGGCCCAGAAGACACCAATTCATGACCACCATCCTCATCAGGAGTGGAAGGTATCGAAATAGGCATCCCCCTTACTTTGGGCCCACGACTCTGCTCTCCCCCGCCGAGTGCACGGCTTCTTTTTTTCTCGCTGGCAGACGGCGGTACAGTGACCTCCATAAGGGAAGGGTCCTCCGCCTCCACACTACAGTAGACAATAGACAATAGGTGCAGGAGTAGGCCATTTGGCCCTTCGAGCCAGCACCGCCATTCAATGTGATCATGGCTGATCATCCCCAATCAGTACCCCGTTCCTGCCTTCTCCCCATATCCCCTGACTCCGCTATTTTTAAGAGCCCAATCTAGCTCTCTTGAAATCTTGAGAACCTGCCTCCACTGCCCTCTGAGGCAGAGAATTCCACGGACTCACAACTCTCTGTGTGAAAAAGTGTTTCCTCATCTCCGTTCTAACTGGCTTACTCCTTATTCTTAAATACCCGCCACCTCTTTACCACCCCCATGTTTTACCTCCCCTGCCCCCGTTTGAACCTTGCTGGGCCATGTCAGGTGCATCCTGGACCTCACTGGGGCCCACAGGCACCCCTTGGGTGGTCTCCGGTCTAGGCAAGGGCCCATTCGCTTGCATTTGACTCGCATGGGTGAGCTTACTTTTCTTCCTCCTCTTCTGCTTCTCCCAATCTTTCTCCCCCCTCTTACACCCTTCCCCTGCGCCTCTCCATCAACCACCACCACAGGTTCAGGCCATGGGGGGCGGGGGCCACCACTGCCCCGGGTCGTCAAGGCGGAACTTGCAGCCCCAGATGGGTTAGTATTACTGCCCCGGATCACCGAGGAGGAGCTAGCAGCCCCAGCCGAGTCAGCGCCACTGAGGCATGAGGAGCCACCCCGGACGGGCCAGCAGTGCATCCTGGGCTGCTGCGCTAGAATTTCTAGCAGCGGCCCGGCAGTTAGGACACTCCCTATGGAGATGTCCAAACTCACTGCACGCATGACACCGTGCCGCTCCCCAACTCCAATACAGGTGTCTGGGGAGACCCTTATGCTCCACAACGAGTCTCCCCTCAGCGCCCAACCCCTCTCCCACCTTCATAAAAACCCTCATCTTGAAACTCAAGACCCCTTTTTCATACGGGTCATTCCTGGGGTGCATAAGCCTAAAAAGCTTAGACTGCACCTCCCCAATCTTAGACATGTGTGGAAGATGTTTTGCATCCCGGATACACGTGGGGCAATTCCGCAGGAGAACCGGTCTCACAGTGGACACCCACAGTTCCACCTGTATGTTGACCCCCTCCTCCCCCCCCCCCCCCCCCCACTGAGAGCCCCTTCTCCAATGCTCGGGCCACATCCTCCCGGGACTTTAGTATCAGCTCAACCTTTCCTCCTGCATGCTCAGAAGAGACAATGACATCCCTCTTGCAAACGTCGTACACGCCCTTTGGAATTGCACCCCTGGGGCCCGGTTTGGACCAAGATCCCGAATATGTCCTGATCCAAGTCCTCACACGGCTCATCCTCAAATGGCCCCGAACCCGCCGCTGAAACCACAGCTGCATAACTCTGGTCCTTCGGCCGAGCCCCTGCCATCTTGACAGTGGCACAGACCAGCTCCAGGAACCCCAGCAACTCAGCTCAAACCTAATCTCAGAGACAGTCACAGTCTGGATAAGCAGCAGAAGCTGTTTCCTCCAGCCGAAGTATGGAAAGTCCCCAAGCTCATCCACAGCCGAGCGCACCTTTTGGGAAGTTCTTTTAAAGCTCTGCCGGAAGCAAAAGTACCTTCTTCACATTAAACCAGGCAACAGCACTGTGCAAAACGGTGTTGGAGCAGAGACTCGGTGCTAGAAACGTCAAAGACATCGAAGTCTATCCTCGATCTCCAGGCACTCTTGGCAATCCGCCAGCCACGGCCGCACCTACGGCGGTCTGTGCCCACGATGGACAGGACAGGGTTCACTTTTTGCAATCGTCTTCTTTCCTGAGCATTCAAGTTGCCGAACTAGGCCGTGATTAACCCAGTCAATCTGCTCTCTACTGTACACCTGTGGATGTTCAAGAGAGTATTTGTTGACACATCGAATCTCCTCAATCTTTTAAGGAAGTAGAGGTGATGACCGGCTTTTTTTTACATTAAAAAAAATGTGTGTGTATGTGCGTGCGTACATACATACATACATGCATACACTGGACTAAGTGGGACCCGTTGGACTTGTTCCCCCAACGCAATAATTCACCACTCACCCGTTCCCCCAACGCAACATGCTTCCACCATACACCCATTTCCCCAATGTAACCCATTTCCCCCAACCCGTTCCCCAATGTAAGATTCCACCACTCCCCTGCCTCCCCTTGCACTGGACTTAAAAAAAAAAATCCAAATGCACTTCCCCTGCCTCCCCCAGCAATCCCTTCCAATTCCAATTCCCCTGGCCCCTCCCCTTCCTGTTCACTCATTTGCTGCCAGGATCACGACTAAATGTTCAATGATGACAACATTGTTGCAAATGTCAGGTGGAGGACTGTGAGATCCCATTGTGATGGCATAGCTGCAACTGCCAGCACTGAAATGTTGAAGTGATTATCAAAGTGTATTTAGTAAACTTAAAAATGTGATAACTTGTGAATTATCATATCAATGTGATCGAAACTTGATACATCCAACCACAGGTCAATAGTGAGTAAGGTGGCACTGTTGTGTACTGTTTTGGCATAGTTCCTTGAGCTCACTCAATCACAGACACGCACACGAACAAGACAAGACTTTTAGTGACCTAGTGCAGACCCGTTGGGTCTGGTCCCACGAACGTGAGGGGGAGGGTGAGGGAGGGTGGAGTGGGCGTGCGCGATGCCGAGTGAAGCTGCGGGCGAGGCGTCCGTCGTCAAGACGGGTGTACGCAGTGTCTGGATGCCGTACGCAGCGTCTCAACGGCGTACGCAGCGTCTCAACGGCGTACGCAGCGTCTCGACGACGTATGACCGAGACGCAGCTTACGGCCGTCGAGATGTTGCGTACGGCCGTCGAGGCGCTGTGTACACCCTCAATGCGCCTGCGGGCCGACAGGCCACTGAGGCGGCAGCTCTTTCATGCTGCTGAAGGCAAAGATTAGCAGTTCGCCCACTGCTTTTGCCGTCCACGGGAACAGACGATCTTTGGCTAGAGGCAGCGTGATAGAGCGGGCCGGGGGGGGGGGGGGAGTAAGTAAAATCGAGGGGGGGGGGGGTGGAGATTTGGAGAGAGCTGGGCGGCAGCAGTGAAAATCGCCAGCGAAATAAGAAAAATTGTGCCGTTTGTGGAGGAGACCGGGCGGCAGCAGCCGTCATGGTGGCTGGCCAGCAGGAGGCCACAAAATGAGTGCGTGGGGGGGGATTTTATTTAAAGATGTGTACACAAAAATGTCTAAATATAGTGAGTGCATTAGTGAATGTAAAAGTGTAATGTCTAGCCACACACACGCACAATCTTTTTTATTTATATATATATATAATATATGTGTAATGGTGTCACATCAGGCAGTGCTTCATGATATTCTGAGGAATGTTTGTGAACCTGATACAATGTATTATTGAGTCTGAAGAAGGGTCTCGACCCGAAACGTCGCCTATCTCCTTCGCTCCTTAGATGCTGCTGCACCCGCTGAGTTTCTCCAGCTTTTTGTGTAACCCACAATGTATTATTAGGTGGGGAGATAGGTAAAAGTGGAGATGGCAGAGACGGATGAGAAGAAGGTGGATGGGTGTACATCCAATCATCCAGAGATAGCAGCTAAATACAAGTAAAAGTGGTTTGTGTACAGTTACAGAAATAGCAGGAGGACTCCAAAATAGTTTGGCGAGCAAATGGATCTGGTCTGTAACTGCATGTTTGATTCACACGTGGAAACAGGCTCTTCGGCCTAATTTGAACTAAAGTTTCAAGATACTGAAATCATTGTTCAGATCTGAGCATTGCAGTTTGACAAGGTGAAGCTTCCCATTGAATGGGAAATGATAGCCAATGCAGAAATATATTTTACAAAAAAGTCTGAAATCTGCGAATAGTAGACTTCCATAGCTTCAATGTGATTTTTCAAATGCGTCTTTTTATTTATTTTTTAGCACCATTCCATTTGAAGAAAGAGTTTTCACAATTCTTAAGTGGCTGGATTTGCCAGAGAAAGACAGGTAATTATTTTTTTAATTAATGAATTAACTAATGCACTTTCATTCATATTAAGTGATCCAAACTTTGAAAGGGCTCAATCCCACTGAATTGTGTGCAGTAGCATTGTCACGTTTTCTGAAAAATGGCACACGTTTCTCTATAGTCTCTCACAAACCTGTTTGAGTTCCAGAGGATAATTAGAAAAATGTGCACACAGTGCCAATCCCATTGTATTTCCCAATACTGAAATGATTCAATATTTTGTTATCACTTTGGCATTCTGTCCCCTCTCCCTCCATCCTTGAAAACTTTGGGCCAAGATGAGATAAAGTTCCACTGACCACCCTTGCAAGAAGAAAGAAACAAATTGAGTTTGTGTGAATGTGCAAGATGTGGGCAGATTTTCTTAACTGAACACAGCTCTCTTCAGTCATGTTCTCACAAAAGGCCACATTTGCACAAAGGCATCCTTGCATTAGGACATGGGAGTGAGAAGCAAGGTTATCCACTTCCACTTCTCCTGTTTTTCTCCATTTACTTCCTTAACTGACCAGCACACAAAGCACAGATACAACTTGACTGTCTACAACCTACTTGCACCCCTGGTTCAAAAACACACGATGCAGTGCTTGTCATCAGCGGTCACTCGAAACAAGTATGTCTGTCCTCTCCATAGTGGTCTACTTGTGAGATGTCTGTAGAGGCCGATCCGTGATCCACACACCTTGGTGCAACGTGGGCCGTGGAGATTGGCGGTGTAGGTAGTCGTCGGGCCCCCTTCTCTCTCTCCTTGCGTTGCTGTCACTTTGTCTCTGCGACACGGCGTAGCTCCGTTACATGACGTGCAGCTCATTCCTGCACGGATTTCCTCCATGAGCGCCTGTCTAGTGCAATTTGCTCCCAGTTGCTCGATGTGATGTGGAATTTCTTCAAACTGATCTTGATGTTGTATATGTTTTAGAAAGGCTTGACATTATATAATAGTAAAACATTGAATTGAAGAAGGTTCCTGACCCAAAACATTGCCTATCCATTCCCTCCACAGATGCTGCCTGACCCAATCCAGCACTTTGTATTTTGCTCAAGATTTGTCTGCAATTCCTTGTGTCTCCAAATGTATAGAATACACCTACCTTTGCCTTTACATTTTGAATGTGGAATTAGTGAGCCATTAATCCTGATATTGTTGATGTGCTGAGCTATATTTAATGAGGGCATACATCTGTTATTATTCCGTAGAAATGAATAAATATTGTATCATCATTCTTCTTTTGACTAAGCTGCTTGGAGCTAGGAATATAGTGTGTAGTTCTTATACCTAAGTAATATTTGTAGTTTTATTTGGAAGTAGGCTGTATCCTGAACTGTGAACCGAAATAATACTTTAAAAAAAGAAAGGCAAAAACCCCCCCAACTATTTCTACCCTCCTTCTGAATGACGACCTTTTTGTTCAATTATTAAAATGTCCTTGAATTAGCAATACATTTTTTCAAATCTTTGTGCTTCTCAATGATTATTCATTGTGAAAGTTAGGTTCTTCATAAAGCAGCTCACTGGTCAATATCTCCTTCGAAATAAGAGATAAATTTAACATTTCTTTTGAAGAGATCTCATGCAAGCATGCTTTTTAAATGTCGCCTAATCCTTCTCTCCATTGATGCTGAGTTTCTCCAGCATTTTTTGTGTACCATCGATTTTTCCAGAAACTGCAGTTCTTCAAATTTTTTAATTTACTGTTCAGTTTCTTGTTTCATATAACATATGGGATAAATGGCAGCCTTTTGTGCACATGTTAACCCTTCAGCCAGATTGCTTCGTAATCCATTTTATGTGACTTTAGCAAAGGTGAACATCAATGTTTATTCCTGAAATAGAACTGCGCTGACGTAAAATATATTCTGAATTAATTGCATTTTTCTGCCTAAGCAACTACCTAGAGAAAATATTGCTTGTAAAATATTCCTTCTAACTTCCCATCTTCATTCTTGTAATGGTGAATTAGTGTCTCTGGCTCTTCAAGATTTCAAGGTCAGTTTATTGTCACACGTACCAATTAAGGTACAGTGAAATTCAGATTACCATCTGACAGGCTGGACAGGCTCTTGGTCCAACCAATTGTACAATCACATACGGCTTATTTTCACAAAACTCTGCAACTCTCTGTTTGATCAATGTGCTCCATTGCTGGGGTAAATCTTTCATTTCATTGAAGCTTTATTCCATTCATTCTATAAAATCCCACTTGTAATGTGAAGCATGTATACACTAGTACACTGCTAATACCATGCAGAGTCAATGTTTTGTTTAAATTGATCATCTCCACATATGTAACAAGACACTAATAAAAAAACAATTCATGTTGACTTTGTCACCATCTACCTTTAAAGAGATTTGCCAATCTGCTCCCAGGCCGAAGCTGTTTGTCAAATTGTACCTTATCTCCTGTGTCAATCATTAGACCATTTTTCATCTACTAAATAATTATGCAAACTAATAATCTCAATTGATTCTTTGATGGCATGTCTCCTTTCAGATGCTGCCAATTTTAATTTTGCTCCTGTCTATCAAGAAGGCTAATTGCAAGTAGTTGTCAACATTATCCTTATTGACTCCAGAATTTGTGATTACTCATAGTTTTCAATATCAGCCTTTTTCACCATTGCTCAACAGTAAAGAATTGGCTCATTATTATCCTTTGAAAATGGATTTGTTGTTTCAGACCTGATTTCTACGCCCTCTATTTGGCGGAACCAGATTCTACAGGGCATAGAAGTGGACCTAATGACGAGAATGTAAGTGGTCTTTCATTATCTGTTTCTGGTTATTGGAAATTAATATACATATTGTATTTCAATTCTACTCATGAATCCTGGTTCTTCTTACTGGGCACTTTGTTCAGTGTCTGCAGCAGATTCAATATTAGTTTTATTAGTTCCAGACATTCACACACAGAGCACATTGAGCATGCAATTCGCACTTAGGTCAGAGATACAGCACAGAAACAGGCTCTCCTGCACACCGAGTCCGCGCAGACCAGCGATCCCTGAATATTTACACTATCCTGCACACACTAGGGACAATAATTTTTACATTTACCAAGCCACTTTACCTACAAACCTGTACGTCTTTGGAGTGTGGGAGGAAACTGAAGATCTCGGAGAACAACCACATGGTCACAGGGAGAACATACAAACCCCGTATACACAGCACCCATGGTCTGGATCGAATCCGGCTCTCCGGAGCTGCAAGCGCTGTGAGGTAGCAAATCTACCACGTGGCCACCCTTTTTACTGCAATCCCTTAACGGGGATCCACACTATCTGGGTAAGACCCTCTTCTCGCTGTTACCATTGGGCAGGAGGTTGAGAAGCTTGAAGTCCCACACCACCAGGTTCAGGAACAGCTGCTTTCATACAACGATCAGGTTCTTGAACTGGTCTGCATAACCATAATTCTGCCTTGTCATACTACAGACCGCATCTTGAACAAAACATGAACTTTCTCTGAATTCAGTACTTTTGCAATAATGTTGTTTTTTGTATGGTCTTTTTCATTTCAATGTCTTGTAGAATTTGTGGTTCATATGTAATAAATTGCGTGTTGTCCGAGTCTGTGGAAATGATGCAGTTACAATCAGGATTTTCATTATACCTGTACCTCACAAAACATCTTCATGACATTAAACTTGACTTGATTTGCTGAGGTGAAATCATACAGATGTAGGAAGTTGTCTATAAGAGCTCAGAAACTACGACTTTTAATTTCCTACAACTTCAAATTAGTTCTCTTCAAGTCAAAATAATGTGGCCCTCTCAAGATGTTTTTTTGAATGTTTGTGTATAACATTGGGCTCACACTCTGTAGAATAGGTCCCTCTCACTGAAGTTATTGTGGCCACTGTTTCCAAAGGTATATTAGCCTTCCTCATCCCAGGTGCCCTGGTAATGTGGTGCTAGGTATTTTTTGTGTGCCTGGCTGAGATGAGATTTTCTTTGATATGCAGCAGAGATGGGGTAAGTATACTTGTGATAGTAAGCAGAGTTTGAACTTGTTATTTATTGTGTTCTTTACTCCTCTGCTCTTAATATCTAGCTAGCAAATGCGCTGGAGAGAGTGGACGCAATGGTGGCGATGTTGGTGGATGGGCTTAAACAAAGAAACCTGCATAAATGTGTCAACCTTATTGTGATATCAGACCACGGTAGGATTTTGTGGTTGCAAACGCACAATTTGAAAAAAAAATGACCAATAGTCTTTTACACTGCTTCCCCCAATGTTCATGTTCCTATTTCTAAGTCATCAAATTTCGGTTTTGTTATCTCTGTTCCTAGATTTCACTAATAGTGTTTTTTGGCGGAGTCTTACTTGGAGCTAAATCTTTCCTTTTGTGGTTTCCACTGTCAATAGGAGCAGGGCTGGAGACAGATTAAAATGATGTATTCTTGCAATCTCCCTCATCCACTGTGATAATTCCCTTCCATCACCACCATCTTCCTCGGACCAGCAGACATCTGGCAGGTCGTGAACCAGAAGTATAGCAGTAATCTGGAACCTGCAACCATAAAAAACTATTGCGGTCGTATTGATTGGAAATTTCATAGCCATGTTTGCTGGATTTCTGTATCTGGGACTAAATTATTCAAATTGACCAGGATACAATTTTTGTTCCTAGATCCAGCTTTGAAGGGCTGACAGACAACCTTCAGTTCCTAAAATCATTGCAAAGTCCCTACAAGAATGTAGAGACCTCATGGAATGGTATGGGCTAGAAAAGCAGCTCAAAAGCTCTGGTGTACAGTGCCTTCCACATGTAAAATGTTTTTCCTCATCTCCGTTCTAAATGGCTTACCACTTATTCTTAAACTATGCCCCGGTTCTGGACTCCCCCACCATCGGGAACTTGTTTCCTGCCTCTAGCGTGTCCAAACCCTTAATAATCTTATTTGTCTCAATAAGATCCCCTCTCATCCTTCTAAATTCCGGACTATACAAGCCCAGCCGCTCCAATCTATCAATATATGACAGTCCCGCCATCCCGGGAATTAACCTCGTGAACTGCGCTGCACTCCCTCAATAGCAAGATTGTCCTTCCTCAAGTTTGGAGACCATAATTGCACACAATACTCCAGATGTGGTCTCACTAGGGCCCTGTACAACTGCTGAAGGGCCTCTTTACTCCTATATTCAACTCCTCTTGTTATGAAGGGACAAAGACCCATCATTTATTTATTTGCCTCTGTATTCCACTATTTGAGATTTGTAATAGAAAAATTCACATTTGGTTAAAGGGCACATTGTCAGATTTTAATAAAGGCCATTTTTATACATTTTGGTTTCACCATGTAGAAATTGCAGCAGTGTTTATACATAGTCCTCCCATTTCAGGGCACCATAATGTTTGGGACAGAGCAATGTCATGTAAATGAAAGTAGTCATGTTTAGTATTTTGTTGCATATCCTTTGCATGCAATGATTGGTTGAAGTCTGCGATTCATGGACATCACCAGTTGCTGGGTGTCTTCCCTGGTGATGCTCTGCCAGGCCTGTATTGCAGCCATCTTTAGCATATGCTTGTTTTGGAGGCTACTCCCCTTCAGTTTTCTCTTCAGCAGATAAAAGGCATGCTCAATTGGGTTCAGATCGGTGAATTGACTTGGCCGCTCAAGAATTGACAATTTTTTAGCTTTGAAAAACTCCTTTGCTGATGTTTGGGATCATTGTCTTGCTGTAGAATGAACTGCTGGCCAATGAGTTTTAAGGCATTTGTTTGAACAGGTTAAGAACCACTGGTGTAAACACAGCTGTAATTTCTACATGGTGAACCCAAAATGTATAAAAATACCCTTTAATAAAATCTGGCAATGTGCACCTTAACCACATGTGATTTTTTTTTTCTATTACAAATCTCAAATTGTGGAGTACAGAGGCAAATAAATAAATGATGGGTCTTTGTCCCAAACATTATGGAGGGCACTGTATATAGCAGCTCCTGTTGCAAGTTAACTAAATTAATTTCAGGTTTTCTACCCCTGCTTTTCATCTGATTGCTAACTTACAGCGTGGGAAGCTCTGCTAGATGCCAAAGATGTGTTTTTGGTGGTGTAGGTGTCTCAAGATTACTGTAGCTTCACAGTGCCAGAGATCCGGATTCAATCCTGGCTATGGGTGCTGTCTGTGTGGAGTTTGTATTCTCCCTGTGACCGTGTGGGTTTTCTCCGGTTGCTCCAGTTTTCTCCCACATTCCAAAGACGTGCAGATTTGTAGGCCAATTGGCTTCTGTAAATTTCCCTTTGTGTGTTGGTTGCAAAGGTGGGATAACGTGGAACTGGTGTACAGGTGATTGTTGGTTGGCGTGGGCTGAAGAGGTTGTTTCCATTCGCTATCTCTAAACTAAACTAAAGTGCCTGGCCCCTTTATTCCTCTACATTCTATTGGGAGGCCACAAAGTAAATGTAAGCTGATCATCTGTTTCTGATAATTAAGAGAAATAAAGACACAAAGTAATTGAAGATAGGGTCAAAGTTTTTTCTGTCCATGTGCTTGTGATTTGGGAGCTACTGAAGGTGACTGAGCAAAGGGATGGATATATGGGATGAGATGTGATGAGAGGTGCAAGTTTTCTGGGGTGGAATTGGAAAGACTTGAAGACAGGTTCTTGACTTTAAAGAGACTGCAGCATTTCTACAAGACAATAAATAAATTTCAAGTTTTGAAAGCCATATTATAGTTTTCAGGGACACATTCTAGACTCATGGTATAAGATCGAGAAGGCCAGTTGTCCACAATATGGTGAATTACCTGGACAGCTACTGTGTATTCAGAACAAGATGTGGAATATAAAGTGCAGCTGAGGTTGTATATTTAAGATGCACGCTGAAAATCAAGCAAAAACGTGATTTATTTGATTGTGATGTCTCTTGCAACAAGGTATCCTGCAATATTCTGTGCCCAGTTTTTCTACATTGAATTTGACATTATGAGGAAAGGTGTGACTTTTTTCCTGGCCGAAATGAAATGCCTTTCCTGAAAGTTATTATTTTTCCTGTCATTTCAATTTGTGTCCTCTAATCTGTTGGCTCGTACTTTAATGCAACAATTTGGATTTATTTATCAGACCGGGTGTTATTAAATGCATTACTCACAGTTAAATAAATGGCACCATCATTTTTTCCCACTCCACTCCCCATTTAGTGGTTTTTCCTCTATTGCTCATCACTGTCCTTTCCAGTATTCTAAAGAATGGCTCAATCCTGAGCGCTCTGAGTGGAGAGAATTGAGGAGCACCGTGGTATCTGGTTTAAGTACATTGGAGAAATATTATACTGTACATCAGCAACATAATGCAGTTGCTGAAAATGGGAGGTAAAACATTTGGTCAATCATATGGCATCTGGAGCCAGTGCAATGCTATTGAAATGTCATCAACCCACAGTGTTTATATTCCCAAACACTGCCTTAGTATTCCATCTTTTTCTGCTCATGTTTTTTATATTCACTGTGGTTTGCTGATTTATTATCTTTTTTAGGAATGGAGGAAATAGACTGTTCAAAGATTGCATATCTGAAAGATTACTTGGACACGACCGAGAACATTTATATAAGGGCTGGCCCAGCACCTCGGATAAGGAGCACAATCGTTCCTGAGGATTATTTCACATGTAGGTAAACAAAACAAAGATTTAGATCTGTAGGGATTAATATGAATCATTTTTTGCTATGTGAAGCAGCATGAGTTGCCCAGCAGTTTTAGGGGGGAAAGAAATAAAAATATAAAATTGCTATCCATAAAAATAATTAATACGGCAGTGATGCACTGGTAGGCGACAGATGGTAATGTCAACTCCTGCTCAGTCTGTGTTTTTTATTATTTTTAAAAGGTGTGAGGTGAACAGACGTCTGAGAATTTTAAGTCCACTTAATATAATGAACTGCAGATACTGGAATCTTAACATAAACACAAAGTGTTGCCGTAACTCAGCGAGTCAGGCAGCATCTGTGGAGGACATGGATAGGTGGTGACTTTTGTATCAGCGAGTTTATACAGACCTGAAATGTCACCTGTTCACATCCTCCAGAGATGCTGCCTGACCCACTGAGTTACTCCAGGACTTTGTGTTCCACTTAGTATCTTGCCTGATAATGGTGAGATTAAGAGGCTCTTTTGTATCTGAACCCGTTTTTGAACATTACTTTCAGACTATAGCCAATCCTTTTGGAACGGAGGCTGTGAGAATCATGAGCGGGGGAATGGGTTTTTTTATGGGAAAAGTTGATATTTTTTACATGGCTATCTTTACTTCTGTATTTTTATTTTCAGTTGATTCAGAAGGAATTGTGAAAAAGCTTGCTGTAAGTGGATTCCTCATTGTACTAACATGCATGATGGATTTTGAAAGAAACCACCTAATAATTCTAAGACGGGTTCTGAATGCCCAACTTATTGACATCCCTAAATGCAAATGAGCTCCAATAATATTAAATTTAAAAGTATGATGTACAACATATATGTTTGTTCCTT
Organism: Raja brachyura; assembly: GCA_963514005.1. The sequence goes on from OY740785.1 coordinate 58,649,201, forward strand.
CGAATAAGGGAACTAGTTTTAGACAAAAGACAATAAGTGCAGGAGTAGGCCATTCGGCCCTTCGAGCCAGCACCGCCATTCAATGTGATTATGGCTGATCATCCATATCAGTACCCCGTTCCTGCCTTCTCTCCATACCCCTTAACTCCGCTATCCATAAGAGCTCTATCTAACTCTCTCTTGAAAGCATCCAGAGAACCAGCCTCCACTGCCCTCTGAGGCAGAGAATTCCACACACTCACAAAAAGTGTGAAAAAGTTTTTCCTCATCTCCTTTCTAAATGGCTTACCTTACCACTTATTCTTACACTATGGCCCCTGGTTCTGGACTCCCCCAACATCAGGAACTTGTTTCCTGCCTCTAGCGTGTCCAAACCCTTAATAATCTTATATTTCTCAATAAGATCCCCCCTCATCCTTCTAAATTCCAGAGTATACAAGCCTAGCTGCTCCAATCTATCAATATATGACAGTCCCGCCATCCCGGGAATTAACCTTGTGAACCTACCTCCCTCAATAGCAAGAATGCCCTTCCTCAAGTTTGGAGACTAAAACTGCACACGCTACTCCAGGTGTGGTCTCACTAGGGCCTTGCACTTTGGGGACCTCTTTGCTCCTATACTCAACTCCTCTTGTTATGAAGGCCAACATGCCATTTGCTTTCTTCACTGCCTGCCGTATCGGCATGCTTATGCTGTAGCTGCATGCTTTGCAATATTTCTCTCGCTTTCCACTATTAGTAATTGCTCTTTCTTTGTCAGTCTAATATATTTTGATGCCATTTATTACAATCCTGTGGGGGTATAGTTACCATAGAGTGATTTTTGTGCAAAATCGATTTTTGGAGGTCTTTAAGAAGAGAACCTGTTTGCTACCTGTTATAGTTAAACTAAAATCAAAAGCGGCTGTTTGAAATGTGAAAGAAAACATTGTTACAGCCTGTATAACAATTTTGGAAAGAAGATAATATGCAATCTTTGTCCTGTTAGTGTAGATCTTCAGATCAGCACTTCATACCCTACCTGAAGCATCACTTGCCAAAGCGTTTTCACTATGCCAGCAGCAGAAGAATTGAAGACCTTAACTTGTATATGGACCCACAGTGGCAGGCTGTTCTGTAAGTTCAACTAAATTTAAAAGTTGCTGTTGGAAATGTGAAAGAAAAACAAAAAATTCCCTCCACAAAGACTGGCTGACCAACAGAGTGCATTTAGCATTTTTAACCTTTGTAAGTTTAGTTTTGTTGTTAACTAAATTTACACGTGGATAATTATTTACAGAGGTGTTATATTCAGAAGGTTCAGAAGTAAGCAGGTTGTAATGCCATAAGTATTGGTGCAGCCAACCTCTGATCCCTGTATGACAACAATACTTTTGCAGATCTTGTAAATGATCTCCAGACTCAGTACGTGATTCAAATACATCTTTAATCAGCACTGAAACTTAACAGCATGAAGGATGATTAGGTGTCAGTACATCCTGGCTGCTCCAACATTCCGTGCTGGAAGACAAGTGTTAGCATAAGTATTACAGTGGGGTGGAGTTAGAGATGCTGGCTGGTGTGTGATTGGTTAACATGCAACATCAATCTACATCCTTCCCCCTAAAGATTAAGTGTGGAAGAGCACCCATGCCATAGAGTTAAACATACTCGCCATATCTGTCTGGTGGTCTACTAAAACGGCCCGAGTGCGTGTGGACCAAACCCTCCCCCCCCCCCTCACCTGAAAGATGAGACGGAGAACCTGGAGGCGAGAATGACGCGGTGGAGGCTTGTGGTGACCGAAAGGGGAAACATGCGGTGGGTGAGGCCCCGTGGTTAGTCGAGACCGCAGGACGTGGAGGGGTGCAAGGCATGCGGGACGGGTGGTAGACATTGCAAAAGGCGGCTGGAACTGGAGCGGTGGAGCATGGGGACCAGCAGGCGGTGGTCGACGCTCCATCACAGCAAGCAGGTGTTGTTGACTTCTCCGGTATACCGCTCCCTCACAGTCTACCAGGTAAGACCGTGGTTCGTCAGTCGGGTTGACAACAGTGCCCAGACGGGAATGTCCAGTTGAAGTTTGTAGATGGACAACCTGACCTGGAAGTAGAGGCTTGAGTGGTCTGTTGGAACTGTCGTATGACCGTTTCTGGATGTCGTGCTTCTCTTGTAGACGTTTTTGGATAGTGGCAGGCTTCAGCAACTGAGGGGCCAGTTGTTATTGTGCGATGGGTACCGGAGGCCTCATCAATCTCAACATCAGTCGCTGTGCCGGCGATCCCAGGGTTCCGTCCCTGGCAACATTTCTGAGAATCAGGAGATCGAGATAAACGTCTGACTTTGAAATCTGTGCTCGCTCCAGCAAGTGTTTGGCGCTTCTGACAGCGGGTTCAGCGAGTCCATTACTCTGTGGATACTCGGGACTGCTCGTGACGTGCTGGAAGTTCCATTGGTGTGCGAAAAGCTTGAACATGTTGCTGGTGAACTGCCGACCGTTGTCGGTTCTCAGGCTGACGGGAGCGACAAAGGTAGAGAAGTGTCCTTTCAGCTTCTGGATGACCATCTCAGATGTGAGGGAGGTCAGTTGGTCTTGTTCAAACCAATTAGAAAAGGAGTCGACTAGAACGAGGTAGTGCTTTCCGCACCATTCGAAAATGTCTGCTGCCAGCGACGTCCAGGGCAGAGCTGGTGGAGGTTGTTGCAGAAGGGGCTGCTGATGAGGCGCAAGTCTGTTGCAAGCGGGGCAGGAGGCTACACGGTCCCGATGTACCTGGCCATTCCCGGCCAGTAGAACAGACTACGGGCGCGTGCCAGTGTGGCGTCGGCTCCTGGGTGACCGCTGTGTGCCTCTTTGAAGTATACGTCTCGTGCGATGAGGTATCACTACCTTGTGACCCTTGACAACAACCCCATCCTGAACTACCAGTTCATCGCGAACCAGGAAGAAAGGCTGCACCTCTGTGGGCGTGTTGGATTGTTTCTCTGGCCAGCCTGTTTTGATGATGGAGGAGAGGATTTGAAGCATATCATCAGTGGCGGTGTGCGCGGCCAGGGAGCGCAGTTGCTTACTGGAGACGAAATCGACACCGAGGACCGTGAGATTTCCCTGGGGATGTTGTTCGCAAGATGCCCGAGGTGCACGGAAGAGAGTGTCAGTGACATGCATGTCTTTACCCTTAGTGTAGGTAATAGATAAATCGTACCGCCGCTGCTGCATCATCATATGCTGCAAACGATCTGGCGTGGTTGGGCATGTTCAGGATTGTCACCAGTGGTTGGTGGTCCATCTCGACCGCGAAGGTTTTGCCAAAGATGAAGTCGTGGAATTTGGAGCAAGCAAAGACGACAGCCAACAGTTCCTTTTCGATTTGCGGGTAGTGCTGCTCCATGTCGGTCATGGTGCGAGAGGCATACGAGACAGGTAGTAGGGTGCCCTCGGCAGATGGTTGCAAGCAGGCTCAGCCGAGCCCATATTTCGAAGCATCGCAGGTGATCGTCATCGGACGTTTCAGGTTAAAAAAAAAAAAATCAGGGTCGGTGCACTGGTCAGTTTGGACTTTATAACATCGAAAGCAATCTGATGTTGCTGGGACCATGACCATGCTGTGTCCTTTTTGATCAGCTCCCGCAGTGTGGAGCTTAGTTCGCTGAGGTTCGGTATGAACTTGCCGAGATAGTTTACCACGCCCAGAAAACGCTGCAGGCCTTTCACGTCTGTGAGGGCAGGCATTTCTGTGATGGCAGTAGCCTTCTTCGGATCGGGTTTGAGACCAGGAGTGAAGATGTGGCCGACGTAGGAAACCTCTGGAACCCGGAACTTGCACTTGTCAGGATTGAGCTTGAGGTTGATCATGCGTGCGCGATCCAAGATGAGCCTGAGATTGTGGTCGTGCTCCGTTCCGTCTTTTCCATACACTAGGATATCGTCGACAAAGATGGCACAAGGTAGGTCCGCGAATAATAGCTCCATAGTTCTTTGGAAGACTTCACTGGCAGAGTTGATTCCAAATGGCATTCTCAGAAACTTGTATCTGCCGAATGGGGTGGCAAATGTGGTGAGAATTGATGACTCCTTGTCCAGTGGTATCTGCCAGAAAGAGTTCTTTGCATCGAGGACAGAAAATAGGGTGGTCATTCCGACCTGTGCTGCAACATCCTCGACAGTCTTCATGGAATGGTGTGGGCGCTTAATGGCAGTGGTCAGTTCTTTCGGGTTGATGCACAAGCGTATTTCATTTTTTCCCTTCTTGACCGTGGCAATCATGGTTGAGACCCAGTCGGTGGGATCGCTGACTGCTTCAATTATGCCTGTGGAGGCCATGTCCTTCAGCGCAGAGTGAACCCTGTCAGCCATGCAAATAACAATCGGTGTGGAGGTCGGATGACGGGTGTCACTTCGGGGTCAATAATAATCTTGTAAGTCACGGGCAACTTGCCCAGGTTATTGTCGAAAAGATCAGTGAATTCACTCAGCGGGCCCAGGGAAATTTGCAGCTTGTGGACCGTTTTGTCACAGGAGATCAGCCCCAGTTTCTGACAGGCCTGGTTGCCAAGCAGAGTAACTGAATTAAAGTTCAAGACATAGAAGGTCAAATGCCTCGTGGTTTTTTTTCAGCACACATTTCAAGTTGGTTTTGCCCAGAGGCACCAGAACATCCCCTCCAAAAGGAGTAGAGTGGATTTGTCCTTGATCAGTGGCTCGTTGGTTCTTATCTTGTTGAAGAGGTTGATTGACATAGTGTTTACTTTTGCCCCAGTATCTAATTTCGCGCCAAAATGGACGTTGTTTACAGTTAATGTCACGGTCGGATCATAATTCTTAGCAGCAGCAGCAAGCTGTAACGAGTAAACAGTCGGGTCCTCTTGTGAGTTAATTGGACTCTGTTCGGGGGCGGATTCGAGCTGGAATTGGGGAGTGAGATTGTTGCTGTCTCGTTGCAAGAAATTGAGATTTGACCTGAAGCTAGGCGAATTCTTCCCATGGGCCTGACTTGCTGCCCGACATGCAGAGGCAAAGTGATTTAACTTTTTACAGTAATTGCATTCTTTACCAAAAGCGGGGCAAGCTGATTGTCTGCTGTGTGAGTAGTTGCAGTTTGGGCATCTCTTCTGAGAATCACCAAGAGCTGCCTGACTAGCTTGGGTCATAAATCGCCTGTTATCTGTGTTGGTTCGCTGCCTAGTGAGGCCCGTCAGATTGATGGTTTTGGTTTCGTGCGAACTGTCTATAGGGTCGTTGAATTCTGCTGTTCTGCATGCTGGTGCTGCTTCATCCAGTGTCAAATCTGGCCGTCTCAGAAGCTCTGATCTGAGCTTTAGGTGACTAATGCCATTCACTGAAATGTCCTTTGTTAACTGATCAGTCAGCTGATCGACCGGCATATTTTGGAATTGGCTGCGCTGGGCTAAATACATTAAGTCTGAGATAAACGAGTCTACTCGTTCACAAGGGACTTGACGGCGAGAGAAAACCTTGCCCTGTCCAAAATGTGATTTGAGGGCAGGTCACAGATCTGGCTAAATTTACGTAGCAGAACATTGGGGTCATCAGGAGATTCAGCTGCGGCTATTACCTGGTCGTTGGCATCGCGGAGCATAGCGGAATGTTCTGGATCGCCGAAGGGTATCTGGGCCCGCAAGGTTGAGTAGGAGAGAGGCCTTGACAGCATCAGGTTCATTTCGGTGTGCAATTGTCATGTGGTGTCGGTAATCAATTTCAAACGTGGTCCAGCGTTCGCTGATATCTGCATCAAAGAGGAGAGGGTCAGGCTTTCGACAGGAAGAGGCCATCATAAAGCAAAATAAAAACTCACAAAAAGGTAAAACAAAAAAAACGTTATACAGAAGGAGTGGATCAGATCACTTCTGACGCCATGTAAATAATCTCCAAACTCAGTACCTGAGTCAAATACATCTTTAATCAGCACTGAAACTTAACAGAATGAAGGATGATTAGTTGTCAGTACATCCTGGCTGCTCCAACTGTCCGTGCTGGAAAACAAGTGTTAGTATAAGTATTTATAGTGGGGTGGAGTTAAAGATGCTGGCTGGTGTGTGATTGGTTAACATGCAACAACAATCTACAGATCTGCTTACACTAACTAATAATCGCACAATCACAATAATACTTTATTATCCAAGTATGTTTTGCAACATACGAGGAATTTCATTTGCCAAGTCAGTCATTCAAATAAAAAGCAACAGGACACACAATATACATTTTAACATAAACATCGACCACATTGACTCCTCCACATTCCTCACTGTGATGGAAGGCGAAAAAAAAGTTCAGATCCCTTCACTTCTTTGCTCTCCCGCGGCCGGGTGCCTCGAGCCCTCCGTTGACGGCGTGATCTTGACTCCTGTAACTGGCAGCGTTTGAGCCATACGCATTGGGGCAATCAGCTCCTGCATTGGGGGAATGTTAGCTCCCCCACACCGGCGATTGAACCCTGCATCGGGACTGGTTGAGCCTTTGCGTCGTTGGAGCTCCCAACTAGCTTCTCCCAAGACTGCGAGCTTGCGATGGTAAAGTCCGCAGGCTGCGATTGGAGTGATCCCAGGCAAGCGATCAACTCCGATGTTAAGTCCCTACCCCCGCGGTGGAGCTCAAAGTCAGTCCGAGGAGGCCTCCAGCTCCATCGATGGTAGGCCGCAGAGCGACCGGAGATGCGATCCGGAAAAAAATCGCAACTCCGGCCAGGTAAGTAACTCGGTCAAATCCTCTTCACAAATATTCAATGGTTTTAGAAACAAAGAAACATAGAAATTAGGTGCAGGAGTAGGCCATTCGGCCCTTCGAGCCTGCACCGCCATTCAATATGATCATGGCTGATCATCCAACTCAGTATGCCGTACCTGCCTTCTCTCCATACCCTCTGATCCCCTTAGCCACAAGGGCCACATCTAACTCCCTCTTAAATATAGCCAATGAACTGGCCTCAACTACCCTCTGTGGCAGAGAGTTCCAGAGACCCACCATTCTCTGTGTGAAAAAAGTCCTTCTCATCTCGGTCCTAAAGGATTTCCCCCTTATCCTTAAGCTGTGACCCCTTGTCCTGGACCTCCCCAACATCGGGAACAATCTTCCTGCATCTAGCTTGTCCAACCCCTTAAAAATTTTGTAAATTTCTATAAGATCGCCTCTCAATCTCCTAAATTCTAGAGAGTATAAACCGAGTCTATGCAGTCTTTGTTCATAAGACAGTCCTGACATCCCAGGAATCAGTCTGGTGAACCTTCTCTGCACTCACTCTATGGCAATAATGTTCTTCCTCAGATTTTTTTAGTATCCATTTAGGAAATTTGCTGGTGACTTTATTTTGGCAGTTTGGAGGCAAATTCTATTACTCTCCTTCCTTTATCAGTAACCTAAGCAGTAACTAAATGGAGTTTCACCTTTTCAAACATGCACTGCATTAGCTAGAGCGGTACATCTCATGCACCTCTTGCCTTTTTTTTTCAATGGAAAAGCGATAAAGATAAGCACATAGTCCGTCATTTTAATGCATCCCAAGTCACCGCATCTTCATTTCATTGAGGGGTTTTTTTTTGAGGACTTTATTCCACTCACGTTTGTGATTTTTAGTTTTCGTCAATGCATTGCACAAAATAAATGTATATTCTGGTCACACAGCATTCTGCATTGCTAATATGTCACTCATTGTGCTACCTTTTCTTAGGAAACCTTCATTTAAATATTGCACGGGTGGATTTCATGGTTCTGATAATCAGTACAAGAACATGCAGGTGAGGTGCAGGAGGATTTGTCTTATTCCGTTACTAGGGCGATCAATGTCCATGTGTTGCTTTACACTGAACCCCATTTCCAGAAGAACTAACTGTAGCTCTGTCTCCTTTCTTGGCAATGGCAGACCATCTTTGTCGGCCATGGACCTGGATTTAAAGCCAGGACTGAAGTTCAACCCTTTTCAAGTGTTGAAGTCTACAATCTGTTGTGTGGTAAGAACATGGTTATTATTGCTCAGATATGAAAGACTTTGAGATAAAGATTGGTATCAAATGGATTAATGACATCCTGAAAATTCTAGACTCCATAGTTATGAACGTGTTGAAATGGAAGTCAATTCATTAGGTATGTTTTTTGTTTAAAGGAGCATAATAAAGTAATGCTAAGTAGAACATAGAACAGTACAGCACAGGACCAGACCCTTCAGCCCACAATGTCTGTGCCGAACATGATGTCAAGTGAAACTAATACAATCTGCCTGCATGTGATCCATCTCCTTCCATACCATGCATAATTATGTGCCTATCTAAAGACGTCATAAATCCTATTATCGTATCTGCTTCTCCATTTCCCATGGCACTGTGTTCCAGGCATCCACTTTAAACTTCACACCTCACACATTAAAACTATGCCCTCTGGTCTTTAACAATTCCACCATGGGTAAAAGGGTCTGAGCTGTCTACCCTATATATGCCTCTCATTATTGTATATACTCCTACCAGGTCAATTCTTGGCCTCCACCATTCCAGGGAGAACAATCCAAGTTTGTCCAACCTATTTGTATTGTGCATTACTGTGGTTCCTTTCTTCATTGTTCCTTTGCCTGTGCTCGCCTTGCAGCTCTGCAATACCATCATGGGTTGAAATGTGGCTGTTGAATGCTGCCAGTGGAAGAGAACTCCAATGGTGTTGACTGCCAAACTGAAGCAGTTCTGAGCCAGAAATGCCAGCTTCCGCAGCACTCCCCATGCATATATGGCAGCGGTCTGCACTGGATATTGATCAGGCAGAGGAGAACAGTGTATTTGTGCTGTGTTGGAGCCACTGATTCCCAGGGAAAGCATCTCCCGATGCTAAGTCCGTGGAGAGTGCATTGCCTGACTGTAGCACAACTACATGTGGCACAGCTGGTAGAGCTGCTGCCTCACCACACCAGAGACTTGGGTTTGATGTTGACCTTGGGTGCTCTTTTGCACGTTCTCCCTGTGTCCTCATGGGTTTCCTCCGGGTGCTCTGGTTTCCTACCTCGTCCCAAAGACGTGTGGGCTTGTAGGTTAATTGTTCTCTGTAAATTGTTCCCCAGCATGGTGGAAGTAGATGAGAAAGTGGGATAACATAAAACTAGTGTGAACAGGTGATCAATGATTGGTGTGGGCTAAAGGGCCTGTTTCCATGCTGTCTTTCAATTTATCATGGATTTGATGGTTGAAGGCTAGTATCCAGAGCCAGAATGTCTGACTTGACACCAAGATGCTCAGACTTTCGATGGGGGTTGCTCACACCATATCATGGCTGGGTCTTGAGAAACCTGGTCACCGGTTCCAAAGCTGAAAGAATCTGGCTGCTAATATTCTTTGATTAGTCATATTTTATATTCCCCTGAGCCCTTTGACTGTGAGCCCTGTCTTCAGTCCACCAAGTGTTTTATCATCCTGATAAGCAGCTTTTGGTACTCTAATATAAGGTCTATAGGAAGGCACAGTGGCACAATGGTAGAGCTACTGCCTCACAGCATCAGAGACCTGGGTGTGATCCTGACTATGGGTGCTGTCCAGAGTTTGTACATTCTCCCTTGTTTTTTCCGGGTGCTCCAGTTTCCTCTCACACTCCAAAGACGTACTGGTCTATAGGGTAATTGGCTTGGTTAAAATTGTTAATTGCCCTCCTGTGTAGGATAGTGTTAGTGTACAGGGTGACCACTGGTTGGTGTGGGCCGAAGGGGCATGTTTCCACGCTGTAACTCTGAAGTCCAAACGTCTAGTTCTCTATTATACAATATGTGAGACTTTGGCCTTTGAGAAATATATAGCGGCGCTATCCATGTCGCGTACCCTGGTTCCAGTCATAGTTATACTGCATGGAAAAAACGTCTTGGCCCTAATTAGTCCATGCCGGTCAAGCTGTCTCATCTAAGCTAGTCTAATTTGCTGCATTTGGTCTATATCTCTCTTAACCAAACCTTTCCATGTCCCTGTCCAAGTGTCTTTTAAATGCTGTTGTACCTGCCTCAACTACCTTCTATGGCAGCTTGTTCCAAATAGCCACCACCCTCTAACAGAGAAAGTTGTCCCTCAGGTTCCTATTAAATATTTCCCCTCTCACATTTTCAATGATACTTTGTCACATGTACCTAGATACAGTGATATTCTTTGTTTTCCATCCAATTCTGTAAAATGATACTATACATAGGCACATTCATAAATAAGTACAAAAGTGAAACAATTGTAGGGTAATAATAGTAAACTTCACCCAGGCACTACAGAGTTGCCACATTTCTGGCACGATCTTGTGTCCTTCAAGTTTCAAGTTCTTAAAGCTATAGTGTTGTGTCTTGGTGGCTGTATTAGGTTGGTTCTAGAGTCTTCCTCTGAGGCTCCATGCCACTGCAGACCACGTCCGATCCGCATGCTCAGCTCCAGTCTGCTGCAAGGCCCCCTACGGCTCAATCCAGGTTCACATCGACCCACAAATGCACAATCCTCTCACCTCCCGCAGCCAACCTCTGAACCCCCAGATCGCATGCAGGGTTGCAGGATAGTAGCTCGCAGCTCACCCATCAGCGTGGTACCTCTTCTCTCTCCACCACCATTGCCATCTTCATCTCTTGGATCTGGTCTTTAATGTGGTACCCATAAATATTGCTGGTTTACAAAAAAAGACACAAAGTGCTGGAATAACTCAGGAGGTCAGGCAGCATTTCTGGAGAACACGGATAGGTGACAATTTTGTGGAAGTTGGAAGAGAGGCGGTGGGTGGTGAGACATAGTCTGGCAAGAGATATGTGGATACAGATGGGGGTGGGGTGGTTTGATTGGCAGAGATGAAAAAGCAAAGTATGAGATGAGGATCGACAAGGCACAAAATGTGAAGCCAGAGGAAGGAATGTAGGTGGAAGGGGATGGGGATATTGTCCCACCCTCATCTCACCTTCCTTCCAGTTGGATTGTTATCAGAGCCTATTTGTTCATTCATTCCCTATTAGGGAAGAACATCTACCATCCTTATTGGTGTTTGCAGACTCATTCTTAGGAAATTCATTCTTCCCAACAGATTTGTTGAACATCACTCCTGCACCCAACAATGGCACTCACGGAAGTTTGAATCATCTTTTAAGGAACTCTGTGTATACCCCAACCCACGTAAAAGAAGCATCTTCAGCATCTTCCTGCCTTTCATCCGATTTAACACCAACCATTAGTCCGCAAATGAAATGTACATGCAGTTCCCTGGTAATTGCTTTTTTTTAGTTTTGCAAATACTCTTCCAAATATGGCAAGTGATTATAGACCAACTTTTATTGACATCACATTTATTAAAAGTATTATCATTTTAGGCATCATTGCCAACAAATCCATGTGAGAAACTACATCTTTCCTTGGATGAAGGTAGGAAACTATAAACAAAATGTGACTGTTGCCAAATCATGCTTGGGTAAACTGAAGAGTTTCTTTTGACTTTACTGCCCATATAGTGTCTGGTGAAACTGAAACAGCCTTTCATAGAACTCAGTTGATTATTATTCTCTTGGTCATTGTGAATTATGCTCAGGCATGTGTTTTAAGAGATGTCTGATGTACCTAGTCAATGGACCACTTAATGGTGCCAATGAAATTCTAGCCCCTTAGGAGAATGGATTACATTATTATTGTTGTGTTGACCTCTTATTAATTTCAGCCCAGGAAATATATAGGATATTCCTTTTACACAATTTCAAGTCCTACACTGGAGTTACTCGGGCAGCATCGTTGGACCCCTCTGAGTTGCACCAGCATTTTTTCCTTTGCACAAGGTTACAGCATCTACAGTTTCTTCGTGTCTCCTTTAATTGAGTTTCTCCTCCTGCATAACAGAAATATTCCTCTGTCTGCTCAATACAAGCTTCAGTCACCTTAAAAGACGCCACTCTTAAAAGATGCAGAGATTAGGAGGATAAGGTTACCGTACGAGATGGCATTTCTGATGCCTGGAGCTGCTAAATGATTCAGCGGATGTAACTGTTGTTATGCTTCAATTCACCCTAATCTACCGCTATACTTCATAAAAGGTTCATTGGAAATACACATTTTAGAGCACGATGGGGCAAAAAGTGCATCCTTTGTGTTGAACTGCCAGTGAGCTTGTCCTTGCAGGTCATCCTTTTCCTGACTTGCGCTGCTAATATGGAATGAGCTGTGACTCAGATGTGACATTATCAGGTCTCCTGCTCTATCCTGAATGCATCAGCCCCTAAATTAGTGGGGCCAAAGCACTTTTCATCCAACTTTATACCAGCCATGGTTGGTACATTGATCCCACTCCCATTTATTTCATTGGAGATGTGGACCTGGTTGGCAAAGGCAAGTGCAAATAATTGGTTTATTTTCATGTACATGTCTGTGGGTGAGATGTCAGGTACCATTGACTATTGCTTAGCAACCACGTAAGGTGAGTACACCTGTGGGCATTGCAGGGCACAGGACAACCACCATCTGGCCATTAAAGTTCATGCCCTGTTATCATGTACTGTTAAATTCTCAATATTCTTATTAAATAGAAGCTTCTCATCTAAACTTGTTATGCTGTAATCATGTTCTCCCTTTTGGAAGTATTGTGGGAGTATATTAATAAGTTACACAGCCCATTGCAATATAAATATGAACATATGGCAAGGTATGACTTATTTATACATCCTAGTATAAATCTTTCATACCTCTAAGTCCGGGAGTAAGAGATATCTTTGATTTTCATAAAGAGTTTAAAGTAGAAACACAGCTCACTGTTTCATCTTAAAATTTACAAACCTTGTGCGGCACAGTGGCATAGCAGTAGACCAGCTGCCTTATAGCGCCCGAGATCTGGGTTCAATCCTGACTATGGGTGCTGTCTGTGTGGAGTTTGCACGTTCTCCAATGTGACCACATAGGTTTTTCCGGGTTCTCCAGTTTCCTACCACACTTCAAAGACGTACAGGTTTGTAGGTTAATTGACTTCAATAAAATTGTAAATTGTCCCTAGTGTGTAGGATAGTGTTGAGCTGGGTGAACTCGGCCCAAAGGGCTTGTTTCCATGCTATATCTCTCAAGTCATATAGATCTGCCCTTTGATAGCACACTATTACAACAATGAATAATTGAGTGGTGGGTTTAAAGACAGAAAGCTACTCATTACATTCCAAACTCAGCACTACTCCAAACTCCACAATTCCCATCCTCACTGAATACTTAGGACACCCTTAGTAGCTCCATTGTCCCACACTAGCACTGAAGGAATTATACATGTTTACACATTAGAATTACCTTTCGGATATTTGGCCTAAATATGAACAGGTTTAGTAAATGCACCTCATCAAAAGTTCAAAAGGATCACTTTCTCACGAATAGCTACTGGAATTATATCGTAAAGTTTATTAGCTTCCATTGTTCCCAATTTATCTTGTGTAGCAGGTAATGTATAGAACTGTGAGGGAATGTGTGTTTATATAATGTATTAATACATTATATAATGTTTCACAGAAGTATATTGTCAAGCACAATTTGGCACCAAGGCTTCAAAATAGGCATAGACAGATTTTAAAAGAAGATTAGTTTAATGGTGGAATTCCAGAGGTTTTTAAAGCATTCAATGGGAGTAGTCACTATACCTAAAGACAAAGATTCAACATTCTGGAACAAAGGGAATTTTGACTGAAAGTATTGATAGAAGCATATTGTAAAGTTTAATGTGTTGCTTTAAGATACTTGGAACCCTTCAGAGAGGTAGTTTATTACAAATTTACTCAGTTTGAATTGGAATGATCAACTGTGGTGAAACTCCACGCAAAAACATGTTGCATCCTTGCAATGGAGTTTTGTTTATCTGGATGGTGTGGTAGGAATTGGAAATGTTTAGTGTGCATAGCTTGTAATTACCTTGTATTCGTGTATATGTTGCTGAATTTTACATTGTATTTTGCAGTTGATGTTGCCGATTCTCAGCATTTGCCTTATGGAAGACCAAGGGTTGTGCAGGAGAACTTTAAATGGTGTCTCCTGCATCAACATTCGTATGTAAGTGGATACAGCCATAACAGTTTAATGCCGCTATGGAGTGCCTACACTGTCCTTAAAATAGTAAGTTTCCTCTTCGTATAACTTGTGATGAGTGTTTACATTTATTGAATGCATCATATGTTCACAGTTACTACCCCCTAAACAATTCTCCAAGTAATACATTTATCTCTTTTCCCCCCACTAATTCATTTAAAGATTCATGAATCTAATTGAAATACATTTCTCCCCATCCACTTCCACCTGTATTACTTCCTGTCTTCACAATTTTCACCTATTCTATCCTTATCTCACACTTTGTCTTTTCATCTGACCTTTGTCCAATCATCTGCCAATGAAAACATTCCCACACCTGTATCTACCTATCCCTTGCCTGACATTTTCCTGCCCCTACTTCTCTTCAGCTTCTCCCCCCTCCCTACCACAACAATGTGAAGGGTTCCAACCGTAAACATAACCTTTCCATGTTCTCCGAAATGCTGCCTGACCTGCTGAGCGTTATACTAGAATTATTTTTTTTGTAAACCAGCATATGCAGTTCCTTGTATCCTTTTCTATTTAATTATGCACGTTTAGCAGGTCATTGTTCAGAAGTTATATTTATACTTTTCCAAGAAAAACATATTTTTTGAAAAGAACATAATAGGAAAAGTTCCAATTTTCACATTCTGAAAGTGTTCTGTGGTTTTAATCCAAAAAGGAGGAACTTGCAACTCAGAGGCCATTCTGTTACCAGAGAATCATATTTTCTCATCTTCTGAAATAGCTAAATACACTTCACTAAAACTTATGCTTCAAAGTTATAACAATTAATAGGAATACCATGCAGCAAATATCATTTGATTGTAGAATTATTAACATTTAAGAAGTAATATACAAAATCTTAAAATTATTAATTCTAAACAAGGATGAGCACGCTAAAAGAGATAAGGGTCTCGACAATTTTTGTTGTATGAAAATGTGAATGAGGAGAGGTAGAATACTCAGCCCACCCAAGTCTACTCTGCCATTTAGTAAGATCGCTGCTGCAAATTCTAACATTGAATCTGCATTGCCATCTATGCCTGGAAACTTCATCCATTGTCAAGTATCTGTCAGACAAATTAAAGTGGGATTTCTTCAACCTGAATCACCAGGGCAAACTGTGTAGTGTGGAGTTGCGTGGCTCCTCACAATTGTACAGTTGTATGGATAGGGGAGCTTTGGAGGGATATGGCTCAAACGTGGGCAAATGGGACTAGCTTACATTGGGCATCTTGGTCAGCATGGATAAATTGGGCCAAAAGGCCTGTTTCCATGTTGTACAACTCTGAATATAACTTTAATTACTGTGGCTTGTTATCTGTCCACATCTGTTCAGGGAGAAGGACCAGACTCATCCATTTGCTTACACCAATAGTTTTCTATATATAAGCATACATGAAAAACAGCCACATCAAGCCCTCTGGAGGCCAGTACAATGTAGTTTACTCACATGGAGTAAAAGGAGCATTACCTGTATAAATCTAAAGCAGTTCCTTACGCTAGCTTACAATGAAAACTGAACAACCTGGAGCAAATGTAAACAGCTCAATATTATCCAAATTCCAATGCTGGCAGCTCAACAACTAATACATAAAATGCAAAACATTCCTATGTGAAGGCCTTTATTTTTCTGTAACGTCATTATCAGTACCAGAACATTTATGATGCAAGCGGTCATATTTATTTTCATCATTTTGAATCTGTCTTTTATTTCTGCAAAATACTTTTAGTTCACTAAATGTTGATGATGGATGTGGCTTTAGTTTTTGAAAGACGTTGGTCAGCTGCTATTGATTTAAACCATCTTTGTTCTGGTGTGTCCATTGAAAACTTCCATTGGCCTAAAAGTAAAAAGGATTAAGCAAGATATGTTATATAACTAATTAAGTAAACATTCAGCAGTGTATTTTTCAGAGATAGTCAGAAGTAAGAAGCATCCATTAGCCTGGGAAGCAAAATTTAAGGCGATTGACAAAAGAACCATCGCTGACCTGAAGTATGGCTTTTTGAAAGGGTGCAGAAAAGATTTGAGAATGTTACCAGAACTTGAGTGCCTGAGCTATCGAGAGACATTGAGGAAGGTAGGACTTTATTCCTTTCGTGCAGGAGGCTGTGAGATGCACTTAGAGGTATAGAATATCTTGATGGTGAATACACAGTCTTTTATCCAGGGTAGGGGAATCAAGAACCAAAGGTCATGGGGTTTAAGTTGAGATAGGCTAGATTTAGGAGGAACCTGTAGGGAAACTTTTTAAACGGAGAGGGTGATTATTATTTGGAACATGGGGCAATTACAATAACAGCATTTAGTTAGCTCTGACAGTTATACTCCCACTCACTTGTCTAAAAAAATTACAGCATTTTGTCCATTTAACTGGTGGAACTATGAGATTCCCAAGAACTGGCTGAAGAGCTTTTGGCTCTTGCCATGTTCTGAAGCCCTTCACATCTTTGCTGTGCCAGCAAACTCCACATGGCTGCTGGGAAAATTGCCTATTCGAACTTGGGCAGATTTCACCTGGCACCAGGGCAAGGGGCTCAATGAAATGAAAGGGAGGAAACAAATGTTCACAAAATGCACTTCTTAAATTAGTTCTGTGTGAGTGTGTGTTTAACATAAAAACATAGGCTAGTCTTTGATTGGCAACAATGCTATACAGTTTAAGTAGAAGCAGCAGCTGTTAAGATTGAAGATGGGTCTCTTTGACCGCAAAGGAAACTTGCTTGATCCTGCACTATGCTGAATTGTTCTGATAACCTTTGATCTGTCGTCCAACGTTACACTTTATCACCGGAAGCACGCTACAAAACACAATTGTACTCCTATGGCAGTTCACCAGCAAGCTTGGGTTGTTTGCCAGTAAGTGAAAGATTCCTCTCCCCCTCCCCAATATATTAAGTACAAAGTTTGAAAATGCTTATAAAGTTTGGGAACACCTATAAAGTTAGACAGCATTATTTGGAAGGAGATAAAATAGATGATGTTGGATAGAACAGTGGATGTTATTTTTCCAGAACTTGGAAAGTGAGAACAAATTAGATTTTGGTGAAGGTGGGGTGGATAAATAGGACAAGGGCACATCTCAGAAGGTGAGCTACGAGTTATCCAAGTGTTTACAGATTCATCTTGCAAATAGATTAACAAGAACAGTTGGAGAGACAAATACGAGCAACCAAGGGACAGGTTAAAGCCACAAATGCCAGTCAGAGCTTTTGATGAAATTAGAAATGAAAAGGAGTATGCTGGTATATCCCAATCATTATTTTGCTTCCTGCACAGAATGAAATCTACAAATTAAAATCTCAATTTCTGCTTTGGTTTGCGAGTTTATTTGATTGACTGTTGCTGAATGCTACACGTTTTCAATAGATCTTAGTTAGACTCACTGACGTAGAAACATTGCCCTGCAGCATCTATTAAATCATTAGCAGGTTGGTTTGTTAGGTCACTGGCAAGAGTTATCCCTTTTCTTTGCCCATAAGATTTGGTTTATTACTTTAATGGCAGGATTTAGCCAAGGGAATATTTAAAGGTGTTAGAAACAAGAAGTTGGATGCAGGATGGACTGGAACAACCTTGAGCAACCCACATTAGTATAAAATACATTTGTTGGAGCTTTGTTTCTACTCATGGGTGAAATCTGAGAAAGAGTAAGTGCGCATCCCTGTAGGATCTGTTTGTCCATTGACATCAAATATAGATCATGTTTGTCATTGTTCAAGAACCTTTATTGCAATATTTATTTTTCCAATAGGAAAGTCTAATTTCTCCTCTGCCAAACATTCCAAACTGTACGTTTGATGATGTTCGACTTCCTTTGACTATGAATCATAGTTCTTACATCAGCAGAGATAACAACAAAACATATGGGTTCCTTTACCCACCCAGTAAGTATAACATTGACTTCTATCCAGATTATGTTAGTTTCTTTAGGAAGGAATTGTGGATGCTAGTTTAAACCGAAGGGAGACAGTTTCTCTTCACTAGGCTGTACTTTGATGATGAGATTAATTGCAACTGTAAACAGCTACAGAAATTATTTCATGTCTCAATTAAGAACATTTTTAAACATCAATTAGTATATCAATTTATATAATTAGTATGTCAATTTAAACATCAATTAGTAACCGATAGGGCGGTCGCCTAAAAGCCAACTAACCGAAAGGCTGCGTTGCCTAAATGCAAACTTACCAAATGGCCGCTCTGCCGAAACATCACCTACCGGAAAGGCGACGTCGCCTACAAGCCAACGAACCGAATGCCGCTAAACAGAAAAGTCAAATAACAGACATGACGTTGCCGGAGGGGGTGGAACTTGTCAGCGATTGGTCAGGACCCCCCCCCGCCTTTTCCCACACAAGCCATAGGTGACTGGGCAATCTGAAACCAAGCGCCAAGTTGTAAGTGGCTGAAGGTGCTCATCCCTCGGGACAGCCCCCACTCTCCCACGGCCACCCTCCGCCTCGTCTCCCCCATGCGGCCGCACTGTGATGGGCTGTGGGTCGCGTGGAGCAGAGGTGTGGGACAATGTTCATCCCTCCACAGTGATGTGATGAACGCGGGGGTCTGGACCAATCGCTGACAAGTCCCGCCCCCCGGCAAAGTCATGTCTGTTATTTGACTTTTCTGTTCGGCGGCATTCGGTTAATTGGCTTGTAGGTGACGACACATTTTGGGTAGATGGCGTTTCGGCAGAGCGGCCATTCGGTAAATTTGCATTTAGGCGTCGCAGCCTTTCGGTTAGTTTGCATTTAGTTGTCCCACCCTTTCGGTTAGTTGGCGTTTCGGCTTCGTTTACATTTGGTTATTTGGCTTCCACTTCTTTGCTTCGGCTTCTCGTCTGTCGGCGCCACGTCCGGGTACCGTTATTTCTGGCTGAAGATATATGATCAATGGATTTCCACAGGGATTTGTATTGGGACCAATGTTGTTTATTACTTGGACACAAATTAAATTAGACGGGATGGTTATTAAGTTTGCAGAAGGAGTTGCGAAAACAGAAGGATGCTGTCAAGGTTTACAGCTGGACATAGAATCTGAGGGAATGTGACTTGTTGCACTTTGTGAGGTCAAATGCAAGGGGAAGTAAATGGTTAATGGCAAGACCCTTAACAATGGTGTATAGCGGGTTCTTGGGGTCACAGGCTACAACCTTCCTGAAAGTGACAACATAAATAGGTAGTGGTAAAGATGGCATACGGTTTGCTTACCTTCATTCAGACAGGGCATTGGGTATACGAGTCAGGAACTCATGCGGCAACTTTGTAAGACTTTGGTTAGGCAGAATTTAGAGTATTGTTAGTAGATCTAGTCGCCACATAACACGGAGGATGGATCATAAGGTCATGTGATAGGAGCAGAATTAGGCCATTCAGCCCATCAAGTCTCCTCTGCCATTCAATCATGGCTGATCTATCGCTCCCTCCGAACCCCAATCTCCTGCCTTCTCCCCATAACCTCTGACACCTGTACTAATCAAGAATCTATCTATCTCTGCCTTAGAAATATCCACTGATGGCCTCCACAGCTTCCTGTGGCAAAGAATTTTACAGATTCACCACCCTCTGACTAAAGACATTCCTCCTCATCTCCTTCCTAAAAGAACGTCCTTTAATTTTGAGGCTGTGGCCCTCATCTTACACTCTTCCACTAGTGGAAACATCCTCTCCACATCCACTCTATCCAATGGAGGCTTTGGAGAAAGTGTAGAATATGTAGAGGGATAGGGTGACATTGAGAATGCTGCCTGGATTAGAAGGTATTAGCTAGAAGGAGAGGCTGGACAAATGTGGACTGTCGGAAAACAGAGGGGAGACCTGACAAAAATATATTAAAAAAGGGCACAATTTTACTTGTAGTTAATGCAGAATTTTGGGACAAAATGAAAACTTTACACCTTGATACAATTTACAATAGTTAAGTCTTATTTTGTTTTACAAGTACAACTCAATAAGTGTACTTATGTGTAATATTAATTATTCATTTAAAAAAATCTATCCCATTCTTTATCTAGACCTGCTGTCCGATAATCATCAGTTTGAAGGTTTATTTACCAGCAACCTTATACCCATGTACAAAGCCTTCCAAAGTAAGTATAGCAATTTCCTATTAGAGTGTACCTATTGTAACAAAAACTTATATTCTTGCAGCTTAATTTTAAGTTGAATGTGCTTTTGGCATGGGCTAAATCACTGCAAACTATTCTCCATTCATGCTAAAATTAATTATAATATTAATATGATTTCTAGTGAGTGCCATAGACCAAAGAGATTATTGAACTGGGCATTTTTCATTCCAGTTCTGATATTGTTATTTAAACACCTTTCTGCTGCGCCAGTACCTCATGCATTGAGAAAATCCAATTTGGAGCACATGTCACAGCATGATCTCTTCATTATTTGCGATTAATTGGAGAATTAATGAATTAGCACAATAAAACCATTTACCCTGCGTTTGTTCTTTTGTAGAAAAACACAATTAACTGCAATTAGTTATTTCACCCAAGACTTGTGCTCAGGTATTTATACAAATTTCCATTAGTAGATTTGTGTTGTAGCTAGTTCCATCACCCTTTAAACTGGCATATGCCAAATCATAATGGAGAAACGTACAAGTAGATACACTGATAGAGTTGGTTGAAATAAGGTAGGAGATACATTTGGACGGTATAGGCGTCGACCAGATGGGCAGAATGTTCTCTGCAAGATACAAGAACAAGGAGGATCGTATTCCTGCAAAAGGCAAAATCCTTTCTTGACATTTTCACAGTGGGGAAGATTTTAAGTAATCGGGTCCAAATCTGATGGAGTGAGTCAGCTCCTCATGCTGGGGAAACATTCTATTTTATGGATCAGTTCTGTCCATCATCACAGTAGCGAAATGATGGTATCTTGACTGGGGATCGGCCGGCAGGTAGACCCTGGAGGTGATAGAAAATAAAAGATCAAGGATTTTGGTTTTGCCTTTCTGTTCCATGACAATGTTTAAATCTTGAGGAAACATGAACCATTGAGTTGGTCAAACTGATAAATTACTTAACACACTTTAAACAGGCAGGCACACCGACAGGAGGCAGCTACTGAAATGGCACCGAGGTAGACATTCTCAAGCTGCTACTTTATTGCTGTCATTTATATCCAGTTCACTAGAATCCAGCTGAGATCTATACAAATTGTTTGTGAAATGCACATGATCAAAGAATGTACCACCCTTTTAGGCAAGAGAAATAATTGGCAGTGTTTGTGAATGACATTTTACATGTAGCAAAATTACAGCTGTCACTCTCAATATCGGTAATATATAAATGTAAGTGTGATGTGCTGCAAACATGTTTAGTTTAGAGATTCAGCACAGGAACAGGCCTTTCAGCCTACCACGTCCTCGCCAACCAGTGACCCCCCCCCCCGCACATTAACTCTACCCTACACACAGCAGGGACAATTTTACATTTACAGCAAGACAATTAACCCACAAACCTGTAAGTCTTTGGTGTGTGGGAGGAAGCCAAAGTTCTCGGAGAAAACCCACACAGGCACGGGGAGAACGTACAAACTCCACACATAAACACACATAGTCAGGATCAAACCCAGGTCTCTGGCGTTGGAAGGAAGTAGCTCTACTGCTACACCACAGTGCCGCCCAATATAATCTGGAATAGTGCAGAGTCTGGAACGATACAACCAGGGGTGAGTCATTTTCGCAGGTGGACATCAGATTCAAAGCACGTTATTTTTGGTTGTGGAGTTTCGTATGAACAATAAATGGATTAGCAAAACGGTACAGTTTGAGGTACAGGCAAGGTAACCACTGGTGGCAATTCAATGTGTTTGGATCAAGCTAATAAAAATGTAGCCAAGTTGCTGCTCCTAATAATTGCAAAGTAAACACATTGGGTCAGGAAGAGTTTGAGTTGGGTTGAGTTGTGTTATTAAGTTGCATTATTAGTATTGCAGAAAGAAAAAAAGTGAATTTATTGTTTTGTTATTTGACAGAGATATGGAATTACTTCCACGATGTTTTGCTAGTGAAGTATGCTCAACAAAGAAATGGCATCAATGTGATCAGCGGACCAGTGTTCGATTTTGATTTTAATGGACGGTTCGATACTCCTGACATTATTGCAAAGTAAGTGGTTAATTTCACTGATGCCTATGTTTCATAAATCTCCCTGCCTTAAAATGACAAGCATATACTGATTGGGCTTGATTATAATTCAGATCAATGCTTAAAGAATTTGTAGGACACAAAATGCTGGTCCATGTCGACCAAGAAGCCCCCATCAAAGTTAGTTCCATTTGGCCCATCTATATTCTATATAGATTACTAAAACTCTCATCTTGTTTGGATGTCTGCATGTGAGAGTCCGTGTGAGTGAGATGCTGAAATTACACCAAAACCGTACGTAATAGCGCTAAGATTTTTGCACCACCTTCTTCACAATGTCTTGTGTGTTTTCAACAAGTTTCGTTCAGATTGATGTTATATTTTGCATTATTAACATTTTTAGTTTTACAAAATCCCACTTTGAGACCAATAACTTTGTGCTGTGCCAGTTGCTAGCAGTTACAGCTATGACGTCATAATGGGATCTCATTTGTGACAATGTTGCAATCATAGAACACTTAGTCCTGGCAGAGTGAGGCTGAAGAGGAGGCGGAGGGAGTGCTGGGGAAGTTTGAAAAGAGAGAGGATGAGTGGTGGAATATTGCGTTGGGGGAACGTGTTGCGTTGGGGGACCAGATCTCCCATGTGATAGGGACCCAACGCAAGTCCAGTATCCCTCTAAACATTTTCTGTCCAAGTAAATGCTGTTATAGTATCTATCTCCTCTGGCACCGATTCCATATACCCACCACCCTCAGAAAAAGTTGCTCTCCGGATTTTATTAAATCTTACTCTTCTCACCTTAAACATATTTCCTCTTGTTTTTGATTCCCCTACCCTGGGTAAGAGACTGTATATTCACTCTTATCTATTTCCCTCATGCTTGATTTTGTTTTAAATCCAAGGGTGGTGGAGACAAAGTCATTTGGTGGCAAATTCTCTCTTTTCTCACTGCTATCTCATTTTGGTTTCTCTGAAATCCAACCTAGCCAGGCTCACCTGCTAACTCATTTTCCTACATTTGCATCACTCTCAAATCCAACTTTGCATTCTCTCCAGTCCCATTGACTTTCACGCACTAATAACTTCCAATGATTCATTTTTTAAGTTACTGATACTTTTCACATTGCACTCCTGCTTTTTCTTATTTCGAAACAAAAACTACATCCAACCACTGGTCAATTTCCACACAAGTGCATTTCTTTAGCGTTCCAACAATACTCCAGCATATTGTTTGTTCCTACAATCCTTTAGTCTTGCAGGCATCCATCACACAAACCAATCTTCCATCCATTGACTCCATCTACGATTCGCGCATCCTCGACAAGGCCACTGGCACAATCAAGGACGCCTCACCTTGGTTTTTTTTTTTTTTAATTCTTTTTATTAGAAGTAATGTACAGTACAATAATATATGCCCGAAATAACATAATACATTTCATGTACCACTTCTTGTTTTAAACTTTAATAATAGGAAAGTAACAGAAGAAAGGAAAGAGAGATAGAGAAAATTAGATAAGATAGTAAGTGCGTGAGAAAGTGAAAAGAAATAGCCCGTAAAGACGTAGAACGTGAGGAAGAATAAAAAAGAGAAAGAAAAATATAAAAAAGGAAAATATAAGAAAGTGAAATAAGATAAGATAAAAGGGATGTACCTACTTCATATCTTTCCACACCCCTCACCAGGTCCCGAAGTTATGTCGCACCTTATGCTAGTAATAAGTCGATAAATGGAGACCAAATCCTTAAGAATTGGTCTGATTTGCCTGCTAGGACAAATCTCATGTCTTCAAGGTGTAACATTTCGGATATATTTGAAATCCACATTTTTACCGTTGGTGTGGTGCATTTTTCCTACATTTAAGTATGAGTTTTTTTACCATTATTAGGCCATAATTAAGGAAAGTCTTTTGGAACGAAGTCAGCTCAAAGCCGACTTCCATTGTTCCAAAAGTAATCAATTTTAACGTTCGGTTTCAATTTTATTTTGAATAATTTTGTAAAATTTTCAAAGATTTCATTCCAAAATATTTGGATTTTTATGCAAAAAACCAAGGAATGTGCTCTAGTTGCATCTTGAGATAAACATTTATCACAAGTGGGGGAAACATTTGGAAAGATTTTACTTATTTTAGTTTTCGAATAATATAATCTGTGTAGGATTTTAAATTTTATTAGAATATGTCTTACATTAATCGAGCATTTATACACATATAGCAAATGTTTATCCCAACTCTCTTTCGAGATTTTTATAGATAGTTCTTGTTCCCAATCTCTTCTAATTCTATCGGATGATGGTATTTCTATATTTAGGATGATATTATACAAGTATGATGTTAAGTTAGTTGAGTCCGCTTTTCTGTTCATAGCTTCATCTAATAGGTCTCGAGTGAAATTTTGATATTCTTGTGTATGTTTTTTCAAATAATCATGGATTTGAAAATATTTAAAATATCGATTACTTCTCAGATTGTATTAAGTTGTGGTTGTTGGAATGATAAAAAATGTCCAGTTTGATACATGTCTCCGAACGTTTTAATTCCTATTCTTTCCCAATGTACAAGTGATTTATCAATAATGGATGGTTTAAACGATGGATTATTAACTATAGGCGAGAGAAGCGATAGGTTTCTTAATTGAAGGGTTAATTTTATTTGTTTCCAAATTCTAATAGTACTATGGATAATTGGATTTTTCTTGTATATTGTATTATTCAGTTTTATTGGTGAGAGAAGGATCGCTCCTATATTAAAAGGGGAGCCATCCTTTCTCTCCAATACTATCCAATCCACCCGCTGGGCAGAATTGTCCCAACAGGTGAATTACATTTTTGACATTTACTGCCCAATAATAATACAAAAAATTAGGGAGTGTTAATCCACCAAATTCTTTAGGTTTACACAGGTGTCTTCTTTGAATTCTGTGGGATTTATAGTCCCATATAAAATTTGTGATATCAGAATCCAATTTTTTGAAAAAACATTTTAGGTAAGTATATTGGTATTGATTGAAATAAATATAAAGTTTGTGGTCATTTTTATAGCATTTATTTTGCCTATTAAGGACATTGGAAGAGTTTTCCAAAATGTAATCAGGGCATTTAATTTAGTAAGTATGGGCATATAATTTGCATTGAATAAAATAAGTCTTTATTTTCTGGTGATTTAGATTCCCAAGTATTTACATTTTTCTGTTGCGATTTTAAAAGGGAATTTTAAAAGGTGTGTCGAGTCTTGAGGTTTTATCGTCATAATTTCACTTTTATTCCAATTTATTCTATATCCTGAGAAAGATCCGAATTCCCCTATTATATTTAGTATATTTGGTATACTAATTTACAATTTTGTAATGTACAATAGTACATCATCTGCATATAATGATATTTTATTATTTGAGTATTTTGTATTATAACCGTGGATATTCGGATGTGTTCTAATGCTTTTGGCTAGTGGTTCTATTACAAGAGCAAATAGCAGGGGTGATAATGAACATCCCTGTCTATTGCCCCTGGACAGTTGAAATTTCGGAGACAGCATGTTATTAGTTAATATTCTAGCAGTCAGCTTGTCATAGAATAGTTTTACCCATGAAATAAAATTCTCTCCTATTTGGAAATTTTTGCAATACTTTAAAGAGGTAATCCACTTGATCGAATGGTTTTTCTGTGTCGAATAAAATAATTGATAAGTCTTGCTCTTCAGTTTTGTATGAGTGCATTATATTAAACAGACGTCTCAAATTATTGCATGAGTATCTCTTGGGTATAAACCCCGTTTGATCCCCATTTATTAGTTTGCTAACATATTTACTTAATCTTCTTGCTAAACCTTTTGCTAATATTTTTTCATAGAATCATAGAAAATAGGTGCAGGAGTAGGCCATTCGGCCCTTCGATATGATCATCCAACTCAATATCCTGTACCTGCCTTCTCTCCATACCCCCTGATCCCTTTAACCACAAGGGCCACATCTAACTCCCTCTTAAATATAGCCAATGAACTGGCCTCAACTGCCTTCTGTGGCGGAGAATTCCACACACTCACCACTCTCTGGGTGAAAAATGATTTTCTCATCTCGGTCCTAAAAGGCTTCCCCCTTATCCTTAAACTGTGACCCCTTGTTCTGGAGTTCTCCAACATCGGGAACAATCTTCCTGCATCTAGCCTGTCCAACCCCTTAAGAATTTTGTAAGTCTCTATAAGATCCCCCCTCAATCTCCTAAATTCCAGCGAGTACAAGCCTAGTCTATCCAGTCTTTCTTCATATGGAAGTCCTGCCATCCCAGGAATAAGTCTGGTGAACCTTCTCTGTACTCCTTCTATGGCAAGAATGTCTTTCCTCAGATTAGGAGACCAAAACTGTACGCAATACTCTAGGTGTAGCCTCAACAAGACCCTGTACAACTGCAGTAGAACCTCCCTGCTCTTGTACTCAAATCCTTTTGCTATGAATTCCAACATACCATTCGCTTTCATCACAGCCTGCTGCACCTGCATGCCTACTTTCAATGACTGGTGTACCATGACACCCAGGCCTCGTTGCATCTCCCCTTTTCCTAATCGGCCACCATCCAGATAATAGTCTACCCTCCTGTTTTTGCCGCCAAAGTGGATAACCTCACATTTATCCACATTATACTGCATCTGCCATGCATTTCCCCACTCACCCAACCTATCTAAGTCACGTTGCAGCCTCCTAGCATCCTCCTCACAGCTAACACTGCCCCCCAGCTTTGTGTCATCCGCAAACTTGGAGATGTTGCATTCAATTCCCTCATCCAGTTCATTAATATATATTCTAAATAGCTGGGGTCCCAGCACTGAGCCTTGCGGTACCCCACTAGTCACTGCCTGCCATTCTGAAAATGACCCGTTTACTCCTACTCTTTTGATCTGTATTTAACAGTGCAATGGCTCTGTATGAGCCAGGGTCTTCTAAATCTTTATCTTTTTTAGGTATAAGTGTAATTGTTGATTCCGCTAATGTTTCTGGTGATGTTTGTTCTTTGAAAGTGTATGTATACATTTTATGTATACGTGGTGAAATGATCTTGTAAAATCTTTTATAAAATTCATTACTAAATCCATCCGGTCCTGGTGTTTTACCATCCTTCAGAGAGTTTATTGTTTCTTCTATTTCCTTAATTGAGACCTGAGCTCCTAATTTCTCTTGTTCCAGCAGATTAAGTTTTGGGAGGTTACAGTTATCCAGAAACTTTATAACTTTAGTACTATCTGCTGATGTTTTAGATGTATTTAAATTTTGATAAAATTCAGCAAATCTTTTATTGATATCATTACGTAATGTTAACAATTCACCTTTATCTGATTTAATCTTTAAAATCGTATGATCTTTTCCCCGTTTTTTCAATTGACGTGCCAGAAGTTTATGTGGTTTATCACCAAATTCAAAATGTTCCTGTTTTGTAATTTGAAATATTCTTATAACTTTTGCAGATAATATTCCATTTAATTTAAATTTCAATAATTTTATTTTATTATGTTTATCGTTGGCTCTTTAGCATTATCTAGGTCCAATTGTCTAATTCGTTCTTCTAACTGCATGTGTTCATTCTTGTTCTTTTTATTTTGAAAAGCTTGATATGAAATTATAGATCCTCTGATAAATGCCGTAAAAGATTCCCAAAGTAAAGTGGGTGAAATATCTGGGGTGTCGTTGGTCTCGTAAAAAAAGTTCCATCTGTTGTTTTAGATATATACCACCTTGTGGATCATTTAGAATTTGAGGATTAAACCTCCAAAACGATTTTTTGTTAGGCATTCCTTCTAGTTTAAAAAATAGATAACTGGGAGTGATCAGAAATAATGCTATTGTGATATTTTGGGTTCGTTGTAAAAGGAATTAATTTCATATCGACTAAAAAATACCATTGAGTAAAAAGAATATTCCCTTCCAGCTGGGTTAGCGATCCTGCAAACATCTGTTGCATTTGTGTTTTTTATGTATGTATTTTGTTCACTAGTTTTAGATTTTATGTTACGCCTCTTTTGTTGTGCCGATTTGTCCAGGTATGGGTCTAAAACACAAAAGAAGTCTCACCTTGGTCACTTCCTCTTCTCCCCTCTCTCATCAGGCAAGAGGTACAGAAGTTTGAAAATGTATACCTCCAAATTCAGGGACAGTTTCTTCCCAGCTGTTATCAGGCAACGGAATAGTCCTCTCATCAGCTAAAGTACAGTCCTGACCTCCCATCTACCTCATTAGAGACCTTTGAACTACCTGTACTCGGCCTTATTGGACTTTATCTTGCACTGAATGTTGTACCCTTTATCTGTACACTGTGGACAGCTTGATTTTAATCATGTGTAGTCTATTGTTTGACTGGGTAACATGGACACGTTTTTTACTGTGCCTTGGAACACGTGGCAATAAACTAAACTAATCCTTGTAAATCTCCAATACATGCACTCTGGGGTGCTAAATGTAATTCGACAAACATTTCATTGTAGTGCTTCTGTAATTTGTAGAGGTATGATTTGGGTTGTGCAGGTGATTCAAGACCCTGAGAGGTGTTGAAACATAGGTGTTCGTGATCCTGGTGCTGTGCGACTAAATGCCCCCTTTCATTTGGTAGGATCCCAAATTTATATTTGACCTTCAGCATTCCAAAAGTCATCTTATTGTTTGATGAAGATGGCAAGAATCATTACAACAATTATGAAAGATTTATATCCATCAATAATATCAGTGAGTGAATTAGTGAGATGTTTGATGGTAGTAGCAAGAAGAGTGGATGGCCTGAATGGCAAGCATACTTGATATATGCCACCTATTGGAAGCAGCACTACATGAGGAGGTACTGGATAGTGAAGAGAGCTGTGTCCTATAATAAACTGGGCCAAGTTCAGCACTCTGCAGCCTCGTGCATTCCTGTGCATTGGATTGGCTGCACCAGGCCACGATGTAACCAGTCAGGATACTTTCCGCAGTGCATTTGTAAAAGCTTGTTGGTGTATTCGGTGACATGCCAAATTGTTTTAAACTTCTAAACTTCCAGAAACGCTGGCATGCCAACTTTGTGATTACATCTATGTACTGGGCCAGGACAGGTCAACTGAGATGCTAAGCCCTAGTGTGCCGTTCTTCAAATGGCTCGTGGGAAACCAATTTGTGTACAAAATTCTTCCGTTTTTCTTTTGGAAAATACGCTGGTGGATACTGAAGTGCAAACCAACAAAAGCAGTATTATTAGACCACATTTCAGGTATCTTATAGATACAGTATACGGCAACATGAACTTTGCAAATTGGTACTGTGTTTGAAGAAATGGGTAAGTGGTCAGTTACGGAGTATATAAATCAATATTGGCCAATTAAATATTTTTTACCTTTTAATTAAAGGAATGCCAAGGACGGGTATAACCCACTACCAACTCATTTCTTCGTAGTTCTTACTAGCTGCAAGAACAAAATGCAAAGCCCTCTGCAGTGCAAGGACTCACTGGATGTATTGGCTTTCATTCTGCCTCATAGACCTGACAACAGTGAAAGTTGCGCAGTAAGTAAACCTGGAAGCAATAGGAGATGGGAATCACACACTGACGTAGCATTATTTTTTTTTAATGTAAACTTTTAAAGGATAAAGCAGGGAATTTGTTTGGAGTCAGAATGTAGGCAAGATACTGAGAACATTGCGTCTTCGTTTACAAAGAAGGATAGAGAACAGCAAGATCAGTGTGGAGAATATTAATGCAAGGGCAGTTTAAGATTAAAAAGGAGGTAGTGTTGAGGTTTTTGAAGAGCAAAAGATAGCTAAATCCCAGGGTCTGATGGGATCTATACCAGGTTATTATGAGAAGCAAGAGAGGAGATTGCAGGGGCCTTGACAAACATCTTTGCAACTTCTCGCCAGAGGCAAGGTCCTAAAGGGTCCTGAAGAAGGGTCCCGACATGAAACATCACCTATCCATTTTCTCCAGGGATGCTGCCTGACCTGCTGAGTTACAACCTGGATTAGGTGGTATTAGGTGATCAATTGTTGAGTAAACTTGGATTGTTTTCTCTGGAATGCCCGAGATTGAGGATGGACACAATAGAAGTATGTACAATTATGAGGCATTGAGCAGATAGATTCAGAAACCTTTTCCAACGGTACAAATGTCAAGGCCAGCAGGCATAGCTTTAAGATGGGAGGGACAACGTTTAAACATGTGCAAGGTAATTTTTTGTTTTACGCAGAGGGTAGAGGGTGCCTAGAATGGGTGTCGTGGAGGCAAATATGATAGTGGTATTTGAGACTTTTAGATGGGCACATGGATATGCAGGGAATGGAGGGATATGGTTCACATGCGGGCAGATGAGATTGGTTTACCTTGGCATTATGTTCGACGGAGACATTGTGGTCTGAAGTTCCTGTTTCTGTGCTGTTCATCTCTATGTTTTATGTTCTAAGGTAGAATGTAACAACCTAGTTTTATCTTTTCAGTTTGCTGTGATTTAATGTAAAGATGATAATTTTCAAATGTCATGAGGTTTAATAAATATGTGCATGTTGTGTAGATTAATGAATGGTGTTCTTTGACAGGATGGCAAAGATGAATCCCAGTGGGTAGAGGAGCGAATTTGGGCTCACAGAGCTCGAGTACGGGATGTGGAGTTGATCACTGGACTTGATCTTTATCAAGAAAGCAAGCAGCCAGTCACAGAGATCTTGCAGCTCAAAACATTTCTACCAAAAATTGAAGATCAGATATGATTCCGAGTGCCTTGTCAATGGTAATAAGTATTTTTAACATTTTGTTTATGCATAAGTGAATTTAAGTGCACTTTAGGGAGGTTTTGTAAACCGGTTCTGGTAGAACCTAAGGTGTTAGAGTACAGAAAAGACAATGGAAGTGTGATACTTTGGAAAAAGTATTTTTAAATTCCCAGATTTTTAAATAGATTTGTTATTGCCCGTCAAGTTCTTTTTAAGCATAATTTTACAAGGAGTCAAATTCCAGTGGAAATTTTAGTTTACCATGCATGTCCAGAATAATGACTGGTGTTCTTTGACAGGATGGCAAAGATGAATCCCAGTGGGTAGAGGAGCGAAATATTAGTTTACCATGCATGTCCAGAATAATGTGCTGACATTTAGGTTCAAGATTAATTTTAATTAAACCAGTACTCATGTTTGGAAGATTGATATAACCAGACAAAATTGAATGTACTGCTTTTGAAACCAGATCTATAAAACATTTCAATATTTGCACTATAAAAATAATATTACCTAACATTGTTAGTCACATTTCAATTTGATATTAAAAATTATAGCTTTCATGTTACATTTTACCCCACACAGATTAGTATATAGTCATTTATTCACCCCTTACTGTTGTACAATCAAGATTATTAATTTGTCCATGTTGCCCTCGCCTTCTGGAGAATTTTTAACAGGTGTGGTCTCTGTGCCAGAAGAAGTATAAACATTTGAGAGGCTTAAACGTTCACCAAATAGATTTGTGGAATGGTGAATTCATTGTTTGAGGAAAGATTATGCAATTTTGTGATTAGAAGGATAAGAGATTATCTCATTGAAACAAAACCTCTCATGAGCCCTAACCGAATAGTTAGGGTGTTAATGTTTACCCTGGCAGAGATGAATAGAAACAGGAGTTAGCCATTCAGGAGTAAAATGAGAATAAATTATTTAATCCAAAAGGCTCGGTCACTGATTACATAGACGGCAGAGGTCAATAGCAGTTAAATCGCATGGATTGATGCAGGAAAGAGGTGCTGCAGTTAAAGATTAGCCATAATGGAACATTTACAATGTGCCAAACGGTCTTCTCCTGCTACTTGTGCCATGAGAGGTGTTCTGGATACATTTTTTTTTTTAATTCCCAAAGTAACCGTTTCCTACAATTATCACCATAACCAGACCAAATTACATGTAAATATTCATAATTAAGGAGCTATATAGCATGGCAGCTGGTCCTTTGGCCCACCTTGTCTATTCTGACCAAGTTGGCATCTCGGCTGGTCGCATTTGTCCAGTTGGCCTATACCCATCTAATCCTTCCTATCCATAGATTGGTCCAAATGTCTTAAGTCGTAATTGCATCCATGTCTAAAGCTTCCTCTGGCACCAATTTGGGAGTCATCTACAATCTACATTAACAATTTGGATGACAAAAAACACCTTCTTCACTACCCTTTTCCAGTGGACTTAGCATTCATCCCTACAGCACTCTCTTGGTCACACATCTCCAATGAGAAACAACCCTTCACAACTATCGAAGGTAGACACAAATGCTGGAATAGCTCAGCGAGACAGGCAGCATCTCTGGAGAGAAGGAATGGGTGAGGTTTCGGGTTGAGACCCTTCTTCAGACTCTATATGGTCTGAAGAAGGGTCTGGATCTGAAACATCACCCATTGTTTCTCTCCAGAGATGCTGCCTGTCCTGCTGAGTTACTCCAGCATTTTGTGTCTACTTTTGATTTAAACCATCATCTGCAGTTCTTTCCTTCACAACTCTCGTTTGACTCCAGTCTCCCTGCCAATTTTGAATCCAGCCAATTGGCTAGTTTGTCTTGGATCCCATGTAATCTAAACTTCCAGACTACTCTACCATGTGGTACCCTGCCAGAGGCCTTGCTAGAGTCCATATAGACAAGGTCCACTGCCTTGCCAGCATTAATCTTCTTGAAGAACTCTTGGAACATTTGTGAAAATATTTCCCATACACAAAGCCATGCTGACAGTCTCTAATCCGTCCATTCTGGTAGATCCTGTCATTAAGAATCCCCTCTAACAATAATTTTCCACCACTGATGTCAGGCTCACCAGCTTGTGGTTTAGTTTACATTCAGAAATACAGCACGGAAACAGGCCCGTCGACCGTCAGCTATCGATAGTTTGTTCTCAGTTGTCCCACTCTCTCGTCTAGTCCCAATACATTAGGGGTGATTTTAGAGGCCAAACCAACAATCTTGTACATCTTTGGGATGTGGGAAGAAACAGAGTAATCACAGAGGGAACATGCAAACTCCACACAGAGAGCTCCCAAACTCAGAATCAACCCCTGTGTCTGGCACTGAGAGGCTTGATTCCATAGCTTCTCCTTGATGACCTTAATAACAGCAAAAGAACTACCACCCTTCCATCTTACAAAACTTCACTTGTGGCAAAAGATGATGCAAATTTCTCTGCAAGTTCACAATTTCTTCCCTAGCTTCCCACAAAGTCTGAGGCTGCATTTGATCAGGCTCTGCGGACTTTATCCATCTTAATGCGCTTCAAAACCACCAATGCCTCCTATTTGGCAATGCATACATGATCCAGACGTCACCCCTCAAATACTAATACATTTTAACATTATTTTGGAAAAAGTGAGTAAATAAGTTGTTAAAAACTAAAATGTATATAATAACTTTAATGGTCCTTTAATTTGAAGAATGTTATTGCATTGTATTAATCAAACAGGCAGCTAAGATGGATTGTTTTCAGCTAATCCAATGAAATCTTTAATGTTTTAGTACTGTAGTGGAGATCTCTATTTTTTGAAACAGATTGGACAAATCTTTGGCAAACTCAGTAAATATTAACACATTTTAAGATCAGCAGTTAATGTGGGGTTTCTGCTGCACCTCCAGAATTGTGGAAATCATGATTTTTATTTTCTTCGTCCATATATTTGTGTCCAAATTCATGAATTTTTTAATTGATTTACTCATTCCAAACAATACTGAAATTGTATGGTTATATTTGTATTAATATGACATGATTAACCGTGAAATTTGAGCGCCTAATTTTTTGTCATGTTCATTTTCTTATACGGGTGTACAATTATAATTCTGACAATAAATATTCCATTTATTATTATGCTTGAAATGGTTATGCCACTTTTACTGCCTGTTTATTCTGACATTATTTTAAATAACACAGTCTACATCATAAATTGTCATTGCTATGAAAGCAGTGGGATACAATTTTCATGCGAGTTAAATAGGGCAAACCTAGCCAACGATTGTGGTTACGTTACAGGTCAAGACAAAAATGTAAGATTCTTCCTTGAATTAACCTAGTTGAGCTATGAAATGAAACAGAACAGTCGTTCTACATTCATCAATGCATAAACATTTAATTTTGAATGAGTTTAAACCTATTTTCAGATATAGAGTGTTTTCTTCCCAAAAGTGAAAATTTAAAAATGACTGAAGGTGGCTGAAAATACGTTCAGATGCAAGGAACTGCAAAAACAAGACAAAGACCTGGAGTAACTCAACAGGTCAGGCAGCATCTCTGGTGAAAATGGATAGGTGACATTTTGGTCAAGACAGTGGCGCTGCTGTGGAGTTGCTGCCTCACAGCACCAGAGCCCCGAGTTCGATTTTGACCTCTGGTGCTGTGTGGATGGAGTTTGCACATTGTCCCTGTGACCATGTGGGTTTCCTCCAGGTGCTCTGGTTAAAAGCCACATTCCAAAGACATGCAGGTTTGCAGGTTTATTGGCTTCTGTAAATTGCCCCCAGCATGTAGGATGCGAAAGTGAGATAACATGAAAGTAGTGTGCGGGTAGGCAGAAGGGCCTGTTTCCACGCTTTATCTCTAAACCCTTCTTCAGACTGATTGTGGTAGAGTGGCGAGAAAGCTGGGAAAGATAAGGGGACAGGCATTCTAATCCAGCCTCTCACCCATCTTATTAATATCTCCATTAAATCTGGGCAATTCCCAGATGGGTGGAAAACTGCTCAAGTAATACCACTTTTTAAATCTGGAGATGCTGAAATGACCTCTAACTTTAGACCCATTAGTCTTCTTCCATTTTCTCTAACGTCCTGGAGAAGATTGTCTCAGAACAACTGATGCACCACCTTGAGACAAACCATTATTTGCATCCCCTGCAATTCGGATTCAGACGCTACTATTCTACAGAATCTGCCACTTGTTTTTTAACCGAAAATATCAAACATTCACTTGATAAAGGAAATGTGGTTGGTGCAGTAGTTTTAGATCTAAAAAAGGCGTTTGATACAGTAAATCATGACATCTTAATTTCAAAACTAAGTTCAATTTTTCAAAACAGTCATTGTCCTGGTTTGAGTCAGACTTAAAGGGCCGTGAACAACGTGTTACAATTAATAGTGTGAGATCCACCTTTCTCAAAATTGAAACAGGGATCCCTCAGGGCACTGTCTTGGGACCTATACTCTTCAGCCTCTACATCAATGATTTGCCAGATGTATGCCCAGATATAGGTCTACAGATGTATGCAGATGACACAGTTGTATATGCATCTGTAAAACCTGTACTTTTATGGCTGAGAAACTAAATGCCAACTTAGACAAAATATCATCTTGGCTGGCCTCATCTTGTTTAACTTTAAACACTAAAAAGACAAACTCTGTCTGCTTCTCCATCAGAAAACTACCCCTAACAAACCTCCTCAATATAAAAATCAATGGTGAGCTCATTGAACAAGTACCTGAAGTAAAGTATCTGGGAATAATTATAGACAATCAGTTGAACTTTAAAAGTCATATTAAGAAAATGTGTAAAACCATTAACGCAAACTTGGGCTGTTTTATGATTATAAGAAACTGTTTGACTTTTAACTGTGCTTTTCTTTTCATGAATTCTATGATTATCTCACACATATCTTATGGCTTAACCACATGGTCCCAGGCTCACCAGTCATTAATTAAGGCCATAGAGTGTCTATAAACCGAGCCTTGGAAGTCCTGGACAAAAAAAGAATAAGGTATCATCACTGTCAAATTCTAAGCAAATATAAGATCCTAAGTTTTGCTAACTTTATTTCCTTACATTTAGTTAAATTGGTCTTCATGTGCCTAAATGGTGCTGCTCCACAGCTGCTGTGCAAAACAATAACAAGACTGCAAAGTGGTACCAGATCCACCACCCGAGCAGCGTCAAAAGGCAATTGTATTCCCTTCTGCGGATCATCTTTTGCTCAAACTGCCTTTTCAGTAAAAGGGACAAAATTATGGAACTCACTGCCAGGCCACTTGAAATGTATCCCTACATATGTCACATTCAAAAGAAACACAAAATTGTGGCTAATTCAACAACAATCTTGTTCTCATATTTAGTTTTTATACTGAGCTTTCTCTGTATGTCTTTTTTTCTTTTCCATTTTTTATCTCATTTCCATTTTCCTATTTTTAATAATGTTAATCTGTATTATCATTTTTAACCAAAAGCCCTACTAGGGACAAGTGTTGCGAATTAGCTTTGGCTAAAAACACTATGATGCATACATCAGATGACTGTTTCAAGTGTATCTATGTTTTTGTATCTGTCCCTATTTAAATAAACCTTTAAAAAAAAGGACAAGTTTGGCAAATGGATTGGCAAATGACAAATGGATTCAGGTGGTTCAGGTGAGGGTTATTTTTTGACTGGCAGGTGGTTGGACAATGGCCAAAGAAGAAAAGACAAAATGAAAGAATTAAGAAGCACATCCTCATGGGACACAGGGCGAGGTGGTGATGTAGGTTATTAACCTAAAATTGGAGAATTCAATATTCATACCATTAGGATGTAGGGCACCAAGAGCTTTTTAGTTCAGCGGACATCTTTGCAGAAAGTATTTTTTAAAAAGGTGCACAATTTCATTCTCACCTTAAACCCATGCCTTTTTGTTTTAAACCCTCTGACCTTGGGTAAGAGGGTTTAAAACCATGTTTTAAACCTTGCTGACCATGTATCTTATTTAAGAGTCAAGAGAGTTTCATTGTCATATGTCCTGAAAGGGAACAGTGAAATTCTTACTTGCAACAGCAGCATCAGAGGTTTTTAAACACAGTATTCAATAGACAATTTAACAAACAAAAAGTTTAATAAATAAAAAAACAATATGAACCCACTATATCCCTTTATGTAACACTCCAGTGGGAACAAACCAATTAATTCCCTACAGCCCATGGTTTTAAGAGGCCCAGTAATAACAACTTAGGATAGCTTCTCCAAGTTATTCTGATAGCACCTCTCAAACCTGTAATAAATTTGCAGACGGAACATATTGTATCAGTGATATTTTGCTGACAATTGAGAATAACTGATAGTAATTGGCTGGACTAAATGGACCTTGAGTTTTATTAGTCATAGAGTGATACAGTGTGAAACAGGTCCTTTGGCCCAACTTGCCAAACATGTTCCAGCTACACTAGTCCCACCTGCCTGCATTTGGTCCATATCCCTCCAAACCTGTCGTATCCATGTACCTGTCTAACTGTTTCTTAACTGGCAGCTTGTTCCATAAACCCACCACCCTTTGTGTGAAAACGATTATTGACAGGACATATCTAAACATTGATTATTCAACTGAAATATTCCCATCTATACAGTTGCTGCCAACAACAGTGCATCACCAGCATTTTTTATTCCCAAGAATTGATGTTTGATATCCGAGACATTGAATGATAGATATGATTCAAGGACAAGGAAGTGAGAGCAGGAATAGGCTATTTGGCCCTACTGCACCACTCAATATAAAGGTTACTTAAGTTCCTCTTCCAGCATTCTCTGCATATCTGCAGTCCTTCTGGTATCAAGAAATAGATCTACCTACCGAAAATATTGAATGCCGTGGTCTCCTCGGTCTTCTATGCTGAAAAATTCTACAGGTTCATCACCACTAGGGGGAGACATTTCTCCTGATCTCAGTTCAATGTGGCCAACACTGAATTGAGACTGTGACCCAGTTTCTGGATTCTTCAGTCATCATTCTCCCTACGTCCAGTCAGTTTAGTTATGTTTAGATTTTTTTTTTCTAAACTCTAGAAAAGGACACACTTATTCCAACTTATTCCCCCATTTATCAACCAATTCTCAAACCATACCAGTATATTGCCCCCAATGCCATTTGTTCTAATAAGGCACATCAATGTCCTACATGAAGGTTTATCAAAACCCTTCTGATAATCCAAATATACCAAATCCACAAGCATGCCCTTATTCCATTCTGTCAGTTAAATCTTCCAAAAGAAAAGTCCTGCAGATTTGTTAACCTCAACTTTCCTTCCACATCAATGCTTATGTTATATTTTGTTCTTATGAATTAATTAATTAATTAATCAATCAGTTTATTGACCAGGTATGTACACATACAAGGAATTTACAAGTAACACCACGACATACAGTAAACATTAAGAATAAAACGTGAATACATTAAGAATAAAACATAGTTTAAACATGTGAATGAAAAAAATTACCAGAGCAAAAGCAGGCTACAGACTTTTGGTTATGGAGTAGAGCTACTGCTTGTGTCTTTATGTCTGGCTGTGGTGGCTTTGATGGTCCAGAGACGCCTTCCAGAGGGCAGTGATTCAAAGAGTCTGTGGCCAGGGTGAGAGGGGTCAGAGATGATCTTACCCGCTCGCTTCCTGGCCCATGCAGTGTGCAGTTCGTCAATGGGGGGGGGAGGTTGCAGCCAACAACCTTCTCAGCTGATCGAACGATTTGCTGCAGCCTCCGGATGTCATGCTTGGTGGCTGAGCCAAACCAGACCATAATGGAGAAGGCGAGGACAGACTCTACAATGGCTGTATAGAATTGGACCATCATTGCCTGTGGCAGATTGCTCGTCTAGTTTGTGAATTAATTCTCGCAATTTGGACAACCAGATATTCACGAGGAGGACTTGGTAAGGTTGACTGGTCTGGGAGCAACCTACTCAATTTCAGTGGTCGATCTCATTCTGTTCTGTTCCGTACATTATAGCAGTGGATGCAATACAAATAAATGTCATGCCCGGTCATTTTGGGAGTATATTTAAGAGTCAAATTCTGGAAAGCTTTATGATCACCTTAACTGATGCCAATGCTACCCCACTCAACAGATATCCAGATTTTATAAATTTAAACCGACCCCTGGATTGAGATTTCATGCCTCTGGATTAATGGTCCAGTAATTTAACCAGTGTGCCGATATTCCCAAGGACAGTAATAATAATTCCTTTGTCAATTAGCCTAAAACAAATTGGTTGTATATATCTAGGTATTTTCAGATAGACACAAAATGCTGGAGTAACTCAACAGGACAGGCAGCATCTCTGGAGAGAAGGAATGGGTGACGTTTCGGATCGAGACCCTTCTTCAGACTAGGTATTTGCATCCATTTAACATGGAAGATAGAACAGGACAGCCCAGGAACAGGCCCTTTGTCCCACAATGTCCATGCCAAATATGAATCCAGGTTAAACTAATCTCCTATGCTTGCATGTGACTTATATCCCTCCATTCGTGCCTATCTAAAACCCTCTTAAATGCCACTATCATATTGTCTGCCACCATCATCCCAAGCAGTGCATTCCAGGTACCTAAAACTAATTTGGCCATTCATCTCCTTTAAGTTTTGCCCAGTCACCTTGCACAGCACAGTGGCATAGCTGTAGATGTACTGCCTTATAATAGACAGGATAATTCCAGAGGAAACTAAAAAGGACAAAGCAGAAAAAGCAAGTAATTGCTTCACATTGATACTCACTAGAGAGATAGATGCAAAATCGTCTTGTTTGATGGTAGGAGTGAAAGGCCTACACTTTAAATACAATATATATGGAAATATTTAGGCAAATTATATCAGATGGTATACCACTAGTCTGGATGGATCAAATACAGGCACTTTCAAAGAATCTAAGAATGAGGAAGCACGCATTACTCCACACATTTGATACACAAGAAGACTGGCAGGCAAGTAATGTGATGCTAATATTGGAGCTTGGAATTTGTTACTTTTACATTGGTGGTGCAAAATAAAATGGGATCCGTATGCAAGGATACCTGAATAACATCTCTAAAATTAAAACTATAATGATGTATGGTGTTGGTCCAATTCATTTAAG
This sequence comes from Raja brachyura, assembly GCA_963514005.1. The sequence goes on from OY740785.1 coordinate 58,689,120, forward strand.
CCAACTAAGGCATTTTCCTGAGACAGTTTCATTTACCTACATTGGGCCAATATCCCTCCAAAACCTTTCCTATCCACGTACCTGTTCCTGTGCTGTACTTTTCCACAATCTACGTCTTTCCCAAAAACATCTTCATTCTATGCTCTTTACTTCCAGATAACCTGCCCCGGGTGAAAGACCGATAATCTTTCTTGATTTTATAAACATTGATAAGCAAAATTTGCTGCAGGAAAATGAGTGTAAACTTCAGAAATACTTAATGTGGTCCAGCCATATCTGATAAATTATTCATTGTAGAGGAAGCAGGCTACATAACCTCTCAAATGGCTGGAAAATTGGGATTTGGAAAGGAGGAAGAAACTCAGAAAACTTTGCAATTACCAGGGCAGCAGGTGGAGCTGTAGGCCGATAACTTCCCAGATCCTGATGGATTTCAACCAGGCACCTGCCGTCAGGGTAGGCAAGGTAGGCACTGCCTACCCTGACTAAAATTATAACATAGTAATAACTAAATATAAATAATAAAGGCATGGGAGGATTATGCCTATGTAAGAGACCGATCTCTTAGGTAGGCATAATTCTCCATGCCTTTCATCCGCAGCGCTTGTAACACGGGAAGGTCTGTGCAGCATTCGTGCTGTCAGCGCTGCCTGAATGCCGTCAATTTCAAGCGGGGCTGAAGGCAGCAGAAATTCTGCCTTTGCAGCACTGCGCATGTTTCTTGGCGGGCTTTTCAAATATGGTTTGTCAATATTTTAAGTGTATGTTAGGTAACAGGGAGATAAGAATGGAGTTTGTGTACCAATGATGTGGTAAGTAAATTTTGTGTTTATGTTTTTAAATACTGTTTTTCCTGGGAGTGGTGGTGAGTCCATGGCAGTCGCCTAAGGAGTCGCCTGTGGGACAGACCCATTAGAATTCCATTGTTCCAGTCCCAGTACATATGACAATCAAACACCCTTCACAGTGAAACTAAGGTGATAATAAAGTACAAGAAGATGTTTCAACTCATGAGTTTTTCAGGCAATAGTGGAACAGGGGAACCATTATGCATCAAGTGGAAGGTGAGCCGATTCTGAATTACAGAGTCCCTGGGGACAGTAGGAAGTCACCAGATTTACAGCGACTGTTTGTCAAATACATTTAAAAATGACTTGTAATGCATTACAAGCAATAATGTTTTTAAATAGCCATTGCCATCTATGAAAGACACATGATACATAGCAATGGGAGCAAGAGTAGAAAGAATATTGTAATGACCAACATGGAAATTATCCAGGTCAGATGTTTTCTCTGTGACAGTATTCCTCGAAGATTCTCAGCACATCCAATATCTTGACAAAACGACAATGTATCCATTGAACACCAATAACAAACCCTCAACTGATTTAAAAATAAAAATTGAAAAGTTCAAGCACAGTTTATGATCTTGACAGCAATGACCGGCCAACTCTTGCTTCTTAAAACAATTGCTTTGTGTCATTTTCCATTTATAGCATGCTCTCTCCTTTCAATTAAAAAAAATGTTGAATGGAAAAATCTATGACTGTCACGAGTGACGTATTGGAATGATTACTATCTCTAGAAAATGTTACCAAAGTGGAAGAGGAAGATTCAATAGAAATTAGAGGGGTAACTTTTCATACAGAGGGTAGTGGGTATATGGGACAAGCCAGAGGAGGTAGTTGAGGCAGGTACTATCATAACAGTTAAGAGACATTGGACAGGTACATGAATAGGACAGGTTGAGAGGGATGTGTAGGCAGGTGTAGATGGGCCATGGTTGTCAGCATGGACAAGTTGTGCCAAAGGGCCATTTTGCACGCTGCATGAATCTATGAAGTCAGGCAACATGCAATGGATAGGTGACACTACATGTCAGGATCCTTCTTTGGAATGATAGTAAAGCGGGTGAATGGGAGAGAGGGCGGGGGGGGAGGAGGAGGAGGAGGAGAACTCTTGAAGAGGTGCATCATCTTCGGTTTCTCCCACACTCCAAAGACGTACAGGTTTGTAGGTTAATTGGCTTGGTATAAAAATGTAAAATTGACCCTAGTTAATGTGCAGGATTCTCTGGTCGGTGTAGGCTCGGTGGGCTGAAGGGCCTGTTTCTGCGCTATATCTCTAAACTAAATCTGGTACAATTTACAGTCTCTACAACCCAGGATGTAATATTTTACCTGTTCGTTTAGGTTAGACATCGCAGGCTGTTCCTGTGATATTGTTGGGTAATATTGATATATTTTAAAACTCGATTTCCATTGCCATCCAGGGAATAAAGTGTTCTTCTGCCAGCAATACAGAGATTCAGTTTTGGTTTAAATATTGCAATGCATTAGTCCACTTAGTTCCAATGATTTGCTTCCATCACCACCCAACATTAGGAATGAACAATAAATACCTGCTTAGTCATCAAAGATTATACTACCCACAAATTTGATATCCCTCTTGGAAGGGAGGATCTGCCTTAGTTTAATAATGTGTTGTGGAATCTTTTATTTATTAAAAAAAAGCTTCAAAAAAAAAGGCACAATAACAATTTTTGTCTCATTAGAAAACATTTTTATAGACAATAGTGAAGCTTCTCAACTTGGACAACCACTACAATATTTGAATTTAACCATGTGTGTTTTAGGGCAGCACAATGGCGCAACGGTAGAGTTGCTGCCTTAAAGTGCTTGCAGCAACGGAAACCTGGGTTCGATCCCAACTACGGGTGCTGTTTGTACAAAGTTTGTATGTTTTCCCCATGACTGCGTGGATTTTCTCCAAGATCTTCCATTTCCTTCCACACTCCAAAGACGTACAGGTTTGTAGGTTACTTGGCTTAGTATAAGTGTAAATTGTCTCTAGTGTGTGTAGGATAGTGTTAATGTGCAAGGATTGCTGGTCGATGCAGACTCGATGGGCTGAAGGACCTATTTACATAATGTATGTCTAAACTATACTTGATATACTTTTTTTTTGTTGCAAAAAAGCAGATTCTCCAGTAGCAGATATGGGGAGCAAGTCATTTCAACAACATGTGAACTGGGAGGGACAACCTCAACACAACTGATGTTGAGGTCTCAGTTTTAGCTTCAACACATTTCACAATAAACATCCAATATATGGGAAAGTGAAGTGCATGTGGAAACACTTTTGTCAACAGGGATTCCATCACTCACCTTCTGCTTCAAAGTGTCCATTAACTCTCTTTGGTCATTACCATCAACTGTCCTGGTGTGATGATATTTTCCTTTGTAGCTTAGTTCATCTTCCTTTCACCTAAAGGAAATATGACAACCTGCTAATTATCCTACCCCATCCTCTGATAGGTAAGACCTCAAGCAATTGAATAAATGCATGCTGAGGCAAGATTACACCATTACCTTACAGCTGATGGGAGATGAAGCTGCTTTTTCATCACTGATTGAGTTTGTGACAACATAAGTATCTGGTTATTAGATTAGAACACCCTGTCTGTTTATCCTTCTGATTCATTTAATGACCTTCTATCCACTAAGTGGGAGGATCTATGAATTGATTATGTGTAGCAAAAACTGCAAATGCTGGTTTACACTGAAGATAGACACAAAATGATTAATTACAATTCATGAAACAAATTTACTGTAACATTTACTATATTAGTGGAGTGACTCAGGGAGAATTTGCACAGAGGCTCAGGAGCCTTGTTGAGGAATTAGGGCTGTGTTATGTGAGTGGATGGCAGCCTATCACTTCATAATTGTATATTTGAATGTCTGCCAGGAATTCATTAATATTGGAAATAATAAATTATTCTGTCAAGCCTTAGATGCCATATTTCATAGTAAAATATAAAGAAAGGAGGTGTGTGTACTAGCTTTTTCCTGACCTGCAGTTCTAAATTTGCAGACACCTGGCAAGCAGTGAAAGTAAATTTGTTTCATGAATTGCAATTAATCATCAATTAATCCAAAGGTTTGGTATGAATAACAGCCTGACTATGATCTTAGAATGAAAATTCTGTAAAATGTCCTGAAGTTCCAGCAACAGAATTTTCATACTGACACATGAGCTGCCTTATTAAGCATTTTAAATAATGTCTAGTTCATTACTGAGATTTAATAAGTGATTTTATGAAATCCCACCCCAAAAAAATGATTTAATAACATAACAATAACTCCAATCCTGTACTTGTACAGGAGAAGATCGTCAAAACATTTTAATATTGGTGTGTCGATTACACTGCACAATATACTAGAATAAAAGCATCATATTTTGTAACATGTTCCTAATGTGGGAGATGTATGCAAAATAAGAGAAGGAATGTTTGAAATTAACGAATGAAAGATCCATACAACATTGTGCTATGTAATTCCTAAATTAGAATAAAATGTATATTGACCATCTGATCCACTGCATTATCTTTGGGCTCTTATTGATTTCTACTTTGCCTCTTCACAGTGGGAAAGGATTTTAAAACCTTAAAAAGTGGCATAACGTTATCAAGGCTACATACCTGTCTCACCTACGTAATGCACTTATAGTTCAAGGATATATTATGTAGTAACGGTCCCCATGTTTATAGTATCTGAGGTGAACATGATCAACAGTTTCCATTACATCAGCAGATTGGTAATGAAAGGCATAGATAGATTGGGCGTGGTGAAAATGTTACCAGTAATGGGAGAGTCTAGGACCAGAGGTTATAGCCTCAGAATAACAGGACGTACAGTACTTTCAAAACAGAGATGAGGAGGAATTTCTTTAACCAGAGGGTGGTAAATCTGTGAAATTCATTGCCATAGACAGCTGTGGAGGCCAAGACATTGAGTGCTTTACTGAAGTGGTTGATAGGCTCTTGGTTAGGAAGGATGTCAAAGGTTATGGGGAGAAGGCAGCGGAATGGGGTTGTGAGGGAATAATAGATCAGCCATAATTGAATATTATAAATATCCTAAATCAATTTATATCTCTACCTTGAAGCAAATTTGATGTAGACAGGCTGATGTAGATTAATTGATTCTTCCAAATAATATGCAAATTTAGATTGGCAAGTGCAATTAGAGGAAAACAAATCTCAAATTATTTTGGCAGCAATTTCGTTCATATTGCAAAGTTGCTATTGTTATGTTCTGAATTATTTACCCGTTTGCATAACTGATTCCAAGCTCTATTGCATTTTAGAATTTAATTTATAGTGCTTGCAAAACAAAGTCTCCATTACAGCTTGAAAGTCTGCGTCTGATTTGACCTCAACTGCTAATGCAGTGGTTGCATGTTTTCCTTATGACTAAGTGTGTTCTTCGAGTGCTCCAGTTTCCTCACAAAACCCAAAATCCATACTAGTTGTAGGTTAAATAACAATTGCAAATTGCATTTCTATGCAGGTAGATGGAAAAATTACCGGCGGATGTGGGAGAGACCAGGTTACAGGTAATTAACTGAAGGAATGATGAGATTGCTCTGACAGTTGCCATAAGAAACCCTGCACCTATTGTGAGAAAATAGGATAATAAAATGAGTATCATATGATATCTAAAGTCCATCATGCATGCTCTGTCATATGTTGAAGCAATCCAACAATAATATAATTTATATTGCATTTTGAACATCTTAGGACACTTTATTGGAGAGTCATCAAACAAAGTTTGAAATAGGCATACTAAAGAAATGATCAAAGAGGAAGATTCAAGACGCACCTTGTTGAAAGAGAGGTTTAGGGAAGATCGCATACACTTTGTGCTTTGGCACTGTGTTGCTAATGGGGGAATGGCTCAGTTTGGATTTGTTCAAGGCCCGAATGGGAGGAATGCAGGTATTGTGGAGAGTTGTACGACTGAAGGAGATAACAGATACCACGGATGAATTTGAAAACAGGAATGAAAGCTTAAAATAAAGGGCCATTGCTCAAGCAGGAACTTAAATGTGTGTCATAATGCACAACAGTGACAAGTGAATGCATGGAATCATACAGCAGGGAAACAGGCCCTTCGGCCCAACATCCCCATGCTGACCCAGATGCCCCGTCAACACTAGTCCCATCTGCTTGCTTTCGTCCCATATCTCTCTAAACCTTTCCTATCCATGTAATTGTCCATTATATTTTAAATGTTGCTATAGTACTTGCCACAATTACCTCATTTGGCCGCTCATTCCATAAACCCCCACCCTCTTGTGTGAAAAAGCTGTCCCTCAGGTTCCTATTAAATGTTTTCCCTCTCATCTTAAACGTATGTATTCTTGTTTTTCAGTCTCCTAATCTGAATAACTACTGTGCATTACCCTATCTATTCACCTCATGATCTTATACACCTCGATAAGATCACCACTCAGCCTCCTACACTCCAAGAAATGTAGACCTAGCCTGCCCAATCTCCCCCTCTAACTCAGCTCAAGTCTTGGCAACATCCTTGTAAATCTTCTCTGCACTCTTTCCAGCATAACAAGATCCTTCCTATAGCAGGGTGACCAAAATTGAACACGTCAATGCAGCCTCTCCAATATGTTGCACAACTGTAACATAACACCCCAACTTCTATGCTCAGTAATGCACACTGACTTATGAAGGCCAATGCACCTAGATTCCTTGACCACTCTATCCACTTGTGATGCCAGTTTCAATGAAGTATGCACCTGCACTCCTAGATCCCTTTGCTCTACAACACTCTACAAGGGCCTGCCATTTACTTTGTAGGACCTACCTGGGTTGATTTCCCCAAATGTGACACCTCACATTCATCTGCCCACTTGATCAAGATCCTGCAGCAAGTTTTGATACCCATCTTTGCTATCTATGATACCACATACTTTAGTGCCATCTGCAAACTTATTAATCATGTATCTTAGAGCATGTTTGACAACTGAGCAATAAAGTCTCAGATAGTCTTGTGCTTACAGTAGGGTAAGAGTAGGGTGCTAAAATAATCATATCTATAGGCTCTACCATCCTCAGCTGCAGTGTCGGATGATATTATGTAAATGGAAACAGGTCACCTTAATGATATAATGTGGTGCAAAACTGAACTCGCTATCAGATATGACACCCCTGGTTTGCAGGCAATCTAAATTACTCTGTTGATGTGGCAATGGGTTAGCATTAGTATCCAGGAAATTAAATTTGCAGTTATTATCATGTGTTAATGTTCCATCTGTGTAGATTTGTTAATTATGAAAGGACCAATTAAGTTTGTATCAAAAATATATTTTATTCTGAACTAGAAAAGTGCAGACATTGAAATTTTGGTTACATTTCTCAAATGGTACAACAACTGTTCAAAAACAAAAATAATCAAACAGTCATTTTGTCAAATCTATAACTACAATAATCAAAGATAATTAAAAATAAATCTTGATTTTAAATCTGTTGATCATGGAAGGGTTTCCACTTCATCTTTATGGTCTCTCAATATCCATTTTGCAAGGCCAACAAACAACACAAGGCACATTTAAATTAACTTAGACAACTGTACACATATATACATTATTTACAATATTACAGCTAACAGTGTACAAGCAATGCAGTTTCAAAATCTAGGCTGAGTGCTGTGACATGTTTTTTATTCTCTCATCACCATGTCAGTGTTTTCCTCTGTTTTATGCAGTGAGCTTTGCAGCTGAGAGGGTAAATCTTTCCAGTTACGTGGCATTGGATCAATTGCATAGTTTAGGCCATATCGCCCATCATTTTCCTGTAATACAAGGACTGGAAGATGTCATTGTCCATGGGGCAGTTATAGTGGCAGGCGCAGGTCTTGATGAACATCATCTTCTTCTTCATGAGTTCTCCATTAGGACATTTGAACTCGACGGGTAGGGTAGCGGTTCTGTGCGGGGTGCAGCATCGGCCATCGGTACAGACGCCACAGAATTTGGTTCTGTAGGACTTCACGCTGGTACAGCCAGAGAATTCAAACTTGGTGGGTCTGTAAACCTTTGGAGTGCGGATACATCTTTTACCTCTCTGTGGGAGGAATGACAAAAAATGAAGTCCAATTACAAAAGAGTAAACTTGGAACAAATGCGAAGAGAACTCAAAAAAAATTCCCAGTTTTTAATCTGCTGATGGAGCAAGGTTTTGTTTTTACCTTTATGGTCTCTTTTATGTTCATTTCACAAGGCCGGACAATGCAAAGTCTGGACTGTTTCTCCAGTCTGCACTCTCTGTTCTCATTGGTTACCCGGGTAGAGATGCCCATCCCACAGGTTTTAGAGCAGGCACTCCACTCAGTGGTCTGCATGAGGCAGTTGGCACGGAACATGGATGGGTCAGGCCCATAGGTCTCCTCTTCCCTGTAAGCTGGAGTGAAGAAGATGAAAAATAAGTCAACTCTCCTCCATAACATTGCACGTCAGAAGCAGTGACTGTAGAACAACATCAACAATTGTTCACCTGTTTCCTTCAAATTGTCCAAGTTAGTTAAATATATTTTAATGATTGAAAAATATCAACTCATTAAAAATGTTATACTATAATGACTTAAGAATCTATGATTTAGCTCAGTTAATCCTGTTGTGGAATTTTTAATTTTCTCGTACGATTTTAACTTGATCTAATTGTTACAAACATTGGCCTGATTTAATTAATTTATCCAAATCAATTTTCTATAATAATGATAGTGTAATAGGCATCTCTTTGGAGTTGATGCTTGATAATTGACAAATATCTTACCTGCCAGCACAGGCCCAAATACAGCGTCGTGAGTGGGTTGTTCACAGATCCACTCCTCACAGCATTTGCCAGGTACTTTGACCTTCTTGGGTAGTGGACAATCTGGGCTGGCCAGACGGATGCTGGGGCTGCAGATAGGGATGCAGCCCAGAGAACCATCCATGCAGGTGCAACTGTACTTGCAGCCGTTCTGAAAAGTCTCACCGCTCTTGTACACAACGCCATCCATCATGCAAGGAGCTCCATCCTTGGCTGCAAGAGACCACAAATGATATCTCCATAAGCTATTTAGTTTGACCAACAAAACATTGCACTGATAATACATGCTGGTGGGGTGAAAGTGCTGCAATTTCACTTCACTTCTTGATTAATAGGGGCATCAAAGTTCATGGGGAGAAGGCAGGAGAATAGGGTTAAGGTAAAAAATAGATGAGTCATGATTGAATGGTGCAGTAGACTCGATGGGCTGAATGGCCTAATTCTGCTCCCATGTTTTATGGCCGAGATTCAGTATAACTTCAGATGCAGAGATTAACTTGTTCATTGGTTTGGGCACAATATGTAAATTAATTTTCTAGATCACAGAAAAGAACAGAAGGAAAAAAGCATCCAATTCCTACAGCTGCAAGAGTATGTGCATATTAAAGCTCACTTCGATGATATTTAAATCTGCAGAATATAAAATGCTCTTCACCACTTTTTCTGAATGCGCGGCATTTTTCCCCTCTTTATTTCAGCTACACGGGGTTCTGTATAAATGCCCTCCCTCGGTTGCCCCTGGAACACAGTGGAACATAGTGCGTGTAGATGGTGGGTGGAGGGCTGCCGCCGACTCTTACCTGCGCAAACACCGACCGTGGCGTAGGTGGCGTATCCGAAGTCGCAGAATAGGTCCTTGTGGTGATCGCAGGGCTGTCGCCGGGAGCACACCTCACCCACTTGCTTGGCACAGACCCGACAACATCCGCAGCCGTCCGTGATCAGGGAGACTCCGGGAGTGCAGACAGGTGTCTGCACCGGGCAGTTGCAGGGAGCTTGACATTCATCGGCAGAGGCCTGTAAAGCACAGATCACATCAGTTAGAAACAAACCTTGCATCCTGCAGATGGATGACACAGGCCGAGCAACCTGGATTGCAACTTCTACTAAATAACGTTAAAATCATGAGTAAATCAGCGTGGATATTTCAATTGCAGATCTTTTAAATCTGCAAGAAAAATACGAAATTGCGGAAATACTCAGCACATCAGACAGTTTCTCTTGTTCCTTTCTCATTAGATGCTGGTTGATCTGCTGGGTATTTATTTCCCCCTCTTGCTTGCACGCAGGGCGAGGCGAGTTTTCGCTTCGCAGCCTGCGTCTGATGGATATTTCCTCGACCTCTGTAAGCGCAGAGAGTAACTCACCAAACAAGCCAGTGTCATCAGTAGGAATGGTGCAAAGTTAACGTTCTTCAGTACAGCAAACATTTTGTTTCGCACTGGAGTTTTCTCTTCTTCCACTTGTAAGCTGTTGCAAACGGGGTCAGTCTTCAGAGCCTTGCTCTTGCTGTTCTCTGTGTCTCTGTCTCGAACAGTTTGTGTGTGCTGTACGGCTGAAACGACGGCTTTTTATCCTGTCCTGGCAGGGCTGACGTAAGCAGGCGGCCGCCCATGCCAAGCAGACTTGCCTTTGGATCAACACCAACATTCCTGGGCAGCTTCGCAGTTCCTGCCTCACACCGGATTGTATCTGACCTCTTGACACAGCGCATACCTCCAGGCCCGGCGCGTTTCAAAATAAGAGCGGCGCTGCCAGGCAGCGAGCGACGCGAGAGACATGGGCTTGGGTCTGGGGACTTGCCTCTGCTCAAATGCCCACAATCGCTGTTTCAATGTGAAACACCCTGCACTTGAAACAGAACGCACCCATGGTGTGTTCAGCACGTTGGCGAGAGGGTGGAATATGAAATGCATACCAATTCAAACGTCCAACTATCTATTTCATTTCACGCCAAGGAATGCATTTATTACATTAAATTTAAAGCATTCGTCGAATATAAAGTGTTGGAGCAGCGAACATTGGCAGAGGAGTGGCAAGGGGGTTGTTATGTCTACTGAAGTTTCCAAGATCGCACAAGAACGTGTTGGAATGTCGTGCTTTTTTTTGATTATTTTTATTTTCCACTGCCCGATCAGATATTAGACAAGTTTCAGACAGCCAAGATTGCAGGAAAGCGGCTAGACGATGTGTGTGTATACATCAGGACGTGCACCTTCCCCCCCCCCCCCCCGGGTCGTGATCCTAGACGTGTATTGCGAGTTTCAGATCTGGCAGCTGTACTCGGAAATTAAGAGGAAAATGAACGAGTGACGGCTCGCAACCACATCAACAAGTCGAGGGAATGTTAACATCAGTCAGTCTGAGAACAGGCTGGCTGTCGATTTGTGGCGGCCTCTGCTCCGGCTCTGCCCTCGACAAGGGGTTTTAGTAATAATATCAGAATAAATAGCTCAGACCTAACTGTCAAACCCAACTTCATTTTGGAAAGACAGAAAAAGGTATCTGGACAGGTAGTTGAATGATTCAATGATATTTCATTGTCACATGTAAAATGAAATGCTTTGTTTTTTCGTACAATCCAGTATAATCATGTAGAACGCCTATCCCAAACAGTACACGTCCGTGGCCACGTTTTGAATGAGCAAGGCATAGAGAAAGGCACAACGATTTGCAGATGCTGGAATCTTGAGCAAAAAAACATAAAGTGCTGGAGTAACCCAACACGTCAGGCATCATATCTGGAGTATCGTGTAGGCGATGGTTCGGTTCGGGACCCTTCATCAGACTTATTATCGTGGGGGGAGAACGAGGTGCGAATGGGTGTAAGAGGGTTGGGGGGGGGGGGTGGGGGGTGGGGAGTGGGGTGAAAGGAGTACAGGATATGGAAATAATGCAGGCAATTGAGATTAGTATGGATAGGCATGTTGGTTGGCATAGATGTAGTTGGGCCAAATAACCTATTTCTGTGCCACAAACTCTATGACTCTAAAGGACACTCCAAAATCGCTTTTGGGTCCATGTACGGGTTGTTTCAGATGACCTATGATCTAAATATCTTATACTAGGTGCGCAGTAGCAACAATGTAATCACATCACTACATTATCACAGAAGTGAGTGTGGCACAGAAGGCAAATTCCTCCAGAATAGACAGAGCTAGATAAAGAGTTTGGTTCAAGTGATGTTTTTGTTTAAGTAAGGAGCTTTCTGGGGCAAAAGATTGAGGAAGGAATTTCCGTGCCACAATTGCTTGAGACACACCAGGCTGAAGAGATAGGGTTTGGACAAGGAAAAGCAGAGTGCTGGAAAGCTGAAAGGGATCACAGCGAAAATGGAGAGTGAAGCTGGTCAGGTTATTGAACAAAATGAGAATGTAATCTATAGGAGAATGAAGTCAATGTGGTTAACGAACAAAATATAAAAGATGGACCAAGGTTTGATAGATTGTATTCAGCAAGATATTGCATGAACTGAATCTCATAGAAGCAGATAAAGAAATCATCTAGAAATGTTCATACAGCCACTAACAAAGGCCCTCTTGAAGGTTTTAGTTGAGGGCCAAAGGCAGAGGCGTTACCAAGGTGGAAATAGGTGGTCTTTGAGGGGAATTGGGTTTCAAAGTGATGTCCACTGATATTGACATAAATATATTTAAAATATAAAAAAGATGGCACTTGATCTTATGCTTAATGAATAGTATTTAATGCAAAACATATAACCAAATATAAATAATTAAGGGAAGTTAAACAGGAGGATGATCACTATGCAAATACACAGTCAGGACCATTTAATACATGATATATTGGGCGAGGGACTGGATGAGTGGGCAAGGTACCAAATATGAAATTACATCAATTATTTGATGTGTTTTCAGAATAAGATTCAAGTAACAAGGAAAGGGTGATTCTTGGTGGTTGACATATTTCCAAAGTACATTCAGTACTCGAACAAAAGGGTTAATATACATCTTGTTCATTCAATGATATTTCACAGTGGATAAACGTGACATTATATTACAACTTGTTCACCCCCCCGTGCAAAGAAGGGCAGGGAATTCTTGCAGCAACCAGGCTAAAATCCATCATTCAACCATGAGAAATCTCTTGGCAATTATCTAATTTCCTGTTTGCAGGATCTTGCTGAGTTCAGAGTGGCTGTCTTGTTTGCCTCTACTGACTACACTACTGAAATACCCTTAGATTCTGAAACATTTTAAGTTTTCTAAGGCAATGAAGGGTAAATGAAAAACAAGGTAAAATACTGGGATGAGATAAAAGGCAAATTAATTTAAGATAGCCACACATCTCATTTTTAACTGAAGAAGGGTCTCAACCCGAAATGTCACCCATTCCTTCTCTCCAGAGATGCTGCCTGTCTTGCTGAGTTAATCCAGCATTTTGTGTCTATCTTAATTTTACACCGTCTTGTATTAATAACTGTTTGTTTAAAAAAAAGAAATCAATTTAATTTTGAAGACACCGTTGAATGTTAAAGACATGTTTGAATTTGAAAATACTGTAAATCCAATTTATGGATGGATTGACTGGAGTCTTGGCCAGATTAAGATTAAATTTGTACTGATTGGTTACATGGCAGACACGATTGAAGGTGTTTATTCTACTTATGCACATGCAATATAATGGAGTTGGCAGTTGGGTGAAATGTGTGATTAATGTGCTGCCATAAACTGGAAGTGCTGGTTGCCATTGGTATCGTTTGATGTACCCTTTGTAGTACAGACCTCCTGTTTTTTAGAGGTGGTGCCAAACTCCTGTACATGGGTTTCTGCCTCTGACCAAAAACACACCTGAACAAATTTTTTAAACTAAAGTGCAGCTGATTCTGTTTGGATGTCTGACTATCAGAAGACAGAATGGTTAAGCAACAAGGAAAGGTCCCTGGATATTACTGGTGCAAATGTTGTCTTGGATTTGAGGAAAATATGCAACCCGACTGATTATGCACAGTAAACGAGCTCCAAATTGAAAATGGAGAAACACGTGAGCAGATGTAGCAATATAACCATATAACCATATAACAATTACAGCACGGAAACAGGCCCTCTCGGCCCTTCCAGTCCGTGCCGACCATTTATTTTCCCCTAGTCCCATCTACCTGCACTCAGACCATACCCCTCCATTCCCTTCCCGTCCATATACCTATCCACTTTGCTTTTAAATGTTAAAATCGATCCTGTCTCCACCACTTCTGCAGGAAGATCATTCCACACAGCCACCACTCTCTGAGTAAAGCAGTTCCCCCTCATATTACCCCTAAACTTCTGTCCCTTAATTTTCATGTCATGCCCTCTTGTTTGAATCTTCCCTACCCTCAATGGGAAAAGCTTATCCATGTCAACTCTGTCTATCCCTTTCATCATTTTAAATACCTCAATCAAGTCCCCCCTTAACCTTCTGCGCTCCAAAGAATAAAGACCTAACTTGTTCAACCTTAATTTTATATCTTAAATCCAATTTATGGATGGATTGACTGGAGTCTTGGCCAATATCTTATCAATATCAATATCAATATCAATATCAATTTCAATATCTTAATTTTACCAAAGCATTGACTATATTATTGATCATTTATGCATTGATGTTATACATTTATTGCAGACTGTACAATTTGAGCACAAATGTACTCCAGGAAGTGCAAATTCCAGGTGAGAATTAGATGTGATCTTATATTCCAAATAAGATTAGTTTTGCACCAAGTACAATGCGAGTTTCATGTTAGGAAGAAACCTTTTGAACAAACATACCTTTCTTCTGAAATGGTTGTCACAACCAGCTAAATGAGATTACTAAATGATTTGTGAAGGGACTACAGCTAGAGGTACACAGCATTATTTAAAAAATTTAAAAACGTAAACATTTCTGGCCGTTTTTGTTGATAATTGGCTGGTAACATTTGTACCAAATAATTGATGGGCAAATATAATTCCCACCACAGAACGAGATAATCCTGACGTAATCTAGCCTTAAACATAATGCCATTTAGAATGGCAAAAGCTACAATAGTGAAGGAACAGCATGGGCTGCGAATCTGGTTATCTAGTCCCTAAAGGGCCTTTCCCACCAGCATGTGACTGCATGCGGCGAGCGCGACCTAACATGATCGCTTGAGCCATACGGCTTTGCGGGGCTGGTCCCACTTCGATCGCTGGAGCCGTATGGAGTTGTGCGGTGCTGGTCCCGACATCGCGCGGGGCTCTGAAAAACGTACATTGCTCAAAAGGCCCGCAGCCGCATCGAGCCGTACACAGCGTCTTGACGGCGTACGGCTAGCGCGTAGCGTTGCGCGATGACGTCACCGCCCGGCATGCCGTTGCATGATGACGTCACCTCCAGAATCCGTGCGACGTCCAAATTCAGTCGGCCAGCCTCCTGCCCAGCTGATTGGTGAGTATGATGTCGGGACCAGCTCCATACGGCTCCGCGGTTGGAAGTGGGACCGGCCCCGCGAGGCCGTACGCCTCAAGCCGCCACGTTTGGTCGCGCTCGCCGCATGCAGTCTCATGCTGGTGGGACAGGCCCTTAAGCCCTTTTCACCACTTTGGAAAAGCATTGGAAAAGTGTGACCTAACTCTATATACCTGCCTTAGCACCATTATCTATATTTAACAAAACTCTATCAAGTTCATATTTAAAATTAACAGTAATTAGCAATTATTACCATTTGTAAAGACAGTTCCTAACTTCATCCTTTGTGCAGGGAATTATTTCTTGTTTTCATTTGCAAATGTCCTGTTTCTAAATTTTAGCATAAATAATAGCGTTAATAGCATACTAGGCGAAGTCTAGCCAAGGCTTTGTACAGCCGCAGCATAACATCCACACCTTCCCAGTCCTCTGGTTATATGTGTAATATGTAAACATCACCTGACATTTTTTCAAATTATGTATCATCCTGAAAATGACATAATCTTGGTTTCTTCATCATTTCACAATGTTCCTTAAATTTCCCTCCCCTCAAATAGTGAGAGTTTTATTATGAGAGACAAGGAAGTTATACAAAAATATCATCTGTACTACATTACTGGGGTAGATCTCCAGAAAAACAGTTTGAGAGATAACTCCAGTGAAAAAAATGCGAAATTCTATCCACATCAATGATCCGTAACTTGGACAAAATTGAATGGTTAGATGGGTGAAATGACCATCTCCTATTTCACATTGCCAAAGGCCCATTCAGCAGGGCATAACTGACACTCCTTGATCATAGAAACCTGCACCTTCGACTAACATATAATTATGTCTCATGATTTGTCTGCAGAGATGTTCTCAGGCTATTTGATATTTACCTACAAATGCAGTCCATCAAATGTTCAGTACTCTGGACTGGGACTCAATTCCGGTTATTGCCAGCAGAGGGCAATCAGTTTAGAACACACGTACACAAATACTACATGGATGAAAAAAATATTTAGTTTTATGCAGATGTATGATTTTCTTAGGGAAAATATATTGAGCTGCTCAGAGCAAGTCAGAGAATGTGACAGCTTGTGTTGTTTCTAAGATCACCTGACCTTGCAAATTAAAGTATTCGAATCACAGAATCATGTAGCATGGAAACAGGCCCTTCCGTCCAACTTGTCTATGTCAACCACCCTGATCCATATCCCTCTAAACCTTTCATGTCCTTGTACCTATCCAAATGTCATTTAAATATTGTTACGATATCTGGTACTTGATTCTCCAATCTTGGGAAAAAGATGTGCTCCTCTCTATCTATCCTCCAAAAGGACGCTCACTGGCTCTTCATAGGGGCCCTGACCTGAAACATCACCTATCCATTTCTCCAGGGATGCTGCCTAACCCGCTGAGTTATTTCCGCATTTTGTGTCTTTCCTTGGTGAACCAGCATCTACAGTTCCTTGTTTCTACAGGATAATTCTAGCTTTGTAAGATTAACTCCACAAATGCTACATTTTGACCAGATGTAATACATAATCTTCAAACTTCTAATTTGTTATTTTCCTTTGTGATCACCAAAGTAATCACAGGGTGCGCATTATCTTTTGTTGCAGTTCTAACTAAAATACCTTTCCGTAGTTAAACATTTCTTTGTTGCAATACTTAGTGACCTTGTATGGCACATTATTCTCACTGCCAAGTCTTCAGATAAATAAATGCACCCCAGACTCCATTGTCCTGCTAACAGTGGCATTGCTGTGTTGTGCAGACAGAGGCTTCAACCCCATCTCTTGAAAATTGTTACTTTAATGGCAACCATCCAGACCCCTACCCACACATACAAAACAAAATAAATGTGTTTTAAGATCTCTCACACAAATCCGCACTGGATTTAACTTTTTAATGTGCAATTTATTGCTTTGTTCATTCAGTTAATAGATCAATCATGTGCAGCACCATGTGATGGATCAATTTTAGGTCAAAGTTGAAGCATCGTTCATTAAATGGAGGAAAGATGTAACTGTTTTCTTGAAGAAAACTGTTTTCACATTTGCTCTAACCAATCTGCTTAATTATTGATTGCAATTGATTAATGGAAATGGTTTTGCTCAATCTCCCCACATTTTTCTAACATTCCAGGGTGGGAATATTAAAGACTAGGGAGTCATAGTTTGAATGTGGAGGAGTGAAGCTTGCAGGAGATGTGCGGGCCAAGTTTATTACACAGAAGGTGCCTGGTGTGTGCAGCCAGGGATGGTGGGTACCTGGAGTGTGCTGCCAGGGGTGGTGGTGGCGGCATAAACAGTAGTAGCATTTAAGAAGCTTTTTGGATAGACACATGGATGTGCAGAAAATAGAGGTGCTGTATGTGGATTATGTGCAAGCAGATAAAATTTGTTTATCTTAGCACTAGTGGGCCGAAGGACCAGTTCCACTGCTGTACTGTTTTATGTTCTATGCTGTTATCTTTTCAGTCAGAGGATTATTGAGGTTTTTGAATTAATTGAACCTATAATCTGTATTCCAGATATTTATTAAGAGAATGCAAACCTTTTTCCACTATTCTATACTAACACAACCTCCATTCCCCAACCACCAATGTTTTGCGATTTTTCTGCAGAATATTCCCAATATTTGCTTATTTTTATTATTTAAATACAATTAGCTATGGCTTAAGCATGCATTTATGCCATTTTGCTTCTTTAACTCATCATGTAAATACATTTCTCCAACCTCATAACTTTCTGACAATATTAATTTAAAATTAATAGTTCCTCATTACAAATTCCCTGACCCCAAAAAATTATCTTCATATACTATTAAAAGGTACGTTGGTGATTGCAGTATATATTTTTGTTTTCAGCTCAGTGACAAAGTTCTGGGATAGAGTCCCGGAGAGATAGAGAGATACAGCTCAGGAACAGGACCTCCAGCCCACCGACCACATTTGAATTAATCCTGCACTAATACCATTATTTATTTTTCCTACATTGTTTCCTACATCTACATCCTACATTGGATTTAAGAGAGAGTTGGATAGAGCTCTAGGGGCTAGTGGAGTCAAGGGATATGGGGAGAAGGCAGGCACGGGTTATTGATAGCAGACGATCAGCCATGATCACAATGAATGGCGGTGCTGGCTCGAAGGGCTGAATGGCCTCCTCCTGCACCTATTTTCTATGTTTCTATGTTTCTACATTCTCCCAGATTCTACCACTGCCCTACACAGTAAGGAAAATATACAGTGGCCAATAAACCTACTGACCAGCATATGAGGATTTAACCTGGGTACTTTTGTTTCTCCCTACATCTCATATATGTGCTATTCGGTAGGTTATTGACCTCTATAAATCTGCCCTACTATTTAGGTGCCTTGTAGAGTCTGGAGGAAGTTGATGGTAATATGGTGAGAATAAAACTACAGGGAAAATTAGTGTGAAGAAGGATTGCTTTGTGAACGCCATGAATTCAGTGGGCCACAATGGTCTCCTTATATGCTATAGCAAAATAGTTTAGTTTGGTTTAATTTAGTTTAGTTTCCCATTGGCAAAAGGTCCAGAAGTGTGAAAATGCACACCTCCAGATTCAGGGACAGTTTCTTCCCAGCTGTCATCAGACAACTGAATCATCCTACCACAACTAGAGAGCAGTCCTAAACTACTATCTCCCTCATTCGTGACCCTCAAACTATCTTTGATCTGACTCTACTGGCTTTACCTTGCACTAAACATTATTCCCTTATCATGTATCAAAACACTGTAAATGGTTTGATTGTAATCAAGCATTGTCTTTCCACTGACTGGTTAGCATGCAACCAAAGGTTTTCACTGTACCTCAGTAAACGTGACAATAAACTAGACTAATCTGAACTAGTTTATTAGTCTGAACTAGTCTGAACAAGGGTCTTGACTCGAAACGCTACCCATTCCATCTCTCCAGAGATGCTAAGTTACACCAGCATTTTGTGTCTGCCTTTGATTTAAACCAGCATCTGCAGTTCTTTCCTCCACATGAACTAGTTTAAATTGTCATGTGTGCCGAGATTCAGTGAGGGTCTCGACCCGAAACGTCGCCTATCTCCTTCGCTCCTTAGATGCTGCTGCACCCGCTGAGTTTCTCCAGCTTTTTGTGTAACCTTCAGTGAAAAGTGTTTGTTTGCATGCTATCCAGTCAAAAGAAAACTATACATGAATTAAATCAAATACAATCAAATACGTCACATAAAACAAATAGTCCCTCATCATTTTCGCCACCTCCAATGTGACGCCACCACTTGCCACATCTTCCCATCTCCCCTCCCTGTCTGCTTTCCGCAAAGACCGCTCCCTCCATAACCCCCTGGTCAATTCTCCCCTTCCCACCCGCACCACCCCCTTCCCTCCCCGGTCACTTTCCCTTGCAACCGCAAGAGATGCTACACGTGTCGCTTTACCGCCCCCCCTCGACTCCATTCAAGGACCCAAGCAGCCGTTCCAGGTGCGACAGAGGTTCGCCTGAACCTCCTCCAACCTCATCTATTGCATCCGCTGCTCTAGATGTCAGCTGATCTACATCGGTGAGACCAAGCGTAGGCTTGGCGATCATTTCGCCGAACAACTCCGCTCAGTCCGCATTAACCAACCCAATCTCACTGTGGCTCAGCACTTCAACTCCCCCTCGCATTCCGAATCCAACCTTTCTGTCCTGGGTCTCCTCCATTGCCACAGTGAACACCACTGAAAACTGGAGGAGCAGCACCTCATATTCCGCATGGGCAGTCTGCACCCCATTAGCCTGAACATTGACTTCTCCAATTTTCGGTAGCCCTTGCTGTCTCCTCCCCTTCCCAGCTCTCCCTCAGCCCTCTGGCTTCTCCTCTTCCTTTCTTCTTCCCGCCCCCCCCACCCTGCATCAGTCTGAAGAAGGGTTTCGGCCCGAAACGTTGCCTATTTCCTTCGCTCCACAGATGCTGCCGCGCCCGCTGAGTTTCTCCAGCATTTCTGTCTACCATGAATAAATTCAAGCTGTCCACACTGCACAGATAAAGGATAAAGAGTGCAACATTTAGTGCAAAGATATAACAATGAAGTCCACTAAAGTCCCATTAAAGAAGGTTCACAGCTCTCATTGATGGGAGGTCAAGACCACCCTCCAGCTTATGAGAGGACTGTTCGGATGCCTGATAATATCTGGAAAGAAACTGTTCTTGAATCGGGAGGTATAGGTTTTCAAACTTCTGTATCTCCTGCCTGATGGGAGAGTGGAGAAGAAGGAGTGAATGTGATGAAACTGGTCCTTGATTAAGCTGGTAGCTTGCCGAGGCAGTGTGAAGTGTAGATAAAGTCGATGGAAGGGAGGCTGGTTTGTGTGATAGTCTGGGCTATGTCCACAACTTTGCGATTTCTTGCAGTCTTGGATGAAGCTGTCCCCAAACCAGGCTGCATGCATTAAGAGGTCGGTGAGGCTTCTTGGAGACATGCTGAACATCCTAAGCATTCTAAGGAAGTAGAGGCGTAGTGTGCTTTCTTCACCATAGCTTCAAAGTGGCTGGTCCAGGACACATTGCTAGTAATATTTATTCCTAGGAACTTGAAGCTTTTGACCATTTCTTCTTTGGCACCATCAAATACTTTGGGGTGTGTGTATTGCATTGTGCACAAAATATTAAAAATATGGAATATGGAAGAATTTCTGGTACAGTCATTTAAAAATATATATATTTGAGAGGTGAAAGTAAGCTGTTAAAGAAGGAACTGCAGATGCTGGAAAATCGAGGGTACACAAATTGCTGGAGAAACTCAGTGGGTGCAGCAGCATCTATGGAGTGAAGGAGATAGGCAACATTTTGGGCAGAAACCCTTCTTCAGACTTCTTCAGTCTGAAGAAGGGTTTCGGCCCGAAACGTTGCCTATCTCCTTCACTCCATAGATGCTGCTGCACATGCTGAGTTTCTCCAGCATTAGGTGAAAGTAAGCTGTTCCTTGACAGTATAGTGTAATAGTAAGGAAGAGAGGTGGCACAGTGGCTCAGCTCGCAGAGCCGCTGCCTCACAGTGCTAGAGATCCGGGCTCGAAACTAACCTCAGGTGCTGCCCGTGTGGAGTTTGCACGTTTTCCTTGTGAGCGCGGGGTTTCCTCTGGATGCTCCGGTTTCCTCCCACATCCCAAAGAGATATGGATATTCTTAAGGATAAGGGGGAAATCCTTTAGGACCGAGATGAGAAGGAATTTTTTCACACAGAGAGTGGTGGGTCTCTGGAACTCTCTGCCACAGAGGGTAGTTGAGGCCAGTTCATTGGCTATATTTAAGAGGGAGTTAGATGTGGCCCTTGTGGCTAAGGGGATCAGAGGGTATGGAGAGAAGGCAGGTACGGAATACTGAGTTGGATGATCAGCCATGATCATATTGAATGGCGGTGCAGGCTCGAAGGGCCGAATGGCCTACTCCTGCACCTAATTTCTATGTTTCTATGTTTCTATATGTGTTTGTAGATTGATTAGCCTCTGCAAAAAATGCCCTTAGTGTGCTGGAAGTGGATGAGAAAGTGGGATACCATAGAAATAGTGTGAATGGGTGATCGTTTGTCGGCGTGGACTAAGCACGTTGAAGGGCCTGTTTCTATGCTGTATCACTTAAACTAAAAGAAATGGTTTAGTACAATGCTACCTGTATGCATTTTGGGCTGTTTTCACCCCGAGCTATAATATTACAGGAGATCCAACATTCTGAAGTAGCCACTCCTGAATGATATTTTGTAGTGTTCTTTTGTGCAGCTCCATGAAGATAAAGGAATACTTTGGCCAGACGCACTGTCATGACTTGATACATTGCCAGAGGTTGAATTAGTCTCAGATTATAATTACATTCCCTGGCTTCAACTGAGCTCACAGTAACACCACTCCTTGGCATGAAAAATCTATTTCACAAACAGCATGAAAATCATTAGTAGGGCAGGACATTTAAACATTGTAATTTGAGGAGTTAACCTTCTTAAGTAAATATCAATTCACATTATTAATATGTCATTGCACCGTGATCCTTGGAACTAAGAATTTCCTGCTGACAAAATCACTTCAATAATTTGATTCTGGATATCAGGAATGTAAGTAGCAAGGAAAAATTAAGGAGATTGAATGTATTTCGTTTTTGAAAAGGCTTTGATGTGATCTAAGTAGCTTTCAAAGATATGAATTGAATTGAATTGAAAAATATTAGTCCAGGAAAAATCTGTTCACAGTGGAGAAAATTTAAACTATCAGAAAGCAGAAGCCAAAAATAACAACTTAAGGGTAAGATTCAGCCTTAAAGGGTAATGGAGATGTTGACAATGTGCCAAGGAAATTAATTTGAAGGTTTAATACATTTTTGGATAAATGGAGGGATGCACAAGAAAACAAAGAGGTTTGACTTGTTTGAATGAATATGAATACTCTTGACAGCCTGATTAACAATATCAGTTGATCTTTGATAATGTTACCTGCCTTTTTAGGGAAGTGCTCTCACTGCACGACTATATAGGTCACCAGCATACTAAACATATATGGCACTATCTCTTCACAGGCATCCTGGGTGCCTCTGTGATATTAACCAAGTGGTACTGTGGCTGTGCATGCAATAAGTTCTGGAAGCTCCTTTCAGAGAAGACTGTATAGCCATCGCATCAGAGATGTCGTGATATCGCAGCAAATGGAGCAATGATTGCAAGTTTTCTCCGGGCCCATAAAACAATTAAAACCATCTATATCACATTACATGCATGCAATGGAGATTGAAATGCTGCTCCTGATAGTTATCCAGCAATGTAACCTGTGACACTGGGCATGAGAAGCAAACAAGATGAAGCCTGGCAGTGATGATGAGAATGGCTTTAATACTCCCTGAAAGTCAGTTTACAGCCACTTGGCAGAATTGGCACAGGTACTCTGAAAATAAATCACACCATATGTTATTGGCTCACCAATAGAGAGGTCATTGAATGAGATAAGTCAAGATATTAAAATATGGTTATAGATATTCCAGAATAATGTACTTTTAACAATAGAATATGGGTCAGTCCAACCTATTGAAGCTAGTGCACCGGGAACTTCAGATGCCGAAATCTTGAATAAAATACTAAGTGCTGGAGGAACTCAACTTGTCAGGCAGCATCTGTAGCAGGAATGGATAGATGACATTTGGTTCGGGAGCTTTTTCAATTATTTAAAAAGACGCATCATCTGCTGCCCCAGGAGTGCTGGGTGTTTGCTGTGGAGATCACCATTGCTTCCAGTGGAGTCCCAGGTACTGTCCATCACCTGGAGTCTGGCTGCCAACACATTAGACAACGACAAACTGTACCAACAGTCAGATGCACTCACACCGTGGCTGTGGGCCACAACCACCCAATCCATTTGTTGTCAAAGACAGCACTGGCATTGAATGTTCATCAAAGACCTTGTCATTTGCAGACATTCAGAACACATTAAAATTGAATAACATTTTAAAAATAAACAAAACGTTAAAATTTTTGGTGCCCACAAATTCACATACAACGCAAAATAGACTTGAAAATGACACTTCTGCCAACATTTTAATTAACAATTTAATCAAATAAAAGCTCAACTCACCTTTCCCCGCAATTACCAATTTCTCCCAATCATTTTACGGGGTCAGTGTATTTGTACCAGGTTGGTTGGCACAGGGTCACCAGCAGATTTAGCAGCCCGAGAACTAGGAGATAAATAGAATATGATGTTGTGCCATGTTGAGTCTATCCCAATTGGAAACAAGCTCTTCGGCACATCATGTTCATATCACAATCAAGCCTTACCCTTACTAATCCCATTTTTCAGATCTTGGCACATAGCCTCTATGCCATGGCATTTCCAATGCTCATCTAAATACTTAATGGAATGTTATGAGCATACCTGCTTTCAATACTCACTCACATCGTTAGTTCCAGATCTTAAACTCATTCCATGTCTAATAATTCTTCCTCTTATCCCCTCTAAATCTCCTAACCCTTACCTTAAGCCTATGCTCTCAGGTCACAGACACCTCTTCTTTGGGGGAAGTTTCCCATGACCACCCTATCTATGCCCTTATAATTTTGTACACCTCAACTGGTCCCCCCGCAGCTTCCTCTGCTTCAAGGAAAACAAACCCAGCCGATCCAGTCTCCCCTCATACCTAAAACATTCCATCCTAGGCACCTTGGTCTTCTTCTTTCGTGACCATCTTCCGTGTTTCAAATGTTGACATCGCTGTCATCCTCCGTCCTGAAAATCGAGGGTAGACACAAAAGGCTGGAGTAACTCAGCGGGACAGACAGCATCTCTGGAGAGAAGGAATGGGTGCCGTTTCGAGTCGAGACCCTCTTCAGACTGGTTTCTGAAGGGTCTCGACCCAAAACGCCACCCATTCCTTCTTTCCAGAGATGTTGTCTGTCCCGCTGAGTTACTCCAGCATTTTGTGTCTTACATCTTGGTGAACCTCTCCAAACCTGCTCCCGTGCAAATCATATCCTTCCTATTGTGTGGCGATAAGAACTGCTTAAAGCATTCTTTCAGTTGCCTAGTTAATGTTTTATACAGTTGTACCATAACCTACCCACTCTTATATTTTATGCCCCACCTAATGAGTGCAAGTATCCATGTGTTTTCTTGACGTATCCAGGTTATTAATGTAAATAATATCCAGCGAGGATCCCACACTGATTTTTTGTGGCACACCATTGGTGACAGCTTTCCATTCACAAAACTGCCCTCAACCTCTTTGCCTCCAATTGTGGATCCAACTTATCCAATTGTCTTTGATGTCAGTCTTTGATGTCATGGGCTCTTATCTCCCATGTGGGACCACATCAAAAGCCCTGAAGATTTCATCAACTGCACTACCTCACATGTTGGTTTCCTCTTACATGCCTTTAGAATACATGAGGACTTTCCTGACAGTGCAGAGGTGTCTCCGAGGCTGGCCCATTGCTGAGCAGAAGGCCACACATTAGAAATGACGATCTTCTGGTTAATCTGTCAGCAGATCCAGGAAGATCTTAGAGGAACCATTCCCCAACATGGTACTCTCTTAAAAGCAAATATACCTGTTTGAGTGGTTTATAAATATGATGAAAAGATTTTAAAAAAAAACTTTCCTTAAACACAAGGACATATCTTGGATACTAAAAATACAAGGGCACATCTGTTTTCAATATACAATGGTATCACAAGACCTTCAAAATCAGGCAAAGTAATCTGAATAGCCCCAGTCAGTTAGGCTGAAATTCCATTCCACTGAGAAGGGATTATTCATTATGTTCTCATGAAGTTTCGCAAACAGAAGGAGATAAGTAACAAAATCTATAAATCTCATGACTTCACTGGTGGCAGCTTACAATTCTTCAGTACCTCTTGCACAACCTCATGGAAGCAAAAATGGTGAGGAGATTGTTTAATACACTGGCAAAAGACTGGTTTAATTAAATGTGCTGGTAAAACAAATAAAGGTTCTACACAGTGAAGTCTGAAATCTTCAGAATCTAAAGAAGGGACCCGACCAGAAACATTACCTATCCATATTATCCAGAGATGCTGCCTGATCTGCTGAGTTACTCCAGCATCTTGAGTCTTTTGTTTTGTAAACCAGCATCTGCAGTTAGATACAGAGATACATAGACAATAGTTGCAGGAGTAGGCCATTCGGCCCTTCGAGCCAGCACCGCTATTCAATATGATCATGGCTGATCATCCACAACAAGGCAGTTTCTGCCTTCCCCTATATCCCTTGATTCTGCTAGCCCTAAGAGCTCTATTTCTTTTGAATGCATCCAGTGAATCGGATCCACTGCCTTCTAAGGCAGAGAATTCCACAAATTCACAACTCTCTGTGTGAGAAGGTTTTTCCTCATAGAAACATAGAAAAATAGGTGCAGGAGTAGGCCATTCGGCCCTTCGAGCCTGCACCGCCATTCAATGTGATCATGGCTGATCATCCAACTCAGTATCCCGTACCTGCCTTCTCTCCATACCCCCTGATCCCTTTAGCCACAAGTTCCACATCTAACGCCCTCTTAAATATAGCCAATGAACTGGCCTTAACTACCTTCTGTGGCAGAGAATTCCAGAGACTCACCACTCTCTGTGTAAAGAATGTTTTCCTCATCTCGGTCCTAAAGGAATTCCCCCTTATCCTTAGACTGTGACCCCTTGTTCTGGACTCCCCCAACATCGGGAACAATCTTCCAGCATCTAGCTTGTCCAACCCCTAAAGAATTTTGTAAGTTTCTATAAGATCCCGCCTCAATCTTCTAAATTCCAGCGAGTACAAGCCGAGTCTATCCAATCTTTCCTCATATGAAAGTCCTGACATCCCAGGAATCAGTCTGGTGAATCTTCTCTGTACCCCCTCCATGGCAAGGATGTCTTTCCTCAGATTTGGAGACCAAAACTGTACGCAATACTCCAGGTGTGGCCTCACCAAAACCCTGTACAACTGCAGTAGAACCTCCCTGCTCCTATACTCAAACCTAATCATCTCATCTCAGTTCTAAATGGCCCACTCCTTATTCTTAAACTGTGGCCCCTGGCTCTGGACTCCCCCAACATCGGGACCATGTTTCCTGCTTCTAGCGTGTCCAATCCTTTAATAATTTAATATGTTTCTATAAGATCCCCTGTCATCCTTCTAAATTCCAGTGAACACAAGCCCAGTCGCTCCATTCTCTCAACTTATGACTGTCCCGCCATCCTGGGAATTAACCTCGTGAACCTACGTTGCACTCCCTCAATAGCAAGAATGTTCTTCCTGAAATTAGGAGACCAAAACTGCACACTATACTCCAGTTGTGGTCTCACCAGGGCCCTGTACAACTGAAGAAGGACCTCTTTGTTCTGATAGTCAACTCCTCTTGTTATGAAGGCCAACATGCCATTAGCTTTCTTCACTGCCTGTTGTACCTGTATGCTTACTTTCAGTGACTGATGTACTAGGACACCCAGGTCTCATTGTACTTCCCCTTTTCCTAACCTGACACCATTCAGATAATAGTCTGCCTTCCCTCTCTTACCTCCAGTAGATAACCTCACATTTATCCACACTATACGGCATCTGCCATGCATCTGCCCACTCGCCCAACCTGTCCAAGTCGCTCTGCATCCTCATTGCATTCTCTTCATAGTTCACACTGTCACCCAGATTTGTACCATCTGTAAATTTGCTAATGTTACTTTTAATTCCTTCATCTAAATCATTAACGTTTATTGTAAATAGCTGCGTCCCAGCACCGAGCGTTGCGGCACCCCACTAGTCACTGCCTGCCATTCTGAAAGGGACCCGTTAATGCCTACTCTTTGTTTCCTGTCTGCAAACCAATGTTCTATTCATGTCAATACCCTACCCCCAATCCCATGTGCTCTAATTTTGGCCACTAATCTCCTGTGTGGGACCTTATCATAGGCTTTCAGAAAGT
Source organism: Raja brachyura (assembly GCA_963514005.1). The sequence goes on from OY740785.1 coordinate 58,716,635, forward strand.
CCAGGTGCACTACATCCACTGGCTCTCCCTTGTCCATTTTATTTGTTACTTCCTCAAAAAATTCCAGAAGATTTGTCAAGCATGATTTCCCCTTCGTAAATACATGCTGACTCAGATCAATCCTGTTATCTTTGATAATCGATTCCAGCATCTTCTCCATCACCGATGTCAGGTTAACTGGTCTATAATTCCCTGCTTTCTCTCTCCATCCGTTCTTGAAAAGTGTGATAACATTAACAACTCTCCAATCCACTGGAACTGATCCAGAATCTATAGAACATTGGAAAATGATCATAAATTCGTCCACGATTTCTAGAGCCCCCCTCCTTTCTTCCCAGTACCATGGGATGAAGACCACCAGGCCCTTGGATTTATCAGCCTTCAGTCCCATCAGTCTTCCCAACACCATTTCCTGCCTAAAGTGAAATTCCTTCAGTTCCTCCGTCACCCTAGCTTCTCTGTCTCCTAGTACATCTGGTAGATTGTTTGTATCTTCCTTAGAGAAGACTCGTGCTAGCTCGAAGAGCCGAATGGCCTACCTCTGCACCTATTGTCTATTGTCTAATGAACCAAAGTACCCGTTCAACTTGTCTGCCATTTCTTTGTTCCCCATAATAAATTCACCTGTTTCTGTCTTAAAGGGACCCTCATTGCTGTTCTACCGACATCCCTGCTAGGGTCTCTTTCCAGTCAACTTTGGCCAGCTCCTCCCTCATGCCAACATAGTCCCATTTGTTCAACTGTAATACTGACACTTCCGATTTTACCTTCTCCCTCTCACATTGCAGATTAAAACTTATCATATTATGGTCAGTGCCTCCTAATAGCTCCTTTACCTTGAGTTCCCTTATCAATTCCAGTTCATTACACAACACTAAATCCAGAATTGCCTTCTCACTGGTAGACTCCAGTACAAGCTGCTCTAAGAATCCATCTCGGAGGCACTCCACAAACTCCCTTTCTTGGGGTCCAGTACCAACCTGATTTTCCCAGTCTACCTGCATGTTGAAATCTCCCATAACCACCGTAGCATTACCTTTGTTACATGCTAATTTGAACTCCTGATGCAACTTGCACCCTCTATCCAGGCTACTGTTTGGGGGCCTGTAAACTTCTTTTAACATATTTGTCAACTCAGAGAAATTGTGAAAAAAGTTCAGCAATTAACTGTGCAGCACAATACGCGTGTGAGAATAACAACATTGGACATCAGACGGTAGTTACATTTTTTAACAATATTATAAGAACAATGCACAATATGTGTGCTTGATTTATTTTGCTTGCTCACAAGCAATGGTGAATGTTTTACATTAGCTGATTATCAAACTTGGTCACAGAAACCTTAAACATGAATCATAAATGTACCTGCTCTCCTTCACTTACGGCCTGTTGTGCATGACCAGTTGTAATTGTTTGACTCTTGGCTGCTGTGCCTCACATGCTTTGTCCTAAGCTCTGGAATTCCCCATTTTAAACTCCACTACATTGCTGCTTATCTCACATCCTTTCAAATGCTTCCATCTTTATGTGATAACTTCACTTGATAATGATCCTCCACAGTGTTTTGTGACATTATATAATGTTAATCAAACTATATAAATACTAGTTGTTTTGAAATAATATCCAATATATTTTATTTATGCACATAATCGGATTTATAACATTTCACCAGATATTCGGATAGAATGATGAAATGATGCAGCAACAGGCGACCACTTTACACCCCATCAGATCTTCATCAGTTTTTCCAGGGAGCAACACAAACTAATCCTACTGCTATACTCACTCCACTCTACTTCAAACATAATCAAATAGGAGTATACACGTATCACGACATTTAATAGACATTTGGACAGGTACATGGATAGAAAAGGTTTAAAGGGATATGGACCAAATGCGGGCAGGTGGAACTAGTGTAGTGGAGCATTTTGGTCAGCATGGGCAAGTTGGGCCAAAGGGCCTGTTTCCATTTTTTCTTCTTCAAATGTAATCAAATAGAAGTATACATGTATAACAACATTTAAATGACATTTTGATAGGTACATGGATAGAACAGTTTTAAAGAGATATGGACTGAAAATGGGAGGTGGATGGGGTATTTTGGTAGGCATGGGCAAGTTGGGCTAAAGGGCCTGTTTCCATGCTGTATAACTCAAGAGTATGTGCCAAGAGTCAAAAGTGTTTAATTGTCAAATTAACATTGGAAATCTGACTCATTCACTTGCTATGGCAATGCTTTCCAGGATCTGCCAAATCTCTATCTGAATAAATTCATCCTAAATCTGTGCGAGGGTTTTGCCCATTACCAAGCAGAGCATTTTTTACTTATGAAAGCCTTTCCATAGTCATAGAGATTTTAACTAAATTCCATCATGACCTAAAACTACACAAATGACCATAGTTATAACATTTTGAGCATTCTTTTATAGTTGGGCATAAGTAAGATTTACTCCCTACTAAATCTGACTACGCTGACATTCACTGAAAGAATGTACTTTCAGTGAGTGAGTGTCAGCACCAAATAAACTGTAGTTACTTTATTGGCCGGTATATGATTTAATGCTACAATACCTGTCTACTGATAATGGGCAAATTATATCAAGTTTAGGCAGCATACTTAGATTTGTAGAAGGATGGTCCCGACTCAAAATGCTACCTATCCATGTTCTCCACAGATGTTACCTGACCCGCAGAATTACTCCAACACTTTGTGTCCTTTTATACCTTGGTTAGCTCTGTTGAGTAGGTCCATTGGATTGGACTGACAATATTAGGTTCCATTTTCTGACTGTGGTCTCAACCACTGGCCAGCTTATATTTAATGAGCACTAAGTCTGCTTGTTGGTCATGATTCTGTGGTCAATCCATAGACTTATACCATTCGTAACTTCATGTTCATGTGTTCTTGGAGAAGAATTAGGCCATTCGGCCCATTTAATTCTACTCTGCCATTCATTCATGGCTGATCTATCGTACCTTCTCAACCCCATTCTCCTGCCTTCTCCCCAAAACCCATGGCACCCTTACTACTCAAGAATCTGTCAGTCTGCACCTTAAAAATATCCATTGACTTGGCCTCCACAGCCGTCTGATTAAAGAAATTCCTCATCATTTCCTTTCTAAAGGAATGTTCTTTTATTTTGAGGCTTTGGCCTCTGGTCCTTTATTCTGCCACTAGTGAAAACATCCTTTCCACATTCACTCTATTCAGGCCTTTCACAATTAATGCAGACCCTCATGACTTCGTCAACCCATTGTCTTCTGTTATAAGTTTTAGACTTAAGAGATACAGCATGGAAACAGGCCCTTTGGTCCACCGAGTGCATTTACCAGCAATCACCCTGTACACTAGTACTATCCTAAACACTAGGGGCAAATTACAATTTTAACAAAGCCAATGAATTTACATACCTGTACATCTTTGGATTGTGGGAGGAAACCAGAGCACCCGGAGAAAACCCACACGATCACAGGGTGAATGTACAAACTCCATACAGCCAGCAGCTGTAGTCAGGATCGAACCTGAGTCTCTGGTGGAGTGTGGCAGCAACTCTACCGCTGTGACACTGTGGTTCCCAAAGTGAAGTGTTAATATGTTTTAGTGTTAATATGTTTCCACAAAAACAGATAAACTTGTTTACTCAGGAGTTTGGAGGCACAGTGGCACAGCTAGTAGAGCTGCTTCCTCACCAGAGACCTGAGTTTATATTGACCTTGAGTGCTGTCTGCATAAAGTTCACACATTGTTCCTGTGACTTGCATCTCTTCAAACCTTATCCACTGTATTCAGTGCTCTCGATGTGGCCTCCTTTACATCAACCAAGCATAGATTAAGTGACCATTTCACTGAACACACATTCTGTCTGCTAGGGCCTGCATAATCTCACGATTGCTAACCATTTGTAACCGGTTGCACATCCTTTCCCATTCCCATACCAACCTCTGTCCTTGGCCTCCTCCATTGCTAGAGTGAGGCCACATGTAAACAGGAGGAACAGGACCTCATATTGCACTTGGGTAGCTTACAACCAACAGTATGAATGTTTAATTCTCCAATTTCAGGCAATACCCCCATCCTCTCTCTCTTTCCTGCAAACATCACCTCCTTCCCCACCCCCATGCACACTTATTTCTCCCACTACCGCCCACTTCCTCCATCTCCCCATTCCTTTCCCCTCATTCATACACTCATCTCCCATCGCCGAGATCCTCATTTCCCTTTTATCTGCTTATCACTTGCCATGCTCTATCCTGCCCCTCATTTCCAGCTTCCTCTCCCCACTCCATCAGTCTGAAAAAGTATCACGACCTGAAACATCATCTGTCCATTTGCTGTCAGATGCTGTCAGGCCCACTGAGTTCCTCTGGAACTATATGTTTTGCTAAAGATTCCATCACCTGTCGTTCCTGTGTCTCCCTGTGATTGCATGGGTTTCCTTCAGGTAATCTGGTTTCCTGCAAAAATTCCAAAGATGTACGGATTGGCAGGTTTGTTCGCTCAGGTGTCGGATGACGTATAGCTCACTGTTGGCTTCCGTCGTTTTCCAACATGTTGACAGTATTGGTCACCCGACGCGTCACAGAGTGCATCGTGTCATCGTTTCCGGGGATCACCACGAGGAGGCTTCTGTCATGATCCCCATTGGCAGGTTAATTGACCAAAGTAAATTACCTCTCATGTGTAGGTGAGAGGTAGAATCTGGGGACAGTGGATGTGAATGTGGTGAGGTTAATATTGAATTAATGTGGAATTAGTATCAACGGGTGATGGATGGTTAATGTGGAGTATGTGAGGCAGTCTTCCTGTGCTGTGTTTCACATGAATGGACATTGGAAAGTGATGACATTCATATCGCTCTTGCTCAATATTGTTAGCCAGATTACATTCATTTCTGACGTAACAGATGAATACCACTGGGCGCTGTTTCATTTTGGCAAAATTGTTCTACATAGTTTTCTATGCACGTACAAGGTGAGGCATGTATGAGCACTGGGAACGTCCTGTAATTACCTAAATAAAAATACCTACAGCAAAGTTAAGTTGTGCGTGAACATTCTCTGCATAGCATTTGGGATGCAGCAGGTGTACCTGCAGTAGCAGGCAATTTATGTTCCCTCAAAACATTCTGTTGTATGCATGATAAATTCTACCCATGACTTCAATGTTCTTTTCATAGTCAGTGAAATGATTGCACTGAGTAGTCTAACAATGGTCTTACTAATGTTTTGTGCAGATTTACAATTATGTCTTTACCATCACTTTCTATTCTCTATTTATAAACTCCAACATTTTATTGGTTTTATTGTGACCTTACCAACCTGCACACAATAACATATTTCAAACTTCTATTCTCAGACTTTCTATTGAAGGATTTTCATTGTATGTGTAGCTCACTGTATCTGAAAATAAACTAATTTGACTTGACTTGGATGTTTATTTTCCATTCCTTGTTTATTTTCATCCCAAAGTGCAATTATATTATCTTATAAGATGATAAGATAATATAATTAAGATGATAAGATAATATGTCCACTTATTTGCAATGAATATTCTTGTCCGTTTATTATACCAACTTTCATCTTGAAATCTTTTACTGGCCTTGTCATTCACCAAGTCCACTGTTGCATCAAGCAAATTTTCGGATTGTGTTTCTTACACCAAAGTCCCAATCTCCCAATGATTCCATTTGACCATAAGACATTGGAGCAGAATTAGGCCATTCAGCCCATCGCGTCTACTCTGCCATTCAATCAATCCCATTCTCCTGCCTTCTTCCCTTGGCTTTTGATGCCAATCCAAATCAAGAAATCCCAACCATCAAACTAAATTTGGATCCATGTATTGACATGTCTGTTTCCAGCTTTCTTTGCGGCATCATATCGGTTTACTCAAATTGTTTTTTTTATGTGTTCATCGGCCAACGTACAAAAAACCCATTATTTTAAATATATTTAACCATTTCAAAAAATATGAAGAATGACTTTCTCAGATGATTCTTCATAAAAAATAATGATCAATATTCAATTTAATATTGTTTATTATTTCTATCAATTTTAAAGTTTTATGGATGTTTGATTAAAAGATCCAGATAACTTTAACAAATCACTGATTTCAAACTACAAACTGTTTAACCTCAATGCGAGCCTGAAAGTTTGGTATGCTCTGATGTATTTGTCATTTTGGATTTGAAGGAACCCATGGAAATGTGAGTAACCGGATTACTCTTTGTCATTTTGCCAGACCTTCACTAATTTGGAGTGATGAAAAGATCCTTTTTAAACTTCTGGTAAGTTATTCAGAGTAACACACTGTTCTGGAATGTTATAAACACATTCCTGAATCTTAGATAAAACCAATATTAATTCGATTCACATCAATGGAAGTTGTCTAGGTATCAGGATTTTTTTTTTTTCTGTTACGTTCAGATTGTTATTAACAATTAAATCTGTTGGGCGCTATAATTTCTGATATTGTTAATTACTGTTTAGGGAATCCAACCAAACTCATGACACAATCCTACATGGGCATTACTATTTGCATTTTGAAGCTCTGTGCTTGAGAGGTTTGGTGTATTAACTAGAATGGAGAGAAATGACAGAAATAAATATTTTGGCAAATCACTCCATAGACTAAGCCCAGCATTAAATTAAAATTGTTACCTTATTATGGGATTAAAATGCTTGTTTTTATAATCATAAAATTAAAAATATTGCAATGCACCTACTGTGGCTGATCTTTATCTTAAAAATGGCAGCTTCGACCTGCAGCAAAACACTCTTGTATTTGTTGGCCTCCCTCTCTCGATTTGTTTATAAAGAAGAAAATATAAATATACACAGAATCTCCACATGCCTTTTTTAAATCTTAAACACATCCTGAAGAATAAGGAAGGTACTGTTAAAATAAGAGTATCAATATTTGCGCTGTACTAAAAATAGCGTACTAGCGGTCAATGGTGAATCACAGATGTGCATGTGGCTTTTCTGGTTTTAAGCCACGAATATAAAAAACATTGTCAGTCAAAAACAGCAAAAAGTTTAGGTTTTGCTATTCCATCTTGCGGGATGAAGGCATCACGGGGTAGGTGAACATTTATTGCCTATCCTTACTTGTACTTGAGAGCTGGTGGTGAGCAGCCTTCTTGGTGTCTCTCATGCTGCTATTATCTTGGAAGGTCCAAAGTTTACGCTGAATATCAAGGAGGGATCGGCAGTACATTTCCATGGCAATATAAAGTGACATTTGTAGAGGAACATGCTGTCCTTGTTTTTCTTAATGAAGGTCATGAATCTGAGGGGATGCTATTTGACTAACACATTTTGTGGATGATTCAAGCGGTACCTACTGTTTGACTGTGGTGAACGGAATGAATGTTGAGAAGATCATGAATGGATAATCAATGAAGTGAGCTGCTTTTTCTTTCATGATAATGAGTTTAGAGATACAGGGTGGAAACAGGCCCTTCGGAACATCGGGTCCGCGCCGACCACGAAGGACAATTTACACATACACCAAGCCAATTAACCTACAAACCTGTATGTCTTTGGAGTGTGGGAGGAAACCGAAGACCATTCCAAAGAGGAAGAAAGATTCCAAGGCGAAAAGGGGCGACTGTGGCTGATCAAGGACGTCAGGAACAGTATAAAAATAAAAGAGAAGAAGTACAACATAGCAAAGATGAACGGGAAGCAAGAGGATTGGGTAATGTTTAAAAAGCAACAGAAGATAACTAAAAAGGCAATACGGGGAGAAAAGATGAGGTACGAAGTGGAAGCTAGCCATGAATATAAAGGAGGATAGTAAAAGCTTCTTTAGGTATGTGAAAAGGATAAAAATAGTTAAAATCAAAGTTGGACCCTTGAGGACTGAAAAAGGTGAATTTATTATGGGGAACAAGGAAATGGCAGATGAGTTGAACAGGTACTTTGGATCCGTCTTCACTAAGGAGGACACAAACAACCTTTGTGATATAGTAGTGGCCAGAGGATCTGGGGTGACGGAGGAACTGAAGGAAATCCACATTAGGCAGGAAATGGTGTTGGGTAGACTGATGGGACTGATGCTCTAGAAATCGTGTATGCATTGGTGATAATTTTCCAATGTTCTATAGATTCAGGATTAGTTCCTGTGGATTGGAGGGTAGCTAATGTTATCCCATTTTTTAAGAAAGGCGGGAGAGAGAAAACGGAATTATAGACAAGCTATCCTGACATCGGTGGTGGGAAAGATGCTGGAGTCAATTGTAAAAGATGAAATAGCGGCACATTTGGATAGCAGAATCGGTCCGAGTCAGCATGGATTTACGAAGGGGAAATCATGCTTGACTAATCTTTTAGAATTTTTTGAGGATGTAACTAGGAAAATGGACAAGGGACAGCCAGTGCATGTAGTGTACCTGGACTGCCAGAAAGCATTTGATAAGGTCCCGCATAGGAGATTAGTGGGCACAATTAGGGCACATGGTATTGGGGGTAGAGTGCTGACATGGATAGAAAATAAATAGTAAGATTAAACGAGAACGTACCAGTTTGAAGTTTGATCTTTATTTCATGAGGAGTTACGTTGGTGATTACGTGAAGAAGTCCCGCCAGTGCGCATGTGCATCAATCTTCAAAGTAACGGTATGAAATCACAAATAACAGTTATCAAAGTAACATAGCAAGACCTTTGTGAGAGAGGGTTGGGCGTGGAGGGCACGTAATCACCAACGTAACTCCTCATAAAATAAAGATCAAACTTCAAACTGGTAAGGTCTCATTTAATCTTACTATTTTACTTCGGAGTCACATGAGTGATTCCGTGAAGGGTTCAAAGCTTTGTGATTTCATGCCGCAGATTCAAATCCCGGCTTCTCACTGCATTGATTGACTCGGAATGAGAAATAATCAATAATGCATTAATGTTCACATTGCATTGAATAATAAAAGAACATTAACCCCTCTGACCCAGGGGGAACTTAAACAGAACTTAATACGGTATTAGCAAACAGCCCCGGATTGGCAATCGGCCGATGGTAGAAATGTTGAAAAACCAACTCATTTGACCTCCCGGCGGATGTGAGAATATGGTCGATGGGAATGTCCATCGCCCTTGCCGCCGACCTTGCTGCTGCCCTAGTGGAGTGAGATGTAAAAACGTCAGTGTTAATACCTGCATCAACCAATACTTGTTTCAACCACCTCAAGATAGTCTGTACTGACACTCTCTTGTGTAGCTTCTTGTAACTGATAAACAACCCTGTTTCTATATTTTGTAAGGCCCTCGTAGCTTCACTGTATTGCAGCAAATGTGTCTTTACACATAGACATGGATCTGTGGGATATGCCGAAAAAACAATCTTGAAGCCCACGTTTGTCCGTGTTCCCGCTGCAGTGCACTTCTAGCTGAATTGATCGCACTTTAACTCAACCCCTCATCGTAGTAGAGTGTTGACAGAAACTCTAGAACATGCGAAATACCTGCCGTACAATATTCAATATTATTTTGTACACAGAAAACGTCCTTTTTTTTACATAAGAAATATACTGCTTTTGAGTACTTGTCCTGCAGGCTGCAGTGAGCATGTCCACAGTTCGCCTAGACCCAGATATGGCCTTCTTAAAACCTGCAAATTAACAAATCAATACGGTCATATAACGGATGCCGTTCGGCAGTTACCGGGTGCACCAGTAAATCACTTTGTTTGGGAACAACCATCAGGGGTTGTGTCATCAACTCCAATATCAAAGGGAACCATGGCTGAGTAGGCCAGGTGGGTATCACCAGCACCCCTGAAGCGGCATCCTGCTTGATTTTAAGCAGACACCGACTTATGAGACAGAATGGTGGAAATGCATATAAAAACATACCACCCCAATGTAGCGAGAAAGCGTCAGTCGCTACTGCCCCAGGATCTGGTTCCCATGACACATATTTAGGTAGCTAGTGGTTGAGTCTGGATGCGAACAAGTCGATATCTGGCCTTCCATATTTGGCAACTATATAATTGAATACGTCCTGATTCAACATCCATTTTGTGTTGTCATGGAATTTTTGTGACCTGGTGTCTGTTACTATATTGAACCTTCCTGGTAGATAAATAGCCGAAAGCTAAATATTGTTGTCAATACACCAGGTCCAGATTTGATTAGCCAGTTTGCCTTGAGTCCATGAAAAAGCTCACAAAAGCTCTAAGTAGTTAATTCCCCATGTCTGCAGAAGCAATGCCTCTTCCGCATTCCGCCTCCACAGCTGAAGCTCGTATCAGTGGCACCCCACCCTAGTGCACTGACATCAGTCTGTAAGACCATGTAAGGCTGTTCAAGCACTACTTTGCTGGAACTACTGGAGACATGCTGGATTCACCACTGCAGGTCAGTAAACAGCATCGGCTGATAACTGCATGGGCCTATTACAATGGCCCAAATGTATCCTGAGTGCCTGTTCCTTTGCCCTCTGTAACTGCTGGCAGTGCAAATGGCCCATACTGAACTGCCGGAAAAGCTGCCACTAATTTTCCGAGCAGGCCGGCCACCTGTCTAATTGAAGGTTGTTGCTCCTTCAAAAGCTTAATGCAACCATCAATTAGCCCCACCCTTTTCTCCCTGGGCAGAGTCACTACTATGTTAATTGAATCAATCCTCCAAATGAACAGACACTGAGTAATATGCATCTTTCAGATCTGTAGTTGCCATAAAACATCCTCTGGAAATCGGTTGCTTGGTAGTAACAAATGTTTCCATTTTGAAGTGTCTATACTGTACAAAAGGGTTAAGATTTGCCATATCTAAAATAATTCTACATCCTCTGTCCTTTTTTGGTCGGGGAAAAATATTTAACACAAATTGATGGACGGTGAACTGACCTCTCAATTATTGCTTTATTACACAAATTTTCAAGTTCAGCCTGAACCTCCATTACTTCCGTTTGTGAAAAATGGAGTGTTCTGCTAGGAACATGCTGGAGGGGCAAATCACCATTTGGATCGAACTCAATTCGAAACCCTTGAATAATGCTCATGATAAATGGATCTGAGGTAATTTGCTTCCATTCCTCATAGATGTAATCTACCCCCAACTTTCGGCAGTGTTGTACTCAATATGTTCCCATGGGAACCAGGCCCACCTACCTCCTTGGTAACTGGTGTGACCTGCTGTCCCCAGTTCCTGGTGGGAAGCCCCATGTTTGTCCGTGTTCCCGCTGCAGTGCGCCAACTGCGCATCTGCGTCGATGGCCGGCTTGTTCCTGGTGTGTAAAACCGACCCTGGTGAGTAAAACCGACGAACTTCGGCTGCGCATCACCACACACAGACGGATCGCCGACTGCAACGCCATGGTCTTCACCGAGACATGTCTCACCGACAACATTCCGGACAACGCCATCGAGCTGGAGGGGCGCACTGTCTTCAGGGCCGACAGAGCAGCGGAGGACTCCGGTAAGACCAAGGGTGGCGGACTGTGCATCTATGTGAACAACTCATGGTGCACAGACGCTGCCAGGATTGGTAGCCACTGCTCTGCTGACCTGGAATACCTGACGTTAAAGTGCAGGCCCTTCTATATGCCCAGGGAATTTACATCGACTGTCATCACTGCAGTCTATGTACTCCCGGACACTAATGCCAGGCTTGCAATGGAAGAGCTGCAAGCTGCTATCAGCAAACAACTAACTGCCCACCCAGAGGGGGCTTTTATTGTTGCTGGCGATTTTAACCACTCCAACCTCAAAACTGTGCTCCCCAGATTCCACCAACATGTCTCCTGCCCAACCAGAGGTAACAATATTCTGGACCTAGTATATACCAATATTACTGAAGCATACAAAGCCCTCCCCCTCACCCACCTGGGACAGTCTGACCACCCCTCTCTGTTCCTGCTCCCCAAATACACACCTCTGATCAGACGTGTGAAACCTACCATGAGGACAGTGAAGGTCTGGCCTGAGGGGGCTGTCTCTGTTTTACAGGAACAGTTTCAGCAAACAGACTGGAGTCTGTTTGCCACCCAGGCCACCTTTAACTCCCATGTGGACATAAACTCATACACCTCAACCGTTCTGGACTGTATAAAATTCTGCACTGATAACGTCACTACCCATAAAAAGATAAAGACCTTCCCTAACCAGAAGCCATGGATGAGCAGGGAGGTCAGACTCCTGCTGAAGGCTCGCGACGCCGCTTTTAAATCTGGCGACGCTGAGGGATACAGCTCATCCAGGGCCAATCTGAAAAAGGGAATTAGGAATGCTAAACTCAATCACAAACAGCGGATTGAGGAGCATTTCCGAAACAACTCTGACCCCAGGCGCATGTGGCAAGGAATCAAATCCATTGCCGACTACCATAAAGTCAACACCCCCCCCCCCCAGACAACGCCTCCCTTCCTGATGAGCTAAACCATTTCTATGCTCGCTTTGACCGGGACAACAAAACTGCAGCCATCAAAGTTGCTCCACCCCCAAATGAACAACCCCTCAGTCTCTCAACCTCTGCTGTACAAGATGCACTGAGCAAGGTGAATGAGCACAAAGCTGCCGGCCCCGATGGCATCCCCGGGTGGGTGCTCAGGGCATGTGCTGGACAACTATCCCAGGTCCTCACTGACATTTTCAATCTGTCACTGGCCCAGGATGTCGTCCCCACTTGCCTCAAGATATCTACCATTGTGCCAGTGCCCAAACAATCAGCGACAGGGAGTCTCAACGATTTCCAGCCAGTGGCACTCACCTCTGTCATCGCCAAGTGCTTTGAGTGGCTGATCTTGGCTCACCTCAAAGCCATCCTCCCCCCCACACTGGACCCCCATCAGTTTGCCTACCGGACAAACAGGTCTACAGAGGACGCCATATCGGCGGCCCTACACTCTGCCCTGACCCACCTGGACAGCAACAACACCTACATCAGACTGCTGTTCATTGACTTCAGCTCCGCTTTTAACACCATCATGCCGCTAGCTTGATCACCAAACTCAGCAGTCTTGGCATCTCCACCTCCCTCTGCAATTGGACACTGGATTTCCTCACTAACAGACCACAGGCTGTTAGGGTCAACAACCTCACCTCCTCCACTATAACACTGAACACCGGCGTGCCACAGGGCTGTGCGCTCAGCCCTCTCCTCTACTCCATCTTCACCCATGACTGCATCCCTAAGTATGGCTCCAACGCCATCATAAAATTTGCCGACGACACACGGTGGTAGGACTGATCAGCGACAACAACGAGTCAGCCGACAGGGAGGTGGTCCAGCACCTGACTACCTGGTGTGCCAACAATAACCTCGTCCTCAACTCCCAGAAGACGAAGGAAATCATTGTTGACTTTAGGAAGAACAGAGGGTGCAGACTCACCCCCATCCATATAAACGGGACTGAGGTGGAGCGGGTCTCCAACTACAAATTCCTCGGGGTACACATCTCGGAGGATCTGTCCTGGTCCCTCAACACCTCAAAGCTGATCAAAAAGGCGCAGCAGCGCCTTTACTTCCTGAGGAGGCTCAAAAAAGCCCACCTGTCCCCCCAGAACCTGACCAACTTTTACCACTGTACCATCAAAAGCATCCTGACCACCTGCTTTACAGTATGGTACAGCAGTTGCACCATGGCAGATAGGAAGGCACTACAACGGGTGGTGAAAACCGCCCAGTACATCATTGGTGCCCCGCTCCCTGCCATGGATGCCCTCCACCGAAAACGGTGTCTGAAACGGGCCGGGAAGATCATCAAGGACCCCTCACACCCTAACCATGGACTGTTTGCTCTCCTACCATCAGGGAGGTGGTACATGAGCCTCAGGTCCCGCACTACTAGGATGAGGAACAGCTTCTACAATAACTCCATGACACTGCTGAACTCGGAGACCCGCCGATAGATTTCTCCAGTCTCTTCGTTGACATTGTCTGTATTCTGTATTTATTTTTCTATATTGCTATCACTACGAACTGACGCTAAACTGCATTTCGTTGTACCTATACTTGTATTTGTGCAATGACATTAAAGTTGAATTGAATTGAATAGACCCGGAATCTGCACCTCTTCTGTAGGGATACCTCCTCACAGAATTGCCGTTTTTGCTTCGTCATCCAACTCCTTCACGGGTTTCGCGCGGTCCTCTCCAAAGAGTAAGTTGGGTGGCTGCACGTTGCTGGGCGTGCAGAGCGCTGCAAACTTAGGGTTGATGGTGGGCCGAATGGCACTCTTCCTGAGACAACTGATCTCAAAATGGGTGCTGCACAGCAACCCTAGTGCCTCTTGATGCTTCCCCGACACATGCCCTCTATCCATTGTTCTAGCGAATGCCGTGATTCCTGAGCCCAGCACCCTCTACAAGGTGCTGCTGGTGCAGCCTCTTCTCCAGGCTGGCGCCGACACCACTCCTCCTCCTGGAGTGTGCCCTGCTGGAGCACCCCGTGCAACAGGTGCTCCATTTGGGAAACCGTTCAAAACGGTATCCAGCCCCAGAGGGGAATCCTCCCGGCCCGACTCCTCCAATTCCGTGGGCCTGACAGACTTGTGCGTTGCCTTCCGCCCGACTGGCGCTGGCTCCATGCTTTGCAGCATCAAGTCTGCAGTCATTCCGCTCCCAGCCGGAGACTGTACAGGGGTATGAGGCGGCCGTTCAGAGACCGGACTCCCGAGGCTGTCTATCGATTTCCCTCCGGCTCGCCTCTTCCCCTTGCCCGTCTTGTCCACGGTGCTACCTAAAGAGAAGTAAACAACACGGCACCACAGCAAAACGGACCCGAACTCCAGCTAAGTTTTTCCCACTTACCTGGAGTCTGAATACTTACCGCTGGAGGAGCTCTGTTCCTCCCAGCCTCCGTGCGCCAATGCGGCTGACGTAATGACACGCATGCGCACTGGCGGGACTTCTTCACGGAATCACTCGCGTGACTCCGAAGTGATATTGGTTGGCAGACCGGAAATAAAGAGTAGGGATTAACTGCCTGCTTTCAGAATGGCAGGCAGTGACTAGTGAGGTACCGCAAGGCTTGGTGCTGGGACCGCAGCTATTTACAATATACATCAATGATTTAGATGAAGGGATTCAAAGTAACATTAGCAAATTTGCAGATGACACAAAGCTGGGTGGCAATGTGAACTGTGAGGAGGATGCTATGAGGATGCAGGGTGACTTGGACAGGTTGGGTGAGTGGGCAGATGCATGGCAGATGTAGTTTAATGTGGATAAATGTGAGGTTATCCAATTTGGTAGCAAAAACAGGAAGGCAGATTACTATCTAAAAGGTATCAAGTTGGGAAAAGGGGAAGAACAACGGGATCTGGGTGTCCTTGTTCATCAGTCAATGAAAGTAAGCATGCAGGTACAGCAGGCAGTGAAGAAAGCGAATGGCATGTTGGCCTTTATAACAAGAGGAGTTGAGTATAGGAGCAAAGAGGTCCTTCTGCAGTTGCAAGGTCCTAGTGAGACCACACCTGGAATATTGTGTGCAGTTTTGGTCCCCTAATTTGAGGAAGGACATTCTTGCTATAGTGGGAGTGCAGCGTAGGTTTACAAGTTTAATTCCTGGGATGGCGGAACTGTCATATGCTGAGAGAATGGAGCGGCTGGGCTTGTATACTGTGGAGTTTAGAAGGATGAGAGGCTATCTTATTGAAACATATAAGATTATTAGGGGTTTGGACGCACTAGAGGCAGGAAACATGTTCCCGATGTTGGGGGAGTCCATCTTCGATGTAAACCAGCATCTATAATTCCTTCCTGCACATCAAGGGTAGGTTGTTAGATTCTCTAATGTTGGAGATGGTGATTGTGACATGAATGTTATTTACCATTTCCCAACTAACATATGAATGTTGTTTGGCTTTTGCTACATACGACATTGGCTGCTTCATTTGCAGAGCATTTGCAAATGCAATTGAAGAATTGCAAATGAACAGATACCTTCTTAAAACATAAAATAAAACAATCTCCAGAGGCTGCTCAGGTATACAGTGGGAATAAAGAGGGATATGACAGAGAGGGTAGAGAGAAAGAGAAAACTGGCAGCTAAAAACATCTAAAAATATTTTGTAGGCAATGGATGGGAAAGGGCTGTGAGAGAAGAGAAGGGTTGATCAGAGACAAAAAAAAAGAGATCTACGCATTGTGGCAGAGGACGTGAACAATAATACCTCACAACACCCTTCACTGCAGAAGAAAATGCTGCTGTTGCCTCTGTAAATTAAGATGAAATTGGCATAGACACAAAATGTTGGAGTAACTCTACAGGACCGGCAGCATCTCTGGATAGAAGGAATGGGTGATGTTTTGGGTTGAGACCCTTCTTCAGACAGACTGAGACTACAGTATTTTTGAGTCTATCTTCGGTGTGTACCAGCATCTGCAGTTCCATCCTACACATGAAGTTGGCCTTCTGGATTGATTAAAATTGATCAAAAGGTGTAGAAAAGCTTGCTGCACTTAGAGCGAATAATTCCCCCGGTTCAGATGGCCACATCCTTGGTTGCTGAGAAAAATAACAGAGGAAATTGCAGAGGCCCTAGACACAATCTTTCAAACATCTATAGATTCAGCAGAGGTGCCTTAAGACTGGAAAAAAATGTAAGAATAAACAGATCCATCAGTTTAAGCTTGGTTGTCGGTCTTCCAATGGATTGGTTAGAAAAAAGTCAGTATAAACTTGTTCAATGCACATCATGTCTACCTAAGCTGATAGATTGCTTTAAGGAAGTAACAGAGATGATGGTGATGTGATATATGTGTAGGTATGTTACAAAACCTTTAGCGGTGCTGCAGTTAGTGCGCCTTTGGCGCCTTTGGGGGGGGGGGGGGGAGAGGGGGGTTAAATGCGGTTTTCCCCTTGCCATCCAGAGCTTTCTTTTGTCTGAGTGCGATCTATTTCTGGAGATTCATTCCGACTGCCGGTAAGTTAATTTTTTTAAATAAATAGCCCGACTATTTCAGCGCTGGAGTAAAATAAAAATTAGCTCCTAATGCCGTGAACGCCGACAACGGGGACCGATTTTGCGTAGGGGACAGGTAAGTGAAAGCTGTTTATTTTTACATATAAATCTGCTTTTTTAGATGACCTTAATCAAACTTTAACGTTGCAAAACAGTGATTTAGTCCCCATACGAATCGGAAGAATTTTTCCTGCCGATATGGGGTTTAAATTCACCGCAACTGCAACGTTCTAATCCATCGCGTTCCAGAAAATCCCACTCACAAGCGGTTGAAAATGCTCATTAATCTATGGGCATTAAACACTAAATTCCTTGAATTTTACCTATAAATTAATGACAATTACATTTTAAAATCATGTTATATTGTTAATTATTGTATGAATGTTAATTGGACACTTAGACTTTAAAATTGTTGTAAATTTTTCTTAAGAAATGGATAGATGTTTAGATCTAGTAATTGAATTTTGTAATTAGCTACAATTGGGTAACTAACTAATTATATGCTTTAATTTCAGGTCATCCAAGTAAGATTGTTTCATATTTGTTTCAGAATACTTCAATCTATAATAACTGAAAATTTCTTTCAGTTCTCTTAATTTTTAAGAAAGTTATGGGCTTTTGACTGTCCTCTATCACAACTTTTGTGTTAAGTCAATAGAAAAAGCAATAGGAAACAAGTTGCTAATTTCCGAGTATGAAAATGGCCATAACTTTTTTAATGCTGAAGATATGAAAGTGAATTAGGTGTCAAATTAAACTTCTTTTTATGCTTTATCTGATGGGATAAATCGCAGGCTTGATTTTTTTAATCTGAAAATTTGTAACATTGCTAATATGTGGTCTTCCAAAATGAATTTAACAAGATGTCATGCTAAGACAATGCTATATGCTTGTCGTCAAGATTAAAGGCTATGGAATTAAATAGCTGTAGTAGCATGGATAAAAAATTGTCTCAGTAACGGAAAACAAAGAGCAGCGTTGAAGGATTATTTAACGGTGAAGTTCCCCAGGGATCTGCATTAGTCTCACAGCTTTTCTGAATATACATTAATGAATCAGACTTGGGTGTACAGGGCATTTCTAAATGTGCTGATGACACAATACTTGGTGGCATGATGAACAGAAAGAAATAATAACTATTTTAAGGAGATAAATATAGGCTGGTGCAAAAGGAAGAATGGTGAAGGATGAAATATAATATATTGTTATATTCAGGTAGGGAGAATGAAAAGCTGAAAGGAATGAAAGTTAAAAGGGGTACACAAAGAGTGATGTCTGGAGTAGATTTAAATAATTAATCAATGGTGGCAGGGCAGTTTGAGAAAGTGTTTAAAAAAGCATACAGGATCCTGAGCTTTATAACCAGGTGCATGGAGTACAAGAGC
This sequence comes from Raja brachyura, assembly GCA_963514005.1. Next base: position 58,734,923 of record OY740785.1, read on the forward strand.
AAGGAAATCATGATGAATCTTTAAAAGACACCGGTTCAATCATAAATGGATTACTGACTAGTTCTGGATGCATGCTTCAGGAAAGTTGTAAGGTCTTTAGAGGGGGCACGGATAAGGTACTTCATTCACAAATGTATATTGAAGTTGGTTCTCCTTGGAAAAGAGAAAGTTGTGAGAGGATTTGACAGAGATATTTAAAACCATTAAGAGTATATTCAGAATAGATAAAGAAAAACTGATACCATTGGTTGAGTGGTGAAGACCAGAGGACGATGTCATAAATTCATAAGTGATAGGAGCAGAATTAGGCCAGTCAACCCATCAAGCCTACTCCGTCATTCAATCATAGCTGGTCACTTTCCCTCTCAACCCCATTCTCCTTCCTTCTCCCCATAACCCTTGACACCCGCACTAATCAGGTTTTGTCATAGAGAAATATGAGAAGATGGGAATAAATGCATTGCCAGTAACAATATGGATTAATCTCACCCAATGAGCTCCTTCCATGCAATAACCATACTATGACACTTCGAAAAAAATGAAGTCATCTTGATTATTAATTAAACAAAATAGTGATGACATATCATAATGGACTCTTGAAAAATGCAGTCCCATATATTCAGCCTAATATGTGCACTGATCTTAGCCTCAAGATACCAAATAAAGCAGCTACTTTTATTTATTATGATATCATTGCCAACTTCCATTAATAACCAACAGCTTTGGATTGTTTCAAGCAAATCTGTTGAAAGGATTCAATTGCATTCCTTTGTTTGTTATTGTAATGCGCAGGTTTATTTAAGAAATTACTCAGTTAAAATTCCACACAGATGTCTCATGTTGAAGCATATTAGATATTTAGTGGCTGATGTCACCAGAAATCATTTTGTAGAGTTATGCAACAAAAATAGTGAGATTAAATCAGAATTTACCAGTTTGAAGTTTGATCTTTATTTTATGAGGAGTTACGGTGAGCGATTACGTGAAGAAGGCCCACCAGTACAGATACAGATACATTTTATTTGTCACGTGTGCCAATTGGCACATTGAAATGAAGTCACCATACAGCCATACAGGAAAAAAAGAAAGAACACGACACAGAGTAGATAGAAATTCAAGACAAACATCCCCTCACAGCAGGATCAAAATTTCCCACCGTGAGGGAAGGCACCAAAGTCAGTCTCTTCCCGATGTTCCCCAATGTTCACCCATGGTCAGGGTCTCCCCGAGCCCTCTGATGTCGCCGCTCCGGGCGGCCCGATGTTCAGGTCCGCTCCCCGGGGTGATGCAAGCCCAACGTCGGGGTTGGGGGACGTCCTCAGTGGCCTGGGCCCTGAGTCGGCCCCCTCCTACCGGAGTCTGCGGCTCCCAAAGTCCACAGGGCGCGCCGGGTGGAGACACAATGCTGGAGGCCCTCGGCAAAGGGCCCCAGGACTCCATGGAGTTCAGCGCCGCCCGCATTGGGAGTTCTCCAATCCAGAGCTCCACGATGTTGGAGCAGCAGCCCAATGCTCCGGAGCTCCAACTGCGACCCAGGTACGCATCGCCCGCTCCGTGGTGACTCCAGTGCCGTCGCCGCTGTTGCAGCTCTGGTCTGGTTCCCGGTCCCCGGCAGGAAAGGCCGATCGGATCCAGGAGGTAGGCCGCGAGGTGGGGGGCGAGGACGCGACTCAGAAAAATAGTCACGTCCCCGCCAGGAAGCGACTGGGAGTTAGATTCCCCCTTACCCTGCCCCCCTCCCCCACATATAAAAGTTAAAGTTTCCCCGTTCACTTTTAACGGACTAAAAATTAAAAAAAGATGTAAAAACGCAAGTCCGCAGTATGCATGCACGTCAATCTTCAAACAGTGGTGTGAAATGACAGTGGTGTGAAGACTAGAACTATCAGATGATCTTTGCGATTATGATGACCGGGAGCAGAGGGCACGTAATCGCTCACCATAACTCCTCATAAAATATAGATCAAACTTCAAACTGGTAAGTTCTCGTTTAATCTCACTATTTTACTTCGGAGTCACGTGAGTGATTCTGTGAAGATTTCAAAGCTCTGTGATTTCATGCCGTAGATCCAGTTCCATACGACACACTGCTTCGGTTGACACAGGATAACAAATAATGTATTGAACATTGTTTGAATTATACAAATGAATGTCTTAATAACAAAAGAAGCAATAACAACCCCTCTCTCCCTGGCTCTCCCTTGACATGGCGCTGCTGGTATGGGCCCCCATGCAGACCCGCGGACATATGCTTACTCCTGTTGATACAGGTTTTCTCTGTATAGACCTGTGCCAGAGGCTGTTGCTGCGGGCTGCTGGGGTAACCTAGGAGTTATAAAAACTCTGGTTGGAACCCCTCATGATGGAGTCACTTTCCCATGAGGTGCTCCATTTGTCTAGACATCCTCCATGATTGGAGGTGAGTTCTCTTGGCCTGACTCATCAGAGTCCACAGGCCTTGGTGATTTTATTTTGGCCTTTCTCCCGACTGGAGTGGCCATGGTGCTCTATGGCACTGGAGTCGCTGCCGCTAATTGAACTGTCGGCAGTTCTGGAGCCAGCGTAAGCACCCACCCGCTGATTGCAGTCCCGCGGTCAATTTTCTTTGACTTACCCGGCGGCACGACTCAACCTCCCCTTTACCGGATTTGTCCATGTCCCTGCTGGCTCCTGAAACCAGCCTTACAGGACCTTGGAAACGTTCGCAGCGTAGCTAAAACTTACCTGCGAGTTTTCACTTACTGCTGGTGGAGCTGCGCTCTACAGCCCGTCGCTGCGCCATGCTAATGACGCCATGCTCTGACCTAATGACGCGCATGCGCACTGGCGGGCCTTCTTCACGGAATCTTGTGAATCACCCTTGTGGTAAACTCTTTGTGATGCTCAGATGTAATGGTGTTGTCCAATTCCTGGTCCCTGCACCTGGAATATTAAACATTGAGCGCTGTTCCTTCTACATCCCAATAGGAATTATTGTGAATACCATCATTATGACTGCGGTCCACATCCCAACACAGGCAGGCGATAGGCTACCACTGGAGGATTTGTGATCAACAAACACCAGGCGGCATATCCCAACACCTTTCCCAACATGGCCAGAGGCTTCAACTAGAATAGTTTGAAGAAGTCACTTTCTAACTACCACCAGCATGTGTGCTGCAGCAATGTAGCCATGAAAGTAATGGCACATCAACCTCTACTTGTATTATTGGTGCATTATTTGCCAACTTGTTGAGAGTAAATGTAAAGTTACTGAACCTGGTCATAGAGAGGCTATCACTAAAGGTTCAGGGACATGAGTTCAAACTCCACCAAACCAGCAGAGAAAATGCAGTTAATTAACTGCAATAATATGACGTAAAAACCTGGTATCTACAGGTGTGTGCATGAGGAGAGACAAGGAAGAGCAGACACTCCAGACCTTCTCCTTCTTCATAGTCAACTCTGTTTTTGATCTCTGGCATTCACAAACTAAGCATTTTTTTAAAAATCATTCAAGCACACAATCCATGATGAGGCATTTCATTGGCCAAAACAGGCAAGCATTTTTCTCCTCAAGTCTATTTTTGTGATCACGCTCTCATAGAGCCATAGAATCATGCAGCACTTAAACAGGGTCTTCAGCTGATTGAGTCCATGCTATCCATCAAGCACCCATTTACACTAATCCTTCATTATCCCACTTTTTATTCCAGCAACATTCTCTTCAGTTCTTCCAGATTCTATCACGCATCTATACACTAAGCGCAATTTTCACATGCCAATTAATCTACTAAATGTTCTCTATAACTGGAGACACAAGGAACTGCAGACATTGGTTTTCAAAAAAAGACACAAAGTGCTGGCGCAACACAGTGAGCAAGGTGGGATTCCAGGACATGGACCGACAACGTGTCAGGTTTCCCCAGACTGGAGAAGTTTCCTGACCCGAGGTGTCACCTGTCCATGTTCTGCAAGGATGCTACCTGGGCCATTGAGTTACTCCAGCACTTTGGGTTTATTTTGCTATGACTAATGGGTTAATTACTATCTGATTTGCATTCTTGCTGATTGGGATATTGTAGAATTGTCTAACTAGGCTGTGACCATTTTCTGAAATAAATAATACATTCCTGTATTATCTTTTATCTGTCAATACATTATATTATTGTTATTGTAAATTTTCAGCCCCTTTTATTGTGAAAGTGCATCTGTAGGCATTGTTATCAAACTTTACTGTTATACAGAAATCTCACCTACTTGTAACCCTGCCATAAGTTCATAAGTTCTAGAAGCCGAATTAGACCATTTGGCACATCAAGTCTACCCCGCCATTCAATCATGGCTGATCTAACTTTCCCCCTCAACCCCATTCTCCCGCCTTCTTCCCATAACCCACGACACCCGTACTATGTTCCCATGTTTCTTCTTCTTCTTCTTTCGTGTGGCGTGCACAATCTAAAGTTGTTCGACTTGTTTTATTTGATCTTCCGTATGTGCACGTCGAGTTGATTGTATTAGTCGAAACACGGCAGACTACGTGAAGGTTGCAATCTTCTACCCCTTCCCATGTTTGAAACCCATATTTCAAAAAAACAAACTGTATCCTTTTTTGGTTACACTTTTTGAGCAAAATTATAATCACAGATATGAGATGGAGGCACAAGGGGCTGCAGATGCTGGCAGCTGTAGCAACTTGCTGGAAGTCCTGATGAAAGGTCATAACTTGAAATGTGACCATTCTTTTGCCTTCAGCAGCTTGCTTTTTTTAAATCACAGATACAACACCATTTGTAAACTGTCATGCCAGCTTCACAATATTCAGTTATTAATCTAGTTTAAATAATTGATTAAGGGTAATGTCTTAATTTGTTTTAATTTATTAAAATATATTAATTTGCATTAAAAGTATTCTTTTGAAGTGTTTTTAAAGAGCCCACCCTGCTTGAGGCAAATTACTGGCTATTAAGTCAGTAATAAGTTATTTTCCAAACTCAGCAGGATGCTAATAAAACATTGACTTGAAAGGGCAGACTTGTTCAATGAATTTAATTCACAGAAGAGTCTATAAAATGATTTTATTAACTTGAAAGATCAAAATGATTATTTTTCTAGTTAATTACTGGAAGCGAGCTCGAGTATGATGTGGAAGGAGCTTGTGCTTTGACCCGAAACATCACCTATCCTTTTGTTCCAAAATGTCACCACAAATTGGACACGGCCTTTGTCCATGATCAGCAGAAGGAGGAGGAGGAAGGAAGGATGCAATGATTTAGTCAGAGGGTGGTGAATTTGTGGAATTCATTGCCACAGAAGGCTGCGGCGGCCAAGTCAATGGGTATTTTTAAGGCAGAAATAGATAGAGTCTTGATTAGTATGGGTGTCAGGGATTTTGGAGAGAAGGCAGGAGAATGGGGTTAACAGGGAGAGATACTGTAGATCAGCCATGATTGAATGGCGGAGTAGACTTGATGGGCCGAATGGTCTAATTCTGCTCCTATCATTTATGAATTTGTGAATGACGTGAGGCCCTCTCTGGTCAAGTTTAATAGTAAGATTAAACAAGAACTTACCAGTTTGAAGTTTGATCTTTATTTTATGAGGAGTTGCGATGAGGGATTTCGTGAAGACCCCGCCAGGCACGCATGCGCGACATTCTTCAAAGCAGCGGTGTGGAATCACAGATCACAAACCGAAGATAGTAAGATTAAAACTTGACCATACCAGTTGAATATATAATAGAGGGTTGGGAGCGGAGGGCACGAAATCCCTCATCGCAACTCCTCATAAAATAAAGATCAAACTTCAAACTGGTAAGTTCTTGTTTAATCTTACTATTTTACTTCGGAGTCACGTGAGTGACTTCGTGAAGATTTCAAAGCTCTGTGATTACATGCCCTGGACCACGCCCATGCTCACACACTGCCGTAATTCTGATGGAGGAAGTATGTTAACGTATTTCAGACTTGAACAAGCTGAAAAAATAATAACATTTGTTAATACAACAATAACCCCCTGAACTCGGGGACAAACGTTTAGGGAACAGCACTTAAAACTGAATCCGCCAACGTTGCGGGAGCGGTTATAAATCAGTTATAAAACCGCTGAAGTGTAGATTCACTGGCCCAGCTCGCTATTGCGAGGCCAAAATCCATGAACACCGCCATAGTCCTTGCCACTGATGTGGATGCAGCCCTGATAGAATGACATTTAAAATATTAGTGTCTTACCTGCTGCACCGAATACCACCTCGTGTCATCTGGAGATAGTCTGCACAATCACCCTGTGACGTGGGTTACCATGGCTGAAACAGACCCGTCTCCATACATCTGATGCCCATTTGCAGACGTGTAGTCCCAGGTCTGTGTACTGTAAGTAATTCTTCTGTAAAGAAGTTACCTTAGTATGGTCCGATCATTCTATCCAGGTTTAATTCCTGTAAAGTCATGACCTGTTGAGCTGTGTTCAGTGCCATTATCATAAGCACTTTGAAGGTGAGTAAGTCCATCATAGGCGACCAGCTCCTGAGGAGGGTCAACACTACCTCATCCCAGTCCAATCTAGCAATAGGACAACAATGCACTCCTGGCACTGTATACAGCACTGTAACTGAGGGACTCGTCATAATGACGACCCATGAGTATTCCAGCACCTTGGAGAGTATAGCAGATATGTAGATGGTCTAGGTCCGACTACAGAAACCTCCCATATCCTTATGTAGGCGAGGTACTGCTTCCTACTGGACTCTCTCTGCACGATGCTGTTTGACATCCATGGTCCTTTATGTTGCAGAGCCTGGTTGCGTATCCTGCAGCACCTGTCTGATGAAGCAGAATGGGGAAAACATAGAAACCCCGCATTTCCCCCCAACGTAGCGAAAACGCGTCCATCGCCACTGCCCCAGGATCTAGTTCTCAAGACATATGTTAGTATCCAATGGCTCAACCTGGACGCAAAGAGGTCGAAATCTGGTATTCCATATTAGGCTATAATTTTAGCAGATATTTGGAGGTTCAATCTACTTGATGTCGTTATTAATACTTGTGACCTGGTGTCCGCCACTATATTGAGCTTATCCAGAAGGTACATAGCTGAACTCAAATTTCTTTCAATCCACCAGAGCCAAATTAATGTTTCCAATTCATCCCAAGATATTAACTTGACGCCACCCATAAGGTTTAATATGCCTCCTCAGTGGTATTATTTTGAAGACGAACATACGTATGCTGCAGATTAGTACATTAATGCGCAGCCCTGGACATGCTCCCAGCATTTCTAAACAGTTTATACCTTGTGATTGAAGAAAGTAGACTCATGCAATCCCATTTACCGCCCCACCTGGAATGGTGTCAGTAGTTCCCCAGCCCTCGGCGCTTGCGTCGGTTTGTAACGCGACTACTAGGTTTGATGTAATGATGGGATTTAACAATCACAACCATTGCTAATCCACCGTTGTACCTCAATTATGCTTGGATTGGCAGCTGCTTAAGCTCGTAATTGTAAGCATTCGCTATACATGCCGAGATTTTGCTTATTCACCCAAGCTTTGATAGCGTAACGACCCAATTATGTGGCTGGAATGTAGCTCCAATTTACCCATAGCTTAGCAGCATGTCGAAAGTCAGTTCCCTGGCGCAAGCAAGGCTGTTACATGAATCTATTATGGCTATAGCTCTGTTCCCTGGATAGTGACAAACAGAGCCGCAGAATGTATGTACCTCCCTCCTACTTGTGAGGTTATGCATGCAGCACTTCCAAGAGAACCAGGCCCCCTTACCTCCATGGTTACCGGCGAGCCTGACGTTCTGGTTTCTAGTATTCCTTCTTTGCTGGGTGCTGCTCGATCGCCTCGGTAAATCCTTGTTCCTGCAGCTGGTGTGTGGTGAGGTAGTCTATGCTGGCTCTGCCCTAACAAGGCTTCTGCTGTTGGGGAGCTGGTGCGGATGTGTTCTTGATGGCCTCGTCTTTGACCGGCTTGGGCAGGTCCTCCCCAAACAGCTGTCTTGGAGGTGTGGTGGAGGTACGACCCAACCCAGCGAATTCAGGGTTAATGTCGGGCCGGATGGAGCTCTGACTAAAACAGTTTCCCGAAGTGTGCTACACAGGAGGGCTAGAGCATCCTGCTGCTCTGCGGATGCACCTGCCCCATCGAGGGTCCTGATGAGCGCCGTGATGCCCGACGCCAATAGCTTCAGAATTTTCTGCCTCTTCATCTCTTGTTCCCTCGCATTGGAAATTATGTTCCCTCAGATGGCTGAGTCGACCCTCGGGACGTTCAGGGTAACACAGTTTCCAGGATCCTTGTACTTCTCCGTGTTTCTGAAAGCACCTGGTCTAGGAACTGGTGTGTCGTCAAGAATTAATACTTACTGCCAATGTAGAGTGCAGCGGTACCCCTGAAAACAGGTTTCGGATTTGCGACACCTCCAACTTCTTCTTCTGGATCGAGAGCAGTGGGCTCTTCTGCTGCCGCTGCTTTGTCAAATCGGCCATCTGTTGAATGCTAGCACTCCCGATGGACGAAGGTGAGATTGAAGGTGGTGGTCATGATCCGAACTCCCAGACCGCTGAGACTCCTGCTCTTGCCGACCCAGGTCCTGCTGATATAGTTGCTCCACCATTAGCTCCATCCTAGCCATGCGACCGCTGCCGCTACACACGGACAACAGGTCGACTTCCCCAGGCCCTGATGAGTCGCTGGGGCTTCTGCCAGTAGGTCACACCTCAACGAAGTGGCTGACAGGTACTCGTCAGCACCCGCTCCTGCGGGGCTGAACGACTTCCGCACGGACAACCCGCTAGCCCGGCATCCCTCGGACCTTAGCGGCCTCTCTACCTGACGAGCAGGCAGAGGAAAGGAGTCGGAACCGGTCCCCAATACCGGTCCGTGGTCCGTGCAGGCACACCGTCACCCTCACCCCCAGGGGTCTGTGACGGCGCTTGGCTGGCTTTACCCGCAGCAACGGGATTGCCTAACCGTATTCTGCTGCCACCGGTCTGCGCTCCGGCAGCCTGTTCCGGTGCAGTGCCGGTACCTCCTGCTCCCGCAGGCTGTACGACTCCTGCACGGACATACCGCTAGTCCGCCGTCGTTTGGACCTAAGCGGCACCTCTGCCTGGTGGGAAGGCAGAGGGAAGGATCGGTACCGGTCCCCAATACCGGCTCCGCTGTCCGTGCAGGCTTGCCGTCACCCTTAACCACACGGGTCCATGAGGGCGCATAGCCGGCGTTACCCGTAGCAATGGGGTTGCCTAGCCGTAAACTGCTGCCACCGGTCTGCGCTCCGGCAGCCTGTTCCGGTGGACACCGGTACCTCCTGCTCCTGCAGGGCTCCCCGATTTCCAGCAGGTCCATCACCGGCCTGCAGTCTAGCAGGTTACCCCCGGCGGTATGTCGATGCCTCCCACTGCAGCGGGGCATGACCTGTGCGCAGCTCTCCCCATCTCTGATACCTGCATAGTAGGAGAGACAAAACGAGCCGCCGAGCGGGTCACATGTTTACGCACCTTTGCCCCACAGTCACTATGCATAGGTGAGAGTGGTAGGGAGTCCAGGTCTTGCCCATCCTGCTCCCACGCGGTGCTCCACCATTTTGCGGCCCCATGGTCAGCCGTGGTGGAGAGACGGGTCCTGGCTGCGCAGGGCTCCCCGACCTCCGCGTTCTTCTGGAATGGTGGCCGCTGACTCCCATCTGAAGTCGCACGGCCCTTGGAGACCTGCTTCGCTGCCTTCATTCTGGTCTCCATCCCTCTGTAAGCAAACTCGAATACAGACGCTTAGCTATTCAAAGTTAGTATCTTACCTGAGGGTCTTTAAGAAGTATGGTGACCAGCCTCTCATGCTTTAATAACTTTTATATGTTGGCAGTCGGAACTTCTTGAAGACAATGCATACCCTAGAGTAGCAGGGCACTTTAATGTAGCCAGGCCACAGAATCCCTGCAGTTGCAGTGTGGAGTCAGGCTGCCTTTGCTTGCAAGCCTGCTTCTCCCTGAATGCCAGCAACCCGCAGAACCCCTGCAGGCTGCGGTGTAGAGTCGGGCTGCTGCCCATGGCAAGCACAGCAAGCCCTACACCACATGCACACCGCCAGCCCGCAGTATCACCCCCGCGGGCTGTGGTGTAGAGTCGGGGCTGCCGCTCCGCCGTTGAAACTTCTGACGGCGAGCCTGCAAGCCCGACTCCTGCATGCACACCGCCAGCCCGCAGTATCCCCCGCGGCTGCAGTGTAGAGTCGGGGCTGCCGCTCTACCGTTCCTACTTTGAACGGCGAGCCTGCAAGCCCCACGCCTACATGTACACCGCCAACCCGCGGTGTTCCCCGCGGGCTGAGGTGTAGAGTCGGGGCTGCCGCGCTGCCGTCGCGAACTTTTGACAGCGAGCCGGCAAGCCCCATTCCTTTTCGCCCGCGGCGTCCCCTGCGGGCTGCGGTGTGGAGTCGGGCTGCCTCTGCCGTCCTCCGCCGGCGAGTGTATGAGCCCGGACCCTCCTGGGTCAACGGGCTTCCCGACTCCAACTATTGGTGCCGCCGCTGACTGCCGCAGCAGCCAGATCCGAGGCGGCCTCGAGACCCTGCGACAGGGCCACCTAGAAGAAAAAGACCGCAGGTTAGTGTTTTACTTACCTGCAGGTCCCAGCAGTAGAGGAGCAACGCTCCTCCCTGCCTGTCGCTCGCATGCGGTCGACGATATGTCGCGCATGCGTGCCTGGCGGGGTCTTCACGAAGTCACTCACGTGACTCCGAAGTAAAATTTCCAGTTTGTTCCAGTCGGAAGCCTGAGGAAATTTAGCAGGCTCAGGTAATGTGAAAGTTCCAACATGTCACAATCAGGCTCATGCTGACAAGAGAGACTTGTGCCCTGGGAATTAATATCTTGTTGACATTCCACAGCTGCTAAGGGTATGTGTGCTCAGCTGCTTGGTAAACCCCTACTGATGTCCATTGAAGAATGTTCAAAATTAAGCACTCAATACTGTATGTGTGCAGTTTGCTCAAGAGCTCCACGTAGGTCCTCTGAAACTTGTGTTTAAAATATTATTACAATACATAGAAACATAGACATAGAAATTAGGTGCAGGAGTAGGCCATTCGGCCCTTCGAGCCTGCACCGCCATTCAATATGATCATGGCTGATCATCCAACTCAGTATCCCGTACCTGCCTTCTCTCCATACCCTCTGATCCCCTTAGCCACAAGGGCACATCTAACTCCCTTTTAAATATAGCCAATGAACTGGCCTCAACTACCCTCTGTGGCAGAGAGTTCCAGAGACCCACCACTCTCTGTGTGAAAAACTTCCTTCTCATCTCGGTCCTAAAGGATTTCCCCCTTATCCTTAAGCTGTGACCCCTTGTCCTGGACCTCCCCAACATCGGGAACAATCTTCCTGCATCTAGCCTGTCCAACCCCTTAAGAATCTTGTAAGTTTCTATAAGATCCCCTCTCAATCTCCTAAATTCTAGAGAGTATAAACCGAGTCTATGCAGTCTTTGTTCATAAGACAGTCCTGACATCCCAGGAATCAGTCTGGTGAACCTTCGCTGCATTGCCTCTATGGCAATAATGTCCTTCCTCAGATTTGGAGACCAGAACTGTACGCAATACTCCAGGTGTGGCCTCACCAAGACCCTATACAACTGAAGTAGAACCTCCCTGCTCCTATACTCAAAACCTTTTGCTATGAAAGCTAACATACCATTGGCTTTCTTCACTGCCTGCTGTACCTGCATGCCTACTTTCAATGACTGGTGTACCATGACATCCAGGTCGCGCTGCATCTCCCCTTTTCCTAATCGGCCACCATTTAGATAGTAGTCGGTTTTCCTATTTTTGCCACCAAAGTGGATAACCTCACATTTATCCACATTATACTGCATCTGCCAAACATTTGCCCACTCACCCAGCCTATCCAAGTCACCTTGCATTCTCCTAGCATCCTCCTCACAGCTAACACTGCCCCCCAGCTTAGTGTCATCCGCAAACTTGGAGATATTGCCTTCAATTCCCTCATCCAGATCATTAATGTATATTGTAAATAGCTGGGGTCCCAGCACTGAGCCTTGCGGTATCCCACTAGTCACTGCCTGCCATTGTGAAAAGGACCCGTTTACTCCTACTCTTTGCTTCCTGTTTGCCAGCCAGTTCTCTATCCACATCAATACTGAACCCCCAATGCCATATGCTTTAAGTTTATATACTAATCACTTATGTGGGACCTTATATACTAATCACTTATGTCGAAAGCCTTCTGGAAGTCCAGATACACCACATCCACTGGTTCGCCCCCATCCACGCTACTAGTTACATCCTCGAAAAATTCCACAAGATTCGTCAGACATGATTTACCTTTCGTAAATCCATGCTGACTTTGTCCAATAATTTCACCACTTTCCAAATGTGAGATTCAGTCACATGACACAATCTGAAAAAGGTCGACAGGCGTACAAGGTAATTAATTATCAACAATCAATATTAAATATTCTACAGCAGCTTCACCACAACATAAATCCAATATTGTAATAACAGTAGAAACAATAACAAAGATAGACACAAAATGCTGGAGTAACTCAATGGGTCAGGTAGTATCCCTGGAGAAAAACAATAAGTAATTTTTCAGGTTGGAACTTTTATTCCAGCCTCCAGTCAGTGTGACCCGAAACGTAACCTATCCTTTTTCTCCAGAGATGCTGCCGCTGACTTACTCCAGCACTTTGTGTTTATCTCCAATATTGTCATTCTAGATTTGCCAATGAACAAAATGTGATCTGCCTCATAACTACCATGGTACATGAATTAGAGCCTGGACATTCTGCTACTAGGAACCCAGACGTTTTCATCCACAATCCATATCCCCGTATCATTCCTACCATCTACAAGGGAAGTCAGGGCTATAGTGAAATATTCTCCAGTTCATGGATGATACAGACTCAACAATATTGGTAGAACGATAGTGTTCATCCAAGTAGAGGCATTCACTTCATTGGCACTTTTACACCTCCCTGAGTATTGCATCCTTCCATCACTGGTATACATCTAGATATATAGCATCTATATGGTATATAAGAATGTAAAAATGTTTATCTACCACAAAATAAACATTATTTTAGCCACGATCACATTGACTGGCGGTGCTGACTTGAAGGGCCAAATGGCCTACTCCTGCACCTATGGTCTATTGTCTATTATATAAAACAACTTCATCGCTGGTATACATAACATAGGATATAACCCTGTAGAAAATGGTGGTGGATGCTCCATGTTAACACTTCATTGACAGCACCTGCAACCTCTACCAATCACGAGACCCAAGGCAAAAATCAAATCTTTACCCGTGAACTTGCCTCCAAGTCATATGTCACGCTAACGTTAAGCCCATACTCTGGTTCAAATTTTCAGCAAACTATTTTTGTCCATGTATGGAATTCTTTTTGAGACTTTTTCCACAGACTTTCTCAACTAAAATATATTGTTTGTGAGTGGCCCAGTTTTCTTTCTTGATTTTGCAGACTAGACAACACAAATTAGATCATAGTTTGTACGGTTGGCAGGACCAGTAATTTCACTGCCGAGAAGATAGCTCACAGCTAAGAAGATCAAAAATAACGTTTCAGATGTTTTAAATTACACTAAGTAGGAATGCATGATGCTGCTGACAGAAATCTGTGCTAAATGCTTCATTTTTGTTGAAATAGGAAGTCATTCATGCAGACACAATTAATCACGCAATTCATTGTTAAAATTACTGTACTTTCTGTGGTTCATGGTGTAAATGCAGCTGGAAAATAAAACATGTGTATGTTATGCAAAAAAGTATGAATGACTTCCAAGTCTACATGTACTTGTAAACGTGGACATTTAGAACACTTGCAGAGCTCAAAGGCAAAAAAAATGCAATGGCACTGCTTGTGCGGACTACTCCCACGTTAGGGAAATGATGCTGTCCCTCCACATACATTCCTCCAGCCCAGTTTTAACAGCCAAGGTTTTTTTCTACTAAATTTTCCCAAATGGCACGGTGGCGCAATGGTAGAGTTGCTTCCTTACAGCGTCAGAGACCTGGGTTCAATTACGGTTGCTGTCTGTACGGAATTTGTAGGTTCTCCCCGCGATCTGCGTGGATTTTCTCCAGCATCTCCAGTTTCCTCCCACGCTCCAAAGACCTTGTCAGACCATTGGTAGTCAATAGAGCAGAATTCCAAAAGTGATATTAAAGTGACTGTCCTTGACATTGAGACAACATTTGACTGAGTGTGGCACCAATGAGTTCTGATCAAATAAAGTCAATAGACATCAAGGAGAAAACTGCAATATTTGGAATCTTACCTCAAACAAATGAAGATGATTAAGCTTGTTTGGAATGCAGTTATCATGGATATCATTGCAAAAGATCCTCAGGGAGGTGTCCTAGGGCCAAACATTTCCATTTGCTTCATCAATCATCTTCTTTCCATTATAAGGTCAGGAGTGGGAATCCTCATTGACAATTGTACAAATATCTATTCTATTTGCAGCAGACAGAGCCAAGCAATGAAGCAATCCTTGCTTTCATGCACCATAACCTTGTGAACATTCAGGCATGGGAACATAGATGGTAAGAAACATTTCCCCAACAGACGTGCCAACAAGAGACAATCGAACCCTACATTTCATATTAACTGTGCCCCTGCGTTTTTCACGATCTCCATTCTGTGGCACCATGGATCAACTTAACTGGACCAACCTAAGACCCACTGAGGCAACAAGAGCAGATAAAAGCTGGAGATCCAGGAGTGAGTGACTCAATTAAACCCTCTGTCCGTATAAGGTACGAGTTGTCCGTGTGATGAAGTATTAGCCCCTCACCTGATAAATGTATGTCCAATGATACTCTGGAAGTTCAGTCCAATGAAAGATAAAGCAACCCACTTGACTAATAAGTCATCCTTTCCCGCTGTCCTGGAGCCCTGTGGTTGAATATGTGTTACTTACAAATACACTGCGCCGACTTAGCTACTCCCAAACCTCTAACCCACCACTAAAAGGGAAAAGGGCAAAAAATACATGGAAGCACCAGTATCTACATATTTCCCTTCGAGCTGCACACACCAACTTGATTTGGAAATATATCAACAGTCCTTCATTGTCATTGCATCTAAGTCCTCAAATTCTCAACCCAACAGAACTGTGGAAGCAGCTCACCGGAGAGCCTGTCGCAGTACAATGACCACTAACCACGATGACTGCCACACCGACCTCCTCGTCGAGCTCCGGCAGGTCCACTCCTGACAAATCTGCGGCTCTGACGCAGAGTCTGGCCGCAGGCTCCGTCGACCCAGGCCCCGGCTGCGGGCTCCATCCCAGCCTTCTATCATTCACTCTTTCAAACTGTTTAAGTAAAGCACTGTTGCTCCCATCCCCCATGCACCGCCTTAATCATAGCAACACATAGGGAGGAAAGAAGAAAAAAATAATAAACAGAGAATAAGAGGTGGTCGGCTTCTTAAATGTGTGAGCAGAGAGACAGACGGGCGCAAAATTAGGATAGAAGCAATAGCTAGCAAGGTGAAAAGTGGCAGGCAGATAAATCCAGGGCAAAAATCAAAAAGGGTCCCCTTTCAACATAATTGTAAAAGGGGCAAGAGCGTTGTAAAAACAAGCCTGAAGGCTTTGTGTCTCAATGCGAGGAGCATTCGTAATAAGGTGGATGAGTTGAATGTGCAGATGGCTATTAATTATTATGATATAGTTGGGATCATGGAGACATGGCTCCAGGGTGACCAAGGCTGGGAGCTGAACATCCAGGGATATTCAATATTCAGGAGGGATAGACAGAGGGGAAAAGGAGGTGGGGTAGCGTTGCTGGTTAGAGAGGAGATTAACGCAATAGAAAGGAAGGACATTAGCTTGGAGGATGTGGAATCGATATGGGTGGAGCTGCAAAACACTAAGGGGCAGAAACGCTAGTGGGTGTTGTGTACAGGCCACCTAACAGTAGTAGTGGAGTTGGGGATGGCATCAAACAGGAAATTAGAAATGCGTGCAACAAAGGTAAAACCGTTATAATGGGTGACTTCAATCTACATATAGATTGGGTGAATCAAATTGGCAGCAGTGCTGAGGAAGAGGATTTCTTGGAATGTATGCGGGGTAGTTTTCTAAACCAACATGTAGAGGAACCAACGAGAGAGCAGGCTATTCTAGACTGGGTATTGAGTAATGAGGAAGGGTTAGTTAGCAGCCTTGTTGTGCGTGGCCCCTTGGGCAAGAGTGACCATAATATGGTTGAGTTCTTCATTAGGATGGAGAGTGACATTGTTTATTCAGAAACACGGGTCCTGAACTTAAAGAAATGTAATTTTAAGGGTATGAGACGTGAATTGGCCAAGATATACTGGCAATTGATTCTTGAAGGGTTGACGGTGGATATGCAATGGAAGGCATTTAAAGACTGCATGGATGAACTACAACAATTGTTCATCCCAGTATGGCAAATGAATAAATCAGGGAAGGTAGTGCATCCGTGGATAACAAGGGAAATCGGGGATAGTATCAAAGCAAAAGATGAAGCGTACAAATTAGCCAGAGAAAACAGCCTACCAGAGGACTGGGAGAAATTCAGAGTCCAACAGAGGAGAACAAAGGGCTTAATTAGGAAAGGGAAAATGGATTATGAAAGAAAACTGGCAGGAAACATAAAAACTGACTGCAAAAGTTTTTATCGATATGTGAAGCGAAAAAGATTAGTTAAAACAAATGTAGGTCCCTTGCAGTCAGAAACAGGTGAATTGATCATGGAGAACAAGGACATGGCAGACCAATTGAATAACTACTTTGGTTCTGTCTTCACTAAAGAATACATAAATAATTTGGCGGAAATAGCAGGGGGTCGCGTGTCAAATGAGATGGAGGAACTGAGTGAAATCCAGGTTAGCCGGAAAGTGGTGTTAGGTAAATTGAATGGATTAAAGGCCGATAAATCCCCAGGGCCAGATAGGCTGCATCCCAGGGTACTTAAGGAAGTAGCCCCAGAAATAGTGGATGCCTTAGTGATAGTTTTTTCAAAACTCTTTAGATTCTGGAGTAGCTCCTGAGGATTGGAGGGTAACTAATATAACCCCACTTTTTAAAAAAGGAGGGAGAGAGAAAACAGGGAATTACAGACCAGTTAGTCTAATATTGGTAGTGGGGAAACTGCTAGAGTCAGTTATTAAAGCTGGGATAGCAGCGCATTTGGAAAGTGGTGAAATCATTGGACGAAGTCAGCATGGATTTACGAAAGGTAAATCATGTCTGACGAATCTTATTGAATTTTTTGAGGATGTAACTAGTAGAGTGGATAAGGGAGAAGCAGTGGATGTGTTGTATCTGGACTTTCAGAAGGCTTTCGACAAGGTCCCACACAAGAGATTAGTATACAAACTCAAAGCACACGGTATTGGCGGTTCAGTACTGATGTGGATAGAGAACTGGCTGGCAGACAGGAAGCAAAGAGTAGGAGTGAACGGGTCCTTTTCAGGATGGCTGGCAGTGACTAGTGGGGTGCCGCAAGGCTCAGTGCTGGGACCCCGACTATTTAGAATTTATATTAATTGTTTGGACGAGGGAATTAAATGCAACATCTCGAAGTTTGCGGATGACACGAAGCTGGGGGGGCCGTGTTAGCTGTGACGAGGATGGTAGGAGGTGGCAAGGTGACTTGGATAGGCTGGGTGAGTGGGCAAATGCATGGCAGATGCAGTATAATGTGGATAAATGTGAGGTTATCCACTTTGGTGGCAAAAACAGGGAAGTAGACTATTGTTTGAATGGTGACCGATTTAGGAAAAGGGGAGATGCAACGAGACCTGGGTGTCATGGTACACCAGTCATTGAAAGTAGGCATGCAGGTGCAGCAGGCTGTTAAGAAAGTGAATGGTATGTTGGCATTCATAGCAAAAGGATGTGAGTACAAGAGCAGGGAGGTTCTACTGCAGTTGTACAGGGTCTTGGTGAGGCCACACCTGGAGTATTACGTACAGTTTTGGTCTCCTAATCTGACGAAAGACATTCTTGCCATAGAGGGCATACAGAGAAGGTTCACCAGACTGATTCCTGGGATGGCAGGACTTCCATATGAAGAAAGACTGGATAGACTCAGCTTGTACTCGCTGAAATTTAGAAGATTGAGGGGGGATCTCATAGAGACTTACAAAATTCTTAAGGGGTTGGACAGGCTAGATGCAGGAAGATTGTTCCCGATGTTGGGGAAGTCCAGGACAAGGGGTCACTGTTTAAGGATATGGGGGAAGTCTTTTCGGACCGAGATGAGAAAATCATTTTTCACACAGAGAGTGGTGAATCTGTGGAATTCTCTACCCCAGAAGGTAGTTGAGGCCAGTTCGTTGGCTATATTTAAGAGGGAGTTAGATGCGGCCCTTGTGGATAATGGGATCAGGGGGTATGGAGAGAAGGCAGGTACAGGATACTGAGTTGGATGATCAGCCATAATCATATTGAATGGTGGTGCAGGCTCGAAGGGCCGAATGGCCTACTCCTGCACCTATTTTCTATGTTTCTATGTTAATCATTCATTTTCCTAGTGATCTAAATTGCACCTGATTCATCAACTCACAAAGTTTAAAATTCAAGGCTATATGTTCAGATTTCTGTTGTTTCTGTTCCTGGGACATCCTTCAGCCAACCAGTCCATTGAGAGAGATGCAATTCTCAAGGCCTGGGCTTTCATCCATCCACTAGTGACTTTGCCACG
This sequence comes from Raja brachyura, assembly GCA_963514005.1. Next base: position 58,753,630 of record OY740785.1, read on the forward strand.
TGATGTAGGGGCGTCCCTTCAACTGCCTAGCTTTTAGGTTCTGGAATTATGAAAACATACAAACTCTTCCCTAAATATATCTCTGTTGACCAGGTTCTCATCAAACTTCTTCTTTGGGTCAATTTCACTCTTTGTTTGATTATGTTGATATTAAGATGGTGCTTTATCAAACCAATGTGTTGGCAATAGGTGTATTAATCCCCCACAAAGAATTAGACAGTTGTTGGTTCAGGTGCAAATGTAACACCAAAATGTATTATTTTTATTTGAGCTATGAAAACAGTGGCAGATTATACGAAAGAGTCGGATGCCTATTAATGTAATATAGCAGTGGTATTTGAATCCAACAATGGAAATATCCTAAAAGTTCCTACTTGTCAGCAGAAATATTTTTGGCAGAAAAATGGTGGAAACCATTTACAGGATGTAAGCAGAATTACTGCCGTTTTCTACGCTGTATAAATCAATGATTCTACGATAATATGCTATTGTTCTAGAGATTTACAGAAAATTCCTGATGCGAGGTAATCAGTAAATATTCCATTTGCAACTATTTAAAAATATATATTTCACTGTTATAATTAAAGAATCCACCAGAAACAGAACAGTCTAGAACTCTGCACTCAATGGCATTCGCCACAGTGTTTGCAATGGTTAAAGGAAGTAAATTACCATCACCTTTTTAAAGGACAGTTTGGGTTAGGTGTAAAATGCAGATATGGCCAGCAATACTGAGATGCCATTAGAGAACAAATAAAAGCAAAAGAATAATATTAAATCATGCCATTGCCTGAAAATACGATTTTCACTGAAAGGCAATTTTGAGGTATTATTCAAAGGTAATATCCAACACTAGTTAATCAGATCCACCAACCAGTTGTATTGCACGCCTTGGAAACTGCCCATCAGGTGATACAGCCATTTTAATGCCATTGCAAAGCAATTTCATGTTCACAACAAGACTATTATTTTATAATTGAGCAATCATGCTAGCACTGACTTCAGAGGAGAATGGCACATAGTACATAGAACAACACAGTACAGGCACTTTAGCCTGCAGTGTCTATGCTGAACAAGATGCCAAGGTGTACTAATTTCTGCTACCAGCATGTGATTTATATCCCTTCATACCCTGTACATCCAGTTTAGGAAATTAAACCAATGTTGGGCCTTCACTGTGAACGGTAGTGCCATGGTGATCATTGTAGAACTCTGTCTACCATTTATCCGCCCAATATGTGTAAATGATCTATATCCCACAGTCTTTCCCACAGTCTACAACTCCACCAATTTTGGTGCTGATAGAGTAGGAAAAGTAGGGAGAGGGAAGCAGGCCCCATTAACAAGTAGTTTACAGAGCAAGGGAACATATTAAAAATTTGGAACATGAAGAAAAACATTTCAAAAAACATGCAGAGAGTATTGTGACTAATAGTTGGCATTTAGTCTGGGGACTGAAAGGCCATCTGTTGTATCAAATGAGTTGCACAGATGGAATTAAGACAGTAGGAGGCCTTTTCTGGCCATGTTGCGATAGTTTTGCAATTCCAATGAAGTGCCTGAGTTGGCTCACCAAGGTTTAGGTAATGAGGCACGCCTCATAACAGACAACTTACTGGCTTGGACTGATAAACAACAAGCAATTTTCCAGCCACATACATATGAAACAATGATCATTTCCAAAACCTGCTGCCTTTCCCTGTCTGACCTTTGAAGGCATTACAAACACCAAATCCCAAGCACCAACATCCGATTTTTATTATTGAGCAGAAACCGACCTGAACTGGCCCTATAAATACTGTTGCTATTATATAAATTCAGAGACTGGATATCCCGGATGCGGCTATGGTGGTGGCTGGAGATTTTAATGAATCAAATCTCAAAAAGGTCATGTCTAACTTCTGCCAACACATCACGTGTGCCACCAGGGGGGAAGGAACTCTGGACCACTGCTATACGCGGTTCCGGAAGGGCCACAAGGCCGTTTCACTCCCTCCTTTTGGAAAATCTAACCACGCTGCCATTTTCCGGTGCCGGAGTATAAACAACGGATAGTACGGGAAGCGGCAATGACGAGGGACGTAAAGCGGTGGTCCGACCAGTCAGAGGCCATGCTGCAGGAGGCACTGACCAATGTCGACTGGAGTATGTTCCAAGCAAGTTCCAGGGACATCAGCGAGTTTGCGGAAGCGGTCACGGACTTCATCGCAACAATAGCCAACAACATCGTCCCCACAGTAAGGATTAACGCCTTCCCGAATCAAAAACCCTGGGTGGACAAGTCCATTCGCGTTGCCTTGAATGCTCGCACCACTGCTTACAACTCTGGCCTGGCATCCGGAAATATGGACATCTACAAGGTAGAATCCTACTGACTGCGAAGGGCGGTGAAGGACGCAAAAAGGAGGTACAGGGACAGGATGGGGTCGCAGATGGAGCAGCAGGACACCAGATGCTTGTGGCAGGGACTATGGACTATAACTAACTACCGGAGTAGCCCCCCCTCTACAAGAAGTGCCGGCACGTACCTAGCTGATGACCTGAACTCTTTCTATGCACGTTTCGAGACGGGCAACATCACCCCTAGCTCGCCAGCTATGACAACACTGCCAGCATGCTGGCTAGCAAGGCTGGAGGAAGATCCTCTGCTGGGGATGGGCACACATTCTCATTGTCCGAGCACGACGTGAGGAGGGCTCTGACACGTGTGAACGCAAGGAAAGCTGTAGGCCCAGATGGCATATCTGGGCAAGTACTTCAGTCTTATGCTACTCAGCTAGCTCCAGTGCTCACTATAATATTCAACCTCTCCCTGGCCAATTCCGTGGTTCCTGCCTGCTTCAAAAGATCCATCATTGTACTTCTTCTTTCGTGTGGCGTGCACAGCCTAAAGTTGTTGGACAACTTGTTCTATTTGATCTTCTGTTTGTGCACGATGAGTTGATTGCATTAGTCGAAACATGACGGACCACGTGAAGGTTGCAATCTTCCACCCCATCATTGTACCTGTACCAAAGAATGCCTCTCCAGCTTGTTTGAATGACTACCAACCGGTGGCCCTCACCTCGTTAGTCATGAAGAGGCTGGTCAAGAACCACGCCTGCGCCTTCCTCCCTTGCAACATGGACCCACTACAATTCGCATACTGTCTGAACAGATCCACGGATGATGCAGCCTCCCAGGTCCTGCATACCACTGTCTCTCACCTTGACAGGCAGAAGGGGGGCTATGTGACGATGCTGTTCATTGACTACAGTTCAGCCTTCAACACGATAGTCCCCACCAGACTTGCTGAGAAGCTGCTGGAATTAGGGCTTAACACTCCCCTGTATGCCTGGGTCCTGGACTTCCTCATCGCCAGGCCCCAAGTAGTGAAGATGGAAGGAAATACATCGAAGACCCTCACCCTGAACACAGGATCCTCCCAGGGTTGCGAGCTCAGCCCCCTACTGTACTCCCTGTGCACACATGACTGTGTGGCCAGGTCCAGCTCCAACTCTATAATCAAGTTTGCTGATGACACTCTGGTGGTGGGCCTGATCTCCGATAATAATGAGAAGGCCTACCAGGAAGAGGTGGATAATCTGGCACTCTGGTGTCAGGACAACAGCCTCCTCTTGAATGTCAAAAAAACTAAGGAGCTGATCGTGGACTTTAGGAAGGCACAACATCCGAGGACCTACACGCCACTGAAGATAAATGGGGCTACTGTGGACAGGGTGAGCTGCTTTAAATACCTGGGAGTCCACATCACAGAGGATCTGACATGGACATCACACACTGCCACACTGGTGAGTAAGGCAAGGCTGCTCCTTTACCACCTCAGGCAGCTGAGGAAATTCAGAGTCTCTCTGAGGATCCTTCAGTGCTTCTACTCAGCAGCTGCAGAAAGCATCTTGTCCGGCAACATCACAAACTGGTTTGGGATCTGCTCTGCCCAGGACAAGAAGGCTTTGCAGAGAGTAGTTTGTTCGGCCGAACGCACTATGGGAACTACACTCGCTTCCCTGCAGGACCTATACATCAGAAGGTGCAGATCCAGAGCCAGCAACATTATGGGAGACCCCTTCCACCACAGCAACGGTCTGTTCCAGCTGCTAGGGTCAGGCAAACGCCTCCGCTGTCATGAGGATGAGACGGAGTTTCTTCCCACAGACCATTAGGACTGTAAACTCTTATCTCACCAGGGACTCATTTACTGTACCAATTTACTGTTGTGTTGTGTTGTGTTGTGTCATCTTAAAAATAGCTGGAGTTTTTTTCTAATATGTAAATACTGATTCTGTTCTATTCTGTTCCGTAGTTTTTCTTTTGCACAATCCGCAGACATAGCCACTTTCATTTCACTGCACATCTTGTATGTGCATGTGACAAATAAACCTGACTTGACTTGACTTTTCCTGCAATAAATGTCTTTGGTATCATAATATCAGAAGGAATATTTTAAAAGTGTGAATGAAGACAAAGTTTGAACTATTTGTGTATCTTGATGAAAAGTGGTTGAAATGTTAACTGTGTTTCCATTTCCAGAGAAGATGCATGATCAGTTAAGTATTTCCAGCATTTCTGCCTTTATTTCAGATTTCCAGAATCTATACCACTCTGTCTTGGGGCCACTTCTTCCTGTGCTATCTGACTTAATCCTTCCCCTCTTGACCGTTATTAAAATAAATACTTTTTCTTTCACACATCAGGGGTTTCATGCAATCTTGAAAGCAAGTAGACCATGAAAATCTGTAACATTCATTCCGTTCCGCTAGGACACAGTATCAGTGTTCCATGCAAGGAGACTTCTATTGAGTATTTAAATGTATTTCTGTACATTTGGAATTTAGGTTCTATTTCTACTGAATAAAAGTGAAAATTAAAATCCATCCTCCAGGTGGATTGTGGTCAATTGAATGCCATTGTTTTGGCCCTGGGGAATTTAAAAGGTATGCACTTGAGCAGATGCTCTGTGTGCTTATACTGTATACACAATGGCGTTTGCAGGAGTCAGAACCTCTAAGCTAAACGAGTGCATCATCCTGAAGGACAGGAACAGCTTAAAAAACCCCAAGAAAACTGACATGGATCAACTTGTCCGGGAAATTCGGTGGATGTTTTGGAGGCATAGCCTCCAGATGCCTGCTCCAAGTGGCCAGGGTCTCAGAAACATACAGGAAGGCAGGGAATTACTGTTTCCCAGTGGACCACGCGCTTTGGTCCAGGGTTGAGGTCTTGATCTTCAAGTACCTTTTACTTGTGCTGGTGCGTGGAAACCAGTGGGGAATTTCATCGTTGATCTCTACTTTTACCAAGAGCCGGTGCCCGAGATATGTGGAATTAACCATGTTTTCCAGTGTCCCGTCATGAATCTTTAATGTTGGATGGCATTATAATGCAATGGGGACAGGGCCGGTAGAGCTCTTTCTGGATGCGTTGGCACTGGTTTATTATTGAGAAAGTGCAGATAAAATAGTGCAAGGGCTACAATGAGGTAGGATTGGAAGATCAGGATTTTACCAGACTTATGACGTTGAGTGTAAAGCTGAACCTCTGTATGCGTTGTTGGATGTCAACAAGTATTTGGCGCTTGGTCTCTTATCATGCAAAATGTACTTGTGTCCACGTTTTGATGTCTGAGAAGTGGGACCTTGCCTCTAGAGTGTGGTAGCTGTAGATTGACCAGTCTCCCATTAGTGGCAAGAAAAAACAAGAATAGTGGCAGCACAATGACATAGGCTTGTTTCTCACTGGTCTCCACTGATATAGGTTCAGCTGTAGAACCTTTGGTTCAATGCTATTGTTGAACAAGTATTAGATCAAGACTATTTTTTGTGGGTAGATGAGTTTGGATTTGGTGTTTCTATAGTCTCCTGCTATATACTCCTGCTTGATGGAGTCAAAGGCTTTGATAACGCTGAAGAAGATGATGCTTAGTGGTTGTTGCCACTCTGCATTATTTACAGTTGGCATATGGTGAAGATCAAACCCACTCAACCTCTAGGACCCAGAGTCTAGGTGATTGAAATGTATTTAGGGAAGAGTTCTGCAAACAGTCAGAGATGGTGGTTGAGGAGGATTCTGGCAATGAGTTTCCCAGAGGAGACCGCCTCTGTAACACCCAGGTTGAACCTTGTCTCCTTTCTTGAAGGTAGTCAATATTCCAGCATCTCTACCGTCCCCTGGTGTACCCTCCTCTTTCCAGATGTAACAATGAGATTGTGAATTTATGAGTGAAGTTCTTCACTACTGAGTTTTAGGATATCAGTGGTGATACCATTTGCTTCCAAGGCTTTGCTCTTTAATTTTGTCAGGATATAGTCTGAAGAAAAGTCTCAACCCGAAACATTACCCATTCCTTGTATCCAGAGATGCTGCCTGACTGCTGAGTTACTCCAGCATTTTGTGTCTATCTGTTTTTTATCTTCTGTTTTTTTTTCACCAGGCAGGAAATGTGGTAAGGCTGGCCTGAATAGATGGCAGCGAAACTGAGTCATGCACACTCTCATTACGGATTGAGGTCATGCTAAGGAGGATTTCCAAGTGCGCCTTCCAGCTGTTGATAAATGATTGTCTGCTCCCGATAGGTTCACCCCACTGTGTAGGAAGGAACTGGAGATGATGGTTTAAACCGAAGATAGACAATAAAGCTGGAGTAACTCAGCGGGACAGGCAGCATCTCTGGAGAGAAGGAATCAGTGACGTTTTGGGTCTGAAGAAGGGTCTCCGGCTTTTTGTGTCCATTTCAAGTTCACCCCACTCTTTGGTTCTCGGTGGATACTTCATTTGTTATTTGGGCTGCAGGTAATCTAGAGAGGATTGAAGAACCCACGTGAGCTCTAGTTGCCAGCAAGTGGCTAAGGCTCCTGTGTTCTCTCCACTATCTGTTCTTTAGATAATGGGTTCTCTGCTGGACCTTTGACTTCAGGAGATGCTTTTTTCCCTTGAGGAATTGTGTAACTTCCAGTCAAGAAAATTACAGTATTTAACGTTCACATAATTTCATAATTTTAATACAGAAATGCTACGATAAAACTCATTAGGGCAACTCAAAGCACGAATATATTGTATATTGTAGACGTTCTTCCCATAAGTGATGCGAGAAAACACACACACTAAGGTCTAATCATAAACATAACCCTAAAAATTCACAGAACGTTCTTCAGACCAAATGCAATACAAAGAACAAAACTGTGGTGAAAACAGTTTGTACAAGTCATAGTATGCCAGCTGAATAAACAGTAAGGTAGACTGTTTTTCTGCAATGCCTTGGAACTAAGTCTGTAGCGTTGATGAAAAAAGGTAATGGAACATGCCAAAAATATCACTTAAAAGGATTTTCTCAAATGCAATGAAAGGGTAAATTTAATATTGGAATGTAGAAACGTAAGTTTAGAAAGACCTTATATCTTTTGGACTGGTGATCAATTAAATTCAAATTGAAATGCACTATGATTAAACAATTTGATAAATCTGTTAAAATTTATGAATCCTTTTATACCATCAAAATCAGAATTTCAAAGACATACTAACTTTGTTATTTCAGTTGCTACCAAAGGGTAGGGCTGGTCCCTTTGTAGGGCAGATTTTACCAATTTCTAAAGAAAATGTTAAAATAATAAGCTTTTGTGAAGGGTGTCAGCCTAAATATTAATGAATTTCCTCTTTCACATGCTGCTCTTCACCATTCTCAACTCCTTCAATACCTCATTGTCTAACTCAATAATGCTCCTACATATCAAATTGTAGCCAAAGCATCTTCATTCAGCTCTTTCCACTCTTTCCAAGGATGTCAATTTTTGAGACTCACTGAAAATTAATTGAATGAATAAATGAATACTTTATTGTCACATGTGACAAGTCACAGTGAAATTCTTTGCTTGCATACCCAAGGTATGCACAGGGCGCTTACAAAGTTAAAGATCCCTTGCACCCCAAAGTGAAATACCCCATCTAACACAAGTAAGGCTTATCTGTGTACACTCGTCAGATCAAATTATATACCAAAAGGATTCTTTGTACTTGGTTTTCCACAATACAGCAGGAAGGAAACAAAAAAAATCAATTAAAGAATAAATACAATTTCTTTAGTGGCTTATAGCATATCTCAGAAATGTCCCCTTATGTTCTTTGGAAATTTGGAGGGTAATCTGAATTTATTTTCAAGTGTAGAGTCATTGACTAAATATTCTTGAGCATCTTATTTCATTAGAACTGACGCACAGTTTGTTCCACATTTTAATTATAACCCTTTCAATAATAGCATCTTGTTTGAATAGAAAACATATTTGTCTTTGCAATCTGAGTAAAGACTTAGCAAGGGGAGACTTCACATGAATTGTTAAGCTGCTTTGCATTTTATACACAAAGCATACAGAACAACAGCAATGATTTAACTCACTTATTTCTACAATTTATCTAACTAACAGACATGTTCTTTTTCATTGCCACTGTATTCCAAAAGGTCATCTTGCCTGACTTGATTTCAATTTTCCAACAGCTGTCCTACCTCCGATTCTATACTCAGCCCTACAGTGCCTGTCCAGAAATCCTAGTGACATCAGCCCGTTAGACCAATGACTCCTGTTTGTGGGCCAGGACATGCAGAAATGATTCACTCCACACCATCCACCTCAAGATCAGACTCATTACATATATGGCTCTTTGTAAAGTATCTATAAAGGCCAAACCATTAAAATTCCTGCCACCAAAACTAACCCTCTCCTGGCCTACAATCATTTGCACCATTGATTCCCTCGTTTCCTGGACACAACTTTTCCATAGTCCTTCTGCCCAACAGCATTTTACTTGCTCCTGACTGAGTACATATGATTCCCAACATGTAAATAGTTTCATAAAAACTTGCCATTGAATTTGGTAGGATCTTTAAGTAGTCCATTCATCTGGATTACCTGGTAGCAATATTGACCTGTTGCAAATTCCCACATTTCCCCCTACCCCCCCCCCCCCCCCCCCCCCCCCCAGGTATTGGTGACCATTTAACCTCGAGGCATTTTATAAAACCAATCTTACATCCATTGATCTTCCAGACTTCAGGATAGGGTTTACTCTCCTACAACAGCAGGCTGAGAGTATTATGGCTGGCAGCCAGACCACAGCTATGAGCCATCGGATGGATTCTTCAGCTTGAGAAGGCAAAGTCCTGCCAAGTGTAGCTCAGAGACATTAAAAGTCCAGTACATGAAAGTTGGGCAGAACGTGAGCAAGGCAAGGCAGGCACAGCATGCTTCATGTGAACAGTGCATGTTCACTGCCAGAGCAGATTTTGCCAAGAGATTTAGGCCCAAATATTTATACACTAGTGATATATTAAAAAAAAGTATCCTTTTGATCTCACTGTTTACCACTTCCATGCAAACACTCAAGGACTTACATCCACGCAGAGGGGAAATGGTTACCATACTTGGATATAACCTTCAATGCAGCAAATCTTGCTGCCTGCTGATTTCTGGGAGTATCTGAGGTTTCTGAAATGTTATTTATTTGCACATCACTTAATAGTCTTATTTTGCAAGTAAAAACAAATATCACATTACCGATTGACAGAAAGAACAAGCTGAATTGTATTTGGGATGATTTTTTGAGCATACAATTCCATGCATCCAATGTGCCTGGAAATACATTCCTGGTTGGTAGCAATAAAGATGCAAATTGTGTCTGCATTTGTGCTGGTTTATTTGATTGGTTATTGATTTATTTCACAAATTCAGAAGCAGAATACCATGTGCAGTCGCAACCCTCTCATATATTTAGTGTTATTGACCAAGGATGATGTTCTATCTAATATGTCGGTATCCAACACTATTCAAACATAAAAAAGAATCCCAAAATTTGACTTTAAATGATTCAAGATCTTAAAGGTACAAGAACTCCATGAACTACAAGGAAGGAGGAAAATATCAATGATCAAATTTGTTGGAATAACTATTATCAAAATAGCATTATGAAAAGGAAATTGAACAACCAGGAGGCAGCTACAGTATAAATGCAAAGGGCATGTAAACCAGAGATAATCCAAACTCTTGTTGATTATCCTTTAGATACCATTTAGTTTTAAGATCAATGTGACTACCTTGTGGAACACAAGGGTCTGAAGATTCCCAAGGCTATTTTTTTGTGGAGACACAGTAAATATTTGCAAAATTCTTGAATGCAAATTCCCCTAGTTATCATCATGGGAAAAGTGTCAGTCTGGTATGTGATATTAATTTTGAAGGGTTATTCTGTGCAGATGGTCTATTCCCAGATTGGCAGATAATTTGTTATTTTAGGTTGCACAGAAATATAAGATATCAACAAGAAGAACTTGTCACTCAAGAACTTTTTTATGTCTATTTGTAAGCATTATAACATTTTAATCAAAACTATAAATTGTCCTCAGCAGTTCCCTGTCTATTTCAATTCCTCCACCAAGTTGGTGCCCCCAGATTATGGGTGAGCTAAACTGGCACTGAAGCTGAAAACCTGTCACAATGGTCCTGTGATATCCCAGACGGCAATCAATGGTATTTCAACCATTGACTATGAAATATAGACCAAAGGTATGATCTGACTGGATTGATCAAAGTCAAGCTTCCCCAATGCACCCCTTCACCCCTTTCCTCCTACTTGCTTTTTTCCTGTACCATTGACATTAATGACCAGAAGATCGAGGCTTACAGCTGGGAGTAGGGAGAGAAGGCTGGGAGGGAATTGTAAGTTACAGAAATTTATAAACCTCTTAAAGATCTTTACTTTTGTTCTCTCCCTGGCCTTCCATCTCTAAATTTGCTCTATGCTTGGAACAGATTCTTAATCTTACTTGCACCATATTGCCAACATTAAAATGGTGTTAGCAATTACCCTAACACTATTTGCAACAGGTTATATAATGCTGAAAAATGTATCAAGCCAGTTTCAAAACAGTACTAGTATGCAGCACCTTGTAGTCCTGTTGCTCTATAGGAATTGTGAGCATTTGGTGTTGAAATTCCTCTTTCAGTGGCATCTTTTCTCAAGGTTTTGGCCTGAGATGACAGCCCTTGAAGGGTTACACCACAATACAACCAGCTCGCTTTCAAGTAATGGGCAGAGTGGCAAGGAGTGAGAGCTTACTACAGTGGTGGGACAGACCACTCAAAGGAGCGGGTTGCTGAGGGGGGGGGGGGGGGGGTGGATAAATCTGCAGATAAATCTGTGCAAGCTATTGAATAAATTGGATAAAGAGCACACATGGCAAGGAGGTATCTACGAGGATGCAATGAAAGTAACTTAATGTTTTTGCCAGTGTGCTAGATCACCTAGTTACCAATATAACACATTTGTAGTGATTGCATACGTCACTCCATTATGAACCCACTGTACTGGCTAACGTCACCTTTTTTGTATGAGGAGGAGTGCCCTCAATGGATACTGTCAATGTGTCCTCTGGGTGTAAATGCACAGCTGGATGTCCCTCTCACTAATGGAAATAATCAATATCAATGATCAATATGCAGAGAGCTAAAGGGTTTCCTATGTGGCTTATATCAGCAGAACACTTTGTGAAGTTCTCAAGCCAAGGTATTTGAGCGCGCAGGTGACCCCGTCCTTGCTTTTGAGAGCTGTCCAGCCATGTGTGTTTGCTTTGTTCTTTGCCTTATACCATTCTTAAAGGCTGGTTTATTACACTGACACAATAAGCTGGAGTAACTCAGCGGGACAGGCAACACGTTTCGGGTTGAGATGTAGTCTCGATCCAAAACGTCACCAATTTCTTCCTTCCATAGATGCTGCCTGTCCGGCTGAGTTACTCCAGCTCTTTGTGTCTATCTTCGGTTTAAACCAGCATCTGCAGTTCCTTCCTACAGATTATTACACAGACAATTTTCCATGCCTTCTCTCATCTTCCAGGTCTGAGGAGAGGTCATTTCTGAAATGTTTTCATTCACCAGGTGCTGCTACGTGACCTGCCGAGTATTTCCAGGATTTTCTGGTTTTAATTGCAGATTACCAGCATGTGCAGCTTTCAGCTTTGGTTTCTCGGGTTTCTTTTATCTTTGATAGTAAAACAACATGTTCAATATGTGTTACACTAAATGGGTCCTGGAGGTTAATATTAACAACACATGGGGTGATCACTGAGCAAGATAAAAACAAATGTTTGCTTGTTCTTTCGAAGCATAATGATCTGAAGGAGTAATAGCAAAGGCCAATTAAAAAATAATTCAAATGCTAAAAATCTAAAATGCTAAATTGCTAAAATGCTAAAGAATATTAGAAATACATTTGATAGACATGCTATGTGGTTCCAGCACCTTATAAATGTGCAGAATTGATCTCACCATTTCCTGTCATATTCCTGGTATTATCTCCAATCTCAGCCTCAAACCTAGGAATTCCTATGCTTCCTGGCTTGACTCAAGAAGCACACCCACTCCTGGCCTCCGTTTGGAATGTCTCTGCTCCCAGTCGCAGCCACAGCAAAGCTTTGAATGCTGGATAGCACCCAAGGAAAACGTGCTCACAGTTTCAGCCTCAGAAACACCTAAGCTCCTGGTCTCAGTCTAGGAATGCTTTTATTCCCAGCCCCAATCCACAAGGCAACATGGGAATGAATCCCCCCTGATACTTCAGGTGGTCAAGTGCCTCTGGGATGGGCAATACCCCTTCATCTTTAGTTTTGGTGAAGGAGTTGAAATATATGCCAAGATCATTCCCACTGAGGATAGCTACAGCCTTGAGACAACTGAGATGCATGTTAACACTCATTTCATTAGCTTACGTGCCGCTTTGGTGGTGAGAGCTTTAATTAATGATTTTTCTGAACAGCAAACAGCCAAAGGGTAGACAAGGTTTTTAAATGGTTTTAAAGCAATGCAAAGCTTTCACTGTTCAAATGGTGCTCGACGTCTGAAGAGGCCCTTTGGAACACATTTGCAGATTTTCCACAATGCTTATTTAACACCACCAACACTCCAGCAGCATTTATTCCAGACATTCTCTGAGGATTTCAACTAAGGAAAGTGAGATGTGTGCTGTGCTAATGGAGATCTTTGCAAAGTCAGCAAGAGACAGCCGTGTTGGTTTTCTGGCATTTTGCTCGATGTTGTCCTTGGTTTGCAGGAAATGTGGTGCTTGAACTGAGGCAGAGCAGGAACTGCAGTTGTTGCAGAAGGGCAGGAGCAGTGGACTCCTACATCTCCCTCACCTCCATCTCCATCTCCACCACTCACCTATCCCTGAAACATCCTGAAACATTCCACTGTTTGTCGTTCAGTGCACTCCAGTGGAGGTCAATCCCAGGAAGCCACATATACTATTCCATAAATCTTGGTTCCAATCTGTACTTGAAGGAAAACCTTTTCTTCTTTTACACCCTTTGGTCAGATTCCAATGATAGTGTTGATAAATTAGCCCTATTTTCAAAATAATAACTCAGCATCATTTTCCACCTTCCATTAAAATAACTTGCTACTTCATCTCAGGCTTGCCGTACGATACGATACAATACGATAGAACTTTGTTTATCCTGGGAGGGAAATTGATCTCATTTAAATAGCTAGCTAGTCACAGGTAGCAAGCAATGGGAAAACTTGGCCTCAACTTTCACTCTGAACAACACTTTTTCCTATGTCAGTTTCTGTCTTCCCAAATAATTCTTCTACCTTGTGCTCGATGCCTGAATGTACTATGAATTATCTGTGACCAAACAAATCTTCTCATAGAACATAAAAAGCAAATAGACTATTTCTCTTTTTACTTTTTCACATCTGCACAGCAGGAACTTGCAAACGTACGTTGAAGAAGTTCATTAGAACACAACTGTCCAGTCTTTACACATGATTGTCAATGCCAGGCATCCATTTGAGGGCCATTTTTAGATCAGAAGGAGGCAGGTCATCTCTGCATATCTATTGATCCCTGTGCATGCTTGTTGCAGCTTTTAGGCGAGACTTTGATTGTTGACCAGATCAGTCATCCGACAGAGGAGCAAAGCTATCCAAATAAAGAAAATGGGTTTTGGTAGCTGTAGAACATGGTCAGTTAGAAAACTCTTTCAAAGATTTGCTTTTGCAGCATAAACCGAGATTTCTCCAGCCTTTTAAAAGTATGGAGACAGTGAAGCCCAGAAGCTGAATCTCACTAGAGACAGTGCGGCAGATTCAAGCCAAGGTTACTATCCACTTTTCTTTGGTCCGAAACAGACTTAACCGGTGAGAGGTTGACAGGCAGAAGACACAAATCATGCAGATGAATGAAAAACTAATTCAAGTTTCACTAAGAATATTTGATTGGAATTCCCTCAGAGATTCTTCCAAACACCCACTATAACTTTGGCTGAAGGTTGACAAACCTGCTAGGCTGACAGATTAGGAAGACCCAGTGCAAATATCCTTCACAAAGGGACATTTTTGAAAATTAAATTTCTTAAAATTCAATTTTACAGATGAGATCCATCCAGCTGTTGCAGGCTTAGGAAGCAAACAGCAATTGCCGGAAGTTTTGAAACTATTGCATTTATAGTCGAATTTCCTCAGCTATTCCTCATTTCTCATTTCCCCACTTGTCAGGGTACTTGCTGAAGTTTGTTGCAAAATAATTGTCAACACCCTAAGCAACAGGGATTCTGCTGAGGCACTTCCATAACTACCCACGCCCCAAAGTTTGGACACTTCAGTCATTTTCCCTTCCCAACCTCCAAAGAGCAGTTCAAGATTTGCACTCTCCCTTGTAGGGCTCTCTACATATCGCTTGAGGAAACTTTCCTTAACACTTGTGACAAATTCTTCATTTTACTCATTGAAGACAAAGAGTTGTGGTGGAAGAATGTTATTCAGTTTGGACATTTATGACCAGTGGGATCTTTGATCGGACCTCTGTTATTGTGACTAAATGACTTGGCTGTAAATGGAGATAAGTTGGTTAATAAATTTGATAACAACACAGAAGTTGGTGGCATTGCGGCCAGAGGAAGGTTGTCAAATTATAAAGGGAGATATGGATCAGTTATAGAAATAGGCAGAGGAGTGGCAGAGTTTAATTCAAGCAAAGCAAGTGTAAAGTATTGCACTTTGGGAGACTGACTATAAGGGAATAGTATAGATTTAAAGGCATGGCCCTTAACAGTATTGATGTACAGAGGGACCTGGGGTCCAAATGCATAGCTCCCTTAAATGGCAACACAACTCAAATAGATAGAGTGGTAAATACGGCGCATGGTATGCTTGTCTTCAAAGGTTGGGCCAGTGAAATTAAAAATTAGGAAGACAAAGTCTACGACTTTGGTTACGCCACGTTTGGGATGTTGTGTGCAGTTCTGGTTGCACCCTTATGATGTGGAGGCTTTGGAGAGGGTGAAGAAAAGGCTTATGTTAAAACTGGCTGTAATAGACAGTATTATTTACCAGGACAGGTTTGACAAACTTGGGTTATCTTCACTAGACCATTGGAGGCTGAGGGAGGCATACTAGATGTATATAAAATTATGAGAGGCATGGATAGGGTAAACAGTACAAACTTGTTTTTTCAGCATGAAAATGTCAAAGATAAGATACCAGAGTTTTAAGGTGAGAAGGTCAAAGTTTAAAAGAGATGTGCCAGGCACATTTGACACAGTGAGTGGTGGATGCCAGGAACACACTGCCAGGTATAGTGGCATTTCAGACATTTTTGGATAGGGTAATGGATATGTAGTGAATGGAGGGATATGGATCAGATGTAGGAGAGGATTAGTTTAACTTGGCATCATGTTTGATATGGATATTGTGAGCCAAATGGCCTGTTTCTGTGCTGTATTGTTCTATGATCTTTGTTCGTGGTATTAAAGAAATGTTAATGCCTTTAAATATTGAATGACAAATTTCAAACAAAATTAAAATATTTCACTGGTTAATTGAAATATTAATTTATACCAGACCATGGTTTTAAAATAAAGACATAAGACTTCTAGCAGAACAAGGTATCACATTACCAACAGATAGGAATATATGGACCTTGTTTCATAGCATTAACCAGAAGTAGGGAGCTTTTACTGCGCTATAGCCATGAATTAGCGCACTGGGGGAGGTTATCAAAATACTTGTGAAGCCTGATCACAATATGGTTTCAATAGATAATTGGATGTTTCCACTGACGTACTTGGTTTATTGGTGTGTGACTGATGGTTAAGACTTTCCAGTGTTAAGATCATATTGCCTGTTTTAAATAACATATGTGGAGAAGTTAAAATTAGATCAGAGCCAAATAATTCAGATGATACCCTTTGCGAATGACTTTGCGCCGAGGAAGTATCAATGGTTACAAAGACGACACGGCTGTCAAGCCTTTTATCACATATTTTGCATTTATTTTCTGTTTTCAATTCTGTTATGTTCCTTCTAAACTTTTTTTCTGCAGAAATCTGTCCTCAATTGCTCTTGTTTTCTTAATATTCATTCATACAATTGAAATATTGCGACCGTATATAAGTATGAGAGAAATTATTTAGAACAAATACATCAACCATATTTTCATATACAAAAGTAATTATCAACAAGTTTTCTTGTCAATTTACCACATATTTATGTAAACTGCCCTGTCTTCCAGCAGCTAATATAGTTGTAACTAAATATGTTGTTGGAAGATGAGGAAGTTTGTTGGTAGAAACTAAATTAGTTGTTAGAAGATAGGGCGGTTTACAATCAAATGTGTCAAGTTTATACGAAAGCTTGCTAAGAACAAATTTAGTACATCACCTATCAAGAGGATGTGCAAGACATGATCTACATTAGAAAATATGCCCTTTTCTCTGAAAAAGGATGGATTCATATCTCATGATATCATAATTCATTACATTTTTTCATTACTTAGACTTTACTCTGGATTTATCTCCATGGACATATGTGTAAATGTACTGAATACAATATAGAAGTTAGCCACATACGCACCTAGCTCTACTTTTCCAATTTACAACAATTTGAATTTTCAAAATTGTGCACTTTCCATTCTCCTTTCCTCACAGCTTTTACTTAAGACTATGGAATCACCGTGATTGTTTCACACATTTCCGGAGGTTAAAGGTAAGCTGTGATCCTGCTGAATGACAGAGAAATGAAGGGGCAAATGACCTGCTCCAGCTGATCTTTAACCTCACCAACATCATCCTATACTATTAATCTCGATCTTGAATATACTGAGGGACTGAACTTCCACAGCCCTCAAAGCTACAAAATTCCAAACTTTCATTGCCTTTGGCTGGAGAAATTTCTTCTTATCTCAGTCCCTAATGAATGAATAACAAATTAATTCACAGGAATTTTCACTGGGAAATTAAATGGAATCTAGTGCACTTAAGGACGTAGCCAACAGCTCAAGTTAAATTATCTTTCAAATGACTGGGTTTCCAACCATTCGGCATTCCTGCAGCAGTGGCCTGATTTTTTCATTATAGAGTTCATTAACCTATTATAGATTTCGAAAGTATGTTCTCCCATACTAGAATAAAGAGATTTAGGAATAGAATCTGGCTGACAAATTTAAAGTTGTCCAAAGTTAAAGAATTTACATGTAGTAAAAGTACAGTATCTGAGTGTTGGAGTAACTCAACGGGTCAGGCATCATCTCTGGTGGTATGGATAGGTGGCGATTCAGGTCGGAAACCTTCTTCAGACAAATTATAGTAGGGGGAAGAAAGCTGGAACAGATATTGGGGAGGAGGTGTCGGACAAAGTCAGGCAAGTGATAGATGGATACAGGTGAAAGAGGTTGATGAAAAGATGGGTAGACATAGACCAGAGATGAGAAGGATCAAAGGGCTGCAAAATAAAGAGATGAGAGATGTGAATTGTCAGGACAGGAGAAGGGATGTGGGTGGAAGGGCAGTGGGGGAAGATATGGGTGCGCATCCAGGTGGGGCACAAGGAAAAGAGGAGAGAGACAAAAAGAGGGTGGGAGTTGTTGGATTAGTTATCTAAAGCTGTGGTACTTGGATGGATGTGAGGGAAGAGGTGTAGGGACAAGTGTTACATCTCCTGCAATTGGTGGGAAAGTACTTGCAGAGGAGGTGGTTTGGGTGGGAAGGGATGCGTGAACCAAGGAGTTGCTTAGGGAGAGGTGTCTGTGGAATGCAGATAAGGGTGGGTGTGGGAATACGTCACTGGTGGTGGGATCACGTTGAAGGTGATGGAAATATTGGAGAATGATGAGTTGGACGTATTGTAGATGCTCGTGCTTGAAAGATAAGGACCAGGGAATGCCATCCTTGTCCGTCTAGGGTGGGGGTGGGGCAAAAGCAGAGCCATGGTAAACATCTCTTGCCCATTCTTCCCTCCCTAGTGCCCTGCCCTGATCCAAAACGTCACCTATCCATGTTCTCCAATGACGCTCCTTCACCTGATGAGTTATTCCAGTACGTTGTGTCCTTGTCCCGTGGGCCTGACTTTCACCTGCTCTCCAATATCTCGCCTGCTTCCCATTCCTCAATAGAATTTTAAGACACTGCAATGTTTGAAAATGTCTATTTTAAAATTATAAATTATAGTTTTAAAATTTAGAATATGTTTTTAAATATCCATTGGCATGTATATGGAAGAACTGTCAAATCTACGAAAAGATTATGAAAACTGATGTCCTGCTATTTTTCCAAGATGTCTGCAATTAATAACTTGAAAGAAGTAAAAGTTGAGTCTTTATTGAAATTTGAGGCACTTTTCCTTGTTTGCATATTAAATCACACCTACTTTCAATCTTATTGAAATTCATGAGATTATGATTCCTACATTAAAACAATGACTATACATTGTATGCAATTATTTGGTTTAAAACGTTTCAGGTTGCGAATGTCACTATATGCAAGTTTGTTATTTTTAATGATAAAATCCCACTGCTATTGCAATAATTGGCATCAAAGCACATGTTCTATGGTTATTTTACTTCAGAGTCACATGAGGGACTACATGAAGAAGGCAGTCAGTCTGCATGCGTGTCATTACGTCTGAAGCATGCGCCAACAACTGACTGGCAGACGCGTCGCTCCTTCTAGCAGTAAGTTTAAAAACCTCAGGTAAGTGTTTTTAAAACTACTCTGAGGTCGTTTTGGCTGGTTCTATAATTCTTGTTTTCCTATCAAGTTTGAACCTTGCTATGTCGAAGGTGAAGAGACGGTCTGCGGTGAAGCCGGCTACCGAAGACCGCGGCAGTGCGGGTAGCAGGCGACTGTCCATATCGCCTTCCATGTCACTGGCGGTGGAGCCAGCGACAACAGACTTGGTGCCCAAAGAAAGTACCGTGGCAGTCCCGCAGGAATGATATGCTCCGTGGGAAGGAGCAATATCAGCATGGGTCTCCACGGGAGCCCGCGCCAGCGGCACCTTTTACAGGGCTGCGAAGTGTCTCCCACTCTGAAGAGGGGAGTACACCGGGTCAGTATCTAGCTGACTCAGAGTTTGGAGGCACAGCAGGTGAGCACGCCCGGGGGCACGGGTCTGAAGTGCCCCTATTGGCATCCAAATTTGCCATGCCATCACCATCAGGAGCACCCCTGGATGAAGACCTGGCCACTACCATCAATTATTTGGCCTCCCACCAACTCAAAGATCTGGCAATGGAGGAGACCACCAACAGGTACTATACTCCTGCCAACTGTGCCTCCCTAAATGTGCCGGCCGTAAACCACTCCATCTGGGGACATATTGGAGCGGGTGTCAGAGCCCAGGAGATAAAGCTCCAGAAAATTTTAAAATTGCTTGCCTCAGGTATCACGGCCTTTGCTAGGTCTGTAGATGGGGAGCTGCTGACTGAGACACAGCAAGACGCAGTGACATTGATGTATAATGCCCACTTTGAAATCAATTACCTGCGCAAAAACGCAATCCGGCCGGCACTAAACCGCACATTTGCTGTGCTGTGTAAGGCCAGCAACGTCCAGCCGGCCAATTACCTATTCGGGGAAGATCTGCTGAAGCAGGCCCAGGAGCTGGACGATGAGGCTAAGACCATTCGCCTCATGAGCAGAGTCCACACTCCACCCAGGGGCTCATCATACTGGGTACACCCCTATGCTCCCTTCAGCACCGGGCGATACCTGCCAAGGGGCACCGGAACCGGAGGGAGACTCGAACTAGAGGCACAAAGGTCGTTTTTAGGGGTAGGCCCAAGCCGGCCCACGGCAAGGATGCAGGGGGGCACCTGCCATTAGCTTTACTCCCCAAGTCTCGAGGACGCAAACCAGCACCTTACCGCGAGTAACATCTGAGGTAGGTGAATCTAGTTCCTTGTGGAACACATTACACATGACTCTGTCACAAGTTGGGGGGAGATTGCAACATTTCTTGAATGAATGGAGTTGGATTACAGCAGATCCGTTTATACTGCACAGTATACAAGGCTTCCAAATTGAGTTCCTTCTTGAATCACTACCACCCACACAACATTCACCAAACCGCACATATGTGTTTCCACAACAGGAAAGTCTGGATGTACAAGCTGAAATCCAAACTTTATACAAAAAAGAGGTCGCCTCAGAAACCTCACCAATTTGTATCTAACATATTCTCCAAGCGGAAAAGGGATGGAGGATGTCGTATCATCCTAGACTTAACTGAACTTAATACCTTTGTGCAGTATAAACATTTCAAAATGGATAACTTTGGCACTGCCATTCAACTGGTTTCTAAAGGTGGTTATATGGCATGCATTGACCTTAAAGATGCATACTACTCGGTACCTATTCACAGGGAGCACAGGAGATATTTGAAATTTAACTGGATAGGACAATTGTGGCAGTTCAAAGCATTGCCTAATGGGCTGACTTCAGCTCCCAGACTATTTACTAAACTACTAAAACCAGTTCTGGGGCTACTACGAGCTCAGAATCACATTGTCATGGCATATTTGGATGACATTATAATCATTGGGGACACCAAGGAATTATCGGAATCATCTGCTTCAGTCACCAAACTCATGTTTGAGAGATTGGGGTTTCTCATCCATCCAGTTAAGTCCAAATTGACACCTACCAGGGTAATTGATTACCTGGGGTTTACAATTAACTGAATTCACATGTCTGTGACTCTGCCTAGGGGCAAGCAATTAGAGTTAATAGAAGCCTGTAACAATCTAATTGTTAAACAACAGCATTCTATTAGACAAGTAGCAAGTGTAATTAGCAAACTTGTGGCTGCCTTTCCAGCTGTGCGTTTTGGGCCTTTGCACTATCAAAATTTACAACGTGCCAAGGAGCAGGCACTCAAATTCCACGCAGGCTAATTCAGTATACCCATGCAATTGCCAGTAGAGGCCATTGCTGAATTACAATGGTGGGTAACGAATATTCGTCATAGCTCTAGAAACATTTTAGTTGATACACCATCGGTTATCTTACAAACCGATGCAAGCGCCCTAGGATGGGGAGCAACAAATACCATCTCTAGCTGCTGTGGTAGATTGAATGTGCAGTAGTCATTAATTCTCAGCAACTTGGTATTAACAACTTAGAGTTGTTGGGCGCACTCTATGGGCTGAAGGCTTATTGCAGCAATATGCAACATGTGCCTGTTCAACTTCAGATTGACAACACAACAACGGTGTATGTCAATCACATGGGTGGTATTAAGTCTGTATCTTGTGATAAATTGGCAAACCTTATCTGGTACTGATGTATTACGAGGAACATTTGGGTCTCAGCTATCTACCTACCAGGTAGATACAACATGGTGGCGGACACAAGTTTGCGGAAATTCAATGACAACACAGAATGGATGTTGAATCATGAAGTGTCTAACGATATTGTCGCCCGGTATGGCATCCCGGATATTGATTTGTTCGCATCCAGACTAAATCACCAGTTACCCAGATATGTGTCATGGGAACCAGACCCAGGGGCAGTGGCAGTAGATGCGTTTTCACTACATTGGGGAGGAATGTTATTGTATGCTTTCCCCCCATTTTGCCTCATCAGCCGGTGCTTGGCAAAAATCAAGCAAGACAACAGCACAGGCATTTTGGTAGTGCCTGACTGGCCAACACAGTCTTGGTTCCCACTAGTCCTGGGAATGATATCACAGCCTTTTATGGCTTTCCCCAAAAGCAGGAAACTGCTGGTTCACCCAGTAACAGGGAGTAACCATCTACTACATGACCGAATCAATTTATTGGTTTGCAGATTCTGAGGAGACCATATCTGGGGTTCGGACTGTCAGAACGACCAGTGGATGTGATAACAGCAGCCTGGAGGGACAGTACACAAAAACAGTACGTCTCTCACATCAAGAAGTGGGAGATGTTCTATCTCAAACATCACGTATGAATCAGCACGCATCACGGATGTCCTGGAGTTCCTATCTACCCTGTTCTATGACCAAAAATTAAGCTACACTGCCATCAATAGTGCCAGAAGTGCATTATCCTCTTATTTAGTGCTGGGATCGGGGCACCAATCGGAAGGGACTCACCCCTTAATAACTAGGTTCATGAAGGGCATTTTAAATTCTATACCACCCAGGCCCCGGTACACGGAGATTTGGGATGTGAGCGTGGTGCTTACACTGCTTCGCCAGTGGGCGCCAGCTTCCTCCCTGCCTTTATCAAAACTCACCCTCAAGGTGGTCATGCTAATGGCGCTGGTCACAGCGCAACGGGCCCAAACATTGCAGAAGCTATGACTGGCCAACATGACTACTTATGTAAATAATATAACCTTCATAATTTATGATTTGATCAAACAGAGCAGACCGGGGGTGCCAGGGCTCAAGCTAGTGTTCCTGGCATACCCCGAGGATCCACGGTTGTGTGTAGTATCACGTCTTCACCAATACATTAAGGTCACCAAGAGCCTCAGAGATTCTGAGTTATCTGTTCCGAACAGTTATAAGAAATCTTTCCACAAGGTATCAGTGCAAACCATTTCCAGATAGTTAAAAGAGGTTCTGGCGAGTGCAGGAGTGAACACTGACACTTTTAAATCTCACTCCAACAGGGCTGCATTTAGGTCTGCATAAGAGGGCAATGGACGTCCCACTCGACCACATCCTAGCGGCTGCAGGATGGGCCAATGAACTGATGTTCCACAGGTTTTACAACAAACCAATTGCCGGACCGGGGGTGTTTGCTCGTACCATTTTAGATTCTGTTCTATAGTTTCCCCCCAGGATGGGAGGGGTTACTATTATTTTATTTTCATGATTAAAGCATCAGTATTGTTACCTAACTATGTTATGCCTGAATGCATTAATCTTTTTCACTCATCCATGGTCAATCCATTCAGTGTGTGACGCTTGGACCCGTATCCGGCGTGAAATCACAGAGCTTTGAAATCTTCACGTAGTCACTCACGTGACTCCGAAGTAAAATAGTAAGATTAAATGAGAACTTACCAGTTTGAAATTTGATCTTTATTTCATGAGGAGTTACGATGAGCGATTTCGTGCCCACTGCTCCCAAACCTCATATTATAAATGTCATCAGGTAGTTCTAGTTCTCTCCAAATCTTACTATCTTCAGGTCAACTTCTCTTATCTGTGATTTCACACCGCTGCTTTGAAGATTGACGCGCATGCGAACTGACGGCCTTCTTCACGTAATCGCTCATCGTAACTCCTCATAAAATAAAGATCAAACTTCAAACTGGTAAGTTCCCGTTTAATCTTACTATTTTGCTTTAGGCCTCTCTGACTCCCATTTATGGATTTTTTTCTTAGAGACTGAATCATTGGAAAAAGTCCGATTTACCTAAAAATCAGTTGCTTTTTCATGTCATTGAAGAATATGGAGAATGTCATTTTGCTATGATTCACAGATTGGTAGAGATATAATATGACATTTTACCATTAACAATGCTTTTCAAAAATAATATCTCTGAAAGGAACATTTTTGACATTTTATATCATTGCTGTGTTCATTTTCATTAATTGCTAAGTTCTGATAAATTAGATATGGACCTAATTGTCCCTGTAGCCTGGCACCCATTGGCATCTGGTTGGCATTTAGACGCCCTTTCCCAGTTAACTTTAAAAGGGTGTACTGGGCACTTAGTGATGTTTAGGGGTGGCACGGTGGCACAGTGGTAGAGTTGCTGCCTTACAGCGGTTGCAATGACTGAAACCCAGGTTCGATCCCGACTACGGGTGCTGCCTGTACGGAGTTTGTGCGTTCTCCCCGTGACCTCGTGGGTTTTCTCCTATATCTTCGTTTTCCTCCCACACTCCAAAAACGTACAGGTTTGGAGGTTAGTTGGTTTGGTATAAATGTAAATTATCCCTAGTGTGTGTAGGATAGCGTTAATGCGTGGGGATGGCTGGTTGGTGCGGACTTAGTGGGCCGAAGGGCCTGTTTCCGCGCTGTATCTCTAAACTAAACTAAACTAAACGTGTGTTGGTTATACCAAAGCTCTAACTGAATCATACACCTTTTACATTTCTCTGAAATTCACTTATGTCTGGGAGCATTATGGTCAATATATTAGACTACCATCTGGTGAAATGGACTATTAATTTGGAGAATTAAATGTTATTTTTACGATAGCAGCTGGATCAAAATAAATAGCATTAGTCACTGAAAACATTAAACTACCAGTTTCTTGTAAAAAAAGACATCTGGTTCACTGACATCCTCCAGAGAGCAGCTTTGTCATCCATATTCAGTCAGGACTGCACATAGTATTCAATATAATCGGGGCTAATTAGTTACCTCACCACACTTCCCCACAAACTCATGTCTGTTAATTCAGGATCAACACTGTAGTTAACTTTTAACTGCGTTTTGTGATGTCCCAGGGAATAATTATGTGTGGGAAGGAACTGCAGATGCTGGTTTAACCAAAAATAGATACAAAAAGCTGGAGCAACTCAGTGGGTCAGATAGCATCTCTGGAGAAAAGGTATAGGCTGAGACCCATCTTCAGACTCATGGGAAATGAAAATCAAAGATATAGACAATAGAGAGAACAGAACAAATGAATGAAAGATATGCAAAAAAGTAACGATGATGAAGGAGACAGACCATTGTTAGCTGTGGTCTAGGTGAAAACGAGTTACAGACAATGAGACTCAAAAAGACGACTTTGAAGTGTTGGTACAACGACTTGGGTGGGGGAGAGATGGAGAGAGAGGGTTGCAAGGGGTACTTTAAGTTAAAGAAATCAATATTCATACTGCTGCGTTGTAAGCTTCCCAAGTGAAATATGAGGTGCTGTTCCTCCAATTTGGGTTTGGCCTCATTCTGACAAGAGGGGCCCAGAACAGAAAGGTCAGCATGGGAATGGGAAAGGGAATTAGAGTGTTTGGCATTCGGGAGATCAGGTGGGTCCAGGTGGACCGAGTGAAAGTGGTATGTGGAACGATTGCCCAGTGTACATTTGGTCTCGCAGATCTACTGTAACTTTTGTTCAAGGTGAGGACTATTATACAAATGTAGACCCTTTCTTTCTGTCCCTCTCCCACCCAAGTCGTTGTACTAGTTTCAATGTTGTCTTGTTGAGTCTCATTTTCTGTAACTCGTTTTCACCTAGACCACAGCTAACAATGGCCTGCCTCCTTTATCGCTGTTACCTTTTTGCATATCTTTCATTCATTTGTTCTGTATCTCTCTATATCACCATCTATATCTCTTTGAAGTGAAGAATTACAAATATTTGAAATGTTTAGAAAAACATTAATCAATAAGAATAAGTCACTAGGGATTAATTAAAAAAATAAACCAAAATAATTTTTTAAAGCACAGCTCTCTTGTCTCCTCATTCGCAGACCTAGAATTCTCATTGAAATGAATAGGCTCGCCAATCCTAAACCAGATCTGACTAATAATATTGGCCAAATAAGTATGTCACAGAATAGAGAATCTCTGCATTTGCAAAGCCTGTTTGTCATCTTTCTGTGAAAAGTTGCAAAGCCATGACTCCCATGGCTCCAGGGTGTCTGCACCCTGGGAGGAATGTCCAGATGTCCCCTCTATTGTTAATATGTATGAGGGATTTGCAGGAAGAGCTGAGCTGGGTTGAAAATGCATGTTCAGGATTGGTTATAGAATGGGGTGTTGTAAAGTATTGTTAATTATGTTGCAGAGTTTTTGCACTGTTATCTTGTCATTGGTCAAAGTATGGAGCCTTGCTCAAATTGTTTATATTACCTGGGGAAATGTTTCTTTACTTTTGGTGAACTGTCTTCCAACTAAAACCTTCTGTAGAAACAATGTAATGGGGTATTTTGTGATTGGGTTAGGGAACTGTCAATAAATGTATTATATTATCTTGGGTTACACAAAAAGCTGGAGAAACTCAGCGGGTGCAGCAGCATCTAAGGAGCGAAGGACATAGGTGACGTTTTGGGTCGAGACCCTTCTTCAGACTGGTCAGGGATCAGGGAAACGAGAGATATAGACAGTGATATGGAGACATAAAGAACAATGAATGAAAGATATGCAAAAAAGTATTGATGATAAAGGAAACAGGCCATTGTAAGCTGTTTGTGGTGTGAAAATGAGAAGCTAGTGCGACTGGGGTGGGGGGGGGGGGGGGGGAGATGGAGAAGGAATGTCAGGGCCCGAGGGCTGAGGGAGAGGTGGGGAGGGGGAGGAGGCAGTCTGGGTTAACAGAATTGAGAAAATTCAATGTTTAAGCCAAGAGGATGCAGACTCCCCAAGCGGAATATGAGGTGCTGTTCCTCCAATTTGCGGTGTTGCTCACTCTGGCCGTGGAGGAGGCCCAGGACCGAGAGGTTGGATACGGAGTGGGAGGGGGAGTTGAAGTGCTGAGCCACCGGGAGGTGGGGTTGGTTATTGCGGACCGAGCGGAGGTGTTCGGCGAAACGATCGCCCAGCCTCCACTTGGTCTCACCGATGTAGATCAGCTGGCATCTGGAGCAACGGATGCAGTAGATGAGGTTGGAGGAGGTGCAGGTGAACCTCTGTCGGACTTGGAATGACTGCTTGGGTCCCTGAAAGGAGTGGATGGGGGAGGTGAAGGGACAAGTGTAGCATCTCTTGCGGTTGCAAGGGAAAGTGCCCGGGGAAGGAGTGGAGCGGGAGGGAAGGGAAGAATTGACAAGGGAGTTGCGGAGGGAGCAGTCTTTGCGGAAGGCAGACAGGGGGGGAGATGGGAAGATGTGGCGAGTGGAGGGGTCACGTTGGAGGTGCGAAACTGGCGGAGGACTATCTGTTGTATGCGCTGGCTGGTGGGGTGAAAGGTGAGGACCAGGGGGACTCGGCCCTTGTTGTGAGTGGGGGAATGGGGAGAGAGGGCAGTGTTGCGGGGTATGGAGGAGACCCTGGTGCGAGCCTCATCTATAGTGGGGGAGGGGAAACCCCGTTCTCTGAAGAACGAGGACATTTGTGATGACCTGGTGTGGAACACGTCATCCTGGCAGCAGATGCGGCGTAGATGGAGGAATTGGGAATAGGGGATGGAGTCCTTACAGGAAGCAGGGTGGGAGGAAGAGTAGTCCAGGTAGCTGTGGGAGTCAGTTGGTTTGTAGTGGATGTCAGTCAGGAGTGTATCACCTGCAATAGAGATGGTGAGGTCAAGGAATGGTAGGGAAATGTTGGAAATGGTCCAAGTATATTTGAGTGCCAGATGGAAGTTGGTGGTGAAATGGATGAAGTCAGTCAGTTGTGCGTGGGTGCAGGAGGTGACACCAAAGCACCCCCCCCCATGT
Organism: Raja brachyura; assembly: GCA_963514005.1. The sequence goes on from OY740785.1 coordinate 58,781,217, forward strand.
ACCCCCCCCCCCCCATGTATTTTTGTGCCACGGGTCCGATACAGTATAAAAGAGGGGATACCACATGGATCAAAGTCGATCTTCTGAAAGTGCACTTGGGACAGTGTTGACTGTTTTGGGGTGTCTATTTGCACGAGGCTGAAGGGCTTGGACAAGTAGAGGCAAGGATCGGACCCGCGGTGTTAGTTAGGTATCATATAGGAAGATCGTTTGTGCGTGAGAATAAAGAGATTAGTTGATCCAGTGCTTGACAGTGTTTTACTGAACTAGACTAACGGGGTGAGCTTTAGGAGTATAATTACATTGGGGGCTCGTCCGGGATCTCAACAGAACATCAGACAGAAGTTTGCTATCAGGGAGTTGGGTCGTTCCAGATTGCAAGGGGAGAACACTAGTCTAGCAAGCATGGAGGGTAAGGAGAGATAGAGAGTCCTTGATTAAGGGTGTGGTGGGATGATGCTCACAAGGCTTTTCCTTAGCAGGTTAAAGTCCGCACACCTGGTTAGTCAACATCTGTTGCAGTCGGGTACCATTGAGTTGGTCTGACACCAAAGAGAGATTTCAGGGGTTGGAGGCCCTGTTCAGACTGGGATATCTGAATTGGCTGCAGTATCTTAAGAAACAGGGCAAAGAGGAGAAGGACTGTATTGTTGCGATTGGAAAGACACTTTATAGATCGGCATCGAACGCCAGTGTGAAGCGGACACATGCTGAAGCCCAGTACCTAGCAGGTGGGAAGGAGAGAGCCGAGGGGGTTGATGTCCTCGCCTGTGTGATTAGTACTAGAACTTTGGATAAGTTGAGGACTCCGTAACGGTACTGGAAATCCTGTGTTAGTGTATAATGGCTGAAGGAAATAATCTGGGCCAACACTGAGGATTGAAATTAAAAAGCGCATTTATTATAATTACTCGAATTAGTGGGAAGGGAGCTAAAGTAGTGGGGTATGGTAATTAAGAAAATAAAGGTCTAAATTCTTTGATTCAAATTCTACCAAATTCAGTGCTTCATATTGAAGAACTGGCTATTGTGTAGAGATCCTACATTGATCTATTCCGGGCTTTCATATAGAGGGCACTGGCTACTGTACATTAATAAAATGTATTTATTAGATCATTGGTTAACTTGTATGTAATAAAAAGATATTGTTGGAATTGTTAAGATTTTGTTGATCATAGTCCGAATCGTGGCTGTTCAATCAAGGGTTCATATCCTTTGATTCCTGTTAGTGGAAAAAGTAACTGAAGTAGAGGAAGTAGTACCTGTTAGAAAATAATATCTTGATGGGAAGTGTACCACTAAGTATATAAACTTAGAAGAGGAAAGAGTACCTGTTAGAGAAGAGTATCTTGAAGGGAACAAACCACTGAGCTAACAAGTACTTTGAAGGGAAAGTCTCCTGTATCCAAGGGAGGGGTTCCATTGGTTGAAAACAGCATGATTTGGGTTTAAAAATACTGTGATTTGTTTTTGGACTGTACAGTTAACGAATGCGATATTAGATGAATGTTTGTGTTTTACATTGGAGTGTGTTTTTGTATGATAGTAATAAGTGGTATAATTTCTTGTCTAAGTACGATTTTGCTTGCGTGTTATGATCTCATTTGTATGTGTATACATTAAGGCGTTTCAAGTGTAGATTTGCTGCTGAAATGTGTTTGATTGTTTTGTTGAAGAACCTTAACTTGTCTATCGACCAAGAATTTTTACTTGAAATTGTTTACAGGATTGAAACTTTGTGTGAATTTTTGTGTGAGACTGTTGAAGGAATTTTTGGGTACCCAGGTTTTAAAAGAGATTTTGATTGTGTTTTGATTGAGTGAAAGACTTGCATACGCGCTGTGGAACTATTGGCCATTATTTGGGAGGGAGCTTGATAAGTCTAGAAGGTTGCAAGTGGAGTGTGAATTGTTGAGACATTGTGTGAATTGTTTGAGAGATTGTGTCCATTGTTGGCAACAATGGGAACGTTGAATGGGATACAAATGGAGGGCCCAGAGAGCCCGCTACAATTAGTATGTAGCGAGTTCCCACAGAAAGCTGAGAGATTTAAGAACTTTTCAGGAGCACTGAATAAGGAATTAGGAGTTGAGTTGAGGCCCGAAGGAGGGGTTGGAACATTGAAGGGAGTGAAGTACATAGAAAAGATTATTTGGCAATGCAGTAATAGTGATGCAGCAAAGGAGTTGATTGGATTATGGAGAAAATACTATGAAGATCAGAAAGTGAGTAGAAAAGTTGTGAGAATGGCGAATTGGCAAGAAGCTGCTTCAAAGCTTGGAATAGAACTAAGAGATGATAAAGTAACCGACCTCCAGATAATTAAGAAAGTCCCCTCCATATTTTGATAGCGATTTCCGTGCCTGCAAGGGGAAGCTACAGAGAAACTAAGAAAGGAAACAAACTAACTGCTATTGATGTGAGGGAACAAAAGTGGAAATAAGATTATTGGCACTAGTGGATTGAAAGGAGGGCACTGCGGAATACGCTGAAATACCTGTGAATCTATGGAAACGAACTGCAGAAGTTGCTCCACATATTTCCAGAAATGTAAACTTTCCAGCAAAGTGCAAAAGATCTCGGAGCAATGGTGAAAAGGGCAATTAATATGGCTGATCCGAATAAGTACGAAGAGCAAAATTTGTCTAACAGTATGCTGTTAAGTTCTATCAGGTCCCAAGGACAGTTGTTACCCGGCTATGCCAGCATCTGGGTATGTGAGTATGTGGACCCGCAAGTATGGACAGAAGACGCAGCTCAGGTAGGATGTGTTTGCATTGATCCCATCCAAGTTGCTCTCCAGAAAGGGGTGACACTGCCTTCGATACAGAAGTATCCATTGAAACCACAGGCCATTAACAGCATAGACAAATTGATTCGGGGATTGCTGGAACAAGACATCTTAGGAAAATGTCATTCCATTTGCAATATACCAATCCTTGCAGTTCCGAAACCAGGAAAGGAGGGGTTATTTTTGTGTTTTAGTTATCACAGTATGATAAAAGAGGGGAATGATAATATTGGCCAAATAAGTACATCACAAAATGGAGGATCTCTGCATTTGCAAAGACTGATTGTCATCTTTCTGTGAAAAGCTGCAAAGCAATGAGTCCCATGGATCCAGGGTGTCTGGACCATGGGAGGAAGTCAAGCACAGGGTGATGTCCAGATGTCCCCTCTATTGTTAATATGTATGAGGGTTTTGCAGAAAAAGCTGAGCTGGGTTACTTATGCATGTTCAGGATTGGTTATAGAATGGGGTGTTGTAAAGTAATGATAAGTATGTTGCAGAGTCTTTGCACTGTTATCTTGTGATTGGTCAAAGTATGGAGCCTTGCTCAAATTGTTTATATTACCTATAACCATATAACAATTACAGCACGGAAACAGGCCTTCTTGGCCCTTCCAGTCCGTGCCGACCATTTATTTTCCCCTAGTCCCATCTACCTGCACTCAGACCATACCCCTCCATTCCCTTCCCGTCCATATACCTATCCACTTTACTTTTAAATGTTAAAATCAATCCTGCCTCCACCACTTCTGCTGGAAGATCATTCCACACAGCCACCACTCTCTGAGTAAAGAAGTTCCCCCTCATGTTACCCCTAAACTTCTGTCCCTTAATTCTCATGTCATGCCCTCTTGTTTGAATCTATCCTACCCTCAATGGGAAAAGCTTATCCACGTCAACTCTGTCTATCCCTTTCATCATTTTAAAGACCTCAATCAAGTCCCCCCTTAACCTTCTGCGCTCCAAAGAATAAAGACCTAACTTGTTCAACCTTTCTCTGTAACTTAGTTGCTGGAACCCAGGCAACATTCTAGTAAATCTCCTCTGTACTCTCTCTATTTTGTTGACATCCTTCCTATAATTAGGCAACCAAAATTGTACACCATACTCCTGAATTGGTCTCACCAATGCCTTGTACAATTTTAACATTACTTCCCTACTCCTATATTCAATGCTCTGATTTATAAAGGCCAGCACACCAAAAGCTTTCTTTACCACCCTATCTACATGCGATTCCACCTTCAGGGAACTATGCACAGTTATTCCTAGATCCCTCTGTTCCACAGCATTCCTCAATTCCCTACCATTTACCAATCCTATTTTGATTTGTCCTGCCAAGATGTAGCACCTCACACTTATCAGCATTAAACTCCATCTGCCATCTTTCAGCCCACTCTTCCAAATGGCCCAAATCTCTCTTTGAAGACTTTGAAAATCTACTTTATTATCCACAGCACCCCCTATCTTAGTATCATCTGCATACTCACTTATCCAATTTTCCACCCCATCATCTAGATCATTGATGTACATGACAAACAACAGTGGACCCAACACAGATCCCTGAGGCACCCCACTGGTCACTGGCTTCCAACCTGACAAACAGCCATCCACCATTACTCTCTAGCATTTCCCTTTCAGTCACTGTTGAATCCATCTCGCTACTCTGCCATTAACACCCAAAGATTGAACCTTCTTAACCAACCTTCCATGGGGAACCTTGTCAAAGGCCTTACTGAAATCCATATAGACAACATCCACTGCTTTACCCTCATCAATTTCCCTAGTAACCTCTTCAAAAAATTCAAGAAGGTTTGTCAAACATGACCTTCCAGGCACAAATCCATGTTGACTGTTCTTGATCAGACGCTGTTTATCCAGATGCTTATATATATTATCTCTAAGTATCCTTTCCATTAATTTGCCCACCACTGACGTCAAACTAACAGGTCTATAATTGCTAGGTTTATTCTTTGAACCCTTTTTAAACAATGGAACAATATGCGCAGTACGCCAATCCTCCGGCACTATTCCCGTTTCTAATGACATCTGAAATATTTCTGTCATAGCCCCTGCTATTTCTACACTAACTTCCCTTAATGTCCTAGGGAATATCCTGTCAGGACCTGGAGACTTATCCACTTATATTTTTCAAAAGTGTCATTACTTCCTCCTCTTTGAATCTCATAATTTCCATAGCTACTCTTCTTTTTTCCCTTACCTCACAGAGTTCAATATCCTTCTCCTTGGTGAATACCGAAGAAAATAAATTGTTCAATATCTCCCCCATCTCTTTTGGCTCTGCAGATAGCTGTCCATTCTGGCTCACTAATGGTCCAATTTTATCCCTCATTATCCCTGGGGAAATGTTTCTTTACTTTGGTGAACTTTCCAACTAGAACCTTCTGCAGAAACAATGTAATGGGGTATTTTGTGATTGGGTGAGGGAACTGTCAATAAATGTATTATATTATTTTTATTTCTGATTGGCTTGTAAGGATTTGTCCCCCCCCCCCCCCCCCCCCCCATGTACTTTCGCGCCACGGGTCCGATACAGTATAAAGAGGGGTCACCACATGGATCGGAGACGATCTTCTGGAAGTGCACTTGGGACAGTGTTGACTGTCTGGGGGTGTCTATTCGCACGAGGCTGAAGGGCTTGGACAAGTAGAGACAAGGATCGGACCCACGGTGTTGGTTATGTATCGTATAAGAAGTTTGTTTGTGAGTGAGATTAGTTGATCCAGTGCTTGACTCAGTGATTTACTGAACTAGACTAACGGGGTAAGCTTTAGGAACATAATTGCATGACTGGGGGTTGAATTGAGGAGGCTGATTCCCAATCTTAATGCTGGGGAATTCCAGTCAGACAAGGCATTGCTGATGGACTAAATTCTCAACAACTGAAAGCCAATGGCCTGAACTCCATAGTGACTCAAAGTCACTAAGATTTGTTCGCTTCTATTCAGGTCCTCTGGTGCGAGAAGGCTCACAATTCTGCCCTAGTTGCAATGAAAGATGAAATCTTTTAGTTGCTTAGGAATTTTCACATTCATTTTGTGCCAAACCATAAACCAGTTACTGCACACGGTGGATCTGTAGGATTCATTGAGTACAACAGAACACCCAGAAGCAGATTAATGTTGCATAATTGGCGATCCTAGAAACTATAACATTTGAGTTTATGTTGCAAGTTGGTTCACATTCCAAAAACCTTTTACGTAATTGAAGTTACATATTTATATTTCTAGTTTGAGTCTCAATATATGTCTGTCAATGGTAAACTGTGTAAAAGCGTGTGCGGACGTGACGTCGAAGGACGAGAAGCCGAAGCAAAGAAGTGGATGCCAAATAACTGAACGGAAACAAAGCCGAAATGCCAAATAACCGAAAGCGTACGAAGCTGAAACGCCAACTAACCGAATGGGTGGGACGCCTAAACGCAAACTCACCGAAAGGACGGGACGCCTAAAATCCAACTAACCGAAAGGCTGCGTCGTCTAAAAGCAAACTCACCGAATGGCTGCTCTGCCGAAACGGCAAGTAACCGAAAGGCTGCCTCGCCTACAAGACAACTAACCGAATGCCACTCAACCGAAAAGTCAAATAACGGACATAATGGGGGGGGGGGGGGGGGCGGGACTTGTCCGCGATTGGTCCAGACCCCCACGTCAAGACCCCTGGCACTGACAGCGGTCCATGTGAAAGGACAGCACCTACCAACAATGAAGGCACTATGAAACCAGTTGCCGCAAGCCCTCCCCACAGGACTGGGCTTAACTCAGCTTTAAAAATTTTAAAAGAGTTACATTGATTTAAAAACAAAAATGTTACATGTAGAAATAGTTCTTACATTCAGGAACCTGGTTAATTGAGTGGTGGGATTATTTCCCTGTCCTAACTATGCCTTTGCTTTAGCCGGTGGTCACATCCATTCCATCCCTCCCTCGCAAATGAATAGATGCAAGCGGCATGTAAACCATCTTAGAATAAAGGGGAGGTCATTTAAGACTGAGCCGAGAAAAAACTTTTTAACCCAAACAGTTGCGAATTTATGGAATTCCCTGCCACAGAGGGCAGTGGAGGCCAAATCACTGGATGGATTTAAGAGAGAGTTGGATAGAGCTCTAGGGGCTAGTGGAGTCAAGGGATGTGGGGAGAAGGCAGGCACGGGTTATTGATAGCGGACAATCAGCCATGATCACGATGAATGGCGGTGCTGCCTCGAAGGGCTGAATGGCCTCCTCCTGCACCTATTTTCTATGTTTCTCTGTTTCTATATTCCATGCGTGCAATACATGTAGCCGATGAAATGAGACTACTGTCACACCAAAGATAGACACTAAATGCTGAAGTGTCTCAGTGAGACAGGCAGCATCTCTGGAGAGAAGGAATGGGTGGCGTTTCAGGTCGAGACCCCTCAGACTCAATCTTCAGGTCTGAAGAATGGTCTCGACCCGAAATGCCATGCATTCCTTCTCTCGAGAGATGCTGCCTGTTCCGCTGAGTTACTTCAGCTTTTTGTGTCCACCTTCGGTTAAAGCAGTTTACAGATTACCAGGCGTTTTGTGCGTTAAGCAGGCAACCAGATGGTAATAAATAAAACGTGCTTCTTGTTGTGGGGGGGGGGGGGGGGGGGGGATTGGGAGGAGATAAAATTGTTCGTTGTCATACACACTTGTCACCGGCCCGCCAGGGAACTTGTGTGTGTCCCCGATGTTTTAAAAGCAATTTACTATGGCTGCCAATGCCATGAGCCGTCTGTCCCCGTGGCCGGGGTGGGGGGGTGAATCACCCAGTGTGGGTGTCAGGGGGTAAATCATCCCGTGTGTGGGTCGGGGGCTGGGGGCCGGGGGCCGGGGGGGGGGGGGGGGGGAATCACCGTGATGTGGGGGTTGGGGTCCGATGGTGGTGCATCGTGGTCAGTGACTCTGAGAGGGACCAGCTTGTCCCACACCTCTGCTCCATCCGGCACTGCTGGCACACAACCCGTCATAGTGCGACCACACAGAGGAGACGAAGCGGAGGGCGGCCGTGGCCATGGGAGAGAGGGGGCTGTCCCGATGGATGAGCGCCTTCAGCCGCTTACAAGTTGGTGCTCGGGTTCAGAGTGCCCAGTCACCTATGGCTTGTGTGCGAAAATGATCTCCACCCTCTCGTCTCCACCAGCCAGTGATGTGATGGACGCGGGGGTCTGGACCAATTGCTGACAACACCCACCCACCCCCGGCCACGTCATGTCCGTTATTTGACTTTTCGGTTGAATGCCATTCGGTTAGTTGGCTTGTAGGCGACGCAGCGTCTTGGTTAGTTGTCTTTTAGGCGTCCGGCCCTTTGGGTTAGTTTGCATTTAGGCTCCCCACCCTTTCGGATAGTTGGCGTTTCGGCTTTGATTCCATTCTGTTATTTGGCTTCCACTTCTTTGCTTCGGCTTCTCATCCTTCGATGCCACGTCCGGGTACCGTGTAAAAGTGAAATTATAATATGTAACACAACATGCTAGTGTCACACTTCAGATGTAATATAATTTTACCTTGTAAATGCAAACATGGTGGTTAGTCTACCACTTAAAGACAAAAAGTCAAAGAGTCAAAAGAGTTTATTGTCATGTGTCCCTGACAGGACAATGAAAATCTTTCTTTGCATAGCACAACAGAACATAGAAGGCATTGACTACAATTCTATACATAAATACACCCATGACTTAATAAATTAATAAAGTGCAAATAACAGATGGAGGGATATTAATGATTAGAGTTCCGAGCCAGGTTTAATAGCCTGATGGCTGTGGGGAAGTAGCTATTCTTAAACCGGGTTGTTGCAGTCTTCAGGCTCCTGTACCTTCTACCCGAAGGTAGCAGGGAGATGAGTGTGTGGCTAGGGTGGTGTGGGTCCTTGATGATGCTGCCAGCCTTTTTGAGGCAGCGACTGTGATAAATCCCCTCGATGGAAGGAAGGTCAGAGCCGATGATGGACTGGGCAGTGTTTACCACTTTTTGGAGTCTTTTCCTCTCCAGGGCGCTCAAGTTGCCGAACCAAGCCACGATGCAACCAGTCAGCAAGCTCTCTACTGTACACCTGTAGAAGTTAGAGAGAGTCCTCTTTGACAGACCAACTCCCCGTAATCTTCTCAGGAAGTAGAGGCGCTGATGAGCTTTCTTAATAATTGCATCTGTGTTCTCGGACCAGGAAAGATCTTCACAGATGTGCACGCCCAGGAATTTGAAGCTCTTGACCCTTTCAACCATCGACCCGTTGATATAAACAGGACTGTGGGTCCCCATCCTACTCCTTCCAAAGTCCACAATCAGTTCCTTGGTTTTGCTGGTGTTGAGGGCCAGGTTGTTGTGTTGGCACCATATGGACAGTCGCTCGATCTCTCTCCTATACTCGGACTCATCCCATCAGTGATACGTCCCACAATAGTGGTGTCATCAGCGAACTTGATGATGGAGTTCACGCTATGACCGGCTACGCAGTCATGAGTATAGAGTGAGTACAGCAGGGGGCTGAGCACGCAGCCCTGAGGTGCTCCCGTGCTGATTGTTATCGAGTCTGACACATTTCCACCAATACGAACAGACTGTGGTCTGTGGAGAATAACAGGATAAAGAGAAATAAACAGAATAAACAGGAGAATAATGTGATACTATTAACACCAGTCAAATTTAGAGAGAAAAATGATCAAATCCTTACTTTTGGCTGTCAATTGATCATGGTTCATTCTTCGACATATCTGTGCTGATAGCACCAATCTCTCCCGATCTGTATACCACATGTTTTCTTTGCCCAGGAAGTCAAAAAGCAGGCTTATTGCCAGATCCTAATAATGGCTTATACCATGTGTAGGAAGGAACTGCAGATGCTGGTTTAAACAAAAGTTAGACACAAAATGCTGCAGTAACTCAGGCAGCATCTCTGGAGAGAAGGAATTGAGCTGAGACAGCTTTGGGTCTGAACAAGGGTCTCGACCTGAAACATCACACATTCCTTCACTCCAGTGATGCTGCCTATCCCGCTGAGTTACTTCAGCATTTTGTGTCTTTCTAATAGTCTATACCATGTCTTTCTCTGCATGAAACAACATTTATCTTCTGTTTATAGCATGGATGTGATTTAAAGAAATGGTCATGTTCCATATGATGGCATTCCATCTTCCATAATGCATTTGTTTTAAACATTGTATGAGAATGTAAAAAGTCCATTTACATATATAAAATATTAATTATATATGATACTGAGCATCCCAGTAACATCTATGCATTATCACCATTGATAAAAACGTATAATTTTTCCAACCTGTGAAAAGTACTTAAAACAGCAAATCTTCACAGATTAACACATCACATAACACTTTTATTTTAGAAAAAAAGTCTGCTTTAAGTAAAAATAAATGAACTAATATGAGTAATACGAGTTCAATTTTACGATAATATTGTGAATTAGAAAACTAGGGACCCTGACTAATTCACCTCTTCAGCCCTCTGCCAAGCAGACATAGGGAAATGGAATGGAGACCTTACAGCAACTAGAGTGGAAGGAAGTGTAATTGAGATAGTTCAGGCTGTGAATGGGCATATAATGGCCATATACCACATCACCATCAATGGATCAAAACTACCCTTCTAAATGAAGCAGCAATTCACTTGCACTTGCTCCAAGCCTAGTGCTCATGATGCGGTTTCCTCTATATTGGTGGAACAAACACAGATTGGTGACTTCTTTGAGAACACCTCCACTCAATCTGAAAAGGTGACCCAGTGATTCATTATATCCTGTCGGTTTAAGTCACTGTTCCATTTCCACTCTGACCCCTCTGCCTTTAGCTTCTGACATTACTTCAATGATGCCCAATGTAACCTTCAAGAACCGAACCTCGTCTTCTATCCAGATGACTTTGGGACTTTCTCATGAATTTCAGATAACCACTCCTTTTCTTTTGCCCTCTCTCTTGGAATGTACCTTTACCTCTCAATTTGTTTCTTTTTATTCTCTTCCATCTCTAACGAACATTTTGTTTTAAAGTGATTGCAACCTTGATGACTAGTCTGCACCCATTGCCTCTGTTCTTTCCAACCATTCCCCTCTGCAATATTTACAGATACAGATACAGCTCTTTGGCCCACTGAGTCCCCACTGACCAGAGATCTCCCTGTACACTTGCACTATCCTACATTCTGGGGATAATTATTTTTACAAATAATCATTGTGCAGGCATTAACCTACAAGCCAATTAACCTACACACATGCACATCTTTGGAATGTGGGAGGAAGCCAGAGTACTCGGTGAAATCTCATGTGGTCACAGGGAGAATGTACAAACTCCATACAGCCAGAACCGTGGTTAGGATTGAACCTCGGGTCTCTGGTGCTGTAAGGCAGCAAATCTATTGCTGCACCACTGTGCCGCCCAAACTAAAATGGGCAAGTTTTCTAACATTATCTGGATCTGACATGGGATCCTTCAGTATGAGCGATCAGCATGTTTTGGGGACTTATTAACTTTGGTGTTGCTGAGCATACCTTATTGTCAGGATTCCTTACTCATAGTAAAACCAAGGACAAACTCTGAAAGTGTACTGTTTACAAATCAAGTATTAAATTAAGTTTAGTGTCCCAGTTTCAACAAAAGTCAATCCTATAAGGTACCAAAAATATTTGAAGTGAAATATATTTTGTAGATCACAAAACATTAATCAATTTGTGTAGGTCACACTGGAAAATATATATATACTAGACTAAGTAGGACCCATTGGGTCCCATGTTCACATGGGAGGGCTGGTCCCCCGACGCAATATTCCACCACTCCACCAATTCCAATATTGGTGGCCAGTGGGGGGGGGCTTTCTGGAGCGCTGGTATGGGTTCTTGGGGTGGCAGCTTAGTCCCTCAAGCCTGATGTGCTGGCAGCTCACTCACGGCTGGTAGGCTGGCAGTTGACTCATGGCTATTCCTTGAAATTCCATTTCAAGCAGGGTGCAAGGCCACCAAATTCAAATCAATTTTCCTACCATTTCAAGCAGGGTGCAAGGCCACCAAATTCAAGTGCAATTTCTTACCACTTCGAGCAGGGTGCAAGGCCACCAAATTCAAGTGTAGTTTCCTACCAATTCAAGCAGGGTGCAAGGCCATCAAATTCAAATGCAGTTTCATACCATTTCATGCAGGGTGAAACCACCATAAAACCAACACCAAACTCACAGTTCAGTAGACATCCAGTGTGTTCAGTTGATTCACAGCTCAGACAGAGATGTGACCGCTCCCTCCCCCATTATGCAGAGACTGAGCCACATGCACACTTCCGCGTTTCATAACCCCTCCCCCCGGAAAAGGTGTGGCCCTCATGGCATGATTGACAGGAGAGAGATTATCAACATTCATTAAACACTAATAACACTTTTATTTTTAATTGATGGGAAGAATCCTCTGCACCTGCTGAGCGGGACTGAGTAAGATGGCCAAAGATCACAGCCGTAAGTGGTAGCATTTTATTTAAAATCATGATACAGTGCAAAGAGGAAGTTACCCAAAGCACCCAAACCACCATTTGCAGTAGTGCCCTTTTACTTCAACCCAAAGCACCCAAACCACCTTTTGCAGTAGTGCCTTTTAACTTCAACCCAAAGGACCAAACCACCATTTGCAGTAGTGCCTTTTAACTTCAACCCAAACCACCATTTGCAGTAGTGCCTTTTTACGTCAACCCAAAGCACCCAAACCACCATTTGCAGTAGTGCCCTTTTACTTCAACCCAAAGCACCCAAACCACCATTTGCAGTAGTGTCCTTTTACTTCAACCCAAAGCACCCAAACCACCATTTGCAGTAGTGCCATTTTACTTCAACCCAAAGCACCCAAACCACCATTTGCAGTAGTGCCTTTTACTTCAACCCAAAGCACCCAAACCACCATTTGCTGTGCTCTTTACTTCAAACCAACCATATTTTCATTTTCAAACCACATTAAGGGCACTGAAGGTCAGTAAAAGCACACTCACAGTTTAGTAGACATGTGTTCACTGTTATTCACAGCTCAGACTGAGAGACATGACCCTCTCACTTTCCCCCATTTTGCAGAGACTGACTGTGGCACACTTCCAGGTTTTATAGTCCCTCCCCCCTCCTACCAGCAGGGGCAGCGGAGAGAATGGCAACATTTTTTAAAATATTAATGTCTTTTATGTTTCATCGATGGGGAAAAATCCTCTGGTCCAGGAAGGCAGAGGGGGGCTATGAGCAAGGTTGCCAAAAATGACGGCCGTAGGTGGCTGCATTCCCTTTGAAATCGCAGCACAGTGAGCCAAAAGCGGTCAAGATCAGACTTTTAGTAATATAGATTGAGTCCCTTCTGTGAAGGAACAAGGAAATCACTGACAAATAAATCTGGTTTACAGTGTCAATCTGTATATGCGTATTCCAGAAGCTACTGTCAGAATTCCGCCATTATAATGATGAGCACAGAAAGCACTTTGTTATTTCTCAGGCCAGTATATATAAGTGAGATCTTCCATTTAAAAGTTCCCTCAGCAACCAATATCTGGTTACTGCCATAACGACTATCAGACATGCCTGTACAATGATATCATCTGTTCTTCAGAGTGGTATGTTTTTAAAGGATCTGAAGAATGGAATTTTCTAATCACTGCTCATTGTTGTCAGTGTGAGTCATGAGAAGTCTATCCAAGTGTAAGGTAACTACAAAGGCATGCTAACCATAAGCAGTCCTTACAGAGATTTCCTTCCTTACAGAGGATACAAGTGAATGAGAATGTAACTGAGATTATCATTACACATTTTGACATCCGAGTCTACACTGTATGAACTGTGGGTTCAATGAACATAGAAGGGATTATGTCTGGTGAATTTGGCCACTGACAATGGTTTATTCTGGATGTGGATTCCTCATCACTGCCAGAGATTGTCTGCTTTCCATCAGTGCTGTCTGGTTCATTTTGCTGTAAAAATGTAAGCCATAAAAATAGTAACAATTTGGAGCAGCTTGACAGTAAAAGTTTTAGTTTATCTTGCCCCAAAGGAAAGAGATATCTATAAACCATTGACAAATATAGACTCATGTTATTTAATCCATCCCTGCAGACCCATAAACACATACACAAGGAAATAATGAAAACAGGAAGGTATAAAAAGCCAGTATGGTCTATCTGAAAGTCAGTGAATCAGGAGGCACAACTATGGTTGACAAATGGGGGGTTACACAAAAAGCTGGAGAAACTCAGCGGGTGCAGCAGCATCTAAGCAGCGTCTATGCTGCTGCACCCGCTGAGTTTCTCCAGCTTTTTGTGTAACCCTCGATTCTCCAGCATCTGCAGTTCCTTCTTTAACACATATGGTTGACAAATAATTGGCAAAACTGAATATTTTTAACATTTCCTTTAGTAATTTGCTAATGAACAACTAATTGAAGGTCAAACTGCTTATGTCGTTTTTGCAAACAGGCTCTTAACATCGATGAAGGATGTTGTACATTCATTGACCAAAAGTTCCATTCCACTCTCACACCATCAGCTTTCAGAAATGATAACACAAACTATATCACAGATTCCTTGATTTTGCCAGATTTCATTGAAACATACGAATAACTCACAATTACGTCCTACAATTGGTGCTTCCTTGCGTTTGCAAAAGGAGACATCTTGCAGATCTGAACTATCCTTGAGTACTGTGTATCCTCCAGGAACAAAACCACAACAAACGCTGGCCTGGAAAGTCCCTTGACAGTTTGCGCAATGTCCCATCCCCAGTTTTGCTCAATAAAATCATTAATATATTTGGAATGGCATAGTGAAGCTGACCCCGCACGATTCCTACTTCAGAGACCTGGCATTGCACCCTGCACTACAGGTCCAGAAAAAACTGTCTCATGGAAGATCAGGACTACCCTTAAGGGCCTGTCCCACCAGCATGTGACTGCATGCGGCGAGCGCGACCAAACGTGGTGGCTTGAGGCGTACGGCCTCGTGGGGCCGGTCCCACTTCCAACCGTGTATGGAGCTGGTCCCGACATCAGACTCATCAATCAGCTGGGCGAGAGGCGGGCCAACTGAATTTGGACGTCGCACGGCATCTGGCGGTGACGTCATCACGCAATGGCACGCTGGGCGGTGACGTCATCACGCAACGCTACGCGCTAGGTGTATGCCATCAAGATGCTGAGTACGGCGTCCAGACGCTGCATACGGTGTGATGTTGCTGAGTATGACATCGAGACGTTGCACACATCCTCGATGTGGCTGCGGGCCGACAGGCCGTTGCCGCGCGGGATGTTTGAGCAGCGTCAGTTTTTCGGAGCCCCGTGCGATGTCGGGACCAGCCCCGCACAACTCCATGCGGTCCAGCGATTGAAGTGAGACCGGCCCCGCAAGGCCGTACGGCTCAAGCGACCACGTTAGGTCGCGCTCGCCGCATGCTGGTGGGACAGGCCCTTTGGTTTATGGGAGAACTGTTTAGAAAGGTGAGTACAGAGGGGAAGAAGCTGTTTTAATGGTTGTACATACTTTCAATCTTTTGTATTGTCTGCCTGCTGGGAGAGGGAAGAAAATGTAATAAGCTTGAAAGCAAGTAATGAAAGCATTTCACTGTACCTCGGTACACATGACAATAAACTAATCTCTAGACAACCAGTCTTTGTAAAATTGGCCTGTGATTGGCAGGTTAAGTAGCCTCTGCAAAATTATTCTGAGCGTATAGGTTAATCTGGTGAGAATTAATGGCAACGTGGGAAGAGTCAAATGAGATTGGTGTAGGGTTAGTGCAGAGAGTGGTGCAGCGGTAGAGCTATTGCCTTACAGCGCCAGAGACCCGGGTTCGATCCTAACTACGGGTGCTTGTCTGCACCAAGTTTGTATGTTCTCCTCGTGACCTGCGTTTTTTTTCTCCAAGATCTTTGGTTTCCTCCCACACTCCAAAGACGTACAGGTTTGTAGGCTAATTGGCTTGGTATAAATGTAAAATTATCCCTAGTGTGTGTAGGGTAGTGTTAATGTGCGGGGATTGCTGGTCGGTGTGGACAAGGTGGGCCAAGGGCTTGTTTCTGCGCTGTATCTCTAAACTAAACTTGATGCCAGCATGGACTGGGTGGGCTGTAGAGCCTCTTTCTGTGCTGCATGAGTATATTCATGATTTGGGTGATGCATTATTAGATCTGGAAAACTGAGTCTAATTTCAATTGGATCACAGCGGCTTGGGACACCTGGAACGGCCGCTTCCTTACCGGAGTCCGTGGTTTCCAAAGCCGACAAGGCCGCGCTGAATGGAGCTCCACAACTGGTGATCTCGCCGAAAGATCCCAGGCTCCCGATGTTAAAGTTCAGCGCTGCCGCCCGCAGCTGGCCGCTCCACAGACCCGCAGCTCCGCAATGTTTTCCTGCGGTCTCAGCAAAACCGGAGTTCCGGCGCGGCGACCCAGGCAAGGCATCGCCCGCTCCGCTCCACGATGGTGCTCCAGCGCTGAGCCGCTGCTGAAGCCGAGGTTCTGGGCGGCCCCCTCAGGAAACGCCGCTCCAGGCCCGTTGGTAGGCCGCGAGGACGGGTCGAAGTTGCAGCCCGGAGAAAAGCTGCCTCTCTGACCAGGTAGGGACCCTAAAAAGTAGTTTCCCCCTCCCCCCCCCCCCACCCCTACATAAAAAAGACTAGAACTCCAAAACAAAACACTAAAACTCACTAAAAATAAAAATAAAAGAAAGAAGTTAAAAAACAGACAGCTGCAGGCTAGGCAGCCATACCAACGGGACAGCGCCCCCTAACCCCCTAATTGGCATATTTACCAAGCCAATTAACCTAAAAACCTGTACATGTGTGAGGAAACAGAAAACCTGTACATGTGTGTGAAAACCCACGCAGGTTACGGGGAGAACACACCAACTCTGTACAGACAGCACCCATAGTCGGGATCGAACCTGTGTCCCTGGTGCTGCTAAGGCAGCAACTCTACCGCTGCGCCACCTTGACCGCCCACCGTGCTTTGCTATAGTTTGCTGTTCCCTTCATATGTTCACCGTACAAAACTAAAATGATGTTATCCCAATATTAGGTGGGCAGTCTATTGTGTCTCCTCATATGGAATGCCGTTCCTGTTAGAACCAAATAAAAAGCCATTCTCTTTCGCCCCTAAAACAAATGAATGTGTTTTGCCATCATGTGCTTATAGATGCAATGAGATCTAATTTCTACCCCATGTGAATCTATAAAAGTTGGCATCACAGCAGGCATCTGATTTATAGATATGCAAACTATTTAAATATTTCTTTCAATAGAAGGTTTTAATTAAAACAAAATACGGTTTATGAAACCTGGCATCCACACTAGAGACTCATTGATGTGCTTTCTTGAATGCTACATTAAACAGAAATGTACTCATTTACACTCCAGCTGGAAACATTTCAGTGGCTATGGATTGGGAAACAGATTTTGAGAAACAGGTATGTCCAGTAATTCATTGGACAGAGAACTGTTATTCTGGAAGGAAATACAATGTTTTAAAACTTAAAAGTAATGCATATTTTTTATACCCCAGTACAGAAGTTTAAAAATAAAAGTTTTTAAAGTAAACTGTTGACAAAATGTTGGCCCAGAAATTGCAGCACAAATAACGCTAAGTTTATAATGTATGCCACTACTAATGATTAAGAGGTATTCCACGGGTTGCAAATCATTGCAAATTGGTGGAAAATTTGTGAAGGCCCACCATTAGTTTTGTCAACCCCCTCATGAATATCAAGAGGTTTCTGTACATGCCTGGGTAAATTAAACTAATTCACTGCAGAATTCTTGGGCCTGAAGACACTACAAATTAGATATTTTATTTTACAAAGACTTTCCAGTTTGAAACCAACTTTCTGATTTTGCAAAAATAAAGCACAGTAGGTTGTAAGTTCATTTGGAGGAGAAAAAAATAAAGTCTCTCTAAAGAGGCAAAAAGCAATAAGGATGCATTTAAATCATAGAACTGAAAGGAAACAAAGAGCACAGATTGCGAAGTGCTTTCCTGGGTAAGAGATGAGTTTAGTTTATTGTCATATGTACCGAGGTACAGTGAAAAGATTTTGTTGTGTGCTAACCAGTCACTGGAAAGAAAATACATGATTACAATCGAGCCAACCACAGTGTACAGATACATGATAAAGGAAATAACGTTTAGTACAAGATAAAATCCAGTAAAGTCCGATCAAAGCTAATCTGAGATAGCCAGTCTGCCTGCCTGTTTGAGAAGGCACAGACTAGTAGATGGCAAGCAAAGAAATGAATGGTTTGATATGTGGACAGGAAGAACATAAACATATAAGTATTGCATATGTGCATTGATAAAATTGAACTTGATAAAAAAAGCAGAATCCCAGATAGGATGCCATTTTAATCATGTGCAGTTTTCATGTTCCCATGGCATATCATTTGATGGTTTCAATAAAAATAATTTACTTTAGTTGTCAGAAGCTTATGCCATCATTTTCAGAACCTGAGTAAATCATTGAAACACTTCAGTTTCACTTGCTACAAGAGTTGATTAAATGTTTCATCATTCAGTAAGATCTCAATGCCCTGTTTACCTCATTGCATTGTTATCAATCCATATTGCCAACAAACTGTGACACATGGATTGCCGGCACTGACTGCCTGATACCAACTTGTGACAACCAAACCATTTTCCTGTTACATGAATCAGGCCAGTTTGATGAGCTGCTGAGTGGATCACACATGCAATAACTGCAAATCATAGGATTAAATGAAGACAGCTTGGGATGTGAGAAAGGGAGCTGTTATAAATCAAGTCGTTCCAAAGAACAGTGGGGAATGAAAACGATGAAAGGCGGGAAGGAATTCTGGCACCTTTCTTATTCCTTCACTCCATGCAAAATACGCAGAATCCATGTCCAGGATGTGGACTGACTTTGAAGTTCATTGGTTCATCTCCACAAAGCCTTCTGCTGATCAGTACTAGGTAGTGAATGAACAGTCAGGAAGGCTAAAAGATACAAAGTTCTGGAGTACTCAGCAAGTCAGCTAGACTTGTGGAGAACATTAGAGTGTCACAGTCGTTCAGTGGTAGAGTTGCTGCCTTACAGCCTGAGGCTGCCTGCGTCTCCTCTTCAGAGGCTGAGACAATGACGGAGCCACTGGGACAAACTCGAGACTGCCAGCGCCTCCTCTTCAAGTCCAAGACTGAGCTGCCAGGACAAGCCGGAAATTGCCTTGCCTCCTCCTTTGAGACCATGACTCAGTTACTGAGATAAGCCCAAGAGAGTCCGCGCCTCTATCAAGGCCAAGACTGAGCCACCAGGACAAGCCAAGTTTGCCAGTGCCTCCTCTTTGAGGTCAAGACTGAGTTGCTGGAACAATGCCGAGATCACCAGCATTGCCTCACATCCACACTGACGATGAAGGGCTACATCACCACGCAGACCCAGACCTTCTTAACACTCCAGTTTCTTCCCAACTGTTATCAGGCAACTGAACCACCCTATCACCAACTAGAGAGTGATCCTGTGATACCATCTACCTCATTCAAACGCTTGGACTATCTTTAGTCAGACTTTACTGGACCTTTTCTTGCACTCAATGTTATTCCCGATATCCTGTATCTGTATACTGTGGAAGGCTTGATTGCAATCGTGTATAGTCTTTCCGCTGATGGGACAGCGAGCAGTAAAAAAGCTTCTGACTGTACCTTGGTACACGTGGTAATTACATAAACTAACTGATTCCTTCCATTCACCATAAATAAACCATATCACCATATCCCTACAGCGAGTGTCAGTGTGGTCATTGTTGACCCACGTCATCCCTGATCCCACAAGCTTTTTCGAAGCCTCCTCGTCTATATCCAATAATATAGCGACCAGAACTGCACTCAATACTCCAAATGCAGCCTAACCAAAGTCCTATAGAGCTGTTTTATGACTTCCTGACATCTTCAATGCCCTGACTCGTAGAAGCATGCATACCACATGTCTCTTTAGCACTCTATCCACTTGTTATAGGCTTGTGTCCCAAGATCCCACTATACATCAATGCTATTAAGGGTCATGCCATTAATTGTATATTTTTCCCATAAATATGACCTCCCAAAGTGCAACACCCCATACTTGCTCGGATTAAACTCCATCTGCAGGTTCTCTGCCCATTTTTGTAACTTATCTATATCACGCTGTACACTTTGACAGATTTTGCCTTCCTCATAGTCTTTCTTGGAGTCATCTGCAAATTTACGAATGAACCCATCTCCTTAGCACAACTCTTGAATTTTGAGAATAGATTATGACAATCCTACATTTCCCATACCATTATCGATTTTATGACACAATATTTTTGAAGTAGAAACTATCTCACCATCATATTGTTTAATGTGAACGTTTGCTATTGCTTTACCGAAACTTGTAATTTGCTGCAGCAGTGTAAACATTTGCAAAGCAAACATAGCTACAAACCACAAAACCTCCCGTCGCTCTGAAATCTGTGGGCTTTTTAATCTTTGGAGGCAAACAGAATAAACAAAGCTTGCTATGCAACTAATGTATAAAATGCTATTAAGTGCACTTTGCGGTAATGAAAAATCTTTTCTTTTTAGAAGTATTTACTTGTATGCTACTTCCAAAATTATGTACATTGGACCACAAGGTTTATACAGCAACTTTATTGTTATATCCTTGCGTAAGGAGGAGATAAGAGCACAGAAAAGCTGATCAAAATTGCCCGAGGAGTGAAACAAAATAGTTATACTTGTAGAGCATGCTACAATGTAATTTTCATCTCAACATGGGTGATTTCTGGACTGCAATTTTCTTCTTTGAAAACTGGGACACATGTCTCAACATCTTCTTAAAATAAATGTGGATATAAATAATGATCAGCAGGAGGGAAAATATGGCCATTCCTACCAGTAAAACTGAAAGCACATGAGCAAAATTCCCATAAGTTACTGTTTCCATTTACATACACATGTTATGGATCATTTGATCTTTACCCCCTTGAAGTAAGTAAATCTTTTTTATCTCGTTTTACTACTTGGCAACCTTGCAGTGTTTCTGCACCAGCTATGTTCCTGTTAGAAAACTTATACTTTGCAAATTCCTTTATTTTTTCCAAAAATATCCTTTATTTGGAATCTTTTTGTACTGATTCGGGATTTTCTGTTTACTCTGCAAAAAATCTTGGATTCAGGTATGAAATCCTGCAGTGCTGAGAATGAAGCCATCCCATTAGAACATTCCTCGGATTTTAGAAACAGATCTTAAAAGGTACGCCCTTTTAAGAAGTTTTTTTTCCTATTCCACATTTCGCTGCTTAAAATAATATAAATAATCCCACAGCACAATGCAGACAATATGATGTGAACAAAGTAGGAGAATTAATGGAGACAATGCAGGTGAAAATATCATCATTGTAACTTATATGCTTTGTAAATTCCCGACGGCAAAACTACAAGTAACCGTAACCAGAATAAATGTATTAAGCACATTAAAAGTAGGTTTAGTATCTCATGTGGACCATGTTGGCTCCTAAACCTTGAACATCATCATCATCATAATACACACCTGGAGGCTCCAAATGACATAGGGCAAATGTTCAGAGAGGTATTCTGTAATCTTCTTGAATTATTTTGAATGCAGAAGTATTCCTAAATAGACAAATTGTGTCCAATAGAGGGTGGTTGCTAGAAAACATTGACATAGGCTCTTGAGTAAGACTAAGTTCACATAGTCTGCTGAATAATTCATCCCCTGACCTAGAATCATAGAATCATAGAGTGATACAGTGTGGAAAAAGGCCAATTGGCCCAACATACACACAGTGGCCACAATGTCCCAGCTACTAGTCCCACTGCCAGCATTTGGTCCATATCCAACCAAACCAGTCCTATCCATGTACCTGTCTAATTGCTTCTAAATTGTTGACTTCTCAAAAGCAACTCAATGTCTAGAAGTGGTGGCTTGGACATTTCTTCACACAGCTCCCAACGAGAATGATACTGTGCAGTTGACAATCATCTTAATATGGAATATGATACATTTTGTACACATTTCTAGGTGACTTAGCTCCCTTTGGGAATTTCATTTCCTGAGTATTCAATGTTCATTTGACCAAAAACCTTTCTTTCAGCACAAAACTCCCCCAAATGGTATTGCAACATGGAAAATGTGTCTCCAAATTAGATTTTGAACACTAGTCTAAAAAATTATAGACTTTACTTAGTCACTGAACCATCATGTTTTATTCCTCCACTTTTACCTGAAACTGTGCTATTTAAAGGGTCACTGCTCAGCCTGCATTACTTTCCCTCACTGAGACCTGTGACCTTCTGCAACCTTGAATACATCTGCAGGTATCCAGACCTGCAGAGTTCAGGATCCCAGTTTCTCCCAATCTCATAGCCTGAAAATCATTCATCCATCCTTTCGTCCTGGATACAAGTGTGACTGAAATCTAGTTTTGTAAGTTGAGTTTAGTTTATTGTCACAAGTACCGGGATACAGTGAAAAGCTTTAGTTGCGTGCTAACCAGTAGAGGAAGCATGGTCCCAAATGACCAATGTTCCTGGACTTGATTCCATAAATTGACCTCCAAAAATGACAAGAAAGCCACTGTCAACACTTAACATTATGAATTTCTATGAATTTAAGCACAAGGATTTGGCACAGTGGTGGGTACAATTAGTAGCTGGTCTTAGAAAATACTGATTTGTTTAAATATATTTAAAAATATTAAAATGAAACAATCATTTCAAACGCAAACATTTTTTGTTGGATGCAATTAATTTAGTTGACAATTGATAAATTAAAGAGACAGGAAGTTTCATATCATTGAGGTGAAATGAGACAACCAGGAGGTTTGGAAAAAGGCACAAAGAAAATATTTTTACTCTTTTACAGTCTAACAATTGAAATTATGCCTACATGATGAAAACATTTTATTCTACATTTTCAAGTTCCTTGATAACCTTAACCTGATGTGCGGATGAATAAAAATGCACAATTTTAAATTGTAATCCTCTATAATTTGAGGAGATAGCAGACCTTAATGCTACCATATCCTGCATTACTCTTGCTATAGGGACGAGTGGGGGGTCCACCATGGCTTGTCCAAGCAACATTAACATGCATTGTATGCTAATTGTTTGAGAAGTTATTATTTTTTATCTGCTATTTTAATTATAATATTTAATGTCCACTGTGCAGACAGGAAGTATGCAGAGATTTGAAGTAATATAATGTATTAGTGACAGATCATTTCTAATGTTAGTTGTGATACTAATGATTTCCTAAGATGGACAGTGATTTTAGTTGTAGACTGCAAGATATGGATTTCCCTCTTTTGTAATGGAAAATCATTACTTTTATTTCTTATTCATGCATTCAGTTTCATCTATACCACATTAACGAATATACATGTGTTATTTGGAAAATATTTGCGCAATCTTTTTAAAATGCTGATAAAATCAGCTCATTGAAGTATTCTTCCATTATGATTACTTCCGTTAGAAGTCAGAGCATTGGTTTTAATGTAGTTCAATGGTTGATTTCCCTTTTTAAAATATGTATGATCTTTTGTAGAATAAGGATGAATGTGCAAACAGAATATAAATAAGCGTTACATGCACTGTTTTAGTGTTCAGGGTTTGAAAGTGTGAAAGCAAATTTGGCTTTGGCTGATTTCATGGCAGCAGTCGATGACGGTAACTTACACCACCTCACCCCAGCTGCAATGATCATGCTGTGACAAGCAACCGAGTGTTGTTCACCTCTCGGGGGATGTGGTGGGCAGAAGTTGATCTACCGTTCATTACTTTGGGATGTCCTGGAAGTGTTTGTGCAGGTATTGCACAAGCTTCTCAGCAGATGGGATTACCGCAGAATTCAAATATTTCTGCCACACACTGTTGTCCAATAAGCCTGGCCTGTTTATGACATTGTTCCATTCTTGAGTTTCCATGCTGACATTTTGGAGGTAGGTTTAACCCAGTGTTTAGAATAGACAATGAGTGAAAGGCCTTAGCAGATGTCAAAGCAGCTGCATAAATACACGGTACTGTTTGAAATCTATCCTCCTTCACAGCTGTTGACTTTTTACATGGCATTAAATTTATCCCATTTTTATTTGTTCTTTTTTTTACAGATGTACCTAAGTAATTTATGTTTAGACAAAATGTATATGTCACAAGTATCAATTGATATATCCTTTCTCGTACAAATATTATTGCTTATAAAGATTCATGTCATACGCACAATTTAATTAATACATTTCCTAACACCCTGCAATGAAATTCATTTTACAACCAGCCCAACTTCACTGGTTAAGTCAAAATCAAAATCAAAGTCAAAAGAGTTGGACTTCCGGTGGCGCCATGTTCTGAGAGAGAACAGCGCCAGATCAGCTCCGCGAAAATCTGAAAAAAATCGGGTGTTAAAGGAGGCTACTAACGGTACTTACCGCAGGAGAGCGATTCTAAACGGCTCCGGTGCGATTGCAAGCTGCGTGACGTCATCAGGCGCGCGACTTCGGTAAGAAATTCAAAATGCATTCCTCCTCCCCCCCCCCCCCCCCCCGCGACAAAAAAAGGTCCAAGAAGGGAGGCAGGCCTCAAAGCCTCGGGCTTGAGTTTGGCTGCCTCCCAGGAAGAGATTTCACAAAGAAAAAGTGAAATGGAAGAACTTAAAAATTCTTTGCTTGGTGAAATGAAGAAACTGATGAAAGAAATGAAAGATCTGAAGAAGGAATATAAAGATGAAATAAAACTGTTAAGAACGGATATCCAGGAGTCTCAAGAGAGAATTAAAGAAGAACTAAAAAAAGAAGCTACAGAAACGGTAAAGATCATGATGAATGAATGGAAAATAAAGGCGGATGCTGAGTTTCAAAACCGGATGGCTGAGATAAACGACAAGATTGCTGAGACGGAACAAATGCTGGATGCGAAGATAGATCCTATCTCAATCTTACTTGACCAACACAATGATGCAATTAAAGAATTGACTAACTTTGCTGTAACAAGTGCTAAGGAAAGTGAGAAGCTACGCGACGAGAATAAACGTCTCTCAGAGCGACTACATAAAATAAACGAGAAATGTATTGATCTGGAGGGACGACAAAGACGTAAGAATTTGCGTATCGTAGGATTGACCGAGGGGCGGGAAGGAAATCAAGACCCGCGAAAATTTGCAGCAAAACTCCTAAAGGACATTCTGGATTTGGATCAAGAACCCCTGTTGGGCCGTGCTCACAGGGCTTTAAGACGTGTCCCTGGGAAAGGTGCACCGCCAAGACAAATGATTGTAAAGGTGGCCCACGATCATGTCTTTGAAGAAATGATGAAGATAATAATAAGAAAGAGGAATTTGAAATACGAAGGAGATAACATCAGTATCTTCAGAGATTACCCGGCGGAAGTGGCTAAGAGAAGATCTTTATTCACAGAAACAAGAGGTATTCTTCGGAATATAAAGGATATAAAGGATCTCAGATATGGTCTGATGTACCCAGCAACATTGAGGGTGACCTACGACAACAAGGAATACCGTTTTGTTAAGCATACCAAAGCACTGGAATTCGCTCGAGGCATACAGAAGAAGGCAGAAGAGGAAGCAGAAGAAGAAGCAAGCGAGGAAGGAGAAGAAGGAAAAGAAGAATGAACTTTTATCACCGACCTGCGGTTATGAACTATTCATTAAGAAAGAGGGGCAATAATGGACATGTTGTTATAGTTTGGTATTAATTAGTAAAATTTCAATTGTCCCCCTAATATAGTATTACTTATTATAATATTAATTATAATAGAAATTAATAACTAGTAATTAGTAATCAGTAA
The DNA here is from genome assembly GCA_963514005.1 of Raja brachyura. Next base: position 58,806,820 of record OY740785.1, read on the forward strand.
TATGAATAATAGAAATAATTACTAAGTGCTTAAAGTTAGTACCCCACCCCAATATACACAGCATTATAGACAGGAGCTGGAACATTTAACATCTTTTTTAAAAAAAAACGGAAGTCAGTAGATTAATAGCCACGCTAGTGTGGCTCTCACTAATGCACACTACACAATATATCAGTGTAGTTTCTTTTTTTTCTGGGCACCCTGTTAACACCCTTTTCTCTTTTTTTAATTACACTTTGTATTTTTTCTTATATATTAAATATTTGATTTTATGTTATATATTATATGAATGTAGTTATGAGTGATATTGTATAATTGCTTTAAGAAGATATGTATATGGATTACTGAGGATAGAAATTCTCACCGGGTTGGCGTTTGGGTATACCGCTGGGCTGGAGGGGTCGAGAAGGCTACTCCAAAAAAAAACCACCCTAACAGTAAAATGCAAGACATGAATGTGAAGACTGGGGGGGGTGGAATTACCTTCTGTAGTTGGAATGTTAAGGGAATTAACAAACCAATTAAAAGGGGAAAGGTGCTGGCACAGTTGAACAGATTGAAATCAGACGTGATCTTCCTTCAAGAGACTCATCTTAAAAGATGCTCAACATAGATTAACAGCAAAATGGATTTCCAAGGTATATCACTCTTCATTTATACACAAATCTAGAGGAGTTGCAATAATTATCCGTAAAGGTATACCTTTTAAACAAAGTTCTATAATAGAGGACAAAGAGGGTAGATATGTAATAATTACAGGGGAATTATATTCACAGAAAATAATTTTGGTGAATATATATGCCCCTAATTTTGATAACCCACTATTTTTTAAGAAAATATTTAATAATATTCCTATTTCCACTCAATATAATTTAGTTATTGGGGGTGATTTTAATTGCACCTTAGATAGCTACCTAGACAGGTCTTCTACAAAAAGGAAAGCTACCTCTAATTCAAGTAAACTTATAAATTCTTTTATTAATACATCGAATGTTAAGGATATTTGGAGACTAGATAATCCATCCGGATGAGAATACTCGTTTTTTTCGCCCGTATATGGAACCTATTCTAGGATAGATTATTTTTTAATAGACTCAAAATTACTACCTTTTACGTATGACGCAAAATATCATAATATTATTATTTCAGATCATGCGCCACTAACATTCAAGATAAAACTAAAAGATATACTTAATAAAACGACTACTTGGAGATTTAATCCCCAGATATTAAAGGATAAGGACTGTTGTAAACATGTAATGGAACAGATTAAACTATTTTTTGAAACTAATGACAAACCTGAGATTTCACCATCGTTACTCTGGGACACATTTAAAGCATTTATGCGTGGTGCAATAATATCAGCACAGGCTTATTTTAATAAAGAAAATAGAAAGATGGAACAAAGGTTAGAAAATGAGATAAAACAACTAGATAGTGAAAACATAAAACGCCCTTCTAAAGAGCTAAGTAATAAAATTGCAATAGCAAAATATAGACTAAATAAAATATATTCTAACCAAGTCATTAAACTATTTCAACAAACCAAACAAGTGCACTTTGAGTTTGGAGACAAACCACAAAAACTGTTAGCACGACAACTTAGAAAATTAGAAGATGAAAAATTGATACATAGAATTAGATCTGCGGATGGAAATATATTGACGATACCAAAAGATATTAATGATAGATTTCTACAATATTATCAAAATCTTTATTCATCTAAATTAACAGGACAAACAGTTGGTATGGAAACATTCCTACAAGAGTGTCAAATTAACAGTCTAGATCAGGAAGGTAGACATTTGTTAAACGCTGAAATAACAATAAAAGATATTGAAGAATCAATTAGTTCGTTAAAGAATGGAAAAGCAGCGGGCCCTGATGGCCTGAATGCAGAATTTTATTAAAAAATGTCAAGACCTGATTTCCCCAAGATTATATACAGTATATAGATATGCATATGAACAAGGCAAATTACCAGAATCTTTAAACAAATCCACTATTACACTCATCCCTAAGGTAGATAAGGATTTGGAAGATCCAGGATCATATAGAGCGATCGCACATCTAAATACAGACCAAAAAATATTAACTAAAATTTTATCTCAGAGATTAAGTTTAGTGATTTCTAAATTAATACATCATGATCAAACAGGTTTTATTCCAAAACGCTATTCATCCCATAATCTCAGACGCTTGTTTAATATTATATATTCAAAAAGAGTACGGGACAGGGAATTAGCAGTTGTATCGCTAGATGCAGAAAAGGCATTTGATCAGGTGGAATGGTTATATTTATTTAATATAATGGAAAAGTTTCAATTGGGGGATAGATTCTGTAAATGGATAAGAATTTTATATTTGAATCCAACGGCAAGAATCTTAACTAATCAAATATTATCAGCTAAATTTAAGCTCTCTAGGGGATGTAGACAGGGATGCCCGTTATCGCCTTTACTATTTGCTTTGATGATAGAGCCCTTGGCGGAAAGAATCAGATCAGAACCTGAAATCTATGGCTATAATACTGACACAACAACTAACAAAATATCTTTATATGCAGATGACGTTTTGATTTATATTACAAAACCGGAAATTAGTATACCTAAGCTGTTTAATGTTATATCCAAATTTGGCACATTTTCAGGATTTAGGATTAATTGGAACAAAAGTGATATTATGCCGAAAACAGGAATTAATTTAAATATATTACAACAATATCCATTAAAAATAGTTACAGACAAATTTAAATATTTAGGAATTAATGTAACTAAATCTTATAATTCACTAATTAAATCTAATTACCCTCTATTATTAGATAAACTTAAAAAAAATATTTTGTATTGGAAAACACTTCCTATATCCATGATTGGAAGAATAAATGCTATAAAGATGGTGTTTTTACCACAATTATTATATTTGTTTCAGGCTATTCTTTTCTTTCTCCCAAAGACTTTTTTTTTAAAAAAAGATAATATTATTTATAGTTTTATTTGGGATTATAAAAATCATAGAATAAGTAAAAAACATTTATGTAAATCTAAGATAAACGGAGGACTAGCACTTCCAAATTTTATATATTATTTTTGGGCAGTCCAGATTAAGAATATGAATTTTTGGTGGGTAAATATGGATCATGAACCAATGTGGTTAAAGATGGAAAAGGAAGATTGTTTACCTTATAATGTAGGCTCGATTCTCTTTGCTCCAAAGGAAGTACAAAAAAAATTTTATAGGGACAACCCTATAATTTATAATAATAGACGTATTTGGAAACAAATAGTTAAGACTTTACAGCTAGATAATTTCTCACTCAGGCTACCAATAACAAATAACCCATTATTTAAACCCTCTATATTGGATGGAGGGTTTAGACATTGGGATGATTTAGGAATTAAAAGGATAGAGCACCTTTATAGAAAAGGAAAATTTCTTTTATTCCAAGAGTTACAAGATATCTACGGATTGTCTCCGCAACACTTGTTTAGGTACTTACAAATTAGAGATTATATAAAATCCAACACACAAGATTATAAAAATAAAGTACCAGGTTTATTAGATGATTTGTTTAATTTGCACCCAAATACAGAAAAATTAATAGCCTATATATATAACATAATTTTGGATAAGGAGAATCCAGCAACTGAAACATATCGTCAAGCATGGGAGAATGAAATTGGTTTATCCATAACAAAAGAAAATTGGGAAGAAAGTTTACAGCAAATACATCGGTGTTCGTTAAATGCCAGACATACATTGATACAATTCAAAGTATTATATAGATTACATTATTCAAAAACTAAATTAAATAGTATCTTTCCCAATCTCTCTTCAATTTGTGATAAATGTAAGAATTTAGAAGCAAATTTAACACATAGTTTTATTACATGTCCCAAATTGAATCACTACTGGACAGAAATTTTTAAGGTTATTTCTGAGGTTCTTAAAATTAGATTGGATCCAGACCCAAAGTTAATAATACTTGGAATTTTGGATTCAAATTCGGTACTTACAGTAAATCAAAGAAATTTCTTTGATTACTGTTTGATAATAGGGAAAAAAATCATATTGAAATTTTGGAAGGGAACATTAACCCCCACAATTAAAATGTGGGCAGCAGAAATGTTGGAGACGTTACAATTAGAAAGAATCAGATTTGTCCTATTGGACAAATATAATACCTTCGAACAAATATGGTCTCCATATATACAGTATCTAGAGAAGTAGCTGTTCTTGACATCACAGCTTGACGGGTACCCTGCGGGACGATGAGAATAACATATTCTTATACTAGGATTAATAGGCATATCTTCATTGATATTATTATTTGTAATAGTTTTAGATACAATATATTTTGTTAATTTTCATTTATATATATATATAATATCTTTTCATTTTTTGTTAACCTTTTTTCTTTTCTCTATTTTCTTTTTCTCTTTTATATAATCAAATTATTATTTAATCACCCTCATATTGATTTAAAACTACTCTATCCTTATCTTTATTTCCTAAAAAAATAGAAGATAATAACTTTCAACGGGTTATTAAAAAAAATATGGAATTAAGTTGATGTTTGTATAATGTTTACACTATTGTAAATTGATTACTTCTAATAAAAGAAATTAAACAAAAAAAAAGTCAAAAGAGTTTATTGTCATGTGTCCCTGACAGGACAATGAAATTATTTCTTTGCATAGCACAACAGAACATAGTAGGCATTGACTACAATTATGTACTTAAATACACACATGAATGAATAAATTGATAAAGTGCAAATAACAGATGGAGGGGTATTAATGTTCAGAGTTTTGTCCGAGCCAAGTTTAATAGCCTGATGACTGTGGGGAAGTAGCTATTCCTGAACCGGGTCGTTACAGTCCTCAGGCTCCTGCACCTTATGTTCCCAAGCATGTTCCCAATGAGGAAGCAACCAAAATATTTCATTATGAATACTACTGAAATGTTTGGGAGAAGAATAAATACATTAACTATTTGTAATCAAACAAAAATTAGCATTGAGGCAGGGGCACAGGATTACAATTTCTTATTAGGCATTCACAAGGTGACAATGCACAGTATTCCATCTGTGTCTGATTTCTGCGGTCTGATTCCCAGCTTTACATGCGATAGTCCCCAGAAAGTTTCCAACCATTTATCCGCTAGGCTCATTTTAACAATTGATTCTCTCACCAAAGTGCTTCTAAGAGGTGTAATTAAAAAATGAAAAGTGAAATGGCCAAACATTTAAGGACTGAGACAGGAATTTACCTGATAAGGAAATCAAGCAAAAGCTCAAATTATTCTTACATCATATTAATGACACTAAATGCCATCTACTCAAACTGGGATCAAATCTACTCACGTATTATTATGCGAAGATGGGTCTGGAATAGTCAAATGTAAAATAAATGACAATTACTAATGAACCCCCACAGCTTGTAATTGCTCTCAGCCTAGGCTGGGCCACATGCATTTTCATATGTCTAATGTCACTCACCTTGGGGAATTCTAAGGACACATGGATAATTTAGAGATTTCATTAAAGAGAGAGGACATTAAAGAGACATTATTTTAGGGAGGACATTAAAAAGAGAGGGCGCCTCATGGCTAGACACATAACCTTGTTTGAGAGTGATTGTGGTGGGCAATAGTGAGAACTGGGTAAAGGCCCACATCTGTCCAGACTCTTAAATAAGTCAATGTGGAGAAGTTCCAGGAGAAAGTATTGGTTGTTGCAAGCATAGGCAATCAGATAAAAGTGGAACAATAAAGAGGACATGTATTGAAGTAATGGTTCTCAATTAAACAGCAGTCTCTGCTACAATAGTCATACCATACAGTAACGTTTCTTGAGCTTCCCTCAAACTAATCTGTATCCTATTTAAAAAGAAAATGAACTTGTACAATTAAGCTATTCAAAAATTTGAAGTCATACAACTGGTTAACTATTCACATAAACGTGCAGTTCTAAATCCAGCCAATGGTGAATTCACTCTGGCCTCTTGTTCACTGATTTCTTTGGTGCAATCAGTATTTCATATCCCTGAATTCTCCTCTCCAGATCCTGGATATTCCATTGGATTTCTTCCCCACAAAGGCCTCATAAACATTTTTTTCACAACCTGTTCTATCGATAAATAAATTGTCTTCATAACTTGGACATTGTATTAATTACTCTGTGTTGGCAACTTCTTAATGTCACAGATGCAGTGTATGTACTAAACTTTTCATATTAGACTTATTGGATTCTATGTTAAGTTTTATCAATAACTGTTTAAGTTAAAATTATACATTATATTAGGTGTATTCCTCAATATTATGAACACAATTACAACTGCCTCCACTTTAATTGCTGCTTAAAGCTGGCTTTCTTTATGCCTCTGTTCTCATAACATGTTGCACTCTAATCTCCCAATTTAGCTCACAATAGATGATGGAGCTTCCTTGTTTCTTGCTCCTACTTTGCTGGCATGATCATCTTATCGGACTTTCTGGATCATCACCAAAGCATCCATCTTTAAAATTCCTGCTTTCAGTTTGTTTTGTAACATATTGACCAAACTCTATTGGGCTGACATTAATGTTCACCCCTGTCCATTCATATGTGAGAAGATCTTTGGAGATTTGGATCTGCCTCCATGCTGCAAATCTGTCCTTTTCCAAAAGATTCTCACTCTGTGCTCATGGAATCATGGAATCATAGAATTATATAGTGCAGGAATGGATCTCAACCATAACGACCATGATACCTAACTACACAAATGACATTTGCCTGCATTAGTCCTGTATCCCTCGATTCTTTTCTTATCCAAGTAGCTCCTACCCACTCGCTCTTCCCATGGGGCGTTCCCATCCCTCACCACAAGGCAAACCCATTTCTCTCACTATCTCCCATCCTTCCAGTCACTCTGCTCCTTTCCCGTCTTTCATACACTTATCTCCCATCCCAGAGTCCCTCGTTTACCTTTTATTGTCCTTCATTCCCCTCTGTCCCTATCCCCTTCCACCTATAAACCTCTGACTGGCTTTACATTGCAGTTCTCTTCTTTCCTTGTCTGGCACAGTTTGTCTCCTTTTTACATTTTACCTTTACTATTGTATTTACCCATCTGCTAATCAACCCCCCCCTTCATCTGTATCCACCTATCATTTGCCAGGCTACGTCACACCCCCACCTCTCTTTTCCAGCTTTCCTCTCCCCACTGCAATCAGTGTGAAGAAGGGTCTCAAACTGAAACATTGTCTGTCCATTTCCTCCACAGATGTTAACTGACCTGCTGAGTTCATCCAGCACTTTGTGTTAAACCATGAAGAATTGTACTTCAAGAAAAAGGGTAGGCACATGAAAAAGAGTTTCTGCTGGTGAAGGATGCATAAAGCTGACAGGTAATCCTATAGATGCCACTACAAGTATGGACATACTGTATGCTCAAATTCCTGCAGAAGCAGCCCTGCCCTGTCTCTCTCCATAAAATAAGTTGCAGACCAGAGTTAGTCTTCCAGAGTCAGAAAACCTGAGTCAGTCTGCCAGTAGTTTTTTTTATCGGAATTGTGACTGCCGAATTAATGGAAGCATAAAATGAGAAGGAAGTGTACTAAATTAACGGGCCATGATAGGCATTAAAAAGTGAAAGCTTTATCAAAGACAAATGATGATTGGGATGAAAAATACCAATGAGTTCTAGTTCTAGCATAAATTCGCAGTGGTGGGAACACACTTTTGTACTTTCTTTTCATAATGATCATTAGCACATGATTAAGTAAATTCTGAGCTGAATGTACCCTTTATTATTTAACACAGAATTTACCTCATCATATGCTCATGATCATTATAAAAAAACATAAAACTACGTTGCCACCACTGGGAATTTATGCTAGAACTCATTTATTGCAAGTGCAATTCACGCACGTTATTTTAGCAAATTTCTTAAAATCGATAATCTTCACAGCGACATTATTTTTGATCCACTGTAAAATGATGCAGCACTTTGTTCTTGGCAAACCAAACACTTCTTGGATGAAAGTGACAGGATAGAAATTAGTAGATGCAAAACATAAATTATGTCATAAAAAAAACTGCAATTGCTATAAATCTGAAACAAATAAAGTGTTGGAAAAACTCAGTGTGTAGAAGCAAGGAACTGCAGACACTGGTTTATAAAAAAAGACACAGTGCTGAAGTAACTGAAAGGGTCAGGCAGCATCTCTGGGGAATATAGATAGGTGAGGTTTTGGGTCGGGACTTCTTCTGACTGATTGTGGGTTGGGGTGGTTGATAGAAAGCTGTATGAGAGGGGTAGGACAAAGCCTGGCAAGTAATAGGTTGATACATATAAGGGATGGTGGGTTGAAAGGTAGATGATTGGACAAGGACAAGAGATGTAAAGACAGGTGTGAACTAGAAGGAGTGAAGTGTTGCAAATTGTGAAGCTAGAGGAAGGAATGTAGGTGGAAGGGGAGGGATTGGGGACAAATAGGTGCAAGTCCAGGTGAGACATGGGGGGGGGGGGGTGAGGGTGGATTAGAATGTGAGGGTAGGGGAAGAAATGGGGGTGGAGAAGGTGGGCGAAGAAGGGGGAGCGATTTGAAGTTACCAAAAAAAACTCAGCATGTTAGGCAGCATCTGTGGAAAGAGAAACATTTGTTGTTTACGGTCGGGGATCTTCGACAGAACTGAGAAAGAGAGTGTAAATTAGTATTCAGTAGGAGAAAAGTGGGGGTGGGATGTGTAGAACTAGGGGAATGTTTGTGATACAATAAATCAAAATAGTTTAGCAGCAGTAGTTATCAACAGATTAAGCTTCTGTAACTGCACAATGGGCTATTAACAGTAGGGTGCTAGGAACCTCCCTGACAGGCTAGGCTCAATGAGTAGAACAAGAAATACTTAGCCAACATGATTACAAAAGAAAAGAAAATGGTAAATGCTGGAAAAACTAAGCGGTGAAGGATGAATCCATGGAAAGAGAAACAGGTAATGTTTCAGATGAAGAACCCTTCTTTGGAAAGAGAGTAAAATGAGCCACCTTGGGTAGTAGCAAAATATGGGTGAAACTCTTTGTTGGAGCAAAGCCATGTGGCAACAACCGAAGCTCAGTCCACAAGAATGACCCTGAGGCAATGGGATAAAGTTAATATACTGTGACTGGTTATATTTTGCTGATATAGTTCTGGTAGACTGGAACATGTCCAGCAGGCTGGACTATACGCAGAGTGGAAAAGTTAATGGATCGAAAGGCAGATATGTTCTTATTTATTCAAAAATAAATGAAATGTTATTTAGATAATTCAATGCTGCAATATTTCAAGATCGACGATCAAGGTGTTGTTCTTTGGACTTGTGTTGGGTCTTGTTCTAGTGGTGCAGGAGGCCACTGAGAGAAAGAGGTCAGAGTGGGAGTGGAATGGTGAGTTAAAATAGTAGGGAACTGAACTTTCAGGGTGTAACTCAAACCCCTGGAGAAATTCAATGGGCCAGGCCGCATCTGTGGAGGAAAATGGACAGATTTAATTTTGGTCAGTACCCTTCTTCAGACTTCTTCATCAGTGTCCAATGCAGACAAGGGAGTTTGCAAAGGGAGCCATCCAATGCCGAAAGGGGAGGGTATGGGATTATAGGCATCAGGAACTGTAGGAAAGAACTGCAGATGCTGGTTTAAACCGAAGATAGACACAAAATGCTGGAGTAACTCAGCGGGTCAGGCAGCATCTCTGGAAAACATGGATATGTGTAGTAGTGGAATCTTATTGGAGTTGGCAGAAATTGTGAAGGATGATTCATTGGATGCAGACTGATGATGATGTCCCATTATGAGACGATGCTCCTGTGCTCCAAGTCAGATGGTAATTCTTCTAGAGGCTTCTTGTGTGTGGTGATATACGTATTTTGCAAATCTTTTATTAGCTATTTAGTCTGTAGACAATAGACAATAGACAATAAGTACAGGAGTAGGCCATTCGGCCCTTCGAGCCAGCATCGGCATTCAATGTGATCATGGCAGATCATCGACAATCAGTACCCTGTTCCTGCCTTCTTCCAATATCCCCTGACTCCGTTATCTTTAAGATTAGCGAAAATATTAGCTGGAAGATTAAGTATGCTAGTAAATGAATACATCCGGATCAAACGGGGTTTATCCCTAAGAAGCAATCATTTAATAATTTGAGACGTCTGCTCAAAATGCATTCACACCAAATTGAAGATCAAAAACTATCACTTATTTCGTTGGATGCAGAGAAAGCATTCGATCAGGTGTTATGGGATTATATGGTTAAAGTATTGCAATAAATTTCATTCTATGGATTGAATTACTATATAATAAGCCAACGGCCAGAATATTAACTAATAACATTTTATCTACGAAATTTCAATTGTCAAGGGGTAATAGACAAGGATTTTCACTATCACCATTGTTATTTGTTCTTATGATTGAATCCCTAGCGGAAAGAAATAGAACTAATCCGAATATCCATGGCTATAATACAAAATATTCAAATAATAAAATATCATTATACGCTGATGATATACTACTGTACATCACAAAACCTCATATCACTATACCAAATATATTAAATTTAATCGAGGATTTCGGATACAGAATAAATTGGAATAAAAGTGAAATCATGTCAATAAAACCCAACGATTCTACACATCGCTTACAGTTTCCTTTTAAGATAGCTATAGAAAAACTTAAATATTTGGGTATTGAAATTACTAGAAGATATCAAGACATGTTTAATGCAAATTATAATCCTTTACTTAAGAAATTATATAATTTAATTAAATTCTGGAAAATGCTTCCGATGTCTTTAATAGGCCGAATAAATGCTATAAAAATGATTTTTCTACCACAAATTTTATACCTGTTCCAATCAATTCCAATATACCTACCAAAAAAGTTTTTTTTAAACTGGATTCAGACATTACAAATTTTATATGGGATTATAAGTCCCATAGAATACAAAGAACACACTTGAATAAACCCAAAGCAGTAGGGGGATTAGCACTCCCTAATTTTATGTATTATTATTGGTCTGTAAATATTAGAAATATGATTCAACTGCTGGATAATTCTCCCCAGCAACTTGATTGGATTATTATGGAGAAAGAGGACTGCTCCCCTTGTAATATTGGAGTGATCCTTCTTTCACCAATGAAGTTGAATAATGCAAATTATAACAAAAATCCAATTATATATAGTACAATTAGAATTTGGAAACAAATAAAATACAACTTAAAATTAAGAAATTTATCTCTCTTATCTCCTATAGTTAAAAACCCTTTGTTTAAACTCTCAATTATAGATAAAGCATTTATACAATGGGAAAGAGCAGGAATTAAAACGTTGGGAGATTTGTATGAAATGGGAAAATTACTATGATTTAAACAATTACAACTAAAGTACAATTTGGGAAACAATCAGTATTTTAAATATTTTCAAATATGTGACTATATGAAAAAAATATGCACAAGAATATTACAATATGCCATCAGATCTACTGGATGAAGCAATTAATACAAAGGCTGAATCAGCAAACTTAATATCATATATATATAATATTATTCTAAATGCAGAAATACCAACAACTGAAGGCATTAGAAGAGACTGGGAACAAGAATTAACTATCAAAATTTCCAAAGAAAGGTGGGAAGAACACTTATTAAATGTGCATAAATGTTCAATTAACATAAGACACACTTTAATACAATTTAAAATCTTACATAGATTATACTATTCGAAAACTAAAATAAGTAAACTTTTTCCCAACGTCTCACCTATCTGTGATAAATGCCAGTCTCAAGAAGCTACTATTTTCTCATTTGTCTTTTGTACAAAAATTCAAAGATTTTGGACTGAAATTTTTGAAATCGTCACAAAATTATTTAAAATAAAACTGACACCAAAGGCAGAATGGATTATTTTTGGAACAACGGAAGGTAGCCCTGAATTAAATGTGTTTCAAAAGAATCTATTTGAATACGGCCTAATAACTGGAAAAAAGCTAATCTTAAAATTCTGGAAATATGCTCCCTTACCAACAGTAAATATGTGGATTTCAACTATGTTTGAACCACTACATCTGGAAGATATGAGACTCCACCTGGCATGAAAATCAGATCGCTTATATAAGACGTGGTCTGCATTTATAGATCTACTTTTTTAATTTTAAAAAATCTTTAAGATCCCTATTTAGCTCTCTCTTGAAAGTATCCAGAGACCACCGCCCTCTGAGGCAGAGAATTCCACAGACTCACAACTCTCTCCGTGAAAAAGTGTTTCCTCATCTCCGTTCTAAATGGCTTAAGGGCCTGTCCCACTTGGGCAACATTTTCGGCAACAGCCTGTAAAGAGGATGTCGCAGCGTGGTCGGGGTGCGACACGGGGTGATGCATGTAGTGATGCAGAGTGTCGTAGCTTGACATGACGGTGACGGGACAGTTTTTAGGGCGACTACGGGTGTCAGTTGCTGACGTTCAGTGTCGCCGAAAAAATAACAAAGTGGGACAGGCCTTTTACCCCTTATTCTTAAACTGTGGCCACTGGTTCTGGACTCCCCCAAACATCGAGAACATGTTTCCTGCCACTAGCGTGTCCAAAGCTCGTTAGCTCGTTCAGCTTCCTCTTATGCGACCATAATAGTTAAAGTATTTTAAACTAAATGAAACATTGAAACAACTGTTTTCTAAATGACATTTCTATTTTTTTTTTTTTAAATAGCATTACTACCTTTAACTGTAGAGTTGACTCTTGCGCGGAATATTCTAATATCTGTAAAATAATGCCCAATGTTGCACTTAATTTTTTTAAGTGAAATTATAGCTACCAGTTTCTCTTCTGTGGTGCCTGCTACAAGTACAGTTGTAGATCATACTTTCTGCTTGAATAAAAATGCTATTTCTTTGTTCAAAAACATCAGTTTTTAAAAACCATACAAGAGGCAATTGTAAGATACTAGACCAAGTGCAGACTCCCCCAACGCAAGATCCAACCGCTCACCCGCTCCCCCAACACAAGCTATTCCACCAACGCAATATTGCACCACTCATTCATAGCCCTCAACTGCGCAGGCACGGCTTATTTATCCTCATCTCCCAGCACTCCCTCCTCCTCCTGGGGGAGAGAGAAAACGGGGAATTATAGACCAGTTAGTCTAACATCGGTAGTGGGGAAACTGCTAGAGTCAGTTATTAAAGATGGGATAGCAGCACATTTGGAAAGTGGTGAAATCATTGGACAAAGTCAGCATGGATTTACGAAAGGTAAATCATGTCTGACGAATCTTGTGGAATTTTTCGAGGATGTAACTAGTAGCGTGGATGGGGGAGAACCAGTGGATGTGCTGTATCTGGACTTCCAGAAGGCTTTCGACAAGGTCCCACATAAGCGATTAGTGTATAAACTTAAAGCATATGGCATTGGGGATTCAGTATTGATGTGGATAGAGAACTGGCTGGCAAACATGAAGCAAAGAGTAGGAGTTAACGGGTCGTTTTCACAATGGCAGGCAGTGACTAGTGGGGTACCGCAAGGCTCAGTGCTGGGACCCCAGCTATTTACAATATACATAAATGATCTGGATGAGGGAATTGAAGGCAATATCTCCAAGTTTGCGGATGACACTAAGCTGGGGGCAGTGTTAGCTGTGAGGAGGATGCTAGGAGAATGCAAGGTGACTTGGATAGGCTGGGTGAGTGGGAAAATGTTTGGCAGATGCAGTATAATGTGGATAAATGTGAGGTTATCCACTTTGGTGGCAAAAATAGGAAAACCGACTACTATCTAAATGGTGGCCGATTAGGAAAAGGGGAGATGCAGCGCGACATGGGTGTCATGGTACACCAGTCATTGAAAGGAGGCATGCAAGTACAGCAGGCAGTGAAGAAAGCCAATGGTATGTTAGCTTTCATAGCAAAAGGATTTGAGTATAGGAGCATGGAGGTTCTACTTCAGTTGTATAGGGTCTTGGTGAGGCCACACCTGGAGTATTGCGTACAGTTCTGGTCTCCAAATCTGAGGAAGGACATTATTGCCATAGAGGGAGTGCAGCGAAGGTTCACCAGACTGATTCCTGGGATGTCAGGACTGTCCTATGAACAAAGACTGCACAGACTCGGTTTATACTCTCTAGAATTTAGGAGATTGAGAGGGGATCTTATAGAAACTTACAAGATTCTAAAGGGGTTGGACAGGCTAGATGCAGGAAGATTGTTCCCGATGTTGGGGAGGTCCAGGACAAGGGGTCACAGCTTAAGGATAAGGGGGAAATCCTTTAGGACCGAGATGAGAAGGAATTTTTTCACACAGAGAGTGGTGGGTCCCTGGAACTCTCTGCCACAGAGGGTAGTTGAGGCCAGTTCATTGGCTATATTTAAGAGGGAGTTAGATGTGGCCCTTGTGGCTAAGGGGATCAGAGGGTATGGAGAGAAGGCAGGTACGGGATACTGAGTTGGATGATCAGCCATGATCATATTGAATGGCGGTGCAGGCTCAAAGGGCCGAATGGCCTACTCCTGCACCTAATTTCTATGTTTCTATGTTTCTATGTTTCCTCTTCACCCTCCCTCTTCAATCTCCAGAGAGGGAGGGGGAGGGGGAGGGGGTAGAGAGGGAGGGAGGGGGTAGAGAGGCAGGGGGAGGGGTAGTGGGAGAGGGAGGAGAGGGGAGTAGAGGGGGAGGGGAGTAGAGGGAGAGGGTAGATGGAGGGGGAGGGGGGTAGAGATAGAGAGGGGCAGAGAGAGAGGGGGAGGAGGGAGTGGGAGGGGGTAGAGAGGGGGGTAGATATGGAGGAGGGTAGAGAGGGTGGGAGTGAAGAGTAGAGAGGTGGCATCTTCCTCCACCACCCCTCCCCATCTCCCTCCCCCACATCCTCCCCCCACCTCCCTCTACCACCCCACTCCCCACACCATCTCCCTCCTCCTCGTTACCCTCATCTTCCTCCCATTCCCTGCCCCAGGACCTACCCCGGCCATAGAGCAGCGCCAGGGCCTGGTTCTCATACTCAGCTCGGCCCTGGCTGAAGACTCCAGCCGTCAGCTCGGCTGCCACCTGGGCTCCAGTGTGCTCGTCCCTGACCCCGGACCCAGACTCGTCCTTGGTTCTAGCAGTGGCTTCTTTTTCTGCCTAGGTCACGGCCCCATCCCAAGCCACAGGCTCGGCCCTCACTCCAGCTCCAGCACCACCCTCTCCACCGTGCGTCGGCGTTGACAGCGCTGAAGTGGCCCTCCCTCCCGGAGTGTCCCAACCTGCCTTGTGAGTGCATTGTGACGCCATTCAGGTTTTCTTTTTCGGAAATGGGTGAATTTTCGGGCTGTTTTTAAAAATTTAAACGATTACAAATTTCGGAAATATAGGTGGGAATGTGATGGGAAGATGTTTATCGCTTCGACGGGGAAAATGTGAGTAGGATGTATGAAAATGGGAAGGCTGTGGTCTAGTGTTTTGAAGAAAATAGGAAAATAGGAAAATGAACCAGATTGACACACACACAGCCGCAAACAAGACAAAGAGTTTTAGTATTATAGTTGTAATACTTACAAATTCACAATGTAACTCATGTGGCAGAAGCTGCAGATGTGAATCTGCCTCAATACTGAAGCCATAATTCACATTAGGTTTACGATTATTATTGGCTTGAATACCGTGGTACAGTGAAAACTTTTGTTTTGCCTGTTATCCAATCAAACCAGATAATACTATACATAGATACGATTGAGTTGAACCCAGCTACAATAAGTAGTGCAAAAGAAAAGATACAGGATGCAGAATATAACATTGGGGTGTAACAGTTCCATAGAGAAGGTCCTTTGTCTGCAATGGGGTAGAGGTAAATCAGACAGTAGCCTAGCTTATGGAAGGACCATTCAGAACCCTGATAACACAGGAGAAGAAGCTGTTCCTGAGTCTGGCAGTATGTGCTTTCAAGCTTCTGCATCTTCTGATTGGGACTTAAGGACTGACTAGGGTTGGGCAAGTCTTTGATTATGTTGCCTGTTTTTCCATGGCAGTGTGAAGTGTAGATACAGTCAGCGGTGTGGAGTCTGCTCCCTGTTGTCAGCAATTACTTCTGACACAGATGCCTGTGAATTGAAGTCCCAATCCAGTGATTTGGGGTTAAAGATTAGTCACTAGTACTAAACGTGGAATTGTGTCCATGAGCTGTGGTTCATAGGCTCACTTAACAAATTCAGTTCCATTGGAAGACAATGGGGTTAAATGTTGGAACATCGCTACATATCAAGCTGAGCACAAAATATTTAGATTGACACAGGTGCTATATTGAGAGAATCTTTTATAGTCAAAGGTATATTTCAGGCCTGACGTGAAATTGTGATCCTTAATGGATGGGACAATATATTTCAATTGTGAAAGTGCATTTTATTTCAAACAACATAATTTTAACAGAGGAAAATCACAAAAATACAGCAAGTGCTGGAGGTTCTGAGATCACAATCATAAAGTACTGGAAATACTCAACAGGTTATGCCGTATTATGTGGAGAGAGAAATATTATTATTACTATTACCTGCCTTTGTTCCAGATTATCATATTAAATTATCCCTAGAAAATCCCGCCAACTTCAATGAGACATTGACAATGATGGCATTTCACCACTGCCATTGGGAAGAAGGTGTGGGAGCCTGAAAACTGTAAAGCCTAGGTTCAGGAACAGCTTCTTCCCTTCAGCCATCAGGCTATTAAACACTACAACCTCAAATAAGCACTGAACTACAATTCTCTATTATTATTATTATTATTATTATTATTATTATTATTATTATTACACTGTTATTGTTTGTTTTTTGAGTATGTGAGTGTGTGTGTGTGTGTGTGTGTACTTGTGAGTATGTGTATATATACACATTGAACTTTTCTTTTCGCTCTCGTTTATCATATTGTTTACAGTGTACTATATTTACATATTCTGTTATGCTGCAGCAAGTAAAGGGCCTGCCCCATTTGGCGAATTCTTCGGCGACTGCCGGCATCATTGACTGACGTATCAGGTCACCGAAAAAGTCGTGGCGTGATGCGGCGTGACGCGGTGTGACGACGTATTGACGTGCGGTATTTCCTCAGGTGTCGCAACATTTTTTTTGTCGCCGCTGGATTTTGAAATGTTCGAAATTTTTGGCGCCCTGATACGTCAGTTATTGATGCCGATAGTCGCCGAAAAAATCGCCAAGTGGGACAGGCCCTTAAGGATTTCATTGTTCTAACTGGGACATCTGACAATAAAACACTCTTGACTAGTCTTCCCCTCCCCTTGCAGCATTTCGTAGCAATCCCTCCCTGTGCAACGCCATGATCTGCCCGTTCCAATTTTGCTTATGGAACTTTCACATGCAACCTCACAAAGTACAAAACCTATGCTTTCACCTCTTCTCTTCCTACCATCCAGGGATCAAAACAATCTTTCTGGTGATACATTTAGGTTTCATCCGCATTTCATTGTATTTCATTGTATCAGTCTGAAGAAGGGTCTCGACCCGAAACGTTACCCATTCTTTCTCTCCAAAGATGCTGCCTGTCCCGCTGAGTTACTCCAGCATTTTGTGTCTATCTTCAATTTAAACTAGCATCTGCAGTTCCTTCCTACACTCATTGTATTTGGTGTTCGGAAGGTGGTCTCTACATTTGAGAAATCAACTACCGATTGGGTGATTGATGACTGCAATGCTGACCACCTGCCAGTTTAATTTTGCATCCATTTCTCATTTCGACCCTACCTGTTAATAGCCTCCTGCACTGTTAAAACAAGGCCCAACATAAGTTTGAGGAATAACACCTCATATTCCTATAGATCCTTTGAAGTCTTCCAGACATTATTGTATTCAACAACTTTGGGTAAATCACTACGTCTGACTATATCAGAACTGTTGCAAGTCATCCCTCTGATATTTTTTACACAAATCTCAACTTGAAATGTTCACTCTGTCTCCCTCTCATCAGAAACTGTCTGATCTGCTGAATGTTTTATTTTCAATGTGCTTTCATCAGAAGTGCTGCTGAAGTATCTGATGAATGGTCTGGTGCTCTGATGAAGGGTAATTAATTAAAAACATGAAATCTCTCTCACCACACCCACTCCCTGGCTGGCTAAGTATTTTGCGTTCTTGCTGTTTTGTTCGTTAATATAATACATTTGCAGGTGTTTGCTGTGCACATATTAGTCACTGTGTTTTTTACATAACTGCGGCAATCCTTCAAAGGTATTTAATTGGTTATAAAGTAAGTTGGACATCCCGAGCTTGCAGCAGTTGCTCAATGACTCTAGGCTTTATTTTTACAGGTGCAGGCACAACCTCCTGGCTTTGATGGAAAAGACCTACCTCTGCAATCTGAGCACTGAAGTAGTTTTAGATTTGCGGTTTTTGCCACAAAAAGTTTTGAAGTTGAAACCTCGCGTAAAGATCATAAAGCAAACGGCAGTCAAATCCAACTCAATCCTTACCCTTGACTCCCATATTTTTGCAGTAAGCAAACCCACCTGTAACAATAGAATATCTGGTGTCCACTTTTATTACTGGGTAATAAAATAAAATTCCACCCAGCAAATTATTAACTCTCAGTTAACCACATTTTTTTCCATTG
Organism: Raja brachyura; assembly: GCA_963514005.1. The sequence continues at coordinate 58,825,416 of OY740785.1, forward strand.
TTAAGTTTAGAGATACAGCGTGGAAACGGGTCCTTCGACACGCCAAGTCCATGCTGATCATTGAGGGTTAGGAGGGAGAGATAGATCAACCATGGTTGAATGACAGAGTAGACTTGATGGGCACAATGGCCTAATTCTGCTCCTATCACATGACCTTATGAAGATGGTGCTTCATGAATGTGGATCGATGACACTTTGTCAATGACAGCTATGGGCACCTAATGCTCTCCTTGACAGCAATGCTCACATCCCAGAATGAATGAAAGCAACCACCCCCCCCCCCCCCCCCCACCCCCCACTCAATTGCCTCACCTAACAATTGTATTTCACAGTAAGAATGGTAAGTTATAGTATGGAAGAAGAACATTTGGCCCGTTTAATTCATAACAGTTCAATGAAAGAATAATCCAGTTAGACATCATCTTCACTTTCTCCTCATAACCCTGGAATTGATTATGACAACTTGATCGCTAACCATTCACTAACCATTCACTAACCATTCACTAACCACATACAAAAGCTTTAACATGTTATTTTTGGTTCTTTTGCCTATCATTCTTTATTCTATATGAAGTGGCAGATTATTATATCGTTCAAGGAATTTCTTCCTCTGGCCACTATGTTGAAGACAAAGGGGTAAGGAGATAGCCCCGTTACGCATGGGAGCTCTCTACGAGACATTCAAAGCCGTCCAAAGCCTCCGGGGCATGCCAGAAGGGAGAGGAGCGGCAACCTTGAGATGCTGGGGAGGTGAGGAGGGAGGGTGGGGGGATTGAGGGAGAGGACGGGGTAGGGAGGGAGAAGGTGGGGAAAGTGGGGGAGGTGAGGAGGGAGATTGGGGAGGAGGGGGGGTAGAGGGAGAGGAGGGGGGTAGGGAGGGTAGAGGAGTTATGGAGGGAAGGAGTGACTGAGGGTAGGGGAAAGGAGAGGTGAGTGAGGGTAGGAGGAGAGGGGAAAGAAGAGAGAGATGAGGAGGGAGAGTGGGGAGGAGGGGGAATAGAGGGAGAGGAGGGCAGTGGGGGAGGTGTGGAGGGATAGTGGGGGTATAGGGGGAGGTGAGGAGTGGGGGATAGAGAGATAGGAGGGGGGTGGGGAGCGGAGGAATTGTGGAGGGAGGGAGTGACTGAGGGTAGGGGAAAGGAGAATGAGGGAGAGGTGATGGAGGGATTGGGAGGGAAAGAAGATGGAGGGTGAAGAGGAGGGGAATGGAGTGCTGGGGGATGAGGGGAAATTTGCCGCGCCTGCGCAGTTGGGGACTATGGGTGAGTGGTGGAATATTGCGTTGGGGGAACGGATTGCGTTGGGGGACCAGGCCTCCTGTGTGACAGGGACCCAACGGGTCCCACTTAGTCTAGTTATTTTTATGACCTAATCTTGCACACTGAGGTGATGCAGCATTAATGCTGAAGCACACAGTTGTCCCTTTCTACATTATTTGGATGCAACAGTTCAAACATCCTTTTTTATTACAAAATAAAAGTGCAACACACAAAACATCACCTGTAATCCTCAGCAGAAAGTGTGTGGGGTCAATATGGCAAATCATTTTCTCTTGATCGCTAGGATGAGTGGTTGAAGTTGTTGTGGAAAATATATTTAGAAGTCGAAGCATTTTGTGTTCAGCACACATGTGAAAATTACACAGCCTGTGCTTTCTCTCAGGATGTGGTCAGCAAGGTACATTTGCAAATTCATGGTTCACTGTGTGCACTGTTAATAGGCCTTTAACCCCTTCTATGTTTCACAGGAAAAGGGTCAGTTTTATCATCAAAACATGTTTTCTTTCGCTATTTCCCTAAATAATCTTAAGTGTCAACATTTCAAACCACAAGTCATACCTTCTGCATTGGACTCAAATTCTTCATCTGAAATAGACAGATGCCTTGTTTCAATGTTTATTTAACTTCCTGAAAACAAAATTTAATGAAAATACCATTGGACACATGCAAGCATATGATGAATGTTATCAAAAAATCCACTTGAAAGAGTTCCGTTCCTTATCACAATGTACATTCAACCTGTTTCAAATAAAAATCTGTATATTTTGCTTCCATATCTGGCACTGTAGCCATTTTAAATGACTGGGTTAACTGTTAATGAAAATCCCGTTTCATTTGAAGAAAGGAATACTGTACAAATGAGCTGGAGGCAACAGTGGAAGAGAAATGATAGAGAAGATTTTACTTATCTTTTCTCTATTAATATTCTATCTGCTGCTTCAGATTTATTGGCTAAGCATTTCAAGTTTATTACATGATAATATGTAAGAATTCTACTCTGAGATAAGACACTTTTGCAAATCAGTTCATACTATTTTTTTTAAGGCTAGAGGCATTCGGTTGAGTTAGGCATTCATAATCTGTGCTACATTCCTGTCAGATTTAAATTGTTAATCGTATCATTATATTTTGTGGTTGTGCATTAGCAGCTAGAAAAAAACAAGTTGGCCTGCCAAATGAAGTATTTAACACTTTTCAGGAATATTTTCTCCAAGTTTAATAATTTCGTTATGGTGAATCTGTGGATTTTTGTGCCACAGAGGGCAGTGGAGGCCAAGTCAATTGATATTTTTAAGGCAGAGAGATAGATTCATGATTAAAATGTGTGTCAGGGGTTATGGGCAGGAAAATGGGGTTGGGAGGGGGAGATAGATTATTACCATTTAATCTGTCCAACACAAATCTCAGAATATTTTAATATAAACTGTGTGCCTTTTTCTCATTTGGTTAAGGGAAGACATGGAGAATATTATGGTTAGTTCACGTGATTCCTGATACATTGCCCATTAATATAACTCCATGCTGTGAAAAAAATGTCCTAAATATTTTGTGTATTAGACCATGGTTTGTCTCCTCGTGAGTTTGGCTAGTCAATGTTGCTGCATTTGGCATTCAGCATCAGTAAACATGCATGGAGAAGAGATAACATTGCATTCACAACAAATATTTTCCTATTTTCCCGCCCTTCATTTATTTAATACAAATTCGCTGCTTTGATTATTTTCTTCTTTGACAGCTCTCAGCGTGCACATCATAATGTGGTGCATTGTGCATAGAACAATGTTAGAACGGATTCTTGTTGGACTTGGATGTTTCAATGGAAATGCTGAGAAAACTCAAGACACTGCAAGTAAGTCTTCCTCATTTTTTAGATCAACCATTGAGATATAAGCAGTAGTCAAAATAAACTATTGTTTAAACTATAGTATTTCTTACATTAATAATTATAAATAATTGTATGTTTGTGTTTATAGACTTGAATAAGCCAACTATCTAGTCCAAAATATTGCATTGGCAACCTTTTTCAAAGTATATTGCACGTAAGAAGTAATGGAAAACAGGGCAAGTGTCTAAATAAGAACATAGGACTTAAAACAAGAGAAAGCCATTTAGAACCCCTGTGCCAGCTCTGCCATTCATTAAGATCATGGCTGATCGTTTAATGCAGGACAATATCACTGCACCAACCCCATATCCATTGAATCCCTTAATAACTAAAATTCAATCAATTCTCATCTTGACTCAGGCTACGTAGCATTTCGTTGACTCAGTACCCTTTGCGTGAAGACATTTCTCCTAATCTCAGAATGGCTAATACCTTACTTTGAGACCATAATCTCTGGTTATAGCACCCCAGTTAGAGAAATTATTAACTCATTTTCTACATCAGAACAATGTCTGCATTTCACAATTGACTGTGATTTATTTTGGATATCCATTGATTATAAAAGGCTTTTGAAGGTTTTGCTCCTCATGAAGGAGTGGCCGAGATGTGCACAGTCGACATGTTAATCCAGGAATTCACAAGTGCTGAGTATCATGTAGTTATACTGTTAGTAAAATGAGTAGAGGCTTTAGGACATTGAAAATATATATGTGAAAATGTTTCTATCCATGGGCAAAGAAAAAGCTACGTTTTCCAAGTCCTGACTTGAGTTGAACACTTCTCAAAAAGTAGACTCAGTCATCAATAACATTCACGGTACTGTTTCCATGAAGATTCCTGACTGCATGAACTTCTTCTCCATCTGGCCCTTGCTACTGGAGTTAAGATGCACAGCACTGAGGTTGGCTACCAGCTTTTATTACAAATGGAACAGTTCGCCAACGACACCACTGTTGTGGGACGTATCACTGATGGGGACGAGTCAGAGTATAGAAGTGAGATCGACCGATTGACCAAATGGTGCCAGCACAATAACCTGGCTCTCAACACCAGCAAAACCAAGGAACTGGTTGTGGACTTCGGAAGGGGTAGGATGGTGACCCACAGTCCCATTTATATCAAAGGGTCAATGGTGGAAAGGGTCAAGAACTTCAAACTCCTGGGCATGCATATTTCCAAAGATCTCTCCTGGTCCCAGAACACTGATGCAGTCATAAAGAAAGTGCATCAGCGCTTCTACTTCCTGAGAAGATTACGGAGAGTCGGTATGTCAAGGAGGACTCTCTCGAACCTCTACAGGTGCACAGTAGAGAGCACGCTGACCGGTTGCATCGTGGCTTGGTACAGTAACCTGAGCAGAAAAGACTGCAAAAAGTTGTAAACATTGCCCAGTCCATCATCGGCTCTGACCTCCCTACCATCGAGGGGATGTGTATCCTGGCCACACACTCATCTCTCCGCTGCCATCAGGTAGAAGGTACAGGAGCCTGAATTCTGCTAAATCCAGGTTCAGGAACAGCTGCTTCCCCACAGCCTTCAGACTATTAAACATAACTTCAAACAAACTATGAACTATAACAGCCTATTGCACTTTATCTGTGTATTTATGTGTGTGTGTGTGTGTGTGTGTGTATATATATATATATATATATATATATGGTCTATGGTATTTGGTCACACTGATCTGATCTGATCTGTATTTATGCCTAAAATATTCTGTCATGCTGCAGCAAGCAAGAATTTCATTGTCCTATCTGGGACACATGACAATAAACTCCCTTGACTTGACGACTTGAAATCATCTGGCAATTTTGCTTTGATCCATCTCCCACAGATACATTCCAAGTAAACCATGCCAGAGGCAGTGAAACAGCTGTGGTGCTATCGTCAATTGCTTCAGATGCAGTTTTGCATCTTCCCATTAAGTTTCTATCTACTGCAGTCATTCTTAATGTGTTTCCCAACCTGGCCCTTACCTCTCCGCATCAGGGGCCAAAGCTTATACATTTAAAAAGCAAAAATAAATATTCACCTCCAAATGCACTCTCTTCATACTTAGATGTCATGGGCATCTTGCTCCACTTAGTTGTTCTACTGCACAAGGAAAAAGTTATATATAATTTATTATCATAAAGGCAGTGTAAACAAGCAATGCAGCATGTAAACTCTCTTGTGTTTGGTACACTGCTCAAGCTCCAAACTCTAATGGTAACATAGTACTTACATGAAGAACCATGAACGCCACCTGTGGTACCTATTAATGTTGTGAGAAGGCAGCTCTTTTATTAGCAAAGTGTTCAAACAAGTTTGGCAAATAGTTGTGCATTTGCAGGCACTAACATTTGAAAGATTCATGACTTTCATTCAACTTTTCCAGCTTTCAGCAATTCACGTATCTCTGCCGAAACTCATTTCACACAACAAAGCAGTAATTGTCTCCAGTGTACATTTATTCAATCACTCCCCAATTCCTCCCTCTGCATTAGAGAATAGTCACCTGCTTCTGTTCCTCTTCCTCCTTATTCCTCCCAATTTTGAGGTGGCCTCCTTGACGAAGCATATCCTCCAGCCATGTAGTGAGGGCAGGTCTCTAGTTGTCCCTCAAGCTTAGTCATTTTCCGCTCACTTGGCAATGAACAATTCTCTTATAATAAGGTCAATATATACCATTCCACGCCCTCCTCTGCTAAATACAAACTCAGAAACTCAGTCACACTCAGGCACCAATACTGCCACAATTTATATTTGGCAATTATAACCTTCATTCAGCGTCTGTTAAATAAGTCCCTAAATAACCAACTCATTGAAAAAGTCATAATAATTTAGAACTTCTCACCATTCCAGTTCAGTCTTAACAACCATCCATCATTTGTCTTTTCACAGTGTTGAGACAGAAGGAATGTGGGCCAGTTCAGGACGATCAGGGGAGTGTGCTGTGCCTCATATCTGGTTCACAACATTTGCCTTCCTCAGTCATAAATACTGGAAAAGTTCTGAACAGAGGGCTTCACTGATCCACAAATTCTCATCCTGTCAGCCTTTTCCTTTTTCAACTATTGCAGTTTAGATATGCAAAACTGCATTTTAACCAGGGGAACATATTCAATTAAGCTAATAAATAGCTGGACAATGTAATACATAAGATATCATTAACATATAAAAGTATTAAGATTCAAACTCCATCATTGAGATTGGAGACAGAAAAGCATTTGGAGATGTTTATGTCACTTGTCTGTAGATATTCATTCTAGATCTCCAGAAAAGTTGGAAGGCAGCAGCAAAAATGAGAGGATGAGGTACTGTATGTACAGTAAAACATGTTATTTGCACAGTGTGATCTCCAGATTTCATCCCACAATCAAGATGGAGTGCTGTTGCACCATCCCAGTTTCTGCGTCAGCACTGATATGCCTGCACATATCTGATTGTTTTCTGAGGTTTGTCAGCAATAGTTGATAAGGTTAAGGGCCCAGTTTCAGGTGAAGCTTGGGCCTTTGATTCATGTTCTAGTGAGCTACCTATTTCAGGCAAAAAAGACCAAAATAAACATACATTCCATCCACTGTTTATTCTAGAGAGTCCTAGAGAGTCATAGAGTGATATAGCGTGGAAACAGGCCCTTCGGCCAAACTTGCCCACACCAGCCAACACTAGTCCCACCTGCCTGTGTTTGGTCCACATCCCTCCAAACCATCCTATCCATGTACCTGTCTAAGTGTTTCTGAAATGTTTGGATAGTCCCTGCCTCAACTACCACCTCTGACAGCTTGTTCCATACACGCACCACCTTGTGTGTGGAAAACGCCTTGCCCCTTCACCTTAAACCTATGTCTTCAGATCCTCGATTCACCGACTCTGGACAAGAGAAATAGAGTCCCAGCCTACTCAATCTCTCCCTATAGCTCAGATCCTCTAGTCCTGGCAACATCCTCATAAATCTTCTCTGTACCCGTTCCAGCAAAGCAATATTTTTTTTCTCACTAATTTAATACCTCTCAAAAAAAACTTCTCATTGATTTGTTTAAGAACACAATTGATTCCTAAGGTGTTTTATTTTATAAATTAAAAAAAGTTTCCCATACGAACATAAGTAGGGATGGATCAGTCATCCCTCATGTCTATTCCATAATTCAATAAGATCATGGCTGATCTCTTTACCTCAAATCACTTTTCTGAACTAACCCCGTGTCCCTTGATTCCTTTAATATCTAAAAATGTATCAATCTCTACCCAAAAATATCCCAGTGACAGAGCATTCAAAGCCGAATTTGCAGCTTCGAGAGATTCACCACCATCTGGATGAATAAATTGTGTTATATTCAGACTGTGACCTTTCGTTCTAGACAACGATGGAAAATACTAACTTCATATCCAACCTGTCTGGCCAAGTATTGTCCATGTTTCAATAAGATCCCTTCTTGTTCCACCCAACATTCAATAATAACGAGCCTGTTTAATATCCCCTTGTGTAATAAACATGGCTCAAATCTTTTGAACATTTACAGCGCTCTCTTTATCATATGTAAATCATTCCTTAAAATTGAGTCAAAACCTGTATACAATGTTCCAGATTTTGTCTCACCAGGCTTTCTATAATTGAAGCAAGGTGTCTGACATCTAGTTTTCAGATTCTCTTATAACGAAGGCCAACACACCATCTGCCTGGCTAATTCCCTACTGAACATTCAAATTAACTTTAAGGCATTCACTTAAAAGGACCTTTCATCAACCTGAACATTATCTATGTTTCTCATTCAATTGTCGCTGGCTGACTTCCTGAGCATTTTTAGCATTTTCTGCCTTTAGATCATTTATTGGAAACAAACTGGTTGAGCTTGGTCTTTTTGTTCAGTCAAGTTGCCTGCAGAAGTGTGACCAATGCCAGCTGGCTGTGGCAAGAAAGCTTTGAGGCCCCAGAACCAATTTCCTTTAATCATTAGGCCTCTCCATTCAGGCACACAGACAGCTAGTCAAATCTGGAAAATCTAGGACAGGAATATATGCTCAAGATATTCAGTGGCACAGGGGTGTTAGTGTTGACGTATACATATAACGTCTGGATGTTAGCTGTAAGATGTTCCAATTATTAAGCTGTTATTTACGTCAGGAAAATCAAGAATAATACAGCATGCTGCAAGTTGAAATGAAGCAAAGTCACAAATCCTGAAGTGAAAACTGTGTTTAAGAGTGCTACAATATCTACATTGCACGTGTCCACATTTCAAAAGCATTTTCTTAGGATCTAGGAATTAGAAGTAAATGCCCGATAATGGAAAATTGCCAATCTGGGGTGCGAAGTCTTTGCATGATAACCTGCATTATATAATAAATCTGTGGTTATTTTCAATGGTTGTAACTGATTGTGGAAAATCAGACTTCCTAGATATCTAGCGCCCAATTTTTGTAAGGATTTTAACTCTCAGCCGACATACAAAGACAATGTAGGCTGGTTAAATATGTGAAATCAGCTCCTATAATGTTTATAAGATCTTAAATATTATTTCCAAGTACAAATGAGCAGATTGGCTGCTGCCCATGTAACAAGAAGAGCTATTTCTGGACAGGTATTTTGTTGAACCGGAAGGAGCAGGGTTGCTCTAACACAAAGCCACAGCCCGCCCAACGCCCAGCTCTGGCAAAGGTTTATCCACTTCCCTCATATTTCAATATCAACTGGCCCTGGGCAGAAATAAAATGTTTTAGCTTTAATGATCATCCATTTACAGGAAATGGGTATTAGTGGCAAAACTGGGAGGACAACAATAAGGGACTCAACATTAATTCTCTACATCAGAATTAAAAAATATTTGAAACAGGAAACCAAACCTGCATGAAACTATGAAGTCTAGCCACCTCCACTTCTAACGGGGTGGTTTTGGTCAAGGGGAATCTGCTGATGGAAGGTGGTTTAGTCATTTACCTATAACAACAAGGCTTCCAGCCGTCATAACAGCAATTTTACTTTAAATTCACATCAGGTTTTCCAGCCTTCAGGAAAGCCATTCAGGACACTGGAGCAAGAAGGCGCAATCCATGAGTAAACAACTTGACAGACAGACCTGCTTAAGGACATAGTGAACAGAAATTCTCATCTAACAATTTTTTAATTCTGATGTAGAGAATTAATGTTGAGTCCCTTATTGTTGTCCTCCCAGTTTTGCCACTAATACCCATTTCCTGTAAATGGATGATCATTAAAGCTAAAACATTTTATTCAAAGAAGAACCCGCCTCACCCACCCTGACTTGCACGTGTCTGTGGACCTCCTTGGCCACAGTGGGCAACTGCTCATCACACAATCTTCCAACTCAACACTCCTCCTTCACAGACTCTGTTGTACTCCTTCACTGCCTTTGTTCTACAGACATATTTTCCTGTAAAACACACAAAGCATTTAAAAGAGTGTTGGAATTAAAACTGCAAATACATTCAAGGCATTCATTCTGGACAAGTGCAGCTCCAGCAACTGTCCAAGAAATTCAACACCATCCAGGCCAATGATCGTCATCCATCTACCAATCTAATCAATCATTTCATCCATTACTGATGTGTTGTGGCTGCAGTGTACATTGCACTTACTTGCCCAGGCTTCTGCAACACACCACTTGGAAATATGACCTGACATAAGGAAAAGAGCTGCACAGGCTTATTTGACTGTAATGCTCTCTTCATTACAACAGTGACTGTATTTTCAAAATACTGCATTTTCAATGTTTGTAAAGCACTTGGGATTTACTGAAAGTAACAGGGAAAGTACCATATGAAAGCAAGTCTTTATTACTAAACACAGTTCATATTGTGAAGCTGAACAATAGGCTGAACAATATAGTTTAGGAAATGAAAAAAACAAAAACAATTAAATCACTTGAGTGTATTGCTCTAAGAAGAAGAAAGCAATAATATATGAAATTACTGGTAAGATTTTCAAAGAATTCTAAACATCTGAATCCACAGCACTGTACAAACCAAATGGAGAGAGGAAGAGAGTGATACATTCAGAGAATGGAAAGTTTTGGTTACAAAAGTAAACAAGTTATTTCCACACATGAACAAATGATGTCCTTTGTGTACTCATTAGCAATTATATTTAAAAAAATCTAATTTGCTTCACAAAAAAATAAAATCTTTATTTTCTGGTTTTCTTCATACTTTCAACCAAATGTTTGTCCCTAAACCAATGGTTTTACAGGTCCCAATATGATATCGGGCAATGGCAGACATAAGGAACTGCTGATGCTGGTTTCCAAAAAAAGACACAAAGTGCTGGGGTAACTCAGCAGATCAGTCAGCATCTCTGGAGAACATGCATAGGTTATGTTTGGGATCGGGACCCTTCTTCAGATTTCATTACGTCTTACACCCTAGATCTCTGAACCTTCTCACTGTTGGGCAGGTTGGGCCTCAATTTATGACAAAATAAAGATACAGGGAAAATTGTGGTCTCCCTTACCAGCACTCTATCCTCCCAACCACCCTTATCGTCTGAAGAAGGGTCTCGACCCGAAACGTCTCCTATCTCCTTCGCTCCTTAGATGCTGATGCACCCGCTGAGTTTCTCCAGCCTTTTGTGCACCCTTATCAATGCCTGCTGCTCAGCTGCACAGGTGAATATTCTGCAGTTCAAGCTAGCTCATTTGCCCTAAAGCACCTCCTATGATTCAGAAGGTTAGGGCTAAGACTCTTACTCCAGAGACATGGATACAAATATCTTGGCCCTCTTTCCACCAGAGTGTTGGGCGGGTGCTGCAATTAATGGTGATGCCACCTTAACAAATGCCCATTCACCTCTCTCAGCTGTGCACAAGTGTTGCCACAGCTCCTTTGGAACAGTGGCATTACTCCTGGTGAAGTTTTGACCTTCATGCAATACTAATAAAAAACAGATTAACTAATCATTATCAAATGCAGTTTTTGGGATCATGCTGTGCCTATATCACAAGTAGTTCATTGCTTGTGAAGTGCTTAAGGCATATTGAATTAAATGGAAAAGGTGCTGTATTAATGCCTGGCTTTCTTAATTTTTTTACAAGCCGTCAGGTTCAATAACACTTGTGCCTTTCGACACCTTCAATTTCTGTTATTGAAAGTTTGTAATTCTACATTCCATGGGGGAAATGAAGCAAACTACTGCATGTGTTTTCTTTGAAGGACTGCTGTGAAAAAACAAATTGAGAACTAAAATAAGATCTGGATATATCAAATACCCATCATGAAAAATCAAAACCAACCAATTTAATTAGCAAAAACAAAAAGAAATGGAATGATTGGAATTACAAACATGTCTGGATTCAAAGAGCAATTCTGTCCTTGCTGCAAACTGGATGTTAGTAATCTATAAAAGAGCTTCTGTTGATGGATCATGAGGAATTCATTCCACATTCCAGGCCTGTCTGCAAAGATTTTGAGTGAAACGAAAAACTGCTGGAAGTCCAAAATAAAACACGAGAAAATGCACAGGGGGCAGCGTAACGTTGCTTTTTGTGTGAATATCGAATGGGAACCAACCCACATAACCCACTGGGCTCCTCTGTGAGGAGCCCAGTGGCCAAAAGCAGTCAGCAAAACCCTGGCATACACCTGCCAGGAAGCATGCAGCATGTTTTCACACAGAAGTCCCAAATATTCTGACATTTCTTCAAGGAAAAGTCTGCAGTTTCACACAGACCTTATCTTGAGATATTCAGCATCTACACCATTTTACTTTTCTATTAGCAGCATTCTGCTGTATTCAAATCACAGTAACAAAGTCAGAATCTCAATTAACTCTGCTATCAGCAAAAAAATTAAAAGATGTGCTTTAATTGCTTTTGCACAGTATTGCACACTTGGTTGGAAAATAATGAAAATTTGTGAAAAACGTTATGTGTGAAAATGCTCCACTCACTCAAACTCCGTTCCTTGCCCCTGGTTTATGAGGGTCAAACAATTACGGCAAATGAACAAAATCTAGGTCCACCTTTAGATAACAGCCAAAATATATTAATAAACTAGCAAACTTCATCTCCTGAATGCAAAGTATCTTAAAATTCCATAAGACTGAAATGCATGCTTGGACTCAACATAAAGGAACAGATATGTAGACAGTTTTCAGAAAGATGTAAAAACAATATGGTTGTCATAGTGGTGACTTTACTGTTCGCAGCATTTACTCGGACTTCCTCGGTGATAAATATTTAGATGGTGCAGAATTTCTTTGGCGCATCAAAAGGGTTTCTTGAATCAGTTTGTGGAGAGTCCCTCTTGACAAGGGGCATTACTGGACCTTGTATTTGAAAAATAGTGTGGCCAGGTGACTCATGTTTCTGTAGAACAATGATCACAACTCCACACCGAGCGGGGGGAGGGTGTGTGAGGGGGTCCCTCAGTGGGGACTTTTTGAAATTTGACATATTTAAATCATGTTTTAGTGCATTGTAGAAGTATGATTTCAATGTTTTTTGTTTAAAGTATTTTTAAGGTAATGTAGAACCTACATGAGAGATAGGAGCAGGTGATTATTATTTGTGTTATTACTCCACCTCCAAAAACTGGGGGATAATAATACAGGCCATTCCCCCACCTCAAAACGTGGGAGGATATATCCCCCACCTAACTGGGACACCGCTCACCGGGTACCAGGTATCAGGGGAACCGGTTACCGGGGGATCCGGGCGATAGGTCACTGAGGTACTGGTTACCGGGCACCTGCGACCGCTGCGTTTATCGCTGTGTTTCCGGGCAAGTAGATGGACGGGGTGACGGCAGGACTGCCCCGGGAGCGGGGCTCAGGGTCAGTGAGACGGGGTGGGCATAACCGAGGGAGGGCAGAGCGCCCCGGGTGGATGGGGTACGCCATGGTGGGGGGGGGGGGGGCGGGGAGAGAGTGGTGTTGGGGCGGGAGGGTGGTGTGGGGGAAGAGGGGTTGTGTTGCGCTGGAGATGTTGACATGCAGGGAAGTGTGGTTGGCACCAATATTGCTGCTGGAGTCGATGGGTGCAGTGGATGGCAGTCATTTGGCTCAGTGAGCCTAGCCCATCTCTTTGAATGAGCAGCCTCCTAGGTCCCCTTTTACCGTGTGTAGGAAGGAACTGCAGACGCTGGTTTATACCAAAAATAGAAACAAAATGCTTGAGTAACAGTGGATCAGGCAGCATCTCTGAAGAAGAGTCCTGACCCGAAACGATACGTCACCCAATAATTTTCTCCAGAGATGCTGCCTTACTGAGTTACTCCAGCATTTATGTCTATCTCCCCTATTGCCTTGCCCTTCCTCCCAGATTTTTACAAGGTTTCCCCTTCAGTGCTAGGCCCAGCCCTCTTTGTAAAGGGTCTCCTCTCTCTACCGATTGCCTCTGGTGTGATCACCAAAGTCCATGTTGTACGTCTCTTAGAACAACTTCTCCTTGGTTGTTCCACCACAGGATTGTGAACATGCTCTCAGTCTCCTACTCCCCTCCCCTGCAACGTAAATAGCCCGAGAGTCTACACATGTCTGAGACCTTTGATTGCTCACCCGTTCTGGCTTCCCTATGAACTCTTGACATCCTTCCAGGTGTGAGACCAGAGCTGACCCTGGGACCTATCTGGGGTTAGCCAGTATTTGGCATGGCAGCTCTCTGTGTTTTTGTCCCTTATTCCTCTATAAATAGGAGCAGGAAGGTTGGGCTGTTCAGCAGCGTTCTCCATTAGTCTGACCCCTTGACCTCGTGCCCTCAGACCCCGGGCCCCTCCTCCCGTCGCTCGCTATCACACAGCTCCGTGTGTGAGTGTGGGAAGCCTCCATTCTCCCTCCCTCCAACCCCCCCCCCCCTCTCCCCCCCCCCCCACCCCCTTCACGCTTACCGGCCCGCGAACCCTAACCTCCAGGTTCAGGACCAGTTTCTTCCCTACAGACATCAGGCTATTAAACGCAACAACGAATAAGCTCTGACCTCTGAACTGCAAAATACTATATTATTACTGCACTATATTTGTTATTTATTTAACTTTTTTTTCCCCTTTCCCCCCCGCAATATATTATGTTTATTTATTCACATATTCTGTTGTGCTGCAGCAAGTAAGAATTTAATTGTCCCATCCGGGACATATAACAATAAAACACTCTTGACTCTCTTGACTTGAGATAGTATGAATAAAAATAAGTGTGGACCTTGAGGAAAATAAGTAAATTGGGGTCAGGCAGTTTACAACATTATTAGGCAGAAATGAGGGAGAGCCAATTGGGTGCAACTATTATTGGGCACATTCTCATCATACATGTGGCATCATTTTAAAACCAGGACTAGCATGGTGGGGTGGAGGGATAAAGGTGGCAAGATAAAGGAAGCATGGATGACCAGAGAAGTCCAGGCCCACATGCAGAAAGGAAGCACATGTCAGGTTTAGGAAGATTAAATCAGATAGCGCCTTTGAGGAAATTAAAGCAAACAGGAAAGAACTCAAACAATTAGAAGGGCCAAAGGGGGCCATGAAATGTAAAGGGCATGTCAGATTAACAAAAATTCCAAAGCTTTGTTTGTGTAAAATAAAAATAAGAGAGTAACTACAGAGAAGGTATGAAGGTGTGATATAGGACGGAATTTTGCTTGAAGTCAGAGGATATAGGCAAGGTACCGAACAAGTACTTTGTATCTGTATTCACCAAGGAGAAGGAATAGTAAGATTGAACGAGAACTTACCAAGTTTGAAGGTTGATCTTTATTTCATGAGGAGTTGCGGTGAGGGATTTCGTGAAGAGCCCGCCGGCACGCATGCGCGACATTCTTCAAAGCAGCGGTGTGGAATCACAGAAACAACAACAGAAATGACTTGGCATAGTAAGATTAAAGATCAACCTTCAACCTTGGTAAGTTCTCGTTCAATCTTACTATTTCATTTCGGAGTCACGTGAGTGACTTCGTGAAGACTTCAAAGCTTCTGTGATTACACGCCCTGGACAACGTCCATGCAGACACACCACTAGCAAGGATGGATTGGAGTAAACAAGTTGATGAAACGAGGTTATACTGAAACAAAAAGAAGATTTATTAATAACACAACAAATAACGCCCTTTTAATCAGGGACATCCCCACGTTCACACCCGGCGTTCAGCACGGCCTCTGCAAACTGAAGGGGAGCAGCAACAGGCTTATTATAGAAACACTGGAACACAGCTTCATTCGCCCATCCTGCTGTGGCGAGGATATGGTCCATGGGTACCTCCATGACCCTCGCCGCCGACGTAGATGCAGCCCTGGTGGAGTGGGATTTAAACACATTAGTGTCAATACCTGCCTTAGCCAGGACGATCCGGAGCCACCTGGAGATCGTCTGGACTGTCACTCGATGGTGAGGTCGTTTGTGAGTGACAAGCAGGTACAACTCCATTCCTCTGATGCTCCTCGTCACCTTGATGTAGTAACGGATGTGAGTGGCTAAACATAGCCGAGCATCTGCAGGGTATGCCGGGAACTTCAGCTGCAGCCCTGTGCACCCAGGTCTATGCTGCTTAAGTAGCTCATCGACGAAAAAGACTACTTCTCCAGGGGTCGACGTCATCCTGTCAATACGTAGTTTGTGGAGCGTCTGAACCCGCTGTGCTGAAGTCAGCGCTAGTAACATCACCAATTTCATAGTGAGTTGGTCCAGCTGTAACCCTTCCATGGGTGACCACGACCTGAGCAGGGTAAGCACATCCCTGACATCCCAGGTGATGTTGTAGCGTGGTGTAGGCGGATGCAGATTGAATATTCCCCGCATAAGCCTGGACACTAGCCTGTTCGATCCAACCTCGATGTTGAGGTAGAATGATAGCGCACTCCTGGCGCTGTTGATGGCACTATAACTCAAGTGCTCATCATGGTGCAACCCCGCGAGGAATTCCAGGACGTCGGCTATGGAGACATCGTCATAGGTGATGTGAGAGCGACTGCAGTAGGCTTCCCACTTGGTGATGTGGGAGAGATATCTCCGCCTGGTTGACTCTCGACAGGATGCTCCAATGGTGTTCATGGTCCGGGTGGTAAGGCCATACTGCATCCATGGCCTGGTCAGAACCTGCAAGCCAGTAATTTTAGATAGGCATGGCAGGGGTGTAACTCCCCTGAGACAGGGTGAGAAACCACATGCGGGCAACCCTCTAGAGGGACCCAAGGTTGACTAATCATGTCAGAGACCACCGGATACCAAGGCTGTGTAGGCCAGTCGGGTATGACAAGAATGCCTCTGGCAGAATCCATCCTGATTTTTTGTAATACCCGACTGATGAGGCAAAACGGGGGGAATGCATAGAAAAACCACTTCCCCCAGTCTAGCGAGAATGCATCAATCGCTAATGCCCCAGGGTCTGGTTCCCATGAAACATATGTCGGTACCTGATGGTTCAACCGGGACGCAAAAAGGTCGATATCCGGTTGGCCAAATTTGGCTGTAATTTGGGCAAATATTTGAGGATGCAGCATCCACTCAATACTATCATTGAATTTGCGTGACCTGGTGTCTGCCACAGTATTAAGCCTACCTGGCAAATAGGTGGCTGAAATCCAAATATCTCGATTAATACACCAGCACCAAATAGTATTAGCCAATTTGTCACAAGAGACTGACCTGGTACCGCCCATATGGTTTAAATATGCCACCGCTGTGGTGTTGTCTATTTGGAGACGGACATGAGTGCCACTAAGATGAGCACAATATGCCCGCAGTCCGTGAAATGCTGCAAGCAGCTCCAAATAGTTAATCCCTTGTACTAGCAACATGCTAGCTTCAAGGGGATCCCACCTGCCTCCACAACTAGAAGAGCTGTCCGCAGCTCCCCAGCCTAGAGAGCTTGCGTCAGTTTGCAAATATACTACCGGATTGGGCACAACAATGGGTTTGAATGCCCTGCCAATATTGGACACCCACCATTGGAGCTCAACCTTAGCATCAGAAGGCAGCTCCATAGGTCTGTCAAAATGACCAGCGTTCTTTTTTAACGCAATAATTTTGGCCCTTTGCAGGTTTTGATAATGCAAAGGCCCAAACCGGGCTGCCGGAAATAAAGCTACGATTTTCCCAATTATCTTAGCTGTATGCCGAATAGGTGGTATAGTGGCGGATGCGAGATCCTGACATGCAAGGGAGACATCCTCCACCTTGTGAAATGGAATGGTGGCCCTCATTTGAATAGAGTCCACCGTGAAACCCAAATAATCCATAACCTGGGATGGGTGAAACTTCGATTTTTCTGGATGAACTATAAACCCCAGTTGCTGAAATATAGTAACAGTTGCTAAAACAGCGCTTTCAGCTGCTTCCAGAGTATTGCCAATAATCAGAATATCATCCAAATAAGCCATTACAATATGATGTTCTATGCGTAATTTGGCCATAATAGGTTTAAGTAATTTAGTAAAGAGCCTAGGGGCAGTAGTAAGCCCATTTGGTAAGGCTCGATATTGCCAGAGCTGATCCATCCAGACAAATTTCAAAAATTTCCGGTGATGTTTCCGGATGGACACTGAATAGTATGCATCTTTTAAATCAATACATGCCATAAAGCAACCATGCGAAATCAGTGATTTGGCTGTCTCAAAGGTGTCCATTTTGAAATGTGTATATGTTACAAAGGTATTCAACTGGGTCAAATCAATAATCACCCGACAACCTCCATCCTTTTTTGGTCTAGTAAATATATTGGAGACGAATTCAATGGGCTCGTGAATAGTTTTCTCTATCACGCCTTTTTGTTCCAAACGAAAAATTTCAGCCGTGCCTGCTGCCTGCTCAACAGCAGACAGCGTAAACTTCCGTTTAGGCATATGCTGGGATGGAGGAACTTTGCCGTGAATAAATTCAATAGAATGACCCCGAACATTTTGTAAAACAAATTTATCCGAAGTAACTGATACCCAAGCTTTAGCAAAGAACCGGAGTCGCCCTCCCACATGTGAGATTAAAGGGGCAGGGGAAAGAAACCCAGACCGCCTTACCTCCATGGTCACCGGCGGTCCCTGACATACTTGGGTGGCCGAGGAGATGCTGGGTTGGGCTGACGATAAGATGGCTTCATCTTCCACTGGGGTCGCTGTGTGCCTGACCCTAAAAAAGACCGCTGCTGCTGGCCCTGTTGGTAGTAGTGCTGAGTAGTAGCATATGGTCTTGATGCTGATGCGACCGGACCTCGCGGTCGAGCAGGGGGAGCTTTTGGCACCATCGGTCTGGGGGCGATCTGAGATCGCATGAGTCCCACCGTTTTGGCTACCTCGTCCAGCTCCTTGACCCTCTTCGGAAGGTCTTCCCCGAAGAGTTGTCGGGGCGGTGGGGGCGGCGGTGGCTTACACAATCCTGCAAATTTTGGGTTGATAGACGGACGGATGCTGTTCTTCCGGAAATCGTTGATTTCATGTTGGGTGGCACATAATAGTGCTAACGCATCCTCCTGATCCAATGACAGGTCCGTTCCATCGACCGACCGCGCAAAGGCGGTAATACCGGCCGTGAGGAGTTTGAGGATCCGCTGGAGTTTAACCTCCTGATGGCGGACAGCCACGCCGATGTTGCCCCATATGGGCGTATTGACCAGTGGCACGTTGAGGGCATTACAGTTGGACGGGGCCTTGTGGCGCTGAGTGGCCTGTGAGAGTACTTCCTCCTGCAACCGATGATTCGTGAGAAAGTCCACTGTTGCTGCCAGCTTTGGCTGGAGCGGAAGTCCAGTTGTAATTGGTGCAGCAAATTTGGCTGCCACGTCCAGTAACTCAGCTGTCGGTGGCTCCGACGGTGTTGGGGTGGGGTCAAACCCTTCTTCCCCTTGTGGCTCGCTGATGAGGGAAACCGGCGAGGCGGCCCTGTGCCTGACGATATCCGTGGGTGCGTACTGCTGTTGATTATGGAGTACCAGCTCCAGCAGCCGCTCGATGCGGTCAATACGCCCCCCATCCTGAACACTCGGATGGTCGGAGTCCTCCGGCTCAGAAAACATGCCGGGGCTCCTATCATCGGCCCGCACCTCAGAGAAGTGATCTCGGTGCCGGAATGGATCGCTTTCGGCCGCCGCAGCGAAACCGTGCGAGTCCCGTGCGGGCAGGGTGTCCAACCGCCTCTTCTTGGCAGGAGTAGAAGCCGTTGCCACAAAGGGCCCTGACGGCTTGGGGTCGACTCCAGCAGAAGCATGGAGCGACGCCCGCACAGGCTTGCCGGCTGTCCGCATTTCGGACGGTGCCGACGCATGGTCTCGTCCTCCCATCCATGGGGGACTCGGCGACCGAGGCGGGACCGTACCCAAGCCCCCCGTCCCGGCGGCGGGGGTTGGGAGTTGGGTAGCAGACCTTAACGACCCAGGTCCCGCCGTTGCACCAGACCGCTCCATGGCGGCTGGTGGAGCCTTGGCCCGGACCGGGTTAGGCTTACGGGCGCCTCTGCTGCCTTTTAATGAAGGGCTAGCGGAGGGGGGTCGGGCCGCAGCACGAAACCCCTTCCCCGTTGTCGCCAAAGGCGAACTTGTGGCAGGGTCCACCCTTTCAGGAGGCACCCCGACGTCCTCCTCCACGCACTCCTCCTCGGAGCTGTGGCGACTCAGCGGGTCCCGACCTGCAGCAGCAGACGGCAATGACTTCCCCGCCTTCTTCCCGGCCCCAGGTGGAAACGATGAGGGCGCCGGGCCACGACTTCTTCGTCCAGACATTCTGAACACTCCAATCCGCACCCTTGCTGAAAGACAAAACCGACAGCAAGGGCCAACCAACTTAAGGTGAGTTTAACTTACCTAAGCGGCTCCTTTTGAAGGGCTGGCGAGGAGCGCGCCCCACCGCCAGCTGTCGGCAGCAATGCGTTGCGACGATATGTCGCGCATGCGTGCCGGCGGGCTCTTCACGAAGTCACTCACGTGACTCCGAAATGAAATTGGGGATAATGTGATCAGTGTGGGGTACACTAACATGCAAGGACAGTTTGAGATCAAGAAGGAGGTGGCATTGGGTCTCTTGAAAAGCATTCAGAGGGATAAATTCCCAGAGCTTGATGGGATCTATGCCAGGTTATTGAGAGAGGCAAAAGAGGAGTGTCTTGACAAAGATCTTTGTATCTATCTAGACACAAATGAGGTCCCAGAGGGCTCGAGAGTAGTGTTATTTTGCTTAAGAAGAGGAATAAAGATAATCCAGGATGCCTGCAAACCACTGCCAGGGGTGGAGGTGGCAGATGTGACAATGGTGTTTAAGAGGTTTTTATATAGGTACATAGAGATACTCAGGGTGGAGGGATACGGATCACATCCAGACAGAGAAGATTATTTTAACTTTATGCAGACATTGTGGACTGAAAGACTTATTCTTATGCTGTACTATGTCCAGTGGTGCATTTCTAACTTCCAGTTTCATTCACAGACTCCTCGCCAAAACCAGACCATTACAGTTATATAAAATCTTAAGGAATTCAAACAAAAAACGTCTTTCATATTCTCACTTTTGGTCAATTTATCTTTTGGAATTATCTGGGATCTTTGCCATTCTTCTGAAGAATGAAGATACTGTTCAAATAGTCTGCAGTGGAAGTGAGTACAAATTGGACTTTACTGGACTGGTGAATTTAACATCCAGTTAAATTTCATAGTAGCATTGGTACGGAACTAAAGAAACATTTCAATGAATTTCTTTTTTAAACAGAAATTAATGTTTTAGTTACATTACCGGGAAAAATATTTATAATCACATCGAAGGAGTGTTAAGACTGAAATATTTGCAGTGCCTAATTTTAGAATCATTATTATAGAATAATTATGGAATCATTATTTCCAAGTTAAGAAAGCATATACTGGAGGAGAACGTGCAACTATTACCCTTCCATTTCCTTTACTCATGTTAACAACAATTAAAAAACGTATTTTTTGCTGATTTCTACCCTGCTCTTTCCTTCACACAGTGATTTTTTGAATTATCCCTTCCTTTTCTGGATCTCTCTGTCTCCATCTCAGGAGACAGGGTAGCTACTAACATCCACGACAAGCCTACTGATTCCCACAGCCCTTTTGACCACTCTTTGTCCTGCCCTGCCTCCTGTAAGGACTCTATTATATTCTCCCAGTTCCTTTGTCTCCATTGTATTTACTCTGATGATCAAACATTCTGTACAGGTTTCTCCGAAATGGCGTCCTTCTTCCTAAACCATGGCTCCTCTATTATTTTTTAACTGCATCTCAAACATTTTCCGTACCTTTGCGCTCACCCCCTCTGTTCTGGGACAGAACAAGTGCCCCTAATCCTCACTTTCCATTCCGCCAGCCTCTGCATTCAACAGATCATTCTCCACATTTTCCACCACCTTCAAAGGGGTTCCACCACCAGCCACATCTTCCCCTTTCTGCATTGCATAAGGACCATTGTGTTTTTTGACTGCCTATTTTTACGACTCCCGTCCATCTCTCACCAATTACCCCACTTCTTAAGGCAATTTCCTTTACAATCACAAACAATGCAACACTTATCCTTTCACCTCTTCCAACCATGTCATCTCTGGGTGCCCGCTCTACCACCCACCAAATGGAGCTCAGGGCCTGGCAGACATTGAGGCAGAGCCAACAACCTGGCTGCTGAACACCTGGTTTGAGATCTAACTATTCCTTTGGTTTATGTTTCATTCGCAAGAAGAAGAAGAAGACCTCTTCCCTTTCCATCATTCCGAAGCTGAACATTCTTTCGAGGTGAATCAGTGATTCAGTTGCATTTTTTCCAATCTAGTGTACTACATTCTGTGTTCACAATGTGGCCCCCTCTACATTGGAGAATCCAAAAGCAGATTTGATGACCACTTTGCGGAGCATCTGCATTCTGTGTGTAAGGGTGACCCTGATCATCCTGCCACTTTAGCTTTCCACACCACTCCGAGCCTGACCCAACTGTCTGTGGTCTCATCACAATGAGGCCTAATGCAATCTTGAGGAAATGCACTTTATCTTCCATCTTTTATTTTATTTTCACCCTTTTCCATCTCATTCATAGAGGTCACAGTTTTTGGAAGTGTTACCACATTAGCCGGGCAAATAACTGCAGTGAGACGAGGGAATGGTTAGGGTAGTGGATTGAGTCAATCAAACAGACTGCATTGTCCTGAATAGTATTGAGTTATTCAGGCAATGGAAAGCATTACCCCATGATCATGAAGTGCCCCTTGTAGACGATGGAAAGGTTTTATGGTATCAGGGTAGGACTCTATCATTGCAGCATTGTGGCAGATTCAATGAGTAATATCAACAGCCTGCCTCGGTCCAAGCAAAATGCATTTTTCGAATGATCAGTGCAGCATGCTGGGAGATATGGCCCAGAGCTTACAACGTTGTCTTTTATAAGTTCACTAGACGAAGTGCAGACCCGTTGGGTCGGTTCCCCCAACGTGCGGTTGCGAGGGGAGGGGGCGGCCTGAGGCGTCACACACAAACTAACCACCCCTCACACACACACTAACCACCCCCATTGATATTATATTAATATTATTAATTCACTCCTTTTAATCCATTCCCACACATAGCCCTCAATTTGCAGGCACGGAGGGGGAGACGGAGGCACAGAGAAGGACACGGAGGCACAGAGAGGGTCATGGAGGCACAGAGAGGGACACGGAGGCACAGAGAGGGACACGGAGCCACACAGAGAGAGACACGGAGGCACACAGAGAGGGACACGGAGGCACACAGAGAGCGGCACAGAAAGGGACACAGAGAGGGTCACGGAGGCAGACAGAGAGGGACTCACAAAGAGGGACACACAGAGAGGGGCACACAGAGAGGGGCACACAGAGAGGGGCACAGAAAGGGACACAGAGGCAGGGGAGCTTCCTGCCTTTTGGAGCTGGGGTTTCCGATTTGCAGCATCTATTGAGTGGGTGACCCTGCTGGTGCGAGCGGAGCGGACGATCAAAAGCAGCAGAGGCAGGCCGATCGAGAGAGAGGGGGGAGAGAGAGTGAGGGGAGGAGAGAGGGGAAGGGGAGAGAGGGGAGGGGGAGAGAGAGGAGGGGGAGAGAGGGGGGAGGGGAGAGGGGAGGGGAAGAAGGGGGGGAGAAGGGGGAAGGGGGGAGAAGGAGGGGAGAAGATGGGGGGGAGAAGGGAGGGAGAAGAAGGGAGGGAGGAGAGGGGTAGGGCCGCCCAGCAGCCGTTGGCCTCAGAGTGAGCCTCAGGGGAGGAGTGGAGTCTGAAGAAGGGTCTCGACCCGAAACGTCGCCTATCTCCTTCGCTCCTTAGATGCTGCTGCACCCGCTGAGTTTCTCCAGCTTTTTGTGTAACCCAAGTGCAGACCCGTTGGGTCTGTTCCCCCAACGTGCGGTTGCGGGGGGGGGGGGGGGGGGGCGGTGGCGGTGGTGGGGGCTTAGGGGAGGGAGGGTGGGGGAGGGCATGGGGTTGGGGGAGAGAGAGAGCATGGTGGGGAGAGAGAGAGAGAGAGAGAGAGAGAGAGCGTGGGGGGGAAGAGAGAGATAGAGAGAGAGAGAGAGAGAGAGCGTGGTGGGGAGAGAGAAGCGGCTTCTGCAATGAGCGCGCAGGGCTTCACGAGCTGCGCTACCGGTCATGAGAAGCTTCCAATAGCGGAATCCAATAGCGGAACGGAGCTATAGAATATTTCTTCTGCAGAACTTATGAGTAGATTCAGCGCGCGAGCAATCGCTGCCTTGAGATCTGTAGAGCAAAGAAGCTATAGCGGAACGGAGCTGTAGAATGTTTGTTCTGCAGAACTTCCTCGATCTTTCTGCGCCTTTAATCCGCGGCGGGGGGGCGGGGCCTGGAGGCAGGTGGGTGTGGATTGGTGGGCATGTGGGCGTTGTGACACCAGCAGCTGGCAAGCGCTGTTTATATTTAAAAAATTTAGTTTTGTGACTTCAAAATCTGGGGAAATAATTGACCAAGGAGTAGATTTCTGAGCTCATAAGTTAAATCCCTGCGTTTTTTGCATCTGGTTTTCGAGGATGGGGGGGTGGGGCGGCATGCAGCGTCTCACACACACTAACCACCCCCACACACACATAGTAACTACCCCCCTTCAAATCAAATCAAATACGTTTATTTGTCATTGCACATCAACTGTACAACAAAATTTCATGTGCATCCCCTTCAATGGTAAACAATAAAAAACACGGGATAAAAAGATTAAAAAAAGAACAAAAACACAATAACACAAACAACCATTTAGTCTTACATTTACATTTACTACAAGATCAATGCATAAAATAAGTAATAGATAATGAAAAATGCACATTATATTGCACATTCTAGCAGACAAATTTTTATTTGCACCCCGAATTGTGTAGTGTTGCCCGTAGAGTTATCTGTTTGAGTTAAGTTCGCTAATGGCACGTGGGTAGAAACTGTTAGTTAGTCTGCAAGTGCGGGCCTTCAAAGACCCGTATCGCCTCCCAGAGGGCAGCAGATTGAAAAGGTGGTTGGCAGGGTGGAATGAGTCCTGTGTGATGTTTCTCGACCGGCGTAAACATCGGGCCTTGTAAATGTCTTCCAGGGAGGGTAGTTGAGTGTTTATGATGCTCTGTGCTGTTTTAATAACCCTCTGTAGTGCCTTCCTTCCAGCCACAGTGCAGCTAGCAAACCACACCAGGATGCCATAGGAGAGGATGCTTTCCACGGCGCACCGGTAGAAGGACAGCAGCAGCTGCTGTGAGACGTTTGCTCTCCGCAGAGTCCTCAGGAAATATAGCCGCTGATGTGACTTCTTTACGAGAGTGATGGTGTTCACTGTCCATGTAAGGTCCTGGGAGATGTATGTGCCCAGAAACTTAAAGTCAGTGACTCTCTCCACCATGTCTCCTTTGATGTAAAGAGGAGCAGGTTCTTCTCTCCTCCTCCTGAAGTCAATAACCAGTTCTTTTGTTTTGGTTGAGTTGAGTGTCAGGTTATTGTTAGTGCACCAGACAGTCAGTTTTTGGACTTCATCTCTGTAGGCAGACTCGTCGTTGTTATTTATCAGCCCCACCACAGTCGTGTCATCCGCAAACTTAATGATCCGGTTTGTGATGTGTGTCGGTGTGCAGTCATGAGTGTAGATTGTGTAGAGAATAGGACTCAGCACACAGCCTTGTGGCGCCCCTGTGCTGAGCGTCAGGACTGGGGAGTGATTGGACCCTATGCTGACAGTCTGTGGGCGGTCTGTTAAAAAGTCCTTGATCCATTTGCATGTATTGGCATTTACACCCAGGTCAAACAGTTTGTCCACCATTCTGCTGGGGATGATGGTATTGAATGCAGAACTAAAATCTACAAACAACATCCTCACATATGACCCGGGGCGCTCCAGGTGAGTCAGTGCAGAATGTAGAGCCATGTTGATGGCGTCTTCTGTTGACCTGTTGGCTCTGTATGCAAACTGATGTTGATCCAGGGTGGGTGGGAGTGAGGATTTAATGTGGGCCAGGACCAGTCTCTCAAAGCACTTCATCACAGTTGAAGTGAGAGCAACAGGTCTGTAGTCGTTCAAGCTGGTGATAGATGTTTTTTTTCGGAACAGGCACAATGGTGGCAGTCTTGAAGCATTTAGGGACAGTGCATGTTGACAGAGAGAGGTTAAAGATGTCGCTGAATACCTCCGCCAGCTGGTCTGCACAATCCCGCAGTACTCTCCCTGGGATGCCATCTGGGCCAGCAGCTTTCCTGGGGTTGACGCTGTGGAGTACTCTCCTGACATCCTCTGTGCTCACAGTGAATGCCAGGTCGTCAGTGCTGGACGCGGCTGCAGGCACAGGCTCCGCCTTACTCAGCTCAAAACGGGCGAAAAAGTGGTTAAGCTCCTCAGCCAGCATGTTACTACTGCTGCTGCTGGTTAACCCCCTGTTGCCCTTGTAGTTGGTAAGTTGCTGGATACCTTGCCAAACACGCCGGGGGTCTCTCTCTCTCATTAAAGTGTCCCTCTAGTCTTCTTCCATAGGCTGCCTTTGCCTCTTTGATGGCTCTCTTCAGTTTGGATCTGGCAGTGCTGTACAGTTGATCATTGCCAGATCCAAAGGCTGAGTTGCGTTCCCTCAGCAGCTTCCTGACCTCACTGGTCATCCATGGTTTGCTATTTGGATAACACCTAACCTCTCTGTCGATAGTGACGTTATTGATGCAGTTCTGTATGTAGAACATGACTGTGGATGTATAGTCTGTTATGTCCTGATTTGCAAAAAGATCCCACTCGGTGCGCTCAAAGCAATCCTGAAGTTCAGCAGCAGCGTCCTCAGGCCAAGTCTTTATGTTTCTCACACTGGGCTTTGTTTTCACGATAAGAGGTCTGTATGCTGGGGTGAGAAAGAGGGATAGGTGGTCAGACTGGCCGAGGTGAGGGAGGGGAGAGGCTTTGTATCCATCCCTGATGTTGCTGTATACATGATCCAATGTATTTTGACCTCTTGTCGGACATGTGACATGCTGGTGGAATTTAGGGAGGACAGTTTTTAGATTTGCCTGATTGAAGTCTCCAGCCACTATGAAAATCCCATCAGGGTGTGCAGTCTGTAGTTTGTTGATGGTTGTTAGCAGGGTGTTCAGTGCTAGCTTATCGCTAGCACTTGGTGGAATATAAACAGCCATGATAACAACAGCTGTGAACTCCCGCGGCAGATAGAAGGGTCGGCATTTCAGTGTTATAAACTCCAAGTCTGGTGAACAGTGTCTCTCAACGACAACTGCATTTGTACACCATTTATCATAAGAGTAAATGCATAACCCTCCACCTCTGCTCTTACCAGAGTCTATCTGGTATGATGATCCACTGGGACCCCGCTGGACGGGTGATCTCCGGCAGAATATTTTGGTTGTGGTAGCTCCTTATGATATCCAGTTCACCACACAACGACCCAATCCTTAGAAGAACTTGGCGGTTGTATGTCGAGTCGCTGGTCAGCAGACAGGTAAACAGAACAGACGAAAATAAAAATAACCACACCGGGGAGTGCAAAGCTGCTGCATACATGTGCGCCGCCATCTTGGATCCTATATCCATCTTGATATTATATTAATATTATTGATTTGTTCATTTTACCCCATAACCGCCCTATCCACTGACGCATAGCCCCCACCTCGCAGGCGCGTCTAGAGAGAGGGGGGGGGGGCATAGAGAGTGAGGGCAGAGAGAGAATGGGGAGAGACAGAGACAGAAGGGCAGGAGACAGATGGAGAGGAGGGGGGGGGGAGGAGGGGAGAGAGAGAGAGATGGAGAGAGAGGGGAGGGGGTGGGTAAGGAGGGGGAGAGGTGGGGGGAAGGGAGGTGGAGGGAAGGGGGGAGGGGGTGGATGGGTGTGAAGGGGGAAGGGGTTTTAGGGGAGGGAGGGTGGGGGAGGGGAGGGAGCTGGGGGAAGAAGGAGGAGGAGAAAGACGATTGTGTATAGGATCTTTGGTAGAGAGCAGGAAGGAAGGAAGGAGAAGGGAGGAGGTGAGTAAAGAAGGGGGGGGGGGAGCCGGGCTGCTAAATGAAGAGGGAGAGAGAGAACCGGCTTCTGACTCTGGAAACCCACAGCTGGAATGAGCACGCGGGGCTTCACGAGCTGCGCCAACAGTGATGAGAAGTTTAAGCGCGTGATCCTATAGCGGAGAGGAGTAGATTCAGCGTGTGAGGAGTCGCTGCCCCGCAATCTGTAGAACAAAGGAACTATAGAGGAACGGAACTGCAGAACTTTCTCGATCTTTCTGCGCATTTTAATCCCCAATGGCGGGGGGGGGGGGGGGGGCCTGGAGGCAGGTGGGCCTGGACTGGTGGGCATTGTGACGTCAGCAGCTGGTGAGCGGCGTTTATATTTAAAAATTTGAGTTTTGTGATAAATTTTATTCAAAATCTGGGGAAATAATTGACCAAGGAGTGGATTTCTGAACTCGAAATCGAAATTCTGAAAGTTAAATCGAAATTGTAAAATTCTCTGGTTTTCTAGGAGTTACGTTACACACACACAACGTGTGGTTGGGGGGGGGGGGCATGCAGCGACACACACACTAACTACCCCCCGCACACACAGCTAACTACCCCCCTTGATATTATATTAATATTATTCATTTGCTCCTTTTACCCCATAACCGCCCTATCCACTAACGCATAGCAACCAACTCGCAGGCGCGTCTAGAGAGGGGGGGGGGGGGGTAGCGAGTGAGAGCAGAGAGAGAATGGGGACAGAGAGAAATGGGCAGAGATAGAAGGGCAAGAGACAGAGTGAGAGGGGATGGAGGGGAGGAGGAGAGGGAGGGAGGGTGAGGGGCGAGGGTGGGGGAGGGTGGGGGTGGATAGGAGAGAGAGATGGGAGGAGAGAGAGGGGGAGAGAGAGGGGGGCTGAGAGCGGGGGAGGGAGAGGGGGAAGGGAGAGGGGGGGAGGGTGGGGGGGGAAAGAGGGTGTGGAGGGGGATTAGGTTGACATAACTCGGCCTCGCAACGCCCGCAGCAGCTGACAACAACGAAGTCCGAATGACCGTTGAGGAAGAAGGTTCTTGAAAAGGTTTCCAAGGCAACGCGAGCTGGCAATGTCCCCCCAGTCACATGTCCAGACAGGCTGCTGGGGGGAGGGGCTGGGGCTGGGGCCAAGGTAGATGTAAATGAGATCCATTCCGATTGGCCATTTGTGAGGGATGGCATTGTGACATCACACAATGGAACGTGCTGGAACATCAGGAGGGAGAGGGGGGGCTGGGGCTGAGGCAGATGTAAATGAGATCCTTTCCGATTGGCCATCTGTGAGCCTGGGGCATTGTGACATCGCACGATGGAATGTTTACCAACATTCTATTGGTGAGAGCAGTTCGATTTTCAAAAAAGGGGGGGGGACTACGGATTTTATTAAAAACGGTGTAGGTAACGACGTCCAAACGTGACGGGGAGCGCCGTTGGGAAAGCGCGAGCTGAACGTCCAGGCAGGTGGGAAAAACGGTGGCGTCCGAGGGTCCTGTTTCGGCGGAGTGCGACATCAAAGGGCGGAGACGCGGCAGACGGTTGGCGGCAGTCGGCCACACAGTTTTAATATATATATGATATGATGATATGATATATTAGATAAGTTGTAGGGGCAGAATTAGGCCATTCAGCCCATTGAACCTACTCTACCATTCAATCATGGTTGATCTATCGTTTCCTCTCGACCCCTTTCTCCAACCTTTTCCCTGTAACTCCTGTCACCCCTACTACTAAAACATTTATCAATCTACACTCTAAAAATATCCATTGACTTGACCTCCACATCCTTCTACGGCAATGAATTCCATAGATTCACCATCCTCTGACCAGAGAAGTTCCTCCTCATCTCCTTTCTAAAGCTATGTTCTTTTATTCTGAGGGTCTGGCCTCTGGTCCTAGACTCTACCACGAGTGGAACCATCCTCTCTGCATCCACTCTAACCAGACCTTTCCAATCTCACTCTCCCAGGTGGTATAGAAAACATTATTTCTTCAACATGCTTGAAATACAGATGATACAATTCATATTTTTTTTACTGCTCACTAATCGACCATGATCCAAGTCACAGAGAGGAGAGCATGTGATTGGTTATTTTCCTCTTGTGCTAATCCTCATGACAAATATACGTGGGAACCTTTCTCCTTCCCCTGGGTCCAGTGGACAGTAATGGCCAGGTCTTATCATTTGTTGGCCTAAGTTTCTGTTATTGCTGTTATTGCCAGCTCTGGTGTCAGCTGTGAAACCCTGTGCCACTGAAGACGTCTCTGAACTGAGGGCATCATCTGTAGTTCCTTCTTTAACACTTTGTCACCCTCGATTCTCCAGCATCTGCAGTTCCTTCTTTAACACTTTGTCTATCTCCTTCGCTCCTTAGATGCTGCTGCACCCGCTGAGTTTCTCCAGCCTTTTGTGTAACCCTCGATTCTACAGCATCTGCAGTTCCTTCTTTAACGCATCATCTCTCATCTGCTGACAGTTTGTTTTGTTTTGTTCATGCCTGTGTTGACCGTTTCACTAGCTTGCAATTTATTGCTGCTGCCGCAGAGACCTTGAGCCTTAATGGAAAACCAGGCAGATGGGCATCCCAGTGTGGGAATTGACTTTCATCGCATGCAGCTGGACAGCCGAATCCAATCTATAGATCACTGGCTGACTTTAACTTCAGCAGAATGGACAAGGTAATCTTAACATCTGACTGCCTTTGGTGATGATATTGTCTTAGAAAATGTCCCATTACAGTAGGATATTCGGTATTGATGAGGTAGAACAGCTCTTGTAGCTACAGTATTTAGTTGTTATCCCCCAGTTTGTTGATGGTGGGACTCGTGTGATGGTAATATCATTGATAGGTGTAAGATTCTCCCTTGTTAGAGATGCTTATTACCTGGAAATTTTGTGAAGCTTTTGTGAAGTTGCCTGCCATTTATCAGCCCTGGTCCAAATGGTGTCCAGATCTTGCTGCATGCATGCATGGTCTGCTTCATTTGCTGAGGAGTTGCGGATGGAGTTGCACAATCAGCCAAAATCCCACTTTGAAAATGATGATGGAAAGACGATAATTGATGAAGCAGCTGAAGATGGATACAATGGCAGGAATTTCTGGGAAAATTCAGAAGGTGCAGGATCAGTTCAATCCAAAGAGGAAGAAAGATCCCAAGGGGAGTAAGGGACAACCATGGCTGACAAGGGAAGTCAGGGACAGTATAAAAATAAAAGAGAAAAAGTATAACATAGCTAAGCTGAGCAGAAAGCCAGAGGATTGGGAAATGTTTAAAGAGCAACAGAAGATAACTAAAAAGGCAATACGGGGAGAAAAGATGATGAACAAAGGTAAGCTAGCCAAGAATATAAAGGAGGATAGTAAAAGCTTCTTTAGGTATGTGAAGAGGAAAAAAATATTTAAGACCAAAGTTGGACCTTTGAAGACTGAAACAGGTGAATTTATTATGGGAAACAAGGAAATGGCAGATGAGTTGAACAGGTACTTTGGATCCGTCTTCACTAAGGAAGACAAAATCTCCCTGATAGACTAGTGGCCAGAGGATCTGGGGTGATGGAGAAACTGAAGGAAGTCCACATTAGGCAAGAAATGGTGTTGGGTAGACTGATGGGACTGAAGGCTGATAAATCCCCAGGGCTTGATGGTCTGCGTCCCAGGGTACTTAAGGAAGTGGCTCTAGAAATTGTGGACGCATTGGTGATCATTTTCCAATGTTCTATAGATTCAAGATCAGTTCCTGTGGTTGGAGGGTAGCTAATGTTATCGAACTTTTTAAGAAAGGCGGGAGAGAGAAAACAGGGAATTATATACCAGTGAGCCTGACATTGGTGTTGGGGAAGATGCTGGAGTCAAGTATAAAAGATGAAATAGCGACAGTAACAGGATCGATCCGAGTTAGCATGGATTTACGAAGTGGAAATCATGCTTGAATAATATTCTGGAATCTTTTGAGGATGTAGCAAGGAAAATGGACAAGGCAGAGCTAGTGGATGTAGTGTAACTGGAATTTTAGAAAGCATTTGATAAGGTCCCACATTGGAGATTAGTGGGCAACATTAGAGCACATGGTATTGGGGGTAGGGTACTGACATAGATAGAAAATTGGTTGGCAGACAAGAAAAAAAGAGTAGGGATTAACTGGTCCCTTTCAGAATGGCAGGCAGTGACTAGTCTCAAGGCTCGGTGCTGGGACTGCAGCTATTTACACTATACATTAATGATTTAGATGAAGGGATTAAAACTAACATTAGCAAATTTGCAGATGACATAAAGCTGGGTGGCAGTGCGAACTGTGAGGAAGATGCTATGAGAATGCAGGGTGACTTGGACAAGTTGGGGGAGTGGGCAGATGCATGGCAGATGCAGTTTAATGTGGAGAAATGTAAAGTTATCCACTTTGGTGGCAAAAACAGGAAGGCAGATTATTATCAGAATGGTGTCATGTTGGGAAAAGGGGAAGTACGATGAGATCTGGGGTCCTTGTTCATCAGTCACTGAAAGTAAGCATGCAGATACAGCAGGAGTGAAGAAATCAAATGACATATTGGCCTTCATAACAAGAGGAGTTGAATATAAGAGCAAAGAGGTCCTTCTGCAGTTGTACATGACCCTAGTGCGACCACACCTAGAGTATTGTGTGCAGTTTTGGTCTCCAAATTTGTGGAAGGACATTCTTGCTTATGGGGGAGTGCAGCGTAGGTTCACAAGGTTAATTCCCGGGATGGCGCGACTGTCATATGTTGATAGAATGGACTGACTGGGCTTGCATTCTCTGCAATTTAGAAGGATGAGAGGGAATCTTATTGAAACATATAAGATTATTAAATGTTTGGACAAGCTAGAGGCAGGAAACATGTTCCCAATGTTGGGGGAGTCCAGAACCAAGGGCCATAGTTTAAGAATTATGCCCCTGTCCCACTTAGGAAACCTGAACGGAAACCTCTGGAGACTTTGCGTCCCACCCAAGGTTTCCGTGCGGTACCCGGAGGTTCCCGGAGGTTTTTAACAGTCTCCCTAATGGTCGAAAGTGGTTTCCGTTTTAAAAATCGGTAATGTCTCAGTCAAAGCCGGTTGTGATGCTAGTTGAAGGTGTTTGCCGGAGGGCAATAACCTCCGGGAACCTCATGGAAACCTTGGGTGGGGCGCAAAGTGTCCAGAGGTCTCCGTTCAGGTTTCCTAAGTGGGACAGGGGCATAAGGGATAAGCCATTTGGAACGGAGACGAGGAAAAACTTTTTCACACAGAGGGTTGTGAATCTGTGGAATTCCCTGCCTCAGAAGGCATGGAGACCAATTCTCTGGATACATTTAAGAGAGTTAGATAGAGCTCTTAAAGATAGCGGAGTCAGGTGATATGCGGAGAAGGCAGGAATGGGTTATTGATTGTGGATGATCAGCCATGATCACATTGAATGGCGGTGCTGACTCGAAGGGCCAAATGGTCTACTCCTGCTCCTATTGTCTATTGTTTATTGTCTGCAGTTCTTTGTGTCTCACCTTTCCACATTGTTGGGTAGATGCCTATGTTGTACTGGTGGCTAATTGGTGGCCCAACCAATTTTTATTTGAACTGACTCAAACTAAGAATCAACAGACCCTAGGTCGTACGTAGTTCACTATTTCACATAGAATTTTGTTTCAATTAATTTTCTAGAATTTAAGGAAAGTTAGTGGTTAGTAACAATTACCATAACATTTTCAGAATGTAGTGAAAACCCAGATAGGAAAGAAATCTTCTGTCTCTCCTTGCTCTGGTCTGTAGGTGACTATGGAATGTCAGTGGCTCTGAAATGGCTGAGCAAGCTGCTCAGTTGAAGGTCAATTAAATACAGACAGTAAATACTGACCTTACCAAGGACCCAGACCCCCTCAAAAATGAATTTACAAAAGGTTTTATTTAAGAAAGAAATATAAAACACCAGTCAAAAGAAATCTCTCAGCTTTCTCAACCACCCTGACCCACTGAGTTACTCCAGCAGTTTGTGTCATTCAATTTTCCAATAACTGTGATGTTTTTCCAAATACTCAGGCTTGCTAACTGTTCCATCTGAGACATGAAGGAACTCCGTGTCTGTCCTTACTCATCCAGCATTTCACCAGGCTCTTTTTAGCAGATTATTGAAAAAAGCACACATTTGTTTGGTCTTTCATGTTTCTGAAATAGTTTAAATTGTGTCAAAGAAATTCAAAGTATAAATTAATAATTGTGGTGCAGCTTCTGTTTTGTCCAATTATTTTACGTGTAACTAAATAGAACTTTAATTTGAATAGTCTGAAAGGGTGATATTTGCCACCTATCAGCAAACATTGAGCCGGGATACAGTGCTATATAGTGCTCTTAAAGATAGCGGAGTTAGGGGATATGGGGAGAAGGCAGGAACAGGGTACTGATTGGGGATGATCAGCCATGATCACATTGAATGGCGGTGCTGGCTCAAAGGGCCAAATGGCCTACTCCTGCACCTATTGTCTATTGCCTATTGTCTATAAAACTACAAATGTTTGATTGATCACCCCATCGTCTAAGTAATACCAGTATTAAAGAGCTTTCAAGTTCTTGTATTTTCTCCCAAACGTTAGAAGATGGAAAAGGGAATGGCCAGGGTGGCAAACAACCTTGATAATATTCCAGCCTTCCTAACACAATGCACTGAAGATGGACTGGATGGAAGGAAATGATGAGCCCATGGTAGACTGGGTTGTATTCACCACTCTCTGCAGATTCTGGCAGTCAAGAACAGGCCCGTACGAAGCTTTTCAAAAAGGGGGGTGGCATGACAGGATTCCAAAAGATTTATGTGAAATAATGTGCATGCTGCGCACATCACAAGGGGGAAGCCCCTCACGTCCGGGTTCCAGGGCCCGCTTAAGGGCCCTGAAAGCTCTGGGGTTTTAGATGCTCTCTGGTGCATTCTGAGACTTATTTTTGAGTTATTTGCACTCAATTTATGGCCAATATTTCAGAAATAATTTTGGTTGAGTCAAGAGTAATGAGTGGGTGGAATGGGATGATTGGGATCATTGTTGTATACATTTTTTTTAAATTAAGAATTGTTGTCCTTGTTTTAATAATTAAGTTGTACTGTTGTAAAATGTTATGTAAAATGTTATAAAGGAGCATGCAAAAACTGCAAATAAAATACTGTAAGTTTTTGCTGTAAAGAAAACCTTTCTTTAGAAAGTGTTTTGTGTGTTGGTTTGATTGCCTGTTACTATTCGACAGTGTTAGTGTGTGCAGTGCACCTTTAATGGTCCTCCTGACATAACAACTTCACATCACATCAACTTCAACATTAAATAGTTCAGTTTTCCGAGAATGTAACTGTGCAAACCTACTCTCCACTTTGTCCAAGTCATGGGCAAAGTCATAGTGAATGTGCATTAAGACGAGTGCAGACAGCCTGTCACTGCTCATGGAAGTCCGGGCGTAGTGACACAGGCGACGGACACTCGTGGCAGGCCTGCATATATTGCCATTTAGCCATAAATCATGTTTTCCAGTTCCATTTTCCAAGAATGTAACTGCGCAAACCTAGTCACGATTTTGTCCAAGTTTTGGGCAAAGTCATAGTGAATGTGGATGAAGGCAATTGCAGACAGCCTGTCATTGCTCATGAAAGTCCTGGTCTTTCCTTCTTTGAGGATGTGAAAACGTGTTTGTCGTCGTTGGCTTGATCAAAGTAAGATGCCGAGCGAGATTGCGCCCACTGCAAGCATGCCGCCTGAGGCGAGCGTCGCTCTGCCGCTCAGGCTCATGTCCAAGGGCCCCAGCTACCTCCGCAGTCAAATGGAGGGGACAGGGTTGTGTTTACCCCTTCACTTCCTTAGGTCAACAGCTAACTCCATTGTTTTCTGATATCAAAGGCTAGCCCAGTGTTCAGGAAATGTTATGATTAATTCAAACCGACTGAGGTCTGCTGGTCAATAAGTCCAGAAGCTAATAGCAGATGGAGGCCCCAGGGCCCAGATCCAGATGTTTAAGGGTGAGCTTATTCAGTATTTTAGTGTTGAAGACTGAGCTGTCAATGAATAGTATCCTGAGTAGTACTACTCAGTAGTGCTAATGGCTCAATTGTAATCATATTTTATCTTTCCGCTGGCTGGTTAGCATGCAACAAGGGTGCACGTGAAATAAACTAAACTCAACTGAGTGCTAGAGAGATTGCGTCAACCTTGGATCTATTTGTGACTTGCAGGTTCTCTAGATTGTCTGGAAGACTGGCACAAATATGAGCCTGGGCTATAGTCTGGTCTATATGAGATATAGTCATTTAGACAGATCAGCGGCAGCACAGTGCCGCTGCGGGGGAGTTGCTTCCTTACAGTGCCAAGGACCCGGGTTCGATCCTGACAAAGGGTGCTTGGCCATACGGAGTTTGTACGTTCTCCCCGTGATCTGCGTGGGTTTTCTCTGGGAGCTTTGTTTTCTTCCCACACTCCAAAGACGTAGGTTAATTGACTTTTTATAATTGTAAATTGTCCCTGGTGTATGTAGAGCGGGGTTTGCTGTTTGGTGTGGACTCGGTGGGTCGAAAGACCTGTTTCCATGCTGTATCTCTAAATTAAACTAAACTAAGGTCACTCATTTTTACTTGGGGATTGGAATAATAGAAATTGTCTTGAAGCAGATGGAGAACGAAGTATTAAAATGAGAGGTTGAAGACATTGATGAAGATTATAGTCAGATGATTGGCACATAATTTCAAAACAGGCATAAAAGTAGTTTTGAGTTTAGCCGGTAGAACGTCCAATTTGGACATATAGCTGGTAATTGTACTCAGGCTCTGCCACAGTCCCCTGGCATCCATTTGATTAAATTGATCCTCCTGCTTGTTTTTGGAAGTCTCGACAGCACCTGAGGTCAGGATTGAACCTGCGTCCCTGACATTGTGAGGCAGTAGCTCCACGAGCAACGCCACTGTGCCACCTCATTTCTTTAGTATTTATGAAGGAAAGATTGAAAGGTGTGAAAACATTGAGTGAGTGAGCTGTAGAATAGTAAGATTAAACGAGAACTTACCAGTTTGAATTTTGATCTTTATTTTATGAGGAGTTGCGATGAGGGATTTCGTGAAGAACCCGCCAGCACGCATGCGCGACATTCTTCAAAGCAGCGGTGTGGAATCACAGAACCAACAACCAAAGAAATGACTTGTTATAGTAAGATTGAAGAGACTCTAGTTACCAGTTGACTTTATGATCGAGGGTTGGGAGCGGAGGGCACGAAATCCCTCATCGCAACTCCTCATAAAATAAAGATCAAACTTCAAACTGGTAAGTTCTCGTTTAATCTTACTATTTCATTTCGGAGTCACGTGAGTGACTTCGTGAAGACTTCAAAGCTCTGTGATTTCATGCCCTGGACAACGTCCATGCTGTCACACACGCCACTGTGAGGATGGACAGGAGTAATCAAATTTTCAGACTGCTTATTCTGAAAAATAATAATATTTATTAATAATAACAAAAAGAAAAACCCCTCACTGGGGAGTAGTCGTATGTTCTCGGCCTGCATTCAGCACGGCTTCTGCGAACATTCCAGGAGCGGTAACAGGTTTATTATAAAACCGCTGAAAGGTGGCTTCACTGGCCCATCCCGCTGTGGCAAGAATATGGTCCATGGGCACCTCCATGACCTTTGCCGCCGACGTTGATGCAGCCCTGGTGGAATGGGATTTAAAAACATTAGTATCAATACCTGCTTCGTTCAAAACGATCCTGAGCCATCTGGAGATTGTCTGTATCGTCACTCTATGGTGAGGTTTTTTGTGGCTGATTAGCAGGTATTGCTCCATTCCCCTTAATTTCCGCGTCACTCTAATATAGTGGCGGATATGGGTGGCTAAACATAGCCTAGCATCAGTGGGGTATGCTGGAAACACCAGCTGCAGCCCTGTGAATCCAGGTCTATGCTGCTTAAGCAATTCATCAACGAAGAAAATAACCTTCTCTGGGTAGAGATCATTCTGTCAATCTTGACCTTGTGAAGAGTCTGTACCCTTTGTGCCAAAGTAAGTGCCAATAACATCACCAGCTTCAGGGTGAGTTTGTCCAATTCAAGCCCAGCCATGGGCGACCACGTCCTGAGTAGGGTCAGTACTTTCCCAATGTCCCAGGTGATGTTGTAACGGGGTCTTGGCGGGTTGGAATTAAATATTCCCCGCATCAGTTTGGACACCAGTTTATTGGATCCTACCTCAATATTGAGGTAGGATGATAGTGCACTCCTGGCGCTATTGATGGCACTGTAGCTGAGGTGTTCGTCATGGTGTAACCCCGCAAGGAATTCCAGCACATCTGTGATTGAAACGGAGTCATATGCAATGTCCAAGTGGCCGCAGTAGGTTTCCCATTTTCTGATGTGTGATAAATATTGCCGTCTTGTGGACTCCCTGCATGATGCTCCCATGGTATCCATAGTCCTTGATGAGAGACCATACTGCAGTAATGGTCTGTTCAAATCCTGCAAGCCAATAAATTCAAGTGACTATGGCAGGGATGTGGTTCCCCTGTAACAGGGTTCGTCACCAATTGTGGGCAACCCTCTAAGAGGACCCATGGTTGACTGATCATACCAAGGACCACCGGATACCATGACTGAGTAGGCCAGTCGGGTATGATAAGAATGCCATTAGCAGCATCTAGCTGGATTTTCCGCAATACCCGACTGATGAGGCAAAATGGAGGAAATGCATAGAAAACCATTTCCCCCAATCTAGCGAGAAAGCGTCCATCGCCATTGCCCCGGGATCTGGTTCCCATGATACGTATGTTGGTACCTGATGGTTCAACCGTGACGCAAAAAGGTCAATATCCGGTTTACCAAATTTGGCTGTAATTTTGGCAAATATTTGGGGATTCAACATCCACTCGATGTTGTCATTAAATTTCTGTGACCTGGTGTCCGCCACTGTGTTGAGCTTACCTGGTAAATAGGTAGCTGAAATCCAAATATTCCGTTGTATGCACCAGAGCCAAATTGTATTAGCCAATTCATCACATGAAATTGACCTGGTACCGCCCATATGATTTAGATATGCCACCGCAGTGGTGTTGTCTATTTGGAGATGGACATGAGTGTCAGTAATGTTTGAACAATAAGCTCTAAGTCCGTGGAATGCCCCTAGCATCTCCAAATAGTTTATCCCTTGTGCTAACAAAAGGGTACATTCAAGTGAGTCCCATCTGCCCCCACAACTAGTGTTGTTGTCCGTAGCTCCCCAGCCATGGGAGCTTGCATCTGTTTGTAAGTATACCACCGGACGAGGCACAATGATGGGTTTGAATGAGTTATGGATATTGTCAATCCACCATTGTAACTCAATTTTTGCCTTAAGTGGCAGCTGCATAGGTCTATCAAAATGTCCAGCATTCAATATTAACGCTGAAATCTTGGATCTTTGTAAATTTTGATAATGTAAAGGTCCGAATTGAGCAGCTGGAAAAACTGCTACGATTTTTCCAATTACCTTAGCAGTTTGTCTGATTGATGGTATACTGGCGCAGACCAGGTTCTTGCATGCTTGAAAGACATCCCCAACTTTGTTAGTTGGTATGGTGGCAATCATGCAATTGGAATCTACCATGAACCCCAGATAGTCCATGATCTGTGAAGGACAGAACTTTAATTTAACTGGATGGATAATAAATCCCATTTTTTGAAATATTTCCACAGTGGCTGAAACTGCCAATTTCGCTGACTCCAGTGTATGCCCAATAATTAGGATATCATCCAGATAAGCCATGACCGTATGATTTTGCCTCCTCAGCGTTGCTAGCACTGGCTTGAGTAATTTGGTAAACAGTCTGGGGGCTGTGGTAAGCCCATTGGGCAACGCTTTGTATTGCCAAAGTTGATCCATCCAGGTAAATTTCAAGAACTTCCTGTGATGTTTCTGAATGGATACTGAATAGTATGCATCTTTTAAATCAATGCATGCCATGAAGCAGCCCTCAGAAATCAAAGATTTGGCTGTTTCGAACGTGTCCATTTTGAAATGGGTATATTTTACAAAGGTATTCAAATGGGTTAGATCTATAATGACCCGACATCCACCATCTTTTTTGGTTTTTGTAAATATATTAGATACAAATTCAATTGGTTCATGTGTAGTTCTTTCTATCACGCCTTTCTCTTGTAGTCTCAAGATTTCAGCATAGCCTACTGCTGTTTCCTTCCTGGAAAGTGCAAATTTGCGATTCGGCATATGCTGAGGTGGAGGAATTTGGCCATTTATGAACTCAATCTCATAGCCCTGAATACTTTGTAAGATAAACTCATCTGAGGTGATGGTTTCCCATGCCTCCTTAAACCCCTGTAGTCTACCCCCAACATGTGAGGTTAGACATGCAAGTGCATGGAATCCAGACCGCCTTACCTTCATGGTTATCGGTGGTCCCTGACGTGTTTGGTGGGACGTGGAGGTGCTGGGTTGCGCTGGTAATGTGGAAACCGCATTTTCCATGCTGGCCGTTGAGGGCCTAGCCCTAAAAAAGGCCTGGGCTGTTGAGGCTGTTGGTATAGAGGAGGTGCCGGAACGTAGGTCCTTGCTGGCCTTTCGGTTTGACCTCGTGGCCTGAAAAAAGGTGTTTTCTTGGCCGTTTGTCTGGTCAAGTGTGTGACCTCATAAGACCCACTGTCTTGGCATGGTCATCTAAATCTTTGACCTGCTTCGGGAGGTCTTCTCCGAATAGCTGTCTGGGTGGTGGTGTTGGAGGTGCTCTGCATAGCCCCGCAAATTTGGGGTTTAATGTAGGCTTGATGATGCTTTTCCTAAAAGCATTGATCTCATATTGCGTATTGCAAAGTAGTGCCAGAGCATCCTCCTGTTCGGTGTTCAAGTCCACTCCATCCACCGACCTCGCAAACGCGGTAATCCCAGATGTGAGTAATTTCAGGATTCTTTGCATTTTTACTTCCTGAGCTCTAATGCCCGGGCTGATATTGCCCCAAATTGGCATGTTCACAATAGGCACATTGAGCGAGTTGCAATTACCCGCTGCCTTGTGTCTGTCCATGGCCTTCGCAAGGACCTCCTCCTGTAGCTGATGGTTGGTGAGGAAATCTATGGTAGCAGCCAGCTTGGTATTGAGGGGTTGTCCCGATGATACGGGTAATCCAAACTTGGCTGCCACGTCCAGGAGCTCTGCCTGGGGAACCTCAGGTGCTACTGGAGCATGTACCAAGATCTCCTCTTCTTCTGGCCTCATGCTATCCATGGATGATGGGGATATGTCCATGAGTCCCCTCGAACTGTGTGTTTCCCGCCTTTGATTTTGCAGGACTTGTTCCAAAATCCTCTCCATCCGATCTATGCGCCCTTCATCGTGCGTGAATGGGCGGTCAGAGTCCTCATGCCCGAAGGAACTTCTGAGGCTCCTATCATCGGCCCGTACCTTGTCGAGGTAATATCGGTGCCGTGACGATAAGTTGCTACCAGCCGCCTCAGCGAAACTGAACGACTCCCGCGCGGATCTGCTCATACGCCTTCTTTTGGCTGAGCTAAATCCGGCTGCCTCTGAGGGCATATGCGGTGAGAAGTCGGCACCCAACGCCGCAGCGTGGTGACCCGACATCCACGCGGGGGAAGCGGTGACCGTGGCGAGACTCCACCTGTGTGACTCCTCCTGCTCGAACTAGGTGGTGAGTCTCCACTGGCCCTTCCTGGTCTACCAGTGGACTCGGGTCTCGCTTATTCACCAGGCCGCAATCTTGCGGCTCCTGGTAAAACCTCTGCCCGAAAAGGGCTAGGTTGTCGAGCTCTATCCTTGGCTCCACCATGAGGGCTCAGGGAGAAGGGCCGTGCAGCAGCACGTGAACCCCGTTTGCTCGCCTCTGCCAACGATCCTGTTGGCGATAATGAAATGGAGTCAGGGTCTACCTGCTCCGGCGCTGTACCGACTTCTTGCTCTGCGGGAACCCCGCTAGTGCTCAGCTGTGTCGGTGATTCGGGTCCTGTGACTACACGGCTCCCCGATTTGCGCGCCTTTTTCCCGGCCCGTCCAGCGGGTGCTGTAGAAGGGAGCTCCGGGATAGGTGGCCGGCAACTCCTTCCGGATGTTCTGCGGCCCGTACTCCTCTTGTCCATGTCCCTGTTGGAGAGAAAAAATACTCAAAACAGGAACAACCAACTCAAGGTTGTCTGTACTTACCTGAGTGGCCCTTATGAAGGGCTGGTGGTGAGCCGCGCTCCACCTCCAGCCGTCGACTGCAAATGCGAGCGACGATATGTCGCGCATGCGTGCTGGCGGGTTCTTCACGAAGTCACTCACGTGACTCCGAAATGAAATCACAATGTAGTTACAGCACAGGAGGAGGCCATTCCGTCCATCATGTCCTTGCTGGCTCTAAATAACAAAGTACATTTATTTGTACTTGACTTTGAACACGTTATTTTCTTCACTTTTATATTGCAGGGTTCTTTTCTCTACCAAATCTAATTTTTCTCCAACCTTGCAAATAAAAAAGTCTTCTTGCTTCTGCCTCCAGAATCTACAGTTTGGCTGCTAGTGAATAAATACATATCTTAAAGTCACACTACTGTTTATTAATGTTATGTTATTGATGTTTTATTGTATTATTCATGGCTGCTTGCCCGGTTTTCTGGAATTTTTCACAGTTTATTTAAAGCACAGAAATTTTTCAACAATTTATTTTCAATTAACATTACTTTGATGCTTGACAAGGGCCAATTTGGAATGAATTATACAAGGATACGTCTGCCAGAACAACACGTTATCTATCAGAGTCAGAGTTAAGAATGTAGCATTAAACTTGACCTGAAGCCAAAGTAACTGCTGAGGAAAGTCTGCCCAACTTATACCATTCATATAAGTTTTAAACAGCCAACTTGTTTTCTGTCGTCTTGAAAAACTGTTGCACAACACATTTCAGAAGGAGCAGTCAAATGAGCTCACTTCTTCTCTATGGAACTAAGACAGGGCCAGGGACAGAGACTTGAACCATTCAGTAGGATGACG
Source organism: Raja brachyura (assembly GCA_963514005.1). The sequence goes on from OY740785.1 coordinate 58,867,901, forward strand.
CATCAACAAAGTTTCTTCTCTAATATAATGACAGTGACATCCACAGAAGGAATATAGTGTACCTCCCCAGAAAAAAATTGATATTTGCTTCACAGCACCAATATGAACAATTTTATTTTAATCTTTACTCTCTTACGGAAGAGGACAAGTTATAAACTTGTCAGATAATTGGCTTCTATGACTAGGTGGGTCAAATTGACCACTTCTTCAATCCCAGACTCGTCTTAGTAATAGCATTCTCCAAATATACTTTGTGGACATGTAAAGGATGTACATGTAAAGGAACCATCCTACTGAATGCTTGTTGCCTCTGTCTCTGGCACTGCTGAGGAGAGGAGGGTATGGAGATTTAGTGCATTGACAATAAATGTTTGTACTTTCACAAGAACAACGTGTGAAGTGATGTTAAACCTGGGCAGGACATACACAATAAAAGGCAGAGCCCTGGGTAATATTGTACAACTAATAAGCCTAGGGATACTAGTTCATACAGTAAGTCCCTGAAAGTGGTAACCCAGGTAGAGAAGAAGGATTTGGCACACTTGCCGTTGTTGTTCAGGGCATGATGCCAGATTATAATGTACAAGACTGCACTTGGAGACCGTAATGTGAGACCACACTTGGAGTATTGTATGCAATACTGATCACCTAGCTATAGTAAGGATGTCATTGATCTGGAAAGGGTGCAGATAAGTAGTCAGTCTTTTACCCAAAGTGGGAGATAATCCCTTCTTTGTCCAGGATTTAACCTTTCTGGACTCTTGCAATATGAAAAGCAGGACTTCCAGGGTAGTTATCTCCGGTTTGCTTCCAGTTCCTCGTGCTGGCGAGAGCAGGAACAGGGAGATACGGGACTTGAATGTGTGGCTGAGGAACTGGTGCAGGGGGCAGGGATTTAGATTCTTAGATCACTGGGATCTGTTTTGGAGTAAGGGAGAACTGTACAAAAGGGACGGATTGCATCTTAACAGGTGGGGGACCAACATTCTGGCCAGCAGGTTTGCACTGCTACACGGATGGTTTTAAACTGAATAAGGGGGGTGGGGTGTCAAATGGGATAGTCGAGGACGGAGTTAAAGGGAAAGAGAGTAAAGGGATGGTTAATGACCCCAGATTTAACGGGAAAGAAAGCTCACAAAGGGATAGGAGAGTATGGCCAAGTGTAATAGGGATCGATGTGAAAGGGGCCACTTGTCAACATAATTGTACAAGGAGTAAGAGTGTTGTAAAAACAAGCCTGAAGGCTTTGAGTCTCAATGCGAGGAGCATTCGTAATAAGGTGGATGAGTTGAAGGTGCAGATAGTGATTAATGACTATGCTATAGTTGGGATCACGGAGACATGGCTCCAGGGTGACCAAGGCTGGGAGCTGAACATCTAGGGATATTCAATATTCAGGAGGGATAGACGGAAAGGAAAAGGAGGTGGGGTAGCGTTGCTGGTGAGAGAGGAGATTAATGCAATAGAAAGGAAGGACATTAGCGTGGAGGATGTGGAATTGATATGGGCAGAGCTGCGAAACTCTAAGGGGCAGAAAACGCTAGTGGGAGTTGTGTACAGGCCACCTAACAGTAGTATTGGAGTTGGGGATGGCATCAAACAGGAAATTAGAAATGCGTGCAACAAGGGTAACACGGTTATAATGGGTGACTTCAATCAGCATGTAGGTTGGGTGAATCAAATTGGCAGGGGTGCTGAGGAAGAGGATTTCTTGGAATGTATGCGGGATAGTTTTCTCAACCAACATGTGGAGGAACCAACGAGAGAGCAGGCTATTCTAGACTGGGTATTGAGTAATGAGGAAGGGTTAGTTAGCAGTCTTGTTGTGCGTGGCCCCTTGGGCAAGAGTGACCATAATATGGTTGAGTTCTTCATCAGGATGGAGAGTGACAAAATTAAGTCAGAAACAAGGGTTCTGAACTTGAACAAAGGTAACTTTGAAGGTATGAGATGTGAATTGGCCAAGATAGACTGGCAGGTGATTCTTAAAGGGTTGACAGTGGATGTGCAATGGAAGGTATTTAAAGACTGCATGGATGAAGTACAAAAAATGTTCATACCAGTTTGAAACATAGAAACATAGAAACATAGAAATTAGGTGCAGGAGTAGGCCATTCGGCCCTTCGAGCCTGCACCGCCATTCAATATGATCATGGCTGATCATCCAACTCAGTATCCCGTACCTGCCTTCTCTCCATACCCTCTGATCCCCTTAGCCACAAGGGCCACATCTAACTCCCTCTTAAATATAGCCAATGAACTGGCCTCAACTACCCTCTGTGGCAGAGAGTTCCAGAGACCCACCACTCTCTGTGTGAAAAAATTCCTTCTCATCTCGGTCCTAAAGGATTTTCCCGTTATCCTTAAGCTGTGACCCCTTGTCCTGGACCTCCCCAACATCAGGAACAATCTTCCTGCATCTAGCCTGTCCAACCCCTTAAGAATCTTGTAAGTTTCTATAAGATCCCCTCTCAATCTCCTAAATTCTAGAGAGTATAAACCGAGTCTATGCAGTCTTTGTTCATAAGACAGTCCTGACATCCCAGGAATCAGTCTGGTGAACCTTCGCTGCACTCCCTCTATGGCAATAATGTCCTTCCTCAGATTTGGAGACCAGAACTGTACGCAATACTCCAGGTGTGGCCTCACCAAGACCCTATACAACTGAAGTAGAACCTCCCTGCTCCTATACTCAAATCCTTTTGCTATGAAAGCAAACATACCATTGGCTTTCTTCACTGCCTGCTATACCTGCATGCCTACTTTCAATGACTGGTGTACCATGACACCCAGGTCGCGCTGCATCTCCCCTTTTCCTAATCGGCCACCATTTAGATAGTAGTCAGTTTTCCTATTTTTGCCACCAAAGTGGATAACCTCACATTTATCCACATTATACTGCATCTGCCAAACATTTGCCCACTCACCCAGCCTATCCAAGTCACCTTGCATTCTCCTAGCATCCTCCTCACAGCTAACACTGCCCCCCAGCTTAGTGTCATTTGGCAAAAGAATAAATCAGGGAAGGTGGTGCATCCATGGATAACAAGGGAAATCAGGGATAGTATCAAAACAAAAGGTGAGGCATACAAATTGGCCAGAAAAAGCAGCCTACCGGAGGACTGGGAGAAATTCAGAATCCAGCAGAGGAGGACAAAGGGCTTAATTAGGAAAGGGAAAATAGATTATGAAAGGAAACTGGCAGGGAACATAAAAACTGACTGCAAACATTTTTATAGATATGTGAAGAGAAAGAGACTAGTTAAAACAAATGTTGGTCCCTTGCAGTCAGAAACAGGTGAATTGATCATGGGGAACAAGGACATGGCAGACCAATTGAATAACTACTTTGGTTCTGTCTTCACTAAGGAAGACATAAATAATCTGCCGGAAATAGCAGTGGAACGGGGGTCAAATAAGATGGAGGAACTGAGTGAAATCCAGGTTAGCCGGGAGGTGGTGTTGGGTAAATTGAACGGATTGAAGGCCGATAAGTCCCCAGGGCCAGATAGTCTGCATCCCAGAGTACTCAAGGAGGTAGCCACAGAAATAGTGGATGCATTAGTGATCATTTTTCCAAATTCCTTAGATTCTGGAGTAGTTCCTGAGGATTGGAGGGTAGCTAATGTAATCCCACTTTTTAAAAAAGGAGGGAGAGAGAAAGCAGGGAATTACAGACCAGTTAGTCTAACATCGGTAGTGGGGAAATTGCTAGAGTCAGTTATTAAAGATGGGATAGCAGCGCATTTGGAAAGTGGTGAAATCATTGGACAAAGTCAGCATGGATTTACAAAAGGTAAATCATGTCTGACAAATCTGATAGAATTTTTCGAGGATGTAACTAGTAGAGTGGATAAGGGAGAACCAGTGGATGTGTTATATCTAGACTTTCAGAAGGCTTTCAACAAGGTACCGCATAAGAAATTAGCATACAAACTTAAAGCACACAGTATTGGGGGTTCAGTATTGATGTGGGTAGCAGACAGGAAGCAAAGGGTAGGAGTAAACGGGTCCTTTTCAGAATGGCAGGCAGTGACTAGTGGGGTACCGCAAGGTTCAGTGCTGGGACCCCGGCTATTTACAATATATATTAATGATTTGGACGAGGGAATTCAATGCAACATCTCCAAATTTGCAGATGACTCCAAGCTGGGGGGGTATAGTTAGGTGTGAGGAGGATGCTTGGAGCTGCAGGGTGATTTGGATAGGCTGAGTGAATGGGCAGATGCATGGCAGATGCAGTATAATGTGGATAAATGTGAGGTTATCCACTTTGGTGGCAAAAGCATGAGGATAGACTATTATCTGAATTGTGGCAGATTAAGAAAAGGGGAGATGCAACGAGACCTGGGTGTCATGGTACACCATTCATTGAAAGTAGGCATGCAGGTGCAGCAGGCAGTGAAGAAAGCAATTGGTATGTTAGCATTCATAGCGAAAGGATTTGAGTATAGGAGCAGGGAGGTTCTACTGCAGTTGTATAGGGTTTTGGTGAGGCCACACCTGGAGTATTGCGTACAGTTTTGGTCTCCAAATCTGAGGAAAGACATTCTTGCCATAGAGGGGGTACAGAGAAGATTCACCAGACTGATTCCTGGGATGTCAGGACTTTCATATGAGGAAAGACTGGATAGACTCGGCTTGTACTCGCTGGAATTTAGAAGATTGAGGGGGGATCTTATAGAAACTTACAAAATTCTTAAGGGGTTGGACAAGCTAGATGCTGGAAGATTGTTCCCAATGTTGGGGGAGTCCAGAACAAGGGGTCACAGTCTAAGGATAAGGGGGAATTCCTTTAGGACCGAGATGAGGAAAACATTCTTTACACAGAGAGTGGTGAGTCTCTGGAATTCTCTGCCACAGAAGGTAGTTGAGGCCAGTTCATTGGCTATATTTAAGAGGGCGTTAGATGTGGCACTTGTGGCTAAAGGGATCAGGGGGTATGGAGAGAAGGCAGGTACGGGATACTGAGTTGGATGATCAGCCATGATCACATTGAATGGCGGTGCAGGCTCAAAGGGCCGAATGGCCTACTCCTGCACCTATTTTTCTATGTTTCTATGTTTCTAATATATATATGCAATATGGCACATATCAACAGAGATAACCCAAAAGCATGCTGATGTAAACTTTTTAAGAGAGATCCTTATTAACTATTAGCATTAATATCCATTGAAGTGTGTGTAAAATTCATTAACAATGCATACTTCTTCTAAGCAAGGCCAGTTTCTTGGAAGTTGCATAGATGAATTTCTAAGACAGAGTTAATAAATCTTAAGGTTTTTATGATCACTTAACTTTTTAGAAACAGTGCATGGAGAGCAAATGCATCCATAGTCAACAAGCATAATACAATAATGTTAGTATCTTATAGTAACAAGGAACTACAGATGCTGGTTATAAGTAAAATAAATCTGAAGGAGGGTCACCTATCCATATTCTCCAGAGATGCTGCCTGACCTGTTGAGTTACTCCAGCATTTTGTGTCCATTTGAATATTCTAACCTTACTTTATTTTGATTCTGATTGATGGTTGCTTTATCCAGTGATCATTCATGAAATTAACAAAGGACTTTCTTGAAAATATCTCTTCGAAGTAAGTTGTGTGTAAGCTAAGTAAACTCTCTATAAGTTCACTTGAAATAAGACCATGGACCTCCTCCAATTAGTTCACCTTGGTGGTAATTGCTTCAATTACCTAACTCCACACTTGTCTTATTTTATTAATTTACAGGCATTGAAGTAAAAGAACTACTCCATGATCTAGATCATGGCCCAGCATCATCTTTGGAATTATAGTGTGATTAAACATAAATAATCTGGCTAGGAAGTACATCTGGAGTTGCTTAAACTGAAGTAATTAAATGTTGCAATGATGTGACCTATCTGACTCAATCACATTGAACTACAGTGAGGAAATGAGTTCCAAATAGAAAGAAACATGTGTCTCCTTCGACAGCATCAGTTCAGAGCTACAAAGTCATACAGCACAGGAACAGGTCCTTTGGCCCATCATATATATTCCACTGCCATTTAGCTGCTCTTAGACCATGGACTTCTCTCTCTTGCCGATTCAAATTCTCATTCCTGATAACGCTCTTGCTTTTACATAATGATAAACTATGTTGGAACCTTCCTTAGTCTTGTCTACTAGGGATAGTAAGATTGAACGAGAACTTACCAGTTCGAAGGTTGATCTTTATTTCACGAGGAGTTGCGATGAGGGATTTCGTGAAGAACCCGCCAGCACGCATGCGCGACATTCTTCAAAGTAGCGGTGTGGAATCACAGAAACCAACAACAGAAATGACTTGGCATAGTAAGATTGAAGAGACTCTAATTACCAGTTGATTATGTTCGAGGGTTGGGAGCGGAGGGCACGAAATCCCTCATCGCAACTCCTCATGAAATAAAGATCAACCTTCGAACTGGTAAGTTCTCGTTCAATCTTACTATTTCATTTCGGAGTCACGTGAGTGATTTCGTGAAGACTTCAAAGCTTCTGTGATTGCACGCCCTGGACCACGTCCATGCTGACACACCACTAGCAAGGATTGGATGGGAGTAAACAAGTTGCTGAAAACAGGTTATACTGAAAAACAAGAAGAATATTTATTAATAAACAAAGCAAAAAACCCCTCATTCGGGGACATCTCCACGTTCTTGACCTGCATTCAGCACGGCCTCCGCGAACTGTAGAGGAGCAGCAACAGGCTTGTTGTAAAATCGCTGAAATACAGCTTCATTCGCCCATCCTGCTGTAGCGAGAATATGGTCCATGGGCACCTCCATGACCCTCGCCGCCGACGTTGATGCAGCCCTGGTGGAATGGGATTTGAACACATTAGTGTCGATACCTGACTTACCCAAGACGATCCTGAGCCACCTGGATATCGTCTGGACTGTCACTCGATGGTGAGGTTTCTTGTGAGTGACAAGCAGGTATTTCTCCATTCCCCTTATGTGTCTCGTCACCTCGACATAGTGACGGATATGGGCGGCTAAACATAGCCGTGCATCTGCGGGGTATGCCGGGAACTTCAGCTGCAGCCCTGTGCACCCAGGTCTATGCTGCTTTAGTAGCTCATCGATAAAGAAGACTACTTCTGCAGGGGTAGAGATCATCCTGCGGATTTTATGTAGTGTCTGTACCCTCTGCGCTGAAGTCAGTGCTAGTAACATCACCAGTTTCATGGTGAGTTTGTCCAGCTCTAGCCCCTCCATGGGCGACCACGTCCTGAGCAGGGTTAGTACTTTCCTGACATCCCAGGTGATATTATAGCGTGGTCTAGGCGTATTCATATTGAATATACCCCGCATGAGTCTGGACACTAGCCTGTTGGATCCTACCTCAATATTGAGGTAGAATGACAGCGCGCTTCTGGCGCTGTTGATGGCACTGTAGCTCAAGTGTTCATCATGGTGCAACCCCGCGAGAAATTCCAATACGTCAGCTATGGATGCATCGTCATATGTGATTTGAGAGTGGCTGCAGTAGGCTTCCCATTTTCGGATGTGGGAGAGGTATCGCCGCCTGGTGGACTCTCGGCACGACGCTCCAATGGTATCCATAGTTCTGGGTGATAGGCCATACTGCAGTAATGGCCGGATTAGAATCTGCAAGCCAACAAATTCAGATAGCTATGGCAGGGATGTGGCTCCCCTGACACGGGGTTAGTGACCAATTGTGGGCAACCCTCTAAGAGGACCCAAGGCTGACTGATCATGTCAAAGACCACCGGATACCATGGCTACGTAGGCCAGTCGGGTATAATAAGAATGCCCTTAGCAGCATCCATCTGGATTTTCCGCAATACCCGACTGATGAGGCAAAATGGAGGAAATGCATAGAAAACCATTTCCCCCAGTCCAGCGAGAATGCATCCATCGCCATTGCCCCAGGATCTGGTTCCCACGAAACGTATGTTGGTACCTGATGGTTCAACCGTGACGCAAAGAGGTCGATATCCGGTTCACCAAATTTGGCTGTAATTTTAGCGAAGATTTGAGGATGCAACATCCACTCGATGTTGTCATTAAACTTGCGTGACCTGGTGTCCGCCACAGTATTGAGCTCACCTGGTAAATAGGTAGCTGAAATCCAAATATTCCTTTGAATACACCAGAGCCAAATTGTATTAGCCAATTCATCACATGAAATTGACCTGGTACCGCCCATATGGTTTAAATATGCCACCGCAGTGGTATTGTCTATTTGGATACGGACATGAGCATCAGTAAGATTGGAACAATAAGCTCGAAGTCCGTGAAATACTGCAAGCATCTCCAAATAGTTTATCCCTTGTGACTACAACATAGTAGATTCAAGGGTGTCCCATCTGTCCCCGCAACTAGAGTAGTTGTCCGTAGCTCCCCAGCCATAGGAGCTAGCATCGGTTTGCATGTATACCATCGGATTGGGCACAATAATGGGTTTAAATGAGTCACTAATATGGTCCACCCACCATTGTAACTCAATCTTAGCTTTAAGAGGCAGCTGCATTGATCTGTCGAAATGACCGGCGTTCTGTTTTAACGCGGAGATCTTGGCTCTTTGCAAATCTTGATAATACAAAGGCCCGTATTGAGCTGCTGGAAACAATGCTACGATCTTGCCAATCACCTTAGCAGTTTGCCTAATTGATGGTATACTGGCGCAGGCTAAATCCTGACATACTTGGGTGACATCCCCAACCTTGTTAGTCGGTATGGTGGCCCTCATGCGATTGGAATCCACCGTGAACCCCAGATAATCCATAACCTGTGAAGGGCAGAACTTCGACTTGTCTGGATGGACAATAAACCCCATCTGCTGAAAAATTGCCACAGTGGCTGAGACTGCCTGTTCAGCCGACTCCAGGGTATTGCCAACAATCAATATATCATCCAAATAGGCCATCACTATATGATGTTGCTTCCGTAGCCTGGCCATAATAGGTTTCAGTAATTTAGTAAACAATCTAGGGGCTGTAGTAAGCCCATTTGGCAAAGCCCTGTATTGCCAGAGCTGATCCATCCAGACAAATTTTAAGAACTTCCTATGGTGTTTCAGAATGGATACAGAGTAGTATGCATCTTTTAAATCAATGCATGCCATAAAGCAGCCATGAGAAAGCAATGACTTGGCTGTTTCGAAAGTGTCCATTTTGAAATGGGTGTATGTTACAAAAGTATTCAAATGGGTCAGATCAATAATAACCCGACATCCTCCATCCTTCTTGGGCCTGGTAAATATATTTGATACAAATTCAATTGGTTCGTGTATAGTTTTTTCTATCACGCCTTTTTCTTCTAACCTTAAGATCTCAGCATAGCCTGCTGCCTGTTCAACGGCAGACAGCGTAAATGTCCAATTGGGCATATGCTGGGATGGAGGAATGTCGCCGTTAATAAATTCAATCTCATGACCTTGAATACTTTGTAAAACAAACTCATCCGAAGTGATAGTCTCCCATGCCTCCAAGAAAAACCGAAGGCGCCCACCAACATGTGAAGTTAAACACACAGGTACGTGAAACCCAGACCGCCTTACCTCCCTGGTTACCGGCGGTCCCTGACATGTTTGGCGGGTCGTGGAGGTGCTGGGTTGGGCTGGTGCTGCGGTGTCCGCATCTTCCACGGCGGCCGCTGCTGGCCTTGCCCTAAAAAAGTTCGCGATTGCTGGGGCTGCTGGTAGCGAGGTGGAGCTGGAGCGTAGGTCCGTGTCGGTCTGGAGACAGGGCCTCGTGGCCGAATAAATGGCACTTTCATGGCGGGCGGCCTGGGGGCGATCTGAGACCGCATAAGTCCCACCGTTTTGGCATGGTCATCCAGCTCCTTAACCCTCTTCGGGAGGTCTTCCCCGAACAGCTGTCTGGGCGGTGGTGGAGGAGACGCCTTGCACAACCCAGCAAATTTTGGGTTGAGCATGGGACGGATGCTGCTTTTTCTAAAGGCATTTATTTTGTGCTGCGTGGCACATAGCAGCGCGAGAGCATCCTCCTGCTCTAGGTTGAGGTCTTCGCCATCCACCGACTGCACAAACGCGGTGATTCCAGCCGTGAGCAGCCTCAGGATCCGTTGGAGCTTTATCTCCTGAGTTCTGATGGCTGTGCCTATGTTGCCCCAGATCGGCGTATTGACCACGGGCACGTTGAGGGAGTTGCAGTTGGATGGGGCTTTATGCCGGTTGATTGCCTGTGAGAGAACTTCCTCCTGGAGCTGGTGGTTAGTGAGGAAGTCCACGGTGGCAGCCAGTTTGGGGTTGAGTGGAAGTCCCGCTGTCTCCGGAGCAGCAAATTTCGCCGCCGCATCAAGGAGTTCTTCCGGCGGCACCTCCGATGGAACCGGTGTAGGGTCTGCAAATTCCTCCTCCTCTGGCTGCCTCAGGCTGGCTGTTGAGACTGGTGAAACCTCCCTGTGCCCTTTGATGCTGGATGCCTCCTGCCGTTGGTTGTGCAAAAGGAGCTCCAATAGCCGCTCCATATGGTCAATACGCCCTTCGCCCTGAACACTCGGGCGGTCGGAGTCCTCAAGCTCGGATATACTGCTGAGGCTCCTTTCATCGGCCCGCACCTCGTCGAGGTGAACCCGGTGTCGGAAGTTGTCGCTGCCAGCCGCCGCAGCAAAGCTGAGCGATTCCCGCGCGGGAGGTGTGTTCAAACGCCTTCTTTTGGCGGAGCCTAATGCCGCTGCCATGGAGGGCAAACGCGGCGGGGAGTCGGCACCCAATGCCTCAGTACGGTGACCCGACGCCCGCGCGGGCTTGCCGGCTGCCCACATTGTGGACCTTGCCGACGCATGGTCTCGTCCCCCCATCCATGGGGGACTCGGCGACCGTGGCGGGACTCCACCCAAATGACCCGTCCTGGCGTCGGTGGTTGGGGAGTCAACACTGGACCTCACAGTCGCGCATGCGTGCTGGCGGGTTCTTCACAAAGTCACTCACGTGACTCCGAAATGAAATACTTTATCCTCCCTCTTATTCTGTCAAATTTATTTTATAAGTAGCCTCCTACAATTTCTATACTTCAAGTCAGTCTCCCCCATTTTCTGTTTTTTATCTTGTCATAAGTATTCTTTTTTTTCTTTTTTTCTAACCTTTGGTCACTCAGCACACAGCATTCCTTGAGGAAACAAAGAACTGCAGATGCTAGTTTACAGCAAAGATAGACACAAAGTGCTGGAGTAACAGATAGAGTCTTCATTTTGTAATCACCTTTTGTACCTATTACCCACAGACATGTGCAAAGGTAAGGGTGAACATACTTAGAAACATAGAAGCTTAGAAAATAGGTGCAGGAGTAGGCCATTTGGCCCTTCGAGCCAGCACTGCCATTCAATATGATCCAAGCCGGTCATTCAAAATCGATACCCAGTTCCTACTTTCTCTCCATATCCCATGATTCCATTAGCCCTAAGAGTTATATCTAACTCTCTCTTGAATATATCTTTGGCCTGGTTTGACGATGATTTCATTCAGCCCAACCACATGAACTTAAGTTAGTGGCTTTCCTGAGCTAAATTATTGTATAAACTAAAGTGCTAACATTAAGTTTTAATTGATCTTGACCAACAGATTAATAAAAAACTACAACCAACTGAATGCTGGTTGAGATCCTTAATTCAATCAGGTACAGCATTTTAATAGAAAGATTAAATGAGAACTTACCATTTGAAGTTTGATCTGTATTTTATGAGAAGTTGAAGGGACTACGTGAAGAGCCCACCAGCCCGCAAGCGTGTTAATCTTTGGAGCAACTGTATGAAACCACAGACCACTTGCACGAACTTAAACTATAGAAAGATTAATAAACGGTGACTTACTGAATGATCTTTATGAGATTCAGGGTTGGGAGTGGAGGGCACGTAGTCTCTCACTTCAACTTCTCATAAAATAGAGATCAAACTTCAAACGGTATGTTCTCGTTTAATCTTTCTATTTTATATCAAAGTCACGTGAGTGACTACAAGAAGCCTTCGAAGCTCTGTGGTTTTGTGCAATAAACCAATCTGTGTGTGAAACACGTAAACAGATAAACCATAAATGGTAGAAAAGACATGGGTTATTAACAACATGATGCTAACTTGCATACATGGTCATTGCCCTTAATCGGACCACAGTCCCAATTGGCTTTGAGTTAGACAATAACTCATGCAACACTGTTCAGAATTCTATCTGCAATCATCCAAGCATATTCAACCAAATTTTATAACTTCTGAAAGTGCACTATGTAAGCCTCCTGCTGCTGCAAGAAGATGATCAAATGGGAATATCCATTCTATTGGTTGTTAATGAGCCAGCCCCCTTGGAAGAGTGAGACTTGAAATTATTTGAATTCACACCCGCTATTAGCTGCTTACACTCTATTCATGTTGAGATGGTCTGCACCAGCAATCTCTTGAGAAAACTATTAAATAACAATGAAGGAACTATCCTTCATCTCATAGGTACTAGCAAGCTCAGTGTACCTGTATACATAATAACACCCCCAATCTCCTATCTGGTGGGTATGCTGTCAACTCCAAATTGTACCCAACCGTGCCCGTTTTGCTTTATGAGATCATTCCCATAACATGCTACCCTCATGTCAGTTATGACCCAGAGACCGAGCCGGAGATTGAGTAAAGACTGTGTTCTTTGTGCTGAAATCAGTTGCTAAAAGCATAATCAACTTAAAAGATACTGCTCCCATTAGGAATACAGTAGATGAATATCTGCATAATAATTTAATGATACACATTCCACTCTACTATGAGTCTAGGCTTTAGAGCATTCATATAAAAGACACCTTGCATAATGTTAGTCAACAGTGGGTGAATAACCAATCATTTATTGTCCCACTTATGGTACTAGAGAGAATGACAAAGCAGCACAAGCAGTATCAATTGTGCCATAACATAATTGCTTCTCTAAGCCCAAACTGAAAGAAACACAAACCTCTGCTACTTCTGTTTAAAAGTAGCTCACGTGACCTTTTCACAAACTGCCCATACAACCGTGCAGAGCTAGCTGACGAGAAATAGGCTGATCTAGTCATCACTCGCGACTTCGAGTAAATAGGAGCTTCTTTCAGCCGCCTTTTACAATGGACACCCTGAATGAGTAGACTAAATCGGCACTATTAAAATTCATGTTTAATATCGTAAGAGGCATCTACTGATAAAACCCCTGAGTCTTATCAGCAACAAAAGCATGGCGTCTATGAACTCCATGACACAATGCCCTTTTGATCTGAGTAGGGCAGCATTAGCTATAGAATCTTTGTAAATAGCCTAGGCCTGAAGACAACCCGTAGGTAGACTAAACTTTCTACCACTGGCTTTGCCATCAAAAACACCGGATATATCTGTGCCTCTCGTGTATAGATATGGAAAAGTATGCATCTTCAAGATCGATTGAGGCCCTAAATCCTCTGAATCAGCTAAATTGCTGATAGACAATTATCCATCTTAAACTGGTTAACCAAACACATGATCAAACTGGGCAAACCCGCCTCCCCCCACCACCTATCTGTCTGAAGAAGGGTTTCGGCCTGAAGTGTTGCCTATTTCCTTCGCTCCATAGATGCTGCTGCACCCGCTGAGTTTCTCCAGCATTTTTGTGTACCTAGCCAAATCCTAACCTGATTTGGCATGCTCCACTTTTCTTCAACCTTGAGAAAATATTAGAAATATACACCTCTTGTTTTTGGGCAGACACTCATCCTTTGTGAGATGTCTCTGTTTCCACTTGGATAACCATCGTTTATTGACCATACAGATGGAAATTTTGGCTTCTCTTGCCGCGGAGGATGTATCTATTTATGTATGTATTTATTTATTTATTTATTCGCTCATAACATATAATCAGACCCTTATGACTAGAGCTGAAGCACAAAATCCACTTGATGTGGGACTACGAGTTCCCTGTCAACTCTTCACCATAGGAGTCACCACGAATCCTCAGCCTCCTTCCTCAGAGTGGAAAATAGCATAATGCAACCCTGAACCAGTAATTCCTCCGCAGTCCTCTGACTGAAACCACCTGTCTCAGTCGCCAGTGTGCGCAACACGCTCTCTTCGACCTGCCACTCAATCAGGAATTCTCGTATTGAGAGCCTACAGATTATTATATATATATTTTCTATACCCAACATGAACCGGCAGGTCAGATAAAAAATGCTACATGCCAGACCGGCTTTCTGCTGGTAGCTACCTATCCCAGAGATGTTTCAACGAACTGGCACCTCTACTAGCTGAGCTGAAAGAATTAAGCATGTGTGGAGGGAAACCTCAAACTACCTCACTCCACTGAGCAGCCTGATAACCTCAATCACAGATGTTGAGGCAGTACTTCCCTGGTCAATATGTTCCATATGGCCAGCCAGTTCCAAGTTGGTCTACCCTGAACTAGGGCAGCCAAACTGTTCCTACTTGGAACTTACAGAGGTTGCTATGCAAGGCACCCTGCCAATGTCTCTGAATAACCTGCTCTTCGCCAGAAACAGTGAAAGGTACTAGACAGACTATGCTGCCAGTAAATCAAAACCCGGGGTGACAGATTGCTCCATTTCGGAGTTTTACGGAGGTTAGTAAAGAGACTTTACCTGCCAGCGTCTCTGAGCCCAGGTCGACCCCGTTGTTGGAGGTTCAGCAAAGTTCCATTGCAGACCATGTCTGACCACATCTTCAGCCCCACGCTTGCAAAACAGCTCTTTTCCGGAGCTCAAAAGTGACATTGCTGTACAAGGCACGCATGCCAGCATTTCTGAGCCCAATGGTACAGACTACTTCTTCGGCCTACAGCCTCTTTGGAGCCTTGCTGGAGCTTTACTGTGCAGGTCACGCTACCTGTTACTCCCAGCCTGGTTTGACAGGCCGCTCCTTCGGCCCCTTCTGCTCCTCCTCACTGAACAGGCCGTGCCTGCCATTACTCCAAGCCTGCCTCGACAGGCTGCTCCTGCGGGTCTTCTGCCTTTTTTGGAGCCATTGCTGGAGCTGATTATGCAGATCGCGCTGCCAGTTTCTCCCAGCCTGGATCGACAGGCTGCTCCTTTGGCCAGCTGCTCCTTCGGAGCCTCAGCGGAGCACACTGGACAGGTCACACCTGCCATTACTGCAAGCCTGGTTCAACAGACTGTTCCTTTGGCCAGCTGCTCCTTTCCGGAGCTTCAACGGCGCTTCCTGCCCCTTGTATACAGGGGTGAAAACCCGCCGGAATACTAGAGCTTTACCCACATAGGATGGTACTCCACCCCCGCAGCCGCCTTAAATTCCCCCTGCTAGTCTTCAACTTGCTACATAAGTCCTTTCTGAAGAGATACTATGCAGGCTGCACGTTACTGGCCCTGTAAAAATGAGCCATTTTGGGAATTATCTCATGCCTTATAGCATTTTTGCGAAGTGTTAATGCAGCTTTCGGCACTTCCGAGAATTGAGATCCATCCACTGACTTGCAAAAGACCGTAATGACTCCAGTGAGCAGTTTTTGGACTAATTCTTTGTCTACATATCAGATCTGCGATATCCCAACTGATGACATTGACTTATGGATCACCCAAAAATCTGGCAGTTATCTGGACTAAACACATTTCCCAGCCGTATCCAGCATATTCCCCTCCTCCCCTCAGATATGGCGAGTATGTTTAACCCCATGGCATGAGTGCCCTTTCATACTTAACCTTTGGGGGGAAGGATGTAGATTGATGTTGCATGTTAACCAGTCACACACCAGCCAGCATCTGTAAATCCACCCCACTGTAATACTGATACTAATACTATTGCTCTGCTGTGGGTCCTCTTGTGAGTTAATTGGAGTCTGTTCATGGGCAGGTTCGAGCTGGAATTGGGGAGTGAGATTGTTGTCTCGTTGCAAGAAATTGAGATTAGACCTGAAGCTAGGCCAATTCTTCCCACGGGCCCGACTTGGGGCCCGACATACAGAGGCAAAGTGATTTAACTTTTTACAGTAATTGCATGATTTACCAAAAGCAGGGCAAGCTGATTGTCTGCTGTGTGAGTAGTTGCAATTTGAGGATCTGAGGATCACCAAGAGCTGCCTGACTAGCTTGGGTCATAAATCGCCTGTTATCTGTGTTGGTTCGCTGCCTAGTGAAGCCCGTCAGATTGCTGGTTTTGGTTTTGTGCGAACTGTCTATAGGGTCAATGAATTCCACTGTCCTGCATGCTGGTGCTGCATCATCAAGTGTCATATCTGGCTGTCTCAGAAGCTCTGATCTGAGCTTTAGGTCAGTAATGCCATTCACTAAAATGTCCCTTGTTAACTGATCAGTCAGCTGATCGACCGGCATATTTTGGAATTGGCTGCGCTGGGCTAAATACATTAAGTCTGAGATAAACGACTCTACAAGTTCACCAGGGAGTTGACGGCGAGAGAAAAACCTAGCCCTATCCAAAATGTGATTTGAGGGCAGGTCACAGATCTGGCTAAATTTACGCAGCAGAACATTGGGGTCATCAGGAGATTCAGCTGGAGTTATTACCTGGTCATTGGCATCGCGGACTGCCGGAGCATAACGGAATGTTCTGGATCGCCGAAGGGCATCTGGGCCCGCAAGGTTTAGTAGGAGAGAGGCCTTGACAGCATCAGGTTCATTTCGGTGTGTAATGTTCATGTAGTGTCGGTAATCAATTTCAAACGTGGCCCAGCGTTCGCTGATATCTGCATCACAGACAAGAGGGTCAGGCTTTCGACAGGAAGAGGCCATCATAAAGCAAAATAAAAACTCACAAAAGGGTAAAACAAAAAAACGTTATACAGAAGGGGTGGATCCCGCTTCTGACGTCATGTAAATGACTTCCAGACTCAGTATACGATTCAAACACATCTTTAATCAGTACTAAAACTAAACAGCATGAAGGATTGTTAGCTATCAACACCTCCTGGCTGCCCCAACTGTTGGTGCAGAGCAATAGTATTAGTATCAGTATTACAGTGGGGTGGAGTAAGAGATGCTGGCTGGTGTGTGATTGGTTACCATGCAACAATAATCTAGAAGAAGTTAGATCTCTGATGCTCTTACCCACATCTTGCTCCAGTGGATCTCCTATCCCCAAAGGGATGGCAAATATGTGACAAGAGTCAGTAACTCCTTCATATGATAAAATGAAGCATATCCCCATTAGTTCAGGGATTCAAATTCCTTATCGATATAGCAATGTTACAAAATTTTGAGATTTTAAAAATCAAGTCTGCAATTTATCCCAACAGATAAAGCATAAAAAGAAGTTTAATTTGACACCTAATTCACTTTCATATCTTCAGTATTAAGAAAGTTATGGCTATTTTCATACTCGGAAATTAGCATCTTGTTCCCCATTGCCTTTCAATTGACTTAACTCAAAAGCTGTGATCTGGAACAGTTAAAAGCCCATAACTTTCTTAAAAATTAAGAGAACTCAATGAAATTTTCAGTTATTATAGATTGAAGCATTCTGAAACAAATATAAAACAATCTTACTTGGATGACCTGAAATTAAAGCATATAATTAGTTAGTTATCTAATTGTTGCTAATTACAGAATTCAATGAGTAGATCTAAACATCTATCCATTTCTTAAGAAAATATAAACTTTTTTTTAATTGCCTAAGTGTCCAAATAACATTCACACAATAATCCACAATATAACATAATTTTTAAATCTAATTTTCATGAATTTCTGGGCCGAATGGGAGGAATTTAGTGTTTTATGCCTGTAAATTAATGGCCATTTAAATCAACTTGCGAGTGGGTTTTAGTGGAATGCGGTGGATTGGAACGTTGCGGTTAGCGGTGAAGTCGGGAGGAAAAATACTGTTTGTTCATACATTTTTTTGGACCCCATTTTGCAACATGAAAATATTATTAAAGCCTCCCGAAAAACCAACTTTTAATATAAAAATAAACTATTTACCTTTTTTTCTTCCCTACGCAAAATCCTTCCTATTGTTGGCTCTCACGGCTTTTGAAGGTGATTTTTAAATTACTCTAGTTAATAAATAATTTAGAGTAATTTAAAAATACCTTCATTCATGAAATGTCGGAGCGATTTTTCTTCCGCAACGAAATCGCCCGACATTGATCGATTTTCCCTGTCTGTTGAAAAACGGCAATTTAAGCCCGCCCCCCTCTGAAAGGCGCCAAAGTCGTGCACACGGGGAGCGGCAGAACTGCAGCGCCGCTAAAGATAAGTTTTGTAACATACCTAATTGATATCCACATAGTTGGAGTCACCTATGTAATAATCTCCAACACTCCCCTCTTCTGAGCGGGAAATATTATAATGCAACCCTGAGCCAGGTGTTGCTTTCCTTCTTCGAGCGAGAGATAATATAATGCAACCCTGAACCAGGTGTTGCTTCCACAGGTATCTGACTGGCACAGCCTGTAAGTGCCCTTGAGCCAGGAGCACATTTCCTTTTTTTCATTTTATTTATTTATTTATTCATACATTTATTTGTAATCATTTATTTGTTTGTTCGTTTGTTTGTTTTTTTTCTCATTGGACAGGTTGCACCTGCTAGTGACTCTGAGTCTGGCCATGCTCCCTTCTGGACCCTCAATGGAATTTCTTAGGGGAGGAATCTAACGCAACTCTGAACCAGGTGTTGCTTCCTGAGGCTGGCTGGCTCCCTTTCGGAGCTCCAAAGGAGGTGCCTGAACAGGCCTCGCCCATCAGATGCTCCAATCAGCCACATGCTCCCGTGGAGCCCCATTCCTCCACGGCGATCGCTGTCCCGTCCGAACCGTCAGCTGCAAAATTTAAACCGCCAGCTCCTTATGGAGCCTCCACGGCGGCAGCTGCACAAGCTGTGCCAGCTTCTCCGGGCTCGCTGCCCCTATTTTCGGAGCAGCAGCCCATTCCTGCAACAAAAAAACCCCTTACCTGCTGGAGCAGTTTCAAACTGCTCCGATTCTCACGCCGTGCGTCGACGTATTGATGCGCATGCAGGCTGGCGGGCTCTTCACGTAGTCACGCACGTGACTTTGATATAAAATGAGCTTCGTGTTTTAGACTATTTGCATTTATACACACTGCCATATTTCACAAGATAGGAAGACCAAGCCACTGAGGTATGACATGTGATCATGAGAGCTATAAAATATAGTACAAATATCTGCAAAAAAATGCAGAAAGGGGAATCAATTATTTAATGGCATAAGCATATTCAGAAATTTAACATGCACAACTTAAAATCATTTTAGAAGCTAATGTTAAATGAAAGGAGGGGTTACTGTGGATGAAAACTGCACAAGAACAAGTATCCCATGGTGGAACTGATAAATATTTGTTCACTTTCTGCAAGTGACGTTCAGGATTTACAATGTAACCTTTGCACAGTTACTCAAAAATTGTCATGTAATCTTCATATTTCTTCATGGGTTGTTTAAAGGCAAATAGTTGTTTCAATGAATACCAGTAGCTTCCGGCTTGCTTGGCAGCAGACTATATTCTCAGCAAAACAGCTGAAGCAGTTGTCTCTCTTTTACTCTCGTCCCCTTAGTTAAATACTCTCTTCACAAATGGAGACTCAGAAAGGACAATTCTGTTTATCTATTTTAGCTTTTATCTTTGAATGTACAGAAACAAGCTCAACGAACGGTTGTGACAAAACTATAATTGACTTTACTTTTTTTTCACCTCCAAAATTAACGTTGCATGACTTTGGCAGCTAGCTATCAGCACACAGAGAGATTTTGGGATAGAAATTGTTCCTCGGTCACAAGAGCTAAGCACACATTATACTAACATATAGACGTCGAACTTCATTTCCAAAATTCAGTGTCACTGAACTCAAGAGAATCAAATTCTATAATGGAATGTAACATACAGCTACCACGATATCATGAATCTAGTGAAACGAGACCAAGGATGAACTTTACTCCTCAGGAAACTATAGAATAAACAACCAATTGGTCAGTTAGTGTGACAAAGTACATTTGTTGCAGATTAGTTCGTGGAACAGGATCAGAGCTGCCATTAGGAAAATGTCTAGCCAACCACTCATTCCTAGCAAGTGCTCTAGTGAAGCAACTACTTGTTAGTAGAGTTA
Source organism: Raja brachyura (assembly GCA_963514005.1). The sequence continues at coordinate 58,887,914 of OY740785.1, forward strand.
TGCTGAGGAGGAGGATTACATGATCAAGTAAAGATATGATTTGTCCATAACAATTTGAATTAATTTTGTTCAGCTAAAAAGGCAGTGAAGTATTTCTGGGAGGAAGTACAAGAAATATGTTCATGAATAAATTATAGAATTTGATTCTCTTGAGTTCAGTGACACTGAATTTTGGAAATGAAGTTTGACGCCTATATGTTCATGAATAAATAAATTACAGAAAAATATTTTCTTGAAGATGAAAAAGATCACTAACATAAAATCCTAATCCTTAAAATTGCTACTTGTTATACAGACATTTTATCTTAATACGCTACAGTACCACTCAGCAGCTAATGCAAAGAGTAAAAGCCACCAACATAATCAAGGACCATTCTCACCCTGGTTATGCTTCTCCCCTCTCCATCAGGCAAAAGGTACATAATTTTGAAAATGTATACCTCCAAATTCAGGGACAGTTTCTTCCCAGCTGTTGTCAGGCAACTGAACCATCCTTTCACCAGCTAGAGTATGGTCCAGACTTCCCATCAACCTCCTTAGACACCTTTGCACTGTGTTTAATTGGACTTTATCAGACTTTATCTTGCACCTAATGTTGTACCCTTTATCTTTATCTGTACACTGTGGATGGCTTGATTGTAATCATGTATAGGCTTTTATTTGACTGGATAGCATGCAACAAAAAGGCTTTCATTGTACTTTGGTACACGTGACACTAATAAACTAAACTAAGCTAAACTAAAACTAAACTAAACTAATCAGGTCTGGAGCTAGGTGGTCCTGACAAATTACAAATTGGGTATTAGTAAGATATTAATGGAGGGTAAGTGGGTAAATGTTGTGATCACTATTGTTGGTAGCTTCCAAAGAGTTGAAGCTCCAGATTTAACATATTGCAAGTAATCCAAATTGCAAGAACCCATATTGCTGGTTGTCTTAGAAACAACTGGTATTTGAGAAAATAAGGAATATCAATAACAAGCTCATGCAAGGCAAAGTGGAAAGCAGAATACCAATAAATATTGCTGTGGTGGTAAAAAAAATCCTTTCCTTATAAACAAGGATCTCACAAACATGAAAAGCACTCCAGGTTTCTTGTTTTAACAGCTCTGGAATTACATTTAAAATGCTAAGACTTCTGCAAATGTCTTCATGTAATGTACACAGGCTTGGTAACACCACATCAACCTCAGATTGATTTTATTTATCATAACACGTTTGTGGCTCAATTGGAATTTCCATGAATCATTTGACAACATTTAACATATTTGTCCAGACTGAAATAAACTTTAGTTAAAATTTATGAATGCAAAGGAAAGATGAGAAGCACTGTGCAAGTTGGCATGCAATTACTAAATTGCCCAAGGAAAAATCATGTGAAAAATTAACTGACATGCACTTTTTCAGAATCACTGGTGGTTGAAATTGTCAAAGGATAGCTGCACATCATGATAGAATCGTTAACAATAATCACCACATGCTCGCAATGTTATCATTAAATTGGGTTTGTAAAATGGGCTTTAAACTAAAGTTATCTTAGGATAATTATTAATAGGATAATATCCTATTATCTTAGGATATTCATTGAAGGTGCCTTTCCATTTTTAAGATACCACACGATAACGTTCTTTTTACTAAGAGTGCATAAATTTGAGCAGTGATGTGCCACAGATTCCCAGGAGTCAGTGGAGAAGTCATATATAACAGCCTTCATATTACATCTCAGCATTATCTATGTATTACCTATTTATTCCTTCTCTTTTTAAAATGTCATTATTTTACATTCTATATCAGTGCATTTCAATCCTCTCTGCTCTAATTTTGTTGGAGCATTAATTGCTCTATTTTTTATATGTCAATAAAAATTGACCTATTTTACAATAAATCAAAAACATTTATTTGCCATTTACTTCCTACCTCTACCAAAAGAGAGCAGAGTCTTTATCTCCATGAACAATCACACTACATATGGAACATAACAGCAACATGCAATCAAGTTATAATTTGCCTTAAATGTAAAATTCAAATAAATATATAGCAAGGAAAGAAAGACTAGTATTCAAATGTGTGCCATCTAACATCAAGATCAGGCACTGCACGGGGCTGGGGTGGGTATTGGGGGGAAGGGGTGATTAGTGTGGTTTCTAGGTGAGACCAATAAGTGGCATTTCTGAGTACAGGGAAGATATTGTCTTAAGTCAGTAGGAGTAGAGTCCAAGATGGTAGAGTGTGGTGTCTATGGATAATGGAAGCAATTAAGAGTTTTGGTTTGTGTGGTGGGAGAAGCCAGTCCTTGGCTGGAGGTCAACAAGAGGCTTGTAGTACAGGATTTCCAATTCAGCTCTCTACTAAAGCATGGTTATCTAGGCAGTGACCCAAATGATGATCTTTTGACTTTCGACTTTAGAAATACATTGTGGAAACAGGCTCTTCAGCCCACCAAGCCCCACCGACCAACAATCATCCAGTACACTAGCATTTTCCTACACGCTAGCAACAGTTCACAATTTACGGAAGTCAATTAACCTACAAACCTTTACATTTTGGAATGTGGGAGGAAACCAGAGCACACGGAGAGAGCCCACAAAGTCACAGGGTGAACGTTCTAACTCGGCACAGACAGCACCTGTAGTCAGGATCTGTAAAACAGCAACACCGCAGTGCATCTGTGCCGCCCCCTATCATGAGGAGATAAGATCCCCCTAACATGACACAAAAAAGAGTCATGCATCGAGAATTATATCATCCAGTGTGTGATCAACATGTAAATCATGTCAGGAGAATAAGGCTGACTCATGATGGAAGCATTCAATGGAAATTCTAAAATGGTGCAAAATAAACCAGAAATGTTTCTTATCACATTTCACATCAGGAACCAATGATCTATCATGAAGTAAAATAATGATTTTACTCTTTTATGCTTTTTGGAATAAATTTATATAAGACTGCATTATTCCAAAGTCATGATGTGTAAGACCTTTGAAATCTCAGGAATGCACTCTCTTTCCCTTCCCCTGTTTATTTATCCTCTGTTGTTTCCTGTAAGATAAACCATACATTGTTCAAGTCAGCCCTCATTTCCGAAATGTCTGCCAATTCCATTTAATGATGAGCTAATATGAGATCAGCCTTGGTTAAATTTGGTTTAACATTTTCTTCTAATCTCCACAAGAGATTTCTGGATCTCTTCACTGGATTAGTTGAAGCACTGTTTTATACTTGGCTGCATCTGGAGATATATTTTCCACGTTACATTTTTTCTCTTTTTTTCTTTTTTTATCAATCCATTCAATATATTTATTGCTGAACTAAATCTTCATTAAGCATTTTGGGCAACCTAGCCGATACACATAGACCTGCCAAAAACAAACTATTAAAATTTCAGATTACTTGAGAAAGACATAAAAAATACCATTTGACATATTCAAAAATATTTTGAGATGAACACTTTCAATGGAAGTCTGTGCTGTTATCTTTACTCTGTTTAAGTGCGCTTTGATCATATTGGGTCAAGTTATATGCTTCAGTCTCAGAAATGGGACTTAAATCTTCTGAATCAGATGAGAGAATGTCACCAGGAAACTACAGATGAACATTACAGGATCCAGGGGCATGTTATCAATCTCAGTTTAGGCACCACAACCATAAAATATGCACTGATTCTGCCAACAGACACAAAAAGTTGTGCTCTGGCAAAGTAAATAATTTACTGACTAAAATAAAATTGTTGGATATAACATCATGTTTAAAAACAAAACATTTAATTAATCTAAATTATATCAACGTTCTTAGGACATTTCTGAACCAATTATAAAATGCTGCTGCAGTAACCAACAATAAAAGGCTTTCCTGTTTTTTTTTGCCAAAATATGTTCTGCTCAGGCAGCCAGTGTGCAGGTTGTTTGGTCTACTTCAGCATATATTTGCTAATTATGGTCCAGGAATGCATTTGTTTTTTTGTAATGTTAAAATTATTTTTCTAATCTTGTAGGACTACTTAAAAAAGTTCAGGCAATGAAAAGAAGGTCGGACAATAAGCAGTGTACCAACGTGACTGAACTGAGTGCAAGTTACTGACGGCCCCTATTCATGTCACAAGTGAAATGATATTGGATTTGAGTAAATCTTATAAGGCAGTCGTCAGGATATCACTTTTTGAAAATCGACTCTTATTTAATACTAAAAAGGTCCCTGAGGGAAATTGGGAACAATACTCATCTATAGTCTACAAGGAAGAAATGTGGCAGTCAGAAGAATAGCCTAAAAAAAATAAATTCAATGCATCCCTCATGATCACTTTACCCCACCTTGCTGCAACAGAACAGGCAGATTGCTGAGTTCTTGTGGCAGGAAGCTTTTTAGGAGCCTGCTCAATACAAGCCACATTCATTAGTGACATTTTGAATAAATGTCTATGTTGCAGCATAGATTAATTGACGCAAATTATCAGGAGCTACCGTAAATGTCTACGTGCTGTTAAAGTTAATAATCAAAAAGCTTTCCCTTCCAGGTCATTCCTTCTGCTCCCAAGTTCTATCGGGCAGAAGATACGGAACCTTGAATGCACACACCACCAAGGAACAAAGACTTAAGGGCCTGTCCCACTTGCATGCGATTGCATGTTTTTGGAGCGACCAAACGGACGAGGAGTTCGCGCTAAGTTTGCAGTAAGTGCCCGGTAAGTACGCTCTAAGTACGCGCTACGTTCGCACGTGACGTACTTCGCGTCATATCAATCAGCTGGGCAGGAGGCGGGCCGACCGAATTTGAGCGTCGCACAGCGTCGGGCAGTGACGTTAACGCGCAACGCCACGCCGGGCGGTGACGTCATCGCGCAATGCCATGCGCAAGGTGTACGCCGTCAAGACGCTGCTTACAATGTCAAGACAGTGCATATGCTGTCAAGATGCTGCCTACGCCTTCAATGCGCCTGCGGGCTGACAGGCGGTTGGCGCGCGGAATTTTCGGACAGTGTCAGTGTTTTGGAACCCCGCGTGATGTTGGAACCAGCCCTGCATAACTCCATACGCCTCCGTGCTCCGAAGTGGGACCGGCCCCGTGCAGCCCGTACGCCAAAAGCGACCACGTTTGGTCGCGCCAGACGCATGCAATCGCATGCAAGTGGGACAGGCCCTTTAGGAACAGGTTTAATGTTATCATATGTTTCAAGGTACAGTGAAAAGCTTTGCTATCCAAACAGAGCAGATAATATCTCTATACTTATAAAACTCTGATCTTGTTTCTTTATTTGTGTGCGTGTGTTTGTGTGTAATCACATTATTGCGAAAAAAGGATGCGCTAATGTTAAAATTTTTATATATTCCAGTAGAGATTTTACCCCTTGTCTCCAAAATCGCCTTATCTGAAAATGTCATGCTTTATTTCTCGAGTTATTAATGAAAATGTTCAAAAATCTGAAAAAACATTGAAATGAAAAACAGCTGTCTGTGATGATGTCACAATGGATCTGCGCGCTGTGTTCCACGTGCTATGAGTGAAGAACAAGCTTTCGGGTCCATCTCAGGTCAGGTCCATCTCGGGTTGGGTTCCTCTCCCCCCTCCTCCTCCTCCTCCTCTCCGCCCCTCCCTCCTCTCCCCCCTCTCCCCCCTCCTCCTCTCTCCCCTCCTCCTCTTCCCCATCCTCCTCTTCCCTCCTGCTCTCCCCCCTCCTCTCCCTTCCCCTGGCCTCTCTCCTCTCTCCCCTCCTCCCCCCCACCTCTCCCCCTCTCACTCCCCCTCTCCCCCCTTCTCTCTCCCCCTCTCTCCCCCACCCCCCTTTCTCTCTCCCTTCTCATCTCCCCTCCTCTCCCCCCTATTCTCTCCTCCCCTAGCCTCTCTCCTTTCTCCCCCCCTCTATCCCCCCTTTCTCCCTCCCCCCTCTCTCCCCCCCTCTCTCCCCCCCCTCTCTCCCCCCCTCTCCCCCCCCTCTCCCCCCCCTCCCCCCCTCTCCTCTCCCCCCCCCTCTCCTCTCCCCCCCCCTCCCCCCCACTCCCTCCCCCAGGTACAATAGATGGAGCAAAAGGAATGATACAAATTGCAGATAAAAGTTGTCAGCATTCTGGCACAACAGTTCCAGAGACAGAGTCCATTGCCCGCAATGAGGTAGAGGAGAATCAGACAGTATCTAGCGTACGGAAAGACCGCTCAGAAGCCTGATAACAGGGGGGGATGAAGCTGTTCCTGGGTTTGGTATCAGTGCTTTCAAGCTCCTATATCTTCTGCCCGATGGGAGCTGGGAGAAGAAGGAATGACCCAGATGGGAAAGGCTTATGATTATGTTGGCTACTTTCCTGAGCCAACGATAAATGTAGACAGTCATTGGTGGAGAGCCTGATCTGCATGATGGACTGGGCTATATCCGCAACTCCAGTAGCAATTTCTTGGGCAGAGCTGTTCCCAAACCAAGCTGGTGCATCTGTAGAAGTATGTAAGAGTCATTGAGACATGCTGAATTTCTCAACTTCTTGAGAAAGTAGAGGCATTGATATGGCTTTTTCGCTGTCACTTCAATGTGGTTGGTCCACGACAGATCGTTGGTAGTATTTACGCCAAGGAACTTGATGCTCTCAACCATTTCCACTTTGGCACAATTGATGTTGATTAGGGCACGTATTCCTGAAGTCAATAACAAGCTCCTTTGTCTTGCTGACATTGAGGAGGAGACTATTGTTCTGAACCATGTTACTATGTTCCCAATCTCCTTCTTGTACACAATCACATCATTGTTCGTGGTCTGGCCCACCACAGTGGTATTAATTGCAAATTTATAGATGGAGTCCGAGCCAAATTTGGTCGTAGAGTTGTGAGTGTATAGGTAGTAAGTATAGGTAGTAAGTAAGGCAGAGCAAGGGCGGATCTGCAGGGTATCAAGGAGACACGAGTGAGGGCCTTATCTAAGATGGGAGTGGGGAACCTCCGTTCCCTAAAGAATGAGGACATCTCGGATGTTCTAGTATGGGACACCTCATCTTGGGCGCAGATGCGGCATAGACAGAGGAATTGAGACAGGGTAGAGTCTTTGCAGGAAGCAGGTTGGGAAGAAGTGTAGTCCAGTTAGTTGTGGGAGTCAGTGGGTTTGTGATAGACGTCAGTCAATAGTCTATTTCTTGTGATGGATAATGTGAGATCAATAAAGGGGAGGGTGGTGTCGGGGATGGTCCAAGTAAATTTGAGTGCATGATGAAAATTGGTGGTGATGTTGATGAAGTCCATGTGTTCTGCATGGGAGGTGCAAAGGTGGCACCGATGCAGTCATCAATGTCACAGGGATAGGGTCAGGAACAGAATCTACCAGCCTAGCTTGCCATTGGCAGTCATGGGGTCATTTGCAACGTGGGAGAAAGAATATTTGAATATTAAGCTATCTTTATTTTAAGGTGATACGGATAGATCACTATCACACGTTTGGTAAGGATCTTGGCTTAAGAAATTGATCTTGTGACAACATGAGGATTACGATTATATGGTACTGATGTAGACAATTTACTGTGACCTTCATGGAAAAATTCTGTTGATACATTAGTCAGACACTAAGACTATACACCCCTCTTAGGTATATTCATCAGTACTCTGATTGTGCATCACAATTTCCACAACAGACTTACACACCATGGAATATTCTGTATATAGATTTTGGAAGAGACTGGCACTTCCAAAAATATATTGAGTTTATGATCACCATAGCAACGGAAAGATGACATGGTGACATAAATAGATGAGCAGCACCAAGCATTATTTTTGTTTTCCACTTGTGGGTTCCCTATTCCGGTCTCCTGTCACTCAGCTTCTGCCGGAGCCAGGAAAGTCCAATTGTGGGTCCACAGACTACCCCATGTCAAGCAACCCCACACTCATGACAACATCAGTTGGCTACTGTTGCGTTCATGCAGCGATGGGCAAACATAATTTTTTCCTCCATTTTGAAATAAAACATTGCCGTGTCCAGAATGTTGTACGTAATACCTTGACTGTGAGTTCTCAGCAAGTAAAGGCTAGTTTGAATATAGAAATTATACTGAAAAATGACTGAATCTGTCATTCTAGGTATAGCATCAGGCTCCACTAGTAGAAACTATGAAAAAATATTGGAATTTTTTTATGAATAGTGAATGTTAACTGAAGTTCATACAGTTTTAAAGAAAACAAGAGTTATGACTTGAGCCTTTAGGTTGAGATACTGTGCATTGACAAAATTTGCACAAAATACATTTTTGTAAAGATATGAATTATTATCTTGTTGTCGTCAACAAAACTGACCAATTTATTCTTCTCTGTTGCTAACTTGTTTCCCAGCTTCAAATTACCATTCGCAATGTCCATATCTATAGACAGTCCCTAAGCCAAGTAAAATGAAGTGCTTGTTATTCAACAAGATGATATTTGAAGAGACCAACATTCAGTCGTCTGGCCAAACACAAGATGCTAAAAAGCAAACAAGTTCTCAAATATTGTGGTACATTTACAGTGAGCATAAGAGGTGCATGTCTGTGGAAAGTTTTAGGTTTTCAAATTCCATGAGAAGGTAGTTTTAAGGGTATTCTGATTATTCTGATTATAAATAACATTTGATAGGAAAAATTAAATTATAACTGACTCATATTAATGGGGAATATGATTGAATGGAAAATGGAGAAGCCTTTATTCAATAGTGATTTAACCTTGCAAATATTTTTATCACGCACCACAACTGAATAACCTATGGCGATTCTTCATTACTTAATACTGTAGCAATTTATCCAACAACAAAAAAAAATGGTCCCAATATTTTTTGAACATTGTTATATATAAATTTAGGATTTCCAGAAATGTTGGCAAATGTTATGCCTCCAGTACACAATCTTACACTGAGTGAACACTGGAGTAAATCTTAATTATCCTGTCCTGCAATCTTTTTCTTTTAAGGTGCCTTTTTTCATATACAGTAAAGTCTGAAATCTGTTGATCATTTCTGCAAATCAGATATAAATTTTACTCCTATCCTCCTTAAAATATGTATGCATTTAATGGCTGTGAATCATCTTCGTGTTTTAACTGTGCAACTCATTTATCCAATACAACAATATAAATCAATTTAAACAAATGAATTTTAAGTCTCCTTATTCTTGTCTTTTGAATTATGGACTACAAAATTAGAGGAACTTGTAGATTATTTTGAGTAATGAAAGCCATCAGGTAGCTGGATTTAATGGTGCCTAGCAAATTGGCATAATATTATGTATTTAGCTCCAATAAAGGCTGGAATGGCAGATTAAACTGGATCAAAAATTGAAATGAGGAACGCTGGTTGCAGTAGGGGGCCATGTTCAAGATCCTTGGAGTTAATGTGTGATCACATTTAAAAATTGCAAAAAGTACAAATTAATTGCATTTTAATAAACAAGTCACAGAATACCACTAGTATGCATAGAAATAAATTAAAATTTACAAAGGGGGGTTACAAAGACTGATTTGCAAAAAAAACACAATGTAAGTGCAAAATAGCAGCAAGAACACTAAATTGGAGCAAGTAAGGGAAAAATGCTCAAAGGAAGAATAATATAAGAAAACATACATCAGAAGTGTGATGCTGATCTTCTGAGACTCGTGTGGTCATTTTATTAACAATGGTCAAAAATTGGCATAGGTACCTGACAAGTACTTAATCTTTAACTGAAAACTATAGTAGAGGATCAAAATGAAATCAAAGTAATTGCATTGGATGAAAAGAAATGTTCAAATAAGAAGCAAAATTCAAGTACAACATCTAACACAAAATGAGAAAGGGTTAGAAATTATATTCCAGAACTCTTTGGAGTATGAAGGTGCCTCTGAAAACAAGGGGATTTTTTTTTTTAAATAGCATGACCTTTGGGGAAGTTTTGGTATTTATCAGGATGAAATTACCCATTGCTAGTTTAACAGCAAATGGAAGTAACTAGTATTAATTTTAAGACCTGAAAACACTGGACTTTAGGATTAATGGACGGAAAGACTAGTTGGTCTGGGAATCTTATCCCACTGTCATGATTAACCTGATAACCACTTTCTCATTCCATCGCCAGCCCACTGCCACATCTCTTGGGAGAGGCAAAACCAAAAACGTGACTTCTTTAAGGTGGTCTAAAAAATTGCAGCTGGTCAATATTTAGTGTACTTGAACTTTAACAAAAGCTTGGGCAAGACATAACATTAAAAATACTAAAAATAATTAGTGAGAGAAAAACAAACCGGATTTCTGATTATCTGGAAGGGTTTGACAATTGTTTGACAGGGTGGCTAGTGGAAGTAGGTGGAGTGACCCCCTAAGTACAGTTAAAGATCCGGATCTAATCTCTATGTACATTAACCATGCAAATGTCAAGGAAGTTAAACAAAAATGTGCAGCCCCTATTAAAATAGAGCTAAGAATCCAGATGATCAAAGAATGCTTCAAAGGGGTAAATTAGATGAGGAATATACTGTGAGAGATGTTCGGTGCACAGCTTCAGAGAGAATGGTCGTATTTGGTACATTTATGATCTCTGCAATGCTGTCCAGTACTTTTCATCTGGACACCCACTGTTGCAAATTCCTCTATGATGCCAACAGCAGAATAGAATAGAATAGAATAGTTTCTTTATTGTCATTGTAACATGAACCATGTACAACGAAATTTAAAAATGTCAACCAGTCAGTGCAACATCAGGACAGTCCTTATGGGAAATCCATCACATGTTCAACATCAGGTGCTTAGGGATAGAGGGATGAGGCTTAAAAGTCTAACATCTTCAAATTAGTCACCACTGCCTTGTCTCAGAGGGTGGCGAATCTCTGGAATTCTCCACTCGGAAGGATGTGGAAGTGAGATCATTGGAGATCATTGGAGATATTTAAAGAGGAGGTAGGTCTGTGTTTGAAAGATGAGTGAATTCAGAGGTATGGAAATCTGGCACAGAAGAGGATCTGAGGCCGGAGACAGATCAGTCACGATTGTACTGAATGACAGCGCAGACTTAAAGAGCCAGTTGCCTTTCCTGTTTATGTTTTCTTGTGTTCTTAAAAGACTTGTGGAAGAAATTATAATATCATAAAATAAACTGCAGGCGTCAGTGGTTAAAATATGGATCAAACAAAGTTCTCGCAAGTCATGTAATGGATGTGTAAAGTTGCTGCAGGTTATTTACTTGCTGAAGAAATATAGGGATGTGGGTCCATTCATGGAGTCCTGTAAACCTACATTCATTACAGAAGAACGCAAAAGCAGGATACTTGATGCTGAACAGAGGATATGTACAGATGAACCACAGGAGCCATTACTGGCCTCATGATGAGCATTGTTAAGAATGTTGCTAAAACTGGATTTATTCTGAAAATGCACACAAATTAATTCTTCGGTGTCTTAACAAGATAATAATTGTAATTCTTGAAAAATTCACCCATATTGCCAAAATGACAATATTCTAAACAACATACCTATTCAGATATAATTTTTATAAAGAAACCAACTGACCACTTCAGAAGATCACTAAGAGAAGTCACTATCTTGGCTGGCCAATAAGTGCCAACTCTCTTAATAGCTCTGCTAAACAGTCTCAATATCTTTGGTGACCAAAATAGCTTTAGAACACATTTCAATCATATTGATTCTCTTATTAATTTCAAGATACTGTATGCCATGTTAAAGACACTTGCAGAGACAAAGATATTGCAAGGCATCATTTAGAAGTCGACTTGTTTTGGTATAACTGATGTGATGTTTGGCCAGAATCTAATCTATCTGTGCGACAAGTCATGAGGAAATGAGGAATATAAAGCAAGCAGGATAGAACTCAAGCAGGTGATTAGACAGGCCATAAAAGGCTGTGAAGTGTTATTGATGAATCGGATTAAGGAGAATCCAAAGGCTTTTTGCACATATGTTAAAAACAAGAGGGTGACCAGGAAGATGGTAGAACTGCTCAGGATAAAGGAGGGTCCTATGCTAGGAGTTGGAAAATGTAGGTGAGGTGCTAAACAAGTATTTTGCTATCTAACTCTCTCTTGAATGCATCCAGAGAATTGGCCTCCACTGCCTTCTGAGGCAGATAATTCTACAGATTCACAACCCTCTGTGTGAAAAAGTGTTTACTCCTTTCAGTTCTAAATGGCTTACCCCTTATTCTTAAACTGTGGCCCCTGGTTCTGGACTCCCCCAACATCGGGAAGATGTTTCCTGCCTCTCGTGTGTCTAAACCCTTAATAATCTTATACGTTTCAATAAGATCCCCTCTCATCCTTCTAAATTCCAGAATACAAGCTCCATCCTATCATCATATGACAGTCCCGCCATCCTGGGAATTAACCTTGTGTGAGCAACAAAATTACAAAACTTCTGGAGGGGAATATTTGATATATTTTCTAAAATACTTAAAATAAAATAGTAAGATTAAACAAGAACTTACCAGTTTGAAGTTTGATCTTTATTTTATGAGGTGTTACAATGAGGGATTACGTGAAGAAGCCCCGCCAGAGTGCCTGTGCGTCATACTTCAAAGCAGCGAGATGAAATCACAGTAACTACAGTCAAAGTGATATTATAAGACTCTGAAGACTAGAACCACCAGATGATCTTTGCAATTATGAGGGTCGGGAGCGGAGGGCACTTAATCCCTCATCGTAACTCCTCATAAAATAAAGATCAAACTTTAAACTGGTAAGTTCTCATTTAATCTTACTATTTTACATCGGAGTCACGTGAGTGACTATGTGAAGATTTCAAAGCTCTGTAATTTCATGCCGTAGATACAGTGCCATACGACACACTGCCTTGGTTGACACAGGATAAACAAATAATGTATTGAACATTGTTTAAATTATACACTTAACGTCTTAAACAATAAAAGAACACTAAGAACCCCTCTTTCGCAGAGGAAATTACAAAGGAGAACTCAAACAGAACCCAAAACAGCATGCACAAATCTTTGCATTGCGAGGACAGGTTTATCATAAATCGCGAAAAAGGTTCCTTCACTGGACCATCCTGCAGTGAGGATTTGGTCTAATGGCACGTCCTGTACCTTTGCTGCGTACGTTGACAGTGGAGTGATTTAAACACAACAGTGACAACTCCAACATAATGCAAACCTGTTTCGGCCATCTAGAAATAGTTTGTACTGACACCTTTGTATGAGGTCTTGATGACCTTGATATATTGGCTCAGGTGCGTAACTACACATAGTCTTAGGTCAATGGGTATATTTTAAGCTTATTTTGGTTCCAGCCATCCCTGGCCTGCTCTGTTTGATAAATCATATAAATAAAATGTAATATTATCTACGGAAGAATGCATGCTGTTCAGTCGTAACTTTTGCAATATCTGGACCCATTGCTCTGCCACTAGCACCATGAACATGACCATTTTGAGCGTTAGTTTTCCAACATCTCAACCAACATGTGGAGGAACCAACGAGAGAGCAGGTATTGAGTAATGAGGAAGGGTTAGTTAGCAGTCTTGTTGTGCGTGGCCCCTTGGGCAAGAGTGGCCATAATATGGTTGAGTTCTTCATTAGGATGGAGAGTGACAAAATTAAGTCAGAAACAAGGGTATTGAACTTGAACAAAGGTAACTTTGAGGGTATGAGATGTGAATTGGCCAAGATAGACTGGCAGGTGATTCTTAAAGGGTTGACAGTGGATGTGCAATGGAAGGTATTTAAAGACTGCATGGATGAAGTACAAAAATTGTTCATACCAGTTTGGCAAAAGAATAAATCGGGGAAGGTGGTGCATCCATGGATAACAAGGGAAATCAGGGATAGTATAAAAACAAAAGATGAGGCATACAAATTGGCCAGAAAAAGCAGCCTACCGGAGGACTGGGAGAAATTCAGAATCCAGCAGAGGAGGACAAAGGGCTTAATTAGGAAAGGGAAAATAGATTATGAAAGGAAACTGGCAGGGAACATAAAAACTGAATGCAAAAGTTTTTATAGATATGTGATGAGAAAGAGACTAGTTAAAACAAATGTTGGTCCCTTGCAGTCAGAAACAGGTGAATTGATCATGGGGAACAAGGACATGGCAGACCAATTGAATAACTACTTTGGTTCTGTCTTCACTAAGGAAGAAATAAATAATCTGCCGGAAATAGCAGTGGAACGGGGGTCAAATAAGATGGAGGAACTGAGTGAAATCCAGGTTAGCCGGGAGGTGGTGTTGGGTAAATTGAACGGATTGAAGGCCGATAAATCCCCAGGGCCAGATAGTCTGCATCCCAGAGTACTCAAGAAGGTAGCCACAGAAATAGTGGATGCATTAGTGATAATTTTTCAAAATTCCTTAGATTCTGGAATAGTTCCTGAGGATTGGAAGGTAGCTAATGTAATCCCACTTTTTAAAAAAGGAGGGAGATAGAAAGCGGGGAATTACAGACCAGTTAGTCCAACATCGGTAGTGGGGAAACTGCTAGAGTCAGTTATTAAAGATGGGATAGCAGCGCATTTGTAAAGTGGTGAAATCATTGGACAAAGTCAGCATGGATTTACGAAAGGTAAATCATGTCTGACAAATCTGATAGAATTTTTCGAGGATGTAACTAGTAGAGTGGATAAAGGAGAACCAGTGGATGTGTTATATCTAGACTTTCAGAAGGCTTTCGACAAGGTCCTGCATAAGAGATTAGCATACAAACTTAAAGCACACGGTATTGGGGGTTCAGTATTGATGTGGATAGAGAACTGGCTAGCAGACAGGAGGCAAAGGGTAGGAGTAAACGGGTCCTTTTCAGAATGGCAGGCAGTGACTAGTGGGGTACCGCAAGGCTCAGTGCTGGGACCCCAGCTATTTACAATATATATAAATGATTTGGACGAGGGAATTCAATGCAACATCTCCAAATTTGCAGATGACACCAAGCTGGGGGGTATAGTTAGGTGTGAGGAGGATGCTTGGAGGCTGCAGGGTGATTTGGATAGGCTGAGTGAATGGGCAGATGCATGGCAGATGCAGTATAATGTGGATAAATGTGAGGTTATCCACTTTGGTGGCAAAAACATGAGGGTAGTCTATTATCTGAATGGTGGCAGATTAGGAAAAGGGGAGATGCAACGAGACCTGGGTGTCATGGTACACCAGTCATTGAAAGTAGGCATGCAGGTACAGCAGGCAGTGAAGGAAGCAAATGGTATGTTAGCATTCATAGCGAAAGGATTTGAGTATAGGAGCAGGGAGGTTCTACTGCAGTTGTACAGGGTTTTGGTGAGGCCACACCTGGAGTATTGCGTACAGTTTTGGTCTCCAAATCTGAGGAAAGACATTTTTGCCATAGAGGGGGTACAGAGAAGATTCACCAGACTGATTCCTGGGATGTCAGGACTTTCATATGAGGAAAGACTGGATAGACTCAGCTTGTACTCGCTGGAATTTAGAAGATTGAGGGCGGATCTTATAGAAACTTACAAAATTCTTAAGGGGTTGGACAAGCTAGATGCTGGAAGATTGTTCCCGATGTTGGGGGAGTCCAGAACAAGGGGTCACAGTCTAAGGATAAGGGGGAATTCCTTTAGGACCGAGATGAGGAAAACATTCTTTACACAGAGAGTGGTGAGTCTCTGGAATTCTCTGCCACAGAAGGTAGTTGAGGCCACTTCATTGGCTATATTTAAGAGGGTGTTAGATGTGGCACTTGTGGCTAAAGGGATCAGGGGGTATGGAGAGAAGGCAGGTATGGGATACTGAGTTGGATGATCAGCCATGATCACATTGAATGGCGGTGCAGGCTCAAAGGGCAGAATGGCCTACTCCTGCACCTATTTTTCTATGTTTCTATGTTAACTTCTGGAAAGGCAGAAATGTAATTGGAGCCCATTGCCAAAGCAGTGTGAGAAGTATACCCACATCCCAGACTTCCAAATATCTATGTCTGGGAGGGTTTTGTTAAAATACCTCTTGTGAATCGGGCCACCAATAGATGAGATCCGACAGAGTGTTGTCCGGACTCTTGCCTTAAAATAGGAGGACAAAGCACTTTGAGCACTATAAATGGCACTGTAGGTTAACCGCTCGTCAAAAATGCAATGTAGCAAGGAACTCCAATACATCCGGTATGCCTGCAACATTATAAGATATATTTGACTATAAACAGAACATCTCCCATTTCTTAATATGAGATACATATCGTTTTTTAGTACTATCTCTCCAGGCCACCGTAATCACATCGACGGTTCTACTTGATAGTACGAGTCTCTGGAACAGTCTGGTCAAAAGATACAAATCAATAGATTAATACGCTCATGTAAAGGGGAACTCTCCTCCTGTCCCAGGGTGAACCAACAATTTGCTGCATTTGGGGATAATCATGAATGGCTGTGTCATCAGTCTCCGAACCAATGCGAACCATGCCTGGGTGGACCAGTTAGGAACTACCAAACGCCTAAGCATAGTCACGTTCTATTTTGGTGAGACATTGACTCATGAGGCAGAATGGGGAAAAAGCATAAGAACGTACGTCCCCAACATAGCGAGAATGCATCCTCCGCTACTGCCCCTGGATCTGGTTCCCAAGACGTATTAGGTAACTGGCGATTTAACCCGGATGCAACAGATCTATGTCTGGCAATCCATACCGGCTGACAATCATTTTGAAACGTTTGGATTCATCATCCATTCTGTGTCGTCATTGAATTTATGTGACCTGGTGTCTGCCACTTTCACATTATCTCTATCTCTTAGGTAGATATCTGAGACCCCAGATGTTTCTCGTAATGCACCAGTGCCAGATGAGGTTAGCCAGATTGTCACAGAATAATCACCTAATTCCACCCATGTGATTGATATGCAACAGTTGTGGTATTATTAATCTAAAGCTGCACATGCAAATCATGCTTTGTTGAGCAGAATGCTTTAGGCCATAGAATGCACCCAGCAATTCTATGTAGTTTACCCCATGCCTCTGCAGGATTAATGCCTCTTTCGCATTCCATCTGCCGCCACAGCTAGACTCGATATCAGTGGCTCCCCATCTCGAAGCGCTCACATCAGTTTGTAAACTAAAGGTTATTGAGTCAGAATGTCTCTAGTACATTGCGAGACATTAGTTACAGTTTTGGCCGTAGGCAAAGTACTGATATGGTAATTAAATCAATGATGAACCCCAAATAGCCAATCATTCTAAATGGTACTAATTTGGATTTAATTTGATGGGTGAGGAACCTAATCTCTCAACGAGTGTTTGGTAGCTGAATATTATGCATCTTTCAGATCTATGGTTGCCACATAACACCCTTTTGATACCAGTTGCAATACTGAATTTTTTCATTTTAAACCGTTTATACTGGACCTTAAGAGTTAAATCTGGTTAGGCCCTGAATGACTCGACTTCCATCATCGTTCTTTTGGCTGGGGAATATTGGACACAAATTGTTGAGGCTGATATGCCGTCCTTTCAATTACACCTTTTTTGGAATAAAATACCAATTTCATCATTCACCTGTAGAGTTAGTGGTATTGAAAACCCAATACCCGACTAGGTGTATTTTGTACGGGTGGATGTACTTCCGAGATACCTTATTCGAGACCCCCGGATACAGTCTAGTATGAATAGATCTGATGTTTATGCAGCACCATGTATCATAGAACAATTGCTACCTACCCCCGACCGGTGACTGATCTCTAGAGGATATATCCTGGATTTTCAATTACCCCTTGGGGTGGAAGATTGCAACCTTCACATGGTCTGCCCTGTTTCGACTAATGCAGTCAACTCGACGTGCACAAGCAGCAGATCAAATAGAACAAGTTGTCCAACAACTTTAGGCTGTGCACGCCACATGAAAGAAGAAGAAGAATTACCCCTTCCTGTTCTGAAAGGATATGTTTTTTGAGGTGGCATCCTGGTCTCAGGATGAGTTTTGATGAGGCCGATTGTTTTTGCCTCATCGTCCAGGTCTTTCCCTGGATATTAGAGGATCTACGCAAGGCTGTGAACCGTGGGTTGAGCGTAGGCTGGATGGTTATTCGTGAATAATTAATTCTAAAAAATGAGCATTACACAGCAGGGTCCATATCCTGCTGTGTTTAGATAGTAGTGCCCTTGTACCATTTGCCCAAACGCCATTGTTCCTGCTCCAACCAGTTTTTTAGGACTTCTGCAGCCTTAACTCATGCGCCCTCATGATGCGCTCCTTTAGAGCAATGCACAGTGAACAGGTCTTTGATATGTTTTGCGAAGTTTCCTCCATTATGGAGTCCTGGAACTGGTGAGAGGCCATATAATTAAATTGCTGGCCAGATTGCCATCCATGGCTTCACCAGTTCCCGCTGGCAAATTGCTGGCCACATCCGGCATACACGGAGCTTAGCTCATGTGCTTTGGTGTGTGCACATAAGCAGTGACACCAAACTTCAGGGTCAGATTCCTACTGCCCTGGCTTCTCCCAGCTCCTGCTCACGGGAGGTAACACGCAGCCCTAAACAAGGTGCTGCTGTTATGGGTCCCCATGCAGACTCATAGACATATTATCCTTCATATGTGTACAGCTCTTCTGTTTAATGGACCTCTGCTAGAGGTTGCTGCTGGAAGCTGCTGGGGACCCTGGGGTATAAACCCCGGCTGGAACACCTCCTGGTTGTTATCATTTCAGCTATGAGGTGTTCCACGTTGTCCAGACATCCCCAATGTTCATTTTTTGGAAGGGAAAAGTCTTTCTGACCTCACTCATCAGAGTTGACAGGCCTGGACAATTTATTCTTGGCTGCCTCTCGACAGGAGTGGCCACAGTGCTTTAAAGCACCGGAGTTGCTGCTGCTGGCTGCACTGCCGGTGGCTCTAAAGTCGGCGTCTCAAAAGCCGTTGTCATCCGCTGACCACAGCTACGAGTTCATCATGAGGAATTTCCCCTACTTTTGAGAACAGGCAAGGCTGGCAGAACTCCATCCGCCATAACCTCAGCCTTAACATTATGATGACCCTGGCAAGGGTAATTACTGGATGCTGGACCTGTCCAATGACGACGTGTTCATCGGCGGGACGACGGGTAAACTTCGCCGGCGGTTGGCCACATCCCTGAGCAAATTTTTCAAGAGGGGACTTCGCCTTTCGATGTCTGGACTGGGTTCCTTGCACCATTCGCACACCCTCTCAATTACTCCAGCGCCACCTCCAGTTTTTTGAACCAGGCTCCCAGTTATAGCTCGGGAGTTTGGAATAATTTCTGCATAGAATGTCATTTTCTTACATTAGTACAGCAGTCTAAGTGAAATAAAATCCCTTGGTGAGCATAGAATAATGCTCAGTGGTTGTGGATCCGGGGTGGAGCAGATGGCTAGTGGGGATATCTCTCACTCGTTGTTCAGGGGACATAGTGAACCCTTGCTCCGTCAGCTTGCTTCCCATCCTTATATCACATGCAGGCGGTGTAGCAGCAGAACGGACCCGGGATGCGTTCTCTCCGACCCCTATTCACCTCCCCATGCGGACTGGCCGCAGGTAGGTTTTACTCTATAGGCGACATACTCGCCTTATTTTCATTATTTTAATTTTTTCCCTTTAGGAAGTATCCCTGCTGGCTCCTGTAACCAGCCTTACGGGACCTAGTAAACCACAGCAAGTTTAAAACACTTACCTGCGGGTGGTTTACTTACCGCTGGTGGAGCTGCACGCTCCAGCCTGTTGGTGCGTCAAAAGTGTCGGACGTAATGACGCGCAGGCGCTCTGGCGGGGCTTCTTCACGTAGTCACTCACGTAACTCCGAAGTAAAATTGGACCCTGACATCACTTCTCACTTTTTCCCTTTCTTCTCTTTTTTTCTTCTTTCATTTTCAGGTTATAAGATTAAAAATGAAGCTGTACAATAATTGTATAAACTTAGATGCTGAATGTTTTATCTTTGTACAATTGCTTCTAATAAAAATGTAAAAAAAAACAAAAATGAAAAACATTGTGTGAGCTATGTCTGCCTTGTTGTCCGGTACAGTACATCAGTCTTTATTTCAGGCGACGACTGGCTCAACCCCCCAAATCTTTCTCTGCTACATCGATGGCTGCATTAGGTCTACCTTCATGGACTTTAACTTTACCATTAACTTTGACCCCGTCCCCAAACTCACCTTGAATATCTCGGACACCTCTCTCCCCTTTTCAATATCTTTGACTCCATCACAGGAGACAGACTATCGATGGACATCCATTACAAACAACTATTTGGACTACACTTCTTCCCACCCTGCCTCTTGCAGGTATGTTATTCCTTATTCTCAATTCCTCCACATCTGCTCCTAGTATGGGGTGTATCATTCTAGGACATCCATGATGACCACCTCTTTGGAGAATGTGGGTTCCATCCTTCTGTCATAGATGAGGCCCTCACATGTGTTTCCTCTATGCTCTGTAGTTTTGCCCTCACTCCCCCACCTCCCAGATGCAACAGAATTCCCCTGGATCTCACCTTTCAACCCACCAGCCTCTGCATCCAACACATTATCCTCAGACATTTCCCTCACTTCCCAAGGGATTCACCACCCTATTCCATTTACATCCCTTTCCAACTTCTACAGGGACCGTTCCCTCCGCAACTTCTTGGTTCAGTCATCCTTCTCCACCCAAACCAGGTATTGTCCTCTGCAGCCTCAGGAGATGCAACACCTGTCCCTTTACCTCTTCCCTCGACTCCATCCAGAGACCCTGACAATCCTTTCAGGTTAGGCAGAGGTTCACTTGCGCCTTCTCCAACCTCATCTACTGCATCCGGCGGTGTTCCTGAAGTAGGCTCTTGTACATCGGCGAGACTAAACATACTCGACAATTGCTTCACTGTTCACTTATGCTTGGTTCGACTAGGCCTACAGGTTCTCCTGGTTGCCAACCATTTCAACTCTCCTTCCCATTCACAGAATGGTCTTTCTGTCCTTGCCTTCTCTATTGTCAGAGTGTGGTCACACGCAAATTGAAGGAACAGCACCTCATATTTTGCTTGGATAGTTTACAGCCCAGCAGTATGAACACTGAATCCACTAATTGTAATCAACTTCTACTTACTCCCCTCCCCTCCGCTTCCCCCTTGCCCCCTTCCTCCACCCTCATTGCTCTACCAGTTCCACAGTTCTCCACATTGTTTTCCTCTTGAGATCATACCTTCTCTAGGCAACAGTGGGCTTACCAGGCACTGCCCTGCCAGAGTTCACTTGTGGATGGCCCCGCTTGGTCTGGGTCTTTTCTCGCCTCAATGGTTCTTTATTGTTACATATGCACTGCATAGTGAGATTCTGTTTGCATAGTTCACACATGAACGAGTCACCATATTTTGGCCCCATTTACAAAAGTCCAAAGTCTGGTCCACGCACTCAATGTACTGGAGCAGCTCCTGATCCAGGTAAGCCCCAGGCTGCTGCAGGGCCTAGTCCGTCACCCTAGAATGGCTCGTCCCACGAACCGTCGTCCCTCTGTACTCGATTCTCGACTCCTCTTGTCGCCTCCAGCTCTTCACCCCGCATCCCCTATTTTCAGTCTGAAGATGGATCACGACCAAAAATGTTACCCATCCTTTTTCTCCCGCTGAGTTACTCGAGCACTTTGTGTCTTTCGTAGATAAAAAATACCTTGTTTTGCCCTGTAAACACTGGTATTAGTCTAGCAACTCAGCTTCACATCAAACATTAAGGCTTGCTTACTCTGCCTGAGCTGTGGTTCGTGTAATGGAATCCAGTACTTTGGTTACATAATAAACATGGAACTTGGCTCTTTATAATTACAGGCCCAAGGAAATCCATTATTAATATTTATATCTGCCCACTAGATTTTAATGAATCATGCTCAAACATGTGTTTGAACGGTTAGTTTGATCAACCTTATTATCCTTAAAAAATCTTAGCCTTCAGAATCTAGGTAGTCACTGGATCAATTTTACAGTGGGTAATCATAGAGGTTTCAATGTCCTTGTTGTAAATTCCACCTATTGCAATTCTAATAATTACCACTGGATGGCAGCATATACCATGTTTAAAAAGTGTTGTGGCGAATTAATCAGGTGTGGTGTGAGAATGCGTTGCAAATCTGCAGAGTGCCTTGCATGCAAATTGAATGGATCATTCTGCTCTTAGCCATTTGGCGTATCTTTAAATTCATCATTTCCTTAGCGCTTACAAGATACAAGATACATTTATTTGTCACATGTGCCAGTTGGCACAGTGAAATGTGATCACCATACAGCCATACAATAAAATAAAGAACACAACACACGATAGAGTTCAACATAAAACATCCCCACACAGCAAAATCAAAAGTTTCCTACTGTGAGTGGAGGCACCAAAGTCAGTCCTCTTCCTCGGATGTTCTTGATGTTCACCCGCAGTCGGGGCCTACGGAGCCCTCCGCAGTCGCCGCTACGGGCAGCCCGTCGCTCAGGCCCGCTCGCCGGGATGTTGGCATTCCGGCGTCGGAATGGGAGGCCTACCTCAGCGGCTTGGACCTCAAAACGGCCGCAGCTCCTGACGTCCCCAAGCCGCGCCGGGCGGAGATTCACGCTGGCAGCTCTCGGCAAAGGGCCCCAGGACTCCGTGATGTCGGTCAGCGCCGTAAATAGTGAGCCAAAAGCGTTTGTTTCTGTGCTCGTTGACTCCATGAGTGAACAGGTTATATCTATAAATATTACATTACTGTCATATATGCCCCAGCATTCTGTTTCATGAGTACTTAGTTCATTATAAATGAATTGATTTAAAAATAACTAAAAGTTGTCACCAAATCCGAACTAATTTTAATGGCCAGATTTGTTCAGTATTTCTGTTTTTAATTTCAATGATGCATTATGGGCAGCATAGTTGCTGCCTTACAGCGCCAGAGACCCGAGTTTCATCCTGACTACAGGTGCTTGTTTGTACGGAGTTTGTACGTTCTCCCTGTGACCGAGTGGGTTTTCTCTGGGAAGCTACGGTTTCCTCCCACACTCCAAAAACGTGCAGGTTTGTAGGCTAATGGGCTTAGTATAAATGTAAAATTGTCACTAGTGTGTGTCGGATAGAGTTAGTGTGTGGGGATCGCTGGTTGGTGCGGACTCGGTGGCGTGAAAGGCCTATTACCGTGCTGTATCTCTAAACTAAACTAAATTCATTAGTTCAATCAGCCAACAGAACAAGCTGTTCTGTTGTCATGAGCTATAGTTCTCTCGCATGACCCCTGCAATAATCTGGGTCGCTACATTATACCTTTCGTGCGACCGTCCAATTATGGTAACAAAGATTCTGCGAGAAGCAGAACTCCATATTCAAGGATCTTGAGGGTAACCTAGATGAATATGCCACCGCTGTCATCGACTTTATCAACAAGTGTGTAGAGGACTATGTACCAAAGAAGACAATTTATGCGTTCCAAAACCGGAAATCATGGATGAACTGTGAGTTCCACTCCCAGATGATCTCCAACTCTACAGCGTTCAAGTCAAATGATCCCGAGTACTAGAAATACACATATGACCTTTGCAGAGCCATTCAAGATTCCGGACCAAGCTGGAGTCGGAGGCAATGACATGGACATGTGTTGTTCCTTCCCGATGAACCATGCATTCTATGCCCGCTTTGAACATGATATGCGGAGGAACATCCCACCCCATCTGGTTTGGAGCTCCTGTACCAACGGTTACTGTGGCAGACGTAAGATCAGCCTTCCTGAGAGTAAATCCAGGGAAAGCACTGGTCCAAATGGAGACCCTGGTCGTGTCCTCAGGACCAGCTGGCAGAGGTATTCACAGATATCTTTAACCTTTCACTGCTCCATTCTGAGGTCCCCACCTAGTTTTATAAGACCAATATCATCCGAGTGCCAAAGAGAAGTAAGATAGCGTGCCTTAATGACCCTGACATCCACCATCATGAAGTGCTTCAAGAGACTGGTGATGGTGCACATCAACTCCAGCTTCCCAGGCTGCCTTGATCCACTGTAGTTTGCCTACTCTTCCAAGAGGTCCACAACATACACCATTGCCATGGCCCTGAATTCAACTCTGAAACACCTCGACAACAAGGACCCCTGCATCAAACTTCTATTTCTCAAATGCAGCTCCGCCTTCAACACCAGAATCCCATCCATAACTGCAAAGTGCTAGACCTAGGAGTCAGTAAACTCCTCTGGCTGTCACCATTGTCTATTTATCCTTTTATCCTTTTTATCCATTTTATCCATGCCTATCCATCTGTTAATTTATCGTGTTGCACAGGGAGCCAAATGCAACAAAATTTTGTTTGGAACTGCATATATCAATGTATTTCTAAATGACAATAAAGTTTGTTTGACTTTGACTTTTTGACTTGACTCTGCTACCCATAGACCGCACAGTTAGAATATGTGTCAATACAGCCTCCACAATAATTCTCAACACCGGTGCTCTGCAAATCTGCATTCTCTTTCATCCCCTCTACATCGGGGACCTGGTGTGAAGGGTACTGCACCGAGGATTCCCCTGCAACCTGTTTCTCTCGTGGTTCACAGACTAGCCAGCCGTCTGCCATTTTTGTGGGCTGGAAGAGTCTGTGTGCCATGAGCTGAATATTCAAGGTTACATACCCTAGCGAAAAGACAGACAGGTGGGCCGAGGGGGTGTGGTAGCTCTGCTGGTAAGGAATGCAATTCAGTCATTAGCAAGGCATGACAGAGGATCAGAAGATGTGGAATCCTTGTGAGCAGAATTTGAAACTGCAAGGGTAAAACGACCCTGGTGGAGATATTTACAGGTCTCCAAACAGTAGCCAGGATGTAGGGTACATTTACATTAGGAGATACAATCAGCATTTAAGAAAGTCAATATTACAGTGGTCATGGAAGGTTTCAATATGCAGGTAGACTGGGAAAATCAGGTTGGTACGGGATCTCAAGAGAAGCAACTTATAGAGTGCCTCCGAGATTGTTCTTTAACGTCTGTGTCTCCTATTGTGCTTTTTTGTTTTGGCTCTATTTCTTATTTCTGCCCCCTGCAATAATGTTTGTTTGTTTCAGCCCTGAATCTGTTCTTGGTAATTCAATTTTTGGAATGAATGTTGTCTATTTTACTCTACAATTAATTATCATTCCAGCTCTTTCAGTCCACTCCACAACAAGGTTTCCCTCTATGAGAAAACTGTAGAACAGAACTAATTCATGTGTTCTGATAACTGCTGTGATTCCTTTGACATTGCTAACCTGTTGCCAGACGAGTCAATTATTTATTGCTTTATTTTTGTATGTTCATACATCATCCATCAAACAGCAAATATTCCATTTGAAAGGGAAGTCCAGAATAGTTCATACTATTTATGGACTAGCACAAGAAAGTCAACATGTCCCCATGTTCCCTTGCCAATAATACCAAGAAAAAAATGTCAATATACAAGTATTATTAACTCAGCAGCTGTGATGCATTTATTCTTTTTCCATTCTCCTTTCAGTTTCCTCATCACAGTATATTTTTCTTTATCTATCAGTCCAGTTCATGTGGTGCCATATGAGGCATAATTTTCCCACAGAGAGATGCCACATGAGGCTTCAAAACCAAGTGCTCTGCAAGGAACAAGCAGACTTAAAAGGAGACTAACAGAATTGTAATGTAGGGGGCAGGAATAATAGCAACTACAAAGAACAAATCAAACCGGTTGGGGGTGGAGGAGAGGCCAATGGTAGAAAGAGAAATAAATAAAGAAAGATGTGTATATACAAGGAAAAGGAATTGGAAAAGGAGTGGAAATGGTGGAGACAAGAAACAAAAACAAACATGTGGAACTATATAAGCCTGTATTCTGTAAATAAAAATGTTTGTTTACTGTGAGTAAAAAGTTGTAAATAGCCACCTGATGAACGTTGGAAATTCTCCTTGGTCAACACCACAGTCTTGCCTGAAATGCATCATTTTAGCCTCAGTCACTGGCGCAAAGCCTACTCTATTATCACTAAATAATTTAGAAGAACTAAAAGTTAAAAAGGACATTCTGATTTTAATGTAATTGGTTAATGTTGCAAAATGAACTTAAATGTTGGATTTCAATGATACATTGGATAAATAAACCCGAGAAGACACCCTCAACTGCGAAGAGCAGTCCCAACAACTGTAGGGATTCAAATTGCATGTGGATTCACCCCATAATCTGCCAGAATTGTAGAGAACCTACAAAAACATTAAGAGAACAGAGTAAAGGTGGTTTGTCGATATTTTTCCGGTCTTTCTGCTAATTACATTAATCAATCAGGAAAGCCCCAGTGGAAAACCAAACCTTAAGATTTAAGTAAGAACTCTATTTTCTTAATCCATGTTATCCCTGATTTATTACTTTCTGATCAATAGACAATCCAGTAATTGTATCCAGATAAAGCAATCCAATAATTGTTGTGACTAATGGGAATCATTTGTCATGTCCTTTTTTGCAAGTAGATGTTATTGTATAGACCTTCTGATCCTTCTATGAGAATCAATATGTACAAATCAGTGATTGCCTATTTCTGGAATGAATACCATCCATCCAGATAATGTATTTGCTCATGCTTCTTTTAGATAATGTAATGTACTTTGATTTGATTTACACAAAGTGTAATTTGTCCTCCATTGAGAACATAAAAGAAAAGGACTTCACAATAGCTCAAATTCATTATCCTATTGTAAATGAGATAATTGTTTTGCTTGGCACTGTTAGGAACAATCACAAGTATTTTCATAAAATGTACAGAAGAGTAGATAATTAAATTGAGTATAATCTATTTTCCAAATGCATCTTTTTTTAATGGCAAAAGATCAGCAAACCACGAAAAGAATTAAGATATTCATCTACTCCCACTAAATCCATTAATTGCAAGCTAGTCCTCTGTGATTATCTGTTTTTGTTCTGTTTAAGTATTCCTTTTTAAAAAAAGCTTTAAATTTCTGTTTAACCACAACCATTCAGAAATCCCAATAGTTGAACAGCTGGTTCCTCAGGTCACCTGGAACATCATTCTTGTACTCTCTTCCACTTTTCAGCCAGGGACAAACTTCCTGCACCCATCTCCACTGGATCATTACAATGCCCAATTCCTAGAATTTAGGAAACATTGCCTTCATGTTCACCTTTCCTGCTCTTCTGACACATAACTTTCTTTATTCAAGAACTGAATTCCCCAATGTCCTCTCTGTACCTCTGATATACACTTTGTATCCAACTCTCAGTAATCCAACTCAACCAAAACAATACTCCATCCAATCGCATTCACAAACTCACCTTCAGGAATTACTATTAATTTTCCATACAACTAAAAACTTATCTTAAAAGATGGTGGCCAACTTTGCATTCATAGGTATAGGATTTCCTCAGTTGCTTGAGCCCGTGTAAGACCTTGAGCTGTGCTGTGTTGCAAACATTTCAAGAAATACTTTACCAGACACTTAGCATTTAATGAAATTCCTAATAGACAGTAGACAACAGACAATAGGTGCAGGAGTAGGCCAATCAGCCCTTCGAGCCAGCACCGGATTTCAATGTGATCATGGCTGATCATCTCCAATCAGTACCCCATTCCTGCCTTCTCTCCATATCCCCTGACTCCGCGATCTTTAAGAGCCCTATCTAGCTCTCTCAGAGTATTATCCAGAGAACTGGTTTCCACTGCCCTCTGAGGCGAAGAATTCCACAGACTCACAACTCTCTGTGTGAAAAAGTGTTTTCTCATCTCCGTTCTAACTGGCTTACCCCTTATTCTTAAACTGTGGCCCATGGTTCTGGACTCCCCCAACATCGGGAACATGTTTCCTGCCTCTAGCGTGTCCAAACCCTTAAAAATCTTATATGTTTCTATAACATCCCCTCTCATCCTTCTAAATTCCATAGTATACAAGCCCAGCCACTCCATTCTCTCAGTATATGACAGCCCCGCCATCCCGGGAATTAATCTTGTAAACCTACGCTGCACTCCCTCAATAGCAATAATGTCCTTCCTCAAATTAGGGGACCAAAATACTCCAGGTGTGGTCTCACTAGAGCCCTATACAATGGCAGAAGGACCTCTTTGCTCCTATACTCAACTCCTCTTGTTATGAAGGCCAACATGCCATTCACCTTCTTCACTGTCTGCAGTACCTGCATGCTTACTTTCATTAACATGAACAAGGACCCCCAGATCCCATTGTACTTCCCCTTTTCCAAACTTGACACCATTTAGATAATAATCTGCCTTCCTGTTTTTGCTCCAAAGTGGATAACTTCACATTTATCCACATTAAACTGCATCTGTCATGCATCTGCCCACTCACCCAACCTGTCCAAGTCACCCTGCCTTCTCATAGCATCCCCCTCACAGTTCACACTGCCACCCAGTTTTGTGTCATCTGCAAATTTGCTAATGTTAGTTTTAATCCCTTCATCAAATGCTTTCTGAAAGTCCAGGTACACTACTCCACTAGCTCTCCCTTGTCCATTTTCCTAGTTGCATCCAAAAAAACGCCAGAAGATCAGTCAAGCATGATTTCCCCTTCGTAAATCCACGCTGACTCAGACCGATCCTGTTACTGCTATCCAAATGTGCTGCTATTTCATCTTTTACGATGGGCTCCAGCATCTTTTAGGAATGAATCCGATGCCAGGCTAACTGGTCTATAATTCCCTGTTTTCTCTCTCCCGCCTTTCTTAAAAAGTGGGATAATATTAGCTACCCTCCAATCCGCAGGAAGTGATCCTGAATCTATAGAACAGTGAAAAATTATCACCAATGCGTCCATGATTTCTAGAACCACTTCCTTAAGTACCCTGGGATGCAGACCACCAGGGCCTGGGGATTTATCAGCCTTTAGTCCCATCAGTCTACCCAACACCATTTCATGCCTAATGTGGATTTCCTTCAGTTCCTCCGTCACCCCAGATCCTCTGGCCACTACTATATCAGGAAGATTGTTTGTGTCCTCCTTAGTGAAGATGGATCCAAAGTACCTGTTCAACTCATCTGCCATTTCCTTGGTCCCCATAATAAATTCACCTTTTTCAGTCTTCAAGGATCCAACTTTGGTCTTAACTATTTTTTTCCTCTTCACATACCTAAAGAAGCTTTTACTATCCTACTTCATATTCTTGGCTAGCTTACCTTCGTACCTCATCTTTTCTCCTTGTATTGCCTTTTTAGTTATCTTTTGTTGCTCTTTAAAAATTACCCAATCCTCTTGCTTCCCGCTCATCTTCGCTATGTTGTACTTCTCTTTTATTTTTATACTGTCTTTGACGTCCCTTGTCAGCCACGGTCGCCCCTTACTCCCCTTGGAATATTTCTTCCTCTTTGGAATGAACTGATCCTACACATTCTGTATTATTCACAGAAATATCTGCCATTGTTGTTCCACTATCATCCCTGCTAGGGTATCTTTCCAGTCAACTTTGGCCAGCTCCACCCTCATGGCTCCATAGACCCCTTTATTCAACTGTAATACTGACACCTCTGATTTACCCTTCTCCCTCTCCAATTGTAGATTAAACTTAACCATATTATTGTCACTGCCTCCTAATGGCTCCTTAACCTCAAGTTCCTTTATTAAATCCGGTTCATTACATAACACTAAATCCAGAATTGCCTTCTCCCTGGTAGGCTCCAATACAAGCTGCTCTAAGAATCCATCACGGAGGCACTCCACAAACTCCCTTTCTTGGGGTCCAGTACCAACCTGATTTTCCCAGTCTACCTGCATGTTGAAATCTCCCATAACAACTGTAGCATTACCTTTACTACATGCTAATTTTAACTCCTGATTCACCCTATATCCAGGCTACTGTTTGGGAGCCTGTAGATAAGTCCCATTAGGTTATTTTTACCCTTACAATTCCTCAGTCTGCTATCCATACAGACTCCACATCTCCTGTTTTAATGTCACCTCTTGCAAGGGACTGAATTTCATTCCTCACCAACAGAGCTACTCCACCCCCTCTGCCCACCTGCCTGTCATTTCAATAGGAGGTATACCCTTGAATATTCAGTTTCCAGCCCTGTCCCTCTTGTCTCTGTACTTCCCACAACATCATACTTGCCAATTTCTAACTGAGCCTCAAGCTCGTCCACTTTATTTCCTATACTTCGCGCAATCATATACCACGCTTTGACCTCGGTATTCACCTCTCCTCTCGCACCGCTCGCAATTGGCCCTGACCTTACTCTCTTATCCCTTCTCGAACTTTCCTTCCCATTAATTCGGGATCCTTTTATAACTTTTCCTGTACTCACTTCCCCTTTAACTCCATCTTTATACTCCCACTTTGTCAATCCCTCCCACCCCACTATTTAGTTTAAACCCACATTTGTAGCCCTAGCAAACCTGCCAGAACATCGGTCCCCTCCAGTTAAGGTGTAACCCGTCCTTTTGTACAGGTCACCCCTACCCCAGAAGAGATCCCAGTGGTCTATAAATCTAAATCCCTGCTCCCTGCCCCAGCCCCTCAGCCACACATTCAGATTCCTTATCTCCCCGTTCCTGTCCTCACTAACACGAGGTACTGGAAGCAATCCAGAAATAACTACCCTAGAAGTCCTGCTTTTCAGTCTTCTCCCTAACTCTCTGAACTCGCGTTGCAGAACCTCCTTCCTCTTCTTCCCGATGTCGTTTGTGCCTACATGCACAACTACTACCGGCTGTTCACCTTCCCTCTCTAGAATGTTCTGAATTTGGTTTGTGACATCCTGAACCCTGGCACCAACCATGTCCCTGGCCTCCCACATCCTGCAAGCATCACACTGCCTCATCTTACCCGGCACGTGTTCACCGCATCTGGTCCTTTTGTGCCTATTCAACATAAGATGTTGAATGGCACAATAGGAATGCAAGTATTTTTTTCTAGCCCTGTTCGCTTCACTATTGCAACCATTCCGTTAAGCACTACCGGTAACTTCCCTCGGCAACTCACCCAAATCACTTGCCTCACAAAAGTAATATAAACATCCAGATTTTGATCACCTTTGGTTCTACCTTTCTTCGTTTTCTCCACATATATTACAATCCAAGGCACCACGACAGACTAATGGAGGTGTGTGAGAAGCACAACATGACCATCCAAACATTAGCAACTTCCATTTGTGAGGACACACAAAAACTGGAACATAGTCACAATCGTGATTTTGGATTGTCTACAAATTATGAACACTTATTTTTGTGTAAAATATACAGATGATTGCATGATTAAACTACAAATTGTTTTCAAATTGCAATATAGAAATAGCGTTAATCGTATATTGTACTAGACTAAGTGGGACCCAACGGGTCCCAGCTTCACACGGGAGGGCTGGTCCCCCAACGCAATATTTCACTTCTCCACCAATTCCAATATACAAACACACACAGACTCACACACACACACACACACACACACACACACACACACACACACACACACACACACACACACACACACACACACACACACACACACACACACACACCTCAACCTCACACACACACATACACTCACACACACATACACTCACACACACATACACTCACACACACACATACACTCACACTCACACATACACACACACTCTCTCTCACTCACACACACATTCACACTCACTCACACACAGACACAGAATCACACACTCACACATACACTTTCACACACTCACTCATACACTCACACACACTCACACACACTCACACACACACCCATACACTCACACACACACATACACTCACACACACACATACACTCACACACACACACTCACAAACACACACACACTCACAAACACACACACACACACACAGTCTCACACACACACACAGTCTCACACACACACAAACACACACATACACTAACTCACATACACATACACACACACTCACACTCACACACACTGACTCACACACCATATAAACCTTCTTGAATCTACTCACACGGCTGAGCGTGGCCTCTCCACTTTTATTTTTCATCGATAGGAAAAATCCTCGGGGCTGGCTCAGTGGAGGAGGACGGCAAGTAAGATGGCCAAAAATCACAGCAATACAGGGTAGCGATTTTTTCTAAAATCAATATACAGTGCAAACAGGAAGTGGACAAGATGAGACTTTTAATTATATAGATGGAAATCATTATTTGCCTATTTAACATTTAATAGTGACCATGACAAAATTCTTAAGCAAACAATTGTGTAAAGTGTGTATTTGTATACGTGACAATCAACTAAACTAAACTAAAGATTTGAATAACTAAAGCGACGAACAAGGTCAGGATTAATTATTTCTCACCTATTCTGATACCACAAACTTTTTGCTTATTCTGACTTGATTGATGAGTGTCATCATGCAGGGGTTATTGTGCATGTTTAAAATAATATAACGATGGTATACCAGAAACAAGATTTTTAATTAGTACCACAGCTATATAGTACAACAACGTAATTTTCATTCTAATACAATACTATATTTTCAAAGGGATGCTTTAAAAATTGAAATAGTTAAATTTAAAGTACTTTAAGATTTTCTTAAAAAATTCTGTTATACAGTTTTTGTCAATCGCTTTGACACTAGTTTCAGAACCTTGATGTCATTTTTCACAACTCTAGATACAAAACTCAAAACGGTCACCACTTGTATCATAGGCTGTCCAACGTTCAAAACATTGCATTGTGTATTCACATCTTTAAAGAAAGCTTGCACTCACAGAATCATTGGTTCAAACAACTCATTTATCATGAAATACCATAGGGACATTTCTTTAGATCACCCACACACAACATACACATAGTTTCACTGTTTAGTTGTTCGTACAACCATTAAATATTGTAATACAAAATAAGCGATACATGTTTCATCCTGTGCTACACGTAATGTCACTGTAAAAGGATTAGTAGAGAGAATACCACAGACACAGTGGAATCATTGAACAAAGCTGAAATTTATTGATGAATACAAACTAAATGACAACATAGGTTGAATGATAGCACCAATTACTGTAACAAAACAAAAAAAAAGTCCTGCAAAACAAACTGCTGTGTTCCTCACCTGGCTACTGTACAGTAAGAAAAAAAAGCTAAACAAAGGATAACCAATCACTCGTCATCCCCATCAACCCTGTCTTGTGGATTGGGCCACAGGTTCTCATCCACATGCGCATAGATGTTTTCGTTTGCCAAACATCTTGGAAAGTACCTTCACGCATGGCGAATCCAGGCCTGACACTGGTCTGCTGTAATGTCATCGCAGGCATAGTCCATGGCCTGAAGAAGGGTCACTTGTTGATGCGGACGCCGATCATACACTTTCCACCTCCATGTGGAGAAAGATTCCTCAATGGGGTTAAGGAAAGGAGAGTATGGGGGCAAGTACACAGTGAGGAACTGTGGATGGGCCTGAAACCATGCCTGCACCAGATGAGCGTGGTG
This sequence comes from Raja brachyura, assembly GCA_963514005.1. The sequence goes on from OY740785.1 coordinate 58,921,182, forward strand.
GAACCTGACGTTGTCCCACACAATGACATAAATTACACCAACAGCTCCACAGACTAGAGTTAGCTCATCAAGAAATGCAACAAGGAGCTCTGCATTGCATGCGCCAATCAGAGATCCACGCCCTACCACACCATCTTCTGGTATCGCCGCACACATACTGATGTTGGCCCCACGTCGTGCAGGTACTTGTATGGTTGCCCGCTGGCCAATTAAATTTCGCCCTCTCCTCCTTGTCTTGGCCAGGTTGAAGCCTGCCTCATCCACAAAAACAAATTTGTGATGATTTTCATCCGCATCCCGAGCCATCACCCTCTATGTACAAAAAGACATGTTGGAAAGAGAGTTACTGTACGGTATTGATTACAGTACAATGATGGGGAATGTTTTCACAAACAGGCATCATGAAACTGAACATACCTGAACATACTCAATCCTCAGTTGCTTCACTCTGTCTGCATTTCTTTCAAAAGGCACACGGTACAACTGTTTGAGTTACACCTGGTGCCTTTTCAGAACACGTGCAATGGTCGGCAAACTTATGGCTTCCACATTCCTGAAGAGATCTTCATCGTCAAGGATGTTCTGTCTGATTTCTCTAAGCCGAATGTCATTTCTGGCTCGGACCATGTTGACCACAGCCCGTTCCTGTTCCTCAGTGAGGAGTCTGCCTCTGCCTCCACTATTGGGTCTAGTCTCAATTCTGTAGGGAATATGACAGGAAGAAGAGATTCAAGATTCAAGATTCAATTTTAATTGTCATTGTCAGTGTACAGTACAGAGACAACGAAATGCATTTAGCATCTCCCTGGAAGAGCGACACAGCAAATGATTTGAATAAATAACAATAAGTGTCCGGGGGGGGGTGATTGGCAGTCACCGAGGTACGTTGTTGAGTAGCGTGACAGCCGCCGGAAAGAAGCTGTTCCTAGACCTGCTGGTTCGGCAACGGAGAGACCTGTAGCGCCTCCCAGATGGTAGGAGGGTAAACAGTCCATGGTTGGGGTGAGAGAGGTCCTTGGCGATGCTGAGCGCCCTCCGCAGACAACGCTTGCTTTGGACAGACTCAATGGAGGGGAGCGAGGAACCGGTGATGCGTTGGGCAATTTTCACCACCCTCTGCAATGCCTTCCGGTCGGAGACAGAGCAGTTGCCATACCAAACTGTGATGCAGTTGGTAAGGATGCTCTCGATGGTGCAGCGGTAGAAGTTCACCAGGATCTGAGGAGACAGATGGACCTTCTTCAGTCTCCTCAGGAAGAAGAGACGCTGGTGAGCCTTCTTGATCAGAGTTGAGGTATTGTGGGTCCAAGAGAGGTCGTCGGAGAGGTTGACTCCCAGGAACCTGAAGCTAGAAACACGTTCCACCTCCGTACCGTTAATGTGGATGGGGATGTGCGTGCCACCCCTGGACTTCCTGAAGTCTACAATGAGCTCCTTGGTCTTCTTGGAGTTAAGGGCCAGGTTATTGTCAGCGCACCATGCTGCTAAGTGCTGGACCTCCTCCCTGTAGGACGACTCATCGTTGTTGCTGATGAGGCCAATCACCGTTGTATCATCTGCAAGAACATGTCATCATACTGTACTACACATTTTCATAGTCACATTACCTACACTGTGCTGCACATTGGCATGCAGTGTACAATCATTTGACAATTACAGTAAGAGTAGCCTACAGTACTGTAATGTTTACTGTAGTGCATGCTGAAGACTTACCGGTTCTCATTGCGGAAAGTTCTAATGATTGAGGCCACGGTTGATCTTCTAAGGTTTGGTTGGATCATTCTCGCTGCCTCAATCATTGTCATGCCATGATTGATGACATGATTTACAACCATTGCTCTAATCTCATTGGAGACTCTTTGCCGTTGCTGTCTTGGTCCTTGTCCTCGACCCCGTTCCCCCACACCTCTCAAACGGGGCCCATGGCCACCTCTCACAAGGGGTGCTTGTCCCCTGCCATTCCTTTGACCACATCTTCCTCCTCTTCCTCCTCTTCCTTCTCCTACTTGACCTCTATGGTGCCCACCTGCCTGCTCCATGTTGTATCATTACAGATGTTGTTGTGGATGCCACTTATACCCATACCACAAGGTCAGATCAATCATCAGTAACAAATTGGTGTCACAGGTGGTGTCAATCATTGTCGTCATTCTGAAACTTTCATGATCTGAACATGCTCATCCTCAGTTTCCATAAGACTATGCTTTAAGAGTAATGCAACAGTTAGTTATCATTTTGAGCAGTTGTATCAATTGATAGTTAGGTTATTGTAATGAAATGAATAGACAGTCATCTCAAATGTAATGTGTGAATTGCATTTTGCAATGGTTATACTTTGATATTAAGTTGTGTAATTTTGAACAGGTGATTATAGTTCAATGGACAAATGATCTTTGGTTTATGTGAATTGTTTCCAAGAAATTGGAAAAAGTGTTAGAGTTTGAAAAAAGTGCATTTTGATCATTGGTTGTGAGTTTTGTATCTAGAGTTGTGAGAAATGACATCAAGGTTCTGAAATTAGTGTCAAAGCGATTGACAAAAACTGTAACTTAAATTATAAGATAAGTCGCAAGAAATGATACTCTTTTCTAGAGCATCGGAGGCTGAGGGGACACCTCATAAAAGTGTATAAAATTATGAGGCATCCTGCAATGCATGCTTTGTCATGGGGTAGACAGTCAGACCCTTTTCTCAATATGGAAATGTCAAAGATGAGAGGGCATAGCTTTAAGGTGAGAGAGGCAAAGATTAAGGAATATGTGGAACGCAATTGTTTTACACACAGAGTAATGGGTGCCTGGAATGCGATGTCTGGGGTGGTGATGGAGGCAGATGCGATAATGCCAAGAGGCTTTAGGTTTGGCATATGGAAATGCAGAGAATGGAGGAATAAGGAAAACTTACAAGCAGAGGATTGGTTCAACTTGGCATGCTGTTCGGCACAGACATTGTGGGTCAAAGGGCCTACTGCACTGTTCTACATTCTACTGTATGTTTTCACATGAAGCAAATATGGTTTCCACATAAATGCAGATGGTGACTGTGCATGACTTTGTTTTGGTTTATTTGCATTCTAAATCTATTTGTGTGAACAAGAATTCAATATTTTTCCTATTTTGTCACTATACTAGGTGAAATAGAACTTTAAGAATTTAAATTTTCACATTAGCTTTATGTAAATGTAAAGTTGTTTATTTTTGGTCCTCTTTTTCTCTTGAAGTTATGGAGTATGGAGTTGTGGACAACTGTTCAAAAAGTACTTGGAATAATCTGAACAATTCAATTTCCTTACTTAAGTGTGAAAAATGTGGTTTTCATTATTTTGGGAACATGGGAAACACTTTGCTACAGAGTACTCAAAACAATATTCAACTAATTTAAAATTCTGTGAAAATAACTCAGCAGTTGGTGCCAATAGAGTACGGAGTAGAGGGCAGTCACAACTAATTTTAAGAAAACCTAATTTTATATATGTTATGGGCCTGTCCCACTTAGGCGTTTTTTTAGGCAACTACAGGCGACTAGTTTGTCGCCACATGTTCGCCGGTGGTCGCCGGGGTAGTCTCCTCAGTCACGCAAAAAGTCGTAGCGTCCTTCCGACAGTGAGTTTGACGCCAATGAGCGTAGTTTGACTTCTCCTGACGTAGATGCTGTTGTAGGTTGTCACCAGGATGACGTAGGTTGTTGCCGGATTTTCGCCAACCTGCTACGACAATTAGTTTTTTTTGGCTAAAAAAATCGGCAAGTGGGACAGGCCCATCAGACTTCTAGAGTTCCAGGAGTTAAAATGTCTTCGTTCCCATTAAAGGACTTTCCATTGACAAATGTATTGAGGTATTTACGGAACTAAAATATTAACGTGAAAATATAACAAAAAACAAAACAATACATTTAGAGAAAGAAAAAAAATTTGATCACAGGTCTAATTCATTAAAGGTATTGACAAAAAGCAGAATATTAAGAAATTAGATTAGAAATTAAATATTAAGATTAGCTTTGCCTTCCCACCTATCAAAGGAAATAACAATCAATTAAACTGAATGATTAATTAATCAACGATTTTAAAACACTTGCCTCATCCTTCTTACAAATTAGTTCCAAAGCCTAAAACATTCTTGTAGTTCCGCTAATTTTTTGTATATGCTTACTGACCTTTCTCATTTAAATAGGGTCCTATAATTTGGTATAATTAGAGAAATATAGTTTGTCAATCATATTTGCTGCTAAAGGCAAAGAAAAAGATAATTAGCTAGAGATCACTTGTTCTTTTGAAGATAGACACAAAATGCTGGACTAACTCACTTTAACAAATGGTGTTCCAATGTCTTTTCATCTCACCATATCCCATTTACAAATCTATAACACTTAAGTTACTCATGTTTCAATCACCGTTGCATCTACATAAACCACAATATTGGTTTAAATGGATTTTTGACTTTATTGTAAAGTTTATTCCAAAATATCTTTGGAAACTTAAATTATTCTATGAAAAGACCAATTTCTGTCTTAATACTACCTATGATAATGTTGTCTTACAAACAGTGGTGTTTTTGTTAAATTCCATGAAGTAATGGACTGATATCTGGAAATGCGAATGACAGCAAACTTCTTTTTAATGAATTCAACACATAGATGTTTCCACAAATATAGTTGTTGCAAAGTAATTTTGGAGTGTTTTTTAAATAGAAATTGTAGCTTTGGCAAAAAGTTTAAACAGTGTATCTGATCAAGGCATAACTTAAGAGAATACTTAAGAACTTCACAGTAATTTACAGAGAGAGATTTCTAGTTATAGACAGCATGACCCCAGCAATACACCATCAGAGCACTACACATCCCCTGCCCTGGCCCACAGAACAACTCACAAATGCAAAGGTTTAATTCAGCAGTAGTTGTGGTTGTTTGGTTACCCTTCTAGTGGAAGCAAGTTATTAATCTCGAAAGAATGCAGGGATTATTTACAAGGATGTTGCTAGGACTTGAGGGGCTGAGCAAGAGGGAGAGGTTGGGCAGGCTGCCACCTTATTCCTTGGAAAACAAGAGACTAAGAGGTGATCATATAGAGGTGTATAAAATCTTGAGGGGGATAGATAGGGTGAATGCACCCGGGGGTAGGGGAATCAAAAGCCAGACGACAAAGGTTTACGATGAGAGGGGCAAGATTTAATAAAAACCTGAGGGTTAACTTTTTCAATCACAGGGTAGTGGGTTATGGAAAGAGCTGCCAGAGGAGGTAGAAGAGGCAGGTACTATAGCATTTAAAGGACACTGGACAGGTACACGGATAGGAAAGGTTTAGAGGGATATGGGCCAGAGGTAGGAAAATGGGACTGGCTTAGATGGGGCATCTTGGTTGGCATAGTCAAGTTGGGCCAAAGGAATTATCTCTGTGCTGTATGGCTCCATGACAAGGATGTGAAAGCATCAGAGGGGACCCAAAGTTATGAGAATGGTTCCTGGGATGAGGACTACAAGACTATTCGTAGAAGAAGAGGAAGATCTGATAGAAATATAGAAAGGACAAGTGGTTTGGACAGAGTGGATGGGGGAGGGACAGGTATAAAATAATAAGCAGGGACATGAGGAAAAAAAAGTTTCTGCAGTGCAAGGATGGAATTGGAATGCCTTGCCCACTGATGTAGTGGTGATAGGTTGCATTGTGTTGAGATAGATTTGGAGAAATTTATGGTGACAAAATATTGGCAATGCTGAGGGAAGGAGAGGAACATGGAGCTAGTGAGCTGCTCTGGAGAGAGTCGGTTAGGATGTGGCCACCTGTGCTAACAGTGCACATACAACATATCATGTACATGTAAAATAACCATTTATTACTTGATTTTGCCTGTTAATAACAGTGATTAAATTATCAAGTAATGCTATGATCTGCAAAACAGGACTTGAAAATATATTGGAACCAGAGATGGAGAGGTGCTGGCAACAGCATGGAGTTTACATGATTCAGTTCTAAACGTGCAGTGGAAGACATGAAGTAACAGTTCTGAAGAAGGGTCTCGACCCGAAACGTCGCCTATCTCCTTCGTTCCTTAGATGCTGCTGCACCCGCTGAGTTTCTCCAGCTTTTTGTGTAACCCCCAAGTAACAGTTCAATCTGATTCAGGGATCCAGAGAAGTGAAGACACAAGAAACTGCAATGCTGGAATTTTGCACAAAACATTAAATGATGGAGGAACTCAATGGATCAGGCAGCAGCTGTGTTTTTTGTCCGCGGTTGAAAATCCTTTGATCTTTTGATCTTTGATCTTTGATCTTTTTGATTAAAGAAATTATGCCGTTAAATTTAACAACAATTATCCTAGTGTCTCTGAAACCGTGTCTCAATGGGGTTTATTTGGAATGGGACTCTTGAATTAACACACGAAGTAAAACATATACACCGAAAGTACAGGAGGCCACATCTTAACCAATTCTTGAAATAAATGGTTAAACATTGAATAATTTTTTTTAAGTGCATAAGAAATGTCAGGATCATTTAAATGGATAGCTAGGACACCTTTTTGCTAAACTTTGTGTGATGCCAAGGTTTTTAATGAGGATATGGCTGAAGTATAATTAGATGCGACCGTTGGCATCCTGCTCCCGTTGAAGCGGAGCCGGTGTGCGGTCGTCGCGCACTGCCGAGCAATCTTTAATCGCCTCCCGCCTGGCTCTCCTGGAAAACGAGCCTTTGGTATTAGGGCTGCCGCATTTCCAGCATGAATTTGTCAATGATATTCATTTTTCAACACACGTTCTGGATTTTAAGGAAGTTTCTTTCTCTGTACGCCCGTAAACCGGGTCTGTTGCACTGTGCTCCTCTGCAGCCCAGAGCTGAGGGAGTGGTTGGAGAGACAGATTAATCCGTTTGGGAAGGAACTGCAGATGCTGGTTTCACCGAAGATAGACACAAAATGCTGGAGTAACTCAGCGGGACAGGCAGAATTTCTAGAGAGAAGGAATGGGTGATGTTTTGGGTCGAGACCCTAAGGGGGTCTATCTCTGGATAGACGCTGCCTGTTCCGCTGAGTTACTCCAGCATTTTGTGTCTATCTTCAAATTAACCCGTTGTTTGCAGCCATTGCCTCCTCCGCCACTGTCGGCCAGCAGTGAGCTCCTGAGACAACCTTTCAATGAGATTTGTGAGGTGCTTATATTTTTATCGCAGGTATCCATCCTTTTTGCAAGGAACCATTTAAAAGTAAACCAATAAGTTTAAAGGGGAAGGAAGGACATTATGGGCAAATAGTACAGGAATTGGGATTGCTTCGCCAGCGTTTGTGGGCAGTGAATAGACAATAGACAATAGGTGCAGGAGTAGGCCATTCAGCCCTTCGAGCAGAGATTAGAAAGGCTCTAACGAGGAGTGGAGAACAGTGCGACGTGTTTACCAATACCATGCTACTACATACTGTATCATATATTAATTTACATGAATATACTTGGATGATTATTGTTACAACGAACTGCCAACTTTTACGGAACTCCCAACCGGAGTTGATTATTCTACCTATATATTCAGCGAGAAAGAGAAACGTGCACAAGACAAAAGGAAATGGAGTACAAGAACCATACCAGAAAGTTAACGGAGTGTTAAAGTGTTAATATTCCACTTTGTGGTCGTATTGAGCCACTTTTTTGAAGCACGGTAGTTTATTCGGTGAACATGTTTCTATGGTGTGTTTGGCAAGGGAGTTCCATGATTTAGACCCACTGACAATGGAACAACGTTGATAGATTCCTGTCAGGATGGGGTAAGACGGAGGGGAGTCTTCGCACCAATGGTCACATCCCATTAAAAAAGAATAAGATTGAAACCAAAATTGAAAAAAATATTGATTTAAGGAAAAGTCACCAATTGGAAGCTCTCCTTTTAACTTATTCCCTGAGTTCTCCCTGAACCTGCCTTGGTGGGTTAAGACTATTCATAACCCACAGAAAAGGACAATCTAAAACATCACAATCTTTAGACTTTAGAGATTCAGCACTGAAACAGGCCCTTCGGCCTATCAAGTCCGTGCTGATCAGCTATCAACTCATACATTAATACTGTCCTGCACACAAGGGACAATTTACAAATTTACTGAAGCCAATTAATCTACAAACCTGTATGTCTTTGGAATGTGGGAGGAAACCGGAGTACCCCATCCTGACTTAGGAATCTATCAACGTTGTTCCATTGTCAATTTGTCTAAATCATGGAACTCCCTTACTAAACACACCATAGGAACATGTTCACCAGATAAATCTGGTCTCTGGTGCTGTATTGATACTTCACTGTGCTGCCTCTATCTAGATCACCACAATTAATGTAAAGATATGCATGCATGCAATATTCAGTGAAATCTTGTTCACCCACTACACATACATCCAGAATTCTAATGCAACCAGGAAAAAAAATTGTTTTCTGAAAATAAGCTCAGTGAATTGTATTTCAAGTAACATGGAAAATAAGTGCAAATAACATCTTTAGTTTATTTACATGTATACAGTGGCTTGCAAAAGTTTTCATACCCCTTGAACTTTTCCACATTTTGTTACGTTACAACCACAAACGTAAATGTATTTTATTGGGATTTTATGTGATAGGCCAACACAAAGTTGTGCATAATTGTGAAGTGGAAGGAAAATGATACATGGTTTCCAAATTTTATTACAAATAAAAAACTGAAAAGTGTGGCGTGCAAAAGTATTCAGCCCCCGAGTCAATACTTTGTAGAACCACCTTTCGCTGCAATTACAGCTGCAAGTCTTTTGGGATATGTCTCTACCAGCTTTGCACATCTAGAGACTGCCATTTTTGCCCATTCTTCTTTGCAAAATAGCTCAAGCTCAGTCAGATTGGATGGAGAGCGTCTGTGAACAGCAATTTTCAAGTCTTGCCAGAGATTCTCAATAGGATTAAGGTCTGGACTTTGACTGGGCCATTCTAACACATGAATATGCTTTGATCTAAACCATTCCATTGTAGCTCTGGCTGTCTGTTTAGAGTCATTGTCCTGCTGGAAGGTGAACCTCCGCCCCAGTCTCAAGTCTTTTGCAGACTCTAACAGGTTTTCTTCCAAGATTGCCCTGTATTTGGCTCCATCCATCTTCCCATCAACTCTGACCAGCTTCCCTGTCCCTGCTGAAGAAAAGCATCCCCACAGCATGATGCTGCCACCACCATGCTTCACAGTGGGGAATGTGTGTTCAGAGTGATGTGCAGTGTCAGTTTTCCGCCACACATAGCATTTTGCATTTAGGCCAAAAACTTCAATTTTGGTCTCATCAGACCAGAGCACCTTCCTCCACATGTTTGCTGTGTCCCCCACATGGCTTGTGGAAAACTGCAAACGGGACTTCTTATGGCTTTGTTTCAACAATGGCTTTCTTCTTGCCACTCTTCCATAAAGGCCCGATTTGTGGAGTGCACGACTAATAGTTGTCCTGTGGACAGATTCTCCCACCTGAGCTGTGGATCTCTGCAGCTCCTCCAGAGTTACCATAGGCCTCTTGGCTGCTTCTCTGATCAATGCTCTACTTTCCTGGCCTGTCAGTTTAGGTGGACGGCCATGCCTTGGTAGGTTTGCAGTTGTGCCATACTCTTTCCCTTTTCGGATGATGGATTGAACAGTGCTCCGTGAGATGTTCAAAGCTTGGGATATTTTTTTATAACCTAACCCTGCTTTAAACGTCACAACTTTATTCTGACCTGTCTGGTGTGTTCCTTGGGCTTCATGATGCTGTTTGTTCACTAATGTTCTCTAACAAACCTCTGATGCCTTCACAGAACAGCTGTATTTATACTGAGATTAGATTATACACAAGTGGACTCTATTTACTAATTGGGTGACTTCTGAAGGCAATTGGTTGCACTGGATTTTATTTAGGGGTATCAGAGTAAAGGGGGCTGAATACTTTTGCACGCCACACTTTTCAATTTTTTATTTGTAAAATAAGTTGAAAACCATGTATCATTTTCCTTCCACTTCACAATTATGCGCCACTTTGTGTTGGTCTATCACATAAAATCCCAATAAAATACATTTAAGTTTGTGGTTGTAACGTGACAAAATGTGGAAAAGTTCAAGCGGTATGAAAACTTTTGCAAGCGACTGTATCTCAAACAACAGAAGTCATGAATGTTGTCCTTCCACTACAACATTCTGTCTTCTATCAGTAAGGCAGTTATCAGTCCATTCGGCTAAATTACTGTTAATCCCAACTATATTGATTGTCTGGATTAGAGATGAGGGGACTCAGTATGCTTCAATAACAAACCAATACCAATATCAGGCCTTTCGGCTTTATACCAGGTTGTGTGACCCCATTTATTTGAAAGGGACTGCCAATCTCCATTTGGAAGTTAAGTTTAGGTTTGTCTATTTTTGTTTTTTTCAATGCATGTTTATTTTGAATTAACTGCATTTTAAATACATCTATAGTTTTTCAAAGTTTTTATTTAATTAAAACTAATTTTATTATCTATTTCCAAATTTTGCTGAACATCAAAGTATTGCAAGCAACATTTGATGGAGTTGTCAGGAGGCCATCAAGCCGATGTGTGGGTTTAGTTTTTTTTCAAGGGGTATGAAAACTTTTGCAAGCCACTGTACATAAGGAAATTGTGGTTGTGGGTAGATTTGCAGCAAAATCCTCTTAGAATATTTGGCACATTTGAATAATATAGTTGTTCATTTAATTTATTTTTGCTGTAATTCATATTAACACAATTTAGTCATAAATAGAAGTCTTAAAATTGCAGTGTCAAAACAAATTATTGAAAAGATTAAGAGACTGACATATAATTTGGAGCATATATTTGAATGTTTTTGCATTACACATATTATTTTTTAAACAATTCTCATGTAACTTGCACATTTATTGTAAGTCTGCAGATGATCATGGCTATCGATAGTGTCTTGCAATTTACACATAGTTTTCTCACTGAACACATTTCTTAAAATACATGAAACATTTCCATGGCAGTTAACTGAGGCAATGCCTTCCACTCAATGAAAATATTTGTGTCCAAGTAATCCTAAGTATGTGATCTATTTAGCTGTTGTCAAATTTTGCAGGGTGGGGGGGGGGGGAACTCTCAGTTTATCGGCACCTTCAAAAACGATTACTCTAGTGAATAATTATCTGATGCTGTGAAAATGATGTGGATAGCCATGCAACAGGAATTATGGAGAGAAATTGTATATATTGTAACATTGGATTAATTACGTTTGTACCTCTGATGGAGTAACCTCATCTGCAGATTCTGCAAATTGAAGCCAGTTTTAAAAGTTTGTTATTGTATATAAAAGTTCTTTGGTTCATCGAGCAGGCTGGGTTAGAAGGTTTGATCAATCTTTAGTCAGATCTTTAGTCTTCAGGAATTAAAAGCAACTGTTGATGCAGATCTAGTTATGAAACAATACTTCTGATTCTCTCTGCACTGATGGGCCTGATTTGTTTGGTATTCCAGCATTTTCTGCTTCTACATGCTTCGAATGGAAGATTATTTTCAGTTTGGTAATGCTACGTTTATATGTTTATCATGCAGAATATTTTAAAGTATTTTTCTCACTGCCAGCCAACTTGTGCTTGAATCTTTCAGTGCTACATTATTACCGACAACATTCTTCTTCTTATCCTTATTTCTCTCCTAATCTTGTAATTCCTGACCCATGCTGGGCTACCAAGTCCTCTTGCACATTACGCAGGTGTTCCTTTCTTGATGTTAGGTGAGATAAAAGCTAATTTTACTTCGGCCGCGACTGACTGGGAGGCGTGTTGCTCCTTCCAGCGGTAAGTTTCAAAAAACCTGAAGGTAAGTCTTGAACTTATTTTCCAGGTTGTGCTGTTTTGCAGGAAGCTCTTTTACAGAGTTCCTGCTGGATGTCGGGGTCTAATCCTGTCACCGCGGGGAAACCCGGCTCGGGGAGCCCCGGCTATAGAGACCGTGGGGAATCCCAGCTCCGGAAAGGGAAACCCGGCTCGGGAAACCCCGGCCATGGAGACCATGGGGAATCCCGGCTCTAGAAAGGGAAACCCGGCTCGGGAACCGGCTACGGAGGCCGTGGGGTATCTCGACTCCATGGGGAGACCCAGCTCAGCAGGCCGGTGGACTTCGGACAAGCACGGCCAGGAATGTTCGCCTCCTGCAGTGGGGAGCACCTTCGGACGCTCGTCCCCAGATAGAGCATCTCATGGAGAAGATGCCCCACCATGGTATACTCCAAGGAGGGGAGTCATATCAGCGCCGCGGCAGCACCTGGTGCAGGGATGCATTATATCTTCCTCTCAGAGGAGGGGAGCGTAGGCAGTCAGTTTTGGGCTGACTCGCAGTTCGGTGGTATGTCGGGGGGAGGAACATTCCATGACACACCAGCTGCATGAAGAAAATAGGAGGGTTCCCCTCCATGGGTACGTCCTCGGACGTTTTTCCCAGGTGGAGCATGGATGCGTCCGTAGGGCGTTCATCCCACTGAGGAGATGCTCCATCCTGATATGGTCCGTGGACGGGACCATATCCGCGCAGGTCTTGTCGGGGACCTGCAGCAGCGCTGTTGCAGGGCTGCTTACAAATCTCCCTCCCTGTGGAGGGGAGTGCGAGGAGTCAGTGTGACTGACTCCCAACTCCGAAGTATGTCCGTGAAACATACGGGAGAGCATTACAGGAACAAAGTGCCGGCAGTGAACAGTGCTATCTGGGGAGACTATGGATCGCGAGGCCAGCAAAGTCCAGCCGCGGAATCTTCTCCATGGAGAAGACCTAGCCAACAGGCAAAAAACCTGGTGAGGAAGTAAAGCTGTCGGACCAGTCAACGTAACTACGACGAGCAAAAGCCTCACCGTGGTGGCGACTACACCCCTACGACTCCATCAGCAGTAAGTGGTTCACTGAAGCTGGTGGCAGCTTGAAAGCTGATTCTGTCGGCAGAGTTCTTTCAAGCCAATACCCAAGCCGGCTCTGAAGGGAAATGTGCAATTCAGCCACCCCAGCAGTCCTAACCTTCAAATTCAAGGATGCAATCAGAACCTGAGGACGGAAACAGAATCCGCATCAGGGGCCTTTGAGCTCACCATAATACCACCGATAACCATGGAGGTAGGTTGGTCTGGTTCTTTCCGAAACACGGGGTGTGTGGACTAGTTACGTGTGGTAATAGATCACACTGTTTTTGCACGAATATCGACGAATAACATCAGATCAGTTTATGCTGCACAGTGAATAGGTATGTTACAAAACTTACCTTGAGCAGCGCTGCAGTTCTGCCGCTCCCCATGTGCACGACTTTGGCGCCTTTCAGAGGGGAGCGGGCTTAAAGTGCCGTTTTTCTTCAGACTGGGCAAGTCGATCCATGTCGGGCGATTTCGTTGCGGAAAAAAAATCGCTCCGACATTTCATTAATGAAGGTATCTTTAAATTACACTAGATTATTTATTATCTAGAGTAATTTAAAAATCACCTTCAAAAGCCGTGAGCACCGATAACGGGAAGGATTTTGCGTAGGGGAGAAAAAAAGGTAAATAGTTTATTTTTATATTAAAAGTTGGTTTTTATGGAGGCTTGAATAATATTTTCATGTTGCGAAATGGGGTCCAAAAAACATGTATGAACCGGCTGTATTTTTCATACCGACTTCACTGCAAACCGCAACGTTCCAATCCACCGCATTCCACTAAAACCCACTCGCTAGTTGATTTAAATGGCCATTAATTTACAGGCATTAAACACTAAATTCCTTCCATTTGGCCCAGAAATTCATGAAAATTAGATTTAAAAATTATGTTATATTGTGGATTATTGTGTGAATGTTATTTGGACACTTAGGTAATTTAAAAAAAGTTTATCTTTTCTTAAGAAATGGATAGATGTTTAGATCTACTCATTGAATTTTGTAATTAGCTACAATTAGATAACTAACTGATTATTTGCTTTAATTTCAGGTCATTCAAGTAAGATTGTTTCATATTTGTTCTCTTAATTTTTAAGAAAGTTATGGGCTTTTAACTGTTCTAGATCACAGCTTTTGAGTCAAGTCAATTGAAAGGCAATGGGGAACAAGATGCTAATTTCCGAGTATGAAAATGGTCATAACTTATTAATACTGAAGATATGAAAGTGAATTAGGTGTCAAATTAAACTTCTTTTTTTTTGCTTTATCTGATGGGATAAATTGCAGACTTGATATTTAAAATCTCAAAATTTTGTAATTTGCTACAGTATACAAGGATTTCAGATTGAATTTCCTTAACTTGTTGCCAGCCATACAACATACACCAAATTGGACATCTATTCATTCCAAACAAAAGCTTTGGGTGTACAAGCAGATATCCAAACAAGCAAAAGATGGATGATGTTGGATCACCCTTGATTAACTCACATTCACTTGTGCAGTATAGACTTTTTAATGGGACTTCCGGTGGCGCCATGTTCTAGGAGAGAACAGCGCCAGACCAGCTCTTAAAAAATCTGGAAAAAAAACGGGGTTAGAGGAGGCTGCTAACGCTACTTACCGTAGGAGATCGATTTTAAACGGCTCCGGGTGCGATTGTAAGCTGCGTGACGTCATCAGGCGCGCGACTTTAGCGACTCCGGTAAGAAATTTAAAATGAATCCCTCCTCCCCCACACAGCCGAAGAAAAGCTCCAGAAGGGAGGTAGGCCCCACCAAAGCTTCAGGCTCGGGACTGGCTGCCTCCCAAGAAGAGATTTCACTAAGAAAAGCTGAGATGGAAGATCTTAAAAAATCTCTGCTGGCTGATATGAGGAAAATGCTGAAGGAAACACAAACAGAAACACAAAAAGAAGTGAAGAAAGATTATAAAGAAATTAAGGATGAAATGAAAGCCTTAAAAACGGATATTCGAAAAATCAAAGAAGAATTAATGAGAGAAGTTAAAGAAATGGTAAAAATCATGATGAATGAATGGAAAACAGAACTGGAGGAGGACATACATACTCAACTGATTGAGGTAACTGATAAGATTGCTGGGATGGAGCGAATGATGGAAGAGATGATGGATGCGAAAATAGAGGCGAGGTTAAGCCCTATGTCAACTGTACTGGATCAACAAAATGATACGATTAAAGAATTAACTGATGCTGCTCTAACAACTGCGAGGGAGAATGAGAAGATAAACGAAGAGAACAAACGCCTCTCTGAATTAGTACGTAAAATAAATGAGAAATGTATTGATTTGGAGGGGCGGCAAAGACGTAAGAATTTGCGCATAGTAGGTCTGCCTGAGGGACGCGAAGGAAACCATGACCCACGTAAATTCTTTGCTAAACTCCTGAAGGACATTTTGGATCTGGATGAAGAGCCCCTGTTGGGCCGAGCCCACAGGGCTTTAAGACCGGCTTCTAGGAGTGGTGCACCACCAAGACAAGTAATTGTAAAGGTGGTTTATGACGGCGTCTTTGAAGATATGATGAAGATAATAATAAGAAAAAGAAATCTGAAATACGAAGGAGATAACATCAGTATCTTCAGAGACTACCCGGCCGAAGTGGCTAAAAGAAGAGCTCTATTTACAGAAACAAGACGCATCTTGAGAGATATAAAAGGAAAAAAGGAGATCAGATATGGTCTGGTGTACCCGGCAATACTTAGAGTTACCTACGAGAAGAAGGATCTTCGTTTCACCAAGCATACAGCGGCACTGGAATTCGCTCGGAAAATACAGAAGAAGGTAGAAGAAGGAGAAGAAGGAGAGGCAGAGGAAGAAGGAGCAGACCCGACAGGAGTAATTGATGAATGAACTTTATGGACCTGCGGTTATGAACCACTCACTGAGAAAAAGGCGAAATAACGGACATAGAATTGTAGTATTATATTGCTTACTAATTAATTAATAAATACTAATTTGTAATTATTAATTGCTAATTACTAATTAGTTTGATTTCTCTTACTCCACTTATATAGTATTACTAATTATGATACTAATTATAGTTGAAATTAACAACTAAAAATTATTAATATGAATAATAGAAAAAGTTATTAAGAACATAAAGTTAGCACCCCCACCCCAATATATACAGTATTCCAAATAAGAGCTGGAATATTTAACTTTTTTTTTAGAAAACGGAAGTCGCTAGATTAGTAGCCATGTTAGTGTGGCTTTCACCTGTGCACACTACACATTATAAAAGTGTAGTCTCTTTTTTTTCTGATCACCTTTTTATCACCCTTTACTTTTTTTATATTTACACTCGTTATTATTTTTTGTATAACACATACTTGATTTTATATTATATATTATATAATCATGACTTCTATCTATTTTATATAATCAGATTAAATGGATATGGTTTAATGGAATTGGAAATTCGCATCGGATTGAAGTTGGGGTGTAATGTCGGGCTGGAGGAGCCAAGAAGGCTACTCCAAAAAAAGCCACCCTAACAATAAAATGCAAGATATGAATGTAAGGAATGGGGGTGATGGAATCACCTTCTGTAGTTGGAATGTTAAAGGAATCAATGAACCAATTAAAAGGGGAAAGGTATTAGCTCAGCTGAATAGATTGAAATCTGGAGTTACGTTTCTTCAAGAAACACATCTTAAAAAAGATGCTCAATATAGATTAACAGCTAAATGGATTTCAAAAGTATATCATTCTTCGTTTATACACAAATCTAGAGGGGTTGCAATAATTATTCGTAAAGGTATACCTTTTAAACTTAATTCGATAATAGAGGATAAGGAGGGTAGATATTTAATAATTACAGGGGAACCACATTTTAAAAAAGTAATTCTTATGAATATATACGCACCTAATTTTGATAATCCACTATTTTTTAAGAAAATATTTAATAGTATTCCTATATCCACCCAATATAATTTAATAATTGGAGGTGATTTAAACTGTACTTTAGATAATTATTTGGATAGATCTTCTACAAAAAGTAAGGCTCTTTCTAAATCAAGTAAGCTTATAAATTCTTTTATTAAGACATCGAATGTTAAAGATATTTGGAGATTGGATAATCCAACCGGACGGGAATATTCATTTTTCTCGCCGGTATTCGGAACCTATTCGAGGATAGATTATTTCTTAGTCGACTCAAAATTACTCCCCTTTACGTATGATGCAAAGTATCATAATATTATTATCTCAGATCATGCTCCATTAACATTTAAGATAAAATTAAAAGATATAGTTAATAAAACTAATATTTGGAGATTCAACACACAGATATTAAAGGATAAAGACTGCTGTAACTATGTGGAGAAACAGATTAAATTATTTTTTGAAACTAACGATAAACCTGAGACTTCCCCATTATTATTATTATGGGATACATTTAAAGCATTTATGCGCGGTGCAATAATATCAGCACAAGCTCATTTTAACAAAGAAAATCGAAAAATGGAGCAAAAGTTAGAAAAAGAGATAAAACAATTAGATAGTGAAAATATAATACATCCTTCTAAAGAGTTGAGTAATAAAATTGCTATATTAAAATATAGATTAAATAAAATTTACTCTGATCAAGTGATAAAACTATATCAACAAACTAAACAAGTTCATTTTGAATTTGGTGATAAACCTCAAAAATTATTAGCACGACAACTCAGAAGATTAGACGATGAAAAAACTATACATAGTATTAGATCGGTACAGGGAAATACGTTGACTATACCAAAAGACATTAATGACACATTTTTACAATATTATCAAAATCTTTATTCATCTAAATTAACAGGGCAAACAGATGAAATGGAAACATTTCTAGAAAAATGTCATTTTAATAAGCTAGATTTTGAGAGTAGGCAATTATTAAATGCTGAAATATCGGTAATAGATATCGAAGAATCAATTGGATCGTTAAAAAATGGTAAAACAGCGGGCCCCGATGGCCTGAGTGCAGAATTTTATTAAAAATTTCATGATCTACTTTCATCAAGATTACAAACAGTGTATAGACACACCTATGAGTTAGGAAAGTTACCAGAGTCTTTAAATGAATCTACAATTACATTAATTCCTAAATTAGATAAGGATCTGGAAGATCCTGGATCATATCGAGCGATTGCCCTTTTAAATACTGATCAAAAAATATTAACTAAAGTACTGTCTCGGAGGCTAAGTTTAGTGATTTCCAAAATAATACATTATGATCAAACAGGTTTTATTCCAAAACGTTATTCATCACATAATCTTAGACGCTTGTTTAACATTATATACTCGAGAAGAAGGAGATATATTGAATTAGCAGTTATATCGTTGGATGCTGAAAAAGCATTCAACCAGGTGGAATGGTCATATTTATTTAATATAATGGAAAAGTATCAACTGGGGGATGGATTTTGTAAATGGGTAAGAATATTATATTCTAACCCTACAGCAAGAATTTTAACTAATCAAATACTATCACCTAAATTTAGACTTTTTAGGGGATGCAGACAGGGATGTCCGTTATCCCCTTTATTATTTGCTTTGGTGATAGAACCTCTGGCCGAAAGAATCAGATCAGAGCCCGAAATATATGGGTATAATACTGACACAACAAATAATAAGATATCTTTATATGCAGATGATATTCTGATTTATATTACTAAGCCGGAATGTAGTATTCCCAAGTTATTCAATGTTATAAATGAATTTAGCGTATTTTCAGGATATAGGATTAATTGGAATAAAAGTGACATTATGCCTATAACTGGTATAAATGTAAATATACTACAAAAATACCCACTAAAAATAGTTACAGATAAATTTAAATATTTAGGAATCAATGTGTCTAAATCCTATAAATTATTAATTAAAGCTAATTATTATCAATTATTAGAGAAACTTAAAAAAAACATTTCATATTGGAAAACACTCCCTATATCTATGATCGGTAGGATTAATGCTATAAAGATGATTTTTTTACCACAATTGTTATATTTATTTCAGGCAATTCCTTTTTTTCTCCCAAAAAGTTTTTTAAAAAAAATTGATACTATAGTTAATAATTTTGTCTGGGATTACAAAAGTCATAGAATAAGTAAAAAACACTTATGTAAGTCTAAGATAAATGGAGGGCTGGCACTTCCAAATTTTCTATATTACTTTTGGGCAGTCCAGATTAAGAATATGAATTTTTGGTGGGTAAATATGGATGTTGAACCAATGTGGTTAAAAATGGAAAAGGAAGACTGTTTACCTTTCAATATAGAGTCGATTATTTTCGCACCAAAGGAAGTACAAAAAAAGACTTATAGGGACAACCCTATAATTCATAATAATAGGCGTATTTGGAAACAGATAGTTAAGACCCTATATCTGGAATTTTTTTTTTTTTTAGGTTACCAATTAGGAATAACCCACTGTTTAAACCCTCAATCTTAGATGCGGGGTTTAGACTGTGGGAGGATTCAGGAATTAAAAGGATAGGACACCTTTATAGAAATGGAAATTTTTTATTATTTGAAGAGTTACAAGATATTTTTGGATTACCTTCACAACACCATTTTAGGTATTTACAAATTAGAGATTTTATTAAATGTAACACACAAGACTATAAAAAAAAAGAACCAGGCTTATTAGATGAGCTGTTTAATTTACATCCAAATACGGATAAGCTTATAGCTTATATATACAATATTATTTTAGATAAAGAGAACCCAACAACTGAAACATATCGTCAAGCATGGGAAAATGAAATTGGATTACCTATAACAAAAGAAACTTGGGAAGAATGCTTACAAAGAATACATTGGTGTTCTTTGAATGCCAGACACACACTGATACAATTTAAAGTTATATATAGATTACACTACTCGAAAACCAAATTAAAAAGTATCTTTCCTAGTCTCTCCTCTATTTGTGATAAATGTAAGAATCTTGAGGCAAATTTAATACATAGTTTGGTAACGTGTCCACGGTTGAATTATTATTGGATTGAAATTTTTTAAGTTATTTCGGAAGTTCTTAAGGTTGAACTCGACCCAGACCCAAAATTAATAATATTCGGAATCCCGGAGCCAAATTTGGTACTCACAGTTAATCAAAGAAATTTTTTTGATTACTGTTTAATAATAGGGAAAAAAATGATACTTAAATTTTGGAAGGGAACATTATCCCCAACAATTAAAATGTGGAAAGCAGAGATGTTGGAGACGTTGAATTTGGAAAGAATTAGATTTGTCCTTTTGGACAGGTATAATTCTTTTGAATCGATATGGTCTCCATATATACAGTATTTAGAGAAGTAGCTATTCTTGGAATCACGGCTCGACGGACACCCTACGGATCCGATGCGAATAACTTACTTATATTTGATATTATTGTGCATTTATTAGAGATATTTCTGAATGAAATAGTATTTCGTATAATGACTTTAGTTTTTGTTTATATATATGTAATATTTTTGTTTTTCAAATTTTCCCTTTTTTTTTCTTTTTCTTTACGGTTGAAGTATGTGGGAAGAATTTTTTATTCCTTTTTATTTACTCTTTTTTCTTTTCTCTTTTATATATCCTTTTCTTTATTTCCAAAAAATAGAAGATATTAAGTATTGATATGTTATTTGTAGTAATATTGAATTAAGGTGTTAGTTTATAAAGTAAGCTTTACATTGTAAACGGTTTACTTCAAATTACACAGACTTTTTAATGGGACTCTTCGTTACTGTCTAACAACGGATTTCCATAGGACACTTTATGGCATGCATCGATCTCAAAGATGCATACTATTCAGTTCCCATTCACAGGGTTCACTGGAGATATTTGAAATTTAGTTGGATGGGCAACAATAGCAGTTAAAGCATTGCAAAATGGGCAAACTTCAGCTCCCAGGTTGTTTACCTAATTACCAAGCCAGTGCTTGGGCTGCTCAAAGCTCAAAAATACATATTTATGGACTATCTGGATTATATTCTAAACGCTGAATCTTGCAAAATTAGCTGTTTCAGCCGCAAAACCAATATTTGAGAAATTGGAGTTTCTCATCCATCCAGTTAAAATTAAGTTGATACCAACTAAAGTTATAGGTTGCAATTTACCTTTAACTCTATTAATTGTCTGGGACTCTGCCCTGGGGCAAGAGATTATAAATAATGGAAGCTTGTAACTATCTTGTAGTTTATTCATCAAGTGGCCAGTGTAATTGGCAATTTCGTGGCTGTTTTTCAGCTGCGTAATTGATGCCTTTGCATTATCAGAACTTACATTGTGCAAATTTCTCAAATACCATATAGGTCACTGTTAACAGTTCTATGCTATGAACAGCTGAATCTATATCAAATGATGGACAAACAGTATTCAGCATTGCTCCAGTACTTTAGTCATTAACCTTCAGTTATGTTATAAACTGATGTTAGTGCTCAGATGGGAAATTACAATCCCATCTCTAGTCACAGAGGCGGAGGGATGTGCATGAATTACCAATCCCTCAGTTATGTGGTATCAACTACCTAAAATCACTAGGTGCATTCTATGGGTTAAAGGTTTATTATGCGAATATGCATATTTGCATGCTCACTTACAAGTTGACACACTACGGTGGTGGCATATATTAATCACATGGGTTCAATCAAGTTAATATCCTGTGATAGTTTACCTAACCTCATTTGGCGCTGGTGTATCATCACGTAAATCAATGACAACACAGAATGGATGTTGGATCACAAAGTTTTTAATGACATTGTGGATTGATGGAACACTAAATAATCACCAGTTGCAAAAATATCTGGCATGGTGGCCATTCTCAGGGGCAGTGGCGATGGATGCATTCTCGCTACACTGGGGAGGAATGTTCGTTATGTCCTTCCTCCATTTTGCCTCATCAGTTGGTGCTTGCTCAAAAACCAGCAAGACTCCGCCTCAGGCTTTGATAGTGCCTGACTGGCCTACACAGCCATTGGGTCCACTCATACTGCAAATGATAACAGAGCCTTTTATGGCTCTCCCCAAATGCAGTAATCTGCTGGTTTACCCGTGACTGGGGAGAACCATCCTCTGCATGAGCGAATAATATTGTTGGGTTGCAGATTATGAGAAGATCTTTCCTGGGGTACGGACTGTCAGGTTGTACGGTGGATGTAATCACTGCGGCCTGCAGAGATAGTACCAAGAAACAGTACATCTTCTATATCAATGTAAGTGTCCTGTTTACAGTCCAATATATCGTATGACACGGTACGTATAACAGATGTCTTGGGTTTCCTCTCAAAGCTATATTTCACGAGAGATGGAGTTTTAGTGCTATAAATTGTGCCTAAAGTGCCTTGGCATCATACTTCCTGCTCTGATATCCAGATTTATGAAGGGTATCTTCAACTCAAATTCCCCCAGGCCAAGGTAATCGGAGATATAGAATGTTATGTCCTGCTGACGCTGCGTCGCCGGTGGGCTCCAGCTACATTCCTGTCCTCGGTCTAAATCACTTACAAAGTGGTTATCCTCATGGTGCTGGGTTCAGCGCAACGAGTCCAGTCGTTGCATAAGCTATGACTGGACAGGATGGTTACAGCTGCAAATAATATAATACTTATGTTCACGACTTAGCCTTGCAGAGTAGACCGGGGGCGTCAGGTCTCAAACTAATTTCATGGCATACCCCATGGACCTTTAGTTGTGTGTGTGGCCACACATCTATACAGTCATTATGTCACCTAAAGCCTTAAAGGCTCTCAACCAGCAATGTTTGTTAATTACTAAACCTCATAGATAGGTATCAGTATAGACCATCCCCAGGTGATTTAACTGGTTTTGGCTTCTGCAGGAGTGAACACTGATGTTTTCAAATCTCTCTCCGCCAGGCTGCAACTACATCAGCAGGGAGGGTTATGGATGTTTCGCTGGATCTCATCCTAGCGGCTGCAGGACGGTCAAACAAACGAATTTCCAAATGTGTTATAACAACCCATTGCCAGACCTGGGGTATTTGCCAACACTATTTTTAGGCTCTATTTTTTAATTCCTCCGAATGAGTTGGGATTACTAAATTTCACTCATCCCTGGTCAATGTATGCAGTGTGTGACACACAAACTCGTTTCCACAGCATGAAATCACAGAGCTTTGAATAGTACAATAGCAAGATTAAATGAGAACTTACCAGTTTGACGTTTGATCTTTATTTTATGAGGAGTTACGATGAGAGATTACGTGCCCTCCACTCCGAACCCTCTCTCATAAAGGTCAGCCAGTAGTTCTAGTCTCTTGAATCTTACTATATTCAGTTCAACAACTGTTATCTGTGATTTCACACCGCTGCTTTGAAGATTGACGCGCATGTGGGCTGGCGGGCTCTTCACGTAATCACTCATCGTAACTCCTCATAAAATAAAGATCAAACTTCAAACTGGTAAGTTCTCATTTAATCTTACTATTATTTATGCAAACATTGTACTGATATATACATATATGTCTTCCACTGGATAGAGATAAATTTTATTTTATAAGGCTCCTTGTACAGTTATGGAAAGAAATTTAATTAGCAGCAAAGTTTCACAGTTACAATACAAATATCATAATTATTCCTTCATATCTGTGCCTCACCACTAACTGTCAAATTAGAATATTTAAACGATTCTAACAAACCTGATGAAAATACTATGCTCAAATTGGTTCGCGAACACTGCTGTCCTCAAAAATCACTTATGTTTAGTTTAGTTTAGAGATACAGCGCAGAAACAGGCCCTTCGGCCCACCGGGTCCGCGCCAACCAGCGATCCCCACACTAACACTATCCTACACCCACTAGGGACATTTTTAGAAATTCACCAAGCCATTTAACCTACAAACTATACATCTTTGGAGTGTGGGGGGAAACTGAAGATTTCGGAGAAAACCCACGCAGGTCATGGGAAGAACGTACAAACTCCGTACAGACAACACCCGAGGTCGGGATCGAACCCAGGTCTCCGGCGCTGCATTTGCAGTAAGGCAGCAATTCTACCGTTGCGCCACCGTGAATGAATGCCCAGCACAGAGGCAAAGATAGTAAAATAGCAGCTAAAATGTGCACATCATGTAATCAAAATGTATCAAAACTACGTAAGAAATAATTCTACAATAGTGGTTTTATTAAAAAAGTCAGGATTGCCCAAAGACCAATTAAAAATATTATGTGCTATTGTAATTAGCATGAGGGTCCATGATGGCTGTGGACAGTAAAATAAACCTCTTGAATCCGATTCACAATGGCCCAAAGAAAATCATATCAAAACAAAAATCAAAGGGAATCAAAAAAGGAATTCAGCATTTTGTCAATCTGACATTCAACATCCTGTCTGTGGGGAAACAGGCCTCATGGAATTCAGACTTTGCAGACATATGAGAATATTTATTTGCATTTACTTGAACAATCCTCCTGTCATCATCAGCGATTGACAATGATCACATTTCAGTGCAGCATTCACACCGTTCCTGGTGGCTATGTTGATGTTCATCCATGTTGTAAGGGCTGATACATGCAACCTGGCATTCCATGTAAGGGCTACAGTACATGTTTCTGCACACCACTCGGCAAACCCTCGATGACCCCGCCAAACTCCCAATGGAATGAAACACAAAATGAATTAATTTCTTCAGTCTGTGGGAGGTCACGTGTCCAGCTTTTGCTGATTTTGACACTGACATTAAATGCAACTGCCCAACCCTTGGAAAAGCTTGTTTGTAAACTTGACAGGCAATAATTGCCACTGGAATTTCCTGCATAACTCAGGAATATAAAGGAATATGATAATTAAAACTTATCATATGGTGTTCATAATTGCTGATTGTCTGCTATATAACCCAAATGAGTATTATAATTGTATAAGTAGTAAAAACAAACTACTGTAGTTATTGGTTGATACACAAAGGGAAAAAAATTGATGGAGTAACTCAGCAGTTCACGCAGCATCTCTGGAGAACATGGATAGGTGACATGTGAGGTTGAGACCCTTCTTCAGATTCTTGGTCTGGAACTGCGCCGAGAATCCAGGTGAGTTATTGGCCCCAACCTGCTGGCAGCTAGGGAAGAGGGAAAGATCAGTGAAGTCAATGGTCGTGGCCCATGGGCAGCCGGAGTACAGCGATAGTTGTGGTGGCCGAGGAAGCTGTATGGGTCGGCGGTGATGGCAGAAGGTCCGACCTGGGAGTGGCTCGAGCTGGGGTTGGCGTGGGCAGCCGGCGCTACAAGCGGCCAGGGAGGGGGTTGCGCTGGGCAGTCTGGACTTTGGATAGTTTTGATGTGGAGAGGATGTTTCCACGAGTGGGACAGTCTAGGACCAGAGGGCATGTCCTCAGAATTAAAGGAAGTTCTTTTAGGAAGGAAATTAGGATGAATACCTGGAATATTATGTGCAGTTTTGGTCTCCAAATTTGAGGAAGGACATTCTTGCTATTGAGGGAGAGCAGCGTAGTTCACGAGGTTAATTCCCGGGATGGCGGGTCTGTCATATGTCGATAGAATGGAGAGGCTGGGCTTGTATACTCTGGAATTTAGAAGGATGTGAGGGGAACTTATTGAAACATATAAGATTATTAAGGGTTTGGACACGCTAGAGGCAGCAAACATGTTCCTGATGTTGGGGGAGTCCAGAACCAGAACCAGTTTAAGAATAAGGGGTAAGCCATTTAGAATGGAGATGAGGAAAAACTTTTTCTCACAGAGGGTTGTGAATCTGTGGAATTCTCTGCCTCAGAAGGTAGCGGAGGCCAATTCTCTGGATGCTTTCAAGAGAGAGTTAGATAGAGCTGTTAAAGATAGCAGAGTCAGGGGATATGGGGAGAAGGCAGGAACGAGGTACTGATTATGGATGATCAGCCATGATCACAGTGAATGGCAGTGCTGGCTCGAAGGGCCGAATGGCCTACTCCTGCACCTATTGTTTACTGTCTATTGAATTTCTTTAGTCAGAGGGTGGTGAATCTGTGAAATGAAATGCAAAACAAGCAGTTTACATGCAAGCACAACGCAGCCTTAAAACTTCTTCCTCACCTCCCTTACCCATTCCTTAACAAACAACTGTCCCAAACTGAGCTAGTGCCCCCATTTCTTCCTGGGACGTCTTTATAGTCTGAGCCTTCTGATGTTTAGCAGTCCAAGTACATTAAAACCCCCCAGAGTCTGAAGCACTGGAAGTGCAGGATGCTCTGAGATTCTTTGGTCCAACAAGAGACTGGCTTGCAAGCAATCAGATAGATGCCCACTTAGCTGAGCAGGGAAATCAACTGGTCCAGCTTTCCAACATATAAAGAAGACTCACTTGGGCAAACGCTCATTTCAGATGCAGATGCAGATGCAGTCACTTGATGTCAGATGCATTCACTCTCACGTTATCTCTGGAACCTAACTATTTTGTCCTGGTATGAACCAATAAGGTAACAAAGTCTGAACACGTGGTCCAGGCAAAACTCAAACCACGCATTGATAAGCAGATGATTTGAAAACCGGTGCCTCGTGGCAGCACTCCAAATAATAACTTTGATCCCTTTGCTGATGTATTAAGAGTAGACTGGTTGGCTATTAATTACTATTACTAAACTTCAGTAGTCCTGCTTTATGTGAATAGGAAATATATTTTTCATGCCAATTTACACATTGTCAGATAGACACCTATTTGTGGGGGGGGGGGGAGGGGGGGAGGGTAATTAGATTGGGTTTGAGAGAGGGGAATGTTAATAAAAAGCTAAAAAATAATCAAGAACAAGAGTTAACAGAAAATAGTATCTAACCAGTCCCGCTAGCTCCAACTATAGTGACGAGGATCAGTATTGATTCACAGGATAAATGTTGAGAGAATGTTTCTCACCGTGGGGTTTTCTAGATAAGGGTAGTCCATTGAAGGGGTTTGGGCAAAGGGCCAAGTCCATTTAAGGGGTATGGGCTGAGCCAAGGCCATTGACGGGGTATGGGCAAAGAGGCAAGCAGTTGGCCAAATCCAGGAAGGTAGTGTGCTCTTGCCAAGAACAATCAAAACACTTTTCAGATGGCAGTGCAGGGTGGGAATGACTTGAAGAGCTTTGAGCTTGATCCTAGACTCCCATTATTACTGGGAGCTCAGTCACTCAGGCCTGGTGGACTGGCAGCTCAGAAACTGCCAGAAATTCTGCCCAAAACAGATGAGAGACTCTGTAAGGGATAGAGAGGGAGGGTGGAGAATCAATTTTAGACATTTTTATCTTTTTCTGCGGATCACAGCAATGAAGGAGGAAAGTCTATCCTGGCCTAATCACAGGGAGCAGATGAAAGGAGGGAGAAAAATACTGGGGTGAGGTCTAATACTTGCAAATGTGCGGCGCATACGACGGGGAAGGACCCTGTCTCGTTGGGCAATAGACTCGCCGATAAGGCAGCGAAGGACACTGCCGCCAGCGACTTACCCATCATCATCACGGATCAAATGTTCGCCGCACAAGAGATCACCCAAGACACCTTGTTTAGCATGCAACACCAGGCGCCGGTCATAGAAAAAAACATTTGGAAGAAAAGGGGCGCCACACACACACACCGGAGGGCGGATGGATGACATCAACAGGATTGAGTTTACTGCCAAAATCCTTATTCAGATTTGCTGCAGTGATGAGCCATGGGGATAACCCTGGGGGGATGACAAGGATCATCGAACAAACATTTGGACGCTTTGGGTTCACAACAAACGCGCAGAAGTTCTGTGAGACATGCTCAGTATGTGCAAAACACAATGTGGGGGGCTGCATGAAACAGCAGAAAGGCGCATTCCCAGAACCACAATACCCCTTTCAAAATTTACATATGGATTTTATTGAGCTACATAACTGCCAGGGTTACAAGTATTGTTTAGTGATTATTGATGTTTTCAGCAGGAGGGTGGAATGCCATCCGGCACACAAGGTGGATGCACTCACAATAGCTAAGGTCCTAACGAGAGATATAATCCCAAGATACGGGATCCCAGAAATACTGTATAGCGACAATGGGAGTCACTTTGTTAATGAGATAATTAAAAATCTCACCAGAGCACTAAAGATAGAGTGCAGGTTCCATTGTGAATATCACCCACAATTAGCAGGACTAGTAGCAAGATCAAATGTGACGATAAAGGGAAAACTAGCAAAAACAATGCAGGAGACAAGCATGGGGTGGATAGACTGTCATCCTCTGGTGGTATTAAGTATGAGAATGACAGCAGGGGGGAGAGGAGCATCACCCTATGATATCTTATTTGGACGCCCATACAGATATACACCCCTCCAAGGCACCACTGAGACTGTCAAGGAAGAACAAACCTTGGCAGATTATATGCGAAAAATGTTAACAAAAAAACAATCATTTGTTTTTCCAGAGCCTGATACGAGCACAGAACTAGAGATAAAAATCCAACCTGGTGACTGGGTGTTCATAAAGGCAATAAAGAGGAAGAGGTGGTGTAACCCTCGGTGGACAGGACCATACCAAGTCCTACTAAGCATCGCCACGGCTGTACGAATAGCTGAGAGAAAATCGTGGATACACATCACACACTGCAAAAAAGCTTTGAAGGACGAAGTCTGCTAGAATAAAAATGAAGATAGTAATTGTTTTAACATGTATAGTGGTCTGGATGATAAGTGTAATGGGGGAAGTACGAGTCAGCATACCAGAAAACAGGAGAACCACCACCGTCACGTTTAGGAAAAGAGTGACTGCTGTGCCTGCGCTGAGGCTGGGCCCCAGTTGATTACAGTCCCCTTCCTACTGACATTCAGCAATAGCCCTGATGCCATGAGATGCATGCTGCAGCTGTGTTTACAATCAGGATTGCCCGAGACCACGACCTGCAGACCATATCACTACCTATTCCCCGTAAACGGTAACAAGACAAGTCACAAGAGAGGAGGCCCACAACCACCCCCATTTGTGATACCAAATGGAGAAAGAGACTACGAGTGTTACACCAGAACAAGGATAGGGGGAAAAGATGTGGAGAATGTGGAAGGGTGTAAGGACCCATAATGTGACAGGGGATCATCAGCAGGGACTGGTAAACAGCACATGGTCAACCCTTCACACCATAGGGCGGGCTGACGTCTGGCGGTGTTGCGGGAAGGCAACGTTGAGACCCAAACTCCCATCTGATTGGACGGGCACATGCGCCATGATACAGTTACTGATGCCTTTCACACTGGCTGTCAATGATCAGGCAGGGAAACATGAAAAAACATCTAGAGTAAAAAGGGCGCTGGGATCATTTGATGCACACGTCTATTTTGATGCCATACATGTGCCAAGGGGGGTTCCGGATGAATTTAAGGCGAGAAATCAAATTGCGGCTGGGTTTGAATCAGTACTGTTCTGGTGGTCAACCACCAATAAGCATGTTGATTGGATAAACTACCCGTATTACAACCAACAAAGATTTCTAAATTATACGAGAGATGCTGTTAAGGGACTGGCAGAACAATTGGATGCTACGAGTATGATGGCATGGCAGAATAGAATGACATTGGATATGTTATTAGCCGAAAAAGGGGGCGTTTGTCTGATGTTTGGTAAACAGTGTTGTACGTTTATTCCAAACAACACCGCCCCAGATGCTCCGTGTCATGAGCCTTATCATGATTAAAGTCCCTCTCCATAGAATTAACAGAAAACTCTGGGGTTGACACCTCCTAGACAGGGTTCCTGGACTCCATGTTTGGAAAATGGAAAGGAATATTTTTGTCAGCACTGACTACCATCTTAATTATGGTGAAATTGCTGTGTCTGTTCGGGTGCTGCATAATACCTTGTGTCAGGGGATTGACACAGAACTCATAGAGACTGCCTTAACAAAGACAGAGCAGATGATGGTGGATAGGATTCTATTGTTGGAAGAAGGTGTAACAATGAAGGGTAAAGGAAAAGCCTGCGGGTTGCTTGCGACCGATGTACCATCTCAGGGTTGTATTTATTGTACTTTACGGGTTTATGTTATCATAATGATAAATAGGGGGAAATGTGAAATAAATTGTAAAGTACAACACTGTACTAGCTAATTGCCATATGTAGCCTTAAAATGTAACCAAGACATGTTGAACCTTGCAAGATTCAATATGTGCCAAAGAACACATAACAAACAGCAAACGCACCCTCCCGACAGACAGTTGACGCTTGCAAGATTAAGCTGTATGTGTGTGAAGGTTGCAATATTTAATCACACAATGACCTGTTTACTACATTGTATAAAAAGCCTATGCGTAGACAAATAAAGCCAGAGAGACTCTTACAGTCACTGGCCTGCTTGCTACATGACTCTCCCTCAATAAAACTGCCTTGTAAGGAACTGCCGTCTCCTCTGCTGATTAATTGATATAAGGTATAAGGTACGGGCAAATAAATTACTGACACAGGCCAAGCCAAACAGCAGATTGCATTTTCACTTAATTTCCATTGCCATTGCACTTTCAAGCACAGGGCAGGCTCAAGCCAAACAGTTGGCTGCATTTTCACTTCATTCCCATTGCCATTGCACTTTCAAGCACAGGGCAGGCTCAAGCCAAACAGCTGATTGCATTTTCACTTCATTGCCATTGCCATTGCACTTTCACACACAGGGCAGGCTCAAGCCAAACAGCTGATTGCATTTTCATTTCATTTCCATTGCCATTGCACTTTCAAGCACAGGGTAGGCGCAAGCCAAACAGCTCATTGCATTTTCACTACATTTCCATTGCCATTGCAGGTTCAAGCACATGGCAGGCTCAAACCAAACAGCTGATTGCATTTTCACTTAATTTCCATTGCCATTGCAGTTTCAGGTACAGGGCAGGCCCAAGCCAAACAGCTGATCGCATTTTCACTTCATTTCCTTTGCCATTGCAGTTTCAAGCACAGGGCAGGCCAAACAACTCATTTCATTTTCATTAAGGGCTATCATTTAAATCATTTATTCAAGTACATTGCATACTCACAGTGTTCTGTAGTTTCCCAGCTCAGACTGAGAGTCGTGACCTCTCCCTCACCATCTTGCAGACAGACTGAGCCACGCCCACACTTCCAGGTTTTAAATTCCTCCCCCCTCCCACCGGAAGGGGCGTGGGCTTCATGGCAGTGATTGACAGGAGAGAAAATCTCAAGATTTTTTAAACACAAATAAGTCTTTTATTTTTCATCAATGGGAAAGATTCTCTGGGCCTGCGCAGCGGAGGAGGATTCTGAGTAAGATGGCCAAATAATCACAGCCATATGTGGTAGCATTTTTTTCTAAAATCAAAGCACAATGCAAACAGGAAGTGGTCAAGATGAGACTTTTAATTATATACAATTTGCTTCATTTTCGTGCCCCTCCACTCATTCTATTCCGTCTCTTTCTACATTACCAAGCCCTCCTGATCATGAGCATTTAATGGCATTCTGATTTTATGTCTGTACCATCACCTTGAAAGAGCTGTTTCATTCCCATGGTCCTTTTTCCCACAGCAATGCAAATTGCTGGCTTAAAATTATACTTTAATAAAGATCATTGATTACAGAAATAATAAATGGCTAGAGTGACAGGCAGTTTGCTTGTTGTTTATGTAACTATCTTAAGGTGGGTTTTTTTAAAAAGGAAAACACTGCGTTTTTGTTTTATCTTTTGCTTTGATGGCATGTCTACTGAGAGTCATGAAGCTGCCTGAACTGCTATAACTCATAGGCTAAGAATGTGTGGTTTGTAATAGTTGGTTCCCTTCCAAGATGGTTGCTTTTGAAGTCATTTATTGGATTGTGTTTTCTGCTCCTACTTCAAACTATAATTGTTGCAAAGCCCTCTTGCAAGTGTTCCAATTTCAACTACAACTATGTTTGGTGTATTTCTTGGCTCAGAATCACAAAAAGAATAGGCAAAATAAAAGTTATCCAATCCCTTTGTAAATCCAAATAGGCCAGTCCTCAGTTAACACCACAGAAATGGCTTTCTTTTCACACTTAATGGCAACATTTTAAGATTGTTTGATGCCACTAACATGCATTTAGCAACCTTTTATGTTAATATAGATTAATTTCCTTTCAATATAGCTTCTTTATTGGTCAACTCTTGGGATCCAAATGTATGTATTTGCATCAAATAGGCACAGACTTTAAAATGTAGATTTGTTTATTCCTTCAATAGAAAATCAGTTTAACAGAAAGAGTATCTGTGCACTTACACTGTAGAGAATTGGGCATCACATCAAATTGAAGCAAAATTAT
The DNA here is from genome assembly GCA_963514005.1 of Raja brachyura. The sequence continues at coordinate 58,953,252 of OY740785.1, forward strand.
GTTGTGGAAAGAGAGGAAATCTGGCCCGAGGAGCTATTTGTACACAATAAAAATCAATTGCATATTTTATGGCACAAAGACCTTTCTGCCACCAGTTCTCACCACTGCAGAGTAAGTGAAGGAAATGTGTCGAATGCCGAATCTCACAGGGTGAATTTATAGGGAATACTAAGCAGGGTGAAACACTGGGGTCAGTTGGTAATAGCATTAAGCCATAGTAAAGGAGTTGGGAGAGAGCTGGGGTTGGGAGCAGGAACTGTGGGACATAGCACTTTTTCACCTAGTCCCCCTTTGTGATCTTCCTTATCTTTGCTTCTGGTTGTGCACTGTTCACAGTGGATCTGTACCAAAGCCCCATGCTAAAGGAGGAATTAAATGATAAGTATTCTTCTGTGAATACTCTACATTGTTTCCTAATTATGGAGATGTCAAAGTAACATTAGCAAATTTGCAGATCACACAAAGCTGGGCGATAGTGTGAACTGTGAGGAGGATGCTATGAGAATGCAGGGTGATTTGGACAGGTTGGGGGAGTGGGCAGATGCATGGCAGATGAAGTTTAATGCGGATAAATGTGAGGTTATCCACTTTGGTAGCAAAAACAGGGAAGGCCGATTACTATCTAAATGGCATCAAGTTGGGAAAAGGGGAAGTACAATGGGATCTGAGGGTCCTTGTACATCAGTCTATGAAAGTAAACATGCAGGTACAGCAGGCAGTGAAGAAAGCAAATGGCATGTTGGCCTTAATAACAAGAGGAATCGAATATAGGAACAAAGAGGTCCTTCTGCACAGAGCCCTAGTGAGACCACACCTGGAGTATTGTGTGCAGTTTTGTTCCCCTAATTTGAGGAAGGACATTCTTGCTATTGAGGGAGTGCAGCATAGGTTTACAAGGTTAATTCCCGGGATGGCGGGACTGTCATATGCTGAGAGAATGGAGCAGCTGGGCTGGTACACTCTGGTGTTTAGAAGGATGAGAGGGGATCTCATTGAAACATATAAGATTGTTAAGGATTTGGACACGCTAGAGGCAGGAAACATGTTCCCGATGTAGGGGGAGTCCAGAACCAGGTGCCACAGTTTAAGAATAAGGAGTAAGCCATTTAGAACGAAGAAGAGGGAACACTTTTTCTCACAGTGGTGAATCTGTGGAATTCTCTGCCTCGGAGGGCAGTGGAGGCAGGTTCTCTGGATGCTTTCAAGAGAGAGCTAGATAGGGCTCTTAAAAATAGCGGAGTCAGGGGATATGGGGAGAAGGCAGGAACGGGGTTTGATTGGGGACTATTGTCTATTGTCTATTGAGATTGAATCGAATTTCAGATGAGTGCATCCTACATCACACACAAGAAAGTGCCAGAGAAGATATAGAATGCTTTATTAAAACAAGATGCCTAGAAAAATCCATATTATACTCAAAAACCAGTAAAACATGATACAATACAATTTTTGGACCACTTTTGGTCTTGTGGATCACAATTGTCTTGTGGTGCCTTTTTAACAAGTTTCGTTCAGATTGATGTTATATTTTACAAGTTATTCACATTTTTAACTTTACAACATCCAGTTTGAGAAAGAATCACTTGAATACTGCAGTGGCAGTTACAGCTATGACATCTCAATGGGAGGGTTACACAAAAAGCTGGAGAAACTCAGCGGGTGCAGCAGCATCTAAGGAGCGAAGGAGATAGGCGAAGTTTCGGGTTGAGACCCTTCTTCAGACTCATGTATGTGTAACCCTCGATTCTCCAGCATCTGCAGTTCCTTCTTTAACATATCTCAATGGGATCTCATTTACATAAACAGCCTATGAGCAGTGCTCCGCCCAACATTGACATCACAATGGGATCTCATTTATATAAACTGCCCTTCACCAGTGTTATGAGAGATTTGTTACATTGTTGTAGGGAGAGTGAGTGAGTGAGTGAGTGAGTGGAGGAAGGAGGATAAATGTTATTTAAACATTGTGTTCAGTGGGGGAGTGAGTTAGGGGAGAGGTGAGGAGTGGGGGAGCAGGGAGATAGATGTAGAGGAGGGGGATAGGGAGGGGAAAAGGGTTATGGAGGGGGTGACTGAGGTAAGGGATAGGAGACGGAGGGTGTGGGTGAGGGTAGGAGGATAGGGGAAAGAAGAGGGAGGGTGAAGAGGGGAGGGAGCGCTGGGGGATAAGGGGAAATGAGCCACACCTTTGCAGTTGGGGGCTATGGGTGAGTCGGGGAATATTGCGTTGGCGGAATGGGTTGACTTGAGAGAACGAGTGAGTGGTGGAATATTGCTTTGGGGAACGGGTTGTGTTAGAGGACCAGGCCTCCCGAGGGGGCTATGGTGAGTGGTGGTATATTGCGGTGGTGGAATGGCTTAAGTTGGGGGACCAGGCCTCCCATGTAGTAGGGACCCAACGTGTTCCACTTGGTCTAGTATATTACTAAAACTCTCATCTTGATTCTGTGTGCGTGCCGATGTTCTCCTGGAACTATGCCAAAATGGTACTCAAAATTGTCTTGTGGTGTGTTATCTCAAGTTTCGTTCAGATTGATGTTCTATTTTACAAGTTTATTCACATTTTTAACTTTACAAAATCCAGTTTGAGAAAGAATCACTTGAACTTGCAGTGGCAGTTGCAGTGGCAGTTAGCAGCTATGACATCACCATGGGATCTCATTTACCCAAACTAACCGTAAGCAGTGCACCGACAATTACATCACAATGGGATCTCATTTGCATAAACTGCCCATCAACAGTGTTCCATCCAATGCAATGAGAGATTTGTTACATTGTTGTGTGGAGAGGGAGGGAGTGGGGGAGGTGAGGAGGAGAAATGCTATTTAAACATTGTGTTTAGTGTGGGAGTGCGAAAGGGGAGAGGGGTCATGGAGGGAGGGAGGAAGTGACAGGTTAGGGGAAAGGAAAGGGAGGGAGAGGTGAGGGAAGGAGTGGAGGAGGGGAGTAGGAGAGGGGAGAGAAGAGAGAAGCGGGAGGGTGAAGAGGAGGGGGAGGGAATGTATAAGTCGCACCTGCGCGGTTGGTGGTTATGGGTGACAGGTGGAATATTGCGTTGGGGGAACGGGTTGCATTGGGGAAATTTTGGTGGAAACGACCAGTTAAGTATAGTAAAAAATATATTTTCCATTTGTTTCTGACCTAGGCTAAAAATTATCTGCAGTGGATGTCAGGTGCATGCCGGATAATATTAAGTGTTATTAGGACCTATGAAAAGTTTTTCCTGTAAATAGAGGAGGTAAAGTTTAAACCAGATATCAGTGAAAAGTGGGTGTACTCGGGGATGGAGAGTCCATGTGAGGCACTATATCATACACAGAGCTACACACTGCTGAGAACTATATTGAGTGCTCTGTATCTTCCCCACAAGTTTGACGATTGTATTTATGTATAGTATTATCTGATCTGATTGGATAGCATGCAAAACAAAGGTTTGCACTGCACCTTGGTAACTGAGTTTGAGTTTAGTGTCACGTGTACCGAGGTACAGTGAAAAGCTTTTGTTGCGTGCTAACCAGTCAGCAAAAGACAATACATGATTACAATCGAGCCATCCACAGCGCACAGATACATGATAAAGGGAATAACGTGAATAACACTTAGTGCAAGATAAAGCCACTAAAGTCCGATCAAAGTTATTTGCAGAGTATCCAATGTGCTAGCTCAGGACTGTTCTCTAGTTATTGGTAGAATGGTTCAGTTGCCTGATAAAAGCTGGAAAGAAACTGTCCCTGAATCTGGATGCATGCATTTTCACTATAACCATATAACAATTACAGCACGGAAACAGGCCTTCTCGGCCCTTCCAGTCCGTGGTGACCATTTATTTTCCCCAAGTCCCATCTACCTACACTCAGACCATACCCCTCCATTCCCTTCCCGTCCATATACCTATCCACTTTACTTTTAAATGTTAAAATCGATCCTGCCTCCACCACTTCTGCTGGAAGATCATTCCACGCAGCCACCACTCTTTGAGTAAAGAAGTTCCCCCTCATGTTACCCCTAAACTTCTGTCCTTTAATTCTCATGTCATGCCCTCTTGTTTGAATCTTCCCTACCCTCAATGGGAAAAGCTTATCCACGTCAACTCTGTCTATCCCTTTCATCATTTTAAAGACCTCAATCAAGTCCCCCCTTAACCTTCTGCGCTCCAAAGAATAAAGACCTAACTTGTTCAACCTTTTTCTGTAACGTAGTTGCTGGAACCCAGGCAACATTCTAGTAAATCTCCTCTGTACTCTCTCTATTTTGTTGACATCCTTCCTATAATTGGGCGACCAAAATTGTACACCATACTCCAGAATTGGTCTTACCAATGCCTTGTACAATTTTAACATTCCTATATTCAATGCTCTGATTTATAAAGGCCAGCACACCAAAAGCTTTCTTTACCACCCTATCTACATGCGATTCCACCTTCAGGGAACAATGCACAGTTATTCCTAGATCCCTCTGTTCCACAGCATTCCTCAATTCCCTACCGTTTACCATGTACGTCCTATTTTGATTTGTCCTGCCAAGATGTAGCACCTCACACTTATCAGCATTAAACTCCATCTGCCATCTTTCAGCCCACTCTTCCAAATGGCCCAAATTCTCTCTGTAGACTTTGAAAATCTACTTCATTATCCACAGCACCACCTATCTTAGTATCATCTGCATACTTACTTACCCAATTTTCCACCCCATCATCCAGATCATTGAGGTACATGACAAACTTCCAACCTGACAAACAGCCATCCACCATTACTCTCTGGCATCTCCCATTCAGCCACTGATCACATTGAATGCCGGTGCTGACTCGAAGGGCTGAATGGCCAAAGGCACCTATATTCTTTGTTTCTATGTTTCTAAGAGGGACTGGCCAGGGTGCGACTCATCCTGATTAAGCTGGTGGCCTTGTTGAGGCGGCGTGAGGTATAACTGAAGTAAATGGATTGAATTGCGTGACAGTCAGGGGTGGATCTACAATAATAAACCTATATTAAATAATAAAATAACATAATAAACGTGACAATTAGAAACGTGACAATTAGGTAATGCTACTGTTGTTATGTGCAAAGGTAATGCTACGGTTGTTATGGGAGATTTCAACATGCAGGTAGACTGGGAAAATCAGGTTGGTATTGGACCCCAAGAAAAAGAGTTTGTGAAGTGCCTCCGTGATGGATTCTTAGAGCAGCTTGTACTAGAGCATACCAGGGAGAAGGCAATTCTGTATTTACTGATGTGTAATGAACTGGATTTGATAAAAGGAACTCTAGGTAAGGGAGCCATTAGGAGGTAGTGACCATAATATGATAAGTTTTAATCTACAATTTGTGAGGGAGAAGGGAAAATCAGAAGTGTCAGTATTACAATTAAACAAAGGGGACTATGGAGCCATGAGGGAGGAGCTGGCCAACGTTGACTGGAAAGATACCCTAGCAGGAATGACAGTGGAACAACAATGGCAGATATTTCTGGGAATAATATAGAAGGTGCAGGATCAGTTAATTCCAAAGAGGAAGAAAGATTCCAAGGGGAGTAAGGGGCGACCGTGGCTGACAAGCGACGTCAGGGACAGTATAAAAATAAAAGCGACGAGGTATAACATAGCCTAAGATGAGCAGGGAAACCAGAGGATTGGGAAACTTTTAAAGAGCAACGGAAGATAACTAAAAAGGCAATACGGGGAGAAAAGATGAGATACACACAACAAAAAAAAAGATACAAACAATGTCCCTGATGTATTAGTGGCCAGAGGATCCAGTGTGATGGAGGAACTGAAGGAAATTCACAGTTGCAGGAAATGGTGTTGGGTGGACTGATGGGACTAAAGGCTGATAAATCCCCAAGGCCTGATGGTCTGCATCCCAGCATACTTAAGGAAGTGTAACTAGAAATTGTGGACGCATTGGTGATCATTTTCCAATGTTCTATAGATTCAGGATCAGTTCCGATGGATTGGAGGGTAGCCAATGCTATCCCACCAGGGAATTATAGACCAGTTAGCCTGCCATCGGTGGTGGGGAAGATGCTGGAGTCAATTATAAAAGATGAAATAGCAGCACATTTGGATAGTAGTAACAGGACCGTCCCGAGTCAGCAAGGATTTACGAAGGATAAATCATGCTTGATTAATCTTCTGGAAGTTTTTGAGGTAACTAGGAAAATGGACAAGGGAGAGCCAGTGGATGTAGTGTACATGGACTTTCAGTAAGCATTTGATAAGCTCCCACACACAAGATTAGTGGGCAACATTAGAGCGCATGATATTGGGGGTAGGGTACTGACATGGATAGAAAATTGGTTGGCAGACAGAAAACAAAGAGTAGGGATTAACGGGTCCCTTTCAGAATGGCAGGCAGTGACTAGTGGGGTACCGCAAGGCTCAGTGCTGGAACCGCAGCTATTTACAATATGCATTAATGATTTAGATGAAGGGATTAAAAGTAACATTAGCAAAGTTGCAGATGACACAAAGCTGGGTGGCAGTGTGAACTGTGAGGAGGATGCTATGAGGATGCAGGGTGACTTGGACAGGTTGGGTGAGTGGGGGGGGATGCATGGCAGTTACAGTTTAATGTGGATAAATGTGAGGTTATCTACTTTGGTAGCAAAAATTAGATAACTGATTACTAACTAAATGGTGTCAAGTTGGGAAAAGGGGAAGTACAATGGGATTTGGGGGTCCTTGTTCATCAGTCAATGAAAGTAAGCATGCAGCTACAGCAGGCAGTAGAGAAAGCTAATGGCATGTTGGCCTGCATTACAAGAGGAGTTGCGTATAGGAGCAAAGAGGTCATTCTGCAGTTTACAGGGCCCTAGTGAGACCACACCTGGAGTATTGTGTGCAGTTTTGGTCTCCAAATTTGAGGATGGACATTCTTGCTATTGAGGGAGTGCAGCGTAGGTTCACCAGTTTCATCCCGGGATGGTGGGACTGTCATATGTTGATTGAATGGAGTGGCTGGGCTTGTATACTCTGGAATTTAGAAGGATGGAGGGGATCTTATTGAAACATATACGATTATAAGGGTTTAGACATGCTAGAGGCAGGGAAAATGTTCCCAATGTTGGGGGAGTCCAGAACCAGGGGCCACAGTTTAAGAATAAGGGGTAAGCCATTTAGAACGAAGATGAGGAAAAACCTTTTCACACAGAGGGTTGTGAATCTGTGGAAGTCTCTGCCTCAGAAGGCAGTGGAGGCCAATTCTCTGGATGCTTTCAAGAAAGTTAGATAGAGCTCTTAAAGATAGCGAAGTCAGGGGTTATGGGGAGAAGGCAGGAGCGGGGTACTGATTGTGGATGATCAGCCATGATCACTGTGAATGGTGGTGCTGGTTCAGAGGGCCGATTGGCCCGCTCCTGCACCTATTGTCTAATTATAAGCCTAAACCCAAACTGACAACACTGATCTCTCAAGAAGTTGGCATTACCATTTCAGAGGATAATATGGAAAGGAAATCTATCATACCAACCCAGAAAATGTTGTACAAATGTCTAGAAATAGAGCTGATGTTTATCATATTTAAAGCTATTAATTTGTCAACAGATTTAGGAAATTGATCATAAATAACTTTATAAATTTAAACCTGATATCGAAACCAAATTAAATTATAATCAATAGTTTGTGTACTGCTCAATTTTCTGACTCTCTCGAATCGGTTGTATAATCTCAATTCAGACTACTTCAACATTTGCATACTCTACAGGGAAGATCCCAAGCACCTGCTAAGTATTTGAGTAATAGATTCATAATGGTGACACGGTGGTACAGCAGACAGTCTTGCTGCCTCCAGTGACCAGGGTTCAATTCTGACCTCTGGTATTGTCTGTACACAGTTTCCACACTTTTCTTTTGACTCTGTTGGTTTCCCCAGATAATTCTATTTCCTGCCAAACCTCAAACATGGGTTGATTTATAGGTTAACGGAAATAAATAAATTAAAATGAATAAATCTGTAAACGCTGAATATATGAAATGAAAACAAAAAAAAGCTGAAAATACACCACAGGTCAGGCAGCATATATGGAAAGAGGAGCCGTGTCAATATTTAAGGAATAAGACATTTCATCAAAACTGGAAAAGAGAGAAAACAAGTTAATTTTCAGCAGCAAAGAAAGTGTGAGAGGAATGGATAGAAAAAAGGGCGATAGAAGGTCCCCTAATTTGATGAAGGACATTCTTGCTATTGAGGGAGTGCAGCGTAGGTTTACAAGGTTAATTCCCGGGATGGCGGGACCGTCATATGCTGAGAGAACGGAGCAGCTGGGCTTGTACACTCTGGAGTTTAGAAGGATGAGAGGGGATCTCATTGAAACATATAAGATGTTCAGGGTTTGGACACACTAGAGGCAGGAAACATGTTCCCGATGTTGTGGGAGTCCAGAACCAGGGGCCACAGTTTAAGAATAAGGAGTAAGCCATTTAGAACGGAGACAAGGAAACATTTTTTCTCACAGAGAGTGGTGAGTCTGTGGAATTCTCTGCCTTAGTGGGTGATGGAGTCAGGTTCTCTGGATGCTTTCAAGAGGGAGCTAGATAAGGCTCTTAAAAATAGCAGAGTCAGGGGATATGGGGAGAAGGCAGGAACGGGGTACTGATTGGGGATGATCAGCCATGATCACATTGAATGGTGGTGCTGGCTCGAAGGGCTGTCTATTATTTCTTTTTAATACTTTCTACAAATTAAGTTTAGGATATTGCTTGGCATGTATGGGGACTCAGAAAAGAGAAATTAGTTTGCATGACCGTGCCCCGGTTCAGAGTGCGTTGCTGATATTCCTGCTTCTAGAATCCTCTTTTCTAATGCCCGTGTCCCACTTAGGAAACCTGAACGGAAACCTCTGGAGACTTCCCAAGGTTTCCGTGCGGTTCCCGGAGGTTCCCAATGTTTCTGTCAGTCTCCCTAATGGTCGAAAGTGGTTTCTGTTTTAAAAATTGGTAATTTTTTAGTCGAAGCCGGTTGCGATGCTAGTTGAAGGTGTCTGCCGGAGGACAAAAACCTCCGGGAACCGCACGGAAAACTTGGGTGGGGCGCAAAGTCTCCAGAGGTTTCCGTTCAGGTTTCCTAAGTGGGACAGGGGCATGAGAATCCTCTGAGAAATGCTTTGCATGCTATTTCATTCTAGAGAGAAGGATCTTCTGTATTTTAATACTCTTCACTTTTTTGCTCTCATCTTCCACTTCAACACAAGCAGGCAGAACAACATCCATGTCTTTCCACTGACTGCTTAGCATGCAACAAAACCTTTTCACCGTACCTCGGTATACAAGACAATAAACTAAACCCAAACGCAGAGCTCAAAGTCTCATTGCATCACTCGGGAAGTGGTTTGAAAAATGAGTCCAAAGATGGCATCCTGACCATTTACCACTTAGCAGGCAGGAAGAATCTATTTCCATATTAATATTTTGTAATTGAATTGTAGTCCATTTTCCAATATGAGAGGGGATTTCCCTCCAGTTTCAACTGCAAATTTACTCACTTGATCATTGTGTAGCTGCAGATTTTTATATCGTTCAAGAGATTACTCCCTCTAGCCGCTAAATGGACTACATGGTTAAGGGGAATATCTTTATATGCATGTAAGCTCTCCGTTGGGGATCGTCAGAGCTTCTTCACAGATAAATCTTCAAAACACAGTCCTTTGATTAATAAATTCTTTATTGTTGATGAAAAACAATAAGGTACATCCGAACTTCTTCCGACTCGTACACTATAATCTTCATTGAACTCCAGCTAATCACTTTAAACGTTAGAAAACTCCTCGTGTCTCCGTTACACTTCACATGGTCAAAGGGTAAACCTTCCCCATACTGGTCCTAAACTAAACTAAAAACTAAGCTTCTGCGCAAGAAACTTAACTCCAAACACGCCCTAAAATACATCATAAATCCCACCCACAATAGAATGGGCAGTCTAAAATTTAAAGACACATGCCATCGTCAATGACACACAAAACAAGCCAAATGGCCACTACATACCGATAATTGTTCCCAGTATATAACGAGGTAATTATTAATTAACATCAAAAAAGTAGCCTTGAAGGCTTAACAAATATCAAAAAGCAAAAAATTCAGGGAATTGAACCCCGTGGCTCCTCGTCGGCGAATTAAACCCCGGCCTCCCGCGTGACAGGCGGGGATACTAACCACTATACTAACGAGGAAAAAATAGCGTGCACGATATATCCGCAATCAGAATTTTTCATTGACTCTTCCATCTTCACTTTCGCCTTCTAGAAGCAAGCATAACTTGATTATTGAAACACTGGTTTTAGTTTAAAGTCGGGGTGGAAGATTGCAACCTTCACGTGGTCCGCCCTGTTTCGACATATATAATCAACACGTCGTGCACAATCAAAAACGATCAAATAGAACAAGTTGTCCTACAACTTTAGGCTGTGCACGTCATACGCCAGAAGAAGAAGTTTAAAGTTGTACCGTGCGCACCAAACCCTTAAAATTAGGCATGATACCCAATATATAGTCAAGAACATAACAGTCCAAAGCTTTGATAGCATGAAACGTCTTCCTCCATGTCCGATCAACTCATGGATGTGTTGTAACAGTAATGTTGAAGTGTGAAAATCCTTCCAAGAATAACAGGATTTTTACCAATAACGTTCACCGTTAGGTTTGATTTAATTTCCGGATCATTAGCTTAAGCTTTGGCTTACAGAGAGATTTTACTTCGGAGTCACGTGAGTGACTCCGCCAGCATGCATGTGCGACATATCGTCAAACACATTGCGAAGCGACAGGCAGGGAGGAGGGTTGCTCCTCCACCGGTAAGTTTAAAACGGACCTACAGGTGAGTATTTACTAACCTGAGGTCGTTTGCGGGCACTCTGTTGTGTTTGTCGTTACAGAGTACCGCACCATGGACAAATCTCACAAGTCCAAACGGGCCGCTTTGAGACTGACTGCTGAGGACAGCGGGAACGCGGGCAGTCAGCAGCGGCCGACTTCACCAGAGCTGCCCGTTGTACAAGCGGCAGCCCCCGACTTGACACCGCAACAGCCCGCAGGAGTACCTCGGACTGGCGGCAAAGCCACCCGGAAGTTGGGCTATCCCATTGACTCGGCAGGGTCCGGGCTCGACGACTTGCCATTCGCGGGTAGCGACGGCGGTCGATTATCCCGCATGGAGCGGATGGTGGATCAGTTGCTCCAACGTGACCTACTCCAGTAGGACTCTGGTCACCGTGGGTCTCCTAGCAGACCCACGACAGTACCCTTTGCAGGGCTGCCAAATGTCTCACCCTCTTCGCAGGGGAGCATAAGGAGTCAGGTCTGGGCTGACTCTGAAGAGGGGGAGTTGGCAGAAAAAAACAACATGCCAGGGGTGCAAGAAGAGGAGCTACTCGGGATGGTATTCAAGTTTGCGATTCCCTCGCAGAAGGGACTGCCGTTGCAGCCACAGCTGGCAGCCAGTATAAATTACTTAACAACTCATCCGCTACAAGAACATGCTATGAAAGACACGACAGCCAAATATCTAGCTCCAGAAAACTGCATCTACCTCAATATTACCTGCCTCAACTACCTCCTCTGCATCTACCTCTACCTCAATGTGCCTGTGGTAAATAATCCGATCTGGGGAAATACCAGTCCTGGCATCAGGAGCCAGGAAGTTAAAATGCAGAAAATCCTCAAAGTTCTGGCCTCGGGTATTACAGCCTTTGCCAGGTCAGTAGATGGAAAAGATATGTCGGAAGAGCAACAGGAAGCTCTGGCACTCGTCTGTAATGTTCAATTTGAGATCAGGAAGAGTGCCATCCGACCTACACTGAACCCAAAGTTCGCAGGGTTGTGTAGAACCAGCAGTGCACAGCCGCCTACTCTGTTGTTCGGGGACAACCTGCCTAAACAGGTAAAAGACCTTGACGAAGAGGCAAAAGCCGTCGGCATGATTAAGGTGCCAGCCGCTACCAGGTCCTCATATACTCGGCGGCAGCACCCCTACGCATCTACCAGCAGGCCACGTTATCACAGCGAAAGAACAGCTGATGAAAGCTCGAAGGCCGTACAACCCACACAAAGGTCTTTTTTAGGCCATATCCCAGAATGACCTTCCTGGAAGATGCGCCCCACCCCACACCAACACCACAGCACCTCCACCTCCCAGGAACCAAGGACGGAGAAAACCAACCCAGCACCACCGGTAACCATGGAGGTAGGTGGGTCTGGTTGCCCTCGGAACATAGCATGTGTAACTTCTTCACAGGTTGGGGGTAGGTTACACTTGTTCAGGGATGCATGGAGTTCTATAACTTCTGATCCTTTCATACTGCACAATATTCAGGGATACAAAATTGAATTTGTTGACAAACTGCTCCTTCCGGTTCAACATGCACCTAGCTGAAAGTTTGTGCTTTCACAAAAAGAGAAAGTGGAAGGTTATGCGGAACTGTTAAGACTACATACAAAAGGAGTAATAGAGAAATCTAAACTTGAATCTCTTGAGTTTGCTTCAAACATCTTCACCAAAAACAAAAAAGATGGCTGATGCCCGCATCATTATTGATTTGACACAACTGAATACTTTTGTGCAGTACACCCACTTCAAAATGGAAATTTTTGTTACTGCTAAACAACTAGTTTCCAAGGGGTACTTCATGGCTTGCATCGATCTAAAAGATGCATACTACTCAGTATCAATAGACAAAGATCACCGCAGATATTTGAAATTTATCGGGATGGGGCAGCTCTGGCAGTATAAAGTGCTGCCTAATGGATTAACATCAGCCCCCAGACAGTTAACTCAAATATTGAAACCAGCAACGGCGTTTCTTCGGAAACAAAAACATATTGTCATGGCATATCTCGATGACATCCTAACCGTGGGGAAAACATTGGAATTGGCTAAATTGGCTGTCTCAGCCACCAAGCTCCTATTTCAAAAATTGGGATTTATCACCCATCCAGACAAATCCAAGTTAATGCCTTCTGTGACTATGGATTATTTGGGGTTCACGATTGACTCTGTTCATATGTCTGTCATCTTGCCAAAGGACAAAGTATCTGACTTGATAGGGGCATGTAACAGTCTTGTTTGCGTCAGTAAACCATCTATTCGGCAAGTAGCCGGAGTAATTGGGAAGCTCGTGCCTGCCTTTCTAGCCACACAATTTGGACCCTTATATTACCAAAATCTACAAAGGGCCAAAATTGCAGCACTCAAACACCATGCTGGCCATTTTGACAGGCGAATGCAGTTACCAGCCAAAGCAAAATTGGAATTGCGATTGTGGATTAGCAATGTTCAACATTGCTCTAATCCCATCACAGTCACAAACCCTTTGGTTGTGTTACAAACTGACGCCAGCACTCACAGCTGTGGAGCAACCGATACCACCTCCAGTTGCGGAGGTAGATGGAATGCACATGAGTTAACCTTTCTTCAGGCACTGGGTATCAATCATCTAGAGATGTTGGGAGTGTTTCACGGACTTTGGGTTTACTGTTCAGACATGCACCATCTGCATGTTCGCCTACAAATTGATAACACCACCATGGTGGCATACATTAATCATATGGGTGGAATTAAGTCAATATCTTGTGATGAATTGGTCAATACAATCTGGCACTGGTGCATAGAAAGAAACATTTGGATAGCAGCTACCTACCTTCTGGGTAAGCTCAATACAGTGGCGGACACCAGGTCACGCATATTCAATGACAACACCGAATGGATGTTGGACTACCAGGTATTTACTGACATTGTAGCTCGGTATGGAACGCCAGATATCGACACGTTTCCAGGGCATGAAATCACAGAGCTTTCAAGTCTTCACGTAGTCACTCACGTGACTCAGAAGTAAAATAGTAAGATTAAATGAGAACTTACCAGTTTGAAGTTTGATCCTTATTTTACGAGGAGTAACGATGAGGGATTACGTGCCCTCCACTCCCAACCCTCTATTATAAGGTCAACTGGTATGTTAGTTCTCTTATCTTACTATCTTCAGTCAACTCTGCTATCTGTGATTTCACACCACTGCTTTGAAGAATGTCGCGCAAGCGTGCTGGCGGGGTCTTCACGTAATCCCTCATCATGACTGCTCATAAAATAAGAATCAAAGTTCGAACTGGTAAGTTCTCGTTTAATCTTACTATTTTAGTTAATTGATCCATCTCTTATCGCTTAAGAAGCGGTTCGCTGTCAGTTCTCTGGAAACTTCTTCCGCAGGATTTTCTTTTGTGTTAACATATTTCAGTTGTGCAACATTAGTAACTCCCAATGCTCTTTCCATTGGCAGATTGTCTCTGTCCAAATCCAACTCTCTGGTTTCTTTGGCTCTAGCATCTAGTAGAATGCTTTCACAATTGTCGCTGATCCACTTAGAAAGTGTGAACCCTCCCTTATTGCAAAGGGAAGTCAGATGTTCTACTGGTTGAATTGCTTCCTGCTCAGTAGACATGGATTTTAAGTAATCATCCTTGTAGAAAGTATTCTTCAAAGAGATTCTTCATGAAATTTAGTATTCTCGCCAAACTTGTCGGGTTTTCTGTGCAAAAGGTAGTCGAACTTCCGTGATCCAGAAAAGCATATGTTTGCAACACTGTATTCGTCTTGCTATTCCTTACCTTTACTGGTAAGATAGAAAAATTACAAGCTTCAACCCTGGCCCCAATATGAGCAGTTACTTGAGGCGAGGTGATAGCATCGCTAGTAGTTGGCTTCTTCTTCTGTTCCGTTTGCTCCAGTTCATCCTCTTCTATTTGCTCTGATAGCTCTTCATCTATTTGTTCCAGTTGTTCTTCTTCTTCTTCCCAATGCTCTGGTAGTTCTTCTGAGTTGAGTTGAGTTTGAGTTTGCTTTATTGTCATTCAAACTTATTAGTTTGAACAAAATTGCGTACCTTGCAGCCATGACAGAAAATAAAGTAACAGAACACACAATGAACACATTTTAACATCCATCACAGTGACTCCAGGCACCTCCTCACTGTGATGGAAGGCAAAAAGTCTTAAAATCTTATCTCTTCCTTACTTGTTCTCCCTCTGCATTGAGGCGATCCAGGCTTTCGATGTTGGGCCCCCCGCCGGGTGATGGTAAGTCCCGCCGCCGAATCCAAGTTCCGCAAACGGGCCGATTCAAACTCTGTGGCCCAGGGCGGACGAAGCTGCCAACCTCCAGTCCAGCGGATGAAGCTGTTGTTGCGGGAGCTCTGGAGAATCGGTCACCAACTTGGGACCTGCGAGCTCCCGATGTTGTCATCCACTGGGCCCGCGGCCGAAGCCTCCTAGGCTCCGAAGTCGGGCCGCGGCGCCACCACAGCCCCAAAGTCGGTCAGGTTCGTGATGGTGACTCCACAGGCTCTGCCTCCAGAGCCTCCGGGTCGGTTCCAGTTGGAGGCCGCCAGCTCCACGATTAGGCCTCAGCGCAGACGGAGATATGACAAAGAAAAGGTTGCATCCCCTTGAAGGAAGAGGTTAAAACAGAGTTTCCCCCAACCCCACACATACACAACTAAAAATAGACTAAAACATACATCTAACAAGACAAAAGAAAACAAAAAAAAAAGGAAAAGAGAGATGGACTGCAGGCGAGCCGCAGCTGCTATGAAGTGCTTCAGGATGATATTGCCTGCACTTATAACAAATCATAGGACTCTTACAGTCTCTCACCATATGTCCATTTTTCAAACATCCAAAACAGATTCCCTTCTCTTTCATTTTTTCTTCATATTTTTTCATCTTGAATCTTCGACACCATATGTGACCAACTTCATCACATAACAAACAAAACACTATTTGCTTGCTAGTAGACACATTTTTTTTCATTCCATCTGTTGTTTCCACAGGTCTGGTTGTGATAGCAAAACTACTTCTCATAGGTTCTGATATTTCTTCAGTTTTGGTAAAGGTAGAGCCTTTGTCAGTTGCAATTGGTTTATAATCATCAATAGTCCCGTAGTGTGGCTGTAACATGTACCATACTTCCCTTTCTAAGAATTTCACCAGGTCTGATAGCCTGGCTATTTGGTTCCTCTCTTCCAATATTTCACCAGCTTTATCTCTCCACTTTTCTCTCAGTCTTCTGGGCAACTTGCCAATGATGACTCTTGTATTACTTGCAAGATTCATTTCTTCCATTTGGCCGAGATTTTCCATCAAGCTACAACAACCTCTCAGAAATATTGCATATATTTTCTCAATGCCTTCCCATCTTCTGGCTTGAATTATTTCCAAGCATGGGCCTTCTCCATGTATGCATTGGCAATTCTCTGTTCATTACCAAAATGTTTTTAAAGTAATTTTCTTGCCTTTTTATAGCCATGGCTGCCTGACAACTTTCTACCAGTGTCTGAACACTTCCGCTTGTGTACTTCACCAGAAATCGTAAGCGCTTCTTCTCATCCGTAAGTTACATTTCCAATACTTCTAATGCCCTTACGAAAGCTTCATACCGCAAAGGATCTCCATCATACGCAGGAATTTCTGCTTGTGGTAGAATGAGAGAGGTATTTTGTCGAGCTATGATCTGGTTGAATTCAGTTTGCCTTTTCACCAATGCCAATAATCCATCCTGATAACCTCGGCTTGGCTCCACCTGGTGATAAACAGGCCTCTGTGACTCAAATTGGCCTGCTCGAGCCTGTGCACCAGGCCTCAGAAAAGCGAGGTCCGCTATTGGTTTGTCCCGAGCATCCGCAGATGCTCCATTAGTACTTTGTTTCAATCTAGCACTCATTTGCTGAGAAGAGGTTTTACCCATCTTACTCTGTTCCAATAGGTTTTCAAAGCCATGAAATCGGGTGGACCTCGATGGTGGGATTGATCCAACTGCTGACTCAATTGGAGTAATTTTTTCTCTTGGTCCAGAGCTCATCGTCTTCGATGATCTAGAGCTGCATCTTGAGCCCTTTCTTTCCAATATCTCCATATTTGATTTGGCCACCACCATTTTTGTGTCTAGTTCCAGTTGTTCCTTTCGTCGCCTCATCTCTTCTTTCCTCTGTTCTTCCTGTCGTCTCATCTCGTCTTCTTCTCATCTTATCTCTTCTTTCCTCTGATCATCCCATTGTCTCATCTCTTCTTTCCTCTGATCGTCCCGTCGTCTCATCTCTTCTTCTTCTCATCTCATCTCTTCTTCTTGTCTTATCTCTTCTTTCCTCTGATTGTTCCGTTGTCTCATCTCTCCTTCTTGTCGCTCCATATCATGTTTAATCTACAAGGCATCTGTTTCTTTTGAGAGAGCGGCTAGATCAGCTTCAACTCCCAATTGAGCAGAAGCCCTTGATAGTGAACTGGCTGTAGAACCAGATTTATGTCTTGATCTTCGTGGAGATGCTTTCGAGATATTATCTCGTGGTGTTATTTCATCTTCCATTCTGGTACCTTGTTGCTTCGCACTTCCAGCTACTAAGCTCATAAGTTGTGATATAATTTCAGATAACCACTCCTCTGCCTCGTCCATGAAACCATTGAATATCTTCATATCTTCCCACCACCGGGTATGTCTTCTGCATTCTTCCCAAGACAGCTGTGAAAACAGCAGCACATTCTGTTTCTTTCGAACCTCTTTGCAGAGATTCCATAGTTGGCTCATACTAGATTTCACTTTGATCGCGTTATGTACTGATTCCATTAGTTTCTTCTGTTTCTCAATTAATCTGGTAACCTGTTTCCATAATTTGTTTTGCTCCTTCTCAGTTTCTTTCAAGTAGGCAGCATATGTATTATCTGTTTCTTCTCGATACATGAGTTCTCTGTAGCTTTCAATTGACTCGTTAACTTGTTCCCATATCGAGTTTTCCTCAGGCATGGCTCTTTCTTCATCTTCTGGCTCCATGATTTTAAAGAGTTCTTGGCAGACCACCAAGTCTTTAAAATGAACGAACAAAGTATTTTCTGAATTCTGCTCCAACTTTGTGTAAACATCAAGTGGTTAATTCCTCAAAACAATTTCCTCAAAACAATAATAAACCGATATTGTAGACAACATCTCTCAGACATCCATGGGCTTAAAGCTGACAATAGTTCGAAAGGGATGCATGTTATCAAGAGTTCAAAACAATCCAAGGTCAAACTAGCTGGAATCTCCAGACAGTGGAAAAACGCTTTCTGGCTCTTCTTACTAAAGCCTTTTAAAATTAAAGCTTTTCAGCTTCAAAATTCAAAGAATAATAGTCAATTTTACTCACAATTTCTGTGATGATGTCTTTAGATAAGTCTTGTCACTGTCAATAGACTTCAATGCCTTCTCTGGCTAAGATCTATTGTCTTCAGTTCCTCGGCTGGAACCGGTATTGTCTTCACTATAAACCCACTGACTCCCATGGCTATCAAGACTACATTTCTTCCCACCCTGCTTCCTGTAAGGACTCCATTCCCTACTCCCAATTCCCCCGTCTATGCCGCATCTGCTCCCAGGATGAGGTGTTCCACACCAGGGCATCGGAAATGTCCCCATTCTTCAGGGAACGGGGGTTCCCCTCCCCTACTATAGATGAGGCTCTCACCAGGGTCTCTTCAATACCCCGCAACACTGCTCTCTCTCCCCATCCACCCACTCGGAACATGGGCAGAGTCCCCCTAGTCCTCATCTTCCACCCCGCTAGCCGTCACATACAACAAATAGTCCTCCATCATTTTCACCATCTCCAATGTGACCCCCACCACTCGCCACATCTTCCCATCTCCCCCCCTGTCTGCTTTCCGCAAAGCCCGCTCCCTCCGTAACTCCCTGGTCAATTCTTCCCTTCCCACCCCCTCCCCGGGCACTTTCCCTTGCTGCTTTGCAGGAGATGTTACACTTGTCGCTTTACCTCCCCCCTCGACTCCATTCAAGGACCCAAGCAGTCATTCCAGGTGCGACAGAGGTTCACCTGCACCTCCTCCAACCTCATCTATTGCATCCATTGCTCTAGATGTCAGCTGATTTACATCGGTGAAACCAAGTGTAGGCTTGGCGATCGTTTCGCCGAACACCTCCGCTCGGTCCGCATTAACAAACCTGATCTCCCTGTGGCTCAGCACTTCAACTCCCCCTCCCATTCCAAATCCGACCTTTCTGTCCTGGGCCTCCTCCATGGCCAGAGTGTGCACCACCGAAAATTGGAGGAGCAGCACCTCATATTCCGCTTGGGCAGTCTGCACCCCAGCGGCTTGAACATTGACTTCTCCAATTTCCGGTAGCCCTTGCTGTCTCCACCCCTTCACAGCTCTCCCTCAGCCCTCTGGCTCCTCCTCTTCCTTTCTTCTTCCCGCCCTCCCCCTGAGTCTGAAGAAGGGTTTTGGCCCAAAACTTTGCCTATTTCCTTTGCTCCTTAGATGCTGCTGCACCTGCTGAGATTCTCCAGCATTTTTGTCTACCATTGTCTTTAGTTCCTCGGCTGGAACTGGTATTCTGGCCAAAACCTCTTCAAGAGATCTTAGCCGAATCTTCTGTCCCACTCTCTGGGACTGGTATTCACTCCCCCAGGTCGGAGGTATCCTTTGACTTAATGTAGCGGCAGATTTTGATATTGTTCAAGAGATTACTCCCTCTAGCCGCTAAATGGACTACATGGTTAAGGGGAATATCTTTATACGCATGCAAGCTCTACAGCAACACTATAATCTTCATTGAAAGTTAAAGACACATGCCATCATCAATGACACACAAAACAAGTCAAATGGCCACTCACACCACATTGGTCAATTGTGGTGTGAATGGGCAAGCATTCTGAATGAACTGGTGGGTCTGTTCTTGGCTTGGTGAAATATGCCAATCACAGGTCCTGGCACAGGATTATCACTTCATAAGAATGAAAGCTAAACTGACATCGATCTTGACCACTTCCGGTCTGCGTTGTAAATATATTTGTGCAAAAACTCTACCCTATATTGCTATGATTATTTATTGCCATCTTACTCACCATTCTCATCTGCTCCAAGCTCCCCAAGTTGTGTTCCGATTGGTGAAATAATAGAGAAGTTATGAAGGTTTACAAAATCGGGAGATCAGCAGATTGGTCTTCTCGCTAAAGAGATCAGCAGATTGGTCTGTCACCATGAATGTAACGCCCCTTCCAGGGGCAAGGAGAATAAAGCCCTGGAGGCCTGTTGTGAGTCAGTCAGCCTGGAAGCCATGAGTGAGAGTTGAGTCCAGAACTGTGTCCAAAAGCTGTGAGTGACTGAACTGTGAGTCTACGCCATGCTCAGTGAACTGTGAGCCCACCAGCTGTGGCTGAGTGCAGAGGTCGCGCTGATTCCGGAAGTCCCGCTGATTCCGGAAATCCCGCTCAGTCCAGAGGTCGCGCTCATTCCAGAAGTCCCGCTCAGTCCAGAGGTCGCGCTCAGTCCAGAACTCGGGCATGAGTAGATTCAATGAGTGGACTGCGAGCCCACCAGCCATGAGTGAGTGCACTGCGAGTCCACCAGCCATGAGTGAACTGCGAGCCCACCAGCCGTGAATGACTGAACTGCGCGTCCAATAGACAATAGACAATAGGGGCAGGAGAAGGCCAGTTGGGCCTTCGAGCCAGCACCGCCATTCAATGTGATCATGGCTGATCATCCCAAATCAGTACCCCATTCCTGCCTTCTCCCTATATCCCCTGACTTTTTAAGAGCCCTATCTAGCTCTCTCTTGAAAGCTTTTTCTTTTTTTTTTGTGGACCCAGCCATGCCACCTGCCATGACTGACTGAACTGCGAGTCCACCAGCCGTGAGTGACTGAACTGTGAGTCCAAGAATCCATTCGGCCCACAATGTCTATACTAGCCCTCTGGAAACCAGTCCCATCAGCCCACAACACCCACACTAGCGGTCCAGAAAGCCTACCCACCGCCCCGCAACCCCCACCCCCCCCCCCCCCGCCCTAACCATGTCGAAGGTGAGGAGACAGTCTGTGGGGAAACCGGCTACTGAAGATCGTGGAGAGGCGGGTAGTGGGCGACTGTCTCAATCGCCTTCAGACTGTCTGAATCGTCTGGAGCCAGCGACAGCAGACTTGGTGCCTGAGGAGAGCACCGTGGCAGTCCTGCTGGGGCGCAAGGCCCCTCACAAGTCTGCGAGGCCCATAGACTCAGATGAGTCGGGGCCGGAGGGATCCCCTCCTTCATTGGGAAGCTTCTACGGACAACTTTCCCAGATGGAGCACCTATTGGAGAGGTGGCTCCAGACCGATATGCACCAGAGGAGGGAGCAGCAACAACACGGGTCTCTACGGGAGCCCGCGCCAGCAACACCGTACGCAGGGCTGCGAAGTGTCTCCCTCTCTGGAGAGGGGAGTACACAGCGTCAGTATATCCCTGACTCAGAGTATGGAGGCGCAGCAGGTGAACACTCCCGGGGGTATGGGGCCGAAGTGCCACTTTTGGCATCCAAATTTTGCCATCCCTACACCATCAAGAGCACCCCTGGACGAAGAGCTGGCCGCTACTATTAACTATTTGGCATCTCATCAGCTAAAAGACCTGGCAATTGAGGAAACCTCCAACAGATACCATACTCCTGCCAACTGTGCCTGCCTTAATGCGCCGACCATCAACCACTCCATCTGGGGTCATATTGGAGTGGGTGTAAGAGCCCACGAAGTCAAGCTCCAAAAATGATTTTAATTATTGGCCTCTGACCTAACAGCCTTTGCAAGGTCTGTAGATGAGGGGGTGATGATGGAGACACAGCAGGACGCTGTGGGGCTTCTCTGTAACGCCCACTTCGAAATAAATTGTCTGCGTAAAAACGCAACACGGCCGGCACTCAATCCCAAATTTGCTGTGCTGTGCAAGGCCAGCAACGTCCAGCCGGCTAATTATCTATTTGGGGCAGACCTGCCGAAGCAGGTCCGGGAGTTGAATTATGAGGCCAAGACCATTCGCCTCATGAGCAGAGCCCAAACAACACCCAGGGGCTCATCACACCTGGCACACCCTATGTTTCCTTTAACACTAGAAAAAACCAGCCTAGGGGCTCCGGGACCAGAGGAAGACTCGAGCTGGAGGCACCGAGGTCTTTTTTAGGGGTAGGCCCCAGATGGCCCATGGCTCGGATGCGCGGGGGACACCCGCCATCAACCCCCCATCAACCCCCCTTCCCAAGCCTCGAGGACGGAAACCAGCTCCATATCGCCAGTAACGTCTAAGGTAGGAGAACTTAGTTCCTTGTGGAACACCTTACACATCACTCACTCACAAGTTGGGGGTAGAATGCGACATTTTTTGAATGAATGGAGTTGGATCACAGCCAACCTGTTCATACTGCACAGTATACAAGGTTTCAAAATTTCACCCAACATTTCCCAAACCCCACATATAAGTTTTCACAACAGGAAAGGTTCGAGGTACAAGCTGAAATCCAGGCTTTATATAAAAAAGAGATGATTCAGAGGTCGCATCAGGAACCTCACCAATTTGTATCCAACATATTCACCAAGCAGAAAAGGGATGGAGGATGTCGTATCATCCTAGACTTGACGGAACTTAATACCTATGTGCAGTATAACCATTTTAAGGTGGATAACTTTGGCACTGGTTTCCAAAGGATGTTATATGGCATGCATTGATCTAAAAGATGCATACTACTCAGTATCCATTCACAGGGAGCTCAGGAGATATTTGAAATTTAACTGGATGGGACAATTGTGGCAATTCAAAACATTGCCTAATGAGCTGACTTCAGCTCCCAGACTATTTCCAAAATTACTAAAATCAATTCTGGGGCTACTACGAGCCTAGAATCACATAGTTATGGCTTATTTGGATGACATTTTAATAGTTTTGGGTACCAAGGAATCAACTGAATCATCTGTTTCAGCCACCAAACTCATGTTTGAGAGATTGGGGTTTCTAATCCATGCAGTTAAGTCAAAATTGATTCCTACCAGGGTAATTGATTACCTGGGGTTCACAATTAACTCAATTCATATATCAGTGATACTGCCAAGTGACAAGCAATTAGAGTTAATAAAAGCCTGCAACAAGCTAATTGTTAAACAGCAGCCAACAATCAGACAAGCATCAAGTGTAATTGGCAAGCTTGTGGCTGCATTTCCAGCTGTGCACTTCGGACCTTTGCACCTGCAACCTGCAAAAGAACAGGCACTCAAGCCCCACGCAGGCCAATTCGGAACACCCATGTAATTGCCAACGGAGGCCATTGCTGAATTACAATGGTGGGTAACGAATATACCTCACAGCAAAAGAAAATTCTAATTGACACACAATCGGTAATCTTACAAACCGATGCAAGTGGCCTGGGCTGGGGAGCAACAGATACTATCTCCAGCTGCGGAGGTAGATGGAATGTGCAGGAGTCCTTAATTCTTCAGCAACATGGTTTAACTACTTAGAGTTGTTGGGAGCACTCTATGGGCTAAAGGCTTATTGCAGCAATATGCATCATGTGCATGTTCAACTACAGATTGACAACATCACGGCTGTGGCAGAATTAAGTCTGTATCTTGTGATAAATTGGCAAACCTTCTTTGGCATTGGTGTATTGCAAGGAACATTTGGGTCACAGCAATCTACCTACCAGGTAGATACACATGGTGGCAGACACTAGATCACAGAAGTTCAATGATAACACAGAGTGGATGTTGGATCATGAAGTGTTTAATGACATTGTCGACTGGTATGGCGTGCCGGATATTGACTTGTTTGCATCCAGATTGAATCACCAGTTACCCAAATATGTGTCATGGGAGCCAGACCCAGGGGCAGTGGCAGTAGATGCATTCACACTGCATTGGGGAGGAATGTTCTTGTACGCCTTTCCTCCATTATGCATCATCAGCCGATGCTTGGTAAAAATAAAGCAAGACAGTGCCACAGGCATTTTGGTAGTGCCTGACTGGCCTACACAGTCCTGGTTTCCATTAGTCCTGGGAATTATGACACAGCCTCTCATGGCTGTTCCCCAAAAGCAGGGATCTGCTGGTACACCGAGTAATGGGGGGCAACCACCCACTACATGACTGAATTAATTTATTAATTTGCAGATTCTGAGGAGACCATACCTGGGACTTGGACTCGCTGACCGAACAGTGGATGTCATAACAGCAGCCTGGAGGGACTGTCATGTCTCCAACATATCATATGATACAGTATGCATCATGGATGTTCTGGAATTCCTATCAACATTATACTATGACCATAAATTAGGCTACAGTGCCATCAACAGTGCCAGAAGTGCACTATCTTCATATTTAGTGCTGGATATGGGGCACCATATGGTAGGGACACACCCATTAATTACAAGGTTCATGAAGGGAATTTACAATTCTATACCACCCAGGCCACGATATACCGACATTTGGGATGTGAGCATGGTGTTAACACTGCTTCGCCGGTGGGCGCCAGCCACCTCCTTGTCCTTAGCTAATCTCACCCTCAAGGTGGTCATGCTGATGGCGCTGGTAATGGCGCAACGAGTCCAGATGTTGCACAAGCTACGACTGGGCAACATAACCACCAATGTAAATACCATAACCTTCATCATTTACAACTTAATCAAACAGAGCAGGCCGGGGGTACCAGGGCCCAAGCTTGAGTTCCTGGCATACCCCGAGGATCCACGATTATGTGTAGTATCACATATACACCAGTACATAAAAGTCACAAGGAGCCTCAGAGGCTCTGAATTAGCTGCCCTGATCAGCCACAAGAAACCACACCACAGGGTATCAACACAAATAATTTCTAGATGGTTAAAGGAGGTGGGTGCCAGAGTGAATATTGACACTTACAAATCTCACTCCACCAGGGCTGCATCTACATCAGCAGCGAGGGCAATGGACGTTCCCCTCGACAACATCCTAGCAGCTGCAGGATGGGCCAATGAATGGATGCTCAACTGGTTTTATAATAAACCTATTGCCGGACCGGGGGTGTTTTCACGTACCATTTTAGATTCTGTTTTATAGTTTCCCCCCAGGTTGTGCGGGGTCACTATTATTTTGTTTTCACATTAAAGCATCAGTATTGTTACCCAACTACGTTATGTCTGAATGCATTAATTTTTTCTCACTCATCCATGGTCAATCCATTCAGTGTGTGATGCCTGGACTCGAACCGGCGTGAAATCACAGGGCTTTGAAATCTTCACGTAGTCACTCACATGACTCTGAAGTAAAATAGTAAGATTAAATGAGAACTTACCAGTTTGAAGTTTGATCTTGATTTTATGAGGAGTTACGATGAGCGATTATGTGCCCACTGCACTCAACCCTCATATTATCAGGTCATCTTGTAGTTCTAGTTCTCCAAATCTTACTATCTACAGGTCAACCTCTCTTATCTGTGATTTCACACCGCTACTTTGAAGATTGACGCGCAAGCGGACTGACGGCCTTCTTCACGCAACTCCTCATAAAATCAAGATCAAACTTCAAAGTGGTAAGTTCTCGTTTAATCTTAATATCTTATTGAAGTGTGAAATCATGAAGGCATGGAAAAGGTGAATGCACGGAAAAGGTGAATTCACACAGTTTTTTTCCTCGGGGAATCATGAACTAGAGAGTTGACCTACTAACATTCTGTGAAATGTTGGAGGACGTCAGAATGTCTGTCAGCTTAAAGTATGAGGGGAAAGATATGACAGGCACCTGCGGCGCAAGTATTTGACAAAGTAGTTGAGGCAGATACAATAACAATTTAAAAGAAAGTCACACAGGTACAGAGGAAAGAAAGGTTTAGAGGGATATGGATCAAAGGAGGGCAGACCCACATTGAATCAAACGGAATTATCTTAAATGGGCACTTAGTTGGCATAGATGAGTTGACCTTGATTCCATACAGTGTGACTAATTGCCTCCTATTGTGGACCAACCTCAGCCATAGTCACTTTTCCTCCTTTCATGTGAAAATGCTTTCCAATATCCACATAGATGAACTACACTTTACAATTCATTCCAGACCTTTCAACTGTTCATTGTGCTTTCTGTAGTAGAGTAGGCAATTCATCTTCTGGAGCCTAGGCTGCAATTAAAATTGATTAAGGATGAATTTCATCCATCTGTTTGGGTCCATAATTCTCATTCCATTGACTAATAATCGATCAATTTTAGTTTGTAACTTTCTATTTGGCCTTGTGCCAAAAGCCTTTTATAGTGAGTTTGGTTATGGAATTTCTACTATCTTTTGTGAAGAACCTAACTTTTCTAACATCCACTCTAAATGGCTAAATCCTAATTTTAATCTTCTGTCCATGTTCCACCAGAGGAACAATTTCTATCTATGGTATCACTAACACATAAATCAAATCTTCAATTAATTATATATAGTGCTCTCCTAATTTAATCTATTAATTCCAGTATTGATCTGATGAATTCATTACAAGACTGCGTAGATAGAGAAGTAAGAGTTTGCAATTTATTATCTATCAGTTCAGTTTTAATTCTCCCTTGCATTACAGGAAGCCATCTCAATAAAAATATTTAAAGTTATGAGGAATGGAAATAGCTAATGGAATAGTGCAGGGAAATCAAAAATCTAACTGCCCATAGGTCTTTAAAGATTTGAATATTGAAATTAAGGGAACTGAAATACTGCGATCTGCTCTAGTAAGCGACGCACCAGCTTTGAGAAGAAAGACAATGGGCCACATGGAGCTAATTGTTCAGTTGCACATCTAACAGCTGCGGGAGCATAGAGAAGTTATTGTTTATGTGCACAGAGATAGAAGCTGTTCCAAATATCAATGGGAATTCTGAATGCGATGGGTTCAGTAGCCTCGGGGAGAAAAACTAATCGTAAAGAGGCAAAGAATTTCACAAACATCTTGCTTTTGTTTTAAGGAAAAAGCTTGTTATTGGAATATCTTGGCGATTTTTTTAAATCTCCATATTATTCTATCCACTTTCAATACCGACAGTAACATAATAATTAATTCAAATGAATAAATCTAGAAATTACTTTAATGCTTTAGTAATTACCTTATGCATTAAGATGTAATATGGGTTACCTGTTTTCTGGTATATGGGAGTTGTGTTTTCAGTTACACCTGATGCGAGTTTGAAGGAACGCCTAACTATTTAGCTTCTATCTGCAAGCATGCATTGACGCTTTGAACCTGTTAGTGAAAGCCGAACTGCTGGGAAGTGCAGGAGCAGGGCCGGGTTGACAGAAGTGACAGAACGAGCATACCCTCGTCTGCCCGGCGGCATGACACTGACAAAATGAATTGCTGGGCAAGCCCTGTCTTTCTCTCACACTGGGCGGGCTGGCAGAAAGAGGGAAGTGGGACAAGTTGGATTCTAGTCACGCACGGGTTTTTGACAACTTCTGGACTCTCCCACCTCCTCCTCCATCTGACTGGAGACTCCGACAGGAGCCGGACCGGCGGACGTCTCGCTCCCCGGCCAGAGGCGGGTCCACTCGCGCCGGTGTAAGCTCAGTCCACATGCTGCCGCTTGAAAGGAGTTAAACGTCGACAAAAAAAAAGGATGCCCGTCGCTTTGGGGGACTGACCGTGGTGCGACCCTTTATTTATCTTTCTGACTGGAAAGGTACTTTCAAACCGCTCGTGTGTGTGAGTGAGTGAGGGACAAACCAGTCGCGATGCAGAGCTGCCTCTGGTGCCTTGTTTTGGTGGCCGGGCTGCTGCCGCTGCTGCTCCCGGGCGCGGCTGCAGCCGTGGACACCTGGCCGCGCACAACCTACCGACACCACGCCGTGCTGGATGCAAACGGCAAATACCACCTCCGGTGGGACCACCACGCCGCCAGGATCACCTTCGAGGTGGAAGTGGAAACCAGGGGCTACGTCGGTCTTGGGATCTCTCCAACGGGATCCATGGCTCGGTCTGACATGATCGTTGGAGGAGTCGTTAATGGTCGCCCTTATCTCAAGGTAAGGAGTGTGCCAGTCCAAGGCAACGTGGGCAGGTGTTGACACGTTCCCGCGGCTCATGGAGAGTACACGAGTTCGACGTGTAGGCACTTTCCCACGGAGCTTCTAATCCAGGTGATCCGCTTGCCAGAAAATTAGATAGATTGAGGTTTTCAACTACTGCAAAACACTACGTGCTAAAGGAACTCAGAAGGTCAGGTAGCATCTGGCGAGGGGATAGACAGGGGACGTTTCGGTTCAGACCCTTATTCAGACTGAAGATAGCCACAAAATGCTGGAGTAACTCAGCGGGACAGGCAGCCTCTCCGGAGGGAAAGAATGGGTGACGAGACTCTTATTTAGACTGATTGGGGAGGGGGAGAGCTGGAAAAAGGCGAGCCCGGAATTAAGGTTGGCAAGGTGGATATGGGCGAGCGGGTTTCATTAGCAGGTGGGTGGATCAAGTGACAACAGCTACAGGTGTAAAGGAGACACAAGTAATGTCAGATAAAGAGAGGAGTGAAATATATACCGGGGGAGAGGGGGTGTACAAAGAGTTGGAATAAAAAGGAAATGGGGGACTGTGGCTAGGTCATTGTACAAAGGAGGGGAAAGAGAGGTGGGGTGGGAGAAACGGGATTGCACTAGGATGTGATTTAGGAGCGAGATCGAGATCGTGTTCGTTGAAGTTGGAGAATTCAATCAATGGTCATACATTTGGGTTATAAACTGCCCAATGTCCATCTGCCATCAATCCTTCCTCACCTGTGTCCATCTATCACTTGCCAGACTTTGTCCTGTTCCCACCTTTCTTTTCCAGCTTTATCTCCTCCCCCTCCCCCTCCCCCTCCCAATTCCAATCTATCTGGTGAAGGGTCCCAACTTTACCACGACCATTCCCTGCTGAGTTCCACCAAAGCACTTTGCGTTTTTGATCAAGATTCCACCATATGCAGTTTCTTGTGACTCGTACATTTTCAACTCTTGGATATGTGTGAATCCTGATTATGTTGCACTCTGGTGGATATCCAAAGTGTAAAATTAGTGAAGCCAACCTGATTGGATTCCTGTTGTTTCGAAAGGGAGGTTAGATCAGCTGGTAGCACTCGAGCCTCTGAGTAAGAACGTTCAGCATAATACTGTGTGTGTGCGCGCGTGCGTGTAAAATCTAGGCAGTTCTCCCTGTGCTAGGCTGAGCAGGGATGTTTTATGGAGGTACTATATTCTAGAGCAGATGTTAAAATGTGGACTGTTCTGCGCTCCAGCTGGATGGAAAAAGTCTTTTGGCTCTGTTTTGAGCGTTATCTCCATTGACCTGGCCAATATTTATCATTCAACTATCATATACAATTTATTTTGTTATTTTCACATGTTTGTGGGAGCTTGAGGGCAAATTGGCAGCGTTACATGTCACAGCAGTGCTAGTTTCCATTCGCTTTATAAAGATCACGTGATGTCTATTATCCCCCTCTCTTTGCTTCCCAGAGTTTAATGTCTATACAGCCCTCAACCAGATGGTGTGAAATTACCATTTTATGATTGAGAAAGATGTACCAACTATATTCATCAGCAATAATTGAGGATTCAAAACAAGGAAAACAAAATCCACACTTTTCTAGCTCAAGACATCTGCAATGCCCAACCTTTGAACTTGGGCAAAAGTAGATTTTGTTTATGATTGATCTTGCATGACAATTCAGCAGGCCAATAAGTTCAAATGACCATGAAAAGAACAAATATATATATTACAGCATTGGTACTACACTTAGAATGAAGCAGACTTTGTGGTTGGGTTTGTGTGGGGGGTGGGGTTGGGGTGTTAAACAGGTTCACCAGAAATGATTTGACAACACAATGAGAAGTCAGAATGCATTCACTAGGAAGATCTTGTTAGCTAAATTTGGTCAACATTCATTATCCTTTCTACACCCAGGTCTTCTCACCTGGTAATTTCTGTTTCCACTATCCTGTTAGTTAGTCAAAACGTCTTCAAACATATCACTGCACAAATTAATGTTGATTAAGTCTTTTTCATAGTGATTTTAGTAATATTAATTTTGTAATTTTATTTGTGTGGGTGTAAATTTGATTATGAAGACTGTCATGTATAAACTGCTTGCACTCAAATAAATGAAGCTTAGATTTAGATTTTCTTAGAGTACAGGACAATGTTGGTTGGTGATCATGACATATAAGGAATTGGTTTCTCCAGTCTTGGCATACAATTTCTTTGCAACATTTTTCTGGGCGGGTTCTTAAAATCAAAATACGAAGCTATTGAATCATTCAGTGATTTCTGCACAAATCGCGAGGAAATTATGTTTTTGAGGCAGACAGTGTTAAGAGATATGGGATAGGCCCGTGATAACAGGGAAATTAACAAGTGTACAGTCTTTGTGAAAAAGGATGACACAATTGTCACTGCCTGTTCCACTGCTCAGTAGAAAGCCAGGTTGGTTTATTACTGAGCAAGTGGAATTGGAAATGATCATTCAGTGTATAATTACATGATTGGTGGAGAGGTTACAGAAAGCTTGATTGGAGTAGGGGGAGAGTTGGTGGATGTTTGGTGCTGATTGTTGAAACGTGCTTGAGGGAGATCCTGGTCATTTAAGTATGCTGTTCTAAGGAAGTGCACTGGAGAGGATGCATTGAGGTAGGAACAGAAACCATGATGTATCTGCAAGGGAGAGATTGAAATACTGACCTAAAGTCAGGTGAATGGTGCTGATTAGAAGATGGGAAAGAGGTGGCAGAAATATGGTGACTATGAAGTTGCTTATGCCTGGTTGGCAAATGCAAAGTGAATAGTATATCTTAAGTAAAGGGGATGGTATAAGATGGGGAACCTCCCAAAATATAGATTGACAGTATATAATTGGGAATCTTGGGATGGTGGGAGGACGATTATTTGGCTGTATTTCTCTCATGGAGAATGACAACACTGGCATCTGGTTTCAGAAGTGCAAGGAGGATCACTTTCAGCCGGAAATGGTGTTGGTAAGTTTGGCGAGAGGTGTGAGAGGTGCAGGAATGTGAATGGTTTAGTTTAGAGATCCAGCGTGGAAACCGGCCCTTCGGCCCACAGAGTCCGCGCCGACCAACGATCACCCATACAGTAGTTCTATCCTACACATCAGGAACAATTTATACAAGCCAATTAACCT
This sequence comes from Raja brachyura, assembly GCA_963514005.1. The sequence goes on from OY740785.1 coordinate 58,984,178, forward strand.
TCAAACCTGCATGTCTTCTGAATGTGGAGGAAACCGGAGCACCCAGAGAAAACCCATGGGGGAGGCAGCTCCCTGAATAGATTAATCATCGTGAACAGCATTTCTCCATACACTAAGATGGAAGAAGAAATCACCAGGTGAGGGAACGTATGGATAAGGAAAAAATAAATGAAAGTTGACCAAAGCACTTCACACTTTTTGTTAAAATGCATTGCCTGGCACAGTTTGGGGTGGGTCTGCTGAGGGCAAACCTCAACTGCAATCAATCTCAAAATAGTTTATTCACAATTACCTCTTTGTTTACCTTCCAGCATAACTAGACCTTAAATTTAGCCTAGAAGTGCCATTTGTGGATGCCACCATGTCTACAAAGTTCCCAATATAGTGGTCAAAAATCATATGCATTTCATAGTGCTCCAACCACAAACAGAATGATAAAATATTCTGATGCATTTGCTATTTCTGAAGCAGGCATCAACACCTTACAATATGTAAATCTGGGCAAATGTTCGAGGCAAGGTTTATTTGCTCTGAGGCCGAGTTTGGCAAACAAGACTATGGATTGTTTATGTTCCTATAGGATCGATTCTAATTCTTCTAAACTCCAAGGAGTAAAGGGCCTGTCCCACTTACGTGTCCTTGGCATGCAAATTACGTGACTTCGTGGTCGCGTTGAGCCGCGATGGTCCGGCGAAGTCGGGCGCGATTACATGCGTATGCACAGCCGTCTAGGGCGCGTGACGTCATTTGAAGATTGACACAAAGCTGGAGTAACTCAGCGGGACCGGCAGCATCTCTGGAGAGAAGCAATGGGTAACGTTTTGTATCGAAACTTCCTCAGTCTGAAAAGAAGGGTCTCAACCCGAAACGTCACCCATTGCTTCTCTCCAGAGATGCTGCCGGTCCCGCTAAGTTACTCCAGCATTTTGTCTATCTTCAATTTTCTTGGCCTCGCTCTGGGAGTAGAAGTGGGGGCGGATCCGGATCCGCAACGGCCGTGAACCCCAGGCCGAGTTCGGCGATCGTTTGCCTGCTTCTGCTGCTGTTGAAGGTGAGATGTTGCTTCGCACCAGGGTCTTGGCCCTGTCCCACTTTGGCCGTCAGTTCCGCGACAGGCCGTTGGCACGCGACGATTTCGTTTACTACAAATATTTTGGAGCCCCGTGTGATGTCGCGCACAACTACACACCCCTCCGCGCTTCTCAGTGGGACCGGCCCCGCACGGCCATACGATGCCCGTACACCTCAACACGACCACGAGGTCACGTAATTTGTGTGCCAAGGGCATGTAAGTGGGACATGTAAGTCATACAAGTACAGGTATGCATCTCCATCTGTCACAAATGATCAGGGAATGTTCATTTCCCTTACAAATTGTGGAATATATGGGCCTGAAAGAAAAGATCTCCAGGTTTTATATGTCAAAGGAGGTGTGGAAGAACTTTTCACAGTCCTTCTCATAAGAAAACATTCAGAAATCCTACTCCTTTTCCCAGATATTGATTAGAGTACTTATCCTGGTTCCATATAGGGGGTTTGCACGTAAGGTCACTGGGTCATAGAAACATAGAAATTAGGTGCAAGAGTAGGCCATTCGGCCCTTCGAGCCTGCACCGCCATTCAATATGATCATGGCTGATCATCCAACTCAGTATCCCGTACCTGCCTTCTCTCCATACCCTCTGATCCCCTTAGCCACAAGGGCCACATCTAACTCCCTCTTAAATATAGTCAATGAACTGGCCTCAACTACCCTCTGTGGCAGAGAGTTCCAGAGACCCACCACTCTCTGTGTGAATAAAGTCCTTCTCATCTCAGTCCTAAAGGATTTCCCCCTTATCCTTAAGCTGTGACCCCTTGTCCTGGTCCTCCCCAACATTGGGAACAATCTTCCTGCATCTAGCCTGTCCAACCCCTTAAGAATTTTGTAAGTTTCTATAAGATCCCCTCTCAATCTCCTAAATTCTAGAGAGTATAAACCGAGTCTATCCAGTCTTTCTTCATAAGACAGTCCTGACATCCCAGGAATCAGTCTGGTGAACCTTCTCTGCACTCCCTCTATGGCAATAATGTCCTTCCTCAGATTTGGAGAGCAGAACTGTACGCAATACTCCAGGTGTGGTCTCACCAAGACCCTATACAACTGAAGTAGAACCTCCCTGCTCCTATACTCAAATCCTTTTGCTATGAAAGCTAACATACCATTCGCTTTCTTCACTGCCTGCTGCACCTGCATGCCTACTTTCAATGACTGGTGTACCATGACACCCAGGTCGCGCTGCATCTCCCCTTTTCCTAATCGGCCACCATTTAGATAATAGTCTGCTTTCCTGTTTATCCACATTATACTGCATCTGCCAAACATTTGCCCACTCACCCAGCCTATCCAAGTCACCTTGCAGTCTCCTCGCATCCTCCTCACAGCTAACACTGCCCCCCAGCTTAGTGTCATCCGCAAACCTGGAGATATTGCCTTCAATTCCCTCATCCAGATCATTAATGTATATTGTAAATAGCTGGGGTCCCAGCACTGAGCCTGAGCCACTAGTCACTGCCTGCCATTGTGAAAAGGACCCGTTTACTCCTACTCTTTGCTTCCTGTTTGCCAGCCAGTTCTCTATCCACATCAATACTGAACCCCCAATGCCGTATGCTTTAAATTTGTATACTAATCTCTTATGTGGGACCTTGTCGAAAGCCTTCTGGAAGTCCAGATACACCACATCCACTGGTTCTCCTCTATCCACGCTACTAGTTACATCCTCGAAAAATTCCACAAGATTCGTAAGACATGATTTACCTTTCGTAAATCCATGCTGACTTTGTCCAATGATTTCACCACTTTCCAAATGTGCTGCTATCCCATCTTTAATAACTGACTCTAGCAGTTTGCCCACTACCGATGTTAGACTAGCTGGTCTGTAAGTCCCCGTTTTCTCTCTCCCTCCCTTCTTAAAAAGAGGGGTTACGTTTGCTACCCGCCAATCCTCAGGAACTATTCCAGAATCTAAAGAGTTTTGAAAGATTATCAATAATGCATCCACTATTTCCGGAGCTACTTCCTTAAGTACTCTGGGATGCAGCCTATCTGGCCCTGGGGATTTATCGGCCTTTAATCCATTCAATTTACCCAACACCACTTCCCGACTAACCTGGATTTCATTCAATTCCTCCTTTGACCCACGGTCCCCTGCTATTTCCGACAGATTATTTATGTCTTCCTTAGTGAAGACGGAACCAAAGTAGTTATTCAATTGGTCCGCCATATCCTTGTTCCCCATGATCAACTCACCTGTTTCTGACTGCAAGGGACCTACATTTGTTTTAACTAATCTCTTTCTCTTCACATATCTATAAAAACTTTTTATAAAGGGCTTGATGCACGGAGCCACTCAATCCATCTGGAGGACATACGTAACTTCCGGTATATGTTATTAATACAAGAATCGCGTACTTTCCTACCTGATAAAAACCGCCAAAATGTTGAATTATTGCACTGTAAAAAATTGTGGATGTCGGGGTAAGCGTGAGAGACATGTACCCTACTTCAGAATTCCAAAAGTGAAGTGAAATGAAGGTAAAGAGAAGTGATAGCTGAAGGGACAACAACAGCTAAAGTGCTTGGCGAACATTGGCCATGCAGATATCGAAATTGAAAATATTGGGAATTATCTCGTTTGCTTACTGCATTTCATCAACAGTAAGACATTATTTGTGTTTTTTCTTGATTCGTTTGGTATCTAAAAAGTCTCAGAACTGATAAATCTGGCTGTAAATTTTGCTTCAAAGGCGTTTTCTTTTTGTATGTAAACCCCATTTGAGAATCATGGGCGATTTTAAAATTTTACAGCCAGATTTATCAGTTCTGAAAGTTTTTAGATGCCAAAGGACTCAAGAAAAAACACAAAGAATGCCTTAGTTGATGAAATGCAGTGAGCAAACGGCCAATGTTCGCCAAGCACTCATACTGTTGTTGTCCCTTCAGCTTTCGTTTCTATCTACCGTCATTTCTCCTCACTTTTGGAATTCTGATGTAGACTAAATGTCTCTCACGCTTATCCCGATTTCCATAATTATTTACAGCGCAAAAATTGACAGTTTTAACGGGCCCGCCACGCTGGAAACAATGGTAAGTGCTTACCTGCAGTTCATCGCATGTACTCCACTTCACGTAGCCTAGCAACAGTACGGGTCATGGATCGTGACCCGACTGCCGTGAAACCTCCCTATATCAAACAGGATGCATAAAAAACATACGTTACAGTGGCCTGCTCTGCCATTCAGTGAGTTCATGGCTGATCTAATCCAACTTCACTTTCCCATTCACTCCCTGTACATCTTGCAGAAGAGTAGAAAATCAGATTAGGTGTCAGGCACTCTGCCCCTTAGCTCTGCCCCTCCATTAAGTGTAATCGTGGCTGATTAGCCTTGGATAGCATCATATTTTCAGTGCCAGTTCTCCATAGCTCTTCATTCACTGAGCTTTCAAAAAAAAATACCTACTTCCCCTTTAAATATCTCCATTGATCTAGCTGCCTCTACTCTCTCAGGTAGAGATTGCCAGAAATTCATCATAGTTATTGTGAATAAATTCTTGCACACTTAGGCCAATCTTCACTAATTCCCCCGGTTCAAGCTAGTAGCAACTTTCGCTATCTACCCTTTCATTGCCCACTAATATGTAGTATGTTTCAGCAAGATAAAACATCATTCTTCTAAACCTCAGATAATATAGTAATACAAATGTTGGTCAATTTCTACTTTGAACATATGTTGAGTGATTCTACCTCTAGACATTCTGGGATAGAGAATTCTAAAGTTTCATGATCCTCTGAGAGAATAAATTCCTCATCTCGTCTTAAATGGTTTATATATTACGCTGAAATGATCTCCCTTGATCTATATGGTTCACTAGGATAAGCACCAACCTACCAATTCGTGCAAGAACTGTAGATGTTTCAATTGTCACTTTTCCTTATAAACTTCCAGGAGTTAGCATCAATCTGCCTATCCTATTTTTACAAATGCAGGCATAGTTCCCCTCATCCCATATATTAACACATGTGCAGAAATGCTTTTCATTGTTCCGCACAGAGTGATACTCATAGAGTCTCCCAGCACAGAATAAACCATTTGACCCAACTCTTCAATGCCAATCAAGATGCACTATCTAAGTTAGTCCCATTTATCCACTCTTGGCTCAAATCCCTCTAAGCTTTATTCAGCATTTATAATTAATCATTTTTATTGTTGTCCCTTCCCTCATTCTTAGATATAGCCCCAGTTTTTAAAAAAAACGTATATAAGGAATGCAGACCACTGTTACTAACATTTTAACCAGGCTACTATTCTTCCTGTAAGTACTTTTTTATTCTTTTCTCTTAGCTTATCACATTTTCCTCAATTTTGCAAGTCAATCTTTATAGTTTTTGAACGTTTCTGCACTGATTTGTGTTAACATTTCCTAAAACTTTAAGGTTTACATTTCGATGTTTCCCTGGACTGAGAACACTTGCCACATTGTGAGAATCGTTTCAATTTGCATTAGAAGTTAAGACTGTTTTATTGCGCAGTTCTGTTTGTTTTCACATAGTTAAGCAACCCAGCATGAAAAATGTGCTGAGCAAGATTCTCATATAGATGAAGGTTTTGAGATTTTATTTTACAAGTTCAATTGGTATCTATCAGAAATTGTGTATTCAATTTTCCATTCCAGTTTATATAAGTTTAAATATAAGCAAAATCTAGAGTATGTATCTTAATGATATTTTAAATAACTTCATGTAACAGGAAATAATAAACAGTTGCATACGAAAGGTTGAGATTTAGAAGTACTGAAAGGAATCCAAAACATTTATTTAACACATGAATTAAAAACAGTGGTTCTAATCAAGGAATTTTGTGTGAGGAATTAATACGTGAAAGTTGTTCTGTTGCCCCTGGTAAAGGTTTGTAATAACTTGGTTCCAAAAAGCGGTATTCAATTCAGAAGTTTTGAAATTGGTTGAGAATTATTTGCTAAGTACAATAACATTGGATAACATGCCTAGTTTAAAGCATTAAGTTGTTAATAATAGCCCAAAATTAGTTGTTAAATTCTAGTTGGATTATAAGAGAGAAATGAATTTAATTTGAAGGCTGGAGCTATGCCTTAACGCACATTATAGATACATTGCTGCCTTATTTAAAAAATAAAAAAATTTAAAAAATTTAAAAATAAAATCTTACAGGAAATGTCATAGTGACATTTCAAACTCTGGGAAAAATTGTAATAATATGAAAATCAAAATATCATGGTTGAAGGAGTTGCGCCTAACAAATAATATGCATGCAATGTAATAAAATGTACCAAGATGCTTCATATGATTGTTATGAAATATAAAGTGACAGTTCTGAAGAAATCTGAAGAATTATAATTTTTGATGGTGCCATATGACATCCTTTGTTGTGATATAAGTTGGGTAATTCACATATGATGTTGTAGTACCACGTAGATTCTGTGTGGGTAGTTTGTGAATCAGATTTAAAAATAGTAATTTGGAGCAAATGTGAAAGCAGAACAGATTTACAATCAATATTTCTATATTGACCACACAAATCAACGTGGGCACACTATCATTATGTTTAAATTCCATAGAGGTGTTCCTTTACAGAACTATTGTAGAATTGCAGCAGATAGAGGGCACTTTTGAAAAGGCATAATTTAGTAAGTTAGGTATTGCCATATATTAGAATGAATGGATGCCATAAACATTGGACAGCACAGTCCTCACATTCGCTGACGTTTTGGATTTTGATTCTGCCTTGAGTCTGCATTGATCGGACCTGCTTGCTTTATAGCAAAATACTGAACATGAATCTTAAAGTAAGTGTAAATTAATGTGCAAACAACTGATTAACAAGGAAGAAGGATGATAGTCAGAGAATAGCAGATAGATAATAGCACATCTTACGAATGATAGTGGAAAAAGTAAATAAATAGTGAATGTGTTGACACTGACAGTGCGATGATGGCACACTTTTTCCTTCATTAGTTAGAGCATTGACAATAAGAGTTGAGGTGTTTGGGGTATTATGTTAAAGATGTTAGACTACACCTGGAGTATTATGTGCAGTACTGGTCACCATACAATAGAAAGGACGTTATTAAGCTGGAAAGGGTGTAGGAAAGATTCACAAGTGTGAATGGATAGGGTGAATGGCCATGGTCTTTTTTCAGGGCAAGTGAGTCTAAACCTAAAAGGCATAGGTTTAAGGTGATGGATAACGATTTAAAGGAGACCTAAAAAGCAACCTTTTCACACAGAGGATGGCAAGTACTAGGAATTAACTGCCAGAGGAAGTGGTAGAGGTGGGTACAATTGCAAGGTTTAAAAGACACTGGGACAATTGCATGGATAGGAATTGGCAAAACATTGGCAAAATGGGACTAGCTTGGTTGGGCAACGTATTTGTCATTAACAAATTATGCCAAAGAGCCTGCTTCCATAATGTATAACTCTAAGACTCTAAAATAATAAGGGGAAAAGATTAAATATGTTATTTCATATTAATGAAAACCACATGAAAAGCAAGAAGATTTATTGTGACTGGGAGAGGTGATGTCAGCAAAAGTGTTTACGTAAATACTGAGAATGCTAAGGCAACGCAACATTATAATTTTGAAAAGGTCAGTTTTTGTTTAGAATTTATGATTGTTTCAATGAGTAACAATCCTGGTGTGAGAGGAACATTGCATTAGAAAGATTCTGGGAATGTTAACCACAGTTAGAAAAATACATTTGTTTCTTGTTAAATACACTTTGTTTCCCTGTAAATATTAACATTTAAAAATAAAAAATAATTTGACTTCCGAGAGGTTGGTGTGAATCAATCTTTTGGGGAAATTGAAACAGAATGATAAACATATCACTTTATCTGTTTTCAACTTCCTGTATTTGTATTTTTAACAATTTTGCTTTGGCTTTTTGGAAGATGGTAAAACAACTAAACCGAGAGCTGAAATGACTTTGTAACTTAACGGATTTATCAAGAAATAGTCATGCTTATAAAAATGTGTAAGCATCAAATCAAACTAAATCAGCAGCCAGTGGAGGGAACAATCGAAAAAAGGTCAGGAAAGATCAATAAGCCGGTTCGGTATTCCGAAAACACAAGGAATCATGGGGTCTGTCAAAGGTAATTAGAGAATTTTCTAAAAAGCGAAGGGGGTGCCAGGGAGAGCGGGGTGTAACAGCGAGACAGAGGGGGCAGATGCGAGTGAGAGACGGTGAGAGGTGGGGGAGAGAAGTTTGTTAGATAGACAACCAATGGTAAAGCCATGGCTCGTTGCTTCTAGGAGAGTCGAGAAAATGTCCTCAATCGAGAGAATGCAACTTCAGAACCCCCTCATCTTGACTGTGCTGGAGATTTCCGCGCGCGAGGAACAAATGACCTAAAGTTTCCATTGAGTGAACTGAGTGTTCTTACTGTCCTCGTCGTACACTGGCATTTGGTGAGAGTGGTTGGACCCCGGGATCGAGGAGTCAGCGCCCGACAGGTGAGCGGCCCGCGGTAGCTGGTGCCTCTCCGCATGCCGTTGGAAGAACTGACACTTCTACTCCCCAGGTCAAGTGCTGCCTCCTCGACCCCGCTGCTCAGTGGCGGCCAGCTAGGATTCAGATCATCGCTGATGCCTCGCATCGGTTCCTGATCCCCTGTTGCCTATCCGCATAATGTGACCGATGTTGGTTAGAAACATAGAAATTAGGTGCAGGAGTAGGCCATTCAGCCCTTCGAACCTGCACCGCCATTCAATATGATCATGGCTGATCATCCAACTCAGTATCCCGTACCTGCCTTCTCTCCATACCCTCTGATCCCCTTAGCCACAAGGGCCACATCTAACTCCCTCCTAAATATAGCCAATGAACTGGCCTCAACTACCCTTTGTGGCAGAGAGTTCCAGAGACTCACCACTCTGTGTGAAAAAAGTCTTTCTCATCTCGGTCTTAAAGGATTTCCCCCTTATCCTTAAGCTGTGACCCCTTGTCCTGGACTTCCCCAACATCGGGAACATTCTTCCTGCATCTAGCCTGTCCAATCCCTTAAGAATTTTGTAAGTTTCTATAAGATCCCCTCTCAATCTCCTGAATTCTAGAGAGTATAAACCAAGTCTATCCAGTCTTTCTTCTTAAGACAGTCCCGTCATCCCAGGAATCAGACTGGTGAACCTTCTCTGCACTCCCTCTATGGCAATAATGTACTTCCTCAGATTTGGAGACCAAAACTGTACGCAATACTCCAGCTGTGGTCTCACCAAGACCCTGTACAACTGAAGTAGAACCTCCCTGCTCCTATACTCAAATCCTTTTGCTATGAAAGCTAACATACCATTCACTTTCTTCACTGCCTGCTGCACCTGCATACCTACTTTCAATGACTGGTGTACCATGACACCCAGGTCTCACTGCATCTCCCCTTTTCCTAATTGGCCACCATTTAGATAACAGTCTGCTTTCCTGGTTTTGCACCAAAGTGGATAACCTTGCATTTATCCACATTATACTGCATCTGCCAAACATTTGCCCACTCACCCAGCCTATCCAAGTCACCTTGCAGTCTCCTCACATCCTCCTCACAGCTAACACTGCCCCACAGCTTAGTGTCATCCGCAGACTTGGAGATATTGCCTTCAATTCCCTCATCCAGATCATTAATATATATTGTAAATAGCTGGGGTCCCAGCACTGAGCCTTGCGGTACCCCACTAGTCACCGCCTGCCATTGTGAAAAGGACCCGTTTACTCCTACTCTTTGCTTCCTGTTTGCCAGCCAGTTCTCTATCCACATCAATACTGAACCCCCAATGCCGTATGCTTTAAGTTTGTATACTAATCTCTTATGTGGGACATTGTCGAAAGCCTTCTGGAAGTCCAGATACACCACATCCACTGGTTCTCCCCTATCCACGCTACTAGTTACATCCTCGAAAAATTCCACAAGATTCGTCAGACATGATTTACCTTTCGTAAATCCATGCTGACTTTGTCCAATGATTTCACCACTTTCCAAATGTGCTGCTATCCCATCTTTAATAACTGACTCTAGCAGTTTCCCCACTACCGATGTTAGACTAACTGGTCTGTAATTCCCCGTTTTCTCTCTCCCTCCCTTCTTAAAAAGAGGGGTTACATTTGCTACCCGCCAATCCTCAGGAACTACTCCAGAATCTAAAGAGTTTTGAAAGATTATCACTAATGCATCCACTATTTCCGGAGCTACTTCCTTAAGTACTCTGGGATGCAGCCTATCTGGCCTTGGGGATTTATCGGCCTATGATCCATTCAATTTACCCAACACCACTTCTCGACTAACCTGGATTTCACTCAATTCCTCCTTTGACCCACGGTCCCCTGCTATTTCCGGCAGAGGGGACGGGGACAGCTCAGCAACGACGAGCACCCCTACCCCAGAGCCTGCACACAATGCAGCACCACTGTTGCCGAGAATTTATAGCTAGTGGTTTATGACCTGGGCATGTGCAGTCGGAATACCGAACTCGCTTATTTGGTGAAGATTTTTTCTTAAACTACAGCTGTCTCATAGACAGAGTATTTTACTTAGCAGCCTATATTTTATTATGATTCTATTTCATATCCTTCTTTTGAATCGGTGATGTTCTCAAATTCAGCATAGCTATTGCCTCATTAACGAGGCGAAGAAGGGAAATCAAGTTGACAATGCAAGAAGAAAAATGGTTATATGCGCACACGTGTTCATTCTTGAAGCAATTTAAGTTTGGGAGTTCACCTTCGAGCGTGGGTTGAGCAATTGCAGGCCTCGAAGTTTAAATAAATTGGAAAAGTAATGGACAATTATTTTAGCTCTGTATATTTTGCACCTTTCTATTTCCCATTTTTGTGCATTTGATTTTTTCCACTTGTCAGCAGACCATTAATTTATATTCCATAATCCAATGACATTTGCTTAAAGAATATTTTTTGAATGTTCTATCTTGATTTTCTATCTGATAATTCAAGTGAATGGCAAATAATGCATCTGGCAGCCAAAAGTCCTTATGCAGTGGAAGTATCAGATCAATGAATTATTCTAAAGTTAACTCGTTAACTTGGCATAATGTATTTTTTTTCTAATTGTGTAATTCTGTAGAATTCTATATAATTTCGCCACAATATTGAAATTTGTCATTATTTGTTTTTTAATAGGATTATAATACCTTGAACATTGATGGAAAATTGAATAAGGATTATCAACAAGATTATCACCTTGAATATGGCATGGAAAATGATACACATACAATCATTGCCTTCTCAAGAGATTTGAATACTTGTGACAATGAAGATAAGATCATAACGGTACGTTAATCTCTCCATTTTACTTTATGTGATCTTACAGTAGTGAACAAAACTAGAATAATTGCATGAGACATATGATACATGGATTCACTGCATCGTATACCAATTTACTGCATCATATACCAATTTTTGTTGTATTTTGTACTTTGGAGGAACATTCTTGTGAGAATATTTCCCGTTGTAAGAGCTCCAAAAACTAGCTTTCTCAATCATTGTTAGGTTTAAGATGGTAATTTTAGTGCCAACAGTATGGGGAAATTAATGGGTCCCTTTCAGAATGGCAGTCAGTGACTAGTGGGGTACCGCAAGGCTCGGTGCCAGGAACACAACTATTTACAATGTATATTAATTTAGATGAAGGGATTACAAGTAACATTAGTAAATTTGCAGATGACACTAAGCTGGGTGCAGTGTAAACTGTGAGGAGGATGCTATGAGGATGCAGGGTGACTTGGACAAGTTTGGTGAGTGGGCAGATGAATGGCAAAGGCAGTTTAATGTGGATAAATGTGAGGTTATCCATTTTGGTAGCCGAAACAGGAAGGCAGATTATTATCGAAATGCTGTCAAATTGGGGAAAGGGGAAGTACAACGGGATCTGGGGGTCCTTGTTCATCAGTCAATGAAAGTAAGCATGCAGGTACAGCAGGCAGTGAAGAAAGCGAATGGCATGTTGGCCTTTAACAAGAGGAGAAACATAGGAACAGAAAATAGCTGCAGGAGGAGGCCATTCAGCCCTTCGAGCCAGCGCCGCCATTCATTGTGATCATGGCTGATCGTCCTCAATCAATAACCCGTGCCTGCCATCCCCATAGCCCTTGATTCCACTAGCCCCTAGAGCTCTATCTAACTCTCTCTTAAATCCATCCAGTGATTTGGCTTCCACTGCCCTCTGTGGCAGGGAATTCCACAAATTCACACCTCTCTGGGTGAGTTCCACAATTCTCACCTCAATCTTAAATGGCCTCCCCTTTATTCTAATACTGTGGCCCCTGGTTCTGGACTCGCCCAACATTGGGAACAATTTTCCTGCATCAAGCTTGTCCAGTCCTTTTATAATTTTATATGTTTCTATAAGATCCCCCCCCTCATCCTTCTAAACTCCAGTGAATACCAGCCTAGTCTTTTCAATATTTCCTCATATGACAGTCCCGTCATTCGAGGGATCAATCTCGTGAACCTACGCTTCATTGTCTCAATCACAAGGATTGTTCTTCCTCAAATTAGGAGACCAAAACTGTACGCAATACTCCAGACGTGGTCTTACCAGAGCCCTATACAACTGCAGAAGAACCTCTTTACTCCTTTACTGAAATCCTCGTGTTTTGAAGGCCAACATTCCATTAGCTTTCTTCACTGCTTGCTGTACCTGCACGCCAACTTTCAGTGACTGGTGTACAAGGACACCCAGGTCTCTCCGTACCTCCCCTTTACCTAACCTAACCCCATTGAGATAATAATCTTCACCCTTGTTTTTGCTGCCAAAGTGGATAACCTCACATTTATATATATTATACTGCAGCTACCACACATCTGCCCACTCACTCAACCTGTCCAGGTCACCCTGCAACCTCCTAACATCCTCTTCACAGTTCACACTGCCACCCAGCTTAGTGTCATCCGCAAACTTGCTAGTGTTGCTCCTAATTCCCTCTTCCAAATCATATATATGTATATGGTAAACAGTTGCAGCCCCAACACTGAGCCTTGCGGCACTCCACTCGCCACTGCCTGCCATTCTGAAAAGGACCCGTTCATTCCTACACTTTGCTTCCTGTCTTCCAACCAATTTTCTATCCACGTCAACACCCTACCCCCAATACTATGTGCTCTAATTTTAGTCACCAGTCTCCCGTGGGGGACCTTATCAAAGGTTTTCTGAAAGTCTAGATACACTACATCCACTGGCTCCCCTTCATCCATTTTACTTGTCACGTCCTAAAAAAATTCCAGAAGATTCGTCAAGCATGATTTTCCTTTCATAAATCCATGCTGTCCTGGACTAATCATTTTACTGCTATCCAAATGCCCCATTATTTCCTGTTTAATAATTGACTCCAGCATCTTTCCCACCACCGAAGTCGGGCTAACTGGTCTGTAATTCCCCGTTTTCTCTCTCACTCCTTTCTTGAAAAGTGGGATAACATTAGCTATCCTTCAATCCACAGGAACTGATCCTGAATCTGTTGTACATTGGAAAATTATCACCAATGCGCCCTCTTGTTTCTAGAGCCACCTCCCTGAGGACCCTGGGATGCAGACCATCAGGCCCAGGGTCATCCTTCAGTCCCATTAGCCTACCCAATACTATCGCCAAATTAAAAAAAATGTCAGCTCCTCTACCCCCTTAGATCCTCTGCCCTCCAGTACTTCTGGGAGATTGTTTGTGTCTTCCTTGGTGACGACAGATCCGAAGTACCTGTTCAACTCTTCTGCCATTTCCTTGTCGCCCATAATAATTTCACCCGTGTCTGCCTTCAAGGGACCCACGTTTGACTTTGCTACTCTTTTTCCCTTAACATATCTAAAGAAGCTTTTACTGTCCTTTATATTCCTGGCCAGATGCCCCTCGTATAGGAGCTGAGTATAGAAGCAAAGTGGTCCTTCTGCAGTTGTACAGGGCCCTAGTGAGACCACACCTGAAGTATTGCGTGCAGTTTTGGTCTCCAAATTTGAGGAAGGACATTCTTGTTATTGAGGGAGTGCAGCGTAGGTTAATTCCCGGGAAGGCGGGACTGTCATATGCTATGAGAATGGAGCGGCTGGGCTTGTATACTCTGGAATTTAGAAGGATGAGAGGGGATCTTATTGAAACATATAAGATTATTAAGGGTTTGGACACGCTAGAGGCAGGAAACATGTTCCCGATGTTGGGGAAGTCCAGAACCAGAGGCCACAGTTTAAGAATAAGGGGTAAGCCATTTAGAACGGAGATTAGGAAATACTTTTTCACACAGTTGTGAGTCTGTGGAATTCTCTGCCTCAAAGGACGGTGGGGGCAGGTTCTCTGGATACATTCAAGAGATAGCTAGATGGGGCTCTTAAAGATAGCAGAGTCAGGGGAACTGGGGAAAAGGCAGGAACGGGGTACTGATTGTGGATGATCAGCCATGATCACATTGAATGGCGGTGTTGGCTCGAAGGGCCGAATGGCCTACTCCTGCACCCATTGTTTATTGAAAATAAGATTATTTTCACCTCGAACCTGGGACCCATTTATTCAAATTTTTACGTGTAATATGTACACCAAAACGTTGTTTATCTATTACACAGATGCTTCCCGAGTTCCCGTAGCAGATGATATGTTGCTCCAAATTGCAGCATCTGCAATTCTTTTGTCTCCACTTCCATTTAATGTTGAACTCTATTTCCAAGGTCACAATTGGGATTGGCAGGTATTATAATGAGAAAAAATGCTTGGAATTTGAAATAAAAACTGAAAATGCTGGAAATACTTAGACCAGACAGGATTTGAGGAGAAGGATATGGATAGGAACATGTCTGTATACTGCAGCTCAATGACTGAGTTTGATGTGGCCTTGCTACTGAAGTGGAGTTGACGAGAGCTGAACGTTCTCTCGGATGTCCTGTAGATTGGCTTCACTCTTGCGAGAGGCTTGTTAGAGACAAGGTACATTATAGCAGCAAGAGTTATTTAGAAAGGTACTGGGGTGATAGTGTTGCTTGAGAATAGGCCTGTTTTGGACACACTAGTTAAGATCATAGGATGGAGGTCAACTCTACAGGGCAGCCAAGTTCCATCAATGATTCTTTATTGTCATATAATGAGGTACATTGAAAATATTTGTTGCATGCAGTTCAGTAAAGTTATCACACATAAGCACAATCTTAGATTAAGTAAAATGTGTATAAAAATAGTACATTGAGACAATATACTTGAGTCGCAGAGTTGGCCATGCCTGGCCAAGTGAAGTTGTAGGCATGCTGCACTACTCTGTGCCAATGCAGGCCATGTCCTGTCTGTGCGCTCGGTCTCTGGAGCGGTGCCTGATCCAGTCGAGCCTCTGGCTGCTGCAGGGCCTCCAGTAGTCACTTCGGTCCAGTTCTTCACATCAACCAGCGAACTGTCGTCCCTCTCCTGGCAATCATTTCAGCCTTTGTGCCCTGCGGGGACCTCCCACAGCCGACTTTGGGGATTCAGAAGGTAAAACTCTCGTTCCACTTGCCGGCCCATTGTTCTTTGCGTCGTCTGCCCCAGCTGCCATCTCTCCCCCTACCCTCCGGTTTTCTGGTCCTCCTGGACTAGCAGGGTTTGGACTCGGCGGTTTCCCTCTCGAGATGGGCTTCCCATCTCTGGCGCAGCAAGCCAGGCCTACTGCAGGGGGAAAGTGCAGCACCGCTGTCTGCCATGAGTATGTATGCTCTATAATATCACTAGATAGGTAGAATAAAAAGTTCCTGTGAGGTCAAAAATGCCATATGCAGTGATTGCTGCTGCTCTCTGCATTTCTCTTGGAGTTGACACAGTATTTATTGTGCCTTGAGATGGATCATTGCTGTGATTCTGTGAGCACCTGTTCAACCATGGGCAGGAGGAGCTGGTGGAGAACCCTGGCAATGACTTTCCTTCTTGCAGATAGCAGAGTAATAGTCATGCAGCATGGAAACGTCAGCCCAACTTGCCCACACTGACCAACATGTTCCATGTACATTAGTCCCACCTACCTGTGTTTGGCCCATAACCCTCTAAACCCGTCCTAGCCATCCACCTATCTAAATGTTTCTTAAATGCTACAATAGTACCTGCCTCAACTACTACACCGGCAGCTCGTTTCATATACTGACCAACCGTCGGATTTCTATTAAATCTATCCCCCCCCACTTTAAACCTCTGTCCTCTGGTTCTTGATTCCGTTACTCTGGGCAAGAGACTCTAAGCGTTTACCCAATCTATTCCTTTCATGATTTTGTACACTTCAGTAAGATCACCCCTCGTTCTCCTGCACTCCAAGGAATAGAGTCATGGTCTGCTCAACCGCTCCCTACAGCTCAGGCCCTAGAGTCCTGGCAACACCCTCGTAAATCTTCTCTGCACCCTTTCTAGCTTGACAACATCTTTCCTTTAAAATATTGCCCAAAACCGAATGCAATACTTTAAATGTGGCCTTATATAACTAAATCATGACCCCCCCGCCCACCATACTCAATACTCAGCTTGATGAAGACCAAAGTGCCAAAAGCCTTTTTGACCACCCTATCTATCTGCGACACAACTTTCAAGGAACTATGGACCTGCCCTCCTAGATCCCTCTGCTCTTTTGAACCAGAATGATTCTTTGCCACCAGAATGAAATGCTATGGCTGATGCTATATGCAAGAAACTATTAGAGATCTGTGCAGTATGTTGTCGTTTACCCCACAAATTGGATAAAAGGCTGGTGAGGACCAACAATTTAACAATCATTCAAGTTTTATAAACAAGGGAATGATTTAAAGCCTTGTTATTATTCGTAAACTATAATTGACAACGTATCATGAACTTTTTTTCTGATTTGAAAATGTCCTTTGTTTTAGTCAATTTTGATGATCAAAATATCAATTGAGAGCTATTTCCTTTATACTTAGCTCTTACCACACTCTCCTTTGGAAGGAAAGAATTCTGTCACTCATGATGCTGCTGCAATAATGCTCCTTTCATACTTCTCAAGTTTCAAATGAGTCATTAACTTTATAAATGAGAAACACTTCTTCCAGCTGTGGATTCTTCAATCATTTTCAGCAATGGCTCACTGTTAATACAGAGTAGCTTGTTCAATTAGCAAGGACATAGAGGTCGTAGCAGACTGCAGGATGGTGAAACAGGAGGATCTATTCTGCATTACACCATCCCAAGGGTATGTTATGTAGGCACTTAAGCACCATGGAACAAATGAACTGCCTCTTTGCTACTTTCAAAGTTGGAGATCTAAAACAAGTTGCAGACTTGGAAATAAAGCCATTACTATTAAGTACCAAAGAAGGACAAATGCAGGAAAAATGTTCCCAATGTTGGGTGAGTCCAGAACCAGGGGCCACAGTCTTAGAATAAAGGGGAGGTCATTTAAGACTGAGATGAGAAAAAAACTTTTTTACCCAGAGAGTTGTGAATTTATGGAATTCCCTGCCACAGAGGGCAGCGGAGGCCAAATCACTGGATGGATTTAAGAGTTGGATAGAGCTCTAGGAGCTAGTGGAGTCAAGGGATATGGGGAGAAGGCAGGTACGGGTTATTGATAGCGGACGATCAGCCATGATCACAATGAATTGTGGCGCTGGCTCAAAGGGCCGAATGGCCTCCTCCTGCACCTATTTTCTATGTTTCTATATAAAAATAATGGAGGTACATCAGCAGCTTTTCATGCACTCGACATCATCTAAAATTGTCACCCATATCTTTCCTCATACCATATCCCTTTGTTCATGAATACCATGCTTTCTGACTTATTTGTATGCAACCACATACTATTATTAATTGTAGTGCTAACATATACAGAAACATACATAACATCTGACCCAAAAATCTTTCTCCTGAGGTATTGGATCTTTGGAAAAAGGTCATTTTTGTTTGATTTAATCTGCAAATGAATTGTACAGAGTAGCAATTCCAATGGGTCATTTAAAGCTTTAAGCCTTGTGTTGGCTACTTTTTTAAATTGAAATGCATTCTTGAAGTTGAAAGGTCAGAGTCAGAAGAGTCAGAATCCCTTCCTCATGATCTTAGCTCAAACCATCTTTCTTGAACCTTCCAGCTCTGTTCATTTAATCTTGCACGGGCTCAAACAAGCCAGAACAACCAAGTGCCCATTGTGCAAGTACTATTGCAAAATATATTTTGCTGCCAACAATTTAACATTTGGCAACATACAACAATACTCAACAGCAACTAATAAGACTTATTTTACTATAACTACATGTAGAAACAATGTTATGGTGGTTGCAAAGAAGAATGAGCCATTAATATGTCATTTATTTCCAGTGGAAAAGGTCTTTCATCAAAAGTGCAACATTCTGATGTAATGTCTCTGAATTGAAATGTTAACTTTTTTTCTCTTTCCATGCTTCCAGACCTGATGAGTGTTTTCAGCAATTTCCCTTTATCCAAATCTTTGTTTATAGCTTATGAATAAACTTCTGCACTCAAGTGTCACAGACTGTAAATACAAAAATGACCCTTTTATTCCTTATCTCTTTTTTCTTTTATTAGATTTTAATCTTCAATGTACATCAGTCTATCTCATTTTGTTTAATAGTCTCTGTTGTAGCAACCTATCAAAGGACTTCTGAAAAATCAAATACATCATATCAATTGGTTTGCCTTTATCTGTTCTGTTGGTTAAAAATTCCAACTGAATCGTTGAATATGATTCGCCTTTCGCAAACCCAAATCTATTCTACCCATTGCATGCTTCCTTCCTTAACTAAATGGTAAATTGGTCGTAAAGTACCTTACTTGGCCTCATGTTAAAAATGTATTATAATAAAATAATGCCTTTTAGGGAAGGATAATGGAAAGTGTAACAGCGCAAGATAAAAAATAATCAAAGAATAGGCCAAATACTCTCATTAGAAAGCTATGGATAAAGTATCATTTATATGGCTTGTGTTATATGCCTGTAATTATACAAAACGCTTCATAGATTTACAAGGTAGTTTATTGGTTATGTTGGGTAGGTATGTCTCCCAGTATCTGCACCTCATGGAGTTAAATAAAAGGCTTGGTGGCCTGTTTTGGCGAAAGATTTTGTTGGCAAAATGATTTGTATAGAGGTGGCTACCAGGTTATTTCCCGTACTTTAAAGATTTTTTTTACATCCATTTTAACTGATTCAGAGATTTATTTACCATTGCAAACAATTTTAGTCATCTAGTCATGACATAATTGTATTGCAAATAAACCAAATATTTTTGCCTCTTTCTGCTGGCCTTTTGCTGCCATGTATTATTCTATTTGAAGAAATACATTTTTTATAGCTTTTCTAATTTACTCCCTACTAATATCTAATTATATGCTAAATTTTGGATGATGTAATCATGACGTGATAAATCTCCCTGGATTTTGAATTTGATGCGTCATATATTTGAAGTTCACTTTCCTCATCTTTCAATTTAGAAAATGGTAGATTTCTGTATATCATCTTTTCAGTCCACTTATGCTCTGGGGTTAGGATTGGGTTTGATCCTTGGATCACATTTTGAGCGACTGTGATTTTGCGGCATGCCCTTATAAAATATATTCTGTCATTCTAGTATGAACCCTGCATCCCAATAACGTGATCAATCTTGCAAATGAGTAGTCAAATTTTGAAAAGGGATTAATGAATCATTTAAAAATACCAGAAGCAATCACATGACACGGAGTATACCATTACATTTAGTGTACCATTGAATAATCTAAAGTTTAACTTTGTTTATTCCTTGTGTTTAGGAGAATACAGTTAGGGTGATTTGGGCCTATCATCCAGATGATGTGGGGCAAGATGGTCCACAATATCACTCGTCAAACCGTGGAAGAAAAAGTATTCATTTGCTAAACCCTGAAATGGAAACTTCAATTCCTAGTGATGTACTTACTTTCAACATAAGACATCAAAACGTAAGTACAGATAGTAGATTTAATAGCATCCATTTTAGGACTAATTCACATAAATATTATAATTAAATGTTCTGCTTTCTCTTCCCATGCAAAAAAACATATACCTTATTAATATAAGAATACTTTTAATAGTTGATTTTTGTTTAAGACAGGTCCTGATACCTGAAAAAGACACAACTTACTGGTGTCAAATCTTTAAGCTGCCAACCTTGACCAAAAAATATCATGTAATAAAAGTGAGTAATGCACCTTCTTTATTTCCAGATTGTAAAAATTAGAAGTGATAATTCAGCAAATTGCTGTGGAGGTTGAATCCAAGAGAGTTGATTTAATCTGTTTATATTTCCTATTTCTTTCCACCTGACATTCAATAGGTACTGTTCAAACCTGTTCCATGTCTCTAACCAAATTAAGGACTTGCCTTAAATTATTTGTGTGAAATTCAGGATACTGAATGGAAGAAGCATGTGGCTTTCTATAAAACTGTCCTGTTGGCTGATTATCCTTTGGAGTAGGTAGACAAAAATGCTGTAGAAACTCAGCGGGTGAGACAGCATCTATGGAGCGAAGGAAATAGGCAATGTTCCGGGTCGAATCCCTTCTTCAGACCCGAAACGTTACCTATTTCCTTCGCTCCATAGATGCTGTCTCACCCGCTGAGTTTCTCCGTCATTTTTGTCTACCTTCGATTTTCCAGCATCTGCAGTTCCTTCTTAAACAATCCTTTGGAGTAGGTTTACTGTTGGGAGTGAATTAATATTTTGTTCTCCGGATTCAAATGTGTTGCAAGTTGCAATACATAAATTGTGTAGAGTTCCTGGCTAGCATCGTAGAACAGTGAAGACCAAAAGATGAATTCAATTTAAGCAGATGTTCCAGTCCATTATGGAGGAAGTGCTACCCAGTCAGAGGCATCATCTTTCGGATGAGACTTTAAATAGTGTGACTGATGCCCCTCTGATATATGTACACTGTAAAGTATGCTATGTTACAATTTCATAGAAGGGAGGTTAATGTCCTGATATTTCCTACTCAATCTCCAGGATTAAAACAGATGATGTATTAATTACAATTGTATTTATGGGAATGTGCCCTGGCAAATTAGCTGCTGTTTCCCATATTACAACAGCATCTACATGTTAAAATATATTTCACTGGCTGCAAAGCCCTTTGGAACCAAGTTAAAAAAAAAAAATATGGTTCTTTTTAACTTTTAAACACAGAAACATTAAACAAAATGAAATGTAACTAGGCTTATGGTTCAACCTATCCAATCGTATTTATGCCTTTGTTCAATTTGTAGTAATTTGACCAAGTTCAACGTCTGAGTGATATTAATGGACTTTAATGTCAAAATAATGACTGTGGAAAGTACCTTTCCTGCAACCAAAAATAACAGGGGGTTTGAATTACAGTGGAATAAATGCATTGGTTACATCAGTACAAATGTTCAACTGTCACAGTTTCCTCTTGGAATGAATGGATCTAAATTGAGTCTTTAAAAATGATCTATGAATGACTTTTCTTCCTTGAATTTGTTGGTAACGTATCCTGCCAGTACAAATCATTAATATATTTGTGGTTAAATAGCTGACAGCAGACCAGAACCAAGATTGCTTATTCCTAGCCATCTGAAAACCATCTCTCCATGTTTGGTCACAAAAGCTTTAACTTGGTTTTGGTTTGTTTCAGCTCTGTTTGTTTGCATTTTTCATCTGCTTTGCCCTCCTTTAAATTTCGTTTTACATGCTCTTTTTAACCTTTTCCAATTTGAGGATAGATCTAAAATTCCTGTGGAATTCCTCATGCCTTGAAACAGCTGGAATAAGGTAGAGATCGAGAAAAACGATTAGAATTTGTGAGGAAGGAAGGTTGTACACACCCAGTATTAGCCAGGAGATTGATCCAGAAATCCCTCCGGAACAAGTTTACGATGTCAGAACAAATGTTCATTTGCCATCTGTCCTTGACTGTAGAGGTTGTTCACCCGATTGATAACGGGTCCAGGAATCATCCAGTTTGTATTTAATATTTTTATATATATATATATATATATATATATATATATATATATATATATATATATATATATATATATATATATATATATATATATATATATATACTGAACTGTTTTGTTGTGGGTTTATTATGGGATTTACAGAGTACTATATTTACATATCTGTTGTGCTGCTGCAAGTAAGAATTTAATTGTTCTGTTTTGGGACATATGATAATAAATCACTCTTGACTTGACTCTTGAGATTTTGTTGATCAGAAATTCTATAAAGATGAATTGTAACAAGATGCTTCTTTGCCAGTGTAATATTCTGAATTATGAGCATATTTCTCAGCGATTACAATTTTTGAAATCCTTAATATTTCAAAATATTTTAACAGTGTGCCTACAAGGCAAATAAAATGTCATAGAAGGCAAGGTTAATAAAATGTCATATGGTAGGTAGCAATGGGAGAGGTAAAATAGTAGCTAGCAGCAAGCGAAATCAAGACCAATTTGTGTTTTATTTACAAAGCGCAACCAATAATGTCAATAGTGGTCTTTCAAGGGTTCAATTGAGTGAATCGATCATACGATAGCAGAATGCTTCATATAGGTTTTTCAATGGACTTCATGCATTTGCAGAACATGTAGCAATCTCTGTATTTAGTGGAATATTGATGTAACATTGTTAATGGAATATTGATACCATGTGTTTAATTACTAGACAAAGTAATGCTACTTCAATGTGTTTAGTC
Organism: Raja brachyura; assembly: GCA_963514005.1. The sequence goes on from OY740785.1 coordinate 59,006,885, forward strand.
TGCATTTAGTATTACCAACAGTATGTAGGCTTCAGTAAAGTATATGCTTGAAAAATAATACTGAATACAGGTGGGGAAGTTTTGGGTGGAATTTCATTTTATACTATGTTCATTGATAAGATTAAAAGTATTGACGGAGTAAAATTATGCTTTTTTGAATTGTCACATGGCTCTAATAACACGGTGACACCATCTGGCAATTACAAAAGTAATTTAATTTACTCAGACTATCACTATTATTGCACTTTGTTATTTATTGAGTGTGTGCATGTGTATACACACACTGAACTTTTTTATTCTCCCGTTATGTACTATGTTTACATATTCTGTTGTGCTGCAGCAAGCAAGAGTTTCATTGTCCTATCTGGGACATATGACAATAAAACACTCGTGACTCTTGACTTCAAAAGGATACTATGAAAAGGAAAAAATAGTAATATTGTGGCACGTGAATCTTTTGTTTGAGGAGACTGGAGATAAGGGAGAAACATTTTTTTTAAATTGAAGTAAGGCAGCTGGGGGATGTCATCTTAGTTTTGCATGGCATAGTCTACTTGTACTTTGAGACCTGGGCCAGCGTGCTGGAGAGCTGCTACAATAAAGGTAGTGACACTGTGCAGCAAGGCAAGCTGCTCAATGTTTACTGGCAAACTTTGGATCACTCTAAGAGGTAGACACCAGATTGTGAGGTGCCTGCTTCTGGTGGTCACCCAGGGCAATGGGTAACAGCGTTCAGTATGAGATGCAACAGCATACATTATTTGATGTTGGGGGAAAAGTGGGCACATGCGAAGATGGAATGGCTCATTAAACAGCACGCCATTAGTGTGGACAATCTTTTCTGCAATTCATATTGAGAAGATTTGGATCCGTTCTGCTTGGCAATCACAAATGCCACAGTTCAGCCCTGGTATTTCGAGCAGACCTGTAGGTATTCCACAATTCCATAGAAACATAGAACATTGGTGCAGGAGTAGGCCATTCGGCCCTTCGAGCCTGCACCGCCATTCAATATGATCATGGCTGATCATCCAACTCAGTATCCTGTACCTGCCTTCTCTCCATACCCCCTGATCCCTTTAACCACAAGGGCCACATCTAACTCATCTCTTAAATATAGCTAACAAACTGGCCTCAACTACCTTCTGTGGCAGAGAATTCCACAGATTCACCACTCTCTGTGTGAAAAATTATTTTCTCATCTCGGCCCTAAAAGACTTCCCCCTTATCTTTAAGCTGTGACCCCTTGTCCTGGACTTCCCCAACATCGGGAACAATCTTCCTGCATCTAGCCTGTGCAACCCCTTAAGAATTTTGTAAGTCTCTATGAGATCCCCGCTCAATCTTCTAAATTCCAGCGAGTACAAGCCGAGTCTATCCAGTCTTTCTTCATATGGAAGTCCTGCCATCCCAGGAATCATTCTGGTGAACCTTCTCTGTACTCCCTCTATGGCAAGAATGTCTTTCCTCAGATTAGGAGACCAAAACTGTACGCAATACTCCAGGTGTGGCCTCACCAAGACACTGTACAACTACAGTAGAACCTCCCTGCTCTTGTGCTCAAATCCTTTTGCTATGAATGTCAACATACCATTCGCTTTCTTCACAGCCTGCTGTACCTGCATGCCTACTTTCAATGACTGGTGTACCATGACACCCAGGTCTCGTTGCATCTCCCCTTTTCCTAATCGGTCACCATTCAAATAATAGTCTACTTTCCTGTTTTTGCCACCAAAGTGGATAACCTCGCATTTATCCACATTATACTGCATCTGCCATGCATTTGCCCACTCAAGTCACCTTGTAGCCTCCTAGCATCCTCCTCACAGCTAACACTGCCCCCCAGCTTCGTGTCATCCGCAAACTTCGAGATGTTGCATTTAATTCCCTCGTCCAAATCATTAATATATATTGTAAATAGCTGGGGTCCCAGCACTGAGCCTTGCGGCACCCCACTAGTCACTGCCTGCCATCTTGAAAAGGACCCATTCACTCCTACTCTTTGTTTCCTGTCTGCCAGCCAGTTCTCTATCCACATCAATACTGAACCCCCAATACCGTGTGCTTTAAGTTTGTATACTAATCTCTTGTGTGGGACCTTGTTGAAAGCCTTCTGAAAGTCCAGATATAACACATCCACTGCTTCTCCGTTATTCACTCTACTAGTTACAACCTCAAAAAATTCAATAAGATTCGTCAGACATGATTTCCCTTTCGTAAATCCATGCTGACTTTGTCCAATGATTTCACCACTTTCCAAATGTACTGCTATCCCATCTTTAATAACTGACTCTAGCAGTTTCCCCACTACGGATGTTAGAGTAATTGGTCTGTAATTCCCCATTTTCTCTCTCCCTCCCTTTTTAAAAAGTGGGGTTACATTAGCTACCCTCCAATCCTCAGGAACTACTCCAGAATCTAAAGAGTTTTAAAAAATTATCACTAAGGCATTCCACTATTTCTGGAGCTACTTCCTTAAGTACCCTGGGATGCAGCCTATCTGGCCCTGGGGATTTATCGGCCTTTAATCCATTCAATTTTCCTAACTCCACTTTCCGGCTAACCTGGATTTCACTCGGTTCCTCCATCTCATTTGACTCGCGATCTCCTGCTATTTCCGGCTAATTATTTATGTCTTCCTTAGTGAAGACAGAACCAAAGTAGTTATTCAATTGGTCTGCCATGTCCTTGTTCCCCATGATCAATTCACCTGTTTCTGACTGCAAGGGACCTGCATTTGTTTTAACTAATCTTTTTCTCTTCACATATCGATAAAAACATTTGCAGTCAGTTTTTATGTTCCCTGCCAGTTTACTTTCGTAATCCATTTTCCTTTTCCTCTGTTGGACTAAATTTCTCCCAGTCCTCTGGTGGGCTGCTTTCTCTGGCTAATTTGTACGCTTCATCCTTTACTTTGATACTATCCCTGATTTCCCTTGTTATCCATGGATGCACTACCTTCCCTGATTTATTCTTTTGCCACACTGGGATGAACAATTGTTGTAGTTCATCCATGCAGTCTTTAAATGCCTTCCATTGCATATCTACCGTCAACCCTTCAAGAATCAATTGCCAGTCTATCTTGGCCAATTCACGTCTCATACCCTCAAAGTTACCTTTCTTTAAGTTCAGGACCCATGTTTCTGAATTAACAATGTCACTCTCCATCCTAATGAAGAACTGAACCATATTATGGTCACTCTTGCCCAAGGGGCCACGCACACCAAGGCTGCTAACTAACTCTTCCTCATTACTCAATACCCTTTCTAGAATAGCCTGCTCTCTTGTTGGTTCCTCTACATGTTGGTTTAGGAAACTATCCCGCATACATTCCAAGAAATTCTCTTCCTCAGCACCCCTGCCAATTTGATTCACCCAATCTATATGTAGATTGAAGTCACCCATTATAACGGTTTTACCTTTGTTGCACGCATTTCTAATTTCCTGTTTGATGCCATCCCCAACTCCACTACTACTGTTAGGTGGCCTGTACATAACACCTACTGGCATTTTCTGCCCCTTAGTGTTTTGCAGCTCTACCCATATCGATTTCACATCCTCCAAGCTAATGTCCTTCCTTTCTATTGCGTTAATCTCCTCTGTAACCAGCAACGCTACCCCACCTCCTTTTCCATTCTGTCTATCCCTCCTGAATTTTGAATATCCCTGGATGTTCAGCTCCCAGCCTTGGTCACCCTGGAGCCATGTCTCCATGATCCCAACTATATCATAATCATTAATAGCTATCTGCACATTCAACTCGTCCACCTTTTGCTTGACAAGTAGGCACAGCAGTAAAGATGCTGCCTTACAGTGCCATAGACGTTGGTTTGATCCTGACTACGAGTGCCATCTGTACAGAGTTTGTACGTTCTCCCCATGACATGCGCGAGTTTTCTCTGGGAGCTCCAGTTTCCTCCCAAATTCCAACGACGTACAGGTTTGTTCGGTAATTGGCTTGGTAAAATGGTAAATTATCCCTAATGTGTATAGGGTAGTGTTAATGTGCGGGGATCGCTGGTCGGCTCTGACTCGATGGGCTGAAGGGGCTGTTGCCGCGCAGTATCTCAAAACTACACTAAGTTGTTTTAGTAAAACTAAGTTATTGATAGGACCAGACTATCACGCTAGTAAACAGATTGCCTAATGAGTCCGTGGATGAGGAACTATGAATCCTTAAAGTACACGTTGAGGTGGGCGTCGCAGCAATCATTGTGTGTCATCGGCTGGTCAACAGAAAAAAGATGTTTATTACTTGTGCAGTTCGTAAGACTCCGAGGGTTCACAAAATACAAATCATCTTTCTCCCCTAAGCATTCAGGCATGTTATCTTGGGAAAGTTCAGCTTCTGTAAGCCTCTTTTATACATTAGCCCTCTTTTCAGAGAAGTACAATAGGTTTGATTATGGGACTTGGCATCCAAGTTTAGAAGGTATATTTGTTTTTAATAATGGCATATTCATGATAGGCATATTCGTGATTGCCCTTAACACTAACTGTCATGGATAACAAAAGTAAAGACTGAGAGCTAACGGTTGAACCTCCAGTTGCATGTCATTAGCAGCCTTAATGTGACCACATAAATTAAAACATGGATTAAAACTCACATATCTGGTTGCTAATGGCACCTCGACTATTAGACCGCTGATTTTTTTCTAGCAGTTAATTTTTTCAAAAATCTAGAAGTAGAACACAGTCTCAGTCCAAGATGTTTTTTGACTGCACGTTGCAAGGACAGGATTAGTATTTTTGGGAATTTGGGAAGAGGATAACTGATTAATCATGTAAGATCAACAACACTGATCTTTTGTCACACTTGCCCAATATATGTTAATTTTAATAATTCCACTTTGTTTCAAGATGGTGTGTACTTAATTCCAGCAATGATTAATGGGGAGTTTCGGAAATGAATAATCATTCATAAATTTATGCCTGCATACTCTGACAAATAGCTTCCCCGTTTTTTCATGCACCATTACACAAGGACTAGATTGATTGTTTAAGAGCATAATTTGGGGAAAGGATATAATTTATAAAGAGGTCATTGTGCATAGAGCAGATAGCAAGATTGTTGACAACTTAGGGAATGGCTGCTAATAGATCAACATTTTTTCAGGCTGTCTATGGGCTGTGATAAGATTAAAGCTTTACTCTAATAACTATGATATTGTACGATTGATAAAGGAACTAAAGATTAGCGTCAACCAAATACTGTTGAAGCAAAAATTTAAAAGAACGCTTCAATTAAAGACCAAACACAATATATTAAGGCAATAAATGCAAGCATTGCCAGTGGGATTTCACAACCAGGGAAAACAATAAAGTAAGATGTTGTCAAAAATAGCAGTTCTTGTGCTACATATGGTTATGTACTCTCCAATAACTGATTTTTAAATGTGAATCACTTATTTGAACAGTTTGACTTATTCTTTGAAAATGTAATGGGGTTGTAAATGATCATCTGAACAGGCAGATGGGTCTTCAGTTTGATATGTAATTTGTCAATGTAGCATACTTTCACTGTGTAGATTGGCTATTGCATGTTAGCCAATCAGAATGCTTACTAGTAATAACTCCGCTTAGTGCATGCTTTATAGTGTTAAGAACTTCTTTATTACATTTAGTAGATGCAGCAGACAGAACGGATGCTCATACTTTTACCCGTGTACGAATCAGGTAATTACATGGTGTCAGAAGTAGGTGACTAATGAATTGGTACGCGATAAGATTGTGGGGGGAATAAGCGATCACAAGCTAAGGGCTGAGCTCCTTCGTAACCCAGAACTGACTTTAGATCAAGCTATTGATTCATGTCGCATGGCAGAGGTCATTGCCCCGCTCGCAGACTGCTCCTGCCAGCCCACATCAGCAACACAATGTTAATCTTGCTAACTACTCTCCCTGCAACGTTTCAAATGTGCCTCGGAAAAGGCCTGCCACATGATGCCCCAACTGCAACTATTTCCACTCTAGAGGGCGCCAGTTCTGCGTAACCCACTGAAAAATTTGTCACCACTACAAGTGCTTAATCAGTTTGCGATGTGTTGTCGGTCTCGTGGGAACGCTACCTCAAGGACAAATCTGCACCTGTTACAACAAGAACTGTCTGACTCTGAGTCCCAAGAACACGACAATGCTTCCCACGAGAATGATTCCGATAACACCGACAACAACTCAGCAGTGCTTTCTCTCCTACGCTCCTCCGGCAAACTGCTTGATGCAGCAGTGACCATGGTGATAAACAACAAGACCCTGACCGCGAAAGTCGACATGGGTGCAAAGGTCAATGTTATGCCGTTAAGGGAGTTCAACAAGATCAGGAGCACAGAGCGAATGAAAAAGGATTCCTTCACACTACATGCTTACCCACATTGAAATCCTGTACCCACTTGGGAAAGCTGATTTAAAGTGCACTGTAGACGACCAAACAAGAAACCTGATGTTTTATATTGTTCAACGCAACTCTGAAACCCTGCTTGGCATCAGTGCATCTATGACCTGGGGCTGGTATATTTTGGACGTGCTGTCCACAAACTCTGTTTAACAGAAGAGCCAACACAGCAGCTGGTGTCCCAGTACAAAGACCTGTTCGATGACAATCTTGGCGAGCTGCCCACAATGTACAGGATCGCCGTCGATCCTACAGTTACACCAGTGGTCCATGCACCACACCAAGTTCCCCATGCCATGTGGGAAAAAATACACACTGAACTCAAATGAATGGTCTCCGTCGGAGTTATTGCCGAGGTCATAGTGGAGACCCCTCTGACTGGTCGTAGCCACCAAGAAAAACAAAGATGAGATACAGGTCTGCATCAACCCCAGAGACATAAACACTGAAATCAAACGCCTGCACTACCCGATGAGAATCACAGAGGACGTGGCTGCACAGATTGGAAATGCAGCGGTATTCTCGGTTTTGATGCTAAAAGCTCTTTCTGGCAAATACCATTGGACCGCGCATCATCTGTTCTGACGACTTTTGCAACACTATTTGGCCGTTACAAATTTTTAAGAATGCCATTCGGCATTGACTCAGCCAGCTACGTTTTCCAATGCACGATGGAACAATTGTTTGCAGAATATCCATGTGCCATCATTGTTGATGATATCCTCGTCTACAGCCGTGACTTAGCTGAGCATGACACCAATTTAAAGAAGATACTAAACCGTGCCAGAGACATTAACCTCAAACTCAACCCACTGAAGTGCAGATTCCGGGTTCCGGAGGTCACCTACGTCGGCCATGTGTTCACCAGTAATGGTTTGAAACCTGATCCGCTAAAGACTGCAGCCATCAACGAACTGCCAGTTCCCACCAACGTCACCAGCTTGCAACGATTCCTTGGTATGGTATGGTGAACTATCTGGGCAAATTTATTCCCAACCTCAGCGATCTGTCTGCCCCCCTGCGACAACTGACTCACAAAGACACAGCATGGTCCTGGTACCCACAGCACTAACGGGTCTTGGATACACTCAAGCTCCAGCTAGCCAGCGCACCAACACTGGCGTACTTTAACCTCAAGCTGCCGATCATCATCACCTGCGATGCATCCCAGTATGGGCTAGGCGCAGCGTGCCTACAGACAACAACCGACGGCGATGTGATGCCTGTCTCCTATGCATCACAAACCCTAACAGACACTGAACAGCACTATGCACAAATTGAAAAGGAACATCTCCCCGTAGTTTTTGCCTGTTCAAAATTCAAGGACTTCATTTTTGGCAAAACTATCACTGTTGAGACTGACCATCAGCCACTGGTCACAATTCTGAATCAGCCCATCCACGCTGCCCCAGCTCGACTACAACGCATGATGATGCAGCTGCAGCGTTTCGACTTCCGCATCGTATACAAGAAAGGTAAAGACATGCACATAGCAGACACGCTTTCCAGAGCCCCGCGCACCACCAGCGAACGCCACGCCATCGAACAAGACGAATTCTCAGTCCTGAAGGTCTCGTTCGTGCCCACTGATCGTTTACGTCACCTTGCTGAACACACAGCTGCGGGCAACACTTCACAACTGCTAACCACCGTCATGAGGAACGGATGGCCCCACAAACAGTCAAACACCCCGCTTGAAATACAACCCTACTCCTGGTTTGTGATGAACTAGTGCTACAGGACGGGATAATATTCAAAGGCCACAAGGCAGTTATCCATCCCACTCTACGGGGTGAGTACTATGACGACATTCACAGAGGCCACCCCGGCACGGAGGCCACACTAAAACAGGCCCAAAACATATTCTACTGGCCCGGGATGACAAGGTTCATACGTGAAAAGACCAAATCGTGCACTATCTGCAACAACCTAACACCACACCAGCAGAAGCAGCCCCTCCTGCCTCAGCCAGCTCCCTCCCTTCCATGGTCTTCACTGGCCGCCGCCATCTTTGAATGGTATGGGAAACACTACCTTGTCTTGGTGGACTCCTACTCGGGCTGGTTCGAAATAGACCTGCTTCCAACGATCTCCTCTGAGACAGTGATCCAGAAACTACAAATCCACCTGTCTGTACATGGGTCACCTGTCCGCCTTCAAACCGGAATGGAAGGCAATTCACAAGTCGGGCATTTAAGAACTTTGCCAAACAGTGGAACTTTCAACACGTCACCAGCAGCCCAGAGTACCCGCAGTCCAATGGACTTGCCGAACGTGCTGTTTGGGGCGCTAAACGACTCATGGAGCGCTCCTACCTAGCAAAATCCAACGTCTACCTGAACCTACTCAACCTACGGAACATTTCAAGGGACAGCGTTCTCGGCTCCCCCGCCCAGCGGCTAATGTCTCGCCAGACGCATCCACCACTGCCTGTCTCCCAGCAACAGCTGCAGCCGCACGTCCGCCCTCCCACCACGATCAAAAGCGCGTGCCGTTTAAACGCGACACGCAAAAGCGGTTTTATGACAAGACCAGAAAGCCGCTTAAACCACTAGTACTAGGACAAGTAGTACGCCTACAAACCAACAAGGGACATACGAGACTAGGGCACATTCATGGCTCCTCAAAGGAACCATGCTCCTACCTGGTCGAAGTGGATGGTGTCCTCAACAGACGCAACCATCTATCTCCTTCCAGTGAAGGAACCGGGTCTGGCGCCTGTGGGTCCTGATGCCCCACCATTCGAGTTTACACCAACGCCTGTTGCAGCCATCCCATCACCTGTTGCGAATAATACCACACACTTCCCATGTCAGTCCGCCCCTACGTCTTCCGTTGTAACCAGTGCCCCGGGCTCCCCCCGTCGGTCTACCCCCGGTTCCCCCGTGGCGGGCTCTCCCTACAAGCCCATCGGGTCGCCAGCGGTATCACCAATCCCAGTCCCCATCTTTTCGGAAGAAATGGTGGGTGAGGCGGCTTCCTACCGCACGTGTGCTGGGCGGGTTAGTAGGCCACCCACTAGATACGGCGATTTTGTTTAACTCTACTATATTCCTTCAGCATATTGTTCAAGCGCCGTATTTCCTTTTTACTTTCTACGAGAAGAGATGTAGATTGACTATTGCATGTTAGCCAATTAGAATGCTTACTAGTAATAACTCCGCCTAGTGCATGCTTTATAGTGTTAAGAACTCGTTCATTACATTTAGTAGACACAGCAGACTGAACGTATAATGCACTGCATATCTGACACTGAGAAGTCTATTAAAGATGCTTATACCTTTACCCGTGTACAAGTCAGGTAATTACACACTGCACTTAAACGTTGTGATACCCTGAAGCATCAAATTTAATATTTTGAGCAATCCCTTATAACATTTTAAAGCAGCCCTCCAAGATGAATAGCATAAAACATGTTCAATTTGCCATTTCTGCATCAAACCATTGTTGTGGACTGTTTATAACTGTTTGATTTTTATTTCATTAACCTTTCTGCCAAACTTTGCAGGTGGTACTGCAGAAGTTAGGAACTTCAGGAATCTCATATTAGTGCCATTAAATGTCAGTGCTGTTCCCATTGGTTACCAAATATTGTACCAACGATCAATGCTGTTGACTTGTTGACATCAGGTTGACTTGTGATGGTTGCTAAACCCAAAATGTTGCCTGGACATTAGTGCTGAATATCATTGCCTGGCAAACTGAGAGGGAATTGTAGTTGAAATTATGCTGTTGGAGAGCTGTTTTCAGTCTGCAAGCAATTGGAGACTTGAGCTGCAATGTAATATCAAATTTGAGGAACAGCACCTCATATTTCACTTGGCTGGTTTACAATCCAGCAGTATGAATGTTGATTTCTCTTATTTCAAGTAACCATCTCTTTCTGCCCCTCCCCCACCCTAGTTTTCCAGCCAGTGCCACAGTTCACATCCATATATCCTTTTATCATCTCTTCCGCAGCCAACAATGGAGCAATTTAGTTCTCCACCTTTCATTGGTCATCGGTAAAAACTCTGAACCTTTGTTCTGAACCTTTTCATGTGTCTAGTTTTCCTCTACCCTGACTCTCAGTCTGAAGAAGAGTTTTGACCCAAAATGTCACCGATTCTTTTTCTCCAGGGATGCTGCCTGACCCGAGTTAGTATTTTGTGTCTAATCTGTTTCTTCTTTTCACTAATTGCTACCATACAATGTTGGTGTGATGTAAGAAACCAGGTGATCTTTAATCACTTTTCAATTGTAGTTTAAGCAGTATACATTATTTCAGGATTTTTCACTTTTGATTGAGTTCAGTTGTTTCATTTTAGTGATTCTTGAGCTTTCCTACTTCATTTCGACATAATTTCTGTTTAGTCATTCACAAACCTATTTAAATATTAATAATTTTAATGTTAAAATAAACAACTCTCTTTAGAGTTTATAAATGTGATCTGACTTTTTTAATAAAGAGTATATCCTGAGATTTGTCACTGCAGATTTTTGAGACATTAGTACTCTTTATGAGAGAGCTCTCTTTTATCACTTTCTTGATGGCATTCCTCTTTGTGTTAAATCATGGACGCCATCTGAGGTGCTCTTCTGCATTCAAAGTTATTGCCACTCCTTCTCATAAACTGATAACAATTGCATTTTCCGCCTTCCCTTTTGCCAATGTTTCTGCTGCCTTTGGAAGTGTTAATGTGCAGGTCTTATTCCATCTTTGGTCCTCTTCCTGCTGAGCTAAGGCTCCAGACAGAGTAACTTGTTTTCTATATCCTGCCAGGACATTCCTTTTGAAGATATTTTAATTCATTTTAGTGAGTACTGATTCCCTTCCAGGGCCCCAAAGCCAGCTTGTGGCAAGTGTGCACTGCACACATGTCCAATAATTTTGAAAGATATCTTGATTATATTTCAGTCACATTGTTAGAATGTTAAAATATTGCAACTATCCTTCCTGTTTCCTGACCTATTTCAATCTCTCTCTACCCCCACCCCACTTCATTCCCTTTACCCCTGCTTTTTCTTGTTCCCATCTTGATATTATTCCCTGCTCCACTGTTCCTGGTTGCCCCTGCTGTGTTATTTTCCACTTCTGCATTATTTCTGCTCTCTTTTTTAATCTCACTTTTTCCAGCGTTTAGCACCCTAACCCTATTTTACCTTTTTTGTCCTTATTTATTCTTGTATGGCGCATTCTTAATTTACCTTTGTGAAGGTGGCAGTCAGACATTTTTTTAAATACTTAAAAACCTTCTGGTGAAAGTAACCCAACAATGCTGTTAGATAGAAAGTTCCAGGATTTAGACTGAGCAACAGTGATTTATTTCCAAGTCAAGATTATGTGTGACATGGAGAGAATCTTTCAAAGTTGACCTTAAAGTAAAATGGCCAAAAAGCAGGTTTTAACCTTGCTGTGCTTAGAGTGCTTGCTCCCCGGACCTGGATTATCTGACTGCGATGCCATCCCTACTACCTACTCTATCTTGACAACAGTCTACATCCCTCCCCATGTGGATGCCACCATGATCTGAATAAACTGTACTCTGCTGTTAACAGCTTTGAGACAAAACACCCCGAAGTCCTGGTCATTGTAGATGGAGACTTCAATCAAACCAACCTCAAGGGCAGACTACCAAAGTACTATCAGCATGTCTCTTGTTCCACCTGGGGCCAGAACTACTTCGACCACTGCTACATAGCCATACCACTGCATCGTTCCTCAGCCACATTTCGGGAAAGCTGATCCGATGCAGAAAGTTGTTCAATGCTAGTCAGCCGACACGGATGACATCTTAAGAGACTGCTTTAAGTCAGTGGACTGGTCCATATTCAGCGATACTGCAATTAACCTGAATGAGTGTGCCACTGCCGTATCTGACTTCATCATCAGCAAGTGCGAAGGAGTACGTGCCGAAGAGGACAATCCAATTGTTGCATAACTATTTATGAACCAAGAGGTGCATTCCTGGGTGAAGGCCAGGTCCACAGCATGCAAGTTAAACGATCCCGAGTGGTACAAGGAAGCTCGCTATGATCTTCTCAAATCCATCAAGAATGCCAAGAGACCATACCGGGACAAACACGAGTCCCAGTATAATCATTGGGACACCTGCCAACTGCGGCAAGGCCTAACTGATTGCAAACTAACTGATTGCAAAGCAAAGTCAGGCATCATCGCTGGTGATAGTTCGGCCATACCTGATGAACGTCGATGCTAGGTTTGAGCAGAAGGCCAATGGGGTGACGACATCCGTGCCATCAGACTCAAGTGTGCCTCTTCCCAGGGTCACTGTTACAGAAGTTGGATCGGCCTTCCTGAGGGTGGACCCACAGAAAGCAACAGTCCCGGATGGAGTCCTTAGCCGCATCCATAGGAACTGCGCAGAACAAGTAGCGGGAGTGTTTGCCTTTAATCTCTCCTTACTTCATTCTGAGGTACCGACCTGTTTCGGGAAGACCTCTATCATCCTGGTACCAGAAAAGCAAGAATTCGTGCCTTATCAACTACTGTCTAGTGGCCTTAACATCCACCATCATTAAGTGCTTTTAGAGGCTGGCTATGGAACACAATTGGTTATAGGATCCAATCTATCAAGCATCCTTGATCCACTGCAGTTCACCTACCACCACATCAGGTCCACGGCTGATGCAGTCTCCCTGGCCCTACATCCATCGAACACCTGGATAAGAGAGACGCCTATGTCAGACTTTTATTCATAGGCTACAGCTCTGCTTTCAATACCATCGTCCCATCCAAATATGTCCAAACACGTGGAACTTGGAGTTAGCACTCAACTCTGCAACTGGATCCTCGACTTCATGAGCAACATGAAGGATAGGTGACAAATCACCTTCTACGATAATCCTCAACATTGGTGCCCTGCAAAGATGCATTCTCACCCCCCCCTCTTTTACTCCGTATAAACCCACAATTGCGCAGCCAAGTACAAATTCAACTAAATTACAAATTCGTGGATGATATCAACCATACTGGGCCGGATATCAAATAATGATGAGACGGAGTACAGGAAGGAGTCTGAGAATCTCGTAACCTGGTGCCAAGGCACAACCTTTCCCTTAATGTCAGGAAGACAAAGGAGATTGTGATCGACTTCATGAAGCAAAGCCCGGAAAACATTGATGGTGCTGAAGTTGAGATAGTTGAACGCTCCAAGTTATTTAGGAGTAAACAAGCAACTTGTTCTGGACGAGCCATATCAAAGCAATGGCCAAGAAATAAGATCAACACCTCAACTTCCTTCGAATGCTTAGAAAGTTTGGCATATCCCCAATAACTCTCACCAACTTCTACAGTTGTGCTGTAGAAAGCATTTTATTGGGATGCATCACCATATGGTTTGGGAACAGGTCCACCCAAGACCACAATGAATTGCAGAGAATTGTGGATGCAGCCCAGACCATCATGCAAACCATTGACTCCATCTACACTTCACGCCGGCACAGCAAGACCACCAGCATAATCAAGGACCAGTCTCACCCCAGCAACTCCCTCTTCATCCATCTCCCACTAGGCAAGAGGTATAGAAATGTGAAAACCCCAACCTTCAGATTCAGGGCCGCTTCTTTCCAGCTGTTATCTGGCAAAGGCACCAACGTTTCACCAACTGGAGAGCGATGCTGACCTACAGTCTACCTCATATTGGAGACCCTCAGACTACTTTTAATTGGACTTTATCTTGCACTAAACATTATTACCTTTATCCTATATGTGTACACTGTGGACGGCTTGATTGTAATCATATATAGTCATTCCGATGGGAATATAATAAATATTCTTACTTGCAGAAGACTTCCATGCACATTAAGGCAATAACACAGAAACAAATGTTGAATAATCAATAATACAATAAATTAATAATCAGTAATACAAAGTAAACAGACCATAATAGTGCAAAACTGAAGGCTGTAAAGCAAACAAAAGAATTGTAGCCGCTGAGGTGGGGTTATGATTAGTGTTGTGCAGTGCTCAAAGGCCAGATGATTGCTAGGAAGAAGCTGTTCTTGAACCTGAAGGTCAGTTTTAGGGTTTTTGCCCTCTGTTCAATGGTAGTAGTGAAATGAGAACGTGGCTCAGATTGTGTGATTCATTTGATATAAAATGCTATTTTGATGCAGTGGATCGGTTTGATGGTGGATAGGCCAGTACCTGTGATGGTCTGGACAATATCTACAATTTTCTACAACAACATTAATTCCTGGGCATTTGAGTTACTGAACCAGGCCATAATGCAACCAGTCAATATGCTGTCTATCATACACCTGCAGCAGTTCGATAAAGTATTCGGTGACATACTGGAAGTCCTCAATCTTCTAAGGAAGTTGATGTGTTGATGAGCTTTCTTTATGATTGCATCAATGTGCTCTCAAAACAGCTCTTCAGAGATATGTACTCCCAGAAACCTGAAAGCTGTTGACTCCCTCCACCTCCGTCCTGTGGATGAAGACAGGTCCGTAGAACCCCGACTTTTCCTTTTTGAAGTCAACAATCAGCTCACATAGAGATCATGATTATTGTTATGGCACATTCAATCGGATTATCAATATCCCTCCTGTATTCATCATTATCCATTACTCATCTAACAACGGTGGTATTGACTGTGAATTTAATAGTGTTGGAGCTTTATCTAATTAAGGAAGTGAGCACGCAGCTTTGAGGTGCTCCTGTGTTGATGGTTATTGAGGAGTAAGTATAGTTGCCAATTTGTACTGATCATGCTCTTCTGATGAGGAAATCGAGGATCCATTGCATATGGATGAGCGGAGAATCAGTTCTCTGAGTTTAGATCAAGCAAGATCTTATTAAATGATGGAAATGTGTTAAGGAACTCCTGTTTTCAGTTGTATTTTTATAATCTATTTAACAATACCTTTTAACGTTTTCCCTTGTTAAGCTATCAAGCTAATTGGTCTATAGTTTCCTGCTTTGTTTCCCTTTTTGATAACGAGGTACATTTATTATTTTCCATTCTTATGGAATTGATTTTCTACATCAAGGCTTTTTTAAATAAAACTTTTATGTGGCTCAATATCTAGTTCACAGACTTTTCTGATTAACAATTTGCAATTAGTGCTCCAATATGAATAATTGTTCATCAAATTTACGATCAGAATAATGGGCCAAAATCTTGAGATGGGAGTGTTTTGGTTCATGATTTAAAATGTTACCAATTAACAATGAAATTGAGCAAATTGTGGTTTATCCAAAGTGCAAGACCGACAGTAGACAGTTTTTGCTGATGTCCATTGGATCTTATCTTCATTATTGTTTATAGATTTTTTTTTTCCATATGAGTAACAGTATATGTTAGTTTGTTGGGGGTCAATAGCAATGTAAACATTTCCCTCTGATTGGTCTCATAAAAAAATTACATAATAGGGTTATCAAGGGAAAGGAAGTTTACTTCTGCATTGTTATAAGACTACTTACTGTCTTCTGTTTGCTTTAATGCATATATTTACAGGTTGATCCTATAATTCAGAAAGGGCATGAACATTTGGTACATCACATTCTCCTTTATCAGTGCCACAACAGCTTGAATGACAGTGCCCTTGAGATTGGACATGAATGCTACCATTCCAATATGCCAGATGATTTTTTATATTGTGAAAGTATCATTATGGCATGGGCAATCGGAGGAAAGGTAGGTCCTCATTGTTGTGGCATGTTCATTTATTTAATTGTAAATTCTTCAGATGTGTGAAATCAAAGCTTCATATTTATTGAAAACTGCGTAGTCTCTACAATACAGTATTATTATTAAATTTTCACAAATTCTAAGAGGTGAAGAATATAACAAATGTGAATAATTCTAGCTCATTTGAAATTGTTTAATTTTGGTGTCGTTTTTTATAATAACTAGACCAAGTGCAGACCCGCTGCCTACCCGGAGCCCCCACGGGAGGTGTGGTCCTCCAACGCAAGCCATTCCCGAATGTAATATTCCAGCACTCCCCTGCCTCCCTGAGCAGTGGGCTTTAAAAAAAAAATTCCAATTGCACTTCCCCTGAGTGTTGCAATAGCAATTCGCCCTCCCCCTCCTGTGAGGTGAAAAGTTCAGAGTGTTCCTGTGTCGTCACTGCTAGCCGACCCATTGTGACGTCATCAGTTGAAGCTGGTCATTTTAAATTCAAAGTCTTTTGATTTTTTTAAACTTTAATCAGTAATGTCGAGAAATAAAGCATAAAATGTTGTGATAATGATCTCTGCCTAGAGCGGAAAAATGTGAATCAGAATATGTAAAAATCTTGTTAAAGTTGGCATTTTAAAAACCTTAATCACGAATAACGTGTCAAATATAGGATGAAATCTTCAGTAAAGCTGATCATTGCTAGCCAACCCATTGTGACGTCATCAGTGAAAGCTGGTCGTTTTAAATTCAAAGTCTTTTGGTGTTTTCAAACTTCTTACTTTTAATCAGTAATAAGTCGAGAAATAAAGCATAAAATGTTCAGTGAAGGTGCTCTCGGCCTCGAGGGGAAAAATGTCAATCAGAATATGTAAAAATGTTATCGTTACAGCATAGTGTTTTTGCAAAGATGTAAAGACAACCACATATATACACATATACACGCACATGTACACGTACAAGATCACACATTTAATAAGTATATGAGAATGCACCCATAGTTGGTATAAAATGAAGTAGCAACAAACCTAGCACATAAAGATGCGCTAGGTTTATTACTCAAATTTCAATCCTGCAAAGATGCAATGAAACCTTCCATCTTCACATTTGTTGACCAGATTTCTAGTAAAGTTACTCTAGCAACAGAATGTTTGCCTTGTGAACCGATTTCTTCAATAGGGAGAGACTTCCCAGACTTGGATTTTCATGGCACTCAAAACCTGGTCAGTTTTTGCGTACCTTGCTATAGTATGCAACGTAAAAGTTGCTCTTAATTGGTCATACATACCATGGTCTCCTGAACTGGTATATATTCCCCACAGTCAAGTCAATGATAAAAATCATTAAAAAATTGAGTTAATCAAATGTTTCTTCGTCGTTAAGATGAGCATTTATTATGTAAATGCTCAAACACCATAAATGCAGAAACTATTGCTATTGCATAAAAAATATGTGCAGCATCATTTCTAGCAAGACCAAGGTGAGCATATTTAGACTCTAAGTAAATTCTGACTTTTCTGTGAGATCTTTGGCCAAATGCTGCCAACAGATCTGAAGAATTCCTCCTTCTCCCTTCAACTAAAATCCAAAACATTTTCACTAATTCTCAAGTCATGCCTAATATGATGTTCAGAAATTAAAAGAGATTTTTCCATCTAAGCATTGATAGAATTACCTTTTTCCATGTTACAAAGGAACAGGAGACATCATAGCTACAAATCTCCATTGCTATAGCCAAATGAACAGCCACAACTATACTAAGCTGATGAGTCCTCAGGATGCAATCGATTCTAAATGGAAAACTTAAAACTGAGTTTGTTTTGATAAGGTAATATAACAAAGCAGATTTCAACAATAATAGTTTCTAGTTTTGTACATTGGTGACATTGTGTCAGCTTGTGTCTAACTTGTTGGGCAAGCTCAATGTATAATCAAAGATATTACACATTACTAAAGCTTTTGTTAAATAGCTATACTTATTATACTACAAACATGTAGTGTTCTTTAAATAGATGTATAGAAGCAGTGGTAGAGTTGTTGCCTTACAGTGCCAGAGACCCAGGTTCGATCCTGACCACGGGTGCTGTCTGTACGGTGTTTGTCCATTCTCCCTGTGACCGCATGTTTTTTTTTCTGGCTGCTCTGGTTTCCTCCCACACTCCAATGACTTGCAGGTTGGTAAGTTAATTGGCTTTGGTAAAAATTGTAAATTGGCCCTAGTGTGTAGGCTGGTGCTAGTGTATGCTGATCGGCATGGTCTAGGTGGGCCGAAAGGCCTGGATCCGTGCTGTATCTCAAAAAGTCTAAAAATACCCCAATGTATTTGCCAAATAGTTCAAAAACTGTATGCAAGACTTTGTACCAGGTTAGTATGTTACTTTTTACGTGAGGAATTTACAGTGCTAGAGGAAGTTATTGACCAGTTTCTTTCTAATGTTTTCCCAATCTTTCCTCTCATTTTTAAGTGGTTTTAGCATAATAAAAACCGAGTTCCATAAATTGTATTTTTACATTTATGTACAATAATGCTGTCCTCAAGTAACCATAAGTTTTAGATTTTGTTTTCCTGTCTAATGACTACAGGGATTTTCCTTTCCTCCTGACGTTGGACTTTCGCTTGGAACCGCAGATGATCCCACATATGTGTTGATGGAAATGCATTATGATAATCCAGGCTTTCAACAAGGTGGGAGCACTTTCACCAAAGAATGTGGTGCTGAATTGTCAATTGTATGTTGCATAGATTGTTTTACTCTTTATGTGTTACTGTTTTGATTTGTTACAGAGCAAAGTGATTTCAAAGACATAAGAACCTGATTAAATATGTCTCTAATTTAAAACAATGTTATAGCTACAATATTAATATTCTGAATAACCATTCATAATTTATGATATTTTCTGGTAAAAAAACATATATTAAAATATCTGAGCTATTTTACGAAGGGTTAATTAAGGTTAAGATTATAATTTTTGATGTAATAGTGAGTCCTATCTTTTCTAATTCAACTAATAACTCATTTTAAATCCCCCAATAACAGTAAAACAATATAATTTGGTTATTTATTTATTGCCAAGGCAAAAACTGATTATTCTTTAACATGTAATTCAGAGACAAGTCTGATTAGCCCCCGAAATTTGAAACTGCAGCCAGTCTGAACAAATACCACAAAACCACCTCCCACCTCCACCTCCACCTCCCATTAACTACCTGTCATCAGGTACACATGAAAATATTAAGTACTCAGATATAATTGTATAATTATTTTTCAAAATCTGAGCAATCTACCCATTAGACTGATCATAATTTGCTGCAACAATCAAAAATAGAGTGCCGATTCATTAACTTTTAGCTTCAAGGTTAAAATATTTTTCAATACCCACAAAACAATCCCTTCTTCATCACTGGTAACAATAAATAAAATCACAATGGACCTAATCAAATAAAAATATACCAAATTTCTGAATGTTTTAAAACTTGCGAAAACCATTCACCCCAACAAAAGCGTCATCGTCATGCTACCCTTTTTCTTATAACAACAAAAAGAAAGTCAAATACAAAGCAATCGTTTCTCATAGTCTCACATTTGCAGACAAGATTCTTTTGAGTTGCAAACGTGAACTCAATCAAACTGCTGTTTACTTTAAATGGCAGAACTTTGGCAGTCCCGTAGCCTGACCTATTTTTGTTAACAAAATGCAAACCCCATTCTTGTGGACATACCTTCAAAACTAAGCTGTGGTTTGTTATGGTGTTCAAATGTATCCATACCTGTTGAATTTTCTACACCAGACAAGGCCAACGTCTCATTTGAAAGTACTTGTACTTCATGTGCCAGCCAGCCTTTGATTCAAATGCAGCAGGCAATGCATGCAAACACTTTGAACCCATCATCCGAACACAAACTGTAGATGTTGGAATCTTGAGCTAAACTCAAAACGATGGAGGAACTCAGCAGGTCAGGCAGCATCTGTGGAGGAAATGGACAGTTGTGGTTTCGAGTCAAGTCCATTCAGACCTATCACATACTGCCTTGCATTTATCTCCAGTTGAAACCTACATTTTGTTTTAAACCACTTTATAAACGAGTTTGGTATTCCGACTTCGCATGCCCAGGTCATAGGTAATTCGCGATAAACATTCTCAGTAGCTCAGCTGTTCGTGTATACAGACCTCCGTTTCATCCGTAGTCAGGATCGAACCTGGGTCTCCGGCGCTGCGAGTGCTGTTGAATTGCCACTGGACCGTCCCTGTTTCTCCCGAGTGTCCCATCCCTGTCTGGGGGCGGCTGGAGATGTCCGGGGTGACCCTGGACTGACGGGACACCGGCCCGGAGCAGTGGTGGCCCCAGGCTTACAACCAGCATGGAGAAGAGGCTTTAACTCTGGCTCAACTCTGCTTGTCCCGCCGAGTTAACGGACAGCCCTGGACTGGAACGTCCACCGGCCTGGAGCAGTGGCGGCCCCAGGCTTACAGCCAGCACTGAGAAGAAGCCCTAACTCCAGCTCAACTCCGATTGTCCCGCCGGGTTAACCGACAGCCCTGGACTGACGGTCCACGCTGGCTGTATGCCTGGGGCCACCACTGCTTCGGGCCGGTGTCCCGTCAGTCCAGGGTCACCCCGCACATTTCCAGCCGACCCATTATAAGAAATAAAGTGGACTAGCTTGAGGCTCAGTTAGAAATTGGCAAGTATGATGTTGTGAGAATTACAGAGACATGGCTGCAAGAAGGCCAGGGCTGGGAACTGAATATTCAAGGGTATACCTCCAATCAAAAAGATAAACAGATGGGCAAAGGGGGTGGGGTAACTCTGTTGGTGAGGAATGAAATTCAGCCCCTTGTAAGGGGTGACATTGAAACAGGAGATGTGGAGTCAGTATGGATAGAACTAAGGAATTGTAAGGGTAAAATGACCCTAATGGGACTTATCTACTGGCCCCCAAACAGTAGCCTGGATATAGGGTGCAAGTTGAATCAGGAGTTAAAATTGGCATGTAGTAAAGGTAATGCTACGGTTGTTATGGGAGATTTCGACGTGCAGGTAAACTGGGAAAATAAGGTTGGTGCTGGACCCCAAGAAAGGGAGTTTGTGGAGTGCCTCCACGATGGATTCATAGAGCAGCTTGTATTGGAGCCTACCAGGGAGAAGGCAATTCTGGATTTAGTGTTATGTAATGAACTGGATTTGATAAAGGAACTTGAGGTTAAGGAGCCATTAGGAGGCAGTGACCATAATATGGTCAAGTTTAATCTACAATTGGAGAGGGAGAAGGGTAAATCGGAGGTTTCAGTGTTACAGTTGAATAAAAGGGACTATGGGGCCAAGAGGGAAGAGCAGGCCAAAGTTGACTGGAAAGGCACCCTAGCAGGGATGACAGAGGAACAACAATGGCAGGTGTTTCTGGGAATAATACAGAAGGTGTAGGATCAGTTCATTCCAAAGAGGAAGGAAGATTCCATGGGGAGTAAGGGGCGACCGTGGCTGACAAGGGACATCAGGGAAAGTATAAAAATAAAAGAGAAGTACAACATAGCGAAGATGAGCGGGAAGCAGGATGATTGGGTAATGTTTAAAGAGCAACAGAAGATAACTAAAATGGCAATACGGGGAGAAAAGATGAGGTACGAAGGTAAGCTAGCCAAGAATATAAAGAAGGATAGTAAAAGCTTCTTTAGGTATGTGAAGAGGAAAAAATTAGTTAAGACCAAAGTTGGACCCATGGGCACATGGTATTGGGTGTAGAGTGCTGACATGGATAGAGAAGTGGTTGGCAGACGGGAAACAAAGAGTAGGGATTACCATGTCCCTTTCAGATTGGCTGGTCACTCAGTGGGGCTCAACCTCCGACATACGGCAGGCATGCACAGCCTGGTCAAGAGTCAGGTCAGCATTTCGGAGTAGCTCTGTTTTGAGCTTCTGATCAGATATGCCGCTAACGAGTTTGTTGCGTGTTAACCCATTTGTTATCTCACCAAAGCGACATCTCGGGGGCCATATACTTCAAATCACAAATGAAACGTTCCACAGCTTCATCAGGAAGCTGTTGGCATGTAAAGAACTTTGCTCTTTCCAGAATGCAGTTCGATGGCAGGTCACATAGCTCACGGAATTTACGCAGCAGCACCTTAAGGTTGCACATTGTCTCAGCTGGGACCACTATCTAGCCATTCCCGTCATGTACAAGTGGCGTAAAGTCGAAGGTTTGCGGGCGAATCATAGACTCGGGTCCCGCCAGGTTGAGCAAAGCCTTGACCTCATCCGGATCGTTGCGATGAACGATATTGATGTAGTGCACATAGTCAATCACAAAAAGCCTCCATTGCTCACCTATGTCTGCAACAAAGATGAGTTGGGTTGGCTTGCGACATGAGTAAGCCATTGTAGTAAAATATCAAGACTAATAAAATGCAAATAAAAACCGCTAGACGGACGCAATGGGTAATTTCCAGCTGTCTGACACCATGTAAACAGCTGTACAGACACGGTCTGATGTTTAAATCATCTTTAATCATCAGTCATGGTGGTGCAGTACAATATGTTGTTAGTTCATCTCTACCACCGGTGTAACTACGTAATATGGGAAGTGAGTGTAAATATAAAGTGTACAGTAAGGTGGAGTTAGTGGTAGTACATTACTCTGATTGGTTCACATGCAATAACCAAATTACAGTGACTATAACATGGTCAGGTTTCATCTACAATTGGAGAGGGAGAAGAGTAGAACGGAGGTGTCAGTGTTGCAGTTGAATAAAGGGGACTATGGGGCCATGAGGGAGGAGCTGGCCAAAGTTGACTGGAAATATACATTAGCAGGGATGACAGTGGAACAAAAATGGCAGGCGTTTCTAGGAATAATACAGAAGGTGCAGGATCAGTTCATTCCTAGGAGGAAGAAAGATTTGAAGGGGAGAAAGGGACGACAATGGCTGACAAGGGACATCATGGACTATGAAAATTAAAGCGAAGAAGTACAACGTAGAAAAAATGAGTGGGAAGCAAGAGGATTGGGTAATGTTTAAAGAACAACTAAAGATAACCAAAAAGGCAATACAGGGAGAAAAGATGAGGTACGAAGGTAAGCTAGCCAAGAATATAAAGCAGGATAGTAAAAGTTTCTTTAGGTATCTTAATTCAGCATTTGTAATAAGGCACCTTATTCGGCATTCGTAATAAGGCAGATGAGTTGAATGTGCAGATAGCTATTAATGACTATGATATAGTTGGGATCACGGAGACATGGCTCCAGGATGACCAAGGCTGGGAGCTGAACATCCAGGGATATTCAATATTCAGGAGGGATCGACAGAAAGGAAAAGGAGGTGAGGTAGCATTGCTGGTTAGAGAGGAGATTAACACAATAACGCAACAGTAGTAGTGGAGTTGGGGATGGCATCAAACAGAAAATTAGAAATGCGTGCAACAAAGGTAAAACAGTTATAATGGGTGACTTCAATCTACATATAGATTGGGTGAATCAAATTGGCAGGGGTGCTGAGGAAGAGAAATTCTTGGAATGTATGCGGGAGAGTTTTCTAAACCAACATGTAGAGGAACCAACGAGAGAGCAGGCTATTCTAGACTGAGTATTGAATAATGAGGAAGGGTTAGTTAGCAGTCTTGTTGTGCGTGGCCCCTTGGGCAAGAGTGACCATAATATAGTTGAGTTTTTCATTAGGATGGAGAGTGAAATAATGAGTTCAGAAACAAGGGTTCTGAATTTAAAGAAAGGTAACTTTGAGGGTATGAGATGTGAATTGGCCAAAATAGACTTGCAATTGATTCTTAAAGGGGTGATGGTCGATGTGCAATGGAAGGCATTTAAAGACTGCATGGATGAACTACAACAAATGTTCATCCCAGTTTGGCAAAAGAATAAATCAGGGTAGGTAGTGCATCCGTGGATAACAAGGGAAATCAGGGATAGTATCAAAACAAAAGATGAAGCAAACAAATTAGCCAGAAAACGCAGCCTACCAGAGGACTGGGAATCTCTTATATGGGACCTTGTTGAAAGCCTTCTGAAAGTCCAGATATAACACATCCATCAGTTCTCCCTTATCCACTCTACTAGTTACATCTTCAAAAAATTCTATAAGATTCATCAGACATTAAACCCTTTGTCCTCCTCTGCTGGACTGGGAATTTCTCCCAGTCCAGCAGAGGAGGACAAAGGGCTTAATTAGGAAAAGGAAATTAGATTATGACAGAAAACTGGCAGGGAACATAAAAACTGACTGCAAAAGGTTTTATCGATATGTGAAGAGAAAAAGATTAGCTAAACAAATGTAGGTCCCTTGCAATCAGAAACAGGCGAATTGATCATGGGGAACAAGGACATGGCAGACCAATTGAATAACTACTTTGGTTCTGTCTTCACTAAGGAAGACATAAATAATCTGCTGGAAATAGCAGGGGACCGGGGATCAAATGAGATGGAGGAACTGAGTGAAATCCAGGTTAGCCGGGAAGTGATATTGGGCAAATTGAATGGATTAAAGGCCGATAAATCCCCAGGGCCAGATAGGCTACATCCCAGAGTACTTAAGAAAGTTGCCCCAGAAATAGTGGATGCATTAGTGATAATTTTTCAAAACTCTTTAGATTCTGGAGTAGTTCCTGAGGTTTGGAGGGCAGCTAATGTAACCCCACTTTTTAAAAAGGGAGGGAGAGAGAAAACGGGGAATTACAGACCAGTTTGTCTAACATCGGTGGTGGGGAAACTGCTAGAGTCAGTTATTAAAGATGGGATAACAGCACATTTGGAAAGTGGTGAAACCATTGGACAGTCAGCATGGATTTATGAAAGGTAAATCATGTCTGACGAATCTTATAGAATTTTTTGAAGATGTAACTGGATAAGGGAGAACCAGTGGATGTGTTATATCTGGACTTTCAGAAGGCTTTCAACAAGGTCCCATATAAGAGATTAGTATACAAACTTAAAGCGCATGGTATTGGGGGTTCAGTATTGATGTGGATAGAGAACTGGCTGGCAGACAGGAAGCAAAGAGTAGGAGTAAATGGGTCCTTTTCAGAATGGGGCTCAGTGCTGGGACCCCAGCTATTTACAATATATATTAATGATTTGGACGAGAGAATTGAATGCAACATCTCCAAGTTTGCGGATGACACGAAGCTGGGGGGCAGTGATAGCTGTGAGGAGGATGCTAGGAGGCTGCAAGGTGACTTGGATAGGCTGGGTGAGTGGGCAAATGCCTGTGAGCTTATCCACTTTGGTGGCAAAAACAGGAAAGTAGATTATTATCTGAATGGTGGCCGATTAGGAAAAAGGGAGATGCAACGAGACCTGTGTGTCATGGTACACCAGTCATTGAAAGTAGGCATGCAGGTGCAGCAGGCAGTGAAGAACGCAAATGGTATGTTAGCATACATAGCAAAAGGATTTGAGTATAGGAGCAGGGAGGTTCTACTGCAGTTGTACAGAGTCTTGGTGAGACCACACCTGGAGTATTGCGTACAGTTTTGGTCTCCAAATCTGAGGAAAGACATTCTTGCCATAGAGGGAGTACAGAGAAGGTTCACCAGACAGATTCCTGGGATGTCAGGACTTTCATATGAAGAAAGACTGGATATACTGGACTTGTACTCGCTAGAATTTAGAAGATTGAGAGGGGATCTTATAGAAACGTACAAAATTCTTAAGGAGTTGGACAGGCTAGATGCAGGAAGATTGTTCCCAATGTAGTGGAAGTCTAGAACAAGGGGTCACAGTTTAAGGATAAGGGGGAAGTCTTGTGGGACCGAGATGAAAAAAACATTTTTCACACAGAGTGGTGAGTCTCAGGAATTCTCTGCCAAAGAAAGTAGTTGAGGCCAGTTTATTGGCTATATTTAAGAGGGAGTTAGATGTGGCCCTTGTGGCTAGAGGGATCAGGGGGTATGGAGAGAAGGCAGGTACGGGATACTAAGTTGGATGATCAGCCATGATCATATTGAATGGTGGTGCAGGCTTGAAGGGCCGAATGGCCTACTCCTGCACCAATTTTCTATGTTTCTATGTGAAGAGGAAAAAATTAGTTAAGACCAAAGTTGGACTCTTGAAGACCAAAAAAGGTGAATTTATTGTGGGGAACAAGGAAATGGCAGATGAGTTGAACAGGTACTTTGGATCTGTCTTCACTAAGGAAGACACAATCAATCTTCCTGATATAGTAGTGCCCAGAGGAACTGAAGGAAATCCATATTAGGCAGGAAATGGTGTTGGATAGACTGATGGGACTAAAGGCTGGTAAATTCCCAGGGCCTGATGGTCTGCATCCCAGGGTATTTAAGGAAGTGTCTCTAGAAATCATATAACATATAACAATTACAGCACTGAAACAGGCCCTCTCGGCCCTTCCAGTCCGTGCCGAACATTTATTTTCCCCTAGTCCCATCTACCTGCACTCAGACCATACCCCTCCATTCCCTTCCCGTCCATATACCTATCCACTGTACTATTAAATGTTAAAATAGATCCTGCCTCCACCACTTCTGCTGGAAGCTCATTCCACACAGCCACCACTCTCTGAGTAAAGAAGTTCCCCCTCATGTTACCCCTAAACATCTGTCACTTAATTCTCATGTCATGCCCTCTTGTTTGAATCTTCCCTACCCTCAATGGGAAAAGCTTATCAACGTCAACTCCCAGATCCCAGGTCTCCCAGTCTATCTGTCTATCCCTTTAATCATTTTGTCTATCCCTTTCATCATTTTAAAGACCTCAATCAAGTCCCCCCTTAACCTTCTGCGTTCCAAATCGTGGATCGTAGATGCTTCGTGGATGCATTGGTGATAATTTTCCAATGTTCTATAGATTCAGGATCAGTTCCTGTGGATTGGAGGGTAGCTAATGTTATCCCACTTTTTAAGAAAGGCGGGAGAGAGAAAACAGGGAATTATAGACCCGTAAGCCTGACATCGGTGGTGGGGAAGATGCTGGAGTCAATTATAAAAAATGAAATAGCGGCACATTTCGATAGCAGTAACAGGATCAGTCCGAGTGAGAATGGATTTACGAAGGGGAAATCATGCATGACTAATCTTCTGGAATTCTTTGAGGATGTAACTAGGAAAATGGACAAGGGAGAGCCAGTGGATATAGTGTACCTGGACTTTCAGACAGCATTTCATAAGGTCCCACAGAGGAGATTAGTGGACAAAATTAGGGCACGTTGTTTTGGGGGTAGAGTGCTGACATGGATAGAAAATTAGTTGACAGACAGGAAACACAGAGTAGGGATTAATGGGTCCCTTTCAGAATGGCAGGCAGTGACTAATGGGATACCGCAATGCTCGGTGCTGGGATCGCAGCTATTTACAATAGACATCAATGATTTAGATGAAGGGATTCAAAGTAACATTAGCAAATTTGCTGGTGAAACAAAGCTGGATGGCAGTGTGAACTGTGAATAGGATCCTACGAGAATGCATGGCAGATGCAGTTTAATGTGGATAAATGTGAGGGTATCCACTCTGGTAGCAAAAACAGGAAGGCAGATTATTATCTAAATGGTGTCACGTTGGGAAAAGGGGACGTACAACGGGATCTGGGGGTCCTTGTTCATCAGTTAATGAAAGTAAGCATGCAGGTACAGCAGGCAGTGAAGAAAGCGAATGGCATGTTGGCCTTCATAACAAGATGAGTTGAGTAAAGGAGCAAAGAGGTCCTTCTTCAGTTGTATAGGGCGCTAGCGAGACCACACCTGGATATTGTGTGCAGTTTTGGTCCCCTAATTTGAAGAAGGACATTCTTGCTATTGAAGGAGTGCAGAGTAGGTTTACAAGGTTAATTCCCGGGAAGGTGGGACTGTCATATGCTGAGAGAATGCAGCGGCTGGCTTGTATACTCTGGAGTTTAGAAGGATGAGAGGGGATCTTATTGAAACATATAAGATTATTAAGGGTTTGGACACGCTAGAGGCAGGAAATATGTTCCCGATGTTGGGGGAGTCCAGAACCATGGGCCACAGTTTAAGAATAAGGGGTAAGCCATTTAGAAACACTTTTTCTCACAGAGAGTTGTGAGATTGTGAAATTCTCTGCCTCAGAGGGTGGTGGAGGCCGGTTCTCTGGATACTTTCAAGAGAGAACTAGATAGGGCTCTTAAAGATAGCGGAGTCAGGGGATATGGGGAGAAAGCAGGAACGGGGTACTGATTAGGGCTGATCAGCCATGATCACATTGAATGGCAGTGCTGGCTCGAAGGGCTGAATGGCCTACTCCTGCACCTATTGTCTATTGTCTAATTTATACACCATTTATACAGCCAGCGCTTTGTTTGTTTTTTCTTTATCGCGAATGACCTTTGAGAAATCCGATGATTTCTTGCATTTTTCGTAATACCGAACACGCTTATTTTAATTCTGCTTTTCTCTCCCATTGTGCACCTTGCATATGCTCTCAATGTTCCTCAGTCTGAGTAGCATATGCTTTGAATTAAAGAAACAATATCTATAGTTTATAAAAACCTAATGACTCATAACTTGGCCAAGCTTCTTTATTCATTTTTGTGGGCACAGTTTCTGGCTGTTGTGGGATTTATTACCAAAGGGGAAAATTGTTATTTGTAAACCACATAAACAGACAATTCTGATGTTTTTATCATTTTTTTTCTGGGCATTGTGGATTGAATTTTAGACATGCAGATAGCTTATGTTTTGTACACAGCACAATGCTGTGCATTGGCTAGTACAAGTCCTGCTCCACATATATAATTGGTTACTAAATGACCTGGCTCACTAGTTATTTGTTAATCTCGGAACTTAATCCACATATCATCGCTCCTTGCCTTTCAGAAGTGCGCATTTTGTTCCAATTAAACTTGGGCTGTTTTTCCTTTTCTGCTGAGATGCTGCCTGGCCCCCTGAGTTACTCCAGCATTTTGTGTCTCTCTTCTGGGCTGTCTTTCAGTTCTTTGACAAAGGCTACACTGGTACACAAGAATGCTTTTGATTTGATTTTATTTATTTCTGACTGTGTGTTAGTATTTAGTAATTTCTTTTTGTTGGAGAAATCAAT
Source organism: Raja brachyura (assembly GCA_963514005.1). The sequence continues at coordinate 59,035,927 of OY740785.1, forward strand.
ATTCATACCACTGGGTTATAACCTGCCCAATCAAAATATGTGTTGCTCTTCCAATTTGTGTGGGCCTCACTCTGACAATGGAGGAGGCCCAGGACAGAAAAGTCACTGTGGGAATGGGAGGGGGATTTAAAGTGTTTAAGGCAAGTTTAGGCGGTCTGAGCAGAGGTGTTCAGCGAAATGACCGCTGAGCCTGTGCTTGGTCTCGCAGATATATAGGAGTTCACACCTGGAACAGCGGATACAGTCGATGAGGTTGGAGGAGGTGCAAGTGAACCTCTGTCTCACCTGCAAAGACTGGGGGTCCTTGGATGGAGTCGAGGGGGGAGGTATAGGGAAAGGTGTTGCATCTCCTGCGGTTTCAGGGGAAAATACCCGGGGAAGGGGTGGTTTGGGTGCGAAGGAACGAGTTGACCAGGGAGTTGCGGAGGGGACGATCTTTGCGGAAAGGGGTGGAGATGGGAAGATGTGGCTAGTGATGGGATCCCATTGGCAAAAATGTGCTGTTTGCGACAGTTGATGGGATGAAAGGTGAGAACTAGGGGGATTCTGTCCCTGTTGTGGCAAGACCAAGCGCAGGCTCGGCGATCGTTTCGCTGAACAATAGACAATAGGTGCAGGAGTAGGCCATTTGGCCCTTTGAACCAGCACCGCCATTTAATGTGATCATGGCTGATCATACCTAATCAGTACCCCGTTCCCATATCCCTGACTCTGCTATTTTTAAGAGCCCTATCTAGCTCACTCTTGAAAGCATCCAGAGAACCTGCCTCCACTGCCCTCTAAGGCAGAGAATTCAACAGACTCACCACTGTCTATGAGAAAAAGTGTTTCCTCGTCTCCGTTCTAAATGGCTTACTCCTTATTCTTAAACTGTGGCCCCTGGTTCTGGACTCCCCCAACATCAGTTTCCTGCCTCTAGCATGTCCAAGCCCTTAACAATCTTATATGTTTCAATGAGATTCCCTCTCATCCTTCTAAACTCCAGAGTGTACAAGCCCAGCTTCTCCATTCTTCCAGCTTACGACAGTCCCACCATTCCGGGAATTAATCTTGTAAACCTATGCTGCACTCCCTCAATAGCAAGAATGTCCTTCCTCAAATTAGGGGACCAAAACTGCACACAATACTCCAGATGTGGTCTCACTAGGGCTCTGTACAACTGCAGAAGGACCTCTTTGCTCCTATATTAGATTCCTCTTGTTACAAAGGCCAACATGCCATTCGCTTTCTTCACTGCCCCCGCTCAAGAATACCTCCGCTCGGTCTGCCTAAACCTGCCCGATCTCCTGATTGCTAAACACTTTAACTCCCCCTCTCATTCCCGCAGTGAGCTTTCTGTCCTGGGCCTCCTCCATTGTCAGAGTGAAGTTGAGTTATTCCAGGATTTTGTGTCTATCATGTAAATGTTCATTGACCTTGGATCAGGAAACACAAAAAGATGATCTTATGTCTAAATTGATCACTTTTAAACAATAACCCCTAGGTTCACTGACAGAGGAACATCCTGCCCATCAAGATCTACCATGTCAATTAACATTTTGTCCACTCGAGTTTTCACCTCGTTACTATCTATGTATCTTCCTGCTTACCTTATTGTGCCTCATGGTACCTCTTAATTCAAAGCCATACAGAAAATCAAGGATATCGGAATCAAGCGTTACGGGGGAAAAAGCAATTATGGGGTATTGATTTTGGATGATCAGCCATGATCATATTGAATGGCGGTGTCGTCTCATGGGGCTGAATGGCCTACACCTGTACCTATTTTCTATGTTTCTAAAACTACATCCTATATTTCATAGGAGTTTGGTTAGGCCACATTTGGAGCATTGCATGCAGTTCTGGTCAGCCCAATTCAAGAAAGATGTGGAGGCTTTGGGAGGGGTGCAGAGGAGGTTTACTAGAATGGTGCCTGGATTTGGGGGTATTAGCTGCAGGAGAGGCTGGACAAACTTGGATTGTTTTCTCTGAAATGCCAGAAGGTACGGGGAGACCTGATTGATGTTTTTTTTTTAATTATAAGAGGCATAGATAAGGCAGACAGTCGGAACCTTTATAACAGAATGGAAAAGCATAGCTTTAAGGTGAGGGGTGAAGTTTAAAGGAGATATGCATGGCACATTTTTTACGCAGAAGATGGTGAGTGCGTAGAACGCACTTCTGGGGATGGTGGTGGAGACAGTTATAACGGTAGCACCTGAGAGACTTTTGAATAGGCATATGAATATGCAGGAAATGGAGGGTTATGGATTATGTGCAGGCAGATAAAAGTTGGTCTTTACATCATGCTTGACACAGACATTGTGTGCTGAAAGGCCTGTTCCTGTGCTGAACTGTTCTATGTTCTATCCAGATTAAAATCGCTATCTACTTTGCCTGTTACTCGTAAATTCTCCTGGACTTCCGTTTCGTGGCGAATTGACTTTCGGGTGCCATTTACAGTTTGGATTCATATGAAGAAAAACCAAGGACCCAGTTGATAACGGGCCGGGGGGGGGGGGGGGGGGGGGGGGGGGGGGGTCACCAGTAGTGCAAATCTGCGATCTAACACCGTTCCCTTCATCTATGATTCTGTCTTCCAACTTCCAATGAATTATCAACAGGTGACAGAAGGTTAGCTATCAATAAATTATTGCATTGGTTAAACATTATCTTGCGTGAAAATTTGTCAAGTTCCAAACAGACATGATTGGTAAACCTCATCAACTATCCTTGTTTTCTCCTCAAAATGTTAAACAATGACCAGATCTGTATTAATTTCAGTCGTCTATGGGTGACTCTCCTATAGCCTTGCACCAGCCAAAGTAAATTTTGATGGTAACAAAAATCTTGAATTCAATTCTTTCTGAAAAAGAACCAGTGGCATTTAAAATATTTTTGAGATGAATATGTTGACCAGGTTAAAATTGAAAAATAAGGAACCACAGATGCTGGTTTATAAAAAAAGTAACTCGGCGGGTCAGGCAGCATCCCTGGAAAACATGGATAGGTGACAATTTGGGTTGGGACTCTTCTTCAGACTGATTGGGGGGGGGGGGGGGGGGGTGATAAGGAAGCTGGAAGAGAGGAGGTGGATACAGGTGAGGGGGATTTTTGAAAGGTTGGACATAGGCCAGAGATGAAGTAACAGAAGCAGTGAGACAAAACGGTCGAAGAACTGCGAATTATGAAGTTAGAGGAAGGAATGTAGGTGAAAGGAGAAGGGGGGTAGGTGCAAATCTAGGTGGGGCACAGGGCAGAGAGAATAGTTTAACTTGGCATAATGTTCGGCACATATATAGTGGGCAGAAGGGCCCATTCCTGTGCTGTAGCATATATTTGTGTGTGTGTGTGACTGTATGTACTGTAAGTAAGTGCGTGTGGGTGCCAAGAATGTTTAATTGTCATGTGTACCAAAACTGAACAATGAATTTCTTATTTGCAGCAGAATAACAGAGTTGTAAACACAGTAGTATAGTAGTTGTGCAACATGTTTACATCAGCAACAAGTACAAACCATATGTGTTCCAGACTCATTTATACATGACATTTTTGCATGCACATTTGCATTGCTATGCTCACAGTTTGTAACATGTGAATATGTTTTTGGATAATTTCACACAAGTTTGTTGCTATTTGACAGGTTATATCAGGAACAGTAGCCTAAATTTAGTGTGTAGCTTTGGTTGACATAGTTTGAAAAGAATTGCAGTGTATAGAGAATCTCATTTGGATGACTTTGCATCTGGGGTGCATATGTGCACTTTGTTATGATATGTGTAATGTGGCTGTAATGACTTAATAAAGTCCACGCATGCACGGGGGTTCCAGGCATGCGTAGGAGTTTTATTTACTGGAAAAGCTTGTCCTTGAACATGGTGGCAAGCGGTGGTGCCTTAAAGAATAATTTTTTTTGCCACAATCTGAAGCTCCCGGCTGGAACAGTTAGCAGCTAAGGACTAGTGAAAATATCAAACGCTATAGTGAGTGAGCAGCATTTAAGGCAAGGAAAATATTAAAACTGCCGGAAAACGACATGGCTACCCGAAGGTTGGGCAGACGGCCACTCAGCAGCAAGCTGAGTCGAGTGTGGACGAGGAGACAGGCGACCAGCGGTCTACGCAGACGGCCACCGGTAACACTACGTAGCACGCTGCCGGTCCGCCTCCCGTGAGCAGTATACGACCACCAATCCCATTAACCGTCAATCGCTGAGTGATTGAAGGTTGGAAAACATGGTGTCGGATGTGGGCAAATTACAGCATGGTCACACAGCTGGACAGGCAAACACCAGCATGCAAGACGGCATTGTTTCTCCATACAATTGGCTCGTCAGGACTGGAGATTTACGACAGTTTCATGTTTGCCAATGACAAGGAGAGCCGAGAACTGGCCGAGATCATTCGCACGTTCGAGAGCTACACCATTGGCAAGAAGAATGAGACGTATGAGCGATACCTCTTCAACAAGAGACAACAAGAAGCAGGTGAGGACTTTGAATCATTCCTCACGAACCTGAGAACACTAGTAAAGTCCTGTAATTTCTGCCAGCTTGCTCCGTGACAAGATTGTGTTGGGCATTAGTGACTCGTGGACGAGGAGACGTTTGCTGCAGGAAAGGAAGCTCATTCTCAACGGATGTATCAACATTTGCAAGAGTGCTGAGACTGCTGAGTCACATCTGCAAGCTTTCACTGGCAGTCCACAAAATCAGACAGCAGAGCGGCGAGAGGGGCTCGGCTGTGCAACACCCACACAAGCAAAACAAGTGGGCTAATCATAAGAAAAGCCAAGGCAAACACAATCAAGAAGTGAAAGTGTGCAAGTATTGTGGCAAAGAGCATGCAATGGACAAACAGCAATGTCCAGCCTATGGACAGACGTGTAGGGCATGTGGCAGTCGCAACCACTTTGCCAAAGTGTGCAGAAAGAAGAAAGTGCACAAAGTGGACGACCAGGCCGGAAGTGACACGTGCACTGAGTACATTGATAGTATCACCCTCACAATTAACACGGTGCGGCCTAGAGATGATGTCTACGCATCGATGCTTGTCAATGGGAAGCAGGTCGACTTCCAAGTGGACAGCGGAGCGAGCGTGAACATCTTGCCATGCAGATATTTACACGCTGTAGACCACACACTAGCCCCATGTCAAAAGAAGCTCATGATGTGGAATAAGACTACAATGGACGTGGAAGGAGTTTGCCGGGATAAACTGGCCATCCCCAAGACAAACCGCAAATATTCTGTGGTGTTCATTGTGGTCAGTGATGGCTTCACACCACTGCTAGGAAGCAAAGCCAGTAAATGATGACAGCTTTCACCGTGTACACACGTTGACAGTCGTAAAAGAGAAAGCGGGTAAGACTGAAGAATGCTATGCAGACGTGTGTTCGACGGTAAACTAGGAGAGCTGCCTGGTGAAGCACACCTGCAGATTGACGAGGAAGTGCAACCCACAGTCTTACTGCCATGATGTTTACCTCATGCGATAAAGCAGAAGGTGAAAATGGAGCTAGAGTGTCTGGTACAGTGTCACATGATCGCACCAGTTCACGAGCCGATGAGTTTGGTCAGCCAGCTCTTGGTCACGGATAAAAAGAATGGCGATCTCCGGGTGTGCATCGATCCACGACCGCTAAACAAAGCGCTGAAGCGAGAACACTATCCGCTCCCAGCTATTGAGGGCATCTTACCAGATCTCGACCATGTGAAGATCTTCAGTAAGCTAGACATGAGCTCAGCTTTCTGGCAGGTGAAACTTGACGACGAATCGTGCAAGCTGATGACGTTCAACACACCTTTCGGGTGTTACCGGTGGCGCCGATTACCATTTGGTTTAAGTGCATCGTCTAAAAGCTTCCAGTGAAGATTACATCAAGCGTTCGAAGGGCTACCTGGAGTGATCTGCGTTGCAGATAACATCCTCCTCTATGGTAAGGGAGAGGCGATGGAAGACGCAGTCATCGACCCGACTTGAAGCTCGAGCAGTTGCTTCAGTGATGTGTACAGCAACACATCAAACTTACCAAGGACAAGTCTGTCTTCAGAGCAACTGAGATACTCATTTTAGGACATGTGATCACTGACACAAGCCTGCAACCCGACCCCAAAAAGGTCGCAGGTGTCGTCAATATATCACCACCCTCAGATGTACAGGGCGTGCAGAGGCTAGTTGGATTTGTCAACTACCTGAGCCATTTTCTACCCAGCCTGTTTGATACCATGGAGCCCACCAGACAGCTGATGAGACCAGGCATGGCATGGGAGTGGTCTGCTGAGCAGGACAAAGCGATGTCCAAGATCAGACAGATGGTATCTGAAGGACCGATCTTAGCGTACTACAATCCCAAGGAGGAGCTGATGATTCAGTGTGACGCCAGCAACAAGGGACTGGGGGCAGCCTTGCTCCAAAAGGGACGTCCCATCGCGTATGCGAGCAGAGCAATAACCGATACCAAATCGCGATATGCCTCGATTGAGAAGGAGATGTTCGCCGTGGTATTTGCAATGGAGCGTTTCCATGAGTATACATTTGGTCATTTCACAAGTCACTGGAAATGATAGCAAAGAAGCCGCTAGTGAAAGCGCCGAAGCGTCTTCAAGGAATGCTACTCCGCCTACAGAGCTATGATTTCGGCATCAGCTACTGTCAGGGGAAGCTCATGTACCTTGCGGATACACTGTCGCATGCAGTTAGCGGTACTCCGAGCAGAGAGCAAGCATTCGAGGAAGTCAACATGGTATCACACTTGCCAATTTGAGATGAGCGTCTCCAGCAAATTTGCAATGAAACAGCGAACGAAGACACACTACAGATGCTGAAACGTGTCATCATCAGTGGTTGGCCTAGTGAACGAGAGGATACCAGAGCAGATCTTGCCTTATTACAGCTGTAGGGATGAGCTTGCAGTCCAAGATGGTTTGATCTTCAAGGGCGAGCGCGTGATCATACCAATAAGGTGAAGAAGAGACATGAAAGAAAAGATACATTCTTCACATCTAGGTGTCGAAGGCTGCCTGCAACGAGCACGCGACTGCCTTATCTGGCCTGGCATGAGTAGCAACATCAAGCAGTATATTGCTACATGTGATGTGTGCCGCACCTATGAGGTGAGTCAGCACAAAGAGAGCTACCGACAAGACCATGGGAGAAAGATGGCACAGATCTCTTTACATGGGACGGGAAAGATTATCACGTCACCGTAGACTACCATAGCAACTTTGTCGATGTAGACCGGCTGAGAGACACGAACAGTCCAACCGTGATTCGCAAGTTGAAAGCTCATTTCGTGAGATATGGCAACCCGACATAATTTGTGAGCGATAACGGGCCGCAGTACACATCGGTCGCATTTCGCCAGTTCACGAGGGAATGGGATTTTGAGCACCTGTGCAGCAGTCCCGGTATAAGCAAAGCGAACGGAAAGGCGGAATCTGCCGTCAAAACAGCGAAGCGAATCATGACGAAGAGCAGCAAATCACTATCCGCCCCCTACCTAGCGATGTTGGATCATCGTAATACGTCTTCATAAGGGCTGAGCACGTCCCGCTCAACGCCTCATGAATCGTCGCACGCGTACACTTCTGCTGACGACAGCGACACTACTTGAACCCAGAATTGTGTACGAGCATGAATGCATGAAGCAGCGCGTTCAGCAACAAGCTGACAATTAGAATAAGTCAGCTAAAGACCTTTCCCCACTTCACGAGGGCGACGGTGCAAATGCAACCCCTCATACAAGGAAAGAAGAGTTGGGAGAAAGCCATCATTTCTCGCCAGCTTGACGAGGGTTCGTATGTAGTTCAGAGCCCATCCGTCATATACCGTCACAATCGCGTACACTCCGCAAGACCTGCGAAAATGCACCAGACGAGCTAGTCACACGTCAACACGCGAAGCACTGCCTGAACATCAAAGACCAGGGCGAATCTACTACACTGACCGCAACTAACACGACACAGGCGTTGAAACATCAGCCAGCGCCTACTGAAAAAAACCCAGCTACTGAGCGAACTGACAAAAACAAGAACATTGACATAAACGAAACAGTGAGAACTCGCTCAGGTCGAGCTGTGAGACCGCCTAAGTATTTTGTAGACTATGTGACCCATTGATTTCGTTCTTATCAATTGTTATGTCTTCATGGAGTTGCAAGTATGATAAAACAAGTTTATGTAAATAAGATAATGAGAAGGAAAGGAAACATAATTTAGAAAAAGTGTTCTTTTCTCACTTGGACAGATATATGCCAAGTGAACATACATTGTACATCTGTATGTTTTTCTCTTTTGGTAAAAGGAGGGATGTTATGATATGTGTAATGTGCCTTTAACGACTTAATAAAGTCCACTCATGCGCGGGAGTACCAGGCATGCGTAGGAGTTTTACTTCATGAAAAGCTTGTCCTTGAACATACTTAAGCCCCTGTCTCACTGTACGAGGTAATTCACGAGTTCTCCCGAGTTTCCCCCTGATTCGAACTCGGAGAATGTCCGTAGCGGGTCAGTAGGTAGTTCATGGATGTCTTGCAACGGCTCGTATTGCTAACGGTAGGTATAAAAAGTAACCATTTTTGTTCGTCACGAGTATTTATTTTACTCGTGGACGTTTTTTTACAGGGATGGAAAAAACGCCACGAGTTACCGGATGTCCCAAGTACCTACCGTTAGAATTACGAGCCGCTACGAGACATCCACGAACTCCTACGGACCCGCTACGGACATTCTCCGAGTTCGAATCATGGGAAAACTCGGGAGAACTCGTGAATTACCTCGTACAGTGGGACAAGGGCTTTAATCACTCTCAAAAACATTTGTGGTAACATTTGTATAACTATTTCAGAAATAAATGTTGTAATTGATTATTTATTCCCCTAAAGGGGAATTTTTTTGTTGTTTTTCAATGTTACTTTAGTGCATTTGGTTAAGCAGATAGTTAAACAGTTCTAGGAATATTGTTTAATGATTTGGATTTTACATCACCTTTCATCGGAGAGAAATTTTCACAATTATCATGAAGTGAAAGGGGACATTTTGTGAGGGTGGGTGAAATTAGTTTGGTTATTGTCGCTTGTACCGAAGTAGTGAAAAGCTTTTGCTGCAGGCTATCCGTCGAAGAAAATATTATACATGATTATAATCAAGCCATGCACAGTGTACAGATAAAGGGTACAACATTGAGTGTAAGATAAAAGGTCTCCAATGAGATAGATGGGAGGTCAGAACTGCACTCTAGTTTGTGAGCAGACTGTTTAGCTGCCTGAGCAGCTGAGAAGAAACTGTCCCTGAATCTGGAGGTATCTGTTTTCACACTTCTGTACCTCTTGCCTGATGGGAGAGGGAAGAAGAGAGAGTGCAAATCATAAGACTCGGTCTTGTTTATGGTGGTGGCCTTGCCAAGGCTACGGTGGTGTGGTCTGCGAACTTGTAAATTGAGTTGGATTGGTATTTGACTGCCCTGTCATTAGTGTATAAGGAGTATAGTAGAGAGACTGAGAACAAATCCTTGTAGAGCATCTAGTTTAGTTTGGAGATACAACATGGATACAAGCCCTTCGGCGCAGTGTTGAGGATTATGGTAGAGAATGACTTATCACCTATCCTCACAGAATGTGGTCTGTTGGTCAGGATGTCAAGGATCCAGTTGCAGAGGGGAGTGCTGATTCATTGTTCCATAAGTTTGGATATGAGCTTGGTTGGGATAATGGTGTTGAAAGCAGACCTGTAGTCTGTGAGTAGGAGTCTAACGCAAGTGTTCTTGGTTCTTGGTTACTTGGTCCTCTGGAATATTCCAACTGGAATTTAAACTGGAGGTGGTGAAGGGAGGGGTTTAGCCAGAGAGGGTTATTGGGAAGAAAGTGCCACTTTAAATTTAGTTGCATCTGGCTGGGCAACCGTGGTTTGGTGGAGATTATTCCATGCTTCCATGTGTTCTCTTTATCCCGGTGTTCCAGGGATGAGTGTAGGGCCAGAAAGATGGTACAGCCATGGACCTGTTGTGACAGTTGGTGAACTGCAGTGGATCAAGACTTCTTGATCGGCTGAATTTAATGTGTAATGTCTAATGCCATAAATAACCTCTCGAAGCACTTCATGATGGTGGATGTCAAGGCCACTGGACAGTAGTCATTAAGGCATGAGATCTTGTTTTTCTTTGGGAGCAGGATGATAGTGATCATCTTGAAGTAGAATTACCAGAAGAGCTCAATGGCATCCCACAGGTGGCTAAAGATTCTACTGATATTTTCTGGAAGATCTAAAGTTTCTGGGCTAGATCCCAGGCTTGTGGCAGCATGGTGACAAACCAACAGCTGTTATCAGGCAACTGAATTATCCGACCACAACCAGAGAGCAGTCCTGAACTACTATCTACCTCATTGGTGACCCTCGGACTATGTTTGATCGGACTTTGCTGGCTTTACCTTGCACTAATGTTATTCCCTTATCATGTATTTTTACACTGTAAATGAATCGATTGTAATCATGTATTGTCTTTCCCCTGACTGGTTAGCAAAAAGCTTTTCATTGTACCTCGGTGCACATGGCAATAAACCAAATTGAACTGATGGGTGGCAGTTTTATAGAGAAAAAGTGATGGCAATCAGTGGATGACCTCACTGTTGGAGACAGTGAGCAGCTGGTGAGTGGGGGAGAGTGGAGAGTGAAGGGAGATCGATGTGAGACAGAGGGAGGTAAGCGTCTGAAAGAAGGGGAGGATCAGATTGGGTTGTGGCACTTGAGGACATGGGGTGGGTTGGTTCATGTGTCTATGTCCATGAGATTGTGTGTGCTTAAGAGTGTACCTGTGTGTCCATGGTGAATGCAATGAACGCTACATATTAAAATAATTTGCACGTGGTCATCTTCTAATCTTCAGAAAAGGATGGAAAGTAAATTATCCTCTATTCTAAGAAAGTCACCAAGAAGAAGAATGCATTGTGCCCTTACACCATGTTACTCTAGAACATCAGTTTGTATATAAACTATATGCAGATATCAAGAGTGAGGTTATTTAATAAGCAATATGTATCTGTGTAAAATAGATTCATCTTTTGTTGAAACATTATAATATCTATTGTGGATCTCTTTTTCATAAGATTAGTTTTGGGATTTTAGCCTCTGATTAACTGCTCTATACCTCTGCAGGATACGTAGACAGCTCTGGTTTAAAGCTGATCTACACACCAACCCTGAGGAAGTATGATGCTGGAATTATTGAAACTGGTGTCTGGGTTAGCCTTTACCACATGATACCACCTGACATGCCAAACTATATTTCACAAGGTCATTGCAGCATGGAATGCCTACAAGAAGTAAGTTGTTATATTGTTTTATAAGTTCTCTCCTTTATTTCCAAACTGTTCTCGAATCAAAATGGCCCCTTGTTAGAGACTGGAATATTGCAGAGCTGGAGTAACTCAGCACGTCAGTTACCATTTGTAGAGGTCATGGATAGGTGATGTTTTAGGTTGGGATCCTTCTTGAAAAAAAATGTTATATTTGTATGATGCAATTTTTCTTTTTGTAGCAACTGACATTAAAAAGAGATGTAGCTGTGTTTTAGTTGCAGATTTTCTGTCCTAATAAAATAATTGGGGTGAAATAATTTTATGTTGTACCAAGTATCAAGTATATTTTGATATTTTGAAATTACATTTAGGTTAGTACAAAATATATTTCTCTCTCAGGATTTGCTAATGAACCTGAGTAAAATAATTTCGGTTGGTGGAAAATTGTTCATAAATCAACCGTAAACTGAAATTGCCACAAAACCATATGTACTGTATCTCAAAACCTTTTTTTTTAAATAAGCTACTTTGAGAAAGGTATTTGATCATGATTATAACTTTTTTGAAGGCCAAGACACCATTTCACTGTTTGACTTATTGTCTGACCCAGCATGTTATACAAATTATTTGTTCAAAATCGTAACTGTCACTAAATAATAGAATTATTTCCCAAAAAACAGACAAAAATGAAAAATGTAATTAAATTATATTCATTTGGTTGTCTAAATTGGAATTAAGGTGTTTTTTTGTAATGTCATTTGATTATTTTTGTTATACTACAATATATTTTCTGGTGTGATATATCAATAGCTTTAGAAGAGTAGTACTTCTAGCTTGCAATGTCTGCTTCTGGCATTTTTGCTATATGCAAGGGGAGAAAAAATAACAAAAGCCAGATAATTAGTGTTTGGTTTGTGATTCTGTGAACTCGCATCACTCTTACTTACTGAAAGCTCCATTTTTTATTGTGCGAGTGCAGACTTGCTCATCAACAATTAAATATTGTTAGCATTTAGAGACAATAATTGCTGCCTCCACAAAGATAGTTGTTATGAATACTTTGAGTTTCGTTAATGTCATCGCAGCAAATTCAGGGCATTAAAATGCACAAATTGGCATGAAGTTTATACAAATAATCACATTTATTTTTCGATGTTGGTACTTTCCCTGTTGAAGGAAAAATATTTTTAATCACAGGCATTGTCTGAGGAAAAGCCATCTGGGATCCATGTATTTGCTGTTCTTCTCCATTCGCATCTTGCAGGACGAGCCCTGAGAATACGGCATTTCAGAAAAAGTGTAGAGCAACCTCTCCTTGCATACGATGATGAGTTTGACTTCAATTTTCAAGAATTCCGCTACATGAAAGAGGAAAGAGTTCTTCTGCCGGTACATTTGCACTTTCAAAAATATATTTCACTGTACAGGCATTGTTTCATATTGCAATGAGCTGATGGAATTATTCTTCAAATATTTATAACCACACAGAGAATTAATTAATGTGAACAAAGAGCCTCTTGTCTGAGTAGTTGGTATTATTAGTGTTCAGGAAGGAGATACAAAATGTGTTTTTGTGATTAAAATGAAACGTTTTGGGTCCAATGCACATGTCAGCATGGCATTACATCAGAGACTGCAGTCTTATGTAACTAACACTTTAATGTCACATACTGTATCTGTTGAACAAAAAGATTAGTGATTTACGGAAAGACAAAAATTAATCTAAATTAACAGATACACTGCCAATTGTGTATCTAATTGACTAAATCTGAATATCCAATGAAGAATGAGAATTTTTTTTTCTCAAAGATTTATCACTGATTAGCAAGCAGACCAAAACAAACTAGCCACATTCCAGACATCATCTTTATAATTTCCCTATTCAGCCTTTCCCCTTGGTTTCACTTCAGATCAATTGATGATTATGCCATATACAGTATCTCTATTACATATTGCCCAAAATATAGTGCAACATGTATAAAAGGAATATCAGCTCTACCTTTGTTTTTATTTTTGCCTAAGGATAATTTAAAGTTTAAAATATGTAGCTATGTTACTTGAAATTTATGAATTTGCATCAACTGTACATATTTCAAGCGTGTTTTAATCTGTTATAACTCTTAACCTTGAGTGTGCTTAAAATGTCTTGCAGGGTGATAGTTTGGTAACTGAATGCGAATATAACACCAGATCACGCAGGAATATGACATGGGTAGGAAAGTAGATAACATTTTAAAACCATGCAATCTTCGGTTTCCATGGGAAAGAGTTTTGTCTTTTAGTGTACCACTTCATTTTGAAATTGATGATTGGTTATGAATGTTTTACGAGAAGATAATGTTAGTTTTCGGTTTGAAAAATGTCCAACCAATGTTGTATACTGTTTGAGTCATTCCATATTGTGAGAGAGTGAATGTGTGTGAAATTAGGCTGCTAACCAAACAATGCCACATTTTATTAATGGCTTTTATTTTCGGAAAACTCTCACTGAAATTTCATTGTCACCTTTTTCTAACTGGTGTAATTGGTGATTGTGGTGTCTGTTTGGTGACAAACCAGCAGCTGTTATCAGTGCCAGTGATGGGCAAGTAGACCATTCTATAAAGTAGGTATGTTACAAAACTTACCTTTAGCGGTGCTGCAGTTCTGTCACTGACCGTGTGCGCGACTTTGGCGCCTTTGAGGGGGGGGGGGGCGGGGTTAAAATGCGGTTTTCCCTTGCCATCCGGAATTATATTTTCTCGGAGTGCGAGCTTTTTTTGGAGATTCATTCCGACTGCCGGTAAGTGAATTTTTTTTTTAAATCGCCCGACTATTTCAGCGCTGCAGTAAAATAAAAATTAGCTCCTAATGCCGTGAATGCCGACAGCGGGGACCGATTTTACGTAGGGGACTGGTAAGTGAAAGCTGTTTATTTTTTCATATAAAACTTGCTTTTTTAGATGACCTTAATCAATATTTCATGTTGCGAATTTATTCCCCATATGAACCGGCAGTGTTTTTCTTACCGATATTGGGTTTAAATTCACCGCAGCTGCAACGTTCCAAACCATCGCGTTCCAGAAAATCGCACTCGCAAGCTGTTTAAAATGCCCATTAATTTACGGGCATTAAACATTGAATTCCTTCAATTTGGCCTATAAATTCATAACAATGAGATTTAAAAATCATGTTATATTGTGAATTCTTGTGCGAATGTTATTTGGACACTTAGGCTTTAAAAAAAAGTTAATATTTTCTTAAGAAATGGATAGATGTTTAGATCTTGTAATTGAATTTTGTAATTAGCTACAATTGGGTAACTAACTAATTATATGCTTTAATTTCAGGTCATCCAAGTAAGATTGTTTCATATTAGTTTCAGAATGCTTCAATCTATAATAACTGAAAATTTCTTTCAGATCTATTAATTTTTAAGAAAGGTATGTGCTTTTGACTGTCCTCAAACACAATTTTTGTGTTAAGTCAATGGAAAAGCAATAGGGAACAAGATGCTAATTTCCGAGTATGAAAATGGCCATAACATTTTAAATACTGAAGATATGAAAGTGAATTAAGTGTCAAATTAAACTTCCTTTTACGCTTTATTTGATGGGATAAATTGGAGACTTGATTTTTAAAATCTCAAAATTTTGTAACATTGCTATATAAAGACGATCTGTTGCCATAATTACACTGGTAACTTAACATCACATCAGTTTCAAGGAGCTTTGGATGAATGACTTTTCAGGATTGAAATGTTCACTGTTTCTCTATCCAAGAATGCTGCCTGCTCAGTTTTTCCAACATTTTATTTATTTTTTGGATTCCATGTAATCTCTTGCAATTTCTCCAATGCTTTGCTCTATTTGAATAGTTGTCTGATAAGAACTTCCAGATCACAGTTTAAATGTGAAGTTTAGCAAACATTTGGTCACTGGCAACGCAAGAGACTTGTTTCTTACCACTTCCTGCCATTTACATTCCTTCCAGCAGTGCATGAGAGATGGAAATTTATATCTGAGATCAGTTCAACTGTTTATCTATCAGACCTGGCATTTCTTCCTCTTATTTCGATGGGACTGCTGTTCTTAGGCCAGCTTTAACCTGAAGCAGATTTCACAGCCTGAGTGCTGAGAGATCTGTTGCCCTTCGTGTGTAGGTGAGTGGTAGAATCACCTGCAGAATCCAGGTTAAACTAACATTGAAATCATTTAAAAAATATTTACTTCATATTTAATTGATCTTTAGAGTTTAAATTGGAAGTCTATGCTGTCCCAGTAGATTCTGTTGGAAGAAGCATTGCAGGGCCAAAAGCTGCCACTACTGAAGTTGCTGCCAACACTGGACTTTAAAACATGCATAGAAAATTGCAAGTTACTTCAATTGCATCTGATACCCATACATTTGCAATTTTCGCAGGGCTTTTTATGTAGGAGGAACACAGCCAGAATTGTCTTAACTTGTCCAACTTTTTTTAGATTACCTGTGGCATATTTTAGGGAGATTAATGTCACTGAATTCAACACCCACTTAATTTTAATTTTAGTCTCTATTGTTCAATAACTTAAACTACTGGAAGAGCAAGTTTTTAATTATGGAGAGTTAAAATCCTACGTTGCACATTGCTAATGTGTAAATATAGAGTGGTGCAAGTTAAATCTTGTCTGTTGTGCTGTATTTGTTAAATAGTGCAGTAATTCTAATAAGAATGTTTATCATGGGTACCTTTCAAAAGAGGCAAAGGAGTAAATAAACATGTTCTTGTTCTTTTCAGGGTGGCCTAAGTACAAGAGATGAAATGTGCTTGTCTTACTTACTATACTACCCAAAAATAGATCTTTCCCGATGTGAAAGTCTTCCTGAAATAGCTCCACAGTTGAAATTTATTGGAGTGAAAGAAATTTATCATCCAGTCATGTAAATGTATTTCCATTATTCTACAGTGCATAAATATGTCATTATTAATTGCTAATTATAACAAACTTTTTTTGCCCATTAAATTTTTCGTAAAGAACAGCATTGAAATGATATTACTAATTTTAAATGGAAAACAATGTTTTGAGGAATAAACTAAAGGAATGTGTGTATAGCCACTCCCTGACTTAGGTAAGGGTTACTTTCCGTGAATCCTAATGCAAGTCAGATTTTTGCAAGTCGGAATATTGATCGCCATCCTTGCCCACAATAACTCAAAGTTGAAGAAGGTTCTCGACCCAAAACATCACCTCTCCATGTTCTCCAGGTATGCTGCCTGGCCCACTGAGCTACTCCGTGTCAGCCATTGAGAGTATTTACTGTCTCAGTGGCGTCCAGTTGGGCACTTTTGCAGCCTTACACCCGAGGCCTTCTGGTTAAGCATTGTCAGCTTGAGTTCCATCTTGCTGTTATGGCACTTACTGCAGTGCGTAGCCTTCTGAGTAATCACCGCTGCCATTACCAGCTTGCTTCTGATCTAAACTTAAGTGCTTGTACAGTGTTGTTGAAATTATAAACTGCCAGAATTGTTTAGTTATGTGTGAGTTTACATAAGTCACCTATTGTGTAAGTTGAGGAATAACTTAACAAAGAAGATGACTTAACAAAAACTAAACAAAAGAAGATGCAGTTAGAAGGTGAAGATGTTGCCTGACAAACCTTTTTCACTATTCATGAACAAGTTCATTTGAAACTTTGGAAAACGTTTGACTTTGCACGTAGAAGACTCCTCTTTGAATTGAAATATATTGGAATTCAGATAGAACATGGGTTTGATCTTGTAACTCAAGCACTGCTTATGTGGAGTTTGGGGGGTTTCCTTCCCCATCTCAAAGACATGCAGGCTGGTAGGGTAATTGACCATTGTACCCCCAGTGCATGGAAAAACTTTGTGAAAGTTAATGGGAATTTGGGAGAATACAACAAAATGGGATTAATGTAAATGGGTGCCTGATGATTGGTGCAGAAGAGTTGCTGCCTCACAATGCGAGAAACCTGGGTCCGATCCTAACTATGGGTGCTGTCTGTACAAAGATTGCACATTCTCCTTGTGGCCAAGTGGGTTTTCTCCAGGTGCTCTGGTTTTCTCCCACATTCCAAAGACATGCAGGTTTACAAGTTAATAGGCCTCTGTAATTTTCCTTAATGTGTAGGATGCTAATGGGAGATAACATAGAACTAGTCTGCAGGTGATTGTTGGTTAACAAGGACTCAAATTACCTGTTCCCACTAAACTAAGCTAATTTTACCTATCAAATTAATAAAATAGATAATTAACATCAACATGTTCGGTATAAATAAGTTATGCATCATATGAATTATGGTGTAACTAGATAGAGAATTAAAAGAAAAATTGCCTTTGCACTGTGGTCATATTCAGTTTTTTCTTACATTAAGGACTTGGCCATTTATCATAAAAAGTCCAAAGAAGTACAAGAATCTTTCCTTCACTGAAGCCATGAATAAATTTAGATGGTCAAGGAAGAAAGGAAGGGAATTCAACAACCTAGTACATGGAATTGAGATGAACATTCGATGTGCAAAACATGATCAACAAGAATGGCAGGTGAGTACGCATTATTAAATTTTAATTATCACTTTAATTGAATTTAGAATTTAGTAAATGTGGACTGGAAGCAGCTATTTGAAGGTAAATCAATGTCCAATCTTTCCAGAGGAATCTCCCATCTCTGGATCTCCATGCACATAAGGAATAGTTGTGGCAGCATAAAGTCAAACATAGAAGCCTATGATAATTATGAAGAGTTCAACAGCAGAAGGTTTAAAATATAATAGGTGCAAATAAATTTAAAATGTACATTAGCAAACAATGCATATGAATAAATATTGACAGACAAAACTGAAGAAAACCGAAGAATATGTTCTATAAGTGGAGTGGAGGGGGGTGGGGCAGAGGTTGGAAAGGAAAGAATGGGAACTATTCGACACATGACGATTTGGTTGTGGAGTATCAAGTTCAGAGACTTTACCCATCTTTATGGAAATGGAAGACCCACTTTAGCATTGGGTCTTTCTTACTTTTCAACAAGAGTTTGAGAAGGATATATTTGATTCAGGAGCATCTGCTATTGACATGTTGGGTCACCCTTATTCCTGTTCTACCATATCATAAGATCATGGTTGATCTCTTTCCTTGGTGTCACTTTCCTACACTAACTCTATACCCTTTACATTATTCTCTAAATATATATTAATAAAACATATTAACATTTTCAGTCTTGAATATTCTTGGTGACGTAACCTCCGTAGCCCTCTGGGATAGTGAATTCTAAAGATTCACCCAGACATTTTGGATGGAGACATTTCTGCTCATCTGTTCCGACAGGCTTATCGCTGTTTCAAACTTCTGATCTTGCACTGCAGCCATGGAAACAAATCAACTCTCAATTTATCATATTGTTCTGTAAGAATGTTATATATTTCAGTGAGAACACTTAATACAATACAAGTGATAGCCAATCAGCCCAAGGGGTATTTGACAGCTTTCCACCAAAGCAATCCTATCAGGCCCATTCCACCATTTCTATATTTTCCCTGCAATGTATTCTCTCTCAAATACTCATTCATTTTGATTATTTTGCCAATTGCATTGACAAAACAAATTTATTGTAGCTGCTTAACCTCCCAGGACATCTTTGAGATATGGAAGGAAACTGCATCAAATGGCAGAAATCCACTTGGTCATAGAGAGATAATGCAAACATGTATTTAGGAAGGAAGATTTGGCAGGATAGCATGAAATGATCGATTTGTTTATCTGTGGATCTGCTTTGATGACAGCTGTTACTGGTATTCCAGTATTAGCATGATAGTGATACAGAATTCTAAAATCCAATTTTAAAGCCACAATAAGAATACTATCATCCCTATTACTGCAGCATTGAGAATGTAACAGTTCAAGTAGAAACCAGCACCTAGTCCCAGGATCATACTCTCATTAAAACGTGGCTGATCCTCAGTGTAGCCCTAGCTATTCTTTTGTATTGAAAACATATTAAACAATGTGATCAAGAGGAAAACATAAGTTTCTGTAGATGAATTGTAGTTTGCAGTTTAGTCAGAATGTTGAATTTTGGCATTATCTGAATTGTTTGGTTCCTTGTTCATTTAGAGCAAATAATGTAAAATTAATTCAGTTTTACACTGCCAGTTCAAATTCAAAAAT
Source organism: Raja brachyura (assembly GCA_963514005.1). The sequence goes on from OY740785.1 coordinate 59,055,341, forward strand.
TTGAAACCAACAGTAGCATCTTGTATTAATAATGCTTTGGTTATTCCAGTTTTGTATCATTCAGTAAACCTAAATGAATGAAAATGAATTGATTGCCATGGTTTGAGTATTATAACAACATCAAAGCAATACAACTCTGTGATCAAATATGAGTATGAGCGAACATTACTACCACTAACCAGATGCGACAGCATCCAGGAATTATCATGCAAATGGTTGATTATCATAAACATTTTCTGCCATTGGAGCAGGCAAACGTGGAATATGATTCATGGAATCCGGTTTAATCAAAACCCTTAATATTCTTAGTGGACCTTGCAGAAATAATTGCATCTTCTTTGTGGCCAAAATATTGCTGATAAATTGAGCATAAGATACTTTTCCATGATCAAAAATCTGAAAATACTTTCCATTAACAGGTAAATGGCATACCAGTATTACCACCAGCGTTAAAGCCTTGGGAACCAAAATTGGAATCACAGTCAGTCACCTGTCGGACAACTCGTCAGTTTCTTGATCCACTCTCTATACCTCTTTCACTAACTTTATGCGCTGTATTTACTACAGGAATGTAATTAATTTATGTAAACTTAAATGTATTGGATATTTTCATATTTAAACAATTTTTGGGCTGAGAATGAATTTGCACTATCACCATGCAAGACCATTCTTTTCAATAAAAACATTTATACATTATGAACATTTTGCTCAATTATTTCAGTATGACCTGCAAAAGATTGCAGCAGTACCTGCTCTCAAGATACAAATCCTGCCTGTCATGATCCTTTCAGTTAACTTGGAAGTCACCATTACAATGTGTTCCACAGCAGTATTTTAAATGTTGCTTGACAGAACCATAACATTATTGAGAGACATCAGACATTTATATATGTTATTTGTTTATTAATTCTGAGAGATTTTGACTCCACTCAAGACCAACAGTTATTGACCCCATGAAGACGGTGGTGAGATCCAGCTTTCAACTGCTGTTCTGGTTACACTGAAGATGCTGACTAAAGAATTCCAATATGGAGGACCTGACCATATTTCCAAGTGAGGATGGCATGTTACTGCGAGGGCAAAGTACTGGTGGTGATGTTCCATACACTTGTTTCCTGTCCCTTTTCCAGTAAAGATTTAGGGGTAGAGGGTTGCTGCTGTGAGAGTAACCAGAGAGTAACCAGTAATAATGACAGGGTATTTTGTAGATTATAGGCACTACACTATTGATGGAGGGAATGCATGTTGAAGGTGCTATATAGGGTAGCATTCAATTGGGTCTTTTCACTTTTGAGACACAAATGTCACATTTCCGCTGGCTGGATAGCATGCAACAAAAGCATTTCACCGTACACGTGACAATAAACTAAACTATCTTAGATGAGTTGAACTATCTATCACAAGTGAATCTTGTTTATGTAATGCTGCATATGGGCTACTGCAATTTGAATTGAAAATTATGCAATCATTAGCAGACCTCCATTTCTGATCTTGTGATTGAAGGATTGATTGACACAGCTGAAAATGGTAGGAAATGGGACGTTTCTCTCAGGAACTCCTACAGGAAAATCATGATGCTGGAATGACAGACCTCAAACAACCACAACCTATTTCTTTGTACCAAGTATGATTCTGACCCTTGGAGTCTTTTTTCCCCCCCACTTGGTATCCATTGAGTTCAATTTTACCAATATTTCTGTCTCGCTCAGTCAAGGGTAGACATTCACTTCACCTCTGGAATGGAGCTCTTCTCTCCAAATCTGCTCCAGGTCCAGGCTGGCAGGTTACCTTTGCACGTTTGGCCCACATCCCCCTAAACCTGTTCTTTTCATGTACCTGCTCAGATGCCTTTTAAAGGTACCTCAACAAATTCCTAAGCAACTTGCTCCACATACCCATCACCCTCTTTGTAAAAAAGTTGCCCCTCAAGTTCCTATTAAATCTTTCACCTTAAACCTGTGCCCTCTAGTTCTCAATTTCCCTTACACTGGGAAAAAGATTATGTGCATTCATCTTATCTATTGGCCTCGTGATTTTATACACCTTTTATATCAACCCTTCACACCCCTCCACCCCAGAAACTCAAACCTAATGTCAGGTTTAAGAAGGTGGCATAAGATGGGGCTTATGAGTATTATAAAGCAGGTAGGAAACAACTCAAGCGGGAGATTAGAAGGGCTAGAAGGGGTCATGAAATGTAATTGGCGAGTCATATTAAATCCCAAGGTTTTTTATATGTACCTTAAAAATAAGCAGGTGACCAGAGAGAAGGCAGGATCGCTCAAAGATAAAGGAGGGAGTATATCGGAGGATGTAGGTGATGTACTCAACAAGTACTTTGCATCTTTATTCACTGAGAAGGACTTGGATGACAGCAAGATCAATGTGGAGAATACAAATATGTTAGGGCAGTTTGAGACCAACAAGGAGGCTGTGTGGAGGATCTTGAAGTGCATTAAGGTGGATGGCCCCAGGGCCTGATGGGATCTGTCCTAGGATATTGAGAGATGCAAGAAAGATTGCAGGGGCCTTGAAAAGGATCATTGTTTCCTCTCTAGCCAGAGGCGATGTCTCAGATGACTGGAGAGTGGCCAATGTTGTTCCTCTGTTTAAGAAAGTAGAGAGAATCCATGGAACTATAGGTTGATAAGCCTCATATCAGTGGTAAGGAAACTATTGGAGAGAATTATTTGATAGGATATACATCTCATTTGGAAGATAATGTGATAATTAGGGATAGCTTTGTATGCAATAGGTCATGTCTCACTAATTTGATGCTGAATTTTGAGGAGATTATAAAGGAGATTGGTGAAGGTAGGGCAGTGGATGTTGTACACCTGGATTTTAGTAAGGCTTTTGATAAGGTCCTTCACGGTAGGCTGATCCAGAAGATTAAGATGTACGGGATTCACAATAACTTAGTCATATGGATTCGGATCTGGCTTATTCATCGAGGCAGCTGGCTGTGGTGCAAGGTAGATATTCTGGCTGGAGACCTGTAACCAGTGGCGTTCTGCAAGGATCTGTGCTGGGACATCTGCTGTTCATTATATAAATGGCCTAGAAGGAAATGTAGATGGGTTGGTGAGTAAGTTTGTTGATAACACCAAAATTGGGGGACACTGAGGAATGCTGTCAGGAGATACAACAGGATATTGATCGGCTGCAGAACTGGGCAGAGAAAATGGCACGGAGTTTAACTTGTGCAAGTGTGAGATGTTGCACTTTAGGAGGTTGAATGCAAGGAGAAGGCATACAGTTGATGTGCAGATAGATCTTGGAGTCCAAGTTCACTGAAGGTGACAGCACACAAAAATAGGATGGTAAAGAAAGCGTATGGTATGTTTGCCTTCATTGCTAGGGGCATTGAATATAAAAGTCAGAAAGTCATGATGCAGTTCTACAGGACTTTGACTAGGCTGCACTTCGAGTATTGTATATAGTTCTGGTAGTCTCATTACTGGAAAGATGTGGAGGCTTTGCAGTGGGTGCAGAGGTAGTTTACCAGAATACTGCCTGGATTGCAGGGTGTCAGCTATAGATAGACTTGTAATGTTTTCTCTGGAATGTCTGGTGTTTAGTTTAGAGATACAGTGCAGAAACAGGCCCTTCAGTCCACGCCGACCAGCTATCCCCACAAACGTACACTGTCCTACACACACCATGGCCAATTTACAATAACATCAAGCCATTTAGCCTACAAACCTGTACGTCTTTAGAGTGTGGGAGGAAACCGGAGAAAACCCATGCGGGTCACGACGAAAACGTACAACCTCCATACAGACAAGCACCCGTAGTCAGGGTCGAACCTGGGTCTCTGCCACTGTAAGGCAGCAACTATAGCGCTATACCACTGTGCCGCCCAATTAGGGGGAAGAATTGAGAGCCTTAGACAGGTTAGACAGTGGGAACCTTTTGCTCAGGCTGGAAATGTTCAACATGAAGGCATAGCTGTAAGATGGGAGAGGGACGGTTCAATAGAAATATGTAGGGCAAGAGTTTGTGCATAGTGGTGGAGGTCTGGAAGACATTGCCTGGGGTGGTGGTGGAGGACTGCATATGATAGTGGGGTTTCAGTAGCTTTTAAATAGGCACATGGAAGTGCAGGGTACAGTGGCTTGCAAAAGTACTCATACCCCTTGAACTTTTCCACATTTTGTCACGTTACAACCACAAACGTAAATGTATTTTATTGGGATTTTATGTGATAGACCAACACAAGTGATGCATAATTGTGAAGTGGAAGAAAAATGATACATGGTTTCCAAATTTTATTACAAATAAAAAACTGAAAAGTGTGGCGTGCAAAAGTATTCAGCCCCCCTGAGTCAATACTTTGTAGAACCATCTTTCGCTGCAATTACAGCTGCAAGTCCTTTAGGGTGTCTCTACCAGCTTCGCATAGCTAGAGACTGACATTTTAGCCCATTCTTCTTTGCAAAATAGCTCAAGCTCAGTCAGATTGGATGGAGAGCGTCTGTGAACAGCAATTTTCAAGTCTTGCCAGAGATTCTCAATTGGATTTAGATCTGGACTTTGTCTGCGGCATTCTAACACATGAATATGCTTTGATCTAAACCATTCCATTGTAGCTCTGGACAGTATGTTCAGGGTTGTTGTCCTGCTGGAAGGTGAACCTCCACCCCAGTCTCAAGTCTTTTGCAGACTCTAACAGGTTTTCTTCCAAGATTGCCCTGTATTTGGCTCCATCCATCTTCCCATCAGCTCTGACCAGCTTCCCTGTCCATGCTGAAGAAAAGCATCCCCACAGCATGATGCTGCCACCACCATGTTTCACAGTGGGGATGGCATGTTCAGGGTGATGTGCAGTGTTAGTTTTCCACCACACATAGCGTTTTGCATTTAGGCCAAAAACTTCAATTTTGGGCTCATCAGACCAGAGCACCTTCCTCCACATGTTTGCTGTGTCCCCCACATGGCTTGTGGCAAACTGCAAACGGGACTTCTTATGGCTTTGTTTCATCAATGGCTTTCTTCTTGCCACTCTTCCACAAAGGCCCGATTTGTGGAGTGCACGACAAATAGTTGTCCTGTGGACAGATTCTCCCACCTGAGCTGTGGATCTCTGCAGCTCCTCCAGAGTTACCATGGGCCTCTTGGCTGCTTCTCTGATCAATGCTCTCCTTGCCCTGCCTGTCAGTTTAGATGGACGGCCATGTCTTGGTAGTTTGCAGTTGTGCCATACTCTTTCCATTTTTCGATGATCGATTGAACAGTGCTCTGTGAGATGTTCAAAGCTTGGGATATTTTTTTATAACCTAACCCCTTCTTTAAACATCTCCACAACTTTATCCCTGACCTGTCTGGTGTGTTTCTTGGGCTTCATGATGTTGTTTGTTCACTAATGTTCTCTAACAAACCTCTGAGGCCTTCACAGAACAGCTGTATTTATACTGAGATTAGATTACACACAAGTGGACTCTATTTACTAATTAGGTGACTTCTGAAGGCAATTGGTTGCACTGGATTTTATTTAGGGGTATCAGAGTAAAGGGGGCTGAATGCTTTTGCACGCCACACTTTTCAGTTTTTTATTTGTAAAAACATTTGAAAACCATGTATCATTTTCCTTCCACTTCACAATTATGCGCCACTTTGTGTTGGTCTATCACATAAAATCCCAATAAAATACATTTACGTTTGTGGTTGTAACGTGACAAAATGTTGAAAGGTTCAAGGGGTATGAAAACTTTTGCAAGCTATAGACGGATAGGGCTCACACACAGGCAGATGAAATCCATTTAACTAGGCATCATGTTTAGCACAAACATTGTGGGCTGAAGGATTGGTTCCTGTGCTGTACTGTACTATGTTCTAAATATAGCCTGTTGATGAGTCAACACTTCCAAAACGTGTGTACAATAAAAGGGAAATAAACCTTTATTTAAAAGACTATCACTGTGTGTGCAGTCACATTCACAAATTAACTTCCAATTACCTTTTTTTTTTAAGGCTAATAACATTTGCTTTCCCAAGTTTCATGGAAGAAAGACTAGTATCTACACCTTCAAAATAGTAAGATTAAACGAGAACTTACCAGTTTGAAGTTTGATATTTATTTTATGACGAGTTACAATGAGCGATTACGTGAAGAAGCCCGCCAGTCCGCATGCGTGTCAATCCTCAAAGAAGCGGTGTGAAATCACAGATAACAGTAGTTGAAGTGACATAGTAAGATTAGAGAAGACTAGAACTACCAGATGACCTTTATGATACGAGGGTTGGGAGCGGAGGGCACATAATCGCTCATCGTAACACCTCATAAAATAAAGATCAAACTTCAAACTAGTAAGTTCTCGTTTAATCTTACTATTTTACTTTGGAGTCACGTGAGTGATTCCATGAAGATTTCAAAGCTCTGTGATTTCATGCCGTGGAAAGTCCACATAAACACAACTGCATCAATTGACCACAAGGGAAACATTGATAAAGCATACAGACATGACATGGATTTAAAACATGCTGATGCTATTTAATGAACAAATAATAATAGTAACCCCTGTCATCGGGGAGGAACTATAAAATAGACCCTAAAATAGAGTTGCCAATACCCCCGGTCTGGCTATGGGTTATTATAAAATGTTCGGAAAGCTAGTTCGTAAGACCATCCTGCAGTCACTAGGATGTGGTCCAGCGGAACGTACATATCCCTTGCTGCTGATGTTGTAGCAGCCCTGGTGGAGTGAGATTTAAAAATATTAGTATCTACTCCTGCATACGCCAAAACCCCGTTTTAGCCACCTGGAGATGGTCTGAACTGATACCGTCTTATGAGGTTTTCGTAACTAACAAACATTGCTAGTGTCAGAGCCTCTAAGGCTCTAGGTGACCTTGCCGTATTGTTGTAAATGTGTGACCACACATAACCGAAGGTCCATGGGGTATGTCATGAGAGCTAGTTTGAGACCTGACGCCCCTGGCTGCTCTACTTAACTAAATCATAAACGTAAAATATTATATTATTTACAGGTGTAACCATCCTGTCCAGTCGCAATTTATGTAATGACTGGACCCGTTGCGCTGAGACCAGCGCCCTGAGGATAACTACCTTATGAGAGCCGGGCCATAAGAATGTAGCTGGAGCCCCCTGGTGAAGTAGTGTTAACAAAATATCCCATACTTCCGTGTGCTTGGGCCTGGGAGATATCTTATGTTAAAGATATCCTTTATAAACTGGATATCAGATGGTTAGGCCCGAAAGAGTGGGTCCCGCTTGCTGCAGCAAATATGATGAGAAGGCACGTTGGGCTCTGTTAATGACTTTATAACTTGATTTATTGTCAAGAACCGATTTGAAATGAACTCCAAGACGTCAGTAATCCGAGTATTTAAACAAAACGCTTCCCATCTCCTGAAGAGGAAATGTACTGATTTTTTGGTGTTGTCCCTGCACTCTGCAGTGAGCACATACATGGATCGGTCTGACAATCTGAGCCGCAGGCGAAGTCTTCTCAGAGTCTGCAAGTCAATTAATTGATTTTATCATGCAGGGACTGGTTTCCCGAGTCACAGGCTGAACCAGCAAAGTTTTATGTTTAGAATAACCATATACGGTTCTATTATATTCCCAACATAAACAGGAACCATGGCTGCATAGGCCAGTTAGACAGTACAAAACCCTGAAGCGGGATCCTGCTGAATTTATTGCAATACCCGACTGATGAGGCAAAATGGAGAAAAGACATAAAAGAACATTCCTCCCCCATCTTGCGAGAATGTATCTCTCACCACTGTGAACCACATATGTTTTGCAACCGGTGAATGAGCCTGGATACAAACGTATTGATATTCAAGTTCAAGTGAGTTTATTGTCATGTGCCCCTGATAGGACAATGAAATTCTTGCTTTGGATCAGCACACAGAACATAGAAGGCATTTACTACAAAACAGATCAGTGTGTCCATATACCATATATAAATATATACACACATGAATAAATAAACTAATAAAGTGCAAATAACAGATAATGGGTTATTAGTTATCAGAGTTTTTTCCAAGCCAGGTTTAATAGCCTGATGGCTGTGGGGAAGTAGCTATTCCTAAACCTGGTCGTTCGTTGCAGTCTTCAGGCTCCTGTACCTTCTACCTGAAGGTTGCAGGGAGATGAGTGTGTGGCCAGGATGTTGTGGGTCTTTGATGATACTGCCTGCTTTTTTGACACAGCGACTGCGGTAAATCCCCTCGATGGAAGGAAGGTCAGAGCTGATGATGGACTGGGCAGTGCTTACTACTTTTTGTAGTCTTTTCCTCTCCAGGGCGTTCAAGTTGCCGAACCAAGCCTCGATGCAACCGGTCAGCAAGCTCTCTACTGTGCACCTGTAGAAGTTAGAGAGAGTCCTCCTTGACAAACCAACTCTCCGTAAAATTCTCAGGAAGTAGAGGCGCTGGTGAGCTTTCTTGATAATTGCAACAGTGTTCTCGGACCAGGAAAGATCTTCACAGACGTGCACGCCCAGGAATTTGAAGCTCTTGACCCTTTCAACCATCGACCCGTTGATATAAATGGGACTGTGGGTCCCCATCCTACTCCTTCCAAAGTCTGCAATCAGTTCCTTGGTTTTGCTGGTGTTGAGGGCCAGGTTATTGTGCTGGCACCATATGGACGGTTGCTCGATCTCTCTTCTGTACTCCGACTCATCCCCATCAGTGATACGTCCCACAACAGTGGTGTCGTCAGCGAACTTGATGATGGAGTTCGCACTGTGACTGGCTACGCAGTCATGAGTATAGAGAGAGTACAGCAGGGGGCTGAGCACGCAGCCTTGAGGTGCTCCCGTGCTGATTGTTATCGAGTCTGACACATTTCCAGCAATACGAACAGACTGTGGTCTGTGAATGAAGAAGTCGAGGATCCAATTGCAGAGGGATGCACAGAGACCCAGTTCTGCGAGTTTGGTAACCAGCTTGGAGGGGTTGATAGTATTAAATGCCGAGCTGTAATCGATGAATAGCAGCCTGACATATGAGTTTTTGTTGTCCAAGTGGTCCGGAGTGGAGTACCAGCGAGATCGCATCCACCATTGATCTGTTGTGGCGCTAAGCGAACTGCAGTGGGTCCAGGTTTTTGTCGTGGTAGGAGTTGATTTGCGCCATGATTAACCTCTCGAAGCACTTCATCACCACAGGCGTTAGTGCCACAGGTCGATAGTCATTGAGGCACGTCACCTTGCTCTTCTTGGGCACTGGTATAATTGATGCCTTTTTGAAGCAGGTGGGAACCTCAGACCTCAGAAGTGAGAGGTTGAAAATGTCAGTAAAAACTCCAGCCAGTTGGTCCGCACAGGTTTTTAGGACACGACCAGGTATACCATCAGGTCCAGGCGCCTTTCAAGGGTTCACCCCTCTGAAGGATTTCCTGACGTCGGCCTCTGTGACTGAGACTGAAATACCATCACAACGAATGGGGGCTCGGGAAGGCACATTGGTGTTCTCCCTATCAAAACGTGCATAAAACGCATTGAGCTCAGCAGGGAATGATGTTTCGCCGACATTCGAGCTGCCTCCTGATTTTGCCTTGTAGGAGGTGATTGCATTCAGGCCCCGCCACAGCTGCCGAGCATCTGTCTCATCCTCCAGCTTGGAGCAGAAGTCCCTTTTGGCCTTTTTGATGGCCTTACCAAGGTCGTATCTGGACTTCTTATAGACCACTGTATCATCAGACATGAATGCCCGGTGTCTGGTCTTCAGAAGAGTGCGGATCTCAAAGTTGATCCAAGGTTTCTGATTGGGAAACACTCAGAAGGTTTTTGTAGGGATGCAGTCCTCCACACATTTCTTAATGAAGTCTGTAACGACTGTGGCATATTCGTTCAAGTCCGTTGCCGAGTCGTTGAACATTGCCCAGTCTACAGACTCCAAACAGTCCTGTAGTTGTTCCCCTATTTGCTGAGACCGGGTTGGACCTTGGCCTGAAAGACCTCTGCCCAGCTTCCAAGCTGCCACCAGCTTCAGTGTGCTGCTTACTGCCGATGAGGTGTGGGGTGTGTCGTTGCCGAAACGATGAAGCTTTGTTCGTCGTTACCTTGATTAGGCTGACAGCTTTTGCTTCCTCATCCAGTTATACCTGTTGGATAAGTCTTAACTGAAGAGACGATTCGGCGGCTGGTTTCATTTCCTGGATTTCATGCCTCCAATGTTCTGATAGTGCTGTTCACTGCCAGCACTTGTAGCATGAGGGGAACTCTGGCCCCTTCTGCTCCAGTATGTTCCACGGACATACTTTTGAATTTGAAGTCAGTTACACACTGACCACTCGCACTCCCCTCCACAGAGAGGGAGATTCGTAGGCTGCCCTGAAGGTGCTGCCGAAGGCCCCTGAGGATACCTGCGCTGACATGGCCCCTCCTACGGGCCTATATCAGGATTGTTGCTCTGAGTCAGACAGGAACTGACCCCGAATGCTCCCCTCCTCAGAGGGAGACATTGTGCAGCCCTGAAACAGGTGCCGCTGCCGCGGCCCGGAGCAACCTCTCCATTAGGCGCTCCATGTGGGTTTAGACATCCGCAGACGCCACCATTGAAGGAGGGGAACCCTCCTGGCCCGACTCGTCCGAGTCCCAAGGCCTGCCTGACTTACTCCTGGTTTTACCCCCTTTCTGGGGCACCATAGCGGTCTTGGAGCCGCTGACCGCATTGTCAGCGACTTGGGTGGCGAGACCAACTTCCTTTTGGTCTTATCCCATTTCTTGGGGAACCATCACTCGCACTCCCCTCCTGGGTGTCAGCAACTTGGAAAGTGAACCCGACGGTCGCCGGCTACCCGCGCTTCCGTGGTCCGGACCGGGATCTCCCCAAGGGCCATAACCGGTTTCCCCGTGGCCCGTCCGGACTTCGCCCCGAAATAGAATCCAGCAGGCAAACTCTGTGACAGAGCTTCCTGCAAGACAAAAAACAAAACCTGGAAATAAGTTTTAAACTTACCTGCAGGTTTAAACTTACCACTGGTGGAGCTACACGCCTGCCAGCCTGTCGTTGTGCCATGCGTCAGACATAATGACGCGCATGCGGAATGGCGGGCTTCTTCACGGAATCACTCGCGTGACGCTGAAGTAAAATCATAAATTCACTGTACAACGTGCAATGAAAACAATCAGTATACCACGGACTCAAGATTTTTATCTAACACATTTAACTCTTTTACTGACTATAATCAAGCTTCCCTTAGGATTGAGGAATATAGTACAAATACAGGGGTATCATATTTAATGCAAAAACAGGATTCAACCGAGTTCTCTAACGAGCACCAGTGTTTGGCTGGCAGAATAGCTCAGCAGGTGGAGCTGCTGCTTCATAACTCCCAGCACCCTAGTCTCCTGTGCCACTGTCCCACTGACCATGTGGGTTTTCTCTAGGTGATGTGTTTTCCACCACAGCCCAACGTATCGTAGTTGATAGTTTAATTGGCTCCTCTAAACTACTTGTGTGGGGGAATGGTTAAGAGAATAAAGGTGAACTTGATGGGCATGCGAAAGTGAACAAGTTTTGGGAAATAAGTGGTGTAATGGGATTGATAGGATTGACCTAGGAGCTGGCATAGACTTAGTAGTGAAATCATTACCTTTTATGTCACGTGAAATTAGATTATTTGAAACAAACCATGTTAAGAGAGCTCTAAATTCTTAGCTAAGGGATAAAATACTAAAATGGATCAAAACAAATACTAATCACATTTATAAATAACCCACCAACTTTTGATTTGTTAAACATTTGGCCTTGTTCATCAGGAAGAGAAAATGTTCTTCAAACTCAGTGATGCATCTCGAAAATGGAAAATAAGTTACACCACATCATGAAGGATAACTCCTGAGAATTTAAGGTGCTAACAAAAAAGGTAAATTTGACAAGACAAAACATCTCTCACCCAAGAGACCCATTAAACATTGATATCTAACAGAACCTTCAACACTAAAGAACATGAACTTTGCAGTGCTAATAAGATGCAATCCCTTATCATTAGATTCACTGGTAAACACCTCTAAGGCAAGGTAAATAAAACTCACAGATCATCTTGCTGGCACAACCTCCCACGCATCAATTAACCTCACTAATCCATAATATGTGTTCTCTATTAACATTATCCAATCAATAATGCCCAGCATCAATATTCTGCCAATTCTCGCCATTACTATCCCATCCTTCTCTTGGCTTCCACTGTTGGTCCTCATAATTTCTATCTCCTGCTTTGCATTTTTCTTAAAACTGATCGATCTTTTCATCATGCATACTTGAATCTCCTTTAGCCCAGTGACAATGCCAGCTGCTTATACAATGTGGCACAGGAAAACAAGTCATCAATATAGCCCAATCATTGCATATTTAATATCTGTGCAAAGTTCCATATTTTAATTACATCAGAAGTAGTCAACTGCACAGTGAGTTTAGGATAATCTACTGCACGCATTACAGGTTCAAGTCATTGACTGTTCCATTGTGGCCAATGGGGAACTGAAGAAGGAACAGTAGAAATCTAACATTATTGGTTTGTGCTATTGTTAGGCAGTGGGCCAGCTATGTTTTCTTAACGACTCAGTACAATTAAAACTGTTTCTTAACACCTTTCTATGGTTTCCTTCAAAACAAAAACACTGCTCAATTAGATTGCTCATCTTCAGAAAGACCATTACATTTTACCCTGTGATTTGAGATGAACAAATCAACACATAGTGGCAATGAACTTTACTGAATAAACAAAAACAAAGTGCTGAGTAACTCGGCTGATCAAGCAACTTTTCTGAAGAACACAGATAAGTGATGTTTCAGGTTGGGACCAATCTTCAGCGTTCTTCAGTCTGAAAAGTCCAGACCCAAAACATCGCCATTCGGAAGATGGTCCCGACCGAAAGCGTCACGTATCCATCTTCTTCGGGGATGCTACCTGACCTGTTAAGTTATTCCTGCACTTAGTCTTATTTTTTGTATACCAGCATCTGTAGCTCCTTGTGTCTACATTTTACAAAATAACTTCACAAACAATAATCAGTATATTTTAAAAGATCTTATTACCAAATTGACAAAGGCTAAAATGTTGCTTTTCAAGCATTTCTCCTGCCTTTGCCAACATATTTCCATGGATCGTTGCAATTCTGGGAAAACAATTCTTTACATACACAAACTTTAGAGAAATATGGCTTAGTTTATCACCAATTCAAGATATCACAAATGAGAGACTAGTTTACTACAAATGATAAACTAATGAAAACGGATTATTTTAACCCTCTGATTTACCATGGCGAGTCTTTCCATATATTTACGAGCTCATATCAAAAGATTGTATTTATTAACCTTTCACTATATTGTTTGAAATGCTGTGTCTACAATTCTTGAGCTGCATTTCTCGTTGACATCTGTCAACTAAAGTGGTTTAAAATCATTACAAGTTTACTCCACAAAAAGGCATTTTCTTTTAAGAGGAACATTTTTGTTCCATTTAATATTATGAAGGCAAGAGCTTCATCTACATAAGCCAATGACAGTTGCTTTCAGAGTTGCTTTGCAAACTACCAAATATTATCAAATGTCTGGATGAACTTTGGCAAAATTGAAAACTCATCTTGTCAACCTGGGAAAATTCAGTGTTTGGGTGTCTTTTGTGTATTTCCATTTCATAACCTTCTAAACCAAATAAATATATTCCGGGGGCAGGGATCTAAACTGTCTCTCGGATAGCAACACACGTTCCTAGGTGAATCAAACAGAAGACAATACTGTATATTTTAAATAATGATGCTGACAAAATAATTATGCACACCCTCCGTATTGTCTTATTTAACAAAGTTTAGTAACTTGTTTCTCATTTGGGTTGCAATCTCATGTTTGCCAAAGTCCAGCATTTTCTATAACTAAAGACTATTATCTATCATTTAAGATGTTAATGTTTTTATTTAATAAGTATATTTAGACGTTTTGTTTTACTGAGCACAATTCCAATTATATAACATAGGTAGCAGACACTGGGAACTGTTATGTGGCTTTGTGCCAGGAAATCTAGATCAATTAGAAATATTTTTTGTAGATGAAGGCAACTTCAAGAAACAGAGTGGGGCAGATATCCACCACCCTGAGATCACCTTTGAGCCAAGTAATTTCCTCCAGTGATCCTGATGCTCTTGAAGCCTGGTTACTAGTACTTCACAATGGTAGAATCTAGCTAGAGGTGTCATCTTGCTCCCAGTCACAGAAATCCGATGGGCTTTGATAGTTATTGCACCACACATGCACTCTCACCTGTGCCACCATACACCTTTAAGCTCACTGTTGTAAAAGTAATCAAATGTTTGTGAATCCTGAATCACAGGATGTAACAAAAGTTGGGATTTTTGTTTTACTGCCCAGTGTAAAACAAAGCATTTCAAAACAAAATATTTGGACAAACCATGAACTGAAAAGTTTCACTTACCTTTCTCCTAGCCGATTTTTTGCATTCATTTGAATGGGATTACTATTTTTGAGCTGGTTATCTCATGCAGGCTCAGTGTGGATAGACTCTCAACTGAATGAAGGGATGTTTGTGTTGTCAGCAGAGTGAAAGACATTAACACCAACTGAAGTCCACATAAGAGGTTGACACCAGGATGCTGGCGCATCAAATTGTCAAACCTGGTTTCTGGCAACTGATGGTCCGGTCAAAATTATGAGAGTGTATTTGAAATCTCCCCCAGAGTCCCCTCGGAAATGTGGTACATAGGCCGGGCAGGCGGCTGATCTCGACAGTATTGGGACTTCTACAGCTGTTTGGCGGCTCAAGTTTGCCTCCTGCAGCCGGACCTCGGGAACTCCAGCTCGGCCGGAGCTGACAGATCTGTTCCCATAGCCGACTTCCGAGACCAACTTTGTGGGCTGGTCTCTCAGCCTCCCAGTGGCCTAGGTGGACCGTTCAACTCCTCGGAGCCCTGTGTTGGATGGCAGACGTGAACGTCCGATTGCATTTTCGGCAGATTCGGCAAATCTCAGGTCAGCAGAGGTCAGTACGATAGTTCTGCTGGGAAAGCAGCGCCTCAGCCAGCGGGCAGCCACCAAACTAACCCTCATCTGGATTTCTGAGGTCAACTTGTCAAATGCTGCCTGGGCTGCCCGTGCAAGAAATGCAAGTGTCTCTGTAAATTTAATTTACATTTGATATTTGTTTTATTTAAGTTTTTAGCAGTCCGTGGTGCTTTAGAATCATGGGAGGGATATAATTAATGGGTCAGATGTGTATTGTTAAATCATTATTACGTGACCTCTGTTAGTCCAGCCAAACCAGAAAATCCGGGAAGGCTCTGGAACCAAGAGTGCCGGAAAATCATAAGTGGTCCTGTATGCACTGGTTACGCCCACGTCTTATGGTTAATAATTAACTTCCTTATTAATAAGCTTGTATTTGATTGGATTTCATTCACCTTTGTTTCCACACAAGTCTTTGCTGAAGATTATCCAGTCTAATGCATGTCCCTTGACATTGTGTTAAAGAAGGAACTGCAGATGCTGGAGAATCGAGCGTTACACAAAAAGCTGGAGAAACTCAGCGGGTGCGGCAGCATCTAAGGAGCGAAGGAGATAGGCGACATTTCGGGTCAAGACCCTTCTTCAGACCCCTTGACATTGTTGTGTTTTACTCTTTGAACGGTAAAAACAAAATTTGTGTCAATTTTTAAGGCCTATGGAAGGTGGCAGAGCTGGCATTGATTGAGCTCAAGTTTTTAATGGAAAGCCTTTTTAAACCACTGCAGTCCATCAGGATAAAACCACCCTTCCTTCAATGATGATGGAACAATGGAATGTTTCCAAGATGCCAGTGTATGACTTGAATGGACAGCTACAAATAGTGGCATTCCCATGGATTATGTGGTGATTGAGGTCACAAGTTTGCAGGCCTGCAAGTCACTGGCACTCACTATAGATTATGCTCACTGCTGTCACCGAAGAGGGAATATGCTGGTTTGTAGATGAAGTCCCAGTCATTCCTTTAATCTGGTGTTGAGTTACAAATGTCATTCGAGTTATACTGAACCATGGAAGTGGAGACCATTTAATAATATATGCTTATTCAGATCAGCAAATGCTTGACAGATTGCAGTTATTTTGTGACTTCTAATATTCTTCAATTACCACATTGTTTAAACTTCGTTGACAGCAAAAATAACTATTATATTGACAAAGTTTATTTAAGTAGCATTTGGATTTTTATACCAGTCTAATTTTAAATCCAAAATTGCAAAACTATGTAGAAGCACAGAAGTTGTGTCATTTTGAGTGTATTAAAATGTTTAATACATCCCTTGGAATACAAATATAGTATATTCTGTATTGTTCATTAAGTTAACACACAATACAAAGGGGTGCATATGGTACAAAGTCAGACTGGTTGTATTCAGTGCAAATATTGCAAACACTAGGTAATTGCGAGTTAACTTTCAGTAAGACGACTGCAGATACACAGTTGATAAAGACTAAGTGCATTATTACTTCATTTAATGATTTGTTTGGACAACAATGAAATCAAAGTTGTCGATGAGCAAAACATAAAAGATTAGTGGCATCATTTTAATGGAAAATTGAAGTGTACATTTTGGCATTGGTCCATCTACTTATGCCTAATGGAATGACTTTGCCCATTACTCAGGTCAAACTAAAATAAATCTACAATAGTCAGCAGATCTTATCATTTAAGTTATGGCAACCTGGCAGAACAAAAAAAAATCCAAATTATGTTTTGGCCTGAGCATTTAAACAGTGGCATCTGAATTAGTGAAGCATGGCAGTTTGAATTACAAATCAATTTTGATTACATTGTTAGAATGCACATGTTGAATATTTAATTCCTAAATGTATTTGAATAAAGTATTTGTCTTCAGTAAATAATAAATTTTTATGTTTAATGCTAACCAGCATTCGAGTGCAATGATTTTGCTTGATCTTCTGACTTCATTTCTTCACTGTTGCCCAGATAATGAGTCCCACCACCACAGCAAGGATGAGCAACACGATAATTAAGATGAAGATTTTCTTACGGGATTTGCGCTATGGGAAGTATAACAAGTAAATTTATATTTAAATAAAATTGAAAGTGATAAAACAAAAATGTAATGCAAAAAAATAAAAGCTTATTGCATAAGAACTAACATTCTGCGATGGATAAATGAATGACCCCCTAACTGAATATAGGGGAAATTTGTTGGATGAAAAATATAAGGAATGGAGCCAAGGTATGAACTTTTTTAACACTTTATAAAAAAATGATTTGGACGAAGGGACCAAAGGTCTGGTTGCTAAAGTTGTTGATGACACAAAGGAAGTTAAGAAATTAAGTTGTGAAGAGGACATACATATGCAAATAGAATATTAATAGGTTAAGTGAAGGGGTAAAGAATGGCAACGTCTTATGAGGAAAGGTTTTGCAAGTTAGGCTTTTATCCATTGGAATTTAATGAGCAAGATATAACCCGATCACAACATACAAGAAAGGTCTTGATAGTGTAAATGTTCCCTCTTACAAGAAAATTCAGAATTAGGGCCAATGCTTAAAATCAAGGGATTGCCAATTTAAGACAGCTGAGGTGATTTTATATTCCCTTGAAGAGTTATGAGTCTATGGAACTTTTTTCCTTAAATGGACAATGGAAGTGGACTTCTTGAATATTTTAACAGTAGTGGTAAATAGTACCTAGATAAGCAAGTAGCTGAAAGCGTTGAGGTGTAGACAAATTGTGGTTCAATTGGATCAGCTATCATCTTATTAAATGGCTGAGTAGGCCAAAGGAACTCAATGTGCTCCTTACTAATTTGTTCAGATTGTGTTCCAAAAAAACACACAAATTCATCAGTATGTAGATCTTATGTACAGGAGAGATTAAGCACTATACAATAAACTTAGCATAATGCAGGCCATTATTATTTTGTTTCAGTTTCAGTTTCACAGCAGACCATGATTATTTTGCTTTGAATTAGATCAAAAATAGTGAATGCAAACGCCTACTTTTCTTGCAATAATCCATTTGTTATTCAGAAAAGGCCTTACTTGATATTCAGCTGCCCTACTGAGTTGCTGGTTTGCTTCATGAACGTGTACTTCAGCAGTTTCCACATTGGCTTCAATGCTGTCTACAGAAAGAGTAAATAATCATTGTAACTAAAAAATGACAAATATTAATATATTCAGAAAATTAACTTGCACTATTAATTTCTCAATTCATCCTGTCATTGCTCAATGCTCACAGTATGGTTACCCTTCAAAGTATAGTCACTTGTGAATACATATAATTAATTGCAGTACAGTTATGATTCATATAGACAGATAATTGAGGGATTACTATTAAACGGACACTTCCCTTTTCGTTTCTAAATGGAGCAATAAATCTTATTATTCTTATCTTATCTTAAATCTTAAGATTTATCTTAAATCTTATTTTTGTGTAACCCAATAAATCTTATTACCTCTGCTTAGCATTTCATTTAGAGAGAGCATTTAATTTAGAAAATGAAATGCCAACTTGAATTACGTACAAATGTTTTGAATAGCAATGAATTGAAGCCCATGACTTCTGATTCTGGGTAATTACTTATATGCAGGAAAAAGGGAGCAGTATGTTGTCATATCCCACATCAGGCAGCTTGCTGTTTCTGTATAATCTTGTATTTTTCCATTACACATCAAGCTTGTTAGAATTTGACAGTTATAGACATATATTTGGAACTCATGACTCCTATATTTTAATTGCATATAGTTACACATATAACTGCACTATAATTTATGGACTTTAATACCAGATTATTAATTTAGAGAAAGATCAATTTCAAAATGCATGCCATTCATATCACCGAATCTCAATTTTCTTCACTTTGCTCCTCTGGCTTTTTTTACGTTTGCCCTTATTTATCCTGATCATTTTAATTGCTTCCTTCACAAAAACGTTAAATATTGTGACGTTGAAATAAACGTTAACCTAAGTCACCAAAAGCTCACATTTAAAAAAATACTTCACGGTTTCCTATTATAGCCCCCTAGTGGTAAGACTCACAAGTCTCAGGCTTGAATAGCTAGTGCACCAATCCACATATTGGCTTTGAACTGAGCTCACCTTTTCGCTTTCACTTCTTTAAATTTCTTTGCATAGTCCATCGACATATCTCTTAAACACCTAGCCCTAATAACCTGTCCACAGGAATTGTTCCATTTCACATGATTCAGATATAAAACTCAGACACTTTTTATTAAGATTTAACTGTAATTTAATTTTAAGTGCCTCTACTTCCTAAGAAGATTACAGAGAGTCAGTTTGTCAAGGAGGACTGTCTCTAACTTCTACAGGTGCACAGAGCTTGCTGACCGGTTGCATTGTGGCTTGGTTCGGCAACTTTAACGCCCTAGAGAGGAAAAGACTACAAAAAGTAGTAAGCACTGCCCAGTCCATCATCGGCTCTGACCTTCCTTCCATCGAGGGGATTTACCACAGTCGCTGCCTCAAAAAAGCTGGCAGTATCATCAAAGACCCACACCATCCTGGCCACACACTCATCTCCCTGCCACCTTCAGGTAGAAGGTACAGGAGCCTGAAGACTGCAACGACCAGGTTCAGGAATAGCTACCTCCCCACAGCCATCAGGCTATTAAACCTGGCTTGGAAAAAACTCTGATAACTAATAACCCATTATCTGTTATTTGCACTTTATTAGTTTATTTATTCATGTTCTGTGTGCTGATGCAAAGCAAGAATTTCACTGTCCTATCAGGGACACATGACAATAAACTCACTTGAACTTGAAATCAAGTTTAGTATAAATGCAGAATTTTGGCTGACAAGTCACGACAGTCAGAGACCTTTGCGCAGGATGGACATATCGAATGTTGGAAGGCATAGCTTTAAAGTGAGAGGAGTAAAGTTTAAAGGAGATATGTGGGGCAAGTTTTATTTTACACAGAGGGCGGCGAATGCCTAGACGCACTGCTGGGGATGTGGGTGAAGGCAGATACAATTATGGCATTTAGGGTATTTGGGGATAGGCACATGGATAAGCAGGGAATGGAGGGATATGGATTATGTGTAGGCAGATAAGAGTTGTTCTTGGCATCATGTTCAGCACAGATATTGTGGGCAGAAGGCACTATTCCAGTTCCATGATCCATGTTCAATGACATAGGGCAACATCAACAAGTAGTTTTTATTTGTATCATTTTAAATTAGCTGCTAAAAGGCACAAGAGGATGAGGAGACGGTGGCTATGCAAGTCTGTGCAGCCAACTCCAACAAGAGGTGAGGAGAACTGAACTGGAAGTGTGAAATGATCAGGACATATGAGGGCTGGCAACAGATGACCTCAGGCAGGGTAGTTCCCTGGTAAGCCAATTGTTGGCGCAGGAAGGTGTGATCTCAAGAGGGATACATTGTGCAAGCTGTGGAACTGGTTAAATTACCAGGGTGGAGGAAGGGGAAAGGGGAGGACAGGTGAGGCAAGTGTTAGTAGAAGTTACTTACAATTAAATAATTCAAATTTTATACCACTAGGTTGTAAACTTCCCAAGGAAAATATGAGGTGCTGTTCCACCAATGTGCATGTGTCCTCACTCTGGCAATGGAGGTGGCCAGGACAGAAAGGTCAGTATGGGAAGGGAAGTTAAAGTGTTACATTTTAAAAGGGAGTTTAAAAGTAATAAATTCTAGAAATACTACAAACTACAAATAATTATATGCCATCTCAACATTTATCAAAGATACTGTTACTACCAACAATATTTTCTATATTTTTTCATTGCTGCATCTATATACAAAATAATACAAGACTACACAATCAAAACACAATTGGAATACCAGATGCTTACCGACTAGGTCTCCTTGTTCATGAATCATCATTCCCAAGTCTTTGAATATTTCATTAATATCCAGGATATCAGACTGAAATGAAGTGGCATTATGTTTATAGCAGTTTATTAAAATTAAGAAACGCTTCAGTAACATCTTCTAGTTCAGAAGATTCACCAGATTATTATGGAGAGAGATTGGGTAGGCTCAATTTGTTTTTTCCTGGAATGAAGTAGACTGAAGTTGACAGAAACATACTAGATTATGAGAAACATACACAGGGTAGATGGTCAAAATCTTCTTTCCATGGTTGGGATATAAAAAGAAGAAGGCATAGGTTTTGGGTGAGAGGAATGAGTTTTAACAGGGATCTGAAGGGTAAGTTTTGTTTGAAAACACAGAGTGGTTGATACCAGGAATGCTCCGCCAGTAGTGGTGGTGGGATCAGGTACAATTATTATGTTAGACATAAAATGCTGGAGTAACTCAGCAGCGTCTCAGGAGAGAAGGAATGGGTGACGTTTTGGGTCGAGACCCTTCTTCAGAGATGCTCCCCAGAGATTCTGTCTATCCCGCTGAGTTCCAGAAGCATTTTGTGTCTATCTTCGATTCAAACCAGCATCTGCAGCTCTTTCTTACACAATTATTATGTTTAAATGGCATTTAGATGGGTATGTTAATATAGACAAATGGGATTCATGTAGATGGGCAAAAAGATAGGCATGGGCACAGTGGGTCAAAGGCCCTATTTCTGCACTATACATTTTTATGACTAAGTACTGTAAATTCTATCAACATTCAGGATAAGAGAATATGCCAAGAGGCATGTATAGGGATCCAGAATGTTGAATTGAAAGAGTCTAACCGCACATGGGTTGTACCTTTGTTGCAACCCATGTAAATATGAACAGGGTTCCAGGATAATGAGCAAATTAACCATCACAACATTGTGAAGAGAGCCATACAAGTTGGTGGATTGAAAAGGAGTGCAGTTGTGATAGGGGAAAATATAGTTACCGGAATGGATACTGGATGGAAACTGGGTGCAGCAGCATCTAAGTGCTGGAGAATCGAGGGTTACACAAAAAGCTGGAGAAACTCAGCGGGTGCAGCAGCATCTAAGAATCGAGGGTTACACAAAAAGCTGCTGCACCCGCTGAGTTTCTCCAGCTTTTTGTGTAACCCTCGATTCTCCAGCATCTGCAGTTCCTTCTTTAACACTGGATGGAAACTGTTCTCTCTAGTCATAAACTTGTAGGCTGTGATGCCTATCCAGTACCAGGATTAAGGTCATTTCCTCAAGTCTAAAGAGGAAAGAATGTGGGAGGAGATAGATCCAATTGCAATGGCACACATAGGACCAACAAAGGAAGTACAGCAGATGGGTTTGAGTCAGCAAGATCTAAATTAAAGTAGAACCATCGTAATAATCATTGAATTGCTACCCGAGCTATTTGTAAATTGGTCTGTGGTCAATTAGATTAGAGAGTTGAATGTGTGGATCAGGACTTATGTGGGAGAAGTGGATTTTAACTCTTGTGGCAATGGCACGAATATTGGGGGAAGAGGAGCTGTTCCATTAGAGTGGTGTTCACTCGAATTGTCTAGGACCAGTGTTCTGTCAAATTGAATAGTTAGGGCTGTAGACAAGGTTAACATTAAATGGTGGAAGGGGTATGGTTGAGAGGGGAAATGTAGAAAGTTAGATAAAAATGATACGGCAATAGTGCAGGAATGCATTGCGCACAATGAAAAATCAGTGTGGTAGAAACAGACAGAAATAAGGCATAACTGAAATAGCAAATAAAGCCAAAAGAGCAGATAAAAGTAAAGAGAAATTTAAAAACTCTATATGAAAGTATATAGCATTTACCGCAAATAGATGAATGATAGCACAAACTGAAATGCACAATACAATCTGATGGTCATTTTCAAGGAATGATTATAAGGCAAACAAAACAAGGAATTAAATATTGCAACAAAATACAAAGTGTTGGGGTAGCTCAGCAGGGTAGGCAGCATCTGTAGAAGGAAAGGACAGATGGGGACCTGGTATTTCCATACCTGTTCCAATTACAACCTACACATGTGATTTTAGCAGTAACATAAATGCAAATGTAAATTCAAGTCCTAAGGGGTCATGGATTTCTCTCACAATTAAAATTAAATGTATTTTGGTCTGGGGGCCACTGAGCCACTTATCAACACATCAATGTTGTAGTATTAGCATACAAGAAAATCAATAAGTAACGTGTATGTAGACACACAACTGCAGATAGGCTGTGGGCCGAGGTGCGTTTTTGTTTAAGTTCGTGACCCAAATCACCTGAATTTTTAACATATAGTGTAAACATATTATAGAAATCATATCTTAAACTCGTCAAGAACAAAACCCACACATCTTTTTAAATTATGAGAAAAACCTCAAATTTTCCGAGTAGTAATTGTCCAATCAATGCACGTTTGACACCGAGTCAGATGCCAATTGACCAATCACGCACTTTGTTTCATGGTCGCTATGCAGCGAGCACCCTGGGATCATGGCTGCCTCCTAATTACATCAAAACAATAGCCAGGTTTCTCCTACTGTCTCCTACTGCACCTATTGTCTATTGTTTTGAAGGAATATAGGTAATGCTAACCTTGCTGATAATTTTGTTTTACAATAGCTTTATCTTTGTTAAGTTATGCTGTGAACTGTTAAATAAAAATGATAAATAAACATGTAGAGCTAGGATTAGGGATGGTCGGTCTGTCTGTCTGTCTGTCCGTCTGTCCGTCTGTCCGTCTGTCTGTGGGCCGGTGGATGCTGCAAAGAATCGGTCGGGCTGTCCGACGGCCAGTGAGTGCTGCGAGGGGTCGGTCGGGCCGGCCCGTGGATGCTGCGAGGGTCGGTCGGGCTGTCGGGCCGGCCCGTGGATGCTGCGAAGGGACGGTCGGGCTGTCGGTAGGCCGCTGTTGCAGTGAGCGAGCGGACTGACAAAGCCGGCGCTATGGGGGTGCTGAAGGCAGCCCGGCCAGCGTGCAGGGCATTGCTGTTCCCCACCATCATCACCATGATGATCCAGAATGGCATGCTGGCCGAGGTGGACCCGCTGACGGAGCCCGCAGCCTGTCCCAAAGTGGCTCCAGCTCCAGCCGTGGGCAGCTCTGGAAGGGGGCAAGTTAGGGTTAGGCATTTTCCTCTCATGGGAGATGCTTTAGCCTTCCCCCAGCCTGGCACTGCCCCAGTACTGCTGTGACCCCCACTCTGCCCACTGGCAGTCAGTGGGGTTCAGTAAACAGGGAAACCCACAGGAAGTGCCCTCACCCATTAATTAGGCTGGTTCAGGAGTTGGACCTCTGGGGCAGTCTCATTCAAAATACACACACAATTATATTCATATAATTTATTTTTATATCATATAATTATATATAATTATAGATATTCACAAGTCATATATATATAAATATATTTTTATATGGTATTGACCAAGTGCAGACCCGTTGGGTCTGTTCCCGCAACGCATGGTTGTGGGGGCGGCGTCACACGCACCAACCACACACACTAACTACCCCCTGCACACAGGCGAGGGGGGGGAGGGGGGGGGGGGGAGTGGGGGAGGGGGGGAGAGGGGCGAGGCGGCAGCTCGCGGGGGTCCGAGTGAGCCAGGAGCGATCTGAGGACCAAAGATCCTATTACGAGCAATAGGCTTTTTGCTGAGGACTGCTAAAAGCTTCCACCAACGTTACAGAGGATCGGGCCGCGGACACGGAGAGGAGGTTGGGTAGAGAGGAAAGGGGACAGGGGGAGGGAGGATAGGGGAGGCGGTAGGGAGGGAGGAGAGGGGAGGAGTTGAGAAGGGGGGAGCCAGGCAAGTGAGTGGGCTGCGAACAGCGGAGAGAGACAGCACCAGCTTGACTCTCTGGAAACCAGCAGCTGAGTGAGCGGGCGGGTGGGTAGGGGGCAGGAGGGGCGAGGCTTCACAAGCTGCATGGGCAGCGAGAAAACTTCTTCAGCGCGTGGGCACCTCTGACCAAAGATCCTATAGCGGAGCTTGCACGAGGAAAGGCATTGTGAGGTCATTGCTGGGCAACCTTAATATTTTTTTTTAATGTCAGTTTGGTTATCAATTTTAGTAAATATCTCACAAAATAATTGACAACATTTATAGAGTGGATTTTTGAAATCATAAGGAAAATTTCTACCAGAAGATGTAAAATTTCACTGTTATTGTAACGTCAGCAGCTTAGCAGCAGTCAGATTTTTAAAAAAGGTCAGATTGTTCAACAATTTTAATTAAATTTAATCGGGAAAATAATGTACCAAATGTACAGAGGAGTGGATTTCTAAAATCACAAGGAAAATCTCTTCTGAAATATCTAAAAACGTCCCCGTTTCAGCGCCTGGTTTTCGAGGAGATACGTTTCACAGGCAAAATGACACACACCCACACACAAAATGTTAAAGAATATAGATATGATATAATATTAATGTATGGTTTAAATAGACAGCAACACGGAATTAGACAACCCATGGAGTAATATGAGCATTGAACACTAGATAGCTGTTACCTTTTCAATCTAATTTAAGCTTAATTAATTAATGTGCAACTTTTGGCACGGACGAGTTATGACCCTTCTCAATTATATTTTATCTAAATCTGTGCAAACTTTCAAGTAGTTCCCAGAAATGGGTCACAAAAGTTAAATACTAGACACATTACCGATGCTCAGCCCACAGTCTAAGATGCAATACAAAATAAAACAGAATGTGCTGGAAAATACACGACCTGCTGAGTTACTCCAGCACTACTTTCTTTTAAATACATGGTTTCAATCCATATCACATAATTTTCAGCATTAGAAATATTGTGCCAGAAAAGTGTTACCCATCAAGTCATCTAGTGAAAATACAATTATAAAAGTATTACATCACAATTAAACACTTTATCAAGCTTTATCTATTACAAGCAACATACCTCCAGTTGCTGAATAGCATTCTCCCTCTCTTTAATAAGCTCCAGGTCTTCTTCTGTAATCCCATCTTCTACTTGATCTTGAAACTGATTCGGACTACATTATAAAACATTGAAACCAAGTATTAATACTCAAGTCAATTAATTTATGCTACTCTCCACCCTACCAGGCTTTAACACTTCATGCTGCATATCTGAAAGCTGTTTATCTCTAACCTTATCGGTTCATCAACCTGAAATATTTACTGTTCTTCCCTCCAGATCTTCAAATATATTCAACTAAATCACCCGCCACAAAGTCTGATGGTGATCAAATCTAAACAAATGATAAGATTTAAGTTGTATAGCCAATAGCCAGAGTGAAAAGTTAATATTAAGCTATTTCTGCTGATGCTACTGCCATCAAATGTCAATATTGGGGGGGAGGGTCGGGAGTTGGAGAGAGTACATTACAACTGGAGCAGCTATATTTATGTTGAAGAATTCAGCAAACCAGAAAGTTGAATTTATTATTGAACTCTTTTAAACCTTTTATAAAGTGCAAAATACATAAACATAAATATAAACAAGCTTCAAAAGTATACATTTATTTTGAAAAGCACAGAATTTAATTTAAGAAGTTAATCCATACAACTTTAAGAGGTGAGGGAAACATTAAACATATGGTAATAGCATGAAATATAACTCCTATTTAAAATAATCTCAATAGTTTAGATCAATATATATTGTCATATCTGATTAGCTATTTAATCTCCCCGCACAAAATGAAACCCCTTATAATTATGTAAGTCTACTGTGCTGTTTATGTATTTTTCAGTTCAACTAAATAACTTGGCCTATGAAACAATGCTACTCTGAATTTCATTATTTGGTGTAGGTATTGGTCATCAGTTGAATTAGAACAATAATTGGATGGGCTACTGCAAGAAAATAATTGTTGTATTACTGTTTACATAATTGGTGCAACTAAACATAATATTTACATTTCAAGAGTCAGCAGATTCTCTCCTTTTTCACTGTCAGGCACACCCGTCTGAAAAATAAATAAAAGATGGGAAAAAATTAAATGTGCATCAAAATATCCAGTGATACATAGTGCGATGCACAACTATGTCATACATTTTATTATAAAGTTGGCATGCTAAGTGTTTCTTTAAAATCTGTACAAATCTTCTCAGCTTTTGTAGGGAAACAAATTGACGATATCAGGTGTATGACATAGGGAATGAAGGGTCTGTTTCTGTGCTGTATGGGTCTATGATTCTAGTGAGGAGGGCTTGACCGAAACCTACAGATCCCGAGGAATCTTGAGAGGGTTAATGTGGAGAGGATGTTTCCAATTGTGAGAAAATACAGAAATAGGAACATTGTTTAAATGTAAGGAGTCATACATTAAAGACTGATGAGGTAACGTTTTCTCTCTCAAGAGCATTTCTCTTTGGAACTCTCTTCCTGAAAGTAGTCTTTGAATATTCATAATGCTGGGGTGGATAGATTCTTGATATAGTAAGATGGGTGGGGGGGTTGAGGGGAAGGGGAATTGAAGGACACCTATGAGTGAATGTCGAGTTGAAGTTACAATTAAATAAATCGTGGCCTCCTGCTGTGGCTAATACGCATCTTAATTAGAAGTTGGAAGCCACATGGGCCCTTAATGGCTTGCCCTGCTACTCAGTAAGATTGTACAGTCGCCAATTCCACCATTCCAATCCACTTTCATGGCCAGTTTTTTCTGGTAGCCATAACAAACCTTCTCCAGTTGATGATTTGCAGCTTCTATCGAACTGGCATGTTCCCATTATAAGTTTAATAAGAACCCAAAACTGCAAAAAAACTGTAGGTGTCGCAATTTGAAAGTGGCAGATCAGGCATGTTTGACCTTGAAATGTCAGTGGCCTGCTGTACATTTCCAGTATTTTTTGTTTTAGTTTTGGGAGTAAAACTATTCAGGTTATGCCAATTTTCTAAATTCTAGTAATATAAGCCATCGTTCCATCGTCAATGTACAGAAATTCAATATTTCTCAGAGAAATCAAACCAAAATGAACATTCTTCTGCTCAGTTTTCATTGAAATTCAATCTGGAAGCAAGGGACCTTTATTTGACATCACGCATCACACTGCAAATGCATATATTTCTCAATTCTTGAATTAAAATTGGTTTTCATTTGAAATTACAAAGTTGACCCACAGTGAACATGGGAAAAATAAATTATCTGACACCGAACAAACCATCTTTAATTATAAACAAGATGTATACATTTTCCTTAGGGAAGCTATTAATATTTTCCAACTTAGCTCTTGTTTTTGAAAAACCTTTAACACCTAACAGAAAATGCATTCATCTCAATAACAGGGGAGAGAAACTATTATCGAAATGCCCAAGAGACAGATTAGTTAAATAGTCGAATCAGAAAGCAATACATTTAATATCTTGGCACAATAGTTCAATCTCAATATTCTGATTGCTCATGTCTCAAAACTGAAAGTGTCCATTGTTTACAGACGACTTAAATGCTGTTTTTTGGTGGTCACAAGAACGACAACTAAGTTTTGTAACTTATTTTATTCTCAAAATAGCTTCTTAGCTCACAGGTTCTTACAACACATCTGGCCACAACGGTGGTCAGCACTCAACTGCCGTGCGAAAAACCAGCAGCCCCTCCCGAGTCACGTGACCACTGCTTCCGAACGCCGGGTTCGATACCTGCATGCGCCAGCAGGTGCCGCTACAGTTTACACAATATGCAGGTTGTCAATTTTGCCAGAGTATACAAAAATAACTGTCATTTGAAATTTTAACTTTTGAAGTTGGGTCAAATCTTAAAATTCATTTTCCACACATAATGTTTGACCTGCTAGATGTTTTCAACATGTTCTGTTTTATTTCAGGTTTCCAGCACCTACAGATTTAATTTCCAAAATTTCAGATCTCCGGCACCTACAGTTTAGATGTTCAAAATGTCAGTTCTGACTCTCAGCCCTTTTTTAAATTGCTTTCACATTATTCATAAATACAGGAACGCCACTGATTTTCAGGAAACTGATGGTCCGGCACCTCCTTTAATCCGGACAATATTACAAGGGTGCACAAGAAATATCCGCCAATCTGATCAAAACAGATAATCCGGCAAGGCTCTGGATCCAAGGGTGTCAGAAAATCAGTGTTGTACCTGTATGTAAAATAGTTAGCATTGATGATAAAAATAAAACAGATACACACGCAGCAGTAGATGTGGGTTTGGTGATACTAATTCTCCTCTCCAAGCAACACAAGCACAAGTTGTTCCTTAAGTATTCCGGAGTCCTTGCCATTTCTGGATCGGACTGATATAAAACATTACACTTAGAAATAAATATCTTACAGATGAAGAACTAGACAGGGGAGACCAAGAAGGAGCATAAAATGTGTAAGGAGATGCTTAGGAGGACAAAGTGAAGTCACAAAATATCACTGGCAGGCAAGTTTGAGCTAAATATGAAGCTATTTTATGTATATTAAGGGCAAGAGAATAACCAGGAAAATAGTAAGGCATATTAAGGACAATAGGGGCGATCTGTGCTTGGAGCCAGATGGCATAGGTGAGGCCCATAAGTAAATGAATACTTTGGAACCGTATTCACAAAAGGAGTGGACATTGCAGTCCAAGGATTCAGTGAAGGGCAACGCAAAATGCTAGGCAAAGTCAAGTGCTTGGATAAACTCCCAGTGCCACGTGACATTTATCCCACGCTGCTATGCGAGGGAAGGGAAGAGATTGCTGGGGCTCTGAATGAAATTCTTAAATATTCGTTGGCCGCGGCCAAGGTACCAGAAGACAAGATGACAGCTAGAGGGCCCCTTTTCAATAGTAAAGTTAGCAATTCAGTCACAGCAGTATTTATAATACCCATATCAAATCAATACAGTCCAATAGTATTTAACAAAGTAATTATCGCGCTGACAAAGTAACCAGTAGATGGACAATGAAGGTAGACAAACATGCTGGCGAAACTCAGCGGGTGAGGCAGCATCTATGGAGCGAAGGAAATAGGCAACATTTTGGGTGGAGACCCTTCTTCAGACTGATGTGAGGGTGGGAGGGGGTGAAGAAGAAAAGAAGAGGTGGAGACAGTGGGCTGAGGGAGAGCTGAGACGGGGAGGAGAAAGCAGGAACTACCTGAAATTAGAGAAGTACATGTTCATACCGCTGGGGTGCAAACTGCTCAAGCGAAATATGAGGGGCTGCTCCTCCAATTTACGGTGGTCAGATGGAGGAAAGAAAGAAAATAAGATGGAAGAAATGAAAGGCTTGAATATAATGGTGCAAGGCTCATTTATGTACTTGGTGTGAAGACATTCACCCTGGTAAGAGAACCCAAGACAAAAGGATTCAAGCATTAAAAAAAAGTTGATGAAGACAATCAAAGTAGCCAAAATGTTGAAGGGTGAAGCAACCTTGAAAGATAAGAAAAGCCTCCTACCCCCAACCCCATTTCTCTTAACTTAAAGTCTCACGGTGAAAATATGAAGCATGAAAGAAATGTTAAGGCATTTAGAAAAATGCAAATGTAGAAGCACAATTATTAGCTTACACCAATTTATGGGATTGAATTGGATTGAAGCAAAAGCTTGTCAAACTGTCTGCTCATTAAAAACTGAGCATTTCCTGTCAAGTAAACTAATAAAAGGCACAAAAAGTTGGAGTAACTCAACGGGTCAGACAGCATATCTGGAGAAAAGGAATGAATGAAGTTTCGGGTCGAGTCCCTTCCTCGGGTCTGAAGAAGGAGCTCGACCCAAAACGTCACCTATTCCTTTTCTCCAGAGATGCTGTCTGACCCGCTGAGTTACTCCAGCTTTTTTTAATCTATCTTCGGTTTAAACCAGTACTGCAGTTCCTTCCTACAAAAATAAACAAATGAGGCAGATATGAGGGGAATAGCTTTTTAACCCATAGTAATGGAATCAAGAACCAGACGACAGAGGTTTCAGGTGAGATTGAAATCCTAGTATTTATTTCAAGAGGGCTAGAATACAAATACAGGGATGTAATGCTGAGGCTCTATAAGGCGCTGGTGAGGTCGCATTTGGAGTATTGTGAGCAATTTTGGCACCATATCTGAGGAAGGATGTGCTGGTCCTGGAGAGGGTCCAGAGGAGGTTTACAAGAAGGACCCCAGGAATGAGTGGGTTAACTTATGATGAGCGTTTGACTGCACTGGGCCTGTACTCGCTGGAGTTTAGAAGTTTTGAAACTTACCAAAGCAGTTGGTGTATTACTTTCTGAAACAGTGACAAAAACAGTTGAGAGCAAGGTGTTGAATGATGCACAGAGCAATTCAAATGAAATTAAGATTCCTTTCCTTATTTAATTTCAATGCATGATGAATACTTACAGACAGATGAGAACCAGCACGTACTCTTGCTACAAATTCTTTTTCCTTTTCAGCAACCTCTCTTTGAATTCTTTGGAAATTAGTCAATGCTGTAGTGAATTCAGCAACTAAACGATCTTTCTGTAGCTTTCTTTGACGCTAAGACAAAAAAAATGTGTATTTTAAAGTATCGTCAATTTTGCAAATAAAATTGTACACAAGCTATGGTGATTATTCCAAGATATCATCAAGCCAATAGTTATAGCCCCAAGAAAATATTGCAAAGTTAAAGCAAGCACAAAGGCTGTTCTGTCATTTAAGTAAAATTATTTTTAAAGGGAATTTTATGTATTAAATTTGAAGTTACCTAGTTACAATGTTTTAATCAATGCTAATTAACATTTGCCATTGGTTACAGTCTTGTTTGGGGCTATCGTCTGTGGACTGTTAGGTTGCTTTTTTTTAATGTTTTAATAAAAGATTTTATTAATAATTTTTATTTTAAAACCTTGAATAAATCAGAATTCAAAGGCACTGGCATGTTATTGTAAAGAACCTCACCTGTTCATTTACAGCTGCTAATGATCCGAATTCCTTTATGTACTTCTCTGTTTCCTTAGCCAGATGATTGACTAACTGTTGCTTCTGCTGACTTGCATTGGAAGGAAATATTTAATACTAATTATCATTGCAGTAATAATCAGAAAGATTACAAGATAACATTTAGGCATTGCCAGTTCACCAAAAAATATTTAGGCAAAAACACCAAATGATCAGCACCACAAAACAACTTGTACCTAGCTTGCATACTTAGATCTAAAACTTAATTGTACATACAAGTTTATAGTGGCATTGCTCTTAATTGTTGAATATCAGAATGAAAGTTTGATTTTTATTTGCTGGTATGCGATCACTTGTTAGTACTAAACGGAATAAGTGTTACTTGCAACAACAGGTTAAAGCCTCTATATCTTATTGTTTTGGGTAGACTGTGACCTCGTTGAAACTTAATCCTTTCTTAAATTACCAAAACAGTTTAAACCTCACTTCGGATGAGGAATTAGTATTCATGCATCACACTCACAGTTGTTTCCGAAGTTCTACATTATCCTGAGGTTTTCCAAGTTGGTTTAAAATCCTTTGGATTTCTGCAGCTGAAATGAAAGGTTCTCAAATTAATATAAAATTATTTTTTAGCAAATGAAACCCATGAAAGCTAAATAACATTTTACATGAGATAGAATTGATTTGATTTATATTTACACATGCAACATGTAAACCAAACATAGTTCTGAATTTCAGTCAGTGAAGGAGGAACAGATCACACCTTGCTGATACTTGTTTAACAACTTATTTTATGCATGCTTCTCAGTACGTTTCCTCTAAATACAGCATATTTTCTAGTATTGCTTGTTCTAACAAGAACATTTGAAGCATGCATACACAATATTCTACAGATTGAGTAAATATCCTCATTTTAGAGCACAATTAAGTATAAAGCAGAAAACAAATTGGAGTGTATCACTACAAATAATTAAATATAGCTGAAATTAAGCTAGCAAAATGACAAATGAAAGAAATAAATCCACAAGACTAATATATCAAGGAAAATGCTCACTTTTCCAAGATATGTGTTTTCATGATCAGAATTACATGATGAGCAATAAAAACGAATTCTTGCACTCCTGAATGAATTAGCACTGGGGACAGAAGAGTAATATAGCTAGTATACCTGCTGTCTCACATCTCCGGCAACCCAGTTCAATCCTGACCTCCAATGCTTTCAGTATGGATTTTGTGTATTCTCTCTGTGACTGCAGTTCTCCACTCACATTTCAAAGACGAGTGGGTTGGTAGGTTAATTGTCTACTATAATGTTCCACTGGTGTAATGTGTATTGTAAAATTGATAGTAATGTGAATGGATAGATTATGATATGCCAGTTTTCCATATGGTATGCTTGCTTTCACAGGTCAGGGCATTGAGTAGGTATGTTGCAAAACTTACCTTGAGCAGCGCTGCAGTTCTGCCGCTCCCCGTGTGCGCGACTTTGGCGCCTTTCAGAGGGGGGCAGGCTTAAAGTGCCGTTTTTCAACAGACCTGGAAAATCGATGAATGTCGGGCGATTTCGTTGCGGAAGAAAAATCGCTCCGACATTTCATGAAGGTATTTTTAAATTACTCTAAATTATTTATTAACTAGAGTAATTTAAAAATCACCTTCAAAAGCCGTGAGCACCAACAACCGGAAGGATTTTGCATAGGGGAGAAAAAAAGGTAAATGGTTTATTTTTATATTAAAAGTTGGTTTTTCGGGAGGCTTTAATAATATTTTTATGTTGCGAAATGGGGTCCCAAAAAATGTATGAATAAACAATATTTTTCCTTCCGACTTCACCGCTAACCACAACGTTCCAATCCACCGCATTCCACTAAAACCCACTCGCTAGTTGATTTAAATGGCCATTAATTTACAGGAATCAAACACTAAATTCCTTCCATTTGGCCCAGAAATTCATGAATATGAGATTTAAAAATTATGTTATATTGTGGATTATTGTGTGAATGTTATTTGGACACTTAGGCAATTTAAAAAAAGTTTATATTTTCTTAAGAAATGGATAGATGTTTAGATCTACTCATTGAATTTTGTAATTAGCTACAATTAGATAACTAACTAATTATATGCTTTAATTTCAGGTCATCCAAGTAAGATTGTTTCATATTTATTTCAGAATGCTTCAATCTATAATAACTGAAAATTTCATTGAGTTCTCTTAATTTTTAAGAAAGTTATGGGCTTTTAACTTTTCCAGATCACAGCTTTTGAGTTAAGTCAATTGAAAGGCAATGGGGAGCAAGATGCTAATTTCCGAGTATGAAAATGGCCATAACTTTCTTAATACTGAAGATATTAAAGTAAATTAGGTATCAAATTAAACTTCTTTTTATGCTTTATCTGATGGGATAAATTGCAGACTTGATTTTTTAAATCTCAAAATGTTGTAACATTGCTACATTGAGTATAAAAGTCACAAGGTCATGATATAGTTTTGTAGGACTTTGGTTGGGCCACATTTTGATATTGCATGCAGTTCTGATCGCCACAAAAAATGTGGTGGCTTTGTGGGTACAAAGGTGGTTTACCAGAATGATGCCTAGATTAGGGGGCATTGGCTACAGGGAGCAGTTGGTCAGACTTGGATTGTTTTCTCTGGAACACCAGAGGTTGCAGGAGACCTGATAGAAGTACATAAAATGATGAGAGGCATAGATAGAATAGCAAGTCAAAATATTTTTCCCAGATTGAAAAAATCAAATACGAGAAGGCATAGCTTTAAAGGTAAGAGGTGCAAAGTTTAAAGGAGATGTGCGGGGAAAGTTGTTTTTGCAGAGTGTGGCAAGTGCTGGGATGTGATGTGGGAGTGATGGTTGAGGCAGATTTGATAGTGGCATTCAAGAGACTTTTTAATAAGCATATGGATATGCAGGGAATGCAGAAATATGGAAAGTGTGCAGGCAGATAAGAGTTGGTTTTGGCATCATGTTTGGCACAGTCATTATGGGCTGAAGGGCCTGTTCTTGTGCTGTACTGTTCTATGTTATAAAGGAAATTAACAGGGGCATGGGGGCTCTTATTGCTCTGTGGGATGGCATTAACTCAATAAACTGAACGGTTATGTCATTAGGAAATAGGAATGCAACATGTTCAACCACTTCCATTGTCTAACTAATGGTCAAGTTCAGCAAATTTACTCCACTCTGGTAATTTCAATGCTGCGTTTGTTGAAAAGAATTTCATACTGCTGCTGCTTGAACCCAGAAAAAAATGTTTACAAGCATTCCACGCACAATATTAAATGCAACGAATAAGATGACTGCAGAAGGACTGATATCTTTATAAAAACAGTGAATGTTGAATTCACCTTCAGGTTAAGGATGAGGAAGAATGTATGCAATCTATTGAGAAGCTATTACAGAGGTACATGACAGAAATGGAGATAAAGACTCTCCAATCAACTACTGGGTTCTGGAGTGTCTCAATTTGCAGTCCTATAACCAACTTTCTCTGCAATGAACAACAATATTGTTTTCCATTACTTCATAACTAAGTTATGTTGTTTTTGATTACAAGTTGTCAATAGAAAGATACTTCAACTTACAATGCCATCCGATTTTCTGAATGTTGGAAGTTATTACTTGGGAAAGCTGCTCTGCATCTTGAGGTGGATCACCAGTCAAGAACCTAGCGTCATTTCCATCACGAGACATTGCTGACTATGTTTAAATCTAATCTTCACAGAGTTGACTAGCATCAGGAAGTCATGTAATTTTCTTGTGGTGCTTATTTTTGGCCTCTGAAAAACATACTGAAATAAATATAAAAATATGAAAGGATTAGTAAGAGTGGAGAAGAAAAGAACTTGAAACTGTCGGATGGCAAGATAGTTATTCACAAAGAAAAGACAGATCCCCCCAAAATCATATTTACTTAGTTAAATAAATAAGATCAAAGACAGGAAGAGAGTCAAGAGTGTTTTATTGTCATATGTCCCAGATAGAAGAATGAAATTCTTACTTGCTGCAGCACAACAGAATATGTAAACAGAGGACACTGTAAACAATATGAAAACCAGAGAAAAAGTTCTGTGTGTATATACGCACATACCCACAAGTATACACACACATATATGTATTTCTATAATATTAAAAGTCTCATCTTGTATGTATGCATACGTGTGTGTGTCGCCTGTGTCTCCCAACCCGCATCTCCGACGGTTTGCTCTCTAGCAGTGTAGGCCAGGTAGTGTTAAAAGCATGGGAGAAGTTAAAAATACAGGACTCTCACAGTGCCTCTCGGCTTATCCAGGTGAGCATAGGACAATGGAGCAGGTGGATAATGGCATCCTCCACTCCCACCATTGTTTGGTAAGCGAACTGCAGGTGGTCCAGGTAGGGTTTAACCAGGGGTCGCAGGTGAGTGAGCATCAGCCTCTCCATGGACTTCATGATGTGTGAGGTCAGCGCCACCAGTCTAGTCATTGTAGGAACTGGGATGTGCCCTCTTTGGTACAGGAGCCAGGCAGGATGTGGTCCACATTACAGGAACCCTCTCCAAGCTCAGGCTGAAGATATGCTGGAGTACTCCGCACAACTTGCTGGCACACGCCTTGAGTACCCTAGGGTTGACACCATTGGGACCCGTGGCTTTGCCTAGGCAGAGTCTGCTCAGCTCTTTCCTCACCTGGTCAGCCTTGATGGTCAGGTGCGACAAAGAAAGGGCAGAGGAAGTGGACCAGGGGGATTAAGGAGGCGATTCTGTCAGGGAGCAGGGGTGAGAGGGGGCAGAGGCCCCACCATCAAATCTGTTAAAGTCGGTTTCAGATAGCAGATATTTGTTTTATTCTGTCTACTTCTCACATTTCCCTACAATTTAAAACATGCATGTGCATTTAGATTTTTGGTTTTAATGAAGGATCATTGGCCAGAAACATTACTTCTATTTACCTTTCACAGATGTCGTCTGATATTCCGCATTTTCTGTTCTATTTTCATATTTTTCAGCATTTGATTCCAAACGTATGACAAAACGCAACAGAGGTAGTATTTAAATTAAAAAGATGGTTTAAATAAAGAATGCTTGTATTGTAAGGGTATTTGTACAAATTAATTTAAAATATATCTATTTAAATTGCTTTTAAAAGTCTAATTATCAGAGACATTTAAGACAGTTTACAAGCTTTAACAATAAAAGATATACTCTCAAAAGATATCAGCGCCTATTTGTCACGTGAAGTCACCTCAGGGCACATCACTCCAGTATGGAAAGATGGTCTGACCGACCCTCCAGAGTCAGTCCAGGCATTTGGTCTATATTGAGTTAAAACCTAGCACAATCCGACCTATTAATCAACTAATCTCATTAGTTTGTTTTTGAAGAGTAACCAAAATAGATTTTTAACTTTTTGCGAAACAATATTTTGTTCACTACCAGGAAGGCTAATGCGTGCATCTTTAATTGGTCTATCAAACACAGATCTTTAAAACAGTTACATTCATCTGATCAAAAGAACATAAATAAAATGGAGTTTGTTAAATAACATTATTTTTATGGAAAAATCTCTTAGGCATCTATGATCTTCCACTTGGCAATAATGACCATTCAACACAATAATTCACACAACAAAGGATTCGATAGGAACTTAAATTATCAGCTGGGGAAAGGTTGTATTGCAGAACATATAGAAATAAAAAAATCAAGGTTTATGTTAGGTCTGAAGTGGCTTCAGTTGGGGACAACAGCTCATTGTTCAGACACAAGAGTGAAATGTCGGGGATGTCAATTCTTAGATCAACTTAAGTAGGCAGATGCTTTATCTTTTTCCTGAATTTCAAGTATGATTTATTTCCACTCACTTGCATAAAATTGTAGTTGGCCAATGTACCAACGAGGGATCTATAGACTGCCATAGATGAAGCAGAAAATGGACCAAAGTGGGTAGTATGGGATGTAAGATGCTCTTTCCCCATTTTGCTGGGTTTTCAAAGGGTAGTATTCAAAACCTTTCTGAGGGTCTTGGTCACTGGCTTATCAATGCTGTGGTCAGCCCATCACACTTAGCAGAGTGTAATTAAAGCCTCTATCTTGGGGACACTGGTCTGGAGAGAATGTGACACTGGTTTACTTATTTATGTGCGTGGATTTGGCGGGTTTTTCAGAGACAGTGAATAGTGGGACCACATTTGGAATATTGTGACCATTTTAGGGCCTCATATTTGAGGAAAGATGTGCTGGTGTTGGAGAGGGTCCAAAGAAGGTTTACGAGAATTATCCTAGGGATGATTGGGTTAATGTACGAGCAGCAATTGGGTACTGGGTCTGTACTTGCTAGAGTTTGGAAGAATGAAAGGGGGGGGGGGGAGAGATCTCATTAAAACGTCCCAAACCATGGAAGGCCCAGATTTAGTAGTTGTGGAAAGGGTGTTTCCAGCAATGGGAGAGCCTAGAACCAGAGGTTACAGCCTCGGAATAAAATAAAGTAACTTTAGTATGTAGATAAAGAGAAATGTTGTTAGGCAAAGGGTGATTAATCCATTTAATTCATTGCCACAGATGGCTGTAGAGGACAAGACATTGGGTGTTTTTAAATTGATAGGTTCTTGATTAGGAGGGGCATTGAAAGTACTGGGGAGAAGGCAGGAGAATGGGATTGAAAGGAAAATCTCCATCAGCCACGATCAACTGGCGGAGTAGAGTCGATGGGTTGAATGGCCTAATTCTACTCCTATGTTTTATGGTCTTATTTGTCATTTTTATTGGTTCTT
This sequence comes from Raja brachyura, assembly GCA_963514005.1. Next base: position 59,093,776 of record OY740785.1, read on the forward strand.
TACATCAAACACAAACAATGCCAGCTCTAATGATCATACTCGTAATCTGTATTAAAGTTCCTTTCATTAACATTTCCAGTAGCAAGTAAAGTTAGTCATGGATAATTCCCCAAACTTCAAGAGAAATGCAGGAAGAAGCATCAACTACTATAACTCTATATACTATAAAAGTAAGGTGGATAGGTATATGGACGGGAAGGGAATGGAGGGGTATGGTCTGAGTGCTGGTAGATGGGACTAGGGGAAAATAAATGGTCGGCACGGACTGGAAGGGCCGAGAGAGCCTGTTTCCGTGCTGTAATTGTTATATGGTTAACTCGTCTTTCACAATCTTCCTAAAGTCTTCAACTCAATCAGGAAGGAAAATGGTACATCATCCTCAAATTGAGCTATATGCAGAAATCCATATATATCTTATGCTTGTTGCACAATGGCATGCAAGACAAGTTCATAACCAATGGATCCACAACAATGCCAATGTCAGGGAAAACCTAGATCAAGCAAGGCCACTTCATTACTTTGCAACTTTTCTCAGTCATTCTCAGCCTAACATTGCACATCACCTCCAACAGCTTTTCCACAAGACAATGGCAAACTACTCAACAATGGCAACACATTCCAGATCAGGATCTATAATCATGCATCAAACTCTTGCTCGAGTAGGCAGCAATGATTCTTACCCTTCTAAATGCTTCCAAAACAGACAACCTATAGCAAAGCAGCATCAAGGCCGTCTTGCCAAAATCCACGAAAATCCTCTTCAAGGATGTCAACGTCAGCATGCTCTCCCAGTCTACAAACCCCAGAATTGAGGGCCTAATTACACAATAATCCGTTGCAATAGTTTAATTTTTCCTCTCCCCAGACACTATCTAATCTGTTCCAGCAGTCACTTTTGGTTTCAAATTGAATTGCACATTTTTAACACATCCCTTTTTTCTCATTGTCTAATCACTTTCATGAATCGATAAATCAGATGACTCCATAAATAATTGAATGGCATTGTGAACCTTGGCCTCTCGCTGCAAGAGATACGCCCTTTGTCCTATCCACTCACCTGCTCCAACCTCTCCACCTTTTTGAGTTTTCCAATTCTGATGAAGGATCTCCAAAATGAAATGTCAGCATCTTTTCTCTTTCCACAGAAGCTACCTTCTCCTTCTTGCGTATGGCGTTCACAGCCTAAAGTTGTAGGACAACTTGTTCTATTTGATCTTATTTGATTGTGCGTGCCAGGTTGATTGCATTCGTCGAAGCAGGGCGGACCACGTGAAGGTTGCAATCTTCCACCGCAGAAGGCACCTTCAAAGGAAATGATTACCTTTTGCAGAGGAAAGGATTCAAATGCTCTGCAAAACTCCTAAAACAAAAGCTACAACATGCTCACCCATTCCAGGGTGAGAAAACTGCAAAAGGTGGAGAGGTTGGAGCAGGTGAGTGGATAGGACAAAGGGTGTGTCTCTTGGAGTGGGAGGCCAAGGTTTACCGTGTCATTCAATTATTTAGTGCCTAACTGCCAAGAAGAATGTGGTTCAACATTGTCCTCCGTCACTTCAGAACCCATATAAATGGATGTCAAGGGAAATTGAGGCTCTGATCCGGAAAAAGGTGGCACTAGTCAGGTTTAGACTACTGGGATTAAATGTAGTCCTGGGACATTATAGGGGATTGTGGAGCATACTTAAGGAAATCAGAAGTGCAAAAGGCAGATACGTTTAAGGAGAAGTCAAGGAGATTTTATGTCTATTATGGGGGAAAATAACTAGCGATAAGAGGGCCTTCAGAAACCAAATTGATTATCCATGTGTGGAGCTGCAGGAGATGGACAAAATCCTCAATGAATATTTTTCCACTGTTTTACCATGAAAAAAAGATGTGAAGACTAGGGACCTTTGGAAGGCTAATGGGGATAGACAATAGACAATAGACAAGGGATTTCTTCAAAATAGCTAATATTACAGCCAGGAATGTACTGCCATGGCTGAGATATATAAATCATTGTTAGACACGGATGAGATGGTGGAAGAATAGAGGGTGGATAATGTTGTGCCTCTATTTAAAAGGACAGCAAAGAAAAACTTGTGAACTATAGGCCAGCAAGCATAACATCACTGGTGGAAGAGTAACTTGAAAGGATTTGATGATAACTTGATGATATACATGCATTTAAAAAAAACACAAGTTTAGGGATTATCAGCATTGTTTTTTGTGGGAGATCATGCCTCATACATCTGATTAAGTTTTTTCGAAGTACCCAAGGTGGATGATGAGGGCAAGGATTTCAAGGTAGTCTATTTGGACTTCATTAAGGCCTTTGTTAAGGTTCCGCATGGTAGGCTGCTCTTGGAGATCAGATCGCATAGGATGCAGCAAGATATAGCTAATTGGATAGACAAGGAACCGTAGATGCTGATTTACTTTAAAAAAAAAGAAACACAAAGTGCTGGAATTATTCACCGAGTCATGCAGCATCTCTGGAAGATAAGGATACGGCAACCTTTTGGGTAGGGTCTGAAGAAGGGTCCCGACACAAAACGTATTCTATCCATGTCTTCCAGAGATGCTGCTTCACTAAGTTACTCCAGCACTTTGTGTCTAACTGAATACAGAATTGGCTTCATGGTAGGAAGCGGATGGTGGTGGTTGGAGATTGTTTCTTGGACTGGTGCCTCAGGGATTGGTCCTGGGTCCATTGCTGTTTGTCATCTATATCAACTGATTTGAATGAGAATGGACAAGGCATAACGAGCATGTTCGCAGATGACACAAAAGTAGATGGTATCGCCGACAGATAAGATGGTTATCAAGCATTTCAGCGGGATCTTGATCAACTGGGGAAGCAATGGCTAATGGGGTTTAATTCAGATAAGTGCAAGGTGTTTTACTTTGGAAGGCAAACCAAGTCAGAAGTTTCACAGTGAACCGTAGGACGCTGGGAAGTATTTCAGAACTGAGCTATTCAGTTCCCTGAAAACGACGTTATATAGTTCTCTGAAAATGACGTTGTAGGTGAAGGTGGCTTTTGGCCCACTGGCCTTCATCAGTCAGGGAAGTGAGTATAGAAGTTTGGCTTGAGATACACCAGCTTTTCGTGTCTAACTCAACGGAACAGGCAGCATCTCTGGAGGGAAGGAATGGATGCATTTCGGGTTGAAACCCAAAACGTCACCCATTCCTTCTCTCCAGAGATGATGCCTGTCCCACTGATTTACTCCACCTTTTCGTCTCTATCTTTGGTTTAAACCAGCATCTGCAGTTCCTTCCTACATATAAAAGTTTGGATGTTATTTTACAGTTGTACAAGACGTTGTTGAGACTGCACTTGGAGTTTATGTTCAGTTTTGGTCACATTCCTGCTGGAAAGATGCCATTAAGCTGGAAAGAGCGAGAAGAGATTTATAACACTGTTGCGAAGACTTGAGGGCCTGAGCTAGAGGAGTGGTTAGGCAGGTTAAGACTTTATTTCTTGAAGCATAGAAGGCTGAGGGGTGATTTTGTAGAGAAGTATAAATTATGAGGGGAATAGATATGGTACATAATCGTTTTCTCAAGGCAGGGGAATCAGGAACCAGGGATATTTAGCCAGTTTGGTATTCCGACTGCGCATGCATAGGTCATAGGTCGCTTGGGCTAAACACTTGTGGCGGCCAAAGATTATAGAGAAGCCTCCACTATAATCTGTGGTTGCGGCAGTGCCGCTGCATGGGTGCAGACCTGCGTCTCGTCCCTATCCAGTCGCCGCTGGGCCGTCCCCTTCCCCTCGCCCTCCCGAGTGTCCCATCCGAGGGCGGCCGGGGACGTCCGGGGCGGGAGCCGGAATGGAGCAGGGGGGCGCCGGCTCCAGCTCGGCTCTACCTGTCCCAGCGGTGCGCTGGCCCGTCGCAGCGGCGGCCGAGGCCCGTAGGTGGCGCGGAAAAGAAGCACCAACTCCAGCTCAACCCCGCTCATCCCGCCGGCGGGACGGGCAGAGTCGAGCTAGGGCCGCGCCTCCCGTTCGTGCTGCCTACGGGCCTGGGCCAACACTCCCGTCCGCTGACCTCTGGATAGAAGACCCTCATTCAGACTTCCTACACGTCAGACTTTTGTGCCGTGGTTGGGATGGTTGGGAGCGGAGATTTCTACGGGCGCAAAGAACAAATGACCTAAAGTTTGCATTGAGTGAACTGAGTGTTCTTAACGTCCACGCCGTACATCGGCGTTTTGTGAGAGTGGTTGGATCCCAGCTTCAGCTCAACCAACATCGGTCACATTATCCGGATATGCAATGGGGGATCAGCAGCTGATGCGAGGCATTGGCAATGATCTGGAATCCTAGTCGGCCGCCGCTGAGCAGCGGGGTCGAGGAGGCAGCACTTGACCCGGGGAGTAGAAGTGTCAGTTCTTCCAATGGCGTGCGGAGAAGCACCAGCCACCGCGGGCCGCTCACCTGCCGGGCGCTGACTCCTCAACCCCGGATCCAACCACTTTCACAAAACGCTGGTGTACGACGAGGACAGTAAGAACACTCAGTTCACTCAATGCAAACTTTAGGTCATTTGTTCCTTGCGCCCGCGGAAATCTCCATCACGGTCGAGATGAGGGAGTTCTGAAGTTGCATTCTCTCGATTGAGGACATTTTCTCGACTCTCCTAGAAGTAACAAGACATGGATTTACCAGTGGTTGTCTAACTGAAACTTCTCCCCCCCACCTCTCACCATCTCTTCCTGTCTCCCACTTGCATCTACCTCCTCTGTCTCGCTGTTACACCCCGCTCTCCCCGCTACCAGGCACCCCATTTGCTTTTTTAATTCTCCAATTACCTTTCACACATCCCAGGATTCCTTGCGTTTTTTGCAATACCAAACTGGCTTATAGACTTAAGGTGTGAGGGGAAGATTTAATAAGAACCCGAGGGGCACCATTTTCACACAGGTGGATGCATAGAACGAGTTGATAATGGATTAAAACAGCAGTGAAATAAAAAGATAATTGGAATTTGTATACAATAAACTGATCAACTATTTTTTCTAAATTGCAAAATAAATTCAAATGGAATACACAGAAGGGTCTTAAACCGAAACATCACCCATTCCTCTCCAGAGATGCTGCCTGTCCCACTGAGTTACTCCAGCATTTTGTGTTTACACATGAACCAAGGTTGTTTTGCAGGCAATGACTTGCAATCACATATCAATTTGTGATTATGTGACCACAAATTTGACCCATTCATAAATTGGTGGTAAAAATCCCCTTAAATGACATTAGCAAACAAAAAAGCACAAGCCAAAAGTAGCTTGAGCTTAAAGGCCAGTATTCTAAATATTGACATAATTATTTTTATTTTCTGCAGTGTCTATCATGTATACATGTAATCAATTGATCAGAATAGTATTGACAGACATCTTTAAATTATGGCATTTTGAAAGGAAAAAAAAGTGAACCATATAACCATATAACAATTACAGCACGGAAACAGGCCTTCTCGGCCCTTTCAGTCCATGCTGACATTTGAACACAATAGATTTATTTTAAAAACCAGGAAGAGGAAACTAAAAACAACATGGTGCTGCAAGTATGCACCATTCTGTTAAGTTAGATTTAGGTGGAGCTTCCACTGACAGGTAATAAACAGATGACATACAGCTGTCATAGAGTCATACAGCGCGGAAACGGGCCCTTCGGCCCAATTTGCCGACAACGACCAACATGACTTATCGACACTAGTCCCACCTGTCTGCGTTTTGTCCACAACCTTGTAAACCTATTCTATTCACGTACCTGTCTAAATGTTTCTTAAACATTGCGATAGTACCTCACTCGACGACCTCCTCCAACAGCTCGTTCCATATACCCACCGCCCTTTACGTAAAAACATTGACCCTCAGATCCCTATTAAATCTGGGCAAGAGACTGTGTGTTTACCCAATCTATTCCTCTCATGATTTTGTAACATCTCATAACATGGTGTCCAAAACTGAACAAAACATTCCAAATATGGTTCACCTTATATAACATCTTATATAACTGCAACATGTCCTCCCAACTTCTATACTCAATACACTGATGTAGTCAGTGATGAAGTCCAATGTGCCAAATTGAGTCCAATTTTGACCACCCAATCTACCTGTGGTGCCACTTTCAACAAATTATGTACCTGTACTCCTAGTTCCCTCTGCTCTACAACACTCCCCAGAGCCCTACAATTCACCAAGTAGGTCCTGCCCATATTAGACTTCTCAAAATGCAACACCTCACATATCTCTGTAATAAATTCCATCCAACATTCCTCGGCACACCTGCCTGACCAATGAAGATACATGCAATTTTGACAACCATTTTCACTACCTACAATACAACCTACTTTTAGGCCAATTTTCTTTTTATAGACCCTATGAACTAAATGAACAAAGTAAAGAGAATAGGAAAAAGCATCTAACAGCTCTAATAGAAAGGGTCAATATTATATTTGCAAATTGAGACTCCACTAATGTTTATCACACCACCTGCAAAATCCAAAAATCAATCAGGCTCAATTTTTCAATAGTGTAGCTGCATGAAAAAACAAATAAAACATTAACTAAAATCTGTGAACACTAGAAGACTTGTTTTGTTTTAGCGCCTTCCTTCTTTCAATGTTGCAAGGTGTCTCCTTCAAGTAATGCAGTATTTGGGAACAGGTTTCAAAAAGAGTTAGATACAAATGCTGGAGTAACTCAGCAGGTCAGACAGCATATCTGGAGAATGCAAATAGGTGAAATTTCAGGTTGGGACCCGATTATTGGTCTGAAGACGGATCCTGATCAAAACGTCACCTATCCATGCTTTCCACAGATGTTGTCTGACCTGCTGAGCTACTCCAGCATCTGCAGTTCCTTGGTGTTTAAAAATTAGGAAGCTCTTATTTATTATTAAATAGACAGCTGTTAGTAAAACATAAACAGCAGCTACAAAAATGGGAATAAAGGAGTTTCTGGAATGAGAATATACCAAAAGTAGATGCGGTTCAAACAAAAATAAAATGAGCTGCATAATCAACTGAAAACTCAAGGTTCAGCACAATTTTATTTTCCATTTAAATGTTTTGCCAATTTAATCCCAGCATCTGGGGAAAATATTTTCATATTTAACATTTCTAAGCCCCCTTTTCCGGCATCAACTCATATTTATAGATCTTCATTACATGAAGAATACAAGGTGGAGATTGTCAACAGTCAAGTTCCTTCAAGTGGGTATCTCTGAAGTTCTGTCCTGAGCTCAACATGGCAAACTTCCACAAGACAGAGAGCATATTGACCGGTTGCATCACGGCCTGGTTTGGCAACTCAAAACGCTTAAGAATGAAGGAAACCAAAAAGACTGCCTGATCCAACACTGGTACTGACCTCCCCACAATCAAAGAGATTCATAGTAGTGCTGCCTCAAAAAGACAGCCAATATCAAAGGCCCACACCACCTTGGCAACACTCATTTCCCTACTCTCCATTGGGAAGAAGGTACATGTGCCTGAAAACCATGAACCTTCTTCAATAACAGCTTCTTCAAAGCAACCATCAGGCTCTTGAATACTTCACACTAACCACAACCTCATTCCTATGCCCAGTGTTTTTGGTTGGACTAGACTTGGGTTTTCCACCATTATGCTTACCTGGTATTGTTACTGTTATTAATTTATTACATTATTGATAACAAATATATCATTTGTGTCCTATTGTGTTACTAGGCCTGTTAAACTGCAGCAAGTAAAAATTTAATTGTTCCATTGCCAGTACATTTAACAAATAAACACTCTTGACTCTTGATTTGTAAAACAGTCGTGTCAGATTAATGGAAATTGCTTCAAATTAGTTTGTCTCATAGTACTTATTATCCAAAGGTTGCAAGATTGTGTCAGTATTATGAATCATCTAATGAAACTCTCTCCTGGTGGTCACTCGCTTAACATTTGCCTGCAAAAGAAAATGTTCTGGTCATGTCCTATTTTCTAGCCTTTCAACAACTTTGTGCCAAACTCATGACCAATAGCCCGTAGTAAGACTGTACTAAGATCCAGTTGACACAGGTAAATTGAAGTAAAACTATGGATGCTGACTTTACAATGTAAAAATGGGCTAGCTTAACTGAAATGCCATCATAGTCAGGTTTTTAAAGAAAATATATCTGGATAGGAACAAGTATTTATGGTGTTGCATGATGATCAGTGTTCTTGCACATCTTCCAAAATGTGTACCATTGCAAAAACATAATTACTATAAAACATACCAAATTATAGGTAAATTGTAGTCATCTGTAGCATTTAATTTCTTCAATCCTAACTTTCTTGGAGAAAGGGGAGAACAAGACCTGGAAAATGTATACTGCCTCTTCCTCAAACTACCAACATAATGGCTGGAAATCTCTGGAAATATCCACAGCCTTATAAGATTTCACAGAGAATGACTTAAACAAATTATATTTATGTGTCCAAATAATCTATCAGTTTAAGAATCTCAAATTTAATTAAAATGTTAGAATTTTCTTTTCCAAGCGTATCTGTAATCAAGCTGATAAAACTAAAGTTTTTCACTATATCTCGGTACACATGACAATAATCTTCTTCTTGCGTATGGCGTGCACAGCCTAAAGTTGGAGGACAACTTGTTCTATTTGATCTTATTTGATTGTGCACGCCAGGTTGATTGCATTTGTTGAAACAGGGCGGACCACGTGAAGGTTGCAATTTTCCACCCCTATGACAACAATAAACTAAAATAAACAATTCATGATTAACAATCTCCCAGAAATACTAGGGGACCAAGGATCTAGTGGGAGGAAGGAACTGAAGGGAATCCACATTGGTCAGAAAATGGTGTTTGGTAAACTGTTGGGGCTGAAGGCAGATAAATCCCCAGGGCTCGATGGTCTGCATCCCAGAGCACTCAAGGAGGTGGCACTAAATATCGTGATCATTTTCAAATGTTCTCTCAACTCTGGATCAGTTCATGTGGACTGGAGGGTAGCCAATGTAACCCCACTTTTTAAGAAAGCAGGGAGAGAGAAAGCAGAGAATTTTAGCCTTACATCGGAAGTGGTGAAGATGCTTGAGTCGATTGTTAAAGATGTTATAGCAGCGCATTTGGAAAGCAGTGACAGGATCAGTCAAAGTCAACATGGATTTATGAAGGGGAAATCATGCTTGACTAATCTTCTGGAATTGTTTTCACAATGTAAAAGTAGAATGGACAAGGGAGAGCCAGTGGATGTGGTGTATCTGAACTTTCAAAATCCAGAGAGTTGTGAATCTGTGGAATTCTCTGCCACAGAAGGCAGTGGAGGCCAATTCACTGGATGTTTTCAAGAGAGAGTTAGATTTAGCTCTTGGGGCTAAAAGAATCAAAGGATATGGGGAAAAAGCAGGAACTGGGGTACTGATTTCAGATCATATTGAATGGCGCTGCTGGCTTGAAGCGCCGAACGACCTAAGCCTGCACCCATTTTTTTTATGTTTCTATATTTGTTAAGTGAGGTTGGATGAGAATTAAATACCGCTTGAAGTCTGGGGACCGGAATCCCTGCTCAATACCAAGCTTTTTGACATCCTTCGGTTAAGCAGGTGTGCTCTTTGATCTTATCAAGCAAACAAAACCTCTGAAACAATAGTTCACCCTCAGTAATATAACAGATTGTTGTCCCAGATTGTTAGACCACAGTGACTCTAGGAGCAAAATTAGGCCATTTGGCCCATCACATCTACTCCACCATTCAATTATAGCTAATTACCTTTCCCTTTCATATCAATTCTCCTGTTTTCTCCGCATAACCCGACATCCTTACTAATCAAGAATCTGTCAATCTCCGCCTTAAAAATATCCATGACTTGGTCTCCACAATCGATTCTGGCCAAGGTTACAGCAATAGGCATTGACTGGGCACTGAAATGTTAGTACCCAAGAGTGTGGGCAAGTTGACGAATGGCATCTAATGGGGGGAAAAGAGAAGCAAAAACTGACGCTCTTCCCGTTCTCCCTGGAGAGGTTGTTAAAGAAGGAACTGCAGATGCTGGAGAATCGAGGGTTACACAAAAAGCTGGAGAAACTCAGCGGGTGCAGCAGCATCTAAGGAGCGAAGGAGGGTCTGAAGAAGGGTCTCGACCCGAAGCGTCGCCTATCTCCTTCGCTCCTTAGATGCTGCTGCACCCGCTGAGTTTCTCCAGCTTTTTGTGTAACCCTCCCTGGAGAGGTTGTTGTATCAGACAACAACACATTCAACGCCAGGGCTGGGGAAAAGGATAGTGAGAAGGACGGAAGGCAGAGGAGAGGGCGGGGTGGAGGGACAGTGGGATGTGTAACAACCGCGACAGCTGAGGTGGGGCACAGGCCGTAGCCGGAAACATTGGGGACGACGACAGGTTGCCGAGGCCGAGCAAGCCGTCGCTGACAGGGCAGGGCGGGGCTGGGCTGGGGCGGGTCGGGAGCCAAGCGGTCTGTTGTGGCTGTGGCTGCTGCTGCTGCTGCTTACCCCGGGCGGGCGGACAGGCGACACTGAGCGAGCGGCGGCGGCGGCGACCAGATCCCCGGGCGGGCCGGCGGGCGGACGGACGGACGGACGTCAGTAACCAGATCCCCGGGCGGCCTCAGCTGCTCACGCAGCGCCCTCTGACCTCCATTCCACGCCCCGCCCCGCCGCGCCCCGCCCCCTGCCACCAGTGCGCCGGCGCGCTCGGCAGAGCAGACCAGACCAGGGCGGGCGGGGCGGGGCACAGGCCGGGTGAGGCACAGGCCGGGTGAGGCAGAGTGAGTGTTGAAAGTCAGAGTGGTTAAATGTCAACATATGGAGGGAGGAACTGCAGATGCTGGTTTAAACCGAAGATAGACACAACATGCCGGAGTAATTCAGCGGGACGGGCAGCATCTGTGGGGAGAAGGAATGGGTGATGTTTCGGGTCTGAAGAAGGGTCTCCGTCACCCATTCCTTCTCTCCTGTCCCACCTCGTCCCAAGCCAACAATCGACCATTGGATTGTGGCATCCACCTTTTCTGAGTCATCGATGCTGGCTCTGCTTTGTTCTGTACCTTCTCTACCTCTGAAATCCCTCTCCCTGTCTCAGTCTTATGTCAGTGTGGTTGAAAGTTAGTGTGGTGTCAGTGCTTTTTGTTTTTATTTAAAGTACAGAACCGAAAGTACAACTACAGATATGGAATGCAAACGGTATTCAATAAAAAAAAAGTGCCTGCCGTCAAGCACTTGGGAAGTTTGTTCTGTATCAATAAACCTACATGGGATGGAGATAAATGAAAGTACCACATTTTGCAGATCTTTGATATATCGATAAATTCATGATTTTCGTACTCGGAACAAAGCTGCAAGTTTATTATAAGAATATAAACATAAATATGCTACAAAGGAAAATATACATCAACACAGCAAAGGTCATGGGAAGAACATTAATCAACATGATAAATTATTTCATTTCATTCATTGTATATGATATAATATATAAGAAAATGATAACTCATTAAGAATTCATTAATTGTGTCTAGTGGGCAAGATAATGTTCCATTAGTTAAATTAAACAAACACAATTTGTTGTAATATAATTGTAAGTATATAAGCCATCACACGTTGTTTCTGATACATTGAAAATAAATACAATAAATGTGCATCTTGGCCCAATGCTCAGAATGAGTACTTTGTATCTTGTGGATTCCAGCACCTGCAGTCTCTTGTGTTATAACTCTGCATATTTTACTTGTTTAGTTGCCCCTTGTGATTGTACAGTTTGGACACCGTCGCCATACTTGCATCAAGAAAATTGATAAACTGTATCTACATTTGCATGGAGTGGCCTTGCCGGCAAAATACCAAGAAGTTGAATAAAGTGAATGTCTTAGCGTGCTATAAGAAAATAAATACTTTTGTAAATCGTTCTGCACTATGTATAAATAGGCCTTTTTCCTGGCTGGTAATACTGTAAGAGTAATGAATGAGGAGTCTTGGGAAAAGGTGCTGGAGCTATGTAAATGTTTTGGATGCAGGGGGCCAAAGCTCACGTTGAAAAAATTACTGATAATTCAGATACATTGGAAAATAAGCTGTGAAAGAGACGTAAGGATGCTACAAAAGGAAATACAGTAAAATTCCAATAACATGATATCCGACTATTCAAAAAGCCAGAGGCCCCTGATCTTTACCTTTCAACCCACTAGCCACATCTTCCCATCTCCACCACTTTCCACTTACCGCAGAGACCGTCCCCTCCGCAGGTCCCTGGTTAGCACAGCCCTCCCCATGTACTTTCCCCTGCAACTGGAGGAGATGCAACACCTGTCCCTATACCTCCTCCCTCGACTCCATCCAGGGACCCCGACAGTCCTTTCAGGTGAGGCAGAGGTTCACTCGCATCTCTTCAAACCTCATGGACACATATATCGGCAAGACCAAGTGCATACTGAGCGAATGTTTCGCTGAGCACCTACAGTCAGTCCGCCTTGTCCTCCGTGATCTTCCAGTTGCCAAAAATTTTAAATCCCCTTCCCACTCCCATACCTACTTACTGGCCTGGGCCTCCTCCACTGTCAGAGCGAGGCCACACGCAAATTGGTGGAGCAGCACCTCATTTTGCTTGGGCAGCTTACAACCCATCGGCATAAATATTGATTTCTCTATCTTCAAGTAACCCTTGCATTCCCTCTCTCTGTCTGCCCTCCCACACCCTACTCCTCTTGCTAATTTTACCGTTTGTATTCCATCATTATCACCTCGTCCCAAGCCAACAATGGACCATTGTGGCATCCACCTTTTCTGAGTCATCGATGCTGGCTCTGCTTTGTTCTGTACCTTCTCTACCTCTGAAATCCCTCTCCCTGTCTCAGTCTTATGAAGGATCTCAACCCGAAATGTCACCTATTCCTTTTCTCCAGAGATGCTGCCTGACCCACTGAGTCACGCCAGCATTTTGTGTCTATCTTCAGTGTAAATCAACATCTGCATTTCCTTCTTATAGAAAAATCCCAATAGTTTGGCATTTGGATCAGAAGTGATGTTTCCATATTCCTTTGTCATAGAATCATAAAGCTATACAGCACAAAAACAGGTCCTTCGGCCCAACTGATCAATGTCAATTTTGTTTCCAAAGCGTGCTAATCCCACTTGCTTACACCTGGCACATATCCCTTCAAACCTATTTTAAACATGTATGTGTACAAGTGTGTCTTAAACGTTGCAATTGTACTCGTCTCCACAACTTTTGTTGACAGCTTATTCCTGATGCACACCGCTTTCTGTGAGGAAAACGTTGCACTTCAGGACCTTTTTAAATCTTTCCCTTCTCACCTTAAACTTATGTCCATTAGTTTTAGATTCTAGTAACCTTGGGAAATGACTGTGACAATTCAACTTATGTGTGCCTTTGTGATATTATAATCCTCTATAAGGTCGCCCCTCAGCCTCCTACGGTCTAGCTCTAGGTGAAAAAGTACAAGACTACCCAAACTCCCCTATTAGCTTAAACCCTCCAGACCCAGAACATCCTTGTAAACCTTCTTTGCACCCTTTCCAGTTTAATAACGTCCTTTGAAACTCACCATGGCCCTGTTTCCCACTCTCGCCTAGGTTCAGTTGGGCCCTAGTTCCTACATCTCTCTGAATGTCACTGACCCCAGTTCCTGCACTACACTAAAACTCATTGGGACCCAGTTCCCATGCTCCTCTGAAACTCACCAGTCAATTATTTTTTCTCCTAATAGATTGCAAATCTTTGGAACTGTGTTCCTTAAATGGCAGTGGAAGGTTTAGGTTTATTAATGTCAGTATACCAAGGTGCAGTGAAAAACATTGTTTTGCATGCTACCAATCAGATCAGAAGTGAAGAGTTTCAACATTTCTAAGGCAATGGTAGATAGATCCTTGACAAGCAAGAGCTTGAAAGTTACATGGGAGAGGCAGGAACGTGAAGCCAGGGTTACAGTCAGGTAAACAAAGAATCTCGACCCGCAACGTTGCCCATCTCCTTCGCTCCTTAGATGCTGCTGCACCCGCTGAGTTTCTCCAGCCTTTTGTGTACCCTCGATTCTCCAGCATCTGCAGTTCCTTCTTTAAAACAATAACTTCATATGGCAGTGCAATCTCAAGGTGCCATTTGGCCTACTTCTGTTCTGAATTTATAAGTTGGCAGATATATTCATATATATGTGGTCTTAGAATTTGTACTTTCTTGGAATTTGTATACTCTCATCTGAAATCCCATTATAACTATTGAATTTCAGACTGTTACTTGGCAACATATAATATCTTAAAATTGTTTTAACGAGCCGGTAGAGATACCAGACGGATCAATTTGTGATGGTGACGGGGATAGTCAGAACTGAAGTTCTATATCCTCAGGTCAGTGAGGAGGGGAAAGAGTGACAATTGGCATTGCTTCAGAGGGAAAACTACAAATACAGTTGATAAAAGCCGGCACATACGCAAAATCTGTCAGCCATAAAGTCACTGCAGCCATGGAAAGGTGACCCAGTCACCTACCAGCAAAGGTCAGCAGGTCACTGAGACGCAGGCTGGTTGTAATTATGGATTGATAGTGGAAGACTTCAGATATTCAGTGCTATTATTCAAACTAATTATTTTGGCTTGGTTTAGACAATTTGGGTTTATAAATGGGTTTGATATGTCCAAGTTAACATTGGCAATTTTGTTCTTTAGTTCTGAAAGAAAGGCCTGGTGCTATTTGGGAAGCTGTGGTTTAAAGTAAACATAAATTCAATCAAAAACCGAAGTGCAGATTCCAAAAATAAACTAGAATGAGGTTGGTTTATTTTATGCATGCACTAGGTTTGTAATGCTTTTTTTGTTGTGAAACATATTCCAGTCTTTAGTTTGTGATATATCCTTGCAAAGTATTTCAGCGTTGTAGATTGTGTAACTAATGCTGTTGATTCAGCTCAACATGTGATATACTTATGATTTTGTAACTCTTTGTTATGTGGCTGAGTCAATACTGAGAAACAATTAAAAAAAATGAAAACCTTACGCTGACTCCATTTTGAGGAATAAGATGAATGAGGATGGGGAGAGGGATAAGAAAAGAACTGTAATGCCGAAAATTGCATTTCCAGCATTTTCTCATTCCAGAATCCACATTTATTGAGGTTAGTGTATTGTCATGTGTACCAAGGCAAAAATGTGAATAATGTTTAGCGCAAAATAAAATCCAATCAAAAATAGTCCGAGGGTCTCCAATAAGGTAGATAGTAGCTCAGTACTGCTCTCCAATTGATGGTAGGATGGTTCAGTTGCCTGATAACAGCTTTTATTTGCTTCTAGATATTTTAAATTAAGCATCAAAACTCCATTCACTTCCTTGAATTATTTTAATAGGTTGATCCAAAGGAAATTATTAATAGATGCAACATACAGTGCCCTCCATAATGTTTGGGACAAAGACCCATCATTTATTTATTTGCCACTGTACTCCACAATTTGAGATTTGTAATAGAAAAAATCACATGTGGTTAAAATGCACATTGTCAGATTTTAATAAAGGCCATTTTTATACATTTTGGTTTCACCATGTAGAAATCACAGCAGTGATTATGCATAGACCCCCGATTTCAGGGCACCATAATGTTTGGGACACAGCAATGTCATGCAAATGAAAGTAGTCATAGTTTGTATTTTGTTGCATATCCTTTGCATGCAATGACTGCATGAAGTCTGTGAATCATGGACATCACTAGTTGCTGGGTGTCTTCTCTGGTGATGCTATGCCAGGCCTGTATTGCAGCCATCTTTGGCATGCTTGTTTTGGGGGCTAGTACTCTTCAGTTTTCTCTTCAGCATATAAAAGGCATGCTCAATTGGGTTCAGATCAGGTGATTGACGGCCACTCAAGAACTGACCATTTTTTAGCTTTGAAAAACTCCTTTGTTGCTTTAGCAGCATGTTTGGGATCATTTTCTTGCTGTAGAATGAACCGCCGGCCAATGAGTTTTGAGGCATTTGTTTGAACCTGAGCAGATAGGATGAGTCTATTCCCTTCAGAATCTATATGTAACTAAAACTCTTGCACTCTTCCGGTTTGCGGGGTTTTTCTATTTGAATAAAAACAGTACGCGATAGCCAGGTTACTCACCGTTCTCCTGTGCTGCAAGTGCAACAATTTTCGTTCCGATCGGTGGTATATTGTAAAAGTTATCGAGGCAATATTCCGCCACTCACCCGTTCCCCCAATGCAATATTGCACCATTCACACATAGTCCCCCAAAACGCGTGTCAGCAGATTCCTTCAGTCAGCGCCACGCAGATTGGTCTCTTCTCCTGTCAGTCAATGCCACAGCTGGGATGGCGATGCCCCTTCTTGCCCCACCAATGGTGGCCTGTGCCGCCTCACTCACACAATCTCCTCTCTCTCCTCCTCACAGTAACTTGTCTATTGTCTCCCCCACCACCGGCGGCGGCCGTGGGTGGGGGGGAGGGGGTGAGGGGTTCAGTGGAGGCCCAGTGGAGGCCTGGGGGTTGGTCCAGTGGAGGTCCTGGTCCTGTTTCTTTCTCCCGTCTCTCTCTCTCCCTCATCACTCACACCTCTTCTCCGCCCGCCCTCTGCGGCAGTGGCGGTCCCATCTACCCCTCCCCCCGGATCCGACTGCTCCGCCGCTGCCGTTGTGGTAACTCACCCTCTCGGCCTTCTCGGAGGAGATCTTCTCCACCAGCTCATCGTAACTCGTGTCCACCATGACGAACACCGACTCCATTCCCCACCCCCATATCACGCGGCTTGGCGGCGGCAGTGAGGTGGGCAGGACGGGCCGAGCCGAGCAGTAGCAGCAGGCGGTCGGACAGGACGGGGAAAGGCCGAGCGGCGGCTAAGCCAGAGTGGGCAGAGGGAGGTAGAGGGTGCAGGGTGGCTGAGCAGTTAGAGGGAGAGGAGGGCAGTGGGGAGGTCAGGAGGGATAGTTGGAGGGATGGGGAAGGTGAAGAGTGGGGGATAGAGGGATAGGAAGGGGGTAGGGAGGGGAGATGAGTTATGGAGGAAGGAGGGAGGGTAGGGGAGAGGTGAGGGAGGGGGAGGGAGTGCTGGGGATGATGGGAAATGAGCTATGCCTGCACAGTTGGGGGGCTATGCGTGATTGGTGCAATATTGCATTGGGGGAACGGGTGAGTGGCGGAATATTGCATTGGGGAACGGGTTGTGTTGGGGGCCAGACCTCCCGTGTGACAGGGACCCAACAGGTCCCACTTAGTCTAGTTCATTATGCTGCTACCATCAGTGCTGAGACCCCAGCTATTTACAATATATATTAATGATTTGGACGAGGGAATAGTAAGATTGAACGAGAACTTACCAGTTCGAATGTTGATCTTTATTTCATGAGGAGTTGCGGTGAGGGATTTCGTGAAGAGACCGCCGGCACGCATGCGCGCCATTCTTCAAAGTAGCGGTGTGGAATCACAGAAACCCAACAACAGAAATGACTTGGCATAGTAAGATTGAAGAGACTCTAATTACCAGCTGATTATGATCAAGGGTTGGGAGCGGAGGGCACGAAATCCCTCACCGCAACTCCTCATGAAATAAAGATCAACCTTCGAACTGGTTCAATCTTACTATTTCATTTCGGAGTCACGTGAGTGACTTCGTGAAGACTTCAAAGCTTCTGTGATTACACGCCCTGGACCACGTCCATGCTGACACACCACTAGCAAGAATTGGATGGGAGTAAACAAGTTGCTGAAAACAGGTTATACTGAAAGACAAAAGAATATTTATTAACAACAAAGCAAAACCCCTTATTCGGGGACATCCCCACGTTCTTGCCCTGCGTTCAGCACGGCCTCCGCGAACTGTAGGGGAGCAGCAACAGGCTTATTGTAGAATCGCTGAAACACAGCTTCATTCGCCCATCCTGCTGTGGCGAGAATATGGTCCATGAGCACCTCCATGACCCTCGCCGCCGACGTCGATGCAGCCCTGGTGGAATGAGACTTGAACACATTAGTGTCAATACCTGACTTACCCAAGACGATCCACCTGGATATCGTCTGGACTGTCACTCGATGGTGAGGTCTCTTGTGAGTGACAAGCAGGTATTTCTCCATTCCTCTGATGCGTTCCGTCACCTCGACATAGTGATGGATATGGGCGGCTAAACATAGCCTAGCATCTGCGGGGTATGCCGGGAACTTCAGCTGCAGCCCTGTGCACCCAGGTCTATGCTGCTTTAGTAGCTCATCAATAAAGAAGACTACTTCTCCAGGGGTAGAGATCATCCTGTCGACGCGGAGTTTATGTAGCGTCTGTACCCTCTGTGCTGAAGTCAGCGCTAGTAACATCACCAATTTCATGGTGAGTTTGTCCAGCTGTAGCCCTTGCATGGGTGACCACGTCCTGAGCAGGGTTTGTACATCCCTGACATCCCAGGTGATGTTATAGCGTGGTGTAGACGGATTCATATTAAATATACCCCGCATGAGTCTGGACACTAGCCTGTTGGATCCTACCTCAATCTTGAGGTAGAATGACAGCGCGCTTCTGGCGCTGTTGATGGCACTGTAGCTTAAGTGTTCATCATGGTGCAACCCCGCGAGGAATTCCAGGACGTCAGCTATGGATGCATCGTCATAGGTGATGCGAGAGCGGCTACAGTAGGCTTCCCATTTCCTGATGTGGGAAAGGTATCTTCGCCTGGTCGACTCTCGGCACGACGCTCCAATGGTATCCATGGTTCGAGTTGAGAGGCCATACTGCAGCAATGGCCTGGTTAGAACCTGCAAGCCAATAAATTTAAGTAGCGATGGCAGGGATGTGGCTCCCCTGACACAGGGTGAGTAACCAATTGTGGGCAACCCTCTAAGAGGACCCAAGGCTGACTGATCATGTCAAAGACCACCGGATACCATGGCTGCGTGGGCCAGTCGGGTATAATAAGAATGCCTTTGGCAGCATCCATCTGGATCTTGCGCAATACCCCACTGATGAGGCAAAACGGGGGGAATGCATAGAAAAACCACTTCCCCCAGTCGAGCGAGAATGCATCCATCGCCATTGCCCCAGGATCTGGTCCCCATGAAACGTATGTTGGTACATGATGGTTCAACTGCGACGCAAAGAGGTCGATAGCCGGTTGACCAAATTTGGCTGTAATTTTGGAAATAATTTGAGGATGCAACATCCATTCGATATTGTCATTAAACTTGCGTGACCTGGTGTCCGCCACAGTATTGAGCTCACCTGGTAAATAGGTAGCTGAAATCCAAAGATTCCTGTCAATGCACCAGAGCCAAATTGTATTAGCCAATTTATCACATGAAATCGACCTGGTACCGCCCATATGGTTTAAATATGCCACCGCCGTGGTATTGTCTATTTGGACACGGACATGAGCATCAATAAGATGGGAACAATAAGCACGAAGTCCGTGAAATGCTGCAAGCAGCTCCAAATAGTTTATCCCGTGTGACAACAAAATAGTAGATTCAAGGGTGTCCCATCTGCCCCCGCAACTAGAACAGTTATCCGTAGCTCCCCAGCCATAGGAGCTTGCATCGGTTTGCAAGTATACCATCGGATTGGGCACAATAATGGGTTTGAATGAGCTACTGATATGGAGCACCCACCATTGTAACTCAATTTGAGCTTTAGAAGGCAGCCGCATTGGTCTGTCAAAATGACCAGCGTTCCGCTTTAACGCGGAGATCTTGGCTCTTTGCAAATTTTGATAATGCAAAGGCTCGTATTGGGCTGCTGGAAACAATGCTACGATTTTGCCAATCACCTTAGCTGTTTGTCGAATTGATGGTGTACTGGCGCAGGCTAAATCCTGACACGCTTTGGTGACATCCCCAACCTTATTAGTCGGTATGGTGGCCCTCATGCAATTGGAATCCACCGTAAACCCCAGATAATCCATGACCCGGGAAGGGCAGAACTTTGACTTGTCTGGATGGACAATAAACCCCAGCCGCTGAAAAATTGCAACAGTGGCTGAAACTCCCCGCTCAGCCGCCTCCAGGGTATTGCCAACAATCAGGATATCATCCAAATAGGCCATTACGACATGCTGCTGCATGCGTAACTGGGCCATGATAGGTTTTAGTAATTTAGTAAATAGTCTAGGGGCTGTAGTAAGCCCTTTTGGCAAAGCCCTGTATTGCCAGAGCTGACCCATCCAAACAAATTTTAAGAACCTCCGGTGATGTTTCTGAATGGATACAGAATAGTACGCATCTTGTAAATCAATGCATGCCATAAAGCAGCCATGCGAAATCAAAGACTTGGCTGTCTCAAAAGTGTCCATTTTGAAATGGGTGTATGTTACAAAATTATTCAAATGGGTCAGATCAATAATCACTCGACAGCCTCCATCCTTTTTCGGCCTGGTAAATATATTTGAGACAAATTCAATTGGCTCGTGCATAGTTTTTTCTATCACGCCTTTTTGCTCTAACCTTAAGATCTCAGCATAGCCTGCTGCCTGTTCAACGGCAGACAGCGTAAATGTCCGATTAGGCATATGCTGGGATGGAGGAATGTCTCCGTTAATAAACTCAATTTGATGACCCCGAATACTCTGCAAAATAAACTCATCGGAAGTGATAGCTCCCCAAGCCCCCAAAAAGAAACGGAGGCGCCCACCAACATGTGAAGTTAAACGTACAGACAAAGGAAAACCAGACCGCCTCACCTCCATGGTTACCGGCGGTCCTTGACATGTTTGGGTGGTCGTGGAGGTGCTGGGTTGGGCTGATATTGTGGTGTTCTCATCTTCCACTGGGGCCGTTGCGGACCTTGCCCTAAAAAATCCCGCTGCGGCTGGGGCTGCTGATAGCGAGGCGGAGCTGGAGGATAGGTTCTTGCCGATGTGGCGACAGGCCCTCGTGGCCGAACAAATGGAGCTTTCGGGGCCGACGGTCTGGGGGCGATCTGCGACCGCATGAGTCCCACCGTCTTGGCATGCTCGTCGAGCTCTTTGACCCGCTTCGGGAGGTCTTCTCCGAAGAGCTGTCGGGGCGGCGGCGGCGGCGGCGCTTTGCACAACCCAGCAAACTTCGGGTTGAGCGTCGGGCGGATGCTGTTTTTACGAAAAACATTTATTTCATGTTGGGTGGCACATAACAGTGCCAGCGCATCCTCCTGGTCCAGATTTAGGTCTTCCCCGTCCACCGACCGCACAAAGGCGGTAATACCGGCCTTGAGGAGCTACAGGATCCGCTGGAGTTTCAACTCCTGATGACGGATAGCCGCGCCGATGTTGCCCCATATTGGCGTATTGACCACAGGCACATTGAGGGAGTTGCAGTTGGACGGCGAGCTGGTGGTTGGTGAGGAAGTCCACAGTGGCAGCCAGTTTGGGATTGAGAGGAAGCCCAGTCGTGTGTGGAGCAGCGAATTTCGCCGCCACATCGAGAAGCTCTTCCGGCGGTAATTCCGACGGAGCTGGTGTAGGGTTGACAAATCCTTCCTCTTCTGGCTGTTCCAGGCTGGCGATGGAGACTGGTGAGACTGCCCTGTGCCTGTGGATGCTGGACGCTTGCTGCTGTTGGCCGTGTAGCAGAAGCTCCAGTAGCCGCTCCATGCGGTCAATACGCCCTTCACCCTGAATGCTCGGGTGGTCGGAGTCCTCCGGCTCAGAAATACTGCCGGGGCTCCTCTCATCGGCCCGCACCTCGTCGAGGTGAACCCGGTGCCGGTAGTTGTCGCTGCCAGCCGCCGAAGCGAAACTGAGCGATTCCCGCGCGGGAGATGTGTTCAACCGCCTCCTTTTGGCGGGAGCTGAGGCCGCTGCCACGAAGGGCAAATGCGGCAGGGAGTCGGCACCAGCCGTAGCATGGAGACCCGACGCCCGCGCGGGCTTGCCGGCTGCCCACATCGTGGACCTTGCTGACGCATGGTCTCGTCGTCCCATCCATGGGGGACTCGGCGGCCGTGGCGGGACCCT
The DNA here is from genome assembly GCA_963514005.1 of Raja brachyura. The sequence continues at coordinate 59,115,664 of OY740785.1, forward strand.
ACCCAAACGACCCGTCCCGGCGTCGAGGGTTGGGGGGTCAACACTGGACCTCACAGTGGACCTGGGTCCCGCCGCTGAACCAGACCGCAGCTCGGCGGCAGGTAATGCCTTAGCCCCAGAAGGATTAGGCTTGCGGGCTCCTCCCCTCCCCCTACTCGGAGGGCTGAGGGAGAAGGGCCGTGCGGCTGCACGCGACCCCTTGCCCGAGGTCGCCAACGGGCCCGCTGGCGACCGGAATGCTGAAGCAGGGTCTACCTGCTCTGATGGCACACCGCAGTCCTGCTCCTCGAACTCCTCCCCGGAGCTGCGGTGTGTCAGCGGGTCCGGTCCTGCAGTAACAGGGCTCCCTGGTTTCCCCGCCTTCCTCCCGGCCTGTTTCACAGGTGTAGCCGATGATGAGGCTTCCGGGACAGATGGCCGGCGACTCCGAACGGACGTCTTTCGGCCCTTCGTACTCCCGTCCATGTCCACAACTCACCTTAGCGGTCCCTTATGAAGGGCTGGCGGGGAGCGCACCCCACCGCCAGCCGTCGGCAGCAATGCGTTGCGATGATATGGCGCGCATGCGTGCCGGCGGGCTCTTCACGAAGTCACTCACGTGACTCTGAAATGAAATTAAATGCAACATCTCGAAGTTTGTGAATGACACATAGCTGGGGGGCAGTGTTAGCTGTGACGAGGATGCTAGGAGGCTGCAAGGTGACTTGGATAGGCTGGGTGAGTGGGCAAATGCATAGCAGATGCAGTATAATGTGGATAAATGTGAGGGTATCCACTTTGGTGGCAAAAACAGGAAAGTAGACTATTATTTGAATGGAGACCGATTAGGAAAAGGGGAGATGCAACGAGACCTTGGTGTCATGGTACATCAGTCATTGAAAGTAGGCATGCAGGTGCAGCAGGCTGTTAAGAAAGGGAATGGTATGTTGGCATTCATAGCAAAAGAATTTGAGTACAAGAGCAGGGAGGTTCTACTTCAGTTGTACAGGGTCTTGGTGAGGCCACACCTGGAGTATTGCGTACAGTTTTGGTCTCCTAATCTGAGGAAAGACATTCTTGCCATAGAGGGAGTACAGAGAAGGTTCACCAGACTGATTCCTGGGATGGCAGGACAAGGGGTCACTGTTTAAGGATAAGGGGGAAGTCTTTTGGGACCGAGATGAGAAAATAATTTTTCACACAGAGAGTGGTGAATCTGTGGAATTCTCTGCCACAGAAGGTAGTTGAGGCCAGTTCGTTGGCTATATTTAAGAGGGAGTTAGATGTGGCCCTTGTGGCTAATGGGATCAGGGGGTATGGAGAGAAGGCAGGTACAGGATACTGAGTTGGATGATCAGCCATGATCATATTGAATGGCCGTGCAGGGTCGAAGGGCCGAATGGCCTACTCCTGCACCTATTTTCTATGTTTCTATGTTTCTATCAGCCATTGTATCATCAATGAAGATAAGTTGCCAGTACCTTCAGCAGCCATACATGCCCAGGCCATAACACCCCCGCCACCATGTTTCACAGATGAGATGGTATGCCTTCGATCTTGGGCGATTCCTTCTCCGCTCCATACTTTGCTCTTGCCATCACTCTGACATAAGTTAAACTTCGTCTCATCTGTCCACAAGACCTTTTTCCAGAACTGTGGTTGCTCTTTTAAGTACTTGCCAAACTGTAAACTGGCCATCCTATTTTTTGTGGCTAACCAGTGGTTTGCATCTTGCAGTGTAGCCTCTGTATTTCTGTTCATGAAGTCTTCTGCGGACAGTGGTCATTAACAAATCCACACCTGACTCCTGAAGAATGTTTCTGATCTGTTGGACAGGTGTTTGGGGATTTTTCTTTATTACAAAGAGAATTCTTATCTCATCAGCTGTGGAGATCTTTCTTGGCCTGCCAGTCCATTTGCGATTACTTAGCTCACCAGTGCTCTCTTTCTTTGTAATGATTTTCCAAACAGTTGATTTTGGTAAGCCTAAGGTTTGGCTGATGTCTCTAACAGTTTTATTCGTGTTTGTCTGATAATGGGTTATTTGACTTTCATTGGCATTACTTTAGTCCTCATATCAATAAACAGCAATAAAAGTTTCCAAAGGTGATGGAAAGACTGGAGGAAAGACTAGGTGCTGAGAGTTCTCTTATTCCTGCATTAAGGAGACAATTAAACATGCATGAGCAATTACAAATGCCTGTGAAGCCATTTGTCCCAAACATTATGGTGCCATGAAATGTGCACTTTAACCACATGTGATTTTTTTCTATTACAAATCTCAGATTGTGTAGTACAGAGGCAAATAAATAAATGATGGGTCTTTATCCAAAACATTATGGAGGGCACTGTAAAATATTGTTCAAAATTACATGCTAAAGTTTTGCATTAGAATTTTACTATTCATTTTGAAAAGCAAGAACATGTAATTTTCATAATACACAAGATATATGTTTCAATATATATTTGTTGAACTGCAGCATCCCAACTGTAGTATCTCTGCACCCAAAGTAAACACATGCAGGAAACAGCTGTCAGCTCAGCTCAGATAAAGTAAAACATTACAACCTTCTACTTCTCCATACTCTGAATTATATTCAATTTCCTAACTACCATTGTGAGATTTAAAATATTTTCCTAATTTCTGAATTTATGATTATTTGGTTCCAGCAACTGGATTACACCACCCCACAAAAACAACAATTTTAACAGTGACATTGAGATGTTAGGACAGGTGGTCAAAGGGCTTTAACTGATTTAGGAGGTTTATGAAGTTCAAGCAACTATTGATCGTGATTATCCTGTAAAAATCCAGAATTTAAAGTGATTATTTTAGAATATATTAGGCAGGTACATTAAATTACAATAGTCAGCACAATTTTTTTTTTAATCCATAAATTAGTACCCAAAGATTAAAACCGACGTTTTTATTAATTGAGGAAGAAATCAATTAGCAGAAACTTTTTGTGATGATTTTTCCATCCTTTGGACAAATGAAAAATATTATGGAAATATGTTGCACAAAACATAAATTGCACTAAAAATACTTCCATATTTTACACTAATATTTCCTGATTTTAGTCAAATGGCAGCAGCAGTAGAGCTGCAGCCTCACAACGCCAGAGACCCAGGGTCAAACCTGACCTTGGGTGCTGTCTGTATGGAGTTTGTGCACTCTTCCTGTGACTGTGTGGATGACCTCCAGATGCTCCGGTTTCCTCCTATATGTCAATGCTTGCTGGTTTGTAGGGTGATTGTCCTCCGTAAATTGTCCCTTCCTTGTAGTGGGATAACAAGTGTGAACAGGTGATCAATAGTCAGTGTGGACTCGGTGGGCCGAAGGCTCTGTTTCCATGCTATATGTCTAAACTAAACTAAATGGCATTTTTAAACTTGTGTGTTAACTTTAAAAGAGATGAAGAATGTAGCTAAATGGACATTGAATGGAATGCCAATGCTTGGACTCCTGGCAACTGAAAGCAAGATCATCAATGGTAGAGAGATTACATTTAGAAATGTCCAACGGGTGAAACCCAGTAACATAAAATTAAGGCTATTAAACCATTTGAACTGCTCAAACATAAAATATAATCCAGAGTGATTTACAGGTTGAGCAAGATAGAGACTTTAATGGAAATTAGCGCAATTGGCATACTGTCAATAATGTCAGTAAATGAACACGTGATATGTTCATTTAAATGCCTTGACACTAAATCATGTAATTAATGGGATCCTTAGATATGATATAGTAAATGAAGAAGGGGGATTTTTCAGTCAGCCGAAGACAAGATGTGCCAAAAATATTCTTTTGATATTAGCAGAAGACCTCCTGCCCATCCTGCACAGGAATATCTTTCAAAAACTGAAATACACAATAAGGTGAGCATCCCTTTATTATGCCATAATAGGCCATAATTTTGCATGTACCCAATTATTTTTAAGTTATTGTATGGGACATCCACAATATTTTGCAATAAACTGTTCTGCACTTATTGAATTGAGGAATTGTCAGAATCTTTCAACTCCAGAGGAACCAAATTCATCTTTCTCACTTGAGATAGAGCAACCACACATTCAAGACATGTGCATGGATTTGACTGGTTTGTAGGATTTCTCATGGTGTACAATACGTATCCACTGACTGCGCTTAGTTAACATTGAAGGCACTATTTGAAAACCCTGAAATATTATACATTGCAGAAACTTCACTTCCTGAATCAACATCTGCTCTGTGACCAAAAGCAGAACATTATGGTCAACGTCTTATATGCCAGGTGCGATAACAATTCTTCTCACCTGCTTTTAACAGTTCCACCATTTGATTAAATGCCACTAAACATCCATGATGAAGCTGCTGAATAGATTGAGGGTAAAATTAATCATCTGCAATTGGTTTAATTTATTCACAAAATCATAGGTAAATTATCAAACTCAGTTTGGTTTAAACCCCTATACATTTTTTAATGAATTATATGTTTTGCAGTTAATAACCTGTATGACCAAAAACATCTAGAGGAAGTAAAATGTGAGTTTAGTTTAGTTTACAGATACAGTATGGAAACAGGCCCTTTTGTCCACCAAATTCAGGATGATCATAGTTTTCTGGCAGATGAGTGTCGTAGAATTGGCATGCTTTATTAATTGTTTAAATGCCAGAATGCTGCCTGGATTAGAGGGTTTCAGCTACTAGAAGAGGTTGGATAAGCTTAGATTGTTTTATCTGGAAAGTTAGAGGTTAAGGGGAGACATGATAAAACAAGGTTGAGGGGAGACATGAAGGGTATCCCAAAGAGCCGCGGGAGTGTCCTGGAGAGCCACACAGGCTCGATCCACCTGCTGAACAACCTCACCGCTGACGACCGAAGATCGGAATGCTCCACGGTAGGCCCGACTCGCCCCAGAAGCCTTCCAGGGGACTATGGTGAAACCGGCGGCGAGGCCTGACTGGGCTGAAGGAGCCTCATGGGTGGCGGCGATGAGAGGCTCAGCGGCGGCCGCGGGATACTCGGCAGTGGTAAGTGGGTGCCTCGGTGGCAGCGGGAGCCTCAGCGGCAGCAGGAGCTTCAGTAACTCGGGGGCCTCTGCGATAACATGGGGCCTTGGCAGCAGCAGGAGCCTCAGCGGCAGGGGGGCCTCTGTGTCAACGTGGGCCTCGGCGGCAATGGGAGCCTCGGTGGCGGTGGGGCCTCATAGTCGATGAGCGTGAGGGGGAAGGGGAAGATAATGGGCATCCGGTGTGTGGGGACAGCTGTGAAGAACAATGGGGCCCCGACGTGGGGGGAACGCTGTGAGGGACGATGGGAGAACAAAGGGGGACATAGTGTGGGGGGGGCATTCTAGTTTAGAATCCTCTGCCCAGGGGATAAGTCTGTGTTCGTTTGTTTGTTCATTTGTTCCGGTGAAGGCGCTGTGCACACGGCAGCCAGCCAACGGCCGCTTGTCTTTTTCTTTTTGTTTTCACTATTAATTTCAAGTTTTTGTGCACCTTGTGTGTTGTGACTGTCGGCAGACCAATTTCCCTACAGGGATGAATAAAGTTTTATCGTATCGTATCATATCATATCGTAAAAGTATATAAAATTGTGAGGCATAGATAGACAGAACATTTTTCCCAGGGTGGAAATGTCCGATATTGGAGGGCACTGCTATAAGGTGAGAGGGGGAAAGTTTAATGGAAATATAAGGGACAAATATTTTATACAGAGAATGGTGAAGGCCTGAAAAACATTGCCTGTGAAGGTGGTGGAAGCAGATGTGATAATGCTATTCAAGAGGCTATTAGATAGGCAAGTGGAAGTGCAAGGAATAGAGGAATATGGATCATGTACAGGCAGATGAGATCAATTTAACTTGGCATCATATTCAGCACAAACATTGTGGGGCAAAGGGCCAATTCCTGTGCTTTACTGTTCTATGTTCTAAATGGAACAAAATATTTATGTGAAGTAGGAAGGTAATACTTTAAAGTGACTCCATCATTTTGTAGACCCTAAAAATAAGATTTTGCTGTCTTTAATACAGAAAACCCACGTGATACTACAAGTAAATCTATTTCAGACATTTAACCCTGAGGTAATGAAAGAAATACTCGGAAAATGTAGACCGTGAAGAAAATTTTATGCATAACCTCAAATAAAGTGTAGTGAGGTGAGGAAGTATTTAGAACAGTAATTCCTGAGTTTACTTCCATAGAAGCAAATGCTGGTGCATCACCAACTTGGAGCTGTGGAGCTTGGAGTCTGAAGAAGGGTCTCAACCCGAAACGTTACCCATTCCTTCCTGCCTACCCCCCTGAGTTACTCCAGCATCTTGTGTCTATTTCCAGTTTAAATTCATTCCTACACATTGGAGCTGTGTGTAGCAGTTCTGAACATATTCAGCAGCTCATTATCAATACTTTTACTAAAAATATCCATGGGCAATTTGTGTCATTCAACCAATTGATAACAGTTTGCAGAGCTGATTGGGCTTTATAATGTTGGACCTGGCCCAAGCCATTATCACTGCTCACTGTTCCTATATGCACATACTCCTTTTTAGGTCTTCAGCACCCGTGAATCAAGCAGCAAGATCACAGACAGCACTTACTGTAGCTCTCAGGTAATGTAGTTCACTTTACTGGATGCACTAGGTAACCCAGGTCTGTCTGCACCTCAGAGCTCTGCAGGCTCTCACCTTTTAGATAATATGCTTACTACGCAAATCCCTTAACTCTAGCTCTCCTTGGAATGACATTAACTCAATCTTACTATTAGCAATACCAAAGGTAATCTGTAAGCACACATTAAATGAAAGTAGGTCAAATGTGCCCTTTACTTTGCTGGTAATATAGGATCACCTGCTTGCTTGGCATAGAATAAAATTGGGGGAGGGTGGAGTGGATTTCATTTTCTTAATGAAGGCTATTTGATGAATTTCAGTGAAAATGTAATCAGTCGCATTTGATGTAGAAATGTAAGAGAGAAGCAAGTCATAGGGCCATCGAGTCTGACAGCACTAAACAGACCCTTCATCTCAACTTGCCCATGCCAACTAGGATGCCCCATCTATGGTAGTCCTACCGGCTCACTTTTGGCCCTTATCTCTAGAAACCTTTCCTATCTATGTCCAAATGTCTTTTAAAGGTTGTTATAGCAATTACCTCAACTACCTCTTCTGGGAGCTCATTCCATATGCCCACCACCCAGTGTGTGAAAAGGTTGCCCCTCAGTTTACCTTTAAACCTTTCCCCTCTGGGATGGGACTTGGAGTGCAGGAGGATGATGGGAGATCTTATGAAGGTGTATGAAATCATGAGAGGATTGGTAGATGCACAGTGTCTCTTGCCCAGAGTAGGGGAAACGAGAACCAGAGGACATAGGTTTAAGGTGAATGGGAAAATCTGAGGGGTAACTTTTTCACACAAGGAATGATGAGTGGATGGAACGAGCTGCCAGAGGAGGTAATTGAGGCAGGGTCTATTGCAACTTTTGAAGAAACAATTAGACAGGTACATGGATAGGACAGTTTTTGAGGGATATGCAGCAAACGCAGGCAGGTGGGACTAGTGTAGATGGGACATGTTGGTCGGTGTGGGCAAGTTGGGCCGAAGGCCCTGTTTCCACTCTGTATGGCTGTATGACTATGACTCTCACCTTAATCCTATGTCCTCTGGTTCTTGATTCCTGTACTCTGGGTCAAAGCTTCAGTGCATTCACCCTATCTCTTCCCCTCCTGATATTACCCTCCTCCAAAAGATCATCATTCAGTCTACTGCACTCCAATTATTAATGTCCTAGCCTTCTCAGGCCTTCATGTCCTGGCAAAATCCTCATAAATCTTCCCTGCAAGAGGAAGTATTGTTGATATGTAAATTATATTCAATTCTGAAATAGATTTTGTTTTAGAAGAATCAAAAGTATTGGAAAAAAGTACCGGTACCTCTTCTTGTATGAGACACCAAATGTCTATCAGGACAACAGCTTGCAGAAGCAGCCAAGCATGGGACTAAGGCATTAAAAAAAAGTCACCCTTTACAACAGCAAAGAAAGTAGATCTGGGGATTTGAGTGGATCAACCATACAATAATATTCAGGTCAAGGAAGTTATACTTAAAGACAGCAGCATTATAGGATTGTGTAGATAGAGCCACAGGCAGACTAGTTTGAAATGTTATTTCAAAATCTGAACTTGCACTTTGAGGTACTGATAGATGTCATTAGAACTTTAATTTTAAAACAAAAAGAGAATTTGTTTTTTGTTTTCAAGTAGAAACATCTCATTGTAAAAGTGCAAAACGAGAGCCATTGAGTGTGCCTGGTGTCAAAATCATAAAGATCACAGGCTTCATTTCAATAATTATTTTGCAACAGAATAAAAGTCAATGTACATAATGTACATTTTCAATCATGTCATCATCAAATCACATCCAACACAGGGCGCTCTTTTAGAAAGGAGGTGAGGAGGAACTTCTTTAGTCAGAGGGTAGTTAATCTGTGGAACACATTGCCACAGAAGACTGTGGAGGCCAAGTCAGTGGATATTTTTAATGCAGAGATAGACAAATTCTTGATTAGAATGAGTGTCAAGAGTTATGGGGACAAGGCAGGAAAATGGAATCAGGAGGCAAAGATGGCCTAATTCTACTCTTATAACTTATCAATTACTAACACTTTGAAAACACTTTGAAAATTTTTAATCAAATGATCAGTATGTTAAAAAATATTCCATCTGAACACACATTAAATAAATGGTTTTAAAATATTAGTTTAACCACAGCGTAAAAATGGGACTGTATTGTCACAAGAATAGGAAGCGAGCACTTACAGTTACAGTCAACCTATTTCTGTCTACAGCACAATGATTCCCTGTGCATTGTGCAAGAGAACTAAATCACTCACCTGAGTCAAACAATGGGGGACTATGACTGGAATTTGGTGTCAATCATAATGGGAAATCTAAGCCTGTAGGATATTGCAAAGATAATGGAGGCAATAGAATGGAAATGATTCAGGATCACGATGAGGATTTGATACACAATGCTCGATGGTACACAAGGAAGCAGTATAGATCTACGATGGGAAAACTGTAAAACAAAGTATTTTGGAGGAGGTAGTCTACTACTTTTGGGGGAAGCATATTTATAGAGTTCATAGATATGAGAAATACCAAAGAGAGGGAGCTGGGATAATTAAATACATGAAAGTGGCAACATTTGGTTTGGTGCCTGAGTCAACAGAGTGGTGGAGATGAAAGTAAATAGTCTTTAGAGTAGAGAAGATTTGGCATTGGAAATTTATCCCAGGGTTAAATAAGCTTGTGCTTTTGTGATCCGCTCCACCAATAAGCCAGGGAAGCAGGATGCAATTAACATTAAAAGGAATAAGGTTGCATTCGCTATTGTTACACATACAGTGGCTTGCAAGAGTTTTCATACCCCTTGAACTTTTCAACATTTGTCACGATACAACCAGAAACGTAAATGTATTTTATTGGGATTTTATGTGATAGACCAACACAAAGTGGCATAATTGTGAAGTAGAAGGAAAATGATACATGGTTTTCAAATTTTTTTACAAATAAAAAAACTGAAAAGTGTGGTGTGCAAAAGTATTCAGCCCCCTTTACTCTGATACCCCTAAATAAAATCCAGTGCAACCAATTGCCTTCAGAAGTCACCTAATTAGTAAATAGAGTCCACTTGTGTGTAATCTAATCTCAGTATAAATACAGCTGTTCTGTGAAGCATCATGCTGTGGGGATGCTTTTCGTCGGCAGGGACATGGAAGCTGGTCAGAGTTGATGGGAAGATGGATGGAGCCAAATACAGGGCAATCTTGGAAGAAAACCTGTTAGAGTCTGCAAAAGACTTGAGACTGGGGCGGAGGTTCACCTTCCAGCAGGACAACGGCCCTAAACATACAGCCAGAGCTACAATGGAATGGTTTAGATTAAAGCATATTCATGTGTTAGAATGGCCCAGTCAAAGTGCAGACCTAAATCCAATTGAGAATCTCTGGCAAGACTTGAAAATTGCTCTTCACAGACGATCTCCATCCAATCTGACTGAGCTTGAGCTATTTTGCAAAGAAGAATGGGCACAAATTTCAGTCTCTAGACGTGCAAAGCTGGTAGAGACATACCCCAAAAGACTTGCAGTTGTAATTGCAGTGAAATGTGGTTCTACAATGTATTGACTCAGGGGGGCAGAATACTTTTGCACGCCACACTTTTCAGTTTTTTATTCGTAATAAAATTTGGAAATCATGTATCATTTTCCTTCCACTTCACAATTATGCACCACTTTGTGTTGGTCTATCACATAAAATCCCAATAAAATACATTTACGTTTGTGGTTGTAACGTGACAAAATGTGGAAAAGTTCAAGGGGTATGAAAACTTTTGCAAGCCACTGTATAGACGGATAGGGCTCACACACAGGCAGATGAAATCCGTTTAACTAGGCATCATGTTTAGCACAAACATTGTGGGCTGAAGGATTTGTTCCTGTGCTGTACTGTACTATGTTCTAAATATAGCCTGTTGATGAGTCAACACTTCCAAAACGTGCGTACAATAAAAGGGAAATAAACTTTTACTTAAAAGACAACCACTGCGTGTGCAGTCACATTCACAAATTAACTTCTAATTACCTTTTTTTTTTTTTTCTAAGGCTAATAACATTTGCTTTCCCAAGTTTCATGGAAGAAAGACTAGTTTCTACACCTTCAAAATAGTAAGATTAAATGAGAACTTACCAGTTTGAAGTTTGATCTTTATTTTATGACGAGTTACGATGAGCGATTACGTGAAGAAGCCCACCAGTCCGCATGCGTGTCAATCCTCAAAGAAGCGGTGTGAAATCACAGATAATAGTAGTTGAAGTGACATAGTAAGATTAGAGAAGACTAGAACTACCAGATGACCTTTATGATACGAGGGTTGGGAGCGGAGGGCACGTAATCGCTCATCGTAACTCCTCATAAAATAAAGATCAAACTTCAAACTGGTAAGTTATCATTTAACCTTACTATTTTACTTTGGAGTCACGTGAGTGATTCCATGAAGATTTCAAAGCTCTGTGATTTCATGCTGTGGAAAAGTCCACATAAACACAACTGCATCAATTGACCACAAGGGAAACATTGATAAAGCATACAGACATGACATGGATTTAAAACATGCTGATGCTATTTAGTGAACAAATAATAATAATAGTAACCCCTGTCATCGGGGAGGAACTATAAAATAGACCCTAAAATAGAGTTGCCAATACCCCCGGTCTGGCTATGGGTTATTATAAAATGTTCGGAAAGCTAGTTCGTAAGACCATCCTGCAGTCGCTAGGATGTGGTCCAGCGGAACGTACATATCCCTTGCTGCTGATGTTGTAGCAGCCCTGGTGGAGTGAGATTAGAAAATATTAGTATCTACTCCTGCATACGCCAAAACCCCATTTTAACCACCTGGAGACGGTCTGAACTGATACCTTCTTATGAGGTTTTCGTAACTAACAAACATTGCTAGTGTCAGAGCCTCTAAGGCTCTAGGTGACCTTGCCGTATTGTTGTAAATGTGTGAGCACACATAACCGAAAGTCCATGGGGTATGTCATGAGAGCTAGTTTGAGACCTGACGCCCCTGGCTGCTCTACTTAACTAAATCATAAACGTAAAATATTATATTATTTACAGGTGTAACCATCCTGTCCAGTCGCAATTTATGTAATGACTGGACCCGTTGCGCTGAGACCAGCGCCCTGAGGATAACTACCTTATGAGAGCCGGGCACTCATTTTAATTTTAACAGTACACTTGACCATCTTGTACAATAAAAAGTAAAGAAAATGACATCCTTCCCAGGTCAGTAGTTTATTTTATCTGAGTTATGCAAGAGAATTTTGAGCTGTTGTCTTTTACACTCCCATCTTCCAATCTTATTCTTAATCTTAATCAAAGATGTATATTTCAAAAATGACTGTCTACCTGTTAGCATGATTTATCTTATCGGTTATGGTTACAAAGAAGGAAGAAACTGTTTATGCAACACATTTCCAGGGTCAGGATGACCCATAGCACTTCATAATGATTAAATATTTTTTTTTAGTGGTGTTGAAATGTTAGACATGTTGTAGTCAATTTATAAGAATGAAAGGGTGGCACAGTGGCTCAGCAGTAGAGTTGCTGCCTCACAGCACCAGAGACCGGATTCAATCCTGACCTCGGGTGCTGTCTGTGTGGAGCTTGCACATTGTAGACAATAGACAATATGTGCAGGAGTAGGCCATTTGGCCCTTTGAGCCAGCACCGCCACTCACAGTCATCATGGCTGATCATCCACAATCAGTACCCCGTTCGTGCCTTATCCCCATATCTCTTGGCTCCACTATCTTTAAGAGCTCTATCTAATAGATAATAGACAATAGGTGCAGGACAATGGGTGACCATGTAGGGTTCCTTCAGATGCTCCGGTTTCCTCCCACATCCTAGAGATATGTGGGATTGTAAGTTAATTTGTTGATGTAAATTGACCTTAATGTGTAAGGAATTAATGCAAAAGCAGGATAACAGAACTAGTGTGAACATGTGATCGATGGTCGGCATGGATGGTGGGCCGAAGGGTCAATTTTCATGCTCTATCTCTAAAAACTAAAGCTCCCATAAATAACAATGTGACAATGAAGAGATCATGATTTTTTTGAAACCAGTGAATAAATTAAGCACATTGGAGTAAATCTCCTGCTCTTCATCAAAGTTTTGCATCTATCTTTTGGCTGACAGGTGAGAGTATTCCCAACAGTATTATGGCTTATTGAAAGGGTATCATTGAATTTGAAGCACTCAATTATGATGTTTATTTTCTGTGTGCAGCTCCAAGAAAAATATCTTTAATTACACTCAAAATAAATCTATTGTAGCTGAATCCGAGATAAATATCTGACAAGAAAGTGTAAGTTTTAGTACTTGGCGATACCATGGATACAAAAAAGCATAAAGCATTGGGTTCAACGTAGAATTAAAGAATCCAAACCATGTAATTACATCATCTAAAGGAGTTGGGATTAAAGTGTCAAAATACGGATTAAGAATGCTATTTACATAGAAAGGCAGCCAGGAGAATGTAAAAATTCCCATTATTGCACTTTGATTTTTAACAGCTATTTGTTCCTTATTATGCAAAGTTTCATCATTTATTTCCCCCGTGTCATTGTTTGGCATGTTTCCAATTTTTCTGCCACGTTTACATTTTAACACAAAAAATATCTTAATGTATACACCCAGAATTATCAAAATAGGAATGAAAAATATGATCAAAGAGTCCATATGTCCATCAAATTTAGCATATGCAATGCAGCTGCCTTCACAGGCCATAGTAGGTACATAATCAGCCAGTATCTTTTTATTGAAGTCCAAAAAAACCACATTAAAACCATAATAGATAGCAAATAGCCAGATCAAACTAAGAATGATAAATGTCACTGGCACAGTTATTTTTATGGAATAGAGCAAGGGGTCACAAATAGCATAGTAACGATCAATAGCAATAAAACATACATTATAAATTGAAACTATTGTTAATACAATTTCAAGAACTGAATGAATTTTGCAAAACACATGTCCAAAATACCAACATGTTTCAATGGATCTAACCATACTGTAAGGCAATACAATAGATGCTACCAGAAAATCAACAACTGCTAAAGATAATGCAAGATAATTAGTGGGTGTCTGTAATTGTTTGAAATGTAAAACTGAAGCAATCACCACCAGATTCCCAAAAATTGAAATAAATATTGATAAGCTAATAATAAGGTACATTGTTGCTTTGATTGCTATTGGCCTAGTGACTCTGGGACAGGATGTGTTAACATATTGAAAACAATATTGCACATCTTCTGAATTCTCAAGATAAGTTAAATTCATTATTTTTCACATTGATAATCAACTTCCTTGAATCACAGTGCGATGACAAAATTATTTATTCGGGTAATGATTGATTGGAGTCATCTTCATCAAGAACCCTTTTTCCACATGATTATTTGCGATTTCTGCAAAAATAGTCTTTCATTATTTCAGAATATTTGACAGCACTCTCAAAGGAAAACAACGATTTTGAAAAATACATGCTCAAACGTAAACCAGTTCACAAAAATTCAAGATGCAAACACAAGGGATATAATGTTGTTAGTAATACAAGACCCCTATATAAATTTACTTATGTCTGCTATTAAGACAATTACAACAAAATTATAAGGCATTACAAAAATAAGTTTCTACCTTAATTATAATGATTTAGAGTTTTTAATTTTGCACCACCTGTTTTTTGAACAACTAAACTTTGTCAAGCAGAAGATATTAGTGAAAATGTGAGATAGACGGCTTCTAATTTTCATTTCCATTGCCCTCAACAGGCCACAGCCCCCCCCCCCCCATTTCATACAAAAAAAAATCTGTTGTGAAATGGAAACTGATTTCAGATTCGTTGTTAATTTAATTCCAAGGATTGTAAAGTATTAACCATTGTATTTGATTTCTTGATTATTACTTTAAAAAATAGATTGATTCCTCAGTCTAAAAACAAAATAATAGTCAAAACCTATCTAACCTGCTGATATGATTTAACCCATTGAACACTGATAACAAAGTGAATAACCCCAATATTCCAATTGACTCAATCAAGAAATGTACAATTAAACTACTGAACCCCATTTTAAATTCTAGTCCTCTTGAGAAGCACACCATTTTATCATTAATATTTTATGTTTATACATTATGTTTATACATTACATATTAAGAAAATTTTACTGCAATAAATAAACCATGGTCATTGTATACAGGGTGTATCTAAGGCCAATGACTGGATATTTTGTGTATGCCTCTTTCCACCTTTAACAACTTTTCTGGAACAGCAGGAATATGTTCCGAATTTCACCTCCTCAGTGGAGATCTGTACCAATACAGATAAGGATTCACAACCTAGACAGAATTTGCTAAATTATTAATGGTTGGAGCCAGACATCCCGCTCTATAGAAAGTATAATGAACCTTATAAAGGATGCACAAAAATACCTGCATTGGTTTCTTTCCTCTTAGGGCATTAATTCGGAAGCTGGAATACTTGAAACTACCATTAAAACAGATGTCTATCCTGCAGCTTTCATTTCTCTCAAAGTTTATCATAGATGCTCACTATCCTCCTACTTTATGAGGAAAAAACTTAAAATTGAAAATATTGAACAAACATTTTGAAGCCACTCACTTTGAAAGCAGCTGACCGATTAAAAAAAATCGCAATCATGCAAATATTCAGTGGTGCTGAAATAGTTTGAGAGATTCATGGTACCTTCACAAAACTATAGGTTGACCCGAAACGTCATCTATTCCTTTTCTCCAGAGATGTTGCCTGACCCACTGAGTTACTCCAGCCTTTTGTGTCGGTCTGTGCTGTCTTCAACGTAGTTAAAATGCAGGGCCAAAAGAACAAGTTCAATCACAGACTTTTTTGAATGACTGAGATTATTTAAGTAAAATGATTTAAGAATAAGGGCTACAACACCCTTACAATAATGATTTACAATAAGGGCTATTTGAATCAATTTCAAATGATTACATTTGTATTATGGACAAGATAGACTAAATTGTGGAAATCAAAGTTTGCCTAACATTTACAGTAATTTGCTAAAATCAATGGAATAAAAAAAATTTGAGGTAAAAATAACCTCAACTACAGAAGCACTACATGAATTACTTTAATAAAACAATTAAATCGTATCTGTGTATTATCTTAACAACTGTTCTTCAATACACAAACCTTTTTGCACTGTAGTACATTATTTTGATTCAAGGTTTGGTTTGTGCAGGACAATGGAATCTCAGGCCTCGGATTGAATGGGCAAATGGCAAACAATGGGAATGTCTGAAATGGAGGCCAGAGAGCCTAAGAAAAGGGAAATAGTCAGATGACCCAAAACATTTTCATGAATATCTGATATCGCACGATGCACAATTTCTCAAAATGTCAATTCAAAAATGTTAGGTGTTATAAATTATGTTGTTATAAGTTACAAAAGAGAATGCAATGTTCATTTTAATCATTTAATTATTTAATATGCGATAATTTGACGTTGTACTCCACATATTGCCATGTTTTGTACAATAGATATTCCAGGAATAAGAACATCGGCAGATTTGTTTCTGTTTTGACTGGCAGTAAAATTATTCCCCCTAGTGTCTGACAGGTGCTATTTATGGTCAGTATGTTATTGTCCTGACCTCTGTTGTTGTGTGTTAAGTTTGCGTGATCTCTGTAATCACATTCCTTCCACATCCCAAATGTGCAGGGCGTTTAAGTTCTCAATGCAGCAGTCCCCTGTGCTCATCACTTATCTAAAATAAAAAGACAGCATTTGAAGCCGACTTGTTGGACAAAGTTGACTCTATCCTTAGCAGTGAGGACCTAAGGGATTTCAGATCTTTCAGCACATAAATAGAGGTGGAAGTTTGCAACCTTCACGTGGTCCGCCCTGTTTCAACGAATGCAATCAACCCGGCATACACAATCAATTAAGATAAAATAGAACAAGTTGTCCTACAACTTTAGGCTGTGCACAAAGAAGAAGAAGCACATAAATATATCATGGAGTCATTAGGCCATTTGGCCCATCAAGTACTATATCAATCTAATTT
Organism: Raja brachyura; assembly: GCA_963514005.1. Next base: position 59,132,307 of record OY740785.1, read on the forward strand.
TCCAACTCACTCCATAGCCTCCCATGCCATGAAAATTCAAATCCAATCTAAATGCTGAGAAGGTACCTGCCTTCAACAATGCTTTTCCTATTCTAAAGACACCCTTGGAGCTAAATTCTTCCTAAAAATCTCCTATCTCTTATCGTAAAACCACACCCTTTTGTTACAGAAACCCTTGCTACGGTATAACGTTTTACATAACCTACCATATCTATGACCCTTATAATTTTGATTATCTCAGTCTGGTCATCCCACAATCTTCTCTCTGCAAACCCTGCCTATTGAATCACTCTTCAATCAATGGAGTTTATTAGCATTTCTGATGTTCATAAACTTTAAAAACTATTTTAAATATTTAAAACTATTAAAAAAAATTTTTTAAGTTAAAAAATGTTGTAAGCAAGTTAAAACCATGATCTAAAACTATTAATAATGTAAAGTGGCTAGCATTGACATTATCTTAAACCCATTCCTCTTCAGTTGAGTGCAAAGAAGCTTATTTCAGCTTTAACTGCACATATGCTCAGCTGGTCTCCCATCTCAAGTGATGGGCACATGCCACATCTTTGCTCTCTGCTGCTGGACTCCATGAAGGGTCCAGCATCTGAACTTAGGTGCAAATTTCCTGCTGAGCAGCTGACAAAAAGGTTGGGACTTTCACATTCACAGACACATGGGAATCTTAAACTTTTTTGCACTCATGCATGGCGATGCCAATGGTTTAATCTTCCTGTATAATTATGGACAGAAAATAGTTGTCTGCTTATTCACATTAAATTCTTTCTCTTTAAGATGAAAGCTGTACATTTCTTTAAACATAGTGACGTGCATCAATGGCTTTTAGAAATTTTGATTGTGATCATTTAAATACTTTAATCACATTCAATCATATTTTTAAATATTTTGTAATAATGACAAACAATTTCAATGTTAAAAAATCTACTTTTTTTTCTCCAAAACCAAAATATACATGCACCATTTAAAAACTAAATGTATATGCATATTCTTTCCAAACAATTGAAAGACTTCATTAGATGCAAAGAAGGCTTCCTGAGCTAATCACATTTTCACTTTTTCTGCAGATTAGATTTTCAGATTCCTCTAAAAATTGGTTTAACTGATTTAGAATCTTTATTCCAAATTTGGAAGGGGAGTCAGGTTAGCTACTCAAAGGAACAACAAATAGTTTTACAGTCAGTAAATCATATATTTTATTTTCACGATTTGTCAATGTAGATATATATATTTATGCACAGAATATTTTACCTGTAGGAAAGATAGATAAGAAGAATTTGAAGAATAAAAATTTATAACTAAATTCAGTACACTCAGCCATTCAGCATCCATGCCGGATGTATGAAAATTGTAAATAAATTACAGTACATCATGCAGGAGTATTTTATGTAGAAACCTTTAAATGAATTGTCAAACTATATGTAATTGACTCACTGCAATTCTATATTTTAAAGCTAAAGAGTAGTAATATAAAATATAGCAAGAATAATCAAATTACATTAGCATTTGCTTTTTACAATTATTTAGCAATTTGAAAATAAATTATGAACTTCTTTAATATTATTAGAAGAAATTCCATGAAGATTCTATATGCATAAATACTGGATAAATGTAAATTTACTGTACAAATGCAAACAATGAAACTATCAATACCTTTATTGATGTTATCCTTATTAGTATTGCCCTAGAGAGTTGTTTGCAGGATCCATAACATATAACCTGATAATATGTTTAATTTTTATTCCAGTGGTCACGATTGTATTGCTTTTGCCATTCCTCCTCAGTGAGGAGCCAGTTCAACAGTGTCAGTACCAGGTTGAAGTAAATTGAATAAACTTTAAGAAGATTAATATATTTAACAGTCTTAAAGGCCGAGCATGTGGCAGTCTTAATGATAGAGCATAATTAGTCGGATATTTTTATGCTACATTGAAATCCCAAATAACCTTCTCAATATCTTAAAGCGTGTTTGAGATTGATTCAACATTTTAGTGATATCATCAAACAAGCCACAAATAGAAAATAATATTGATAAATAATGATATATTATTGTACTTTAACCATTTTCTTGTGTCATCTTTAACACAGTGAGAGTATTATTCCCTCTGTTAATTCAGATTACTTAATCATTTAAGTGTGTAATTTAGATTGATGTTTCAGTCTTTTACTTATAAAATATCTTGCTACTCAAGGTTGCCACTTTTCAATACAAGATTAAACCATTCTCCCAACTGCGCAGAAGTGCCTATTTGAAAGATAGGTTTGGAGTCCAGATCAAATTTATTCCCAAATAATCATTTCCAAAACAGATTATATGTTTATTTAGTTCATTATTTATGCTGTCAATTATTTGTAGTTAATTGGGTGATTACCACAAAGGAGTGTTTACACATTGATCTAAAATTCATTTAAATTACTTTAAGAAGCTTTTCATTACACATTCTTAAATATATGCATCAGGTGTACTATTTATTTTGCTATAATGAAATAATATACTTATCAGAATTCTTAAGTGCTTGGGCTAGATTTGTTTGAGGATTTACAGAATTTTGCAAACCATTCAGTTGAAGCAATGGAAGTGTCAGAGTCAAAGGATCTTTTCAAATACCCGGGATATCCTCTATTGTTTCAATGCGTCAACATCCCCTGAGTGATTTTATGATAAATGTACGTAAGTAAGTAAGTAAGTAAGTAAGTACTTACTATGTAATTCTATTCTTAATAATACTATTTATTCTTGTAAAATATCCAGGAAAATCATATGGTCCTAGAGACAAACAGCACAGAAACAGGTTCTTCACCCAATGAGTCCACATGAACCATCAACCATACATTTAAACTCATCCTGTGTTAACCCATTTAATTCTCTCCGTATTATCATCAACTCCACCTCCCCATGGCCCCCAACATTCTACTACTTCTAGAATCATAGTGTCATAGAGCGATACTGTATAGAAACAGGCCCTTAGGCCCAACTTGCCCACACCGACCAACATGTCCCAGCTACACTAGTCCCACCTGCCTGCATCAGCAAACAGATGCACTTTGCATTGGGCCCTTTAGCTGTGAGCCAACGAAGACTGATATACAAGCAGCCAACCTGTTCATTGTCATCAACATGCCCATCTAAACTAACATTGTCACCAACATGCCCATCTAAACTAGTCCTATTTGACCAGTGCCCCTCAACCTTTCCTATCTATGTCCCTATATGTATATATGTAAATGTCTTTCAAATATCTTGCAATGGAATTTTACTTTTAAATGTCTTTGATATCCAGTTATTGAGTCAGAATGTTGCTGCATCTCCCATCTTCATGAAGGGCATTAATTGTGTCCCAGGGAGCCGCACGAGCGCAGTAAATGTCCCAGTGAGCCCCGGAAGCGGTGGGAGTTTTCCGGTGAGCCACGCAGGCCCGATCCACCTTCCAAACAACCGCCGTGCTGACGACCAGAACAACGACCGAAGACCGGAGCGCGTCCCCATAGGCCCGACTCGCCCACAGGCCTCCCAGGGGACTGGGCGGCGAGGCGTGTCTGGGCCAAAGGAGCCTCAGTGGTTCCATCTATGGGAGCCTCAGCGACGGCAGCGGGAACCTCAGCGGCAATGTGGCTCTCGGCGGCAATGGGAGCCTCGGTGGAGGTGGGCCTCGCGGTCGATGAGCATGAGGGGGGAGGGGAAGACAATGGGGACCCGGCATGGGGGGACTGCCGTGAAGAACAATGGGGACCCGGAGTTGGGGGACCACTGTGAGGGATGGTGAGAGAACAAAAGGGGACCGGGTGTGGGGAGAGGGGTGGACTCACTCTAGTTTAGAATCCTCTGCTCTGTGGATAAGTCTGCTCATTTGTTCCGGTGAAGGCGCTGTGCACTCGGCAGCCAGCGAACAATCGTTTGTCTTTTTGTTTTTGTTTCACTTTTAATTTCAAGTTTTTGTGTACCTTGTGTGTTGTGATTGACGGCAGCCCAATTTCCCTCCGGGGATGAATAAAGTTTTATCGTATCGTATCGTATCATACAAGATCTACAAGGCCATTAGAAATAAGTAATAGCCCTGTCCCACTGTACGAGGTCATTCAAGAGCTCACCCGAGTTTAAAAAAAAATCAAACTCATGGTAATTACGTAGCGGGTACGTCGGAGCTCGGGGACGTCTCTTAGCGGCTCGTAACGCGAACGGCAGGTACTCGGGAAACGCGGTAAGCTCAGGAAGACTCGTGAAGATTTTCAACATTTTGACAAATGTCCACGAGAGCCCCAAGTACCTACAAGCGACCTATTACCTATTACCTATTACCGTAAATCTCCGAGTTCGAATCAGGGAAAAATCTTGAATGAACTCGTACAGTGGGACAGGGCTTTAAGCTGCCGATGCTGGAATCTTGAGCAAAACATCAAGTGCTAGAGTAACTCAGCGGGCCAGGCAACATTTGTGGAGGGAATGGACAGACAAAGTTTCAGGTTGGGATCCTTCTTCAGATGGTAACAATTCATGCTGATCTCACCAGTAATCTCCACATCCCATAAAATAATAAAAATAATCCTTGTTATCTGTTGGATTAAAAAAATTATCTGGAACAAAAACACAAAAAGCTATGGCAGAAAATGTACTGATTCTGTTAGGTCAATAAATGTGAAAGATAATTCAAAGATTGGAGATGGAATGGGTGACTATATTGGATATCACAACAAGATTAACTGGAGTCATGTGCAGAAGCAACTACAGTGATAATCATTCAGGGTTCTGTGTTGAATGTAACCAGGATTTTATTTCAAGTTGGAAAATAGAGACATGCAAAGAACTATTCTGTTGATCAGCTTGTAAAGTTTTAGTTTCATTCAGCGTGGGGACCATATTTGTTGATGTATGCTCTGGGGCAAGTTAGCAATTACCATGGACCTGCTGGTCAACTATCAGCAAAGTCCAGCAGGACATGTAACATATTCTGTCAGTTACTGACACTAATATTTACAAAAACGTATTATTTGAACAAATCACGCTAAGTAGGCATCCAAACAAACGATGTAAACACCTTGCCCAATTAGCATACTATATTATCCATGGCGCAAAGCCATTGGGTCGCATCAACACTTCACTCTTGATTCTCATTTAGATTAGGGATAAATTCTCATGAGCATTCTAGTCATAAACTAATGGGCAGTCACAAATATAGGAACATATGTTGTATTAGACTTAGCAGGCTGTTCTGTTGGGAATCTGCGTTCTGCAGATGGATTAAGGTTATTTTAGAAATGCTGTGGGGACTCTGTGCAATGCAATTGTTAGAGAAGTTACAGACAAAGATGCTAACTTATCTTTAAGAAAATATATTGGCTCAATTAGTATCAGAACACACATGGAGTTCATTGTTTCTACACAAGGATCTATTTAGCCCATCAGGAGCAATGCAACTCTCATCCCTGATCTTTATTTCCCTGAACCGCTGCAACTTATTCTCTCTCATCGATGCCTATCAACTGCTTTTTTAAAATCCTTGTTGCCATTAACCTACACTAAAAGGTAGTTAACAGTAAGCAAATACCCTGCCAGCATAACTTTTGGATGTGAGAGGAAACTGGAGCAGTTAAACAAAACCCACTTTGAAACAGAGACAATGTGCAAACTTGCATACAGTACTCAAGGTCAGCATCAAACTCGTCTTCATAAAGGTTGAGTGGCAATATAAAATTTCAATATATAAAGCATTTTGCATTTGGCCAGCTCTGGATGGGCTGTCATATAAAAGTATTTTCAGCATCTCTCTTTTGAAATCAGAAAAGTTGCTGGTTTATTGCAATGAATATCTTCATTGTAGTCAAAAGTGAGGTCATAAGTGATAGGTTTAAGAAAGAACTGCAGATGCTGGAAAAATCACTTCTCTAGGTGTCTACATCGGTGAGATCAAGTGCAGGCTTGGCGATCGCTTCGCCCAACACCTCCACACAGTTCGCATTAACGAACCCGATCTCCCGGTGGCTCAGCACTTTAACTCCCCCTCCCATTCCGTATCCGACCTTTCTGTCCTGGGCCTCCTCCATGGCCAGAGTGAGTCCCACTGCAAATTGGAGGAGCAGCAGCTCATATTTCGCTTGGGCAGTATACACCCCAGCGGTATGAACATTGACTTCTCCAATTTCAGGTAGTCCTTGCTTTCTTCCCCTCCCCTTCCCAGCTCTCCCACAGCCCACTGTCTCCGCATCTACCTTTCTTCTTCCCGCCCCCCACCCCCACATCAGTCTGAAGAAGGGTCTCGACCTAAAACATCGCCTAGTTCTTCGCTCCATAGATGCTGCCTCACCCGCTGAGTTTCTCCAGCATTTTTGTCTACCTTCATAAGAGATAGTAGAATTAGGCCATTTGGCCCATCATGTCTACTCCGCCATTGAATCATGGCTAATCTTTCTCCCTCCTAACCGTATTATCCTGCCTTCTCCCCATAACATCTGACAACTGTACTAATCAAGAATCTTTCTGACTCTGCATTAAAAATATCCACTGACTTGGCCTCCACAGCCTTCTGTGGCAAAGAATTCCACAGATTCAGCACCCTCCGACTAAAGACTAGTCTATCACTATTGCTGAAGGCAGCATGTATATATAATCCAAGGTTTGGTAAACAATTGAAGATGAATTGACTGGATAGAGTGCAACAGCAATTGTTGAAATGTAGACACGAGGAACTGCAGATGCTGATTTACCAAAAAAAGACATAAAGTGCTGGAGTAAGTTTGTCATGCTGCATTTCTAGAGGAAATGATTGGTTCTGAAACAACCATTAACCCAATACGTCGCCTATCCATGTCCAAAGATGCTACCTGAACCTGTGAGTTACTCCAACACTTTGTGTCTTTTGTCAGCAATTGTTGAAACTCTGATGACAAGTCCCTGAATCCTGAAAGAATTCACATTAAAGTATTAAATAAGTTGTAATAAGGTTCTGAATTTTCTAAATTCTCTGGGTCCAAGGAAGGTTCTGTCAAATCTAACCTTTTTTTTAAAGTAAAGAAGATAGAACACAGGAGATTTAACATTTTAACTGGTGGGTGAATAAGGGAGAATTATTAATACATAAATTATAGTAGGGCATTTAGATTAAAAAATGTATCCTGGGAGAAGTCAACATGTATTTGTGTAAGGGAAAACATCTTTGAACAATTTGGTTGAGTTCTTTGAAGATGTTACATGTGCTGTGGATAGGGAAGATGTACATTCTTAGATTTCCAGGACTCATTTAAAATCAAAATAATTTGGGAAAAAATAAAAACTTATGGTGTCATGGATAGAAAAAATGCTTGGCTAATAGGAAAAAAAGAGCATGCATGCATGGGCCTGTTACTGGTTGCTCGCATGTGATGAGTATGTTGTCACTGGTTTCAGTGCTGTACCTCAATGTCTTTCAATTTATATAAATGATTGGATGAAACCACTAAATATATAACTGCAATATTTCCTGATGACACAGAAAAAGGTAAGAAAGCCAGCTGTGAAAAAGAAATAAAGAAGAAAGATAAGAAAGCCAGCTGTAAAAAAGAAAAAGTGAGGTAGGGTGGAGAAAGCCCAGGCATATGAAGAATAATGTGGGAAAATGTAATATTGTCCATTTTGGCACAAATCCAAAAAAAAGTGTATTATCCAAATGGCCGAAGGTTGCACAGCTCTAGCTGAGGTGAAGAGCTGTGTTCAAGTACATGAATCCCAAATTCAGTATGTAGGCATGCAATTTAGAAAACTAATAAAATATTATAGTTTATTACTAGGGCAATTGAATGCAAAAGTAGGGATTGGTTATAAAGGGCATTTGTGAGACTAGTTCTGGAAGATTATATAAGGAAGGATGTAAATGGGATGGGAGCAGTTGTAATAAGGTTTACTGGAGATGAAAAAAGATCACAATCCAAAATGTTGCATTATCTTGTCCTTTGGAGAATGTTGCCTGCTAAGTTACTCCAATACTTTGTGTTTTACAAGACTAACATCTTGAATAGATTGTTGTGGTATGAAGGTTGGGCAGGCTAAGCGTATATCCACTGGTTATTAAAAGAATCATAAGACTGAAACATAAGAGGCTCAGGAGTGTTCTGATGATTATAATATGCTTATCATGTGGCATTAACCGTTATGTTGCCATACCCAGCACAGATCTGGCATTGTCATCGTGCTAGTATACCCCTGTCAAGGCTGATGTCAAATGCACCGTAGCCCCATTCATTGAGCTGCAGCATGCAGATAACATTTGCATACATACACACAACTTCACAAGTTATAGAAGTAAAATTACACCATTCGGCCCATCGAGTCTATTCCGCCATTCAATCGTAACTGATCTCTGTTGCTAGACAGTTGGAGATTGAATTTCAAGTTATCATCGATTCATTCACTTATTTTCTTCTTATCAAGTCCGCACACCAGACTAGAAGTTGTTCAGCCAGAGCTGGACACACTTCACGGCATCTGCATACAATGGTGTCTGTCTTGTCGCTTCTTGCGCTTCTTGTGCGTGGTGGTGGAGACTGGGCCGCGACGTGAACACTCTGTCCTTGACCCCAATTCATTCACTGAAGCTGACGTTATATACCTGTATGCTGGCATGAATATCAGTGAAATAATGTTTTGGTTGCTTTTTCAAAATGTAATCTTCCTATCAATAGGTTATTTTCATTGCAAGCTTCCAATGTGTATGTCCATAACTGAATTACACCCAAAATTTGAACACATAGAAGGATCGGAAGGATGAATGTACCCAGCTTGATCTCCTAATAATTTAGAAAACTGATTAACAATAAGAGTACGTAGCCAACATTTCCTTAGCTATTCAAGCTGATTTAAAATATCAGTCTGTTATTATACCAGTGATAATTAGTTATTAAACCAGTGATCATCTGGACATCCGGTGGCGGTGTTACTGGCTGCCTCCGCCTTCAGTCTGGTATCTTTTTTATTTTTTGTTATGTTTAAAGTATGTTCTTTAGGTTTTTTTTGGTGTTTTAGGTGGGGGGAAGAGGGTAGGGTAAGGGGGAAACCGTCCTTCAGTCACTTCCTGGTGAGGATGCGACTATTATCCGAGTCGCGCCCTCGTCCCCCTCCTCGCGGCCTACCAACTGGATTGGCGCGGCCTTTCCTACCGGGACCGACCGGAGCTTCAGCAGCAGCGGCGCAGTGCTGGATACATCGCAGAGCGGGCGATGCCTCACCTGGGATCGCCGTTTGGAGCTCCGGAGTGTTGGGCCTGCTGCATCGGCATCGCGGAGCTGTGGTCGCGGAGCTCCAAAAGCGGGTGGCGCTGACTAACATCACGGAGTCCTAGGACCCTTTGCCGGGGGCTGCCAATGTGAATCTCCGCCCCGCTCGGCCTGTGGACTTCGGGAGCCTCGGACTCCGGTGGGACATGGCCGATTCAGAGGTCCGGTCAGCTGAGGATGTCTTACCTTTCGACGTCGGGGTTCCATCGTACCCAGTGAGAGGGCCTGAACATCGGACCGCCCGTAGCGGCAACTGTAGGGGGCTCGGGAGGCCACGACCATGGGTGAACATTGGGGAACATCAGCGAGGAGGTTAACTGGACTTTGGTTCCTTCCCTTACAGTGGGGAACTTTGGTGCTGCTGTGGGGATGATTGTGTTGTGGACTACTGTATTCTGTGTTTTGTGTTTTTTTATTTGTATGACTGTAAGGAAAATAGTATTTTGTTGTCTCTTAATTGAAGACAATGACAATAAATTGAATCCAAATCCAAATCCAATTGTTGTTATAGTTGAGTATGTAAACCCGCTCTGCCCTCTTCTGGTTTTGGTATGCATACAGATTTAAATTAGTGAACAGAAATCACAATATGCGCAAACAATCATGAATTATATAAAGCTCATATTTGTGAGTGAATTATTCCAGCCGTCAGTCTCTGAATAATGTACTATGCTTATAACCACACGGTAGGTAAATATATTTACATTAAATGCATTTGAATTTATCTGCAACCCTAAATGCAATTTGATACTGTTACAGTACCATGAGGAAATTACTGTATTCTGCTATCATAAGGGTTTACTCATGAAGGAAAATATTCAAACAAAGGAACATAATAGATATATAGTAGACACAAAATGCTGGAGTAACTCAGCGGGTCAGGCAGCATCTCTGGAGAGAAGGAATGAGTGACGTCACCCATTCCTTCTCCCCAGAGATGCAGTCTGATCCGCTGAGTTACTCCAGCATTTTGTGTCTACCTTCGATTTAAACCAGCATCTGCAGTTCTTTCCTACACATAATAGCGTGCATAAAGCCGTCATTTTGACGAGTGTCTATTTTTCTTGGATGCAACAGTGAAAGAGGTTAGATTTTTATCTATTTCATTCTTAATTTTATTGTTCCAGGATTTCTGCTTCATCAGAAGGGTGAAGCATTGCCACAGCTATGAGAATGGATAAGCGCATGGCCAGTGAGGTCATGCAGAGGAAATTCTTGTTGTTTTATCGCATCAATCATTAAAGTGCCCCAGTGAAAAATGACACGATTGCATGACCTTGGACCACTGCTGATTGTGGATCCTGGACCAGTATTAAATCAAGAGAAGTGTTGAAAGTCAATCTAGCATTCTGACTAAAGTCCTTGCAGCACCCCCTGTAATTTTAAGGACCTATAGCAGTTCTTAAACTTTGCTTTTCACAGTGTTGGTCACTATCCGAGCCTGCAGTTATATTTATGTGGTCCCGGACCCAGTTAATATCTTGGGACAGTTCAGCAGAGAAAGGCAGAAAGATAAATTAGTATTTTGCATTCATCAAAGAATCGGGCACTGATTTACAAAAGAGGCAATCTGGCCTTGAATCTACTTGCTGTTCAATGGTACAGGCTGCTATTTGTAATAAGGGCAACACAGTGGTGAAGCTAGTAAAGCTGTGCTTCACAATGCCAAAGACAGAGGAGCGGCAGGTGAAGGAGCGAGTGCGGGGATTGGCTGCAGAAGTTAAAACCTTGCTGAGTTTTCAAGAGCTGGTAATTTAAAAACCAGTCGGGGCCAGCCTGCAACACATACCTTCAAGGTCCGCAGAGGAGTGGCAGGTGAAGGAGCGAGTGCGGGGATTGGTTGCAGATGTTAAAACCTTGGTGAGTTTTCAAAACTGGGTCATTTAAAAACCGGTCTCTAAATTTGTAAATGAGCTAATTAGTGAATTGAACAGCAAATAAAAACGGGGCTTGCTCCCGGGGGAGTGCCTTGGTGAGTAAAGTGTAAGTCTTTGGCTCAAGAGTCTTTGGCGAGGAGACTGAGGCAAGGAGGCTATATTTGATTTGATATTGGTGATTTGTGACTTTTTGTCCACTGAAGAAATGGCAGTCAAGTTGGTACAGTGTGTTTCCTGCAGGAGCGCAGCGTAGGTTCACCAGGTTAATTCCCGGGGTGGCTGGACCGCCATATGATGAAAGTATGGAGCGACGTCTTATATTCACTGGAATTTAGAAGGATGAGAGGATATCTTATAGAAACACATACAATTATTAAGGGATTCGACACGCTAGATTCAGGAAACATGTCCCCGATGTTGGGGGAGTCCAGAACCAGGGGCCACAGTTTAAGAATAAGGGGTAGGCCATTTGATGAGGAAAAACTTTTTCACACAGAGAGTTGGGAATTTGTGGAATTCGCTGCCTCAGAAAGCAGTTGAAGCCGATTCACTGTATGCATTCAAAAGATAGTTAGCTAGAGCTCTTAGGGCTAGCGGAATCAAGGGATATGGGGAGTAGGCAGGAACGGAGTACTGATTGTGGATGATCAGCCATGATCACATTGAATGGTGGTGCTGGCTCAAAGAGCCGAATGGCCTACTCCTGCACCTATTGCCTCAGTATCTCTGTGAATCTATGTAAAGACACAGGTTCGATTCTGATCTCAGATGCTGTCTGTGTGGAGTTTTCAAGTGCTTATGACTGTATGGCATTCCGGTTTCCTCACACATCCCAATGACATAAGGTTTGTAGGTTAATTGATCTCAGTAAATTGCCCTAATGTGAAGAGAGTGGATGCAAAATCGGTAATAACATAGAACTAGTGAGAACGGGTGATTAATGGTTGGCATTGACTTGGTAGGCCAAAGGGCCTGTTTCCATGCTTATTCTTTCAATCTTTCAATGAATGAATCAGTCACATCCAAAATATATTTATGGAACAAACATGAAATCATGCTGCGATTACTTCAAAAATGGTCCAATTCAATGAAACATTGATTGCTACCATCTCCATTGTAAAGTAATAGGAATATATTTGATTCTGCTGTTACCATCAATTAAGTTCAAACCCATTTGGGAAAGTGGGTCAAATGGTAAATGTAATTCAACTCGGAAAAGTGTGAGGTAATGTATTTTTGTAAGTTAAACCAAGGTAGAAGTTAAACAGTAAGCACTAGGGCTCTGGAGATTGCTGCAAAACAGAGTACCCTAGGAGCACAGATACATATTTCTCTGAAAGTGGAGACCCAGATAACAGGGTGGTGAAGAAGGCATTTGGCATGTTTGCTTTCATTGGTCAGGGGATTGAGTGGAGGGGTTGTGTCCTCATGTCACAACTGTACAAGTCGTAAGTGAGTCTGTGCTTGAAAGTGAGTACCAGCTTGGCGTGTGAATTTAAACTGGCATTTTCTGGCATTTCACCTCTGGCAGTCACAGATATGCCTAACATATTTTCTTTCAACTAGTTTCACCAGATTATTTTGATAGGAAATTTTAAATGACTTTGGAAAGAAAATCACAAATTGTGGCATCTGTTCATTTGAATGGAGACTGTGATTGGCATGTCTTCACAGCAAATTTTAGCATGAGTTTGGCAGTCATTTGGCAAATGACTAAACTTGGGATACTTTCAACAAATGGTACATTTTGTTATGGAATGGTTGCTGTCTTCACCTTCTTTCAGAATGTTGTTATTTAACAAAACTCTTTAAACATGTATAAAGTTAGTCTCCCTCAGTTATTAGATAAACATTTCCATCATCACCTGATTTTAATAGGAGAAACAAATCATAAAATATTAACTGTGATAATCATAAAAAGCACTTATTTCAAATGCTTAAAATGCTGAATTTAATCAATCAAATTGAGAATGCAAAATATCTTCGAAGAATTCATTGAAAATTATTTTTATTTCCTTCCTTTGGCAGCGGATTTTAAAACCCTGGCTAGAAAAACTATATCCTTCATTTTTAAGGCAGAAAATGCTGGAAGCACTCAACAGGTCCGGCAGCATCTCATGAACAGTTTGAATTGGTAATTATGTTTTCTTTCCACAAATGCTGCCTTGTCTACCGAGATTTTCCAGCATTTTCTGTTTTTCTTTCTGATTTCCAGCATTGCAGTTATTCAATTATTGACCTCCTGCTTAAATCTTTGTGTGAATATTGTGCATTTGTCAACCTAATGGGTGACTAGTATGCGCTATTTTTGCGAGAGAGATCAAGCCATCCAATTTTCTGATTTGGTTCGTTTTATTTCACTGAAGACAGAGGCTGAGGAAAATAATTATTTTATCTAATAGCGCTTGCTAGAAATGTGGCAACCTGCCTGATCTAGCTGCAGGAATTACTCCAATTCATATATGAATAGTGGCCTTTATATTGCACAGTTACAGTGTTTCTGTTTATGTAAATGTGCTTAGTTATACATCTGATTCTAGTCAGGACACTCTTTGAAAAATATAGGCTCCATCCTAACTGGCAAAGTCATCGAATGTTAGGAACATCTGCAAATAATTTGATCGTGCAGTCATCTTAAAGGTGTAATAAATAAAGGGAAAGGAAGAAGGAAGACATTGGATGCTAACACTCAGTTAATATTATAGAACATTAAGAAAACAATATAGGAATAGGCCCTTCAGTTGACAATATCCATGCTGAATATGATGTTAAGCTAAACTAATCTCCTCTGCTTGCACGTGATTCATATCCCTCCATTTCCTGCATATCCATGTGCCTATCCAAAAGTCTCTTAAATACCACTATATCTGCCACCCATGGCACCATGTTCCAGGTATCTTCCACTCTGTAAAAAAACTTGCCCCGCACGTATCTTTTAAACTTCGCCCCTCTCACCTTAAAGCTATGCCCTCTAGTTCTTGACATTTCCATCCTGAGACAGAGGGAAAAGGCTCTGACTATGCCTCTCAAAAATGTATATTCTTCAATCAAGTTTCTCCTCGTCCTTGGATATTTAGGGTGGAATAGTGGCGCAGTGGTAGAGCTACTGCCTCACACTGTCAGAGACACAGGTTGAATCCTGACTATGGGTGCTGTCTGTGCAAAGTTTGTATGTTCACCCTGTGACCAATTGGCTTCTGTAAATTGTCCCCCATGTGTAGGATGCAAAAGTGGAATAACATGGAATTAGTGTGAACAGGTGATCAATGGTCAGCCTGGGCTCGATGGGCCGAAAGGCCTGCTACCACCTTGTATCTCTAAAAACTAAAAAACCTAAAACTAAATTTCAGTGAAAGCAATCCAAGCTCATTTAAACTCTCTTTATACGTAATAGCTTCTATTCCAGGCAACGTTCTGGTAAACCTCTTCTGCATCCACTCCAAAGCCTTGGCATAATTCCTGTAATGGGATGACGAGAACTGCACACAATACCTCAATTGTGGCCTAACCCTAGTCTAATTAAACTGCAACATGACATCCTTGGTTTTATGCTCAATGCCCTGCCTGGTGAAAACAGGCATACCATATACTAGTTGTAATGCCACTTTCGGGGAACTATTAACTTGGACTGCAAGATGCCTTGGTGCATCAATGCTATTGAAAGTCTTGCCATTAGCTATATATTTTCCCATTAAATTTGACCACAAAAAGTGCAATACTTAATACTTTTATTAAACTCCATGTGCCATTTTTAGTCCGTTTCTGTAGTTTATCAATATTCAGCTGTATAATTTGTCCTCAACAAACGAACAACCAACATCCTCGCACACATCTCAGTGGCACCCCACTGGTCATAGATCTCCTGCCAGACTCATATCCTTCCAGTACAACCTCTGCAGTAACTTCTATACCATTGTCATGAGGCTCACCCATCTATAATTTCCTGGTTTATCTCTACTTTCCTTTTTAAACAAAGGAACAAAATTGTTTACTCTCCAACCCTCCTGGAAGTTACCTGTGGCTAGCGAAGTTACAAAGATCTTCATCAAAGTCCTTGCAATCTCCTCTTTTGCCTCCCTCAATAAGTTGGGGTAGATCCAATCAGGCCCTGGGGATTTATCCACCTCAATGCCTAACCCAGGTTGCCGTGTGCTGAGCTCCGGAGTGCTGAGACCGCCGACTCCAACATCGCGGAGCTGTGGTCGCGGCGCTGACTTGAAACACCGCGGAACCTGGGATCTTTCGCCGAGATGTTGAAGTGTTGGAACAGTGTTGGAGCTCCGACCAGCGCGGCCTGTGGACTTCGGGAGCCGCGGTCTCTGGGGAGGAAGCGGCTGTTCCAGACACTCCGAGCCGCTGAGAGCGTTCTCCCAACGCTGTAGCTCCATCATCCAGTGAGATGGCCTGAAACATCGGGCCGCCATCGCGGCGACTGCGGAGGCCACAATAGGCCCAACCATGGGTGAACAAGAGGAAGAGGACTGGACTTTATTGCCTTCGCTCACAGTGGGAACCATTGTGGGGGGATGTTTTATGTTTAATGTTAAATCCTTTAACGTTGTGTTTTATTTTTATTGGTGTGCTGCAAATGGCTCAGAAAAGATGGCTGCCGGAAGTGAGAGTGAACGCTGGCACGATTAGCTGCCGCTGCTCTCTCTCCGAATTATGTATTATTGCTGTATGTTGTTTTTGTTTCATGTTATTTATATATTTGTAATTTGCTTGTTTTAACTGTAAGGTGTCCTTGAGTGTTCTGAAAGGCGCCCATAAATAAAATGCATTATTATTATTATTTTTATTGACATTCTTCATGAGCCCCAAGTCCACCTCCTTCTTGATCTCAAACTGCCCGAGTATATTACTCTTCCCCACACTGATCTCATTGTCCTCCATGTTCTTGCTGAATGCAGATGCAACATTTTCATGTAGTATCTCGACTACATCTTCCTGCCCCAAGCATAAATTCCGCTTACCCATTTGCTTTTCATGTATGTCTAACAACGATTGGGATATTCTTTTATCTAACTTGCCAATTACACTTCATGGCCATGAAGTCCTTTTAGCCCTACGAATTGACCACGAGTTCCTTCCTGCTTGCTTTGTATTCCTCAAAGACCTAGTCTGTTTTCATCTTTCTAAACCTTACATCTGCTCCTGTTTCTTTTTACCAAGCTTACAATCTCTTTTAGTGCATACTGAAACGTGCCAGTCCTGAACTCTGATCAACTGGCCTTTAAATGACTCCCACGTTTCAGATGTGGACTTACCCAAAATAACAACTGCTCCCAATGTACTGTCCCTTCGCTCCTACCTAATAAACCTGTAATCTGCCTTCCCCCAGTCATGACTTATTCTTATTCATAATTATCTTAAAACTATCATTTGGGATTTTGCTGAAACCAGTGGGCTGATGTCACTGATCTTGGAGAGAGCTGCCCCTTAATAGAGAGATCTGGTGATCGCCATGGTGCGGAATTTCCTCTTTATTAAGCTATTTGGCTACAGGCCAATGGATAGTTCAATGGAATCAATAGTGTCCAACACCAGTGACCTCATTAGCAAAAGCAATTTTTAACAAAGCTTCAAACATCTTATGTAAAGTAAGGTTGGCAGACACATGAGATTAAGATTGTTGGTGAATAATAAAGTATTTTCAAAATGATAAAAGTTAACAATTTAAATCCATTTCATCATGAAATAGTTGAGTACTTTATTAGCGATATATTGTTTCTTTATTTTTTCAGAGAGGCTGACAGTCTATGTTTATATTTTGGCAGTAATCTTTTGTAACGGTCACCACCGGTGCAGCGTACCAGCACCTCTAAACTGGTAAATATAATTATTTAGTTTTCTGACCACGTAACATGTGTGTTTAATAATTGTGCATATTGGCACCATTCTGTCTGCCTAAAAAAGAACTGTTACTTGGTACACCCATTAGAAACTCCTACACATGAAACAAAGCATTACGTTATTCCTTACAGTGCCAGAGACCTGGGTTCGATCCTGACTCTCGGTGCTCTCTGTACAGCGTTTGTACGTTCTCCCCGTGACCTGCGTGGGTTTTATCTGGGTTCTCCAGTTTCCTCCCACACACCAAAGACGTACAGGTTTGTAGGTTAATTGACTTGGTGAAATTGTAAATTGTCTCTAGTGTGTGTAGAATAGTGTTAGTGTGTGGGGCTCGCTGGTCGGCATGGATTCGGTGGCCTGTTTCCGTGCTGTATATCTAAATTAAAGTAAACTTCATTCCCAAGGAATGTAACGGGGAAGTTCTTCTTAATGACTGAACAGCAATTTTTGGATTTCCACATGTAACGTGGATTCTCTGCAATTTGCTGAAGGCTTCATGGTGTAAATCATAACAACAATAAGAAAGATATATCAAGAATAACAAATTCAAAGGAAATAAAAATTAAAGTGAGTTTATATTTAAGCAAAATAATGGAATTTTCTAATCTCATAGTATTTTGTGATTCAATTTTATTTCTCCATGTCTGATTTCTATTGTTTTCAATTTTATTTTTTATGTTAGCACCAATAATAATAAAACTCTCGAAAATAACATGCATCCTGATTATTTAATTTTATGGTCAAATGACTGGTACAATTTCCTCTTGGGGGCAATTCATCTGCATGCAATGATATTTACATAAATGAATAACCAAGTGGTATAATTATTTTTGGGATTAATGCTCTGAAAATTACATTATGAGTTACATGGTATCTTGAGTATCAGTATCATTACAGATTATATATTACATATCAATTGAGAGTCATAGTCATACAATACAGAAACAGGCCATTCAGCCCAACACATCTATGCCAACCAAGATGCTCCATGTAAGCTTGTTCCTATTTCCCCATGTTTGGTCCATATCCCTCCAAATCATTCCTCTCCTTGTACCTGTCCAAATGTATTTTAAGTGTTGTTATTGTACTTGCCTCAACTACTTCTGGCAGCTTATCCAATATACCTAACACCCTCTGTGTGAATATGTTGCCCCTCAAGCTCCTATTAAATATTTTCCCTCTCACCTTAAACCTATGACCTCTGGTTCTTGATTTCCCAACTCTGGGTAAAATAATCTGTGCATTTATCCCCTCGTGATCATATACACCTCTATAAGATCACTCATATTCTCCTGCGCTCCAAGGAATAAATGTTCCAGGTTATCCAACCTCTCTCAATAGCTCAGGCCCTTGAGTCCTGGCAACATTATCGTAAATCTTCACTGCACTTTTTCTAATTTAATGGCATCATTCCTATAAAATATCACCAATATCTTGTAGAAATGTAACATATCGTCCCAGCTTCTATACTCTGACTGATGAAAGCCAAATGCCATCGTCCACCCTATCCATCTACAATGCCATTTTTAATAGGAACTATGTGCTTGCAGACTCGAAGTTCCAAGTTTCCTCTGCTCTGCGACACTCCCCAGAGCCCTATCGTGCACTGTGAAGGTCCTGCCCTGATTTGACCACCCAAAACACAACACCTCATATTTGTCAGAATTAAATTCCATTTGTTATTCCTCGGTCCACTTGCCCAGCTCTTTAAGATTCTGCTGTAATTCCTGATAAGCATCTTCACTTTCTATGATAACAGCTATTTTAGTACAAATATAAGAATAACGAGCACACCACTAGTCACAAACCGTTGTTCGATAAACAATCTTCCACCATGTTTCCTATCAAGCACTGATTCTGTATCCATCAAAATCCTCATTCTTGGGGAAATTTAACTCAGTTGGCCAGAAGAGTGAAGGAGGAATACCGTTGTGTCATGTTTTTCCACAACTCCCTCCATTCTCTTTTGCCCATCAATCCCACAAAATCTATGTTCTAGTCCTGCCACACACCATTTCTTCAGGAAAAAGAGAGTTGCACAGGCATCCACGGATGTGAGGACAAAACTCATACTAACGTATATGATTCTGAGTCACATATTGTATATAAAATCCAGAAAAATCCAAAAGGATTTCAAGGTGACACAGTAAAAATGAGTGGGGAGTGGTCTATCACTGGGATGTCAGGACTTTCATATGAGGAAAGACTGGATAGACTTGGCATGTACTCGCTAGAATTTAGGAGACTGAGGGGGGATCTTACATAAACTTACAAAATTCTTAAGGGGTTGGATAGGCTAGATGCAGGAAGATTGTTCCCGATATTGGGGAGGTCCAGAACAAGGGGTCACAGTCTAAGGATAAGGGGGAATTCCTTTAGGACCGAGATGAGGAAAACATTTTTCACACAGAGAGTGGTGAGTCTCTAGAATTATCTGCCACAGAAGGTAGTTGAGGCCAGTTCATTGGCTATATTTAAGAGGGAGTTAGATGTGGCCCTTGTGGCTAGAGGGATCAGGGGGTATGGAGAGTAGGCAGGTACAGGATACTAAGTTGGATGATCAGCCATGATCATATTGAATGGGGTGCAGGCTCGAAGGGCCGAATGGCCTACTCCTGCACCTATTTTCTATGTTTCTATGTTTCTAAACAGCGTTTTTTAAAGAAACTATTGCTAGCTGGTCCAAAACTTGGGCGGGAATTTTCAGGCTTTTGTGGAATGAGGAATTGGGAAGGCCTCTGGATGTTTGTTCTATGTGTGAAGCCAACCAGTAACCTAGAAGTAAGATTATCTCTTCTGATCAGCACATTTAAAGTCACGACGTTTGCAAATTTATAAAAATCTTAATAATGTTAATTAATAAAATAAATAAGCTAATTGATTATTATTTACATATGCAAGTTTTTTCACTTACTTTATATTTTACTTTCAGTATATGTTTATTCTAGAGGACGCAGGCTGAAATATTTTGCATGTGTAAATAATTGTTACAGCTTTTCTAAACCAGGCAAAAAAGAAGCCGTAGATAACAGGATTAAATGTAGAATTCAAGTAGCCCAACCAAACAAGGGCATCAAGCAAAACTGGTGAAATAGAATGACTGACAAATGCATCCATTGTGTTGCAAATGAAAAATGGAGACCAACAGATCAGGAATGTTCCCACCACGATTCCTAGAGTTTTGGCAGCTTTTTGTTCATGTTTTCGTAAAAAACGGCTTCTATTTACTCTGATGTTTTGAATTTGAATGGTTATTCTGTTTATACTTCTCACTTGTTTCGTCGCCACAAAATAAAGCTTACAATAAATACAGAGCATGGCAACTGCTGGGATGTAGAACGAAATTGTTGATGCAATCACCCCTGATATTTCACTGAATACAAGTGTGCAACTCCCATTGCATGCAATATCATTGTAGTAAAATACCTCAATTCCTTTCAGATTTAATTTAAAATAGATCAAGGCAAAAGCAAAAACAGCAGAAACACCCCAGCTAATGAAGATCATTACCTGCACCGAAAAAAATGTTATTCTTAATTTGTACCTCAATGGATCACACACTGCATAGTAACGGTCAACAGAAATGAAACAAAGATGTAATATTGAAGCTGTGCTGAGCATAATATCAAAGCTGGTGTGAATCTTACAGAATGGCATTCCTAAATACCAACATGTTTCCACTGATCTCACCATGCTGTAAGGCATAACCAAACATCCCAATAGAAAGTCAGTAATAGCCAAGGAAAGAATGAGATAATTGGTGGGTGTTTGAAGGTGCTTGAAATGGAAAACTGAAATGATGAGTAACAGGTTACCAATGATGGTAAATAGAGTTATTGACATCATAAGTATGTACAACAGAACCCGCAGGCTGCTTGTTCGGTCTGCTTTAGGACAGGATCCATTTACATATTCATAACAGTAATCAACAGTTTCTGTTCCCTCAAAGATGCTTGTGTCCATTTTCTTCCTTTAAAGGCTTGTCAAATTTGATCATTCAATCTAATCCCGAATCTGTATGGAAGTGTGGGACTTCATTTCATCAACATGAACTGGAAGAGGTACAAAACAAAAAGCTTAGATTTACTACAATCCCACGATTTAGTCAGAGGCTAAATTTACACAAAGCACTGAGTGCTTTGGAGGAACTCAATGGGTCTGGGGTGGGCATGGCCAGAGAATGCTTTTGGTCGGGACCCTCCTTCAAGCTGACTTTTCAGTCTGTAGAAGAGCTCAGACCTCAAACATTGTTTGTCCATTCCCTCTACAGGGGCTGCCTTGTTCCTCTGAGTTCCTCTGACACATTGTGTTTTGCTCAAGATTCCAGCATCTAAAGTTCCTTGTGTCTTCAAATTTACAGAAACTTCCTTATAATAATTAAACAATGTTTTGAGAATTGAGTAAAATCTGATTTAATGGAAATATTAATAATTTACTGAAGTTTTTACTTTTTTTCAAAATACATTCAATTTTATTTCAAGCATTCAATTGTGACATTCAGGGTTCTGTGAACCTGAGTGACTGCTCTCTAAATTGCATGAAAAGGTTTCAGTATCAAGAGCTCTGTACCAAAGTATTGACATTAAATAACATTTAAATAACATTTGTTTTTCTTTTACATTTTTCGAAGCTGGGTACTATTGAATGTGTAGCTGGCAATGTTACTTCCAGATACAGGACTCTTTTTTGGTGTGTTTCATAAAAAACAGTCATAGTAGAAAACAGTATTTGCCTAAATATTATCCAAGTGGTCACATTGTGATTTAATATCCTAAAATGTATTTTAAAACAATGGGTCATCTTACCTGTATATACAAAAAGATTGTGCAAATCATTTCAGCTAGAGGTATATATCTGGAATTATTAAATTCTCATTGTATCCCGATGTTTGGTATCAATAATCTGTGAAACAATTAATGAGATATATCAGTGTTTAGCATGCAATTACAAATATATTATAAATATGAGATATATTAAATAAGCAGGACAGATGACTCGCAGCCACCTCACATTTTATGCATGTTTGCTTTATGCATTTATAGAATAATGTGCTTAGTTAATTAATACGAAAGTCTAATTAACGCGGCAGTAATTTTGAAATAACACGCTCAAGTTTACGCCTTGCAGTAGGTATGTTACAATACTTACCTTCAGCGGCACAGCAGTTCTGTCACTGCCCGTGTGCGCGACTTTGGCGCCTTTGAGAGGGGAGTGGGTTTAAAATGCGGTATTCCGGAAGCCCATTCAAATGGATGTTGAACATGCTATTTAGTTGATGAAGGAAAATCGCTTTGACTGCTGTTCTCTGAAGTGATTTTTAAACTGCGCTTAGTAATTTAATTGCTGTAGTAATTTAAAAATCTTCTTCTAAAGCCGTCAACGCCGACAACAGGACGGACCTCGGGTAGAGGACAAGGCAAGGTACACAGCAGGCACATGCCGTCAGGGTAGGCAAGGTAGGCACTGCCTTATAACATAGTAATAACTAAATCTAAATAATAAAGGCATGAGAGAATTATGCCTATGTAAGAGGTACCGATCTCTTAGGTAGGCATAATTCTCTGTGCCTTTCATCCGCAGCACTTGTAACACGGGAAGCTCTGTGCAGCCCATGTGCCGTCAGCGCTGCCTGAAGACGTCACTTTCAAGCGGAGCTGAAGGCAGCAGAAATTCTGCCTTTGCAGCACTGCGCATGCGCATCAGTCTACTGCGCATGCGCAGCGCGAGTTTCTAGGCGAGGTTTTCAAATATGGATTGTCATTATTTTAAGTGTATCTTAGGAAACAGCAAGAGAAGAATGGAGTTCGTGTACCAATGATGTGGTAAGTACATTTATTGGTGATGTTTTTAAATAGCGTATTTCCCAGGATGTGGGGGTGGGGGGGAGAGCTCCTTTCACAGCGTTTGGGGGGTCTGGCCCGGGGTAAAGTTGTGGGGAGGGCACGAATGTTATGAAGGAGGGGATTGGGATAATGCCACTTGCGACGCTTCTTGCACGGAGGCATGCAATGACACCGCATTGAGGCTGGGGGGGAAGAGAGAGAAGTAGCTCGGGTGGCTGAGCGGCCGCAGGGCCGGACAGCGGAACCAGCCGCCACCTTAGCTCCTTCTGCCGGTCCCCGATCACCTCTGGCAGCTCTCCGTCTAAAAACCTCTCTCCTGCCGCTCGCTGTCCTCACTCATGTCCTTAAATTCAGACAGCGCGATTGAGGTTCCTCGGCTGTGGGAATTTAAGGATTTGCAGGAAGCCGCTGACATGAGTGAAGTCGGCGAACGGCAGGTGACAGGTGTTCTGACGGAGAGCACTGCCAAAGGTGAGCGGGCCGGCAGAAGGCGCTGAAGTGGCGGCCAGTTCTGCTGTCGTAGCTCCCTGAGCTGCTTCTATCCCCAGCTACAGTGCGTGGCTTCACGCCCGGAGAGCTGCGGCAGCGGTGAGTGAGTGAGTTACTAGCAGTATCCCCGACACCCTCCTTCTCAACACTCGTGCCCTCCCCACAACTTTACCCCTGGCACAGACTCTCCACACTCTGGGAAAGGAACTGTTCGCCCAATTGGTCTAGGACTAGGAAGCCTTGGGCAAATTGAAATGTCATTGTCTTTATTTATTTATTTATTTATTTATTTAACGGAGAGAATAATCTGCGCATGCGCAGTTTATATATTTTTTAAAGCGGACTGAGTGCCTACCCTGAGTAATTACTCGCGGCACGTGCCTGGTACACAGTTTATTTTTTCATTAAAAAGTGCTTCTTAGGATACCTTTAATCAAAATTTCATGTTGCGAGAAGGTGATTTATTCCCCATACGAACCAGCAGTATTTTTCCTGCCGATATGGGGTTTAAATTCACCACAACCGCAACGGTCCAATCGATCGCGTTCCAGAAAACCCCACTCGCAAGCTGATTTAAATGGCCATTAATTTACGAGAATTAAAAACTAAATTCCTTCCATTTGGCCTACAAATTATTGACAATGAGATTTAAAAATTATGTTGTATTGTGAATTTTTGTGTGAATGTTATTTGGACACTTCGGCTATTTAAAAATGTTCATCTTTTCTTAAGAAATTGATAGATGTTTAGATCTAGTAATTGAATTTTGTAATTAGCTACAATTGGGTAACTATCTAATTATATGCTTTAATTTCAGGTCATCCAAGTAAGATTGTTTCATATTTGTTTCAGAATACTTCAATCTATAATAATTGAAAATGTCTTTCTGTTCTCTTAATTTTTAAGAAAGTTATGGGCTTTTGACTGTCCTCGATCACAGCTTTTGTGTTAAGTCAATGGAAAAGTAATAGGGAACAAGATGCTAATTTCCGAATATGAAAATGGCCATAACATTTTTAATACTGAAGATATGAAAGTGAATTAGGTGTCAAATTAAACTTCTTTTTATGCTTTATCTGATGGGATAAATCGCAGACTTGATTTTTTAAATCTCAAAATTTTGTAACATTGCTACTTGCAGTACAGTGGCGTGTGATACATAGTACAATAGTGATGGCGTTCAGCAAGCTCACCCATACCCTTGCCTCTGTCTCTGAATTCATCCCCATGATATGGTGGATCCCCATTCCCAGTAGCCTCGCTCCTCACGCCAACTTGGGCAAGTAGAAGTCGCCAACTTTATTTAAATTGATACTAGCTTGACATATTTCATCATGAATTCAAAGTCAACTACACTATCCACGATGAAATATATCAAGCTAGTATTAATTTAAATTAATTATTTTTTTCTCTAAACACAGACTATGATCAACCTTAATAAAATAATAATAGAAAATGTTGGAAATATTCAGTTGGTCAGGCATTATATGCAGAGAGAGAAAAAGAGAGAGACTTTATAGATTTGATACTGATCTATTTCTGTTTTGCAGGAATTAGTAATATTACTGTGGTT
Source organism: Raja brachyura (assembly GCA_963514005.1). Next base: position 59,157,197 of record OY740785.1, read on the forward strand.
GAATTGATAATAAGTTATCCACCTTGTTTTTCAGCAAATAAAACAGGCCATTCAGTCCACCTAGTGTACACTAACCATCACACACCAGGTTGTAATATTCCTTCATCAATCCTACATAAATCTAATTATATTTTGTGGGGCAATTGACAGTGGCCAATCAATCTATCCAACCTGCATGATTTTGGAGCACCTTGGATGAAACCCTCATGGTCACATGACAAGCATGCAAACTCCACACTAGGATTGGGCCCATCTTGCTGCTGCTGAAGCGGCAGCTCTTTTAGCTGCTCCGCTCTGATGCCTTGGCCCATGTCACTATGTTTATACTTAAACTAAAATCATAAAGGTTGGACTCATTAATAATTAGTAGGTTAGGAAGAAAAAAGCAATCACATAGTTAAAAGATTAGTATTTTTCACAAGGCCCATTTTTTTAAATAACATGAATGAGACCTTACCTTGCTGGTGCTCCACACCCTATCAGGCTGCCAGGTCTCAGGCGTAGAAGTGCCAAGGCTCTGCCCCAGGAACTCCTGATGGGCTTTAGCAAAAGGCAAACTCCACCCTCACATTCCCTTCCATTGACAAGAGTTTCAACAATCTTGGCAACCTTTAAAACTTCTGAAATTCCGAGCGATTTAAAAATTAAAACACATGGCAATAAAAATAGTAAAATGAAGTCACGAATGTCTCCTCACCATACCCACCGGGACGAAACAATGAGGTTCTTACTTGCTGCAACTTTACTGGCACATTAGTTCAATAACCCAACAAATATACAATAAACAATAGTACAATAAATTATCCGTTATACTAGGTAACCAGACCACAACAGGGCAAGCTGAAGTACGTAGTATAACCTTACCCAAAGTCCATAGTATTTCGATACTGAGGTGATGTTGTGGTTAGAGTTGTGCTGTGTGGTGCAAGAGTCTTTGCCACATATCCACAGACTTAAAATCTCTACTGAATTCAATAGATAGACACAAAATGCTGGAGTAACTCAGTGGGACAGAGAAGGAATGGGTGACATTTTGGGTCAAGACCCTTCTTCAGACCTCCTTCAGTGCTCCAACTGGTTTGGATCAGAGAAGTGACTACACCAAACGTACTACTGGGGATCCTAATGGGCCTGTCCCACTTAGGCGATTTTTAAGCGGACTGCCGGTGACTGTCAAGTTGCCGGCAGTCGCCTCAAAAACCGGCAACTGGAACAGTGACTCTCAGAGTGGAGCACACAAGAAAACACATTGCTTCCTTCACAAGCCCGTTATGCAGGCGGGGGACAGGGCAAGTGGAGGGAGTGCTGTCTAAAAAATTCAAGGTGAAACAGACACACACCGCGATGAACAGGAAGGTTGGCGCTGTAAAATGCGGCTAAAACACAGTGTGTGGTAAGTCCTTTAAAAGAGGGGGAGAAGGGGGGAGAAGGACTGTAGACAACTTTTAAGAAGCCAGAGATACATGGCTGTGAAGCTCGGCAGACATATAACAATACCGGTCGGTTATCCTTGGTTCTGAAGACTACTGCTTACCTTTGAGCCAATGAAATTCACCGGTCTGCACCGGCTACAACCTACGAGAACCTTCGACCTCCTGGTAACCCATTAGGATCTCCTGGCGACCTACCTACGGCTCGAGAATTCTCGCTACTCTCCAAGGCGGCTTCATTCTAGTCTCTGCTAATTTTTCAACATGTTGAAAAATTAACGGCGACCATAATGAGGCCGTGACTAGTTCCCAGAATGCTGGAACTCCTCAAGACCATGAAGGCGACTCACCAGCAACCACCCGCGAACATGTGGCGACCATGTGGCGACTGCATAGTCTCCTGCAGTCGCCCAAAAAGTCGCCTAAGTGGGACAGGTCCATAACAAAGTGGACTCCAGGGATGAAGCACCACCTGTAACTCAGTAATGGCCCTGTCCCACTGTATGAGTTCATTCAAGTGCTCTCCAAAAAAAAAATCAAACATGTGGTAAGCACGGAGAATGAACGTAGCGGGTAGGTCGGAGCTCGGGGACGTCTCTTAGCGGCTCGTAACGCTAACGGCAGGAACTCGGGAAACACGGTAAGTCGGAAAGACTCGTGAAGATTTTTCAACATGCTGAAAAATGTCCACGAGAGCCCCGAGTACCTGCGAGCGGTCATTACCGTAAATCTCCGAGTTCGAATCAGGGCAAATTCTGGAGTACTCTTTGAATGAACTCGTACAGTTTGACAGGGCTATAAGTCTGGGATTTAAGCATTTGGTAGCTCACATGCTAAAGTCTAAGATTATCAAAAGTTTCATCAGCTGATAGCCAGTGATCCCAAATCCTGCCAACAAGATTTAATCTGTTGTAACAGCATGGTGCTGGTCAATCATTTAGTTTTCACACAAATACTCATTGCCTACTTAGGCACACGGGAATCAAAACAGCCATCTTGCTCTACTTTAACATTTGCGCCAATGGCTTTATCTCGCAAGTGACATTAATTCTCTTCTTTCATCCTTTCAGCATTTCTGAAGAGCCTGACACACATATTGGAGGACGATTCTATTGGATTGCCACTGACATCCCATAACAAGTTGCTGCCAATTAGGGCATTGAGGTGTTGTGTAATTTTACAGGACTAGCAATCCAGAAGCGTCTGCATTTAGATATCTAGAGAGATACGTTCAAATCCTATAATGAAAGCCAAGTAACTTAAGTAACTAAAGCTGAAATTTAAAAAGTTAAATGGTGGTGATGGATTTATTGTTGAAAACCGTCCATTGGTACATCAATGGTCTTTCAGAAAGGAAATTTCCCATGCTTATCTGGTTTGACAGTACGTTTCTCCAAAGCCATGGCATTGTGATTGGCTTTTAACCTTCTGCATGATCTAACATATCACACCATTCACAGGCAATGCATTGTGTTGACCATTTTCAACTATTTCCACAAGGATAAAGAATTTCAAAGACTTACTATCCCGTGGGGGAGGATGTTACTCATCTCTGAGTTAAATGGCTGACCCTTTATTCTAAATGACTGCCCCCAGTTCTAGATTCACTCCTTATGGAATGCATCCTATCAGCATTCAGCTTTTCACACTGCCTCAGACTTTTACATTTCAAAAACATCACATTTCATTCACCATCTGCAGACTTTCTTTGTAAGAAAACCAATTAATCCAAGGAAAGAACCTAGTGAACTTTGTCTCTATTACCAGTACATCCCTCTTTTAACAAGGAGATCAAAACTAAACATAATTCTCCTGGTTTGGTCACATCAGTGTTCTGGGGAGGAATTGGTCACATGTGCCATAGGAAGAGCTGACTGATACCTCGGGAAGGGTTTTAGTTGACTGTCCCACTTCGATCGCCGGAGGCATATGGAGTTGTGCGGGGCTGGTCCCAACATCGTGCGGTACTCCGAAAAACTGACGCTGTCCTGAAATTCCGCTCGCCAAAGGCCTGTCAGCCCGCAGCCACATTTTGGACGTACGCAGCGTCTCGACGTCGTACACAGCAGTATCTTGATGGCGTACGCCTAGCACGTGGCGTTGCGCGATGATATCACCGCCCGGCGTGCCGTTGGGTGATGACTTCAGCGCCCGACGTCGTGCGACATCTAAATTCAGTTGGCCCGCCTACTGCCCAGCTGATTGGTGAGTATGCTGTCGGGACCAGCCCCGCACAACTCAATGGTTCGAATTGGGACCGGCCCCACGAGGCCATACGCCTCAAGCGACCATGTTTGGTCGTGCTAGATGCATGCAAACGCATGGTGGTGGGACAGGCCCTTTATTGTGTGCAGTCCCTGCATTCCCGAGGTTTAATTATTTTCCGGTGGTTTTCCTTAGGGTTAGATAGGAAGGAAAATTACATAAAGGATCTATAATGGGGCTGGAAAAAAGAGTGGTGGTCGGGAGGAGATAGAGTGCAGAAGGTAAGAGGAAAGAAGACAAAGAGGTACTTAGAGCTGGGAAGGAAATAATGAGAGGATTAGCAGACTACAAAAGAGAAGGTTGAGATATAAAGTTTGGAACACACAGGCAACTTCCATTGGTAATGTAATGATCAGAATCTGCTATAGGGGGACACTCATGGACAATCCCCACAGCTTCTTACCTGAATGCTGTTTCCCTAACAAGGCCAAGAGTTCTGGGGCTCTGACATGAATGTCACTGCATTGTGTGAGACATGAAAGATGGTCTGCTCAACAATTATGGCTATAGGAAATCCTGATTCGAGATGGACTCACCAGAAAAGGAACACCAACTTTGTGTGGCAGATTTGCCATCAAGATTGAGATGACATATTTTCTCAGCTAACCCCTCCCATGTGGGATAAGGGAATGTATGGTGATCCTCTGGTTCAATCTAACAGAGAAAGGTATATGTGTCTATACCCCAATTCTGAAATCTATGCAAGGAGAGCTTACACTCACACTACAATGAAAAGCCTGGTTACATTTCAGTGGAAACAAACTAATCCTTCTGTATTGGAAGATGCTAGCATTAGAAAAGATGCAATCCTCTGGAAAAGGCATGATGGCAAAGAGACAGTAGAGAAAGCTAACTTCAAAAGTGTCCTTCTAACAAAACACTTTAACCATAGTTATGCCATAGCCAGAACCCTTTTTGTTCAGACACAAGTCGCAGTCTCACTGGCAACATTCTCCAACCCAATCAGTAATACTGCCACATGACTGCCATATGTTCTCGTACGCATCAGCCAAATAAATGAAAATAGTAAGTTTAAATGAGAACTTACCAGTTTGAAGTTTGATCTTAATTTTATGAGGAGTTACGATGAGGGATTACGTGAAGAGCCCACCAGCCGGCATGCACGTCAATCTTCAAAGCAGCAGTATGAAATCACAGATAACAGTTGTTGAACTGAATATAGGAAGATTCGAGAAACTAGAACTATCAACTGACCTTTATGAGGGTTGGGAGCAGAGGGTACGTAACTCATAACTCCTCAAAAAATAAAGATCAAACTTCAAACTGGTAAGTTCTCGTTTAATCTTACCATTTTACTTCGGAGTCATGTGAGTGACTACGTGAAGATTTCAAAGCTGTGATTTCATGCCGTGAGCACGAGTCCACACAACACAACTGCATCAGTTGACCACAGATGAGTGAACATTAATAATGCATTCAGACGTGACATAGATTTAAACATGCTGATGCTTTTGAATGAACAAATAATAATAATAATAGTAACCCCTCTCATCTGGGAGGAAACTATAAAACAGAACCTAAAATAGAGTTGGCAAATACCCTCAGTCTGGCAATGGGTTTGTTATAAAATGTTTGGAAAGGTTTGTTCATTTGACCATCCTGCAGCTGCTAGGATGTGGTCTAGCAGAACGTCCATAACCCTCGCTGCTGATGTTGCCATGTATGTCGGAGGGGAACCCTCCTGGCCTGGCTCATCCCAGCCCAGGTCTCTCCGACTCCGTTTGGCTGCCCACCTTTTTGGGGCTGCCGAAATCGGAAGTCGCTGACCACACAGTCAGCGACTTGGGTAGCGAACCTGACGGCCGCCAGCTACCCGCACTTCCGCAGTCCGTAGCCGGTTTCCCCGCGGTCCATAGCCGGTTTCCCCGCGGCCCATCCGGATATCACTCTGATTTCAATATCCAGCAGGAAACTCTGCAAAAGAGATTCCTGCAAGCAAAAAGACAACCTGAAAAATAAGTTTGAAAACTTACCTGCAGGATTTGAAACTTACCGCTGGAGGAGCGACGCGCCTGCCAGCCAGTCGTGACTCGCTGGTGGGCTCTTCACGTAGTCACTCATGTGACTCCGAAGGAAAATGGGACATGCTAAATGTCTCTATCAAATATCCTCAACGTTAATTATTTACACCAATGTGATATGGATCAAGGAAGCTTCCAGACCAGATTTATTTTGTCACTTGGCACATCAAACACGTTCATCGGCATATTTGCTCAATCTGTCGATAATTGAGACACTTATGTAGTCAGCGAGTCAGCCCCCACGACACTAATTTTGGGAGTTTGGGTTCTCTTCCCTCGAAAGTTTTTTGACCATCAGTGTGAATGACTTTGTCCATAAAGATGTTTGAACATTCGGAGGGTCTTCTCAGTTACAATGTGCTCCCATTATAAATATACAATTCAATAGAACCATTGTCAGACTTAAAATGGTGAAGTAAACAATGTCATTATAGTTATTGATATTGTATTGAAGCACCTGCTGTTATCTTTGTTGTTATGAGTATAAAACCATTGGACTTTGAGTTTGGGCAGATTCCACTGAGAGGGTGCCTGAGAGAATCTTTGATTTAGTGAAGGATAAAGATTTTTACATCCACCAGATTCAGTCTCCGATTAACTCAGTTCACTAGTCACAACTGAATCTGATTCCTCCCTTTAGCATGTTCCATGCATCTCTCTGTAAAGAATTTATGTTGCAAATCTTCTTTAGACATTTCCCTCTCACCTTAAACTATGCCCTCTATTATTTGACATTTCTGCTGTGGGAAAAATACTTTGACTATCTGCCCTATCTAAGCCTCTTATAATACAATTTAAAACCATCACGTCCCCCCTCAGCCACTGCTGTGCCAGACAAAACAATCCAAGCTCGCCTAACCTCTCTTTATGGCTAATGCTCTTTAGATCAAACAACTTCAAGGACCCTCTTCTGCATTCTACCCGAAGCCTCCAAGTCTTTCCTATACTGTGTCAACCAGAAATGGCCAAAATACTCCAAATCATAATCATAATCAGAATCAGATTTAATTCGCCAAGTATGTTTTGCAACATATGAGGAATTTCACTGGCCAGGTCAGTCATACAATTAAAATTAACAAACTCAAAAATACATTTTAACATGAACATCCACCACAGTAACTCCTACACATTCCTCACTGTGATGGAAAGCGAAATAAAGTTAAAGTCCTTCCTTTTGTTCTTCCTCGGTCGGGAGCCTCGAGCCCTCCGTTGACGGGACGGTCTTGACTCCCATAGTCGGCGGCGTTCGGGTCCTCCCCGTCGAGGCGACCAGCTCCTGCATCGGGGGGTTGTCAGCTCCCCCGCACCGGGCGATCGAACCTCGCGTCGGGGCTGGTCGAACCTTCTGAGGCATTGGAGCTCCCAACTCAGCCTCTCCCGAGACTGCGAGCCCTTGATGGTAAGTTCGCAGGCCGCGGTGGGAGCGATCCCATGCAAGGGATCCACTCCGATATTAAGTCCGCGCCCCGTGGTGGGGCTCATGACAGTCCGAGAAGGCCTCCAGCTCCTACGATGGTAGGCTGCAGAGCCCGGAGAATGTGATCCGAAAAATTGATCACATCTCCGGGAAGGTAGGAACTTGAAAAACAGTTTCCCCGAATCCCCTCCCCCCTCATAAAACAAACCGAAGTACATTAAAACAAACTTCTTACAAACGCAAACATAACAAAAAGATGAAAAAACGAACCGACTGCCAGCAGGGCTGCCATCTCCAGGGTGCCCCTGGTGGTCTGAGGCCTAACCAAAGTTTTAAACAGCTCTATATCATGCTATATTACTATTACTAACTATAATAGGCTCTATTATTAACAGGAGACTGACTCATAGAAGACAGAGCATTGTGGTGGAAGAGCATTATTCTGACTGGAGGTCTGTGACAAGTGGTGTTCCACAGGGATCAGTGCTGAGAATTCTGTTATTTGCCATAAGGTCATAAGGTCATGAGGGATAGGAGTAGAATTAAGCCATTCGGCTCATCATGTCCACTCCACCATTCAATCATGGCTGATCTACCTCTCCCTCCTAACCCCTGACATCAATGTAAATAATTCGATGTATATAAAATACTTGGACACAAGAGCAAATGGGTTAGTTAATTAGTTTGCAGACAACACCAAAATTGCTGGAGTTGCGAACAGTGAAAAACATTGTCAGAGTTGGCAGCATGATGTAGAGCAACTCAGAAATGGGCAGAGAAATGAAAGGTGAAGTTTAATCCAAGCAAGTGTGAGATGTTGCACTTTTGGATCTCAAATGTAAAGGGAAGGTATACAGTTGGTGGCAAGACCCTTAACAGGATTGATGTGCAGAGGAATCATGGGATCCAGTGCATAGCTTCCTGAAAGTGGCAACACATGTAGATAGAGTGGTAAAGAAAGCATATGTGGGATGCTTGTCTTCATTTCTCAGGTTATTTTGATCAGTGAGGAAATCACGATGCAGCTCTATAAGAATGGGGTTAGGCCACATTTGGTGCAGTTCTGGTCGCAACATTACCGGAATGATGTGGAGGCTTTAGAGAGAGTCCAGACAGTTTTACCAGAATAATGCCTGTGGGTCAGTCTTTCACAGTGGGTTCTGGTGAGTGGTGCGGAACAGAAGGACTTAAGGATGTAAGTACATAGTTCCCTAAAAGTGGCATGACAGATAGGCAGGGTAATGAAAACGGTTGACCTTCATGAGCAAGGGCAGTAGGTGTAGAAATTGAGATGTTATTATTAAAGACACTGGTGAGGCCACACTTTATGTATTGTATTCAGTTATGGTCACCCTGAATAAGAAAGATGCAATTAAGCTAGAAAGAGTGCAGAAAAGATATATGATGTTAGAATATATAACATAGAAGAGAACTGCACAAGAACAGGCCCATCGGCCTGCAATGCCTATGCTGAACATTATGCCAAGACCATCTCTTATCTGACTGCACATCATCCATATCCCTCCATTCCCTGCATATCCATATGCCTATCCAAAAGTCTCGTAAAAAACACTTTTATATCTGCCTCAACCACCACCTCTGGCAGTGTGTTTCAGGTACTCACCATCCTCTATAATCTAGTAATAATCTAGCCTCGCGCATCTCCTTTAAACTTTGTTCCTCTCAACTTAAAGCTATGCCTCTAGTATTTGTTTTTTCCATCCCAGGAAAAAAGATTCGGACAAGCTCCCCTATCTATTGCCTCTCTTAATGTTATATATTTCATTTCGGAGTCACGCGAGTGACTTCGTGAAGAACCCGCCAGCACGCATGCGCGACATATCGTCGCTCGCATTTGCAGTCGACGGCTGGAGGAGGAGCGCGGCTCACCACCAGCCCTTCATAAGGACCACCTCAGGTAAGTATAATCAACCTTGAGCTGGTTGGTTTTCTGTTTGTGTATTTTTTCTTCCCTACAGAGACCATGGACAAAAGGAGTAAGGGCCGCAGGACATCCGGAAGGACCTGCCGGCCACCTATCCCGGAGCTCCCTTCTACAGCACCCGCTGGAAGGGCCGGGAAAAAGGCGCGCAAATCGGGGAGCCCTGTAGTCACAGGACCCGAATCACCGACACAGCTGAGCTCTAGCGGGGTTCCTGCAGAGCAAGAAGTCGGCATAGCGCCGGAGCAGGTGGATCCTGACTCCATTTCATTATCGCCAACAGGATCGTTGGCAGAGGCGAGCAAAGAGGGTTTACGTGCTGCTGCACGGCCCTTCTCCCTGAGCCCTCATAGCGGAGCCAGGGATAGAGCTCGACAACCTAGCCCTTTTCGGGCAGAGGTTTCACCAGGAGCCGCAAGATTGCGGCCTGGTGTATCAGCGAGACCCGCGTCCACTGGCAGACCAAGAAGGGCCAGTAGAGACTCACCACCTAGTTGGGCCAGGAGGAGTCACACAGGTGGAGTCTCGCCACGGTCACCGCTTCCCCCGCTGGGGGCTGGACGGGACCGTACGCCGTCTGGGTCCAGGAAAAGGACAGTCGGCAAGCCCGCGCGGATGTCGGGTCACCACGCCGAGGCGTTAGGTGCCGACTTCTCACCGCATATGCCCTCAGAGGCAGCCGGATGCAGCTCAGCCAAAAGAAGGCATATGAGCAGATCCGCGCGGGAGTCGTTCAGTTTCGCTGAGGCGGCTGGTAGCGACTTATCGTCACGGCACCGATATTACCTCGACGAGGTACGGGCCGATGATAGGAGCCTCAGAAGTTCCTTCGGGCATGAGGACTCTAACCGCCCATTCACGCACGATGAAGGGCGCATAGATCGGATGGAGAGGATCATGGAACAAATCCTGCTCAATCAAAGACAGGAAACTCACAGTTCCAGGGGACTTATGAACATATCCCCATCATCTATGGGTAGGATGAGGCCAGAAGAGGAGGAAATCTTGGTACATGCCCCAGTTGCACCTGAGGTTCCCCAGGAAGAGCTCCTGGACGTGGCAGCCAAGTTTGGATTACCCATATCATCGGGACAACCCCTCAATACCAAGCTGGCTGCTACCATAGACTTCCTCACAAACCATCAGCTACAGGAGGAGGTCCTTGCAAAGGCCATGGATAGACACAAGGCGCCGGGCAATTGCAATTCGCTCAATGTGCCTATTGTCAACATGCCAATTTGGGGCAATATCAGCCCGGGCATTCGAACTCAGGAAGTAAAATTACAGAGAATCCTGAAGTTACTTACATCTGGGATTACCGCGTTTGCAAGGTCGGTGGATGGAGTGGATTTGAACACCGAACAGGAGGATGCCCTGGCACTACTTTGCAACACGCAATATGAAATCGATGCTTTTAGGAAAAGCATCATTAAGCCTACATTAAACCCCAAATTTGCGGGGTTATGTAGAGCACCTCCAACACCACCACCCAGACAACTATTCGGAGAAGACCTCCTGAAGCAGGTCAAAGATTTAGATGACCATGCCAAAACAGTGGGTCTGATGAGGTCACACACCGTGACCAGACAGACGGCCAAGAAAACACCTTTTTTCAGGCCGCGAGGCCAAACCGAAAGGCCAGCAAGGACCTACGTTCCAGCGCCTCCTATGTACCAACAGCCTCAACAGCCCAGGCCTTTTTTAGGGCTAGGCCCTCAACGGCCAGCATGGAAAATGCGGTTTCCATATCACCAGCGCAACCCAGCACCTCCACGTCCCACCAAACATGTCAGGGACCACCGATTACCATGAAGGTAAGGCGGTCTGGTTTTCATGCACTGGCATGTCTAACCTCACATGTTGGGGGTAGACTACGGGGGTTTAAGGAGGCATGGGAAACCATCACCTCAGATGAGTTTATCTTACAAAGTATTCAGGGCTATGAGATTGAGTTCATAAATGGCCAAATTCCTCCACCTCAGCATATGCCAAATCGCAGATTTGCACTTTCCAGGAAGGAAACAGCAGTAGGCTATGCTGAAATATTGAGACTACAAGAGAAAGGTGTGATAGAAAGAACTACACATGAACCGATTGAATTTGTATCCAATATATTTACTAAAACCAAAAAAGATGGTGGATGTCGGGTCATTATAGATCTAACCCATTTGAATACCTTTGTAAAATATACCCATTTCAAAATGGACACGTTTGAAACAGCCAAATCTTTGATTTCTGAGGGCTGCTTCATTGCATGCATTGATCTGAAAGATGCATACTATTCAGTATCCTTTCAGAAACATCACAGGAAGTTCTTGAAATTCATCTGGATGGATCAACTTTGGCAATATAAGGCTTTGCCCAATGGGCTTACCACAGCCCCTAGACTGTTTACCAAATTACTCAAGCCAGTGTTAGCTACACTGAGGAGGGCAAATCACACGGTCATGGCTTATCTAGATGATATCCTAATTATTGGGCATACATTGGAATCAGCAAAATTGGCAGTTTCAGCCACTGTGGAAATATTCCAAAAAATGGGATTTATTATCCATCCAGATAAATCAAAGTTCTGTCCTTCACAGACCATGGACTATCTGGGGTTCACAATAGATTCCAATCACATGATTGCCACCATACCAACTAACAAAGTTGGGGATGTCATTCAAACATGCAAGAACCTGGTCTGCGCCAGTATACCATCAATCAGACAAACTGCTAAGGTAATTTGGAAAATCGTAGCAGTTTTTCCAGCTGCTCAATTCGGACCTTTACATTATCAAAATTTACAAAGATCCAAGATTTCAGCATTAAAATTGAATGCTGGACATTTTGATAGACCTATGCAGCTGCCACTCAAGGCAAAAATTGAGTTACAATGGTGGATTGACAATATCCATAACTCATTTAAACCCATCATTGTGCCTTGTCCGGTGGTATACTTACAAACAGACGCAAGCTCCCATGGCTGGGGAGCTACGGACAACAACACCAGTTGTGGGGGCAGATGGGACTCACTAGAATCTACCCTTTTGTTAGCACAAGGGATAAATTATTTGGAGATGCTAGGGGCATTCCACGGACTCAGTGCTTATTGTTCAAACTTTACTGACACTCATGTCCGTCTCCAAATAGACAACACCACTGCGGTGGCATATCTAAATCATATGGGCGGTACCAGGTCAATTTCATGTGATGAATTGACTAATACAATTTGGCTCTGGTGTATACAAAGGAATATTTGGATTTCAGCTACCTATTTACCAGGTAAGCTCAACACAGTGGTGGACACCAGGTCACGGAAATTTAATGACAACATCGAGTGGATGTTGAATTCCCAAATATTCGAACAAATTACAGCCAAATTTGGTAAGCCGGATATTGACCTTTTTGCGTCACGGTTAAACCATCAGGTACCAACATATGTATCATGGGAGCCAGATCCTGGGGCAATGGCGATGGACGCTTTCTCCCTAGACTGGGGGAAATGGTTTTTCTATGCATTTCCTCCATTTTGCCTCATCAGTCGGGTATTGCGGAAAATCCAGCTAGATGCTGCTAATGGCATTCTTATCATACCCGACTGGCCTACTCAGTCATGGTATCCGGTGGTCCTTGGTATGATCAGTCAACCATGGGTCCTCTTAGAGGGTTGCCCACAATTGGTGATGAACCCTGTTACAGGGGAACCACATCCCTGCCATAGTCATTTGAATTTATTGGCTTGCAGGATTTGAACAGACCATTACTGCAGTATGGTCTCTCATCAAGGACCATGGATACCATGGGAGCATCATGCAGGGAGTCCACAAGACGGCAATATTTATCGCACATCAGAAAATGGGAAACCTACTGCGGCCGCTTGGACATTGCATATAACTCCGTTTCAATCACAGATGTGCTGGAGTTCCTTGCGGGGTTACATCATGACGAACACCTCAGCTACAGTGCCATCAATAGCGCCAGGAGCGCACTATCATCCTACCTCAATATGGAGGTAGGATCCAATAAACTGGTGTCCAAACTTATGCGGGGAATATTTAATTCCAATCCGCCTAGACCTCGTTACAACGTCACCTGGGATATTGGGAAAGTACTGACCCTGCTCAGGACGTGGTCGCCCATGATGGGGCTTGAATTGGACAAACTCACCCTGAAGTTGGTGATGTTATTGGACTTACTTTGGCACAAAGGGTACAGACTCTTCACAAGATCAAGATTGATAGAATGATCTCTACCCCAGAAAAGGTCATTTTCTTTATTGATGAATTGCTTAAACAGCACAGGCCTGGATTCACAGGGCTGCAGCTGGTGTTTCCAGCATACCCCGCTGATGCCAGGCTATGTTTAGCCACCCATATCCGCCACTATATTAAAGTGACGCGGAAATTAAGGGGAATGGAGCAATACTTGCTAATCAGCCACAAGAGACCTCACCATAGAGTGACGGTACAGACAATCTCCAGATGGCTCAGGATCGTTTTGAACGAAGCAGGTATAGATACTAATGTATTTAAATCCCATTCCACCAGGGCTGCATCAACGTCGGCGGCAAAGGTCATGGAGGTACCCATGGACCATATACTAGCCACAGCGGGATGGGCCAGTGAAGCCACTTTTCAGCGGTTTTATAATAAGCCCGTTACCGCTCCTGGAATGTTCGCAGAAGCTGTACTGAATGCAGGCCGAGAACATTCAACTACTCCCCAGTGAGGGGGTTTTTTCTTTTGTTATTATTAATAAATATTATTATTTTTCAGAACAAGCAGTCTGAAAATTTTGATTACTCCTGTCCATCCTTATCGTGGCGTGTGTGATAGCATGGACGTTGTCCAGGGCGTGTAATCACAGAGCTTTGAAGTCTTCACGAAGTCACTCACGTGACTCCGAAATGAAATAGTAAGATTAAACGAGAACTTACCAGTTTGAGGTTTGATCTTTATTTTATGAGGAGTTGCGATGAGGGATTTCGTGCCCTCCGCTCCCAACCCTCGATCATAAAGTCAACTGGTAACTAGAGTCTCTTCAATCTTACTATAACAAGTCATTTCTTTGGTTTGTTGGTTCTGTGATTCCACACCGCTGCTTTGAAGAGATGTCGCGCATGCGTGCTGGCGGGTTCTTCACGAAATCCCTCATCGCAACTCCTCATAAAATAAAGATCAAACCTCAAACTGGTAAGTTCTCGTTTAATCTTACTATTTTATCAGGTCTCCCTGAAACCTCAGGTGATCCAGAGAAAACAATCCAAGTCTGTCCAACCTCTCCCAGTGGTTAATGCCCCTTAATCCTGGCATCATTTCCAAGGCCTCTACATTCTTTCAATAATGAAGCAACCAGAACTGCACACAATACTCCAAATGCAGCCTTATCAAAGTCCTATAAAGCTGCATCATGACTTCCTGACATACTCAATGCCCTGTCCTATGAAAGGAAGCATATCGTATCCCTTCTTTATCTACTTGTGTTGCCACTTTCATGGAGTTATGGACGTGGAACCTAAGATCCATCCGTACATCAATGCTGTTAAGGATTGTGCCATTAATTGTACATTTTCCCCTTACATTTGACCTCCAAAAGTGCAACACCTCACACTTTCTTGGATTAAAGGACTCAAGGGACTCGAGTTATAGGGAGAGATTGGACTGTCTAGGACTTTATTCCTTAGAGCACGGAAGGCTGAGGGATGAGGTGGATAAAAGCATGAAGGAAATAGATTGGGTGAATGCACAAAATGTGTTTTCCAAAATTTGGGAACCCAGAATGAGAGGACATAGGCTTTAGGTAAGAGGAGAAAGAATTAATAGGAATCTGAGGGACAACTTTTTCACACAGACGGTCCTGTGTATATGGAATGAGCGGCCAGATGAAGTAATTTAGGCAGGTAAAATAACAATGTTTAAAAGACATTTGGATAGGTACATTGATAGAAAACGTTTAAAGGGATTTTGGCAAATGGGACTAAAACAATAGCATGTGAGTCAGCATCGTTGAGTTCGTTTGAATGGCCTGTTTCCACATTAAATGACTCTATGACTCTTTAGCAAATAATGGTCAGGGAAAATGATAGTGAAGGTCTGGCTGCAATCAGTAGCTGCACAGTGATGAAGTAAGTTGTGGCCATCATGTGTCCACTTTGCGTGCTGGCCTCAGTGGATCTATTTACTTCTATAACAGCCAACAAAGTACACCAATGTTGCTACTTCTTCTGAATACTGAGGAAATTCAACAACTCTCTAATGACTCTTACCAATTTCAACTGATGCACCACAGCCTGCTACGGCAACTGCTCTGCCCAACACTGCAAAACATTGCAGAGTTGTGAACACAGTCTCTGTTGACTATATGCTGTCTTGGGAAAGCAGCTGACATATTCGAGCTTCATTCAAACCCCAGTTATTCTCTTTTCTCAACTCTTCTGTTGGGCATATGATGTAAAAGCTTGAAGGCATTTTACACCAGATTCTGAAACAGCTTCCCTGTTATCAAACTCTTGAATGGACCTCTCATATAGGAAGGATGAATTCACGTTGCAGCTCATACACATATACTGTGTGGTCTGATTTGTCTGCATAGTACACAAATTAAGGTTTTTCCACTGTGTTTTGGTACAGTACCAATACCATTAAGTTCAGCAGAGGGAAGGCTCTACCTGAAGCTGAGAAGTTGCATCTGAAAATGGGAGGAACAAAGTGAATGGCAACAGCAAGCAAACAGCAATGGATGGGTAGGGAATAGTTTCATGGAGAAATCTTTCCATTTTTCCATGGAATCTTTTTAATGATGGCTGATTTACAGTAATGGCATACATGTCAGAAGATGAGGTGTTCATACAATGCTGAAACTGCAGCAAATAAAATGGTTCAGGGTACGTGCAGTGCCTATGGTGTTCAAATGAAAACCATGCTTATTCCACTCATGCTACTGTTTACTTGCTTCATTTTGACTGAAAAACAGGTTTATATTATCTATCAGTGACTTGAAATTGCAACATCAATGCACTCACTTTTTTATTAATTACATTTTTTTAATATGCCATCATTTCTGCTAACGTAAATTTGTATCAATCCATTGATAAATTCAGCACCAATTATCATACGAATACTCCTGGAGATGTAACTGAGATTCACTGTCAATATTCAGATGACACAAACAGCTTTTACACTGTGCACATTTTAGCTTTACAATTTCACTAACACAGATTATTTTACATGTCGGAGAAGCTTTCAATTAATAAAATAATTGCTCTTTACATTTCAATAAGAACAGATAGAATGAATAACACAAAACTTGTCTAAGTTCCGAAGTCATAAACAAAACTGAACACTTACCACAGCTACTTATTGCCTCACTGTCTCCTGCAGTCACACTGCATGTCTCTTCAAAGATCAGAAGTGATGTAGGATATTCATATCTCTCTTCAAACAAATCCATTTTACTTTCATGATCATGGCAGTTGAGAGATTGCGAATTAAAGCCAAGCACGTAATTAAAGTTCTCTCAAGGAGCAATCATCCAGTACTGGTCAATAGAGAACATCTCTTTCTATTTATGAATAACACATTGTGAGCCATTCTCAAATATTTACCAACAGCATTATGGTCATCAATCCCACTATTGCGAATTACTCTGTACAAATGATTGCTCGGCAATGTCCTTTACAGCTAAAACGTCAATTAAACATAAACATAAAGCTAATGGTAAACAATATCAGTGAATGGGTTGACGGTAATTTCTATATTCCAACAGCAAATACCAAAGAAAATGTATTTTCAAATGCATGTTCAACTGAGCCAAGTTTAGCAACCTCTCCATACAACTATATTACTTTACGTTTTATTAAAACATATATTTTGAAAGATCCGAAGTAGATCATTAAAATGAATTTATTCCATAAATGGCAATTATACAGGCAAGAAACAAGGTAATAAAATGTATCACTTTTCTTCCACCCACTTAAGCAAGAGAGTTTGTAATTCCATTATGAACTTCTCATCCGGAAGAGTTAAATATTTGTCCTACTCTGGGACATAAACTACAACCTCATGGACTGGGCATTCAAAAGTTAATTCCCTTGTTGATTAAACTAAATAAGAGGGGAAGTGCGTTTCTATTTCAGGAACACAAACTGTTTGAATATCTTCTGAATTATTTGCATCAGTTTGCATCAGTAAAATCTAATGCTATTTTTCAAACTTGAATGTTGGAATCCTGATTTTCAATTTTACTACTTAGATTCACAGTCATAGTCATACAGCATAGAAACATGCCCTTTGGCCCAACTTGCCCACACAGGCCAACATGTTCCAGCTCCAACCAGCCTGCGTTTGGCCCATATCCCTCCAAACCTAAATTGCTTACGTAAATTCCTATTTTCAATTTGGCAGATTCAGTTCCAAATAATAACAGAACCATTTCCAGTAATGTTTGTGTCATTGTAAACAGTAGATTAGCTTGGAGATGGGACCTCTGCCCAGATTCCCATTATGCAATGAATTGATTATGTTCAGTTTTGAATGCCCTGCTTTAGAAATAATTTCAAGGCTACTTCGATGATACTAGAAACACAAGGTTTAAGGCATGAGGGTAGACCAAATAAATTAGGTCTTCATTTCATTTTATTAAGAAGATCAAGAAAAGTTTGGACAAAAGTATTCAAAATCATGCTCCATTAGTATAGAATATTAGCAAATGAATAATGCTGGAGAGAAATTCCTTTATGTAGAAATACAGACATGATAAGAAATGTCATGAAAGAAACATTCATAAAAATACAATCCACAGTAGATCAGCAACTAGCAAAATTATTTAAAAATATATGTTGTTGAAAATATATCAAGGTGAAAATAAGCTGATAGATCACTGATAAAGATAAAGGCACATTGGCCGTGCAAGCCTTTGTAATTATTTAACGTTTGGTGACATTGAGGTATATTGCAGTCACAATGACAAAAAGTTATAACTTAGACAGGCTTCAGGATAGGTTTGTATTGAAACAAGGTCCATCTATGGCTTCATTGTAAATTATGTCAAGCATAGTTCTTGTGGGGTTTGAAAGATTTCAAAAATGATCCAGCATAATGAAAAACTGCCGACATTGCAAATCTGAAGTATGCAGTAGTGAGTTCCAGACCCATATCACCCTCGGAGTAAAATATTTCTTCATCTCACCTTTAATCTTTGCACTAATTACTTTAAATCTCTTCATTTGGTTTTTGATCAGAAGGCATGGATACAAATGTCTCCACGTTTGTGACAATTAATATTCAGTGCCAGAGAGGTGAACTATTTAAAGAATTAAGTGTTTGCCACCAATTGTACAGTTATTACTTATCCCCAACTGCCCTCGCGTGGTGAGCAAATCTTGCAGTCCCACTGATTAAAGTAATCTTGCAGAGGCATTGGGTAAAGTTCAAACATTTAGACCCAGTGATAATGAAGAAGCACAGATATTTTTCAGGATAGGTTGGCAGGAGAATTGGAGGGAAATCTGCAGCAACTCCTGGACCCACACAACCAACAACATAGAAAGATAACATACATTAAAAAGACCACAATGGTTCAAGAATGCAGGCTACCACCTCCTTTCAAGTGTAATTAGAGATGCACAAACAATGCTAATTAATGGCAACAAATTAATAACGGTATGGTGCTTTAGTTGTCACGTGTACCGAAGTACAGTGAAATTCATTTTTGTCTACAGTTCAGTACAAGTATCACTAAACATAAGCACTTTGACACATATTAGATAAGCATCTCAGATACAGTACAAGTGCATGGCAGTAATACACTGTGGCAGTACACAGAGTCCCAGTTGGCACCATTTTCAAGTCCCAGTTGTTGTAAATGCAAGGTTCTTGGCCTGGCCATGAAGGTCCGTTGTCCTGGCAGTTGAATGGTCGGCCTGGTTAAGTGTAGGCGTGGTGTCATCTCTCGCTACTCCACCACTGTAGGCCATGTGTGGTTCACGTGCTCGGCTTGGAGCGACACCCAGTCCAGCCGAGCAAAGGCTATTGCACGGTCTCCAGTGGCCCACTCCACCGTCGAGGCAGAAAAAGTGAATAAAGAAAAGTTGTTTATATGAGGCAGCTGACTTTATCCTTGGTTGTAGAAATTGTGGAATTGAGAGGTGCTGTTAGAGTAGCCTAGATGAGTAATCATAGTGCATTTTGTAGATATACATGTTGCAGCCAGAGAGTACTGGTGGTGGAGGGAATTGATATCTAACATGGTTGTTGGGGTGCTGAGGGGTGTGGTTCTTGAGAGTTGTTGGGCCTGCACTGATGTCGCCAGTTCATTTTAACATGCTTCATAGATAGTAGAAAAGACTTGACAGGGGCCGCAGAGCCTTTATGAAAGTGGGGGGGCTGAGCGATCACTGATCACCGCCCCCGGAGTACCCGGCGAGGGAGTGGAGTGACCAAACGGGGGGAGGGTGTGGCAGGCGGTCCCACAGTAAGGGTTTTTTGAAGTTTGATGTATTAAAATAGTAAGATTAAATGAGAACTTACCAGTTTGAAGTTTGATCCTTATTTTATGAGGAGTTACGATGAGGGATTTCGTGAAGACCCCGCCAGCACGCATGCGCGACATTCTTCAAAGCAGCGGTGTGAAATCACAAATAGTGGAGTTGACTGAAGATAGTAAGATTAAGAGAAATAACATACCTGGTGACCTTATAATAAAGGGTTGGGAGCGGAGGGCACAAAATCCCTCATCGTAACTCCTCATAAAATAAGGATCAAACTTCAAACTGGTAAGTTCTCGTTTATCTTACTATTTTACTTCGGAGTCATGTGAGTGACTTCGTGAAGATTTCAAAGCTCTGTGATTTCATGCCCTGAAAACACTATTAACAACAAATAATAAACCCCTAACTTCGGGGAGTTAAGAAACAGAACTTAAAATTGTGTCTGCAAAAGTTGCTGGTGCGGTCACAGGTTTGTTATAAAACCGTTGAAAGGTTGTCTCATTGGACCAACCTGCTGTTGTGAGGATGTGGTCCATGGGAACTTCCATCATCCTCGCTGCTGATGTAGACGTAGCCCTGGTAGAATGAGATTTGAAAACGTCAGTGTCTACCCCTGCTGCACCTAACACCACCCTGAGCCACCTTGAAATGGTCTGAACAGTTACCCTATGGTGAGGGCGTTTAAAACTGATTAAAAGGCCCGTTTCCGCATCCCTGAGATTTTTAGTAACCTCCAAGTAGTGTCGAAGGTGGGTGGTTAGACAAAGGCGTCTATCTAATAGATAGGCCAGGAACTCCAATTTTAGACCAGATGGCCCTGGTCTGTTATGTTTTAGTAACTCATTTATATAAAAGGTCACTTTGTTAGGAGTTGACACCATGTTATCCAATTTTAATTTATGCAGGGTCTAGTGCTGTAACAAGTGCCATCAGCATCACTACCTTGTAGGTGAGCTTAGTCTATGAGAGTGTCGTGACTGGTGCCCAACCCCTGAGTAGGGACAAGACCAGTGCGATATCCCAGGTTTGCGAGTATCGAGGCCTGGGAGGGTTAGAATTAAAAATACCCTTCATAAGTTTAGACACCAGGGGATGGGATCCCACTCCAAGCCCGAGATAGGATGACAAAGCACTCCTAGCACAGTTGATGGCATTGTAACTGAGGCCCTCATCGTAGTGAAGGCTCGCCAGGAATTCCAGTACGTCTATAATGGTAGCAGAGTTGTATGTGGTACCAGTCCTGGAACAAAATACCTCCCATTTTTTAACATGGGTAAGGTATTGTCTTCTAGTGGACTCCCTGCACGACGCTGTGATGATGTTCATGGTCCTGTCCATCAGCCCGAACTCCAGGAGCGGTCTTTTCAGAACCTGCAAGCCAACAGGTTCATGTAATCATGGCACAGATGATTTTCCCCTGTCACGGGATGAACCAGGAGATTCGGGCATTTGGGAATCGGAAGACATGGCTCTTTCGCCATGTCGAGGACCATGGCTGTGTAGGCCAGTCGGGTACTATCAATATCCCTGATGCGGAGTCTAATTGAGTTTTCCACAACACCCGACTGATGAGGCAGAACGGGGGAAATGCATAGAAAAACAAATTCCCTAACGTAGCGAGAAAGCATCCATCGCTACTGCCCCAGGGTCTGGTTCCCATGCGACATATGTTGGTATCTGATGGTTAAGTCTAGATGCAAAAAGGTTGATATCTGGCGTTCCATACTGAGCTATAATGTCAGTAAATACCTGGTGGTTCAACATCCGTTCCGTGTATGAATATATTGAATATGCGTGAACTGGTGTCCGCCACTGTATTTAGTTTACCCGGAAGGTAGGTAGCTGATATCCAAATGTTTCTTTATATACACCAGTGCCAGATTGTATTTGCCAATTCATCACAAGATATCGACTTGATACCACCCATATGATTAATATATGCCACCACTGTGGTGTTGTCTATTTGTAGGCGAACATGCAGATGGTCCGAATCTTAGGATGTCATCAAGATAAGCCATGACAATATGCTTTTGTTTCCGTAAAGACCCAATGCTGGTTTCAACATTTTGGTAAATAGTCTGGGAGCTGTTGTTAGTCCATTAGGCAGCGCTTTATACTGCCATCGCTGCCCCATCCACATAAATTTCAAATATCTGCGGTGATCTTTGCGAATGGGTACTGAATAGTATGCATCTTTTAGATCAATGCAAGCCATGAAGTACCCTTTGGAAACTAGTTGTTTAGCAGATACAAATGTTTCCATTTTGCAGTGGGTATATTGCACAAAAGTATTCAGCTGTGTTCAGCTGTCAATGATAATGCAGCATCCACGATCCTTTTTGGTTTTGGTGAAGATGTTTGATACAAACTCAAGAGGTTCATGTTTAGTTTTCTCTATTACTCCCTTAGAATATAATCTAAGTAGTTCCGCATGTCCTTCCACTTTCTCTTTTTGAGAAAGCACAAATTTCCGGCTAGGTACATGCTGAACTGGTAGGAGGAGTTTGTTAATAAATTCACTTTTATATCCCTGAATACTGTGCAATATAAAGAGGTCAGAAGTTATAGAACTCCATGCATCCCTAAACAAGTGTAACCTACCCCCTATTTGTGAAGTTATACATGCAGTACCCCCAAGGTAACCAGACCCACCTACCTCCATGGTTACCGGTGGCGTTTGGTCGGGTTCTTCCGTCCTTGGCTCTTGGGAGGTGGAGGCGCTGTGGTGTGGGGTTGGCGCACCTTCCACGAAGGCCGCTCTGGGGCATGGCCTAAAAAAGACCTTTGCGTGAATGGTGCGGCCTTCGGAGTTTCACCCACTGTCCTGTCGGTATGGTAGCAGGGCCTGTTGGTGATTGCATAGGGGTGCTGCCGCCGGTTTACTGTTGACCTGATGGTAGACGGTGGCTTAATCATGCCCATCGCTTTTGCTTCCTCATCCAGGTCTTTAACCTGCTTCAGCAGGTTGTCTCCGAACAACAAAGTAGGCGGTGGTGTACTGCTAGTTTTGCACAATCCTGCAAATTTAGGGTTGAGCGTAGGACGGATCGTGCTTTTTCTGAAACAGTTGATTTCAAACTGTACATTGCAAAGAAGTGCTAATGCATCCTGTTGTTCATCCGTCATATCAGTGCCATCCACAGATCTGGCAAATGCAGTGATTCCTGCGGCTAGCAGTCTCAATATTTTCTGCATCTTAATTTCTTGAGCCCTAATGCCGGGTTCTAATGTTCCCCCAGATGGGGTTGTTGACTACCGGTACATTTAGAGACACACAGTTCTCTGGAGCAAGGTATTTGCCTGTGGTATCCGTCATAACTTGCTCCTGCAGCTGGTGCGTAGTTAGGTAGTTGATACTCACTGCCAGCTGCGGTTGTAATGGCTGTCCCTTCTGGGATGGTATTGCAAACTTCGATACCATACCCAGGAGCTCCTCTTCTTGCACCCCCAGGAAGTTGGGTTCTTCAGCCAACTCCTCTTCGGAGTCAGCCCAGCCCTGACTCCTAATGCTCCCCTGCGAGGAGGGTGAGACATTGGGCAGCCCTGAATAGGGTACTGCCGTGGGTCTGCGAAGAGACCCACGGTGACCAGACTCTTGCTGGAGTAGGTCACATTGGAGCGATTACTCCACCATCCGCTCAATGCGGGATAAACGACCGCCGTCACTGTCTGCGAACGGCAGGTCGTCAGGCCCGGACTCAGCCGAATCAACGGGGCTGCCCGACTTCCGGGTGACCTTACCGCCAGTCCGCGGTGGTCTTCCAGACTGTAGCGGTGGGGAGTCGGGGGGCTACCGATTCAACAGGGCTGCCCGGCTTCCGCGGTCTTACCGCCAGTCCGCGGTGGTCCTCCGAACTGTAGCAGTATGAAGTCGGGGGCTGCCGTATGCTCAACGGCCAGCTCAGTCGTTGTTGGCCGCTGTTTCCTGCCACGGTCTGCCGGGAAGCGGCCCTTTTCTTTCCTCGAGCTTTGTCCATGCTCGGTAGTAGGTACTCTGAAACACAAATATGAGAGACAGAGTGGCGTAACCACTCTAGGTTAGCTGTACTTACATGAGGGTTCCTTTTTTAAACTTGCCGGTAGAGGAGCTGGGCTCCCCTCCCAGCCTGTCGGTGTGCAATACATACAACGATATGTCGCGCATGTGTGCTGGTGGGGTCTTCACGAAGTCACTCACGTGACTCCAAAGTAAAATCATGTTTTAGTGCATTGTAGAAGTATGTTTTCAATGTTTTTGTTTGAAGTATTTTTAAGATAATATAGGGCCTACATGAGAGATAGGAGCAGGTGATTATTATTTTTGTTATTGCTCGACCTCCAAAAACTGGGGGATAATACAGGCCATCCCCCACCTCAAAAAATGAAGGGATATATCCCCCACCTACCTGTGACACCGCTCACCGGGTACCAGGTATCAGGGGAACCGGTTACCAGGGGATCCGGGCGATAGGTAGCTGAGGTACTGATTACCAGGCACCCGCGACCGCTGCGTTTATCGCTGTGTTTCCGGGCGAGTAGATGGACGGCGGGACTGCCCCGGGAGCGGGGCTCCGGGTCAGTGAGACGGGGTGTACACGTAGTACCCCATGACCCGAGGGAGGGCTGAGCGTCCCGGGTGGATGGGGTACGCCGTGCTGGTGCTGGGGGGGCGAGGAGAGAGGGGTGTTGGGGCAGGAGGGTGGTGTGGGGGAAGAGGGGTTGTGTTGCGCTGGAGATGTTGACATGCAGGGAAGTGTGGTTGGCACCAATATTGCTGCTGGAGTCGATGGGTGCAGTGGATGGCAGTCATTTGGCTCAGTGAGCCTAGCCCATCTCTTTGAATGAGCAGCCTCCTAGGTCCACCTTTACTGTGTGTAGGAAGGAACTGCAGACGCTGGTTTATACCGAAAATAGAAACAAAATGCTTGAGTAACAGTGGATCAGGCAGCATCTCTGAAGAAGGGTCCTGACCCGATACGATACGTCACCCAATAATTTTCTCCAGAGATGCTGCCTTACTGAGTTACTCCAGCATTTATGTCTATCTCCCCTATTGCCTTGCCCTTCCTCACCTACTTTTACAAGGTTTCCCCTTCAGTGCTAGGTCCAGCCCTCTTTGTGAATGGTCTCTTGAACCGCTGTCTCTCCACCCTCTGCCGAGTTTGTCGTGTGACAACCGAAGTCCATGTTGTACGTCTCTTAGAACAACTTCTCCTTGTTTGTTCCACCACAGGATTGTGAACATGCTCTCAGTCTCCTACTCCCCTCCCCTGCTACGTAAATAGCCCTAGAGCCTACGCGTAACTGAGATCTTTCATTGCTCACTCATTCTGGCATGAATATGTACATCCGCTGGGCTGACCGCTAACTCCCAGGGGAAACATCGCATGGTTCCGTGGCCCATGCTTGAGGTGTCAGGAGATATGCCACTCTCCGTCAGATACCCAGCCTCTCATTAGCTTTTGCAAATGCAGCAATTTAAACGCAAACGTACTACACAGAGAGCAGCTGGTGTTTTAGTTTGAGAGATACAGCGCGGAAACAGGCTCTTCGGCTAGCGACAATTTTACATTTATACCCAAGGCAATTAACCTACAAACCTGTATGTCTTTGGAGTGTGGGAAAAAACTGAAGATCTCAGGGAAAACCCACGTGGTCATGGGGAGAACATAAAATCTCTGTACAGACAGCACCAGTAGTCGGGATCGAACAAGGGTCTCTGGCACTGTAAGCGCTGTAAGGGGGCAACTCTACTGCTGCACCACTGTGCCGCCCCTAGCTGACAATGCCTGTTTGCCATTTATTCCCACTCAGGCATTGTCCAAGCTTGATCTTAAGCTAATAGCTGTAAGGGTGGACATTTCAAATGAGTCAGTAGGCAATGATCTGTAAAAGAAAATTGGACGGCATCTGCCACTTTACCTCCTTTCCTGTATAATCCATCCACACCTTCCTTGTTGGACCTCACAATATTTCATTGATATACAACCCTGTAAATTACAAGAATGAATTTAATAAGCATTGCACGTGTTCCAGTTTAAGAAAACGAGTTATTTCAATGTAGTAATTAACATTTCGTGATTAATGAGAAACTCCATTAATTTAGATTGTGTAAATCCAGTGAACTAAAAGGATCATTCGAGAATCCAGCTGAATTTTTAAACCCAAGGCTAATCTCTTTGAGAAAAAAAGCTCCAATAAAATAGGTTATTTCATTTACTAAATAAATGCAAGATAATTATTAACCTGTCATTGTTTTGATGTCGTAACCATGCTTTTGCCTTTTGTGAAAATGAACAGGTGAGACTTATTAAAACAGTGTATACCAAGTGATGAAGCAATCCTGATATATTTGAAGCAACAGATGTTACCATAAATGTATTGCCTTTGGAAGGGGATTAATGATTAACAATTTAAGATGAGTAATCTTTAATTTCAATGAATTATAATTTCCCACAAATTGCACTATGCACTATTGCAATATATAAAGATATAAAATAAAAGGAAGCAATTTTAGTAATACCATAGCAAAGGCGCATTATAAAAACTCATTATCAGGAAAGATTTTACTATCATAAAACATGTTACTGCCAAAATAGACTGTATATATGACCTTATTTCTTAGTAAGTGAAATCGTTCTTTACTTTAAGTATTACAGAAGATCGATTTCTGTATCAAACAGAAGGGTGATGAGAATTTATGTAGTCAAAGGAATCAGAAGGTGGTTTGTGCTATTTTTGTGACTTGTTTATATTAGCATGGTGAGCTGCCAGGGTGAATTAAAATCCTTGCCAACCATATTAATTCTGGTGTAGGATATCATGGTGGATATTTTGCTCTGGAAAGCTTGCAGATTAACTTTCTGGGGTGATGACAGGATTTTACCAGATTTCTGGAGCAGTAAAAAATAAGCATCAAGCCCATAAAAAAACCTGGATTATGGGGTATTAATACAATGAGAAATTGGACAAACTTAGATTGTCTTCCGTAGAATGCCAGAGTTTGAGGGGAGACCTGATCGAATTCTATAAAATTATGAGAAACATAGATAGGGTAGATAGTCAGAATCATTTTTCCAGGGTGGAAATGTCAAAGACTAAAGGGCATAGCATTAAGGTAAGAAGAAAAGTTTAAAGGGAATGTGGGTACGTTTTTTACCCAGATGGTGGTGAGTGCCTGGAACGCACTGCCAGGGTTTTAGTTGAGGCAGATATGATGGTGGCATTTAAGACTCAGTTGGATGGGCATATGGATATGCAGGGAATGGAGGGATATAGATTACGTGCAGGTAGCTAAGAGATGATCTTGACATCATGTTCAGCACAGGCATTGTGGACCATAGGGCTTGTTCTTGTGCTATACTGTTCTATGTTCTATGTAGAGGGCATAATTTTAAGATGAGAGGGGCAAAGTTTAAAGGAGATATGCGGGTCACGTTTGTTACACTGAGAGTAGTGAGAGCCAGGAACCTGCTGCCAGGAGTTGTAGTGGGGGCAAATGTGATAGTGCCATTTAAGAGGCTTTTAGATTGTCACATTGATATGCAGAGAATGGAGGGATATGGATCGCATGCAGGTGGATATCATTAGTTTATCTTGGCACAGACATTGTGGACTGAAGGACTTATTCATGTGCTGTATGTTCTATGTTGGATGTTTTAAATGCATAAAGATTCATGCAAACATGCACCCTGTTTTGCCTTAGTGTAATGATGGCCTTTAGGCCTAATGCCAACAGATTTTGGATAGTTGGACATTAAGTTTTTCTCCCAGTTTTCTCTCTACCCCTGGAATTCTGTGACAATCTAGTGATTATTGAGAGAGCAGTTTAAGTACATTTAAACTTTCTACAACAAAAACCCATGTCTCACGGTGCAAGTCCACCCCCAAATGATTCCTAAGTTAAAAACAAATCAAAATCACGTAGAATTAACGTAGCGGGAACGTCGGAACTCATGGACGTAACTTAGCGACTCATAACGCTAACGGCAGGTACTCGAGAAACTTATTAACTCGTGAAAAAATGTCAAAATGTTGAAAGATTTCCACGAGTCAAATTTACTCCTGAAGGAAAATTTTGAAATGTTGAAACTCGTTGTAATATCGTAGTAGCCCGTGAGTTTACCATAGTGACTCTTGAGTAACACGTGGGTTTGGCCTGAGTGCCAGAAGTGAAATGTTGAAGATTAGTCATCTCCGGAGAACTTGGATAGGTGAAGTTTCGGGTCACGACCCTTCTTCAAACTTTAGACCTTTCTTTCACCCGAAACGTCACCTGTCCATGTTCTCCACACATACTGCCTGAAACGTTGAGTTAATCCAGAACTTTGTTTTTTTTCGTAAACCAGCTTCTGTAGTTCCTTGTGTTCCAAAATGTAACGCTTTATAAATCTCCAGAGATGCTGCCTGTGCCGTGGAGTTACTCCAGCACTTTGCGTCTGTCTCCCTGGAGACCTCGTTTCCCACGCAATGTGACATCTACCGTGCATACATTGCAGACTGCTGTTTTGGCAGCAGCAACATAATTTCCCAGTTAGTACACTCAATGTTGCTGAGGCCTAGTTTATGTAGAGACAAGAAACTGCAGATGCTGTAATCATGATCATAAAACACACACAAAGTGTTGGAGGAACTCACACAGCGCTGAAGTAACTCAGCGGGACAGGCGGAGGGAATGGACAGACGTTGATTCGGCTCAAAAAGAAGGGACCCGATCCAAAACATTGCCTATCCATTCCCTCCTCAGATGCTGCCTGACCCGCTGGCTTACTTCGACACATTATGAGTTCATGTCATAGGAGCAGAATTAGGCCATTCGGCCCATCGAGTTTCTCCAACACTTTGTGTTTCGCTCAACATGCCAGCATCTGTGGTCCCCCATGTCTCCATTTGACAGCTGGAAGAACTCAGTGGGTCATGGAGTCTGAAGAAGGACCCTGACCCGAAACTTCGCCTGCCCATTTCCTTCCACCGATTTCATGTAGTCACTTTTCGATAAAACCCCACCGCCCCAGTTATTCCAAGTCCATTTAATTCCGCGTGTCTCCATTTCATTCATTAAGTCGGCGGTACTGTCACATCGTTCGTTTTCGGTCAATATAACAGAACAGTCTGAAGAAGGGCGACGATAGACACAAAAAGCTGGAGTAACTCAGCGGGACAGGCAGCATCTCTGGAAAGAAGGAATAGGTGATGTCTCGGGTCAAGACTCTTCAACAGACTGGTAAGGGAAACGAGAGATATAGATGATGATGTATTGTAGAGAGATAAAAAACAATGAATGCAAAAAAGTAAAGATGATAAACGAAACAGACCATTGTTCTCTGTTCGTTGGGTGAAAACGAGAAGCTGGTGTGACTTGGGTGGAGGAGGGATAGACAGAGAGGGAATGCCGGAGTTACTTGAAGTGAGAGAAATCAATATTCATACCATTGGGCTGTAAGCTGCCCAAGCGAAATATGAGATGCTGTTCCTCCAATTTGCATTTAGACTCACTCTGACTGGAGGAGACCTCGGACAGAAAGGTCCGTGTGGGAATAGTAAGATTGAACGAGAACTTACCAGTTCGAAGGTTGATCGTTATTTCATGAGGAGTCGCGGTGAGGGATTTCGTGAAGAGCCCGCCGGCGCGCATGCTCGACATTCTTCAAAGTAGCGGTGTGGAATCACAGAAACCAGTAACAGAAATGACTTGGCATAGTAAGATGAAAGAGACTCAAATTACCAGGTGAAGGTGATTGAGGGTTGGGCGTGGAGGGCACGAAATCCCTCACCGCGACTCCTCATGAAATAACGATCAACCTTCGAACTGGTAAGTTCTCGTTCAATCTTACTATTTCATTTCGGAGTCACGTGAGTGACTTCGTGAAGACTTCAAAGCTTCTGTGATTACACGCCCTGGACCACGTCCATGCTGACACACCACTAGCAGGGATGGATGGGAGGAACAAACTTGCTCAAATAGTTCATACTGCAAAACAAGAGCATATTTATTAACAACAAATCAAAAACCCCTCATGCGGGGACACCTCCACGTTCTTGACCTGCATTCAGCACGGCTTCCGCGAACTGTAGAGGAGCAGCAACAGGCTTGTTATAAAATCGCTGAAACACAGCTTCATTAGCCAATCCTGCTGTGGCGAGAATATGGTCCATAGGCACCTCCATAATCCTCGCCGCTGACGTCGATGCAGCCCTGGCGGAATGAGACTTGAACACATTAGTGTCGATACCTGACTTACCCAAGACGACCCGAAGCCACCTGGATATCGTCTGGACTGTCACTCGATGATGAGGTCTCTTATGAGTGACAAGCAGGTATCTCTCCATTCCTCTGATGCATGCCGTCACCTTGACATAGTGACGGATATGTGAGGCTAAACACAGCCTAGCATCTGCGGGGTATGCCGGGAACTTCAGCTGCAGCCCTGTGCACCCAGGTCTATGCTGCTTTAGTAGCTCACCAACAAAGAAGACTACTTCTGTAGGGGTAGACATCATTCTGTCGACACGTAGTTTATGCAGTGTCTGTACCCTCTGTGCTGAAGTCAGCGCTAGTAACATCACCAGCTTCATGGTGAGTTTGTCCAGCTGGAGCCCTTCCATGGGAGACCACGTCCTGAGCAGGGTTAATACGTCCCTGACATCCCAGGTGATATTGTAGCGTGGTGTAGGCGGATTCATATTGAATATACCCCGCATGAGTCTGGACACTAGCCTGTTGGATCCCACCTCAATCTTGAGGTAGAATGACAGCGCGCTCCTGGCGCTGTTGATGGCACTGTAACTTAAGTGTTCATCATGGTGCAACCCCGCGAGGAATTCCAGGACGTCGGTTATAGTCACGTCATCGTACGTGATGCGAGAGCGGCTGCAGTAGGCTTCCCACTTCTTGATATGTGAGCGGTATCTTCGCCTTGTGGACTCTCGACACGACGCCCCAATGGTATCCATGGTCCGAGTTGAGAGGCCGTATTGGACCAACGGCCTGTTCAAAACCTGCAAGCCAACAAATTTAAATAGCCATGGCAGGGATGTGGCTCCCCTGACACAGGGTGAGTAACCAATTCTGGGCAACCCTTCAAAAGGACCCAAGGCTCACTGAGCATGTCAAAGGCCACCGGATACCACGGCTGTGTAGGCCAGTCGGGTATAATAAGGATGCCCTTGGCTGCATCCATCTGAATCTTTCGTAATACCCGACTGATGAGGCAAAACGGGGGGAATGCATAGAAAAAGCAATTCCCCCAGTCCAGCGAGAATGCATCTAGCGCCATAGCCCCAGGATCTGGTTCCCACGAGACGTATGTTGGTACCTGATGGTTCAACCGTGACGCAAAAAGGTCAATATCCAGTTTCCCAAATTTGGCTGTAACTTTGGCAAAAATTGCAGGATGCAACATCCATTCAATATTGTCATTAAACTTGCGTGACCTGGTGTCCGCCACAATATTAAGCTCACCTGGCAAATAGGTAGCTGAAATCCAAATGTCTCTTTGAACACACCAGAGCCAAATTGAGTTAGCCAATTTATCACATGAAACTGACCTGGTACCGCCCATATGGTTTAAACAAGCCACCGCAGTGGTGTTGTCTATTTGGAGACGGACATGTGCTCCAAAAACCTTGGAACAATAAGCACGAAGTCCGTGGAATGCTGCAAGTAGCTCCAAATAGTTTATCCCTTGAGACAACAACATAGTAGCCTCAAGGGTATCCCATCTGCCCCCGCAACTAGAGTAATGATCCGTAGCTCCCCAGCCAGAAGAGCTCGCATCAGTTTGCAAGTATACCACCGGATTAGCCTCAATAATAGGCTTAAATGAGTTACTAATGTGACGCACCCACCATCGTAACTCATCCTTCGCTTCGGGCGGCAGCTGCATTGGTCGATCATAATGACCAGCGTGCTGTCTTAACGCAGCGATCTTGGCCCTTTGCAAATTCTGATAATGCAAAGGCCCATATCGGGCTGCCGGAAACAATGCTACAAGCTTGCCAATTACTGTAGCTGTATGTCGAATCGATGGTATACTAGCGCTGATTAAACCTTGACACACCTGGGTGACCTCCTCAACCTTATTAGTTGGTATGGTGACCCTCATGTGAATAGAGTCCACCGTAAACCACAGATAATGAATTACCTGGGAGGGGCAGAACTTTGATTTGGCTGGATGGACAATGAACCCCAGCTGCTGAAATATATTGACAGCAGCTGCAACACCCTGTTGAGCCAATTCCAGGGTGTGGCCGACAATTAAGATATCATCTAAATAGGCCATTACTATATGATGTCGTTGTCGTAAATAAGCCATAATTGGCTTCACCAATTTAGTGAATAATCTAGGGGCTGTGGTAAGCCCGTTTGGCAAAGCCCTATATTGCCAGAGTTGACCCATCCAGATAAATTTCAGAAACCTCCTATAACATTTTTGAATGGATACAGTATAGTACGCATCTTGTAAATCAATGCATGCCATAAAGCAACCATGTGAAATCAATGATTTGGTTGTTTCAAAAGTGTCCATTTTGAAATGAGTATATGTTACAAAAGTATTTAAACGAGTCAGGTCAATGATGACTCGACAGCCTCCATCCTTCTTGGGTCGAGTGAATATATTAGAAACAAATTCAACTGGCTCATGAACCGTTTTCTCTATCACTCCCTTCTGTTCTAGCCTCAAAATTTCCTTATAGCCTGCTGCCTGCTCTGCAGCAGACAATTTAAATGTTCGACCAGGCCTATGCTGGGATGGAGGAATGTCCCCATTAAGAAAGTCAATTTTATGACCCTGAATATTTTGTAACACATACTCATCACCAGTAATATCACCCCATGCACCCAAAAAGAACCGAAGGCGCCCACCAACATGTGAGGTTAGACAAAGAGAAAAGAGAGAACCAGACCGCCTCACCTCCGTGGTTACCGGCGGTCCTTGACACGTGTGGGTGGACGTGGAGGTGCTGGGTTGGCTTGAGGGCGCGGCGTCCTCATCTTCCACCAGGGTTTCTGCTGACCTTGTCCTAAAAAAGCCCCCTGCTGCTGGGGCTGTTGGTAACGGGGTGGAGCTGGAGGGTAGGTCCTTGTAGAGGTGCTGGCAGACCCTCGTGGACGAACAAGCAGAGCTTTCGAGCCCGACGGCCTGGGGGCACTGTGAGAGCACATGATTCCCACCGTTTTGGCTTGTTCGTCAAGCTCTTTGACCCTCTTCGAGAGGTCTTCTCCAAAGAGCTGACGGGGCGGCGGCGGCGGTGGTGGTTTGCACAACCCTGCAAACTTAGGGTTGAGCGCCGGGCGGATGCTGCTTTTGCGGAACCCATTGATCTCATGTTGAGTTGCGCACAATAGAGCCAGAGCATCCTCCTGGTCCAAATTTAATTCATCCCCATCAACCGACCGCACAAAGGCGGTAATACCGGCCGTGAGGAGCTTCAGGATCCGCTGAATTTTCAGCTCCTGTTGACGGATAGCCGCACTGATGTTGCCCCATATCGGCGTATTGACCACAGGCACGTTGAGGGAGTTGCAGTTGGATGGAGCCTTGTGACGGCTCATGGCCTGAATGAGAACTTCTTCCTGGAGCTGATGGTTGTTGAGGAAGTCCACTGTGGCTGCCAATTTCGAGTTCAGGGGAAGCCCAGACGAGTGTGGGGCCGCGAACTTAGCGGCCACATCGAGAAGTTCCTCCGCTGGTAAATCTGACGGAGGTGGTATGGGATCGACCAAAACCTCCTCATCCTGCTGCTCCAGACTGAAGGTGGAAGTTGGTGAAACAGCCCTGTGCCTGTCGCTGCTGGACGCTTGCTGCTGTTGACCATGAAGCAGGAGCTCCAGCAGCCGCTCCATACGGTCAATACGCCCTTCACCCTGAACACTCAGGTGGTCGGAGTCCTCCGGCTCTGAACAATTGCCGGGGCCCCTATCATCGGCCCGCACCTCATCGAGGCCCACCCGGTGCCGGTAGTCGTGACTAACAGCCGCCGAAGCGAAACTGCGCGATTCCCGCGCGGGCATGTTCAACCGCCTCCGTTTAGCGGGAGCTGAAGCCACTGCCACTAAGGGCACTTGCGGCGTGGTGTCGGCACCAGCCGCAGCATGGATACCTGATGCCCGCGCGGGCTTGCCGGCAGCCCACGTCGTGGACCTCGCCGACGCATGGTCTCGCCCACCCATCCATGGGGGGCTCGGCGACCGTGACGAGACCCGACCCAACCGACCCGTCCCGGCGTCGAGAGTTGGGGGGCGTCGACTGGACCTCACAGCCGCCCCGGGTCCCGCCCTGGAACCTGACCGCTCCCCGGCGGCAGGCAAAGCCTTAGCCCCGACAGGGTTAGACTTCTGGGCTCCTGCCCTTCCCCTACTCGGAGGGCTGAGTGAAAAGGGCCGTGCCGCTGCACGTACCCTTCTGCTCGAGGTCGCCAGCAAGCCTGCTAACGACCTGACTGCCATGGCAGGGTCCTCCTGCTCTGGCGGCACACCACACTCCTCTTCGTCGAACTCCTCCGAACTGTGGTGTGCTGGCGGATCCGGACCTGTAAACACAGGGCTTACCGACATTCCCGCCCGTGTCCCGGCCTGCGCTGCAGGTACCGCCGATATCAATGGCTCCGGGACTGCTGACCGGCGACCTCGTCCAGACGTTCTCCGGCCCTTAGAACTCCCATCCATGTCCTTGCTGCAAAACACAAAGTAACACAACAAGGACCACCAACTTAAGGTAGGATACTTACCTCAGTGGTTCCCTTATGAAGGACTGGCGAGGAGCGCACTCCACCGCCAGCCGCCGCAGCAACGCGATACGACGATATGTCGAGCATGCGCGCCGGCGGGCTCTTCACGAAGTCACTCACGTGACTCCGAAATGAAATGGGATGTGTTTGGCAACCGGGAGATCAGGTAGGTTCAGGTAGCAACCGGGAGAGTCGCGATCCTAAACGTCCCCCATCCTTCTCTCCAAAGATGCTGTCTGACCTCTGAGTTACTCCAGCTTTTGGTGTCTATCGTTGGGGTAAACCAGCATCTGCAGTTCCTTCCTACACAACAGAACAGTACGAGGAGCGGTTAATGTTAGAGGCTGCTCACTAACCTCACTATGTTTACATTGTCCTCTCTAGCAATGAATAAATATCATTCGGTTACCGTATTATTGAATACAACTGCCCATTTAAAAACACTAATGACTGCTTTTTAATTCTCAATCACTGGATATTTGCCTGGAAACATATTGCATGTTTTCGTTCAGTGAGATAATTCAATTTTAATAGACTGAGGTGTTAAATCCGGCGCCACTTCACAACAAACAAAACGACCTATAATTTAAATAGAGCATTTATGATCGATAATAAAATTCCCAAGACTTTTTCATATATATAATTCCAGCACCACTTCACACTGAGCTGTCCGTGATGTTTAAAGGGGCTGGCATCTGCCCTGATCCGTTATTCGGAAAAAACACTATTTGAAATAATTTGAAGTTTTGAAATTATCCTCGCCGCCTAATGTACACTTTGGGTAAAGATTTGTTCCCTGCACAAAGCGCAATGTAAACGGAATAGAATCTCTATTAACATCCTGAGACTCTCTATAGCAATGTTACCGATTAGGAAAAGGGGTGATGCAGCGCGACCTGGGTGTCATGGTACACCAGTCATTGAAAGTAGGCATGCAGGTGCAGCAGGCAGTGAAGAAAGTGAATGGTATGTTAGCTTTCATAGCAAAAGGATTTGAGTATAGGAGCAGGGAGGTTCTACTTCAGTTGTGAAATCGTTTAGGACCGAGATGAGAAGGACTTTTTTCACACAGTGAGTGGTGGGTCTCTGGAACTCTCTGCCACAGAGGGTAGTTGAGGCCAGTTCATTGGCTATATTTAAGAGGGCGTTAGATGTGGCCATTGTGGCTAAGGGGATCAGAGGGTATGGAGAGAAGGCAGGTACGGGATAGTGAGTTGGATGATCAGCCATGATCATATTGAATGGTGGTGCAGGCTCGTAGGGCCGAATGGCCTACTCCTGCACCTAATTTCTAAGTTTCTATGTTACAAAATTTTGAGATTTTAAAAATCAAGTCTGCAATTTATCCCATCAGATAAAGCATAAAAATACTTTCATATCTTCAGTATTAAAAAAGTTAGGGCCATTTTCATACTCGGAAATTAGCAACTTGCTTCCTATTGCTTTTCTATTGACTTAACACAAAAGTTGTGATCGAGGACAGTCAAAAGCCCATAACTTCCTTAAAAATTAAGAGAACTAAAAGAAATTTTCAGTTGTTATAGATTGAAGTATTCTGAAACAAATATGAAATAATCTTACTTGGATGACCTGAAATTAAAGCATATAATTAGTTAGTTACCCAATTGTAGCCAATTACAAAATTCAATTACTAGATCTAAACATCTATCAATTTCTTAAGAAATTTTTTTTTTTTAATGTAAAGCCTGTGTCCAATTAACAGTCACACAATAATTCACAATATAACATGATTTTAAAATCTAATTGTCATTAATTTATAGGCCAAATTGAAGGAATTTTGTGTTTAATGCCTGTAAATTAATGGGCATTTTAAACAGCTTGCGAGTGGGATTTTCTGGAACGGGCTATATTGGAACGTTGCGGTTGCGGTGAATTTAAACCCAATATCGGCAGGAAAAATTCTGTTGGTTCGTATGGGGACTAAATCACTGTTTCACATCGTAAAATATTGATTAAAGTCCTCTAAAAAAGCAAGTTTATATGTGCCAACACATGCAGATGGATCAAGGACTTCTTAACAGACCGCCCACAGACTGTCAGGATGGGGTCCAATCACTCCCCAGTCCTGACGCTCAGCACAGGGGCGCCAACACAGCACAAACCGGATCATTAAGTTTGCAGGTGACCCGACTGTGGCCGGGGCTGATAAATAACAATCACGAGTCTGCCTACAGAGATGAAGTCCAAAAACTGACTGTCTGGTGCACTAACAATAACCTGACACTCAACTCAACCAAAACAAAAGAACTGGTTATTGACTTCAGGAGGAGGAGAGAAGAACCTGCTCCTCTTTACATCAAAGGAGACATGGTGGAGAGAGTCACTAACTTTAGGTTTCTGGGCACATACATCTCCCAGGACCTTACATGGACAGTGAACACCATCACTCTCGTAAAGAAGTCACAGCAGCGGCTATATTTCCTGAGGACTCTGCGGAGAGCAAACGTCTCACAGCAGCTGCTGCTGTCCTTCTACCGGTGCGCCGTGGAAAGCATCCTCTCCTATGGCATCCTGGTGTGGTTTGCTAGCTGCACTGTGGCTGGAAGGAAGGCACTACAGAGGGTTATTAAAACAGCACAGAGCATCACAAACGCTCAACTACCCTCCCTGGAAGACATTTACAAGGCCCGATGTTTACGCCGGGTGACAAACATCACACAGGACTCATCCCATCCTGCCAACCACCTTTTTACTCTGCTGCCCTCTGGGAGGCGATACGAGTCTTTGAAGGCTCGCACTTGCAGACTAACTAACAGTTTCTACCCACGTGCCATTAGAGAACTTAACTCAAACAGATAACACTACGGGCAACACTACACAATTCGGAGTGCATTATAAAAATTGGTCTGCTAGAATATGCAACATAATGTGCATTTTTTTATTATCTATTACTTATTTTATGCATTGATCTTGTAGTAAATGTAAATGTGAGAGTAAATGGTTGTTTGTGTTATTGTGTTTTGTTCTTTTTTAATCTTTTTATCCTGTGTCTTTTATTGTTTACCATTGAAGGGGATGCACATGAAATTTCATTGTACAGTTGATGTGCAATGACAAATAAATGTATTTGATTTGATTTGATTTGATTTGAAAATGGACACAGAGATATATTATTAAACCTGTTGAACCTGTTGTGCTGCTGCAAGTAAGAATTTCATTGTTCCATTTCAATACATTTGACAAGTACATACTCTTAACTCTTGACTCTTGTTAAGTACCTTAGTACCAGTAAAGATCCCAGATATTTGGGATGGCCACGGTGACACAGCGGTAAAGTTGCTGCCTTACAGTGCCTGCAGTGCCGGAGACCTGGGTTCGATCCCCACTACGGGTGCTATCTGTATGGAGTTTGTACATTCTCCCCGTGTCCGCGTGGGTTTTCTCCGAGATCTTCGGTTTCCTCCCACACTCCAAAGGTTTGTAGGTTAATTGGCTTGGTGTATGTGAAAATTGTCCCTAATGTGTGTAGGATAGTGTTAATGTGCGGGGATCGCTGGTTGATGCGGACGGTTTGCCGAAGGGCCAGTTTCCGCACTGTATCTCTAAACTAAACAAAATATTCCATGAGTGGTGCGAGTAGGTTGAAATAAGTCACACTAGGCCAGAAAATGGAGAAAAAGATAGATAATTAAAGGGAGGGAGAGAAAAACTTCTGAAATAACTTCCAAAGCCTTAGACATACTAACTGAAAAACAGTCACTAATATACTGGTGAGGTTGCACGACACAGTGGGATTGGAGGAACGTGGAGCCAATTGTGGATTTTAAAGCCATGGAAGGGCTTACAAATACAGTAGAGAGCATATTGACTGGTGGCATCATGGCCTGGTTCGGCAACTTGAACGCCCAGGAGCGACAACGACTGCAAAAGTTGTGAACACTGCCCAGTCCATCACCGGCTCTGACCACCCCCCCCCCCCCCCCCCCCCCCCCTCACCATCTAAGGGATTTATCGGAGTCGCTGCCTCAAAAAGGCAGCCAGCATCATCAGAGACCCATGCCATCCTGGCCACAAACTCATTTCACCTCTGCCATCGGAAGAAGGTACAGGAGCCTGAAAACTGTAACGCACAGGTTCAGGAACAGCTTCTTCCCTACAGCCATGAGGCTATTAAACACTACAACCTCAAATATGCTCTGAACTACAATAGTCTATTATTATTATTGCACTACTATTGTTCGTTTTTTGTGTGTACGTATGTGTGCGTGTCTGTGTATGTGTATATGCATATATATATATATATATATATATATATATATATATATACACGTGCGTATATATGTGTGTGTGTGTGTACCTGTGAGTATGTGTATATATACACTGAACTTTTGTTTCTCATTTATTATATTGTTAACAGTGTACTATGTTTACATATTCTGTTGTGCTGCAGCAAATAAGAATTTCATTGTTCTATCTGGGACATATGACAATAAAACACTCTTGACTTAACTCTAGTGACAACATGCTTGGGCTGGAAGTGGAATGCGGAAATTTGTATACAATAATTGAACTTGTCAACCACAGACCCATTTAATGTGGGAAATCAATATAAAAGAGCAAATACCATTTGGGCAGCTTGGTCAATGGAGACAGGGATTTCTTGAAGTGAAAGATTTCAGCAAGGCATTCAACAAGGTTCCTCATGGTAGGCTGCTCTGGACGGTTAGATTACATGGCATCCAAGTAGTGAAAGCTGAATGGATAGAAAATTGCCTTCATGGAAGGAAGCAAAGGGTCATGGTGGAAGTTCACCTTTCAGACGGAGGCCTGGGACTAGTGGTGTGCCTCAGGGTTCGGTGCTGGTTCCATTACTGTTTGTAATCTACATCAATGATGAGAATGTACAAGGCATGTTAGTGAGTTTGCAGATGACATAAAAGTGAGCGGTATTGTACATAGTGAAGATGGTTGTCCTAAATTGTAGCAGGATCTTGATCGGTTGGGCAAGTGGGCTGAAAAATGGTCGATGGAATATAATGCAGAGAAATGTGAGGTATTGCCTTTTGGGAAGTCTAACATGAGCTGTACCTACACAGTGAATGGTAGGTGTCTGGGGAATGTTGTAGAGCAGCGAGATCTAGGAGTGCAGGTGCATAGCACCTTGAAAGTGGTGTCACAGGTAGATAGGGTGGTCAAAAAGGCTTCAGTCAGAGTAAAGAGTATAGACGTTGGGAGGTCAAGTTGCAGTTGTATAATACATTGGTGAGGCCGTATTTAGAGTATTGTGCTCAGTTCTGGGCACCAAGTTATAGGAGAGATGTTGTCAGGTTTGAAAGGGTACAGAGAAGATTAATGAGGATGTTGCCAGGACTCGGGGGCCGGAGCTACAGGGGGAAGGTGAGCAGGATAGGACTCTATTCCTTGGAGCACAGGAGGATGAGGGTGATCTTATAGAGGAGTACAAAATCATGAGAGGAATAGATCGAGTGGATGCACAGAGTCTCTTGCCCAGAGTTGGGGAATCGAGAACCAGAGGGCATATGATTAAGGTGGGGGAGAGAATTAATAGGAAACTGAGGGATAAGTTTTTGACACAAAGAGTGGTGGGTACTTTAAACTAGAAAGGTGGGGGGAGGGACTCGGGTAGAGGGGGCTAGGGGACAGGGTGTGGGGCAAGAGGCAGAGAAGGGAAGCACTCGGATCCAAAATGTAGGCGAGAAAGAGGAAAAAGATAATAAACAGAGAATAAGGGATGATGGGTTTCTAAAATGTGTACATTTTAATGCTAGGAGCATTGTAAGAAAGGTTGGTGAACTTAGAGCCTGGATTGACACCTGGAAATATGATGTTGTGGCAATCAGTGAAACATGGTTGCAGGAGGGCTGTGATTGGAAACTAAATATTCCAGGATTTTGTTGCTTCAGGTGTGATAAAATTGGAGGGACCAGAGGTGGAGGTGTTGCATTGCTTGTCAGAGAAGATATTACAGCAGTGCTTTGGCAGGATAGATTAGAGGGCTCGTCTAGGGAGGCTATTTGGGTGGAACTGAGAAGTGGGGAACGGTGTAGCAACACCTTTAGGGGGGTATTATAGACCGCCAAATGGGGAGCGAGAATTGGAAGAGCAAATATGTAAGGAGATAGCAGATATTAGTAGTAAGCACAAGGTAGTGATTGTGGGAGATTTCAATTTTCCAAAAATAGACTGGGAAACACATTCTGTAAATGGGCTGGATGGTTTGGAGTTTGTAAAATGTGTGCAGGATAGGTTTTTGCAGCAATACATAGAGGTATCGACCAGAGAAGGGGCAGTGCTGGACCTCCTATTAGGAAATGAGGCAGGTCAGGTGACGGAGGTATGCGTTGGTGAGCACTTCGGGACCAGTGATCACAATACCATTAGTTTCAATATAATTATGGAGAGAGTCAGAACTGGACCTAGGGTTGAGATTTTTGATTGGAGAAAGGCTAACTTTGAGGGAATGCGTAAGGATTTAAAAGGAGGGAATTGGGACATTTTGTTTTATGGGAAGGATGTAGAAGAGAAATGGAGGACATTTAAAGGGGAAATTGTAAGAGTACAGAATCTTTATGTCCCTGTTCGGTTGAAAGGAAATAGTAAAAAATGGAAAGAGCCATGGTTTTCAAGGGAAATTGGACACTTGTTTCAAACAAAGAGAGATATCTACAATAATTATAGGAGGCATGGAGTAAATGAGGTGCTAGAGGAGTATAAAGAATGTAAAAAGAATTTTAAGAAATAAATTAGAAAGGCTAAAAGAAGATATGAGGTTGCTTTGGCAAGAAAGGTGAAAGTAAATCCAAAGGGTTTCTACAGCTATATTAATAGCAAAAGGATAACGAGGGATAAAATTGGACTATTAGAGAGCCAGAATGGACAGCTATCTGCAGAGTCAAAAGAGATAGGGGAGATATTGAACAATTTCTTTTCTTTGGTATTCACCAAGGAGAAGGATATTGAACTCTGTGAGGTAAGGGAAAAAAGTAGAGTAGCTATGGAAACTATGAGATTCAAAGAGGAGGAAGTACTGACACTTTTGAAAAATATAAAAGTGGATAAGTCTCCAGGTCCTGACAGGATATTCCCTAGAACATTGAGGGAAGTTAGTGTAGAAATAGCAGGAGCTATGACAGAAATATTTCAAATGTCATTAGAAACGGGAATAGTGCCGGAGGATTGGCGTACTGCACATGTTGTTCCATTGTTTAAAAAGGGTTCAAAGAATAAACTTAACAATTATAGACCTGTTAGTTTGACGTCAGTGGTGGGCAAATTAATGGAAAGGATACTTAGAGATAATATATATAAGCATCTGGATAAACAGGGTGTGATCAGGAACAGTCAACATGGATTTGTGCCTGGAAGGTCATGTTTGACAAACCTTCTTGAATTTTTTGAAGAGGTTACTAGGGAAATTGATGAGGGTAAAGCAGTGGATGTTGTCTACATGGATTTCAGTAAGGCTTTTGACAAGGTTCCCCATGGAAGGTTGGTTAAGAAGGTTCAATCTTTGGGTGTTAATGGCGGAGTAGCAAGATGGGTTCAACAGTGGCTAAATGGGAGATGTCAGAGAGTAATGGTGGATGGCTGTTTGTCAGGTTGGAAGCCGGTGACCAGTGGGGTGCCTCAGGGATCTGTGTTGGGTCCACTGTTGTTTGTCATGTACCTCAATGATCTGGATGATGGGGTGGAAAATTGGATAAGTAAGTATGCAGATGATACTAAGATAGGTGGTGTTGTGGATAATTAAGTAGATTTTCAGAGTCTACAGAGAGATTTGGGCCATTTGGAAAAGTGGGCTGAAAGATGGCAGGTGGAGTTTAATGCTGATAAGTGTGAAGTGCTACATCTTGGCAGGACAAATCAAAATAGGACGTACATGATAAATGGTAGGGAATTGAGGAATGCTGTGGAACAGAGGGATCTAGGAATAACTGTGCATAGTTCCCTGAAGGTGGAATCACATGTAGATAGGGTGGTAAAGAAAGCTTTTGGTGTGCTGGCCTTTATAAATCAGAGCATTGAATATAGGAGTAGGGATGTAATGTTAAAATTATACAAAGCATTGGTAAGACCAATTCTGGAGTATGGTGTACAATTTTGGTTGCCTAATTATAGGAAGGATGTCAAGAAAATAGAGAGAGTACAGAGGAGATTTACTAGAATGTTGCCTGGGTTCCAGCAACTAAGTTACAGAGAAAGGTTGAACAAGTTAGGTCTTTATTCTTTGGAGCGCAGAAGGTTAAGGGGGGACTTGATTGAGGTCTTTAAAATGATGAAAGGGATAGACAGAGTTGACGTGGATACGCTTTTCCCATTGAGGGTAGGGAAGATTCAAACAAGACGGCATGACATGAGATTAAAGGACAGAAGTTTAGGGGTAACATGAGGGGGAACTTTACTCAGAGAGTGGTGGCTGTGTGGAATGATCTTCCAGCAGAAGTGGTGGAGACAGGATCGATTTTAACATTTGAAAGTAAAGTAGATAGGTATATGGATGGGAAGTGGAATGGAGGGGTATGGTCTGAGTGCAGGTAGATGGGACTAGGGGAAAATAAATGGTTGGCACGGACTGGAAGGGCCGAGATGGCCTGTTTCCGTGCTGTAATTGTTATATGGTTATATGTATGGAATGAGCTGCTCGGGAAGGTAATTACCATTGCAATGTTTAAGAAATATTTAGACAGCTATATGGATAGGATAGGTTTAGAGGGATATGGGCCAAACACAGGCAGGTGGGACTAGTGTAGATGAGACATGTTGGTCAGTGGGAGCAAGTTGGGCCGAAGGACCTGTTTCAACACTGTATGACTCTTTAACTATGACTCTATGAAAGGATAGCCATGTTAGAAGCCATCTGCATATTTTTGAGAAATTCATATTTTGCTCAGGAACGTACTTCAATGTTATAACCATATAACCATATAACAATTACAGCACAGAAACAGGCCTTCTTGGCCCTTCCAGTGCGTGCCGACCATTTATTTTCCCCTAGTCCCATCTACCTGCACTCAGACCATACCCCTCCATTCCCTTCCCGTCCATATACCTATCCACTTTACTTTTAAATGTTAAAATCGATCCTGCCTCTACCACTTCTGCTGGAAGATCATTCCACACAGCCACCACTCTCTGAGTAAAGAAATTCCCCCTCATGTTACCCCTAAACCTCTGTCCCTTAATTCTCATGTCATGCCCTCTTGTTTGAATCTTCCCTACCCTCAATGGGAAAAGCTTATCCACGTCAACTCTGTCTATCCCTTTCATCATTTTAAAGACCTCAATCAAGTCCCCCCTTAACCTTCTGCGCTCCAAAGAATGTTTATGTTGAAGGTTTTTTGTTTGAGGGCTCAGGGAACTGCATGATTATTGATTGAAAATATGGCATTTCTGTGATTTCTCTCTTATATATGTATGCTTTGTGAGGTCTGCCATCTTCCACAAAGTGATGTTAGACAAGATTCATCCTTATATCTAAACAGTAAGGGCCAATTTCCAGAACCAATGTCCTCTGCCACAAGACTTTTGATAGGCATTGAAAGAATCTCATATCTGGGGTTACCATTCTGGACACAGTGTATTATCATGCCTGCAAAGCAATTTGGGCCCCAAACTTTTCAAATTCTCCCAGTTTTTTTGCGGTTTAGTTGATGTTAGCTTGACAAGATCTATTGCTTAGATGGAGAAAGAAGGAACTGGTTTACAAAAATTTACCCAAAGCGCTGGAGTAACTCAGTGAGCCAGGCAGCTTCACTAGAGATCTATTGCGTTGCAGGTCTGTCAGAAAATGCATAACTTAGAGTGGGCGGCACGATGGCACAGCGGTAGAGTTGCTGCCTGACCAGGACACGGGGGCCTGAGCTATAAGGAGAGGTTGAGCAGGCTAGGTCACAATTTCTTGGAGGACAGGAGGATGAGGGGTGATCTTATAGAGGTGTACAAAATCAGGAGGGGAATAGATCAAGTAGATGCACAGAGTCTCTTGCCCAGAGTAGAGGAATCGAGAACCAGAGGCATAGTTTCGATCCGGTCCGGACTATGAGTGTTATCTGTACAGAGTTTGTAAGTCTTCCCCGCGATGTGGATTTTCCCCGGGTGCTCTGGTTTCCTCCCACAATCCAAAAACATACAGGTTTGTAGGTTAATTGGCTTTGGTGAAGATTGTCAATTATCCCTAAC
The DNA here is from genome assembly GCA_963514005.1 of Raja brachyura. The sequence continues at coordinate 59,201,634 of OY740785.1, forward strand.
ATAGGATAGAGTGGGTGTATGGGGATCACTGGTCGGTGCGGTCTCAATGGGCCTGAAGGGCCTTTTTCTCTCATCTATACCAAACTGCACTAAACTAGAGTTTCCCATCTTCTATATATGGCTGTTAGTTTTGAAATGTGAATTGTGTGCACAGGAGCAATGGATAGGTCTTTGCAATTGCACTTGTAAAGAAAAATGGATCAGAGGTGTCACTTCAGTGAAGTTCATTCACACCTCTGGCAATCAGTTAACACCATCACTTATATTGTTGTTCATATTTACTGGAACACATAATCATGTTTGGATATGCCTAAAAATACCTGAACACAAAGGTTAGAGTTTCCTAAGACTACAGCACTTATGCAAGAATGATACAGAGTTCCACAACCGGATCTGGAAATATCTCCCGGACATGAATGGCTTTATGAGGGGCGAGAAAGTATCTTTAATCTTTAAACACTTGTTTATCCCAGTGACCTTTCCAGCCAGGCACATGTGAAATCTGTTTATCTCAGAATGCACAGCTGGGTTGTACAAGTAGCAAATGCATTGTTTGCCTGGGTTAGTCAAGTTATTTATTCCCCTACAATGCGCACATAACAATACTTAAGAAGTACCAGCACTCTTTCTAGCCAGTTCCGATGGAGATAGGAGAGGTTTAGTTTAATTTATATGCTTAGTTTTGAGATATAGTGTGGAAACAGGCTCTTTGGCCCACCAAGTCCACACTGACCATCATTCACCCATACAAACTAGGGGGCAATATGCAGAGGCCAATTAACATACAAACCCGCACATATTTGGGATGTGGGAGGAAATTGGAGCACCTGGAGGTAACCAACCTCCCCTCCTCTCTCCCCCTCCTCTCTCCCCCTCCCTCTCCCTCTCTCCCCCTCCTCTCTCCCCCCTCCCTCTCTCCCCCACAGGTCACAGGGAGAACTTGCAAACTCCTCGCTGACAGCGCCCAAGGTCAGGATTGAACCCGGGTCTCTGGCGCTGTGAGTCACCAGCTTTACCAAATGCACCACTGTGCTGCCACTGCTCTGACTCCAGCTTCCTAAAGCCAACAGGTTTTGAGCACAACGGGTAATGGCAGTGGGACAATGGTAGCAGCATATCTGCTGGCAAATCCTTGCCACTATTTACATACAGGAAAGGTAGAAAGGAAAGACAGCAGTAGCCCTCTTGAGAAGAGAGACAAGTAATTCAGAATGGGTGATAAGTCAGCTGTTGGTCTCTACATCTGTCATTCCCCAACACACATACACAGGTTGTAGATACCACATCTATCGCTTGCCAGGCTTTGTCCCGCCCACACCGCTTTTCCACTTTCAACCACTTTCCACAATCAGTATGAAGAACGGTCCCGGCCCTAATTGTCACCTATCCATGTTCTCCAGAGATACTGCCCTACCTGCTGAGTTACTCCAGCACCTTGTGTTTTTGTTTCGTAAACCAGCATCTGCAGTTCCTTGTGTCTCTATTTTCTTTCAGTTGGGGTCATGGTGGCCATCTAGGTATGCGCTTATTACCTGCCTGAAACATGTTGGAAGGCTTTTTAATTGGGTTCACTTTGTTATTTTCTCTTAAAGAACTACAATTGTCTTTTCTGTTAAACCATCTTTGGTATCACTTCCTTCTTCAATAAAACAGGCAAGTAATTATTATATACTTTCCAATAAATTATTGGATATTTGTGGCCAACCTTCTGTCCTTAAACTTGAATGCATACATCACAATGAAAGAAAATAAAAGATAAATATTTTAATCCATGAGATATTTGAACATAGATTGTGGGACTGGATTATTTTACAAGATAATTCCTAGATGGGTTTACTGTCATATGCACAAGTACAGTGAGGTACAAGTACAATGAAAATTATCCCTGCAACAGCCGCACAGGCATGTAAACTCAGACAAGCACACAAAAGCAACTGCATAAGAGATGTGGAGGCTTAGGAGAGGGTGCAGAGGAGGTTTACCAGAATGCTGCCAGTATTAGAGGGTTTTACTTACAGCGAGAGGGTAGATTCGGATTGTTTTCTCTGCAACATCGGAGGTTGAGTGGAGAGACCTGGAGTCAACCCTGACCTTTTGACCTGTCTATGTGGAGTTTGCATGTTTCGCCTGTGACCGCGTGGGTTTTCTCTGGGTGCTGCGGTTTCCTCCCATATCACAAAGACGTGTGGGTTTGTAGGTTAATTGGTCTCTACAAATTTTTCCAGTGTGTTGGCATTGGATGCAAAAGTAGGATCACAGAACTAGTGTGAATAGGTGATCAATGGTCAGCATGGACTTGATGAGCTGAAGGGCTTGTTTCCATGCTGTATATTTCTCGACCCGAAACGTCACTCATTCCTTCTATCCAGAGATGCTACAATTTTAGTTAAAATATTTAAATGAATCCTTATACTTAACATTAAGCCAATTCCCATCCATTCTCATCTTTCTGGTTCCTCGTCTACTTTTACACACATGCTTACATTTTACTCTTACATTATTATTTCTAACTAATTTGAGAAACATTTCCTTGACATTTTGTATTCACCCTTTTACTTGCCAAAAATCATCTGGAAACAAACAAGGTGAGTAATATCTGTGTTGAAGAAGGAACTGCAGATGCTGGAGAATCGAGGGTTACACAAAAAGCTGGAGAAACTCAGCGGGTGCAGCAGCATCTAAGGAGCGAAGGAGATAGGCGACGTTTCGGGTCGAGACCCTTCTTCAGGTGAGTAATTATCAGTGGGTAGGCCAAGCTGTAGCGACTTGGCAAGATAGAAACAAAAGATGCAAATAGGTTGGGCAAAAAAAAGCTACAGAGAGCATCAAGACCAAACAGAATAGGCTTTGAGGGAACCAGAGAAAAATCAACAAAGAAATCAATTTGCCCACATTTAAGATTGATTGCTGCAGCTCCAGGTGTTTGCTTTTGCAGTATTTTCAGTCCGCAATGTAATCAGTCCCCTTTGATGAGCCATTCATTCTGTGTGAATCAGGAGATTAATTCAGAGGGTAGTGTGTGCTTTGGGCAAACAAGGGATGGTTACATATTAACAACTACCACATTCAGCTATAACTAGATGATCAGCGGGTTCAATTGGATCCTGATCCTTCATAGGTGAGTTTCTGAGCAGTGGAATGTCGTACTTCTCAGAACTAACACACAGTTATCATCCATCAGTGTGCAAACAGCATATGATCTCTGCAACTTCCATCTTAGAGAGTTCTTTCTAATCCAGGTTTAATTTAGATAATGTAACAGGCATGATTAAGCAAGCTTTATGATGCAGCTGACATTAGAATGTGAACTTTAATAATAGATAAATGTAATATGCTTGATAGATATCGTGGCAGTATTGCATGACCACTTTATGAGTAAAATTGTAAACAATTTAAAATCAATATGTAACAGATGAAAATTAAATCAAGGAAGTAGAATAATTTCAGTGATTCAGTCTACCTTCCTATGTAATCCTCAAAATGTGATCATACTGAAGAATTAATAATTCACAAAGTGAAGTACAGTGGAACATGCCATTAACTAGAACAATGAAAATTAATAAGTTGTATCTCGACTCGAAACATCATCAATTCCTCTCCAGAGATGCTGCCTGTCACGCTGAGTTACTCCAGCATTTTGTGTCTATCTTCGATTAAACAAGCATCTGCAGTTCTTTCCTACACATACAGTATTATCTGCGAACAGTTGCTTTTTAGTGTTGCTTTAATATCAAAGATATAAATTATCTTATGAGACAGTGGGGTGTTTCTAATGACAGCTGTCACCAATACTGTAAACATCATTCCTTATCAGTTATGTGATTATTTATGATCAATCAACACAGAAATACAATAATTGTACAGCATCGTAATTTCCCTTCTAATATATTAGTACACCAGTTTTATTAACGTTTTGGCCGCTGTATAGATTGGGACCTGCACCTGAATTGCTGAATTCACAGATGGGCAAAAGCCATGCGATGAGTCAAAGCAGTCTTCTCCTGTTCATTGATGCATACTTCAGTCTTCTCCTGTAAAGATGCATAGTTCAGGCTAAAGATTCATAGGTGAAATAGCATCTAAAATCGTGTCAAAGGAGCATATTCATTTGGAAAATTCGAAAAATAATTTCAACAGTTAGCTGACACTTTTGAGAATACGGTAATTTATTGTTGTTACTGTACAAAGAATTGAAATCCAACCATGGGATCATTTTGAGTATAGCAACAAGATGATTTTTCGGTTGCAATATTTTTTACTGCTCAGCCAAAAACTCCGCTTTGCTGTCTAGTAAACAGAATCACGGAGTTATACAGCATGGAAACAGACTCACAGGACCAACCACTTAGTTTCAATGTGCTCTTCGTGCACAGTTTACACATTCTCCCAGTTTCCTTCTACATCCCAAAAACATGTGGGTTGGTAGGTTAGGTATAGAAAGGAACTGCAAATGCTGGTTTACACTGAATGCTGGAGTAACTCAGCAGGACAGGCAGCACCTGCATAGGACTGCATAGGAGAGAAGTAATGGGTGATGTTTCAGTCGAGACCATCCTTCAGGCTGAATTTTGTGTCTATCTTTGGGTTGGTAGGTTAAATTTGCCAATGTAAATTGCCTATGGTGTCTAGATGAATGGTGGAATCTGTAGGGGAGTTGGTGGGAATGCAGTGTGAATAAAATATGTCAATATAGGATTAATGGAATATTGAGAGTTTGATCATTGGCATGAATTTGGTGGGCTGCAGGACCGGTTTCCATGCTGTACCTCTGTACAACTAATAAATGAGCAATCAACTGCATAGGAGCAGAGTTTGAAAGTAGCACAGAGTTTCAACTAAACACCCAGCACACATCATGGAAGAAAACATGTATACTGTATATGCACAAGATCATACAACTCCGCATTCACTCCAAGTGATTTTAAAATTCTTGAATAGCTTGTGGGAAATAACAACACCACACTTACTGTGTTCTTAACTAATTTTGCTGATATAATTGGAAAAGGCTAAAATAATAAAATGATGGCATTTGTAATCGAGTCTAAACAGGAAGGATACACTATTGTCAGCATCTCTATAGCTCCATAACTGCCATTTCCTCTGCAATAAAGGTGAATTAGAAGAGATTTATCCTGGAGGAATCGGTTGCGAATATTTTAAAAGTTAGAATAATTTTCAGGGCTTTTCTGAACCAAGAATAAAAAAATGCATAGATCACAGGATTGAATGCAGAATTTAAGTACCCTAACCAAAAAAAGGTGTCAAACATAAGCGGGGGTGTCTTATGACCAATGAAAGGATCTATGAAGTTACTGGTGAAGTAGGGAGTCCAGCACATTAGGAACACCCCCATCACTATCCCCAACGTTTTCGCAGCTTTCCTTTCACTTGTCTGGGAGGCTACGTTTTTATTTTCTTTGATAGACTGGATCTGTCTTGTAATGTCATTTATGGCTCGGGCTTGTTTTGTGGCTACAAAATATATTTTCATATAAATACAAAGCATAATAAATCCCGGGAAGAAAAAGGAAACTAGTGAATAGATCACCGTACATATTTTTCCCATCACTAGTGTGCAGCCCCCATAACAGTATATTTTATTCTGATAATAGTCTCGAATTTCTATCAAGTTTAATTCTAAACATATCATGCCAAAACCCACAAATGCGGAGAGAATCCAACTGAGGAGAATCATCATGAGGACGATGTGAAGATTTATTTTGATCTTGTATTTCAGCGGGTCACACACCGCGTAGTAACGGTCAACAGAAATAAAGCAGAGGTGGAATATTGATGCAGCGCACAGCATGAAGTCAAAGCTTGCTTGGAGTTTGCAAAACAAGTCTCCTAAATACCAACAGTTTTCAATTGATCTGATCAAGCTGTAAGGCATCACCATACATCCCAGCAGAAAATCAGCTATTGCCAAAGAAAGAACCAGATAATTTGTGGGCGTATGGAGTTGCTTGAAATGGGAGATTGAAACAATCACTAACAAGTTGCCAAACATTGTAACCAGAACTGCCAATGCTCCAAACGCATACATTGAGACCCGGAGACCATGGGACCGGATTGCTCTTGGACATGATTCTTCCACAAGTTGATAACAATTTTCAGTGGTTGCCAGACTTGTATTCATGGTAGTTCCACTAGCTGATGTTTCAGTCTGTGCTCGAGAAATGATTGAATCCTTCCGTTCTTCACTGTTTTTTTTTAATTCCTATTCTTTGCTGACTTCTTTCTTTAATATCCATCTACTAGACATCCAACTGCAAGCAGAAAAATTGTCAAAGAGAACTTTAAAAATGGAACAGCAGAAATATTGCAGATTTCAAACTTTTAATTCTGAATGTAAATGCGAGAGTTTGGATAATATTTGGAAAGGCTTAATTGAGGTCATAGAGTCATAAAATCACATAACACGGAAACTTGCCCTTCTGTCCGACTCGTCCATGCCGACCAAGATGCCCCATCTGCTGGTCCCATTTGCCCGTGTTTTCGTCCTTCTAAACCTTTCCTAACTTATGTACCTGGCCAAATGTTAAATGCTGTTATAGTACATGTCAAATATACTTTCTTTCACAGCTCATTATATATACCTACCACCCACAGAAGCAGCACAGTGGCACAGCAGTAGAGCTGCTGCCTCACAGCACCAGAGACGCGGGTTTGATCCTGACTACAGGTGCACAATAGGTACGCTCTCCCCGTGACCATGTGGGTTTTCTCTGGGTGCTCCGGTTTTCTCCCATATTTCAAATGTATGCAGATTCGTAGGTTAATTGGTTTCTGTAAATTGCCTCTAGTGTGCAGGATGCAGAAGTGGAATAACATAGAATGGGTATGGTTGTACGTGTGACCAATGGTAGGCATGGAATCAGTGGGCTAAAGGGCATATTTCCACACTGTACCTCTAAACAGTTGCCCCTCAGGGTCCCATTACATTTTTCCTCTCCCACCTTCAATCTGCAGTGTGTCCTCTACTTCTTGATTCCCCTAAATTCTGTGTGCATTCACCATATCTATTCCCCTCATGACTTTGTGCATCTCTATATGATCACCCCTCAGCCGCCTGTGCTCCAAGGAATAAAGTCCTAGCCCACCCAACCTTTCCCTGTAGGTCAGGCCATCATGTCCTGGCATTATTAGACGATTACAATATATGCAACATATTTTATAATCATAAGTATTGGTGTATAATAAGAAGAATTCAATAATTTTTCTGCAAATAATACACATTAGAAATTGCATTTAACATTACATCTTAATTTTAGGTATTAAAACAGGTTGATAAATGTGCACAGGAACTTTAGATGATGGAGTAACTCAGCAGGTCAGGCAACATCCTTAGAGAACATGGACATGTAACCACTCAGGTCATAACCCTTCCTCAGTATTAGGACCCTTCCTCATGGATGTTGTCCATGTCCTCCTGGTATGCCGCCTGACCCACCGAGTTACTCCAGCATTTTGTGTTCTCTACAACACTTTGGAATTCTTTGCCAACTTTGACACCTGAGTAGCAATTCAATACAGTGTGCAACCTTCCTCGATTTCAATTCGCTGAGATCAATTGAACTAAAAATTGGGCAGCTTCTACAACCCACTGGGTTAGGTGGCAACTGTGACCTGACAATGTCCTCTTGAATGGGTATCAAGATTATCTTTGGTTCCAAATATTTTGCATTAATTCAAAATGTGGTATTCTAATGATCATAGTAAAGCACTGTATTTAAAATGTCAACATTTTGAAATTTAAAGTTAAAAGTTAAATTCAAAAAATGTTTGATTTCAGGTGTCTCAACGCCTCTCAGACACAGCAAGAAAGATCAGTATTAGTCCAAATCCTGATCATTAATCTACCATTTTTATGTGAAGCATACATATATCAAGGTTAGACATGGGGGCAAACATCATGTGACAATCTTCAGGAAAGCAGCCCGAACCTGGATGACACATTCTACACTAAATCTACCTTTCACCATCAATTGCTTCTGACAGAAGTGGAACATGACATGCATCCATTAAAATTAAAAGACCTACCCAAAACATGGACAAAGATATGCAATTTATCACTTAACTGCAATGATGTTTACATTTAGCAAAATAATTATGATGGATACCCCAATGGTAATTTCTGGAATGAGGAATCAAAAGTTGGCTGAGAATAAAGTGTAAATTAATATTTCAAACACTCCTATCATGCATTGAGGAATGCGCATATCAAATATAATTAACATCAATCGATTGCATCAAAATTAAAATAAAGCTGTAAAATGCAACTCTGCTTTGAATACACTTCAATTAAAACATTTGTTCCATTTTCTGTGACTATCACATTTTGATTATCACTTGATAGGTGGCAATAATTGTAATTGGCAAGTTATGCTTAAAATATGATAAAGCTTAGGAAGATGAGAGATAACATTGATTTTCTATTCACTAAATAAACAAAGCTGCCAATACCTGGAAATGGAATCCCTCTGACTTGCATCACATCTTCCTCCTTTTGATTTTCTGAAACAGCTAGGTGATTAATTTTCTGCAAAAAAAACATAATAAAAAGAATGAGGTAGTACATACTTAAAAAAAATAAGTCATTTTTGAACGGAAGAGCAATTCAACAAAGCAGGACAGAAGCCATCACTTTAAATTGTTCTCTGGAACCAAGCAGTTAACGGAAAAGGTAGCTGAAACAAAACCAGAATTTAGGTTCAACCAAAAACAGTATAAACTTTAAAGAGTTTCATGTGTTGCATAATGTTTTCTTCAACTTGAAATTCAGTGAATGCATTTTTCAGTTGCTATGAGATGTTTGCTAATAAAGCTACTCTATATAATGCCAAACTTGAAGGATTTCACCATGGGCTCCACTATATCAAAACAGAACACTCACCAGAGCCTCCAATGCTTCTACTACACATCACAACTAGTCATAAATAGCCTTCTGGAGGATATGCTGCTTATATAGAAACATACAGGAGTTTCATCAACAACTAATTGCTATATCTTAGATGCAGTCACAGCTACAGTGGGACCCAGAGGTTACCATCCACCGGGGACATCAGTCAGCATCCCAGACCTGTTAATAGACACTGCATGAGGGACTATCGCTTACGTGCAATTCTCATACCCACGGGATATATATTCAAGACCCAAAAAAAGCAGTAAAGACTTCAGGTTTCATCTGATGGTATATAAGTGTTGCAATTAAGATTTATTATCGCGATATCCAGTTGCAAACGGAAAAGTTTTCCACTCCAATCTTCCTCAGCAGTAAACAGACTTTAATAAATTATATGGTACAAGTACAACTTGTTTAGTTGTCAATTGGTAGTTTGAGGATGATTGTTTGTGTGATATAGGAGCAAAGCAACACTGTGCACTCTCTGTGCTGCCTGTATATTATTTGGCATCATTTTTGGTTGTAACAATAAACTCTATAAAACAATTCCAACATGTATAATTGGCTAGATGCAAAATGCTGAAATAACAGAGCGGGACAGCCAGCAACTCAGGAGAGAAGGAATGGGTGATGTTTCAGGTCAAAACACTTCTTCAGACTGAAGAATGCAAAATTGGCTGTTGCACTATCAAATATATTAAAGTAATTCAAATTAAAATTGTTTTTACTTTTTGATTCTGCTTACAAGGTACTGGGTACAAAGCATCCCCATACAATTTGTTGATTAAAGGCTATGTGCCTTATGTTTAAATATCAATATTGACTGTTGTGCAACGAATGTGGGAACTAAACTATTAACATGGTTATCAGTGGAGAGAAACCTTAGTGCACATAATATTTCCATATCAATGAAATTCACTAGGGTAACAAAAATGAAGGTAAGGAACAAATATGAAATGATCTTAAGGAAATTAAGAAATTAAAATGAATATCCATTTAGGTCATGGATTTATCAAAAGTGGAGATAATGCAGGGGTAAAAGGACAACTCGTATTGTCAAGAATTATACAGCATGGGAACAGGCTCTTCTGTCTAACTTGTCTATGCCAACTAAGACATCCCACCTATGCTAGTCCCATTTGCACACATTTGTCGCATATTCCTCTAAACCTTTCATCTCCATGTACTTGTATAAATGTCTACTAAATGTTATTATTGCATCTGCTTCAACTACTTCCTCTGGCAGCTTTTTCCATGTACCCACTGTGTGAAAATAACTGATCCTCAGATTTATATTAAATCTTTCCCTTCTTACCTTAAATCTATGCCCTCTAGTTCTTGATCTCATATCCTGGGAAAAATAGTCTGTGCATTTATTCTTTCTATTCCCCTCATCATTTTATACACCTCTGTATGATCACCAACCAATGTTCTTGTACAACTGTAATATTATGTCTCAAATTTTATGCTCTGGTCCCTGATTTATCACTGCCAGCATGCCAAAGGTCTTCTTCAGCACACTATCCACCTGACTCCTCTCTTTCAGGGAACTATGTACACATACTCCTGGATCCCGCTGTTCTAATGCACTTCCTAGGGCCTTCCATTTGCTATGAAGGTCCTATCCTGATTTGGCATCCCAAAAAGCCACAATTTACACTTATCTGAATTAAACTGAATTAGCCCAGATTAATTGGCCCTTTGTTTCTAGGGAGTGGATGCAAAAATGGGATTAGTGTGAACTAGTGTGAATGGCTGATTGACGGTCAGGTGGGCTGAAGGGCATGTTTGCATCCTGTACCTTTCCATCAGTCAAAAAAAACACAGAAAACACAATTTCCAGGTGATTATGGAAACTTATGTTTAAGAAGGAGCTGCAGATGCTGGAAAAATCAAAAGTAAACAAAAAATGCTGGAGAAACTCAGCAGTGAGCAGCATCTATGGAGAAAAGGAGTAGGTTACAAAATGTTATGGTAATTTATTGAACTGTGCTCTATTTACTGAGTTGATAGAAACAGAATCATCTTGTATCAATATACTGCAAATAACGCAACAAAACACCCAAGAGCACTTGGGTACAAGACTACAAGAATGTCAGCAAACAGAGTATAAAGTGGCCTTGTAAATAAATATTAGGGAAGATAACTAGAAGCTTGAGCAAAGTGATGAGTTGTATGGAGTGTCGTAAAGGAGCAGAGAGAAATAGGAAGTGAAGCGATTTAAGGGGTGGAAGGGTGAAGGGGGAGTGGGGGAGGGTGGGAGGGTGGGGGGAGATTTCATGAGCTCAAGGTCATGGCAACTGAAAGCACACTTACCAGTGGTGGAATTATTAAAATAGGCAGTAGTCCTGGTGCCAGACTTGGAGGACCTCGGAAAACTCAACGTGGTTCTAACACTGAGATAATGGAGAAATATACTGTACGTTCTCCAAAATGTACGCTTCTCTCCAAAGCCAAAAATGTAATAATTACATATCTTAGGAAATCTTCTGGAAATTATGAATGTTTTTGAACAAAGTACAAACAAGTCAAGGATAAAGTGACTCAGAGATATAAATCATCTTGTATTTATAATTTAATCATCAAAAGAGAAATGAAAAAACAAATATAAACTTACGATGAAAAACAACGTTTCCTGGAATGATTTAACTGCCAAAATAAATGATCTGCATTTTGTGAGCCATTGTTTTTCTTTTCTTGACAAACGCAGAAGATTGTTCGAAAAGTAAACACCATTCAAATTACGCAAGTCTCGCAAATCCGAAGAATTCCGCAACAGAGTTGCATCGCGATTGTTACTCCCACTGTTGCTTTTAGGATACTCTTTGGTGCGATGACCGGGAACAATGACTGAGAGCAGTAATTCAGTGATTCAACTAGATCAATGATCCCACCCAGTGTGCCGGATTGGAAAGCTAATCCACAAGAGATACATGTGCAAACAGTAAGGTATGAGTGAATTCTACCATGACACAGAGGAAGTAATAAAGAACATTCAGCGGTACAGAAACTGATAGAGCAGCTAGGAAACAGTATGCTGATTCAGTTGATCAAAGGAGGTGAAGGACTGGTGTTCGACTGTGCGTGGCTTTGTCGAAATATAGGAAGTTTGGCTGTAAATCTATGTTATTTTTTTCTGAAACTACTCAATATGGTATTTAATAAAGATATTGCGTATGGCTGAAGAGGAAGCAACAAGCAAAAAAATGGTGCAGCAAATGCAATATGTCAGAAGTCCTTCCTTAATGTACTTGATATTTTCCCACAATACAAGTATAAAGCCATCACAGTTCAACGTGAAACATGCTTTCATCTAGTTCAATCTATCATTTTTATTATGTTCATTTTCAAGTTAAGATTTTTATTTTCAAGTTCAAGCTGTTTCTTCAAGACTATTCACTAAATAAGACTTTTTTCAATAAGTACATTTTCATATGAACTTTTATCCTTTATCTGCGCACTGTATATGGCTTGATTGTAATCATGTATTTGCTTTGTCTGGTTTAGAACACAAAAGTTTTTCATTGTACTTTGGCACACGTAACAATAATAAACTAAACTAAACTTAAACTATGAAACATTTAACTAACATAAATCAGTTACAATTAATTGATGATTGTAGAAGATTTACCAGTGAGTGGCGCCAGTTTGTTAATTTTTGAGGTGTTGATAACAAAGATTTAAATACTGAAAAAGCAGACTGAGCGTTACCCTATCTATTCCCCTGATGATCTTAGACCCCTTCATAAGATCATCCCTCATCCGTCTGTGCTCCAAGGAATAAAGTCCAAGCCTGTCCAACATCTCCCTATAGCTCAGGCCATCATGTCCTGGCAACATCCTTGTTCTCTGTACTCTTTCCAGCTTAAGTTGGAGTTACGCTCTATCCATCTTGAGTTGGCTTTCTTCCATGTTCACTTATGCAAGGCTTAGAGAATACGTTAGTGTGATCATTACGCCTCAAGGTAGCATTGCAGCATAACACAAAGTGTTGGAGGAACTTAGTGGGTCTTGATCCAACTTGACTCACTCAATGTAAGAGCCAGAAGCCCCAGAGTTTATTAGGTACAGCAAATGCTACAGGACCAGTCAACATGTAGCTGTAGTACTGAAGCACTCTATCCTAGATGCAGCTGATGCATACTCCAGATAAAGTACTCCAGTGCAATATAACACTATCTATCTAGATATGTGGAAAATTGTCTGATTATTTCCTGTGCACAAAATGCAAGGGAATTCCAATCCAGCTAATCATGGCCTAATCAGTCTACTTCAATCATCAGCAAAGTGATGGAAGTTACTTTCAACACCATGTACCAGTCACAAAATGCACTGCAGTTTCTAGCTGCACTACTACAAACTAGGTAGGAAGGAACTCCAGATGCTGGTTTAAACGAAAGATAGACCCAAAATGCAGGAGTAACTCATCGGGACAGGCAGCATCTCTGGAGAGAAGGAATGGGTGACGTTTTGGGTTGAGTCCCTTCTTCAGACTAGTTACTCCAGCATTTTGTGTCTACTCCAAACTGGAATTGCCAATGATGCCCAAATGAAGAAACAAAATAATCTATTTATTTTTAAACATATTTAGTTCTTTATTAGAACCAAGAACATGAATTATGAATTTTACACTTTAGTGGAGTATATTGAGTTGTGTGATCAACAATAATGCAATGAACATTGACAAAAATGTGTTTTTTATTACCTGGCGTAGCTTTTTCTGCTATTAATTTGTTGTGTATTGAAAATCTATATTATAGACAATAGACAATAGGTGCTGGAGTAGGCCATTCGGCCCTTCGAGCCAGCAGTTCAATGTGATCATGGCTGATCATCCCCAATCAGTACCCCATTCCTGCAATCTCCACATATCCCCTGACTCTGCTATTTTTAAGAGCCCTATCTAGCTCTCTCTTGAAAGCATCCAGAGAACCCGCCTCCACCACCCTATGAGGCAGAGAATTCCACAGACTCACCATTCTCTGTGAGAAAAAGTGTTTCCTCGTCTCCATTCTAAATGGCTTACTCCTTATTCTTAATCTGTGGCCCCAGGTTCTGGACTCCCCCAACATCAGAAACATGTTTCCTGCCTCTAGTGTGTCCAAACCCTTAACAATCTTATATGTTTCAATGAGATATCCTCTCATCCTTCTAAACTCCAGAGTGTACAAGCCCAGCCGCTCGATTCTCTCAGCATATGACAGTCCCGCCATCCCAGGAATTAACCTTGTAAACCTACGCTGCACTCCCTCAATAGCAAAAATTTCTTTCCTCAAATTAGGGGACCATTAGGAGATTATTATGAGTAACTTTCTATAAAAGCTATATTTTTATGAGTAACTTTCATAAAATTGAAATTATTAAAATGATTGCAAAGCAGATTTGATTGTTGTAAATCTGATTTCAATTTTCAATTAAGGAGGTACATATTACACTTTGACTTATACCGTACCTTATTAAAGTGCTTCACATAATTAGTTACTTTTGGGTTGAGTGGCTGTTGTTATGCAGATACCAAATGGACAAAGGTTAATATCTGGAATGGTTACTAGTGACAACACCTATAGTATAGGAAGTGTAATAGAGAGGCAACTCATTTCTGTAATATGGTATATTTATGCTTCAGGTTAATCATTGTTAAAAAAAATGTCTTACTAAAACACAGGTACAAATATTCATCATCGTGTTGAATTTATTTCTCACAGTGGAACAACTATAGTGGCATTAGAATTAGAACAGAACAAAAAAATCTATAGTAAGCATCATTTGACCTACGTTCATTTTGATTGTGATCCATGAAATTGGAACAATGGTAATTAATTAGTAAAATAATATTAATACTTGATTTTTAATGCTAAGTCCTGATGTTCTCAATATTTTCCACAAATGTGAAGCATCCAACCATACCAATTGCTTCTTACTCTTCCATTAAACATTCTGACCAAAACCTCACAGCCTCTTCTGGATCAATTTCTGTTTGAGTTCCTCATTGTGAGCTCCCACGGTGGCCCAGGATGCACAGATGTTGGTTTCCCGCAGGTAGGTACATCACTGCATGTACTGCCCAGTAACGTCCACAGACGCATCTCAGAAAACAATGGAATGGAAAGAACATGGGTAGAAAATGATTGAAACACCCAATCCCCCAAAAATAAAATCTCCAAACTAAAGAAGCTGCAGTGGTGCAGTGGTACAGTTGCTGCTTTACAGCACCAGAGACCCGGATTTGATCCTGACTATGGGTGCTGTCTGTACGGAGTTTGTATGTTCTCTCTGTGACCGTGTGGGTTTTCTCTGGCTGCTCCGGTTTCCTCCCGACCAATCCTTGCCTCCCACCCCCCTGCCCTCATGCTGCTCCCAACAGATTTCTTCTTGACCTATTACTACTCCTATTTCTTACATTCAGATACTGATTCTGATGCCTTCCTGCAGCTTGTAAGTTTATAACTTCATGTTCGAGGAGCAGAATTAGGACATTCAGCCCATCACGTCTACTCCGCCATTCACATATGGCTGATCTATCTTTTCCTCTCAACCCAAATGGAGCCGACCATTGAAAAGGCAATTCTGGATTTAGTGTTGTCGAATGAACTAGATTTAATAAGAGAACTCGAGGTAAAGGAACTGCTTGGAGGTAGTGATCATAATATCATTTGTTTTAATCTGCAAATTGAGAAGTAGAATGTTAAATCAGAAGCGTCAGTGATGCCGTTGAACAAAGGGGACTATGAAGGCATGAGAGAGGAGCTGGCCAAGGTAGACTGGAAAGGGATCCTAGCAAGAATGACGGTGGAACAGCAGTAGCAGGAATTTCTGGGCATAATCCGAAGACGCAGGATCATTTTATTCCAAAAAGGTAGAAAGATTCTAAGGGAGGCAACTGTAGCTGACAAGAGAAGTTAGTTTAGAATAAACCTAAAAGAAAAGATGTATAACACAGCAAAGAGTAGCCGGAAGCCAGAGGATTGGGAAACTTTCATAGGACAACAGAAGGAAACAAAATGGGTTGAAAAGATGAAGTACGAGAGGAAGCTGGCCAGGAATATAAAGAAGGACAGTAAAAGCTTCTTTAAGGGAAAAAGAGTAGCAAAGTCAAATGTGGGTCGCTTGAAGGCAGACATGGGTGAAATTATTATGGGCAACAAGGAAATGGCAGAAGAGTTGAATAGGTACTTCGGATCTGTCTTCACTAAGAAAGACACAAACAATCTCCCAGAAGTACTGGAGGACAGAGGATCTAAGGAAATCGAGGAACTGAAAGAAATGTTCAAGAAGTTCAAGTTCAAGAGAGTTTATTGTTATGTGTCCCTGATAGGACAATGAAATTCATTAGGCGCAAAATAATATTGGGTAGGCTAATGGGACTGAAGGATGATAAGTCCCCTGGGCCTGATGGTCTGCATCCTCAGGGAGGTGGCTCTAGAAATAGTGGACGCATTGATGATCATTTTCCAATGTTCAATAGATTCAGGATCAGTTCCTGTGGATTGGAGGATAGCTAATGTTATCCCACTTTTCAAGAAAGGTGAGGGAGAGAAAACGGGGAATTACAGACCAGTTAGCCTGACTTCGGTGGTGGGAAAGATGCTGGAGTCAATTATTAAAGAGGTAATATTAGAGAGATTAAACGAGAACTTACCAGTTTGAAGTTTCATCTTTATTTTATGAGAAGTTGCGATGAGGGATTACGTGAAGAAGCCCGCCAGACCGCATGCGCGTCAATCTTCAAAGTGGCTGTATGAACCCACAGAATAGTTGTTGACCTAAGCTGTAGAGAGATTGAAGGCTAGAACTACCGAATGATCTTTATGAGAATAGGGTTGGGAGTGGAGGGCACGTAATCCCTCATCACAACTTCTCATAAAATAAAGATCAAACTTCAAACTGGTAAGTTCTCATTTAATCTCTCAATTTTATTTTGAAGTCACGTGAGTGACTACGTGAAGATTTCAAAGCTCTGTGGTTTCATACTGTGACATAATCTGTGTGTGAAAACACTAAAACAGATAAACCATTAATGGCAGGAAAAAACATGAGATATCAACATCACGATTCTAACTTGCATACATGGCCATTGCTCTAAACTGGCCTGTAGTCCTAATAGACTGTTGAGTTAGACAATAACGTATGCAAGAAAGTGCATAATTCTATCTGCAAAAATCCACACATATTCCACCAAATTTATAATTTGTTAAACTGCATTATGTAAACCTCATGCTGCATGATGAAAGTGAAAGCCATTGTATTGGTTGCTAGTGAGCCATCAACAATATCTTGAGTGTATTGAAAGAAAATAATTATGTTCCGTATCATGGGCACTAGCAGCTGAGTGCACTTGTATGCCTAATGACATCCCTGATCTCTGCCGTGGTGGGTATGCTGTCAACCTCAAATGCACACAATCCTGCTCATTTGTTTAGGAGATTATTTCTATAACAAGCTACCCTAATGTCACTATGACATAGAGACTAGGCCAGAGATTGAGCAAGGATGTGTTCTTAATACTGAGATCAGCTGCTGAAAGCATAATCATTTTAAGATACTGGTCCCATTAGCGAAATGTTGATGAATATTTGCACAACAAATACTTATATACATTGCACACTACAATGAGTCTAGGCTATTAGGGTGGTGAATAAAGGACACCCGCATAACGTTAGAGAATAGTGGGTGAAGAACTAATCATTTACGTCCCACTATGGCATAGCAGACATGATAAAGCAGCACAGGAAACAGTCAATTGTGCTGTCCCATAAAATTTCTCTAGGCTCAAACTGGGAGCCACACAACCTTGTTACTTTCATATAGAATTGACTCACACATGTTGTTCACAAGCTTCTCATACAATCGTGCAGAGCTAGCTGGCCGAGAAGAATGGCTGTCCCAGCCGTCACATGTGAAGGAGTAAATAAGAGTAGCTTCAGCCGTCTGCTATGGCGTGACTGAATAGCAAACTGGTACTGTTTTTTAAATTTATTTATTTTTAATTTTTGTTAGAAGTACAATAGTGTGGTACTTGAGTACCTAATACATACATACATATTACCATTCTTGTACAACTTCGTATTTTTAATTTAATAATAAAAGAACAGTGAAAGGAAAAAGAAATAAAGAATGTCAGAATAGATAGACAAGCGAGTAGAAACAGATAGCAAAAGAAATAAAGAACAGAGATGAAAAGCTGCAAAGATTGAAACAAAAAGAGAAAGTAGAGAAAAGAGAAATTAGGAGAGATATACCTATTTCGTATTTTTGCCCATCCGTCACCCAGTTCTGAACCATTTAATTTCTAAGGTTGTATTATGTTGCACCATATGCTTCTAAAAAGTTGATAAAAGAAGACCAAGTCTTTAAGAATTGGTCTACTTTGCCTAGTAGGAGGAATCTAATTTCTTCAAGATGCAGCGTTTCCGACATATTTGAAATCCACATTTTGAACGTTGGCGTGGTTGCGTTTTTCCAGAATTTGACTATAAGTTTTTTTGCTGATATTAAACCGTAATTAAGAAGAGCTTCTTGGAATATAGTTAGTTTACTTCCCTCTTCCATTGATCCAAAGATAATCAGTTCTGTATTGGGGTTCAATTTTGTGTTAAATAGTTTTGTAAAAGTTCCAAACATTTCATTCCAAAATTTATGTAGTTTTGTACACGAGACAAAGGAATGTGCTATAGTGGCATTTTGAGTTAGACATTTGTCACAGATGCGGGAAACATTTGAAAATATTTTATTCAGTCTAGTTTTCGAGTAATATAATCTATATATTTTTTTTTATTGAATTAGGTTATGTCTTGCATTAATTGAACATTTATGTACATATAATAGATTTTTTTTCCCACCTGTCGTTCAGAATTTTTATCAATAACTCTTATTCCCAGTCCCTTCTAATCGTTGGTGTTTCTATATTTAGAATTATATTATATAAGTATGATATTAAATTGCTTGATTCTGCCTTTCTATTCATTCCTTCCTCTAATAAATCTGGGGTTAGAGTTTGATATCCTTGTATATATTTTTTCAAATAATCTTGAATTTGAAGATATTTAAAATATTGATTACTTTTCAAATTATATTTTAGTTGTAATTGTTGGAATGATAAAAGTTTTCTCATTTCACACATGTCTCCCATCATTTTAATTCCTATTCTTTACCAATGGATAAGCGTTTTATCAATAATAGATGGTTTGAATGAGGGATTATTAACTATTAGAGAAAGAAGCGATACATTTCTTGATTTTAAAGTTAATTTTATTTGTTTCCAAATTTGTATTATACTGTGAATAATTGAATACTTCTTATATATTATATTGTTCAGTTTCATCGGTGAAAGAAGGATCGCTCCTATATAGTAAGGGGAACAATCCTCATTGTCCATTCTTATCCAATCTACCTGTTGGGCAGAACTGTCCAATCAGTAGATTATATTTTTAATATTCACTGCCCAATAGTAATACAATAATTTAGGGAGTGTCAATCCCCCTGATTCTTTAGATTTACAGAAGTGTTTTTTTTTTTATTCTGTGTGATTTATAGTCCCATATGAAGCAAACTGGTACTGTTAAGTTCCATGTTGCCTTAAATGTAATATTGCCAAAATATCTACCGACAATGCATAATTACAATTTGCAATTTTGCATAACACCCAAAACCCGGTGACATAATGCCTTTAATCTGAGATGGGCAGCATAGGCTTTCACCATTAGCTTTGTTATAAACAGCAGAAACGGTGCCTATGCGTATAGCTATTACAGAGTATACAACTACAATATCGATTCTCTGAGTTAGTTAAATTGCAAATACCCAATCATCCATCTTAAACTGGGTAAGTGAACCCACAATTTGATTAGCCTAATGGTATCCTGATTCGGCCTGCACCATATTTCTGTAATCTTGAGAAATATACCCCTCTAGTCCTTGGTCAGACCACACATCCTCGGATGAGTTGTCACTGAATGTACTTGGAACCGCTGTTCCTCCATAGATCCTACGGACGGAAATTTTGTGGGGCTTCGCTACCCGCGGAAGATGCATATCTAGCTATTCATACATATCGCTGACAATATAATCAGCAGCTAATGACTAGACTGAACCACAGTTTCCCTTGATTGTGAGAAAACTAGTTCCCTGTCAGCTCTTGATTCAGAGCCACGATGGATACGTAGTGTTTCCCTTCAGAGTGGAGATAGTATAATGCAAAGCTGAATGAAGAATTACCTCGCAGACCTTTGACTGAGACAACATGTCTAAATCTCAAGGGTGCATAACACAATTTGTTGGACGCACCATTCAATCAGGAATAGTGGTATTGAGAACCTATGGATTATTATAAATACATTGTTGATTGATAACATGACCTGCAGATCAGAAAAGTTATAATATATTGCAGACGAGCTTTCTGTTGGTAACTATCTGTCCCAGAGCAAATGGCAATGAAGATTCCAATGAACCAGTGACTCTGGTAAATGAGGAGAATAAATGATATGTTGAGAAAAACTTCAACTACTTAATTCTATTGACCAGTCTGATACCTCTCATAGATGATGAAGCAGTGCCTCTCTGGTCACTATGACTCGTATAGTCAGCCAGTTTCATGATGGTCTACCCTGATCCAGGGTAACCAAACTGTTCCTACTTGGAACTTACAGAGGTTACTGTGTGAGGCACTTTGCCAATGTCTCTATATCAACCTGATGTTTATCGCAGAGATAGTGAAAGCCGACTAGACAGCCCATGCTGGTAGTAAACCTTAAGCTGGGCCGACAGACTTCCATTTCGGAGTTTAAGGAGGTTAATAATGAGACCTACTTTTTTTGGAGTTTTTTTGTTTATTTTTGTTAGAAGTAGGTACAATAGTGTGGTACCTAATACATACATACATATTTCCATTCTTGTACAACTTCGTACTTTTGATTTAATAATAAAAGAACAGTGGAAGAAAAAATAAATAAAGAGTGTCGGAATAGATAGACAAGCGAGTAGAAACAGATAGCAAAAGAAATAAAGGACATAGAAAAGAAGCTGGAAAGATTGAAATAGAAGGAGAAAGTAAAGAAAAGAGAGATTAGGAGAGATCTACCTATTTCGTATTTTTGCCCATCCGTCACCCGGTTCTAAACCATTTAATTTCTGAGGTTATGTTATGTTGCACCATATGCTTGCAAAAAGTAGATAAAAGGAGACCAAGTCTTTGAGAATTGGTCTACTTTGCCTAGTAGGAGAAATCTAATTTCTTCAAGATGAAGCATTTCAGACATATTTGAAATCCACATTTTGAATGTTGGCGTGGTTGCGTTTTTCCAAAATTTGAGTATAAGTTTTTTTGCTGTTATTAGACCGCAATTAAGAAAAGCTTCTTGGAATATAGTTAGTTTACTTCCCTCTTCCATTGACCCAAAGATAATCAGTTCTGTATTGGGGTTCAATTTTGTGTTGAATAGTTTTGTAAAAATTCAAAAAATTTCATTCCAAAATTTATACAGTTTTATACACGAGACAAAGGAATGTGCTACAGTGGCATTTTGCGTAAGACATTTGTCACAGATGGGGGAAACATTTGGGAATATTTTATTCAGTCTAGTTTTAGAATAATATAATCTATGTAAAATTTTAAATTGAATTAGGTTATGTTGAACATTTATCTACATATAATAATTTTTTTCCCATCTATCGTTAGGAATTTTTATCAATAACTCTTGTTCCCAGTCCCTTCTAATTGCCTCTGTCGTTGGCATTTCTATATTTAAAATTGTATTATATAAGTAAGATATTAAATTGCTTGATTCTGCCTTTCTATTCATTCCTTCCTCCAATAAATCTGGGGTTAGGGTTTGATATCCTTGTATATATTTCTTCAAATAATCTTGAATTTGAAGATATTTGAAATATTGATTATTTTTCAAATTATATTTTAGTTGTAATTGTTGGAATGATAAATGTTTTCCCATATCATACATATCTCCCATTGTTTTAATTCCTAATCTTTCCCACTGGATAAACGTTTTAATAATGGATGGTTTGAATAAGGGATTATTAGTTATCGGAGAAAGAAGCGATAATTTTCTTAATTTTAAAGATAATTTTATTTGATTCCAAATTCGTATTATACTGTGAATAATTGGATTCTTCTTATATATTATATTGTTCAGTTTCATCGGGGAAAGAAGGATCGCTCCTATATTATAAGGGGAACAATCCTCTTTCTCCATTCTTATCCATTGTAGTTATTAAAGGCATATAGTTTGCGTTGAGTAATGATTTATATTTCCTAGTAATTTGTGTGCCCAAATACTTAAATTTTTCTGTTGCAATTCTAAAGGGGAATTTCAACAGATGTAACGGCTCTTGAGGTTTTATCGTCATAATTTCGCTTTTGTTCCAGTTTATTCCATATCCTGAAAAAGAACCAAATTCCTCTATTAAATTTAGTATATTTGATATGCTAATTTGTGAATTTGTAATATATGATAATATGTCATCTGCATATATTTGCATATAATTAAATTTTATTATTTGAGTGTTTGGTATTATATCCATGAATATTTGGATGACTTCTTATACTTTCTGCTAAAGGCTCTATCACTAGTGCAAATAGCAGAGGTGATAGTGCGCACCCCTGCCTATTGCCCCTTGCCAATTGGAATTTCGGGGATAATATATTATTAGTCAGTATTCTAGCCGTTGGCTTATCATATAATAATTTTACCCATGAGATAAAGTTATCTCCCATTCTGCATCCAATGAGATAATTGCTAGGTCTTCTTCAGTATTATGTGAGTACATTATATTAGACAGCCGTCTCAAATTGTTAAATGAGTATATCTTTGGTATAAACCCAGTTTGAGCCGGGTTTATTAGTTTGCTAATATATTTACTCAATCTTCTCGCTAGTGTCTTTGCTAATATTTTTTGATCTGTATTTAGGAGTGCAATAGCTCTATATGAGCCTGGGTCTTCTAGATCTTTATCCTTTTTTGGTATAAGTGTAATAGTTGACAGTTAGTGTTTCTGGTAGTTTATTTTCTTTAAAAGCGTATATATATAATTCTTGCAAGCGTGGAAAAATTATCTCGTGGAATCTTTTATAGAATTCATTACTAAAGCCGTCTGGTCCTGGCGTTTTGCCATTCTTCAACAAACTTATTGTTTCTTCTATTTCCTGAAGTGTAATCTGAGCTCCTAATCCCTCTTGTTCCACCCTATTTAATTTTGGAAGATTACAATTGTCTAAGAAATTTGTAATTTGAGTATTATTTGCAGAGGTTTTTGAAGTATATAAATGTTGATAATATTGAGCAAATCTTTTATTTATATCTTTAGGTAGTGTTAGTGTTAGTAATTCCCCTTTTTCTGATTTAATTTTAGTAATTGTATTTTCTGTTTCCCGTTTTTTCAGTTGGCGTGCTAAGAGTTTATGTGGTTTATCACCAAATACAAAATTTTCTTGTTTTGTAATTTGAAATAATCTTATTATTCTGGCTGATAAAATTGTATTTAATTTATATTTTAGTATTGTTATCTTTAGACCTACTTACCAGCGTTTCTAACCCTAGGTCGCTTACCTTTGTTGGAGCTTCAGCGAAGTTCCATTTGCAGACTCTGTCCATCATGTTTGTAATTTCTGCTGGATAGCTGATGCTACTGGCCAACATCTCTTGTAGTGGCTAGTCCGTCCCCGATGGAGCAGCAATTTTTAGAGGGAAAAGCACACCGCTTTTCCTCATGCAATTGTCGTACATCATGCATTAAAACATGGGATCCTGGCCCATAGTCATATTCGGGGTCATGTTTGGAGTTAGTCTGTACTGACCTTTGACACCATCTTAGAGTGGGAGTAAAACATCACGCATTAAAGCCTGGGATCCAGGCAGATGGTCATGTTCGGGCTCTTCTCTTAGAGTGGGAAATTGCATCTTGAACCAGGTGTTACCATCCGTGTGCCTCGAACTGTCTGTGCATGCTTCTATACCGAGCATATTCTGCGACACCATCTCCGATAGACTTTCGGGTGGAAGGAAAAATGCGAACCTTGAAACCAAGGCAGCTGCATGCATATGCCTTGAACTGCCTGTGTATGCTTCCGTAATATGGGGCATAATATATATGGTTCCATCTTCATACTTCATACATCCGAATGGGAGGACTTATACAAACCTGAACCAGGAGCTGCCTCAGGCATGTGTGCATATACTTTAGCACGATCTACATCACTACGTTCAACCGAGTGGGAGGAAATTGCAACCCTGAACCAGGCGTTGCTTCAGGCATATGTGCATATACTTTAGCACCATCTTCGCCACTCCATTCATTTGAGTGGGAAGAAATTTGCAACCCTGAACCAGGAGCTGCTGCCTGACATGCCTAAGATGGAGCATTCCTTGTGTTATAATTTGATTCCTCAGATGTTCGCGATTGAGACAAACCCCAATCTTGTCTGACATAGATGTCCCAAGACTTGGCACTTTGCCCCGACTTGGGGTTGGCAGGTTACTCCCTTCAGCAGCTGCCAGGACTAGCTGTGCAGATCGATGCTCTGTTGGTATCCTCATTTACCAAACAGGCTGCATGTGTTAGCGAGTCCTGCTCCCTTCTGGTGCCAACGCAGTATACAGGGAAGGACTGGAGCGCCTCTGGCCCCCATACGCCAGACAGAGTGGGAGAAATGCTGTAAACCTGCCAGGTGTTTGTCATAGGCAAGGACGGTTACATGACTGAAAAAACCACATCCCAATTAAATCAGAGATTTGATCACTTTATTGATATGCATAAAGTTGGCGTTTTTTGGAAGGAATCTTCCACAGTCCCCTCTAATGAGTGGAATTACCAAGACGCCACCAGGTGTAGCTCCCACAGGTGGATGATAGGCACAGCTCAACAAGGCTTCCCAAGCCAGGGGCTCTGGACAGCCCTGGCAGGTCCAATTCCACTACACCTTTCTATTGGTGTAAGTGTTCCTTGTAATGTTTCTCTTTTAAAACATAAACTAAATTGGCTTGATAATACATAT
Organism: Raja brachyura; assembly: GCA_963514005.1. The sequence continues at coordinate 59,226,542 of OY740785.1, forward strand.
TTATGATATTGCCAAGAAGAAAACCTGAACTGATATATCAATCAGAGGATACCAGCACAATGGTGCAGCTGGTAGAGCTGATGCCAGAGACCTGGGCTGACAGCACCAGATCAGGCTTCGATCCTGATCACAGATATATCTGTGTGGTGTTTGCAGCTCATAGGATGTATTGGCTATGATAGTCACAAACGTGGCCCTGTGGCAACTATTATAAATGCCAACTTTATTATAGCCATACATTAAAAGAATATACTATATGTGCTATAACATAGCTGTAGCAGCAACTCAGTTAAATGACTGGCGCTACAGCAGGCTGAACTTACCCAAGGTATATAAAAAACTCACCTGTAGTAACACCCGCAAGTTATGAATGTAATTTCGCTGAATTTGTATCTCTGGCTGCCTGCTCCCAAGTGGAGCTGTGATGTCGGCAGCTTCTATAATTAGGGCAGTCTGCTGAAGACTGTAATGGCTACAGCCGTAAACCCAGTTATAAACGAGCCTGTCTGTCTGTGAACTGGGTCGTCCCCTGCCGTGCAGACTAACAGCAACAGCCGCATAAAACCCTCTAACTTGAGCCGCTTGCTCCCGTTGGGGACTGCGGCAAAATATACCTACGCTAGCTCCACTGGAGCGACTACTTTTTTGGGGGCCGCTATAGAACGGTCCCGAAGAATACTGACTTACCTTGCAGAGCAGCGTGGGAACTGCTCTGACTAGCGCCATGAGCTAGACGTAATGACGCGCATGCGGTAAGGCACTTCTTCACGTAGTTTTGGATGGCAGTAAAAGGATTAGTACAAATCGGCATGGATTTATGAAAGGAAAATCATGCTTGACTAATCTTCTGGAATTTCTTGAGGATGTGACAAGTAAAATGGATGAAAGGGAGCCAGTGGATGGAGTGTATCTAGACTTTCAGAAAGCCTTTGTTAAGGTCCCGCACGGGAGACTGGTGACTAAAATTAGAGCACATGGTATTGGGGAGAGGGTGTTGATGTGGATAGAAAATTGGTTGGCAGACAGGAAGCAAAGTAGGAGTGAATGGGTCCTTTTCAGAATGGCAGGCAGTGGTGAGTGGAGTGCTGCAAGGCTCGGTGTTGGGGCCGCAACTGTTTACCATATATATCAATGATTTGGAAGAGGGAATTAGAAGCAACACTAGCAAGTTTGTGAATGACACAAAGCTGGGTGGCAGTGTGAACTGTGAAGAGGATGTTAGGAGGTTGCAGGGTAACCTGGACAGGTTGAGTGAGTGGGCAGATGCGTGGCAGATGCAGTATGATATAGATAAATGTGAGGTTATCCACTTCAGTGGCAAAAACAAGGGGGCAGATTATTATCTCAATGGGGTTAGGTTAGGTAAGGGGGAGGTGCAGCGAGACCTGGGTGTCCTTGTGCACCGGTCACTGAAAGTTGGTGTGCAGGTATGGCAGGCAGTGAAGAAAGCTAATGGAATGTTGGCCTTCATAACATGAGGATTTCAGTATAGGAGTAGAGAGGTTCTTCTGCAGTTGTATAGGGCTCTGGTAAGACCACATCTGGAGTATTGTGTACAGTTTTGGTCTCCTAATTTGAGGAAGGACATCCTTGTGATTGAAGCAGTAGAGGGTAGGTTCACAAAATTGATCCCTTGGATGGTGGGACTGTCATATGAGGAAAGATTGAAAAGACTAGGCTTGTATTCACTGGAGTTTAGAAGGATGAGGGGATATCTTATAGAAACATATAAAATTATAAAAGGACTGGACAAGCTAGATGCAGGAAAAATGGTCCTAATGTTGTGCGAGTCCAGAACCAGGGGCCACAGTCTTAGAATAAAGGGGAGGCCATTTAAGGTGAGAAAACACCTTTTCACCCAGAGAGTTGTGAACTTGTGGAATTCCTTCCCAGAGAGGGCAGTGGAGGCCAAATCACAGGATGAATTTAAGAGAGAGTTAGATAGAGCTCTAGGGGCTAGTGGAATCAAGGGATATGGGGAAAAGGCAGGCACGGGTTATTGATTGAGGATGATCAGCCATGATCACAATGAATGGCGGTGCTGGCTTAAAGGGATGAATGGCCTCCTCCTGCATCTATTTTCTATGTTTCTATGTTAACCAAATTTTTCTGCCTTCTCCCCATAATCCTGGTGTGGCCCTGAGCCATCTGCCTGGGTCAGGTAATGCAAATTAGACATTCAGTAGGACACAGAACATCAATGGAGTGTGCCAAATGTTTTCATCACCACCTATGTTCATACATGTCGCCACCTTCATGGAGCTATGTACCTGAACCTCTTGGTCACTCGTCTACAAATGTAGCAATAAGAGAGTCTAGAATAGTTCAAGGAGTATAGAAATATAATGTGGGCTGACTTGACTGAAGCCATCGTGCCTTTGGATCATTGTGGATGGAAGGGATCGTCTTTAGGACCTTTCCTGCCAAGCTTTAGAAATAATGGTGGAGTCAAACTGCAGAAACTGTACCCACCACAGCAATGTGAGAGCAGCAACAGCGCAACAACACATGCTCCTGCTGCATGTTGCAGGTGACTGTATCAAAGGAACACGTGATTGCAACCAGTCAGCTCCAGTATGCGGCTTCCCAAAGTGCAGGGATGAAGGAGCTCCGACAGTTCTGCAGACTTAAGGGCCTGTCCCACTTACGCGACCTCGTGAACGCTTGAGGCGTACGGGCACCGTATGGCCGCGTGGGGCCGGTCCCACTTAGAAGCACGGAGTTGTGCGGGGCTGGTCCCGACATTGCGCGGGGCTCCGAAATTCTGGCAGTGGCCGAAATCTTTGCATGCCAACGGCCTGTCGGCACGCAGGTGCATTGCGGTCGTACGCAGCGTCGTGACATCGTACACAGCGTCTTGACGGCGTACGCCTAGCGCATGGCATTGCACGATGAAGTCACCGCCCGGCGTGGCATTGCGTGATGACGTCACCGCCCGACACCGTGCGACGCCCAAATTCAGTCGGCCCGCCTCCTGCCCAGCTGATTGGTAAGCATGACGCAAATGACGTCACGCCGTACTTAGCGCAAACTCCGCTTCCGTTTGGTCGTGCCAAACGCACGCAATCGCATGCAAGTGGGACAGGCCCTTTAGATTCCCATGAATGTTTCAGAGCCTTGTGACGAGCACCTATCTGTCCAGGCTTGCTGAATGCCCAGAGGTGTTTGGTAGCTGTTTATTTGCATAATAGAGCAAGTAAATTTAGTAAGAAGTTAAGAAGGTGGACTTGCATCATAAAACCTGGTGTAATATCTTCCCAGTTTAATCTCTTCTGTCAGTCGCTGTTCTCTAGCAAGTCAGCTATGGTCAGTGACAGAGCATTGAAATATTTTTGTACAGACAGCTGTTGCTGTTGGTGTGAAGATGAACATGGTTTTAGTGGATGAAAAATTCACTGAACTTGTCCTGTCCCCTGCATAATATCCACAATAGACAGGAATAATACAAATGGCTATTTTAAACATTTTTAAATCCTAGGATTGCCTGTGGAGAATCTCTGCAGAAATTTCAGGCAATTAATTTTAATGGGAAGTGTTTAGTGAGAGTATGATCGCGGTGAAGGAAACAGGTTTACGTATAATTGTGTTTTGGTATGAAACAGCCCTGCTCTATCTCTGCAAAACGGATTTTGCCAATCTGTAATTTTAGGCAGGCTATTAGTAAAAATGTGTAAAAGGAAATTTAGCAGAATTTGTGAAACTGGCAACAGAAGTCATGGAAACACTGACCTTACTGAATTGTGTTTTTATATTTCAATCTAAAAAGCCAGATGCCATTCCTGTCACATGCACATGATATGCAAATAAATCCACAAGAAGGGTGGCAATTTCTATCCAAAACTCCCTTCACATCGGCAGGGGTGAAGTACACATAATGTCCAATGGATTCAGACAAATTGCAGATGCTGGTTTACAAAAAAAAGCACAAAGTGCTGGAGTAACTCAGCAGGTCGGGCAGCATCTGTGGAGGACATGGATAGGCAACGATTCAGGTTGGAACTGAAGATTATTCTATTTTTTGTTCCAATGGATTCAAGCTGTTCTAACCTTCTGCCTCCTGATCTCAGCAGTTTAATGTCAGGCTGAAACTTCACTGCACAACTGGGGGTATGTTGTATTCACTGAGGTGCTGTTGCTCAAATAGGATATTAAATGGAGACCCTGGCTGTTCTCTCTGGGGGTGAGCAGAAACAGTTCCATTGCATTACGTGTAGACAAGCCACGGGTTTTCTCAGGTAATACAAGGCACATCAGATGCTGGAACCTGGAGGGGAACAAAACTGCTGGATGACCTCAGCAGGTTAGTTCGCATCTGTGGAGATAGAGGGATGGTCAACATGTCAGGTTGAGGCGCTGCAGCAGAACTGAGAGTGTAGAGAGGAGATAGCCAGTGTAAACAGGGATGGATGAGGCAGGGGCCAGAGGGTGAACTAGGTGAGGAGAGGGGGGATGATGGGCTGATGGAGCCAGGTGGGGGAGAGATAGAGTTGGGAAATGGTGGTTAGTGGGGATAGGTAGAGATGGATAAGGAGGGAGGGGGAGGGGGGAGCAGACAGAGGCAGGTTGGGAAAAGGAGAGTGGAGGTAGAGGCTGGAAAGAAGCGTGGAGATATAAAAAGCTGCAGAGTTTTTACCGTTGTCTTGGACATCCATCAAAGACAACATCACCTGAGTAGATTATCTACCTTATCGCATTATTGTCTCCATCACCTCTTCATGTGTTGTTTAGTTTAGTTTGGTTTAATTTAGATTCATTGATACAGCATGGAAACAGGCCCTTTGGCTCACTGACTTCACGCCGACCCACGTTGTTTCCAAGAATGGATCAACTGGGCTTATAGTCACTGGAATATACAAGGATGAGAGGGGATCTTACAGAAACTTGTAGAAAATTCCTAAGGGATTGGACAGGCTAGATGCAGGAAAAATGTTCCCGATTTTGGGGAGACCAGAACTAGTTTAAGAATAAGGGGTAGGCCATTTAGGACTGAGATGAGGAAAAACGTTTTCACCCAGAGTTGTGAATCGGTGGAATTCTCCGGTGGAAAGCAGTGGAGGCCAAATCACTGTGTTTTCAAGAGAGAGTTAGATTTAGCTCTTAGGGCTAATGGAACCAAGGGATGTGGGGAGAAAGCAGGAACAGGATATTGACTTTGAATGATCAACCATGATCATGTTGAATGGCGGTGCTGGCGCCAAGGGCCGAATGGTATACTCCTGCATCTATGTTTGCAACCCCTGACAAATCACCAATATGTCAATCTCCACCTTAAAAATATCCATTGACTTGGCCTCCACAGCATTCTCTGCAATTAATTCCACAGATTCACTACCCTGCAGACATCCTGAGGCATAGTGACAATTAACATTTGTTACTGTTACCTGTCACTTTGTAAATTTGGGTAAAGACTATTCCCATAGGGAAGATAAAGAACCTAAATGCCTTTCCTTACTGTTCAATGGCATTCCCATCATTCCTAACCATCAAAATTCTGGAGATGAGAAACATAGCTGATCCAGCCACGCACACACCTCGACAACAACAGGGCATAGATAAGATCATAAGTGAGAGGAGTAGAATTAGGCCATTCGGCCCATCGTGTCTACTCCGCCATTCAATTATGGCTGATCCATCTCTCCCTCCTAACCTCATTCTCCTGCCTTATCCCCATAACCTCTGAGACGTGAGATGGGTTGTGAAGAGTCATTGATCTCCCAATAATCTATCCATTATCCACAAAGCACATGTTAGTAGTGTGATAGAACACTGTTTGTTTGGATGAGTACAGCTCCAACAATACGAGAAGCTTAATGACATGACAAAGCAACTTGCTACACACGCACCATAAGCATATCAGAACATGAGATGAAACAGCAAAACTGGGTGAATTGGCCCTTAGTATCTGCTTCACTATTCAAAATAAATCATTGGTGACCCTTTACTTCCGCACCATTATTTACCCAGCCATTGATATTTGCATTCAAGCTGCCATGTCCTGTAGGAAGACTTACAGCGTGGGAACGGTCCCTTTAATCCACCGAGTCCACGCCGACCAGAATTAACCCCTTACACTAGCACTATTCTACATACTATGAACAAATTATAATTTAAAACCAATTAACCGACAAACTTGTATGTCTTTGGAGTGTGGGGTGGGAGATTGCAACCTTCACTTGGTCCTCCCTGTTTCAACTAATGCAATCAACCCAACATGCACAAACAAAAGATCAAATAGAACAAGTTGACCTACAACTTTAGGCTGTGCACGCCATACGCAAGAAGAAGTTTGGAGTGTGAGAAGAAACTGGAGCACCCAGAGAATGCCCATACAGTTACAGGGTGCTGTAAGGCAGTAACTGGCAATGCAACTGTGCCACTTAAATATTTTTTGAGATCACCTCCCTATTTAGTTAATTCTGGAGACAACGTACACAGTTTGCTTAATCTCTTGTCATCCATCAATTTGCCATCACATAGATTAATCTAGTGAACCCCATTGCGTTTCTGAAATCAAAAGTGTAACATTTCTCAGTTATGGAGGGCTTTCTCCATTCACTCCCCCTTTCCAGTTCTCCCACCTGTCCTGCTGTCTCCACCTACATTTTATCTTTGTCCCAGCCCTTCCCTGACATCAGTCTGAAGAAGGGTCTCGACCCGAAACGTCACCCATTCGGAGATGCTGCCTCACCCGCTGAGTTACTCTAGCATTTTGTGTTTACCTACCAATATGTCCCATCTACACTAGTCCCATCTGCCTGCATTTGGCCCACATCCCTCTAAACCTGTCCTATGCATGTACCTGTCCAAATGTTTTGATAGTCCCTGCCTCAACTTCCTTCACTGGTAACTTGTCCCATTCACCCACCACACTCGGTGTGAAAGTTGGTCCTCAGGTTCTGTTAATATTGGCTAAAATAGAGATATATAAAATGGAGGATCATTGCATCTGCAAAACCTATTTGGTCAATTTCTGTGAAAAGCTGAAGGCTGCAAATTGGCGCCAGCTAGTCTAGGTCCTATAGATTTAATTATCAGATAAGGTGAGGTCCAGATGTCCTCTCTATTGTTAAAATGTATGAGTACTTTGCAGAGAAACCCAGAGGTGTTGCAAAAGCATTGGCATGATTGGCTGGCTGCAGAAGGATTGTAAATAGTGTTTATAATGTTGCATGATGTTTGTGTTACTTTTTGATGATTGGCTGAAGTGTGAAGCCTTGTTTGAAGTGTTTATACTCCCCAGGAGAATGTTGCATTATTTGATTGATTGACTTCCTTCCAGAAGCTTCTGTAGAAACATTGTACTGGGATGCTTTGTGATTGGGAGACTGTCAATAACACTTTAATGTGATCGATATATGTAGGGGCACCACCCCCATGTAGATCTGCCCTACAGGGTTCGATGACCTATAAAAGGTAACCCCCATGAGGTTCATTGTCGATGTTCTGGAGGAGCGCTTGGGACTGCGTAATCTTTTGGAAGTATCTGCTTGCATGAGGCTGAAGGGCTTGGACAAGCACAGGATCAATCCCGCGGAGTGGCTAGGTATCATATAGGGAATTCGTTATTGTTTCATAACATAAAAGATTTAGTGGACCAGTGCTTGACTTGGTGTTTTACTGAACTAGACTAAGGGGGTTAGCTCTAGGAGCATAATTACAGTTCCAATTAAATCTTTCCCCCTTCACCATAAACCCATGTCCTCTGGTTCTTGATTCCCCTACTCCGGGTAAGAGACTCTATTCCTCTCCATTTTGTCCACCTCCGCCAATATGACAAGGGCAATAGGTGCATGGAAACACCACCATATGCAAGCAGACTTCCAAGTTATACACCTTTCTGCTATGGAAATATATTGTTGCTGCTCCAAGCCCCAATAAAATTAATACAAATAAATCATACTGACACTTTGACATTAAAGGCATAATATTTGAAATTTATTTAACGCTAAAACGTAGAAACAAAGAACTGCAGATGTTGGTTTATACCAAAGATAGACACAAAGTTCTGGAATAACTCAGCAGGTCAGGAAGCATCTCTGGAAAAAGGGATTGGTGACGTTTCGGGCTGGGCCTCAAGAAGGGTCCCAACCCGAAACATCACCCATCCATTTTCTCCAGAGATGCCGCCTGACCCACTGAGTTACTCTAGCACTATGCATCTATATTCATGTTAATATAGGCATACAGAATATAGGATGGAAATGAAAACCAGTTCTACTCTTTGATGAAGACACAAGAGACTGCAGATGCTGATATCTGCTGGAGGAACTCAGCAAACTGGAACTTGCCAGCTCTTGTTCTCTCGTTCTTTCTCTCCTTCTCTCACTCTCTCTCTCTCTCTCATGATGTTACTGCATAAACTATAAATTTAGTCAGTTTAATGTAGTCATTAACCCATGACCATCAACTCACTTGCAACTTTAGTTTAGTTTAGAAGTGCAGCATGGAAACAGGCCCTTTGGCCCACCGAATCCGCATTGACCAATGATCCCTGTACATTAACATTAATTATACACACACTAGGGTCAATTTACAATTATACCAAAGCAATTAACCTACAAGCCTGTACATCTTTGGAGTTTGGGAGGAAACCGGAGATCCCGGAAAAACCCAAGGTCACATGGAGAACGTACAAACTCCATACAGACAGCTTCGTAGTCAGGATCGTACCCGGGTCTCTGGCGCTGTAAGGCAACAACTCTCCACTGTGCCATCGTGCTGCCCAAACAACACTATTATTTTATCAAATGCATAAACTGTTTATACAATAATCATGATTGAGGTTTTAATTTTACATTGTAAAATTTATGAATAAGGAAATGTTATATTCAAATTTAATCAATTGTAAAACCACTGAATCCTGGGATTACAGAGTTTATAGCTTAAATAGCAAAGAGTAGGAGTTAACGGGTCGTTTTCACAATGGCAGGCAGTGACTAGTGGGGTACCGCAAGGCTCAGTGCTGGGACCCCAGCTATTTACAATATACATAAATGATCTGGATGAGGGAATTGAAGGCAATATCTCCAAGTTTGCGGATGACTCTAAGCTGGGGGGCAGTGTTAGCTGTGAGGAGGATGCTAGGAGAATGCAAGGTGACTTGGATAGGCTGGGTGAGTGGGCAAATGTTTGGCAGATGCAGTATAATGTGGATAAATGTGAGGTTATCCACTTTGGTGGCAAAAATAGGAAAACCGACTACTATCTAAATGGTGGCCGATTTGGAAAAGGGGAGATGTAGCGCGACCTGGGTGTCATGGTACACCAGTCATTGAGAGTAGGCATGCAAGTACAGCAGGCAGTGAAGAAAGCCAATGGTATGTTAGCTTTCATAGCAAAAGGATTTGAGTATAGGAGCAGGGAGGTTCTACTTCAGTTGTATAGGGTCTTGGTGAGGCCACACCTGGAGTATTGCGTACAGTTCTGGTCTCCAAATCTGAGGAAGGACATTATTGCCATAGAGGGAGTGCAATGAAGGTTCACCAGACTGATTCCTGGGATGTCAGGACTGTCTTATGAACAAAGACTGGATAGACTCGGTTTATTCTCTCTAGAATTTAGGAGATTGAGAGGGGATCTTATAGAAACTTACAAGATTCTTAAGGGGTTGGACAGGCTAGATGCAGGAAGGTTGTTCCCGATGTTGGGGAGGTCCAGGACAAGGGGTCACAGCTTAAGGATAAGGGGGAAATCCTTTAGGACCGAGATGAGAAGGAAGTTTTTCATACAGAGAGTGGTGGGTCTCTGGAACTCTCTGCCACAGAGGGTAGTTGAGGCCAGTTCATTGGCTATATTTAAGAGGGAGTTAGATGTGGCCCTTGTGGCTAAGGGGATCAGAGGGTATGGAGAGAAGGCAGGTACGGGATACTGAGTTGGATGATCAGCCATGATCATATTGAATGGCGGTGCAGGCTCAAAGGGCCGAATGGCCTACTCCTGCACCTAATTTCTATGTTTCTATGTTTCTATGTAATAAGGTGCAATAAGCCTGTGCTAGTTCAAGCTCTACAATTGGAGTTATCATCTCTACATGCAGTATTTTTTCAATTACATTTTAAATGGTATTATAATCCTCATTTTAATCGGCAATCTGGTGGACAATTCCTTGCTTAAAAGCTTTCAACTTCATTCATCCAATGGTAACCCTGTCAATTTTCATGAAAGGCAACACCTGGAAATATTATTTTCCTTTCCTTCCTAACAAAAGCAGGTATGATTTTTGCTCCTGACATTTTAACCTTCTCCGTTGCAGTGAATTAAAAAAAAAATCAATTCCATTTCAAATGTATTCCAATGATTATCTAGTTTAGCTATTCAAAGACTTCAATTTCATCTCAATGGGTAACACTCAACACTGACCCAATTGATGTACAAACCCCATTTTGATTTTAAAAGTGATCTGATGTTTCTAATCCTATACTTATTCAAAGAATGGTCTGAGATAACATCAGATCCGTTTATACTGTGCAGCATAAAAGGTTTTTGAATTGAATTCTATCCCAATTTAAGTCCACCCACTCAGCATGTTCCAAGCCGGACACTCATTTTCTCACAGAAAGAGAATATGGAGATACAGGCAGAACTTGAAAAATATGCAAAAAAGGGGTAATTGAGAAATCGGTTCGCCAACTCCAGCAATTTGTGTCAAATATTTTTGCTCCGTCAAAAAAGGATGGAGGCTGTAGAATCATCCTCGAACTGACGAGCCTTAACCCCTTTGTATAGTATAAACATTTTAAAATGGAAACTTTTACTACTGCTAAACACCTGCTTTCCACACAATGTTATATGGCAAGCATCGATCTTAAAGATGCATATTACTCAGTGTCTGTTCACTACGATGATAGGACATATTTGAAATTTAGCTGGATGAGTCAATTATGGCAATTCAAAGCACTGCCTAATGGATAACCTCAGCACCGAGATCGTTCACCAAATTGTTAAAACCAGTACTGGAGCTATTTCGAGATTGGGGTCATATTGTAGCGGCCTATTGGGACAATATTTTTATTGTAGCTAAGACTCGGGACACAGCTGAATCATCCATTTCAGTTGTTAAGCTCACTTTTGAGAAATTGAGGTTTATCATTCATCCAGATAAGTCCAAATTAACATCAGTCAGAGATATTGATTATTTGGGATTCTCTATTAACTCAGATCACATGTCAGTGACTCTGCCCAGGAACAAAAGGGTGCAGCTAATTGAAGGCTGTATTAAGCTCAGTGAAGCACAACGACCTTCAATCAGACAGGTGCCCAGCTTGATTGGCAAATTAGTAACTTAATTTCCAGCTGTGCCGTTTGGACCTCTGCATTACCAGGAATTACAATGAGTGAAGGAACAGGCACTGATGATGCATTCAGGTCGTTATGACAGGCCCATGCAATTACCAGCTGCGGCCATTGCTGAAGAACAATGGTGGATTATGAATGTCTCAAGTTCTTCCAGCCCAATTCTGGTTGAACCACCTTCTATTGTCTTACAGACTGATGTCAGTGCACTAGGTTGGGGCGCTACTGATATTATTTCCAGTTGTGCAGGCAGATAGAATATGCATGAGGCACGTCTTCTGCAATCACGAGAAATTAATTAGAGCTTTTGGGAACATTTTATGGGCTTAAAGCTTATTGTACTGCTAAATGTCACTTGCATGTTCAAGTTCAGATTGACAACACTACGGCAGTGGCGTATGTTAATCATATGGGTGGAATCACAGGGGGTACAGAGAAGATTCACCAGACTGATTCCTGGGATGTCAGGACTTTCATATGAGGAAAGATTGGATAGACTCGGCTTGTACTCGCTGGAATTTAGAAGATTGAGGGGGGATCTTATAGAAACTTACAAAATTCTTAAGGGGTTGGACAAGCTAGATGCTGGAAGATTGTTCCCGATGTTGCGGGGAGTCCAGAACAAGGGGTCACTGTCTAAGGATAAGGGGGAATTCCTTTAGGACCGAAATGAGGAAAACATTCTTTACACAGAGAGTGGTGAGTCTCTGGAATTCTCTGCCACAGAAGGTAGTTGAGGCCAGTTCATTGGCTATATTTAAGAGGGCGTTAGATGTGGCACTTGTGGCTAAAGGGATCAGGGGGTATGGAGAGAAGGCAGGTACGGGATACTTAGTTGGATGATCAGCCATGATCACATTGAATGGGGGTGCAGGCTCGAAGGGCCGAATGGCCTACTCCTGCACCTATTTTCTATGTTTCTATGAATCAAGTCAGAATCTTGTGATAGATTGGCAAATCTGATTTGGGACTGGTGTATTTCCAGAGACATTTGGCTTTCAGCTATCTACATTCCAGGTAGATTCAACATTGTGGCAGACTCAAGGTCTCACAAATTCAATGACAATACAGAATGGATATTGAATCATTACATATTTACCGATGTTGTTGCTCGGTATGGGATGGCAGATATTGATTTGTTTGCATCCAGACTAAACCACCAGTTGCCTAAATATGTTTCATGGGAACCAGATAACTATATAACAATTACAGCATGGAAACAGGCCCTCTCGGCCCTTCCAGTCCGTGCCGAACATTTATTTTCGCCTAGTCCCATCTACGTGCACTCAGACCATACCCCTCCATTCCCTTCCCATCCATATACCTATCCACTTTACTTTTAAATGTTAAAATCGATCCTGCCTCCACCACTTCTGCTGGAAGCTCATTCCACACAGCCACCACTCTCTGAGTAAAGAAGTTCCCCCTCATGTTACCCCTAAACTTCTGTCCCTTAATTCTCATGTCATGCCCTCTTGTTTGAATCTTCCCTACCCTCAATGGGAAAAGCTTATCCACATCAATTCTGTCTATCCCTTTCATCATTTTAAAGACCTCAATCGTCCCCCCTTAACCTTCTGATCCTGGGGCAACAGCGGTAGATGCATTCTCGCTGCATTGGGGTGGAATGTTTGTGTATGCATTTCCTCCTTTCTGCTTCATCAGTCGGTGTTTGCAAAAAATTAAGCAGGACTCCGCCTCAGGAGTATTGGTGGTACCCGACTGGCCTACTCGGCCATGGTTCCCTCTGTGTTGCAGATAGACATACAGCCACTTATGACTGTTCCCAAACATCGAAACCTACTGGTGCTCCCAGTAACTGGTGGTCAACACCCTTTATATGATCAATCTGTTAATTTGCAGATTTTAAGAAGGCCATACCTGGGGATAGGACTATCCGATCGCACTGTGGATGTTCTTACTGCGGCCTGGAGGGATAGTACCCAGAAGCAGTACATCTCTTATATAAGGAAATGGGAGGTGTTCTGCTTCCGGCAAAATATTTCATATTACACAGCAACCATCTCCGACATACTAGAGTTCCTATCAACCCTCTTTTTCGATCAAAGATAAAGCTATAATGCGATCAACACGGCCAGAAGTGCCCTTTATTCATATTTATGGATGGGATCAGAATGATATTCTATGGGGTCACACCCTCTCATCTCTAGATTTATGAAAGGATTTTTTAATTCCAATCCTCCCAGGCCCAGGTATTCGACGATCTGGGATGTTAGCAAAGTACTTATGCTCCTTCGTCAATGGACTCCTATCACAGCCCTGGCTTTGGCCAAACTCTCCATGAAGGTAGTCTTGCTCATGGCACTGGTTTCGGCGCAACGGGTGCAGATATTATAGAAGCTGCGACTCGACAGGATGGAAGTATCTGCAGATGCCATTACGTTTTCCATCTACGATCTACTCAAACAGAGTAGACCGGGGGTGACAGGATTTAGGATTACCTTTTCGGCATACCCTATGGATTTACGCCTATGTGTGGTGTCACACTTATTATGTTACATCAAGGCCACCAGCACCCTAAGAGGTGCGGAATCAGCATTGTTGATTAGCCACAGAAAACCGCATAGGTGTCGGTTCAGACTATTTCAAGGTGGCTGAAGCAGGTTCTGGTTTATGCAGGTATTGACACTGACATTTTTAAATCTCATTCCACCAGGGCGGCATCAACGTCAGCGGTCAGGGCAATGGACGTCCCCATAGACCATATCCTCGTGGCCACAGGGTGATCAAGTGAGCAAATGTTTCAGCAATATTATCATAAACCACTTGCTGAACCAGGGATATTTGCCCATTCTGTTTTAAGTTCAGTTTTATAGCTTCCCCCTAGGACAGAGGGGTTGCTATTGTTTTCTTAAAAAAATTAAACCGTTTTACATTTAAAATCAATATCATGGTTTAATGCATTATTGATTCTTTACTCATTCGGAGTCAATCGAAGCAGTGAGATGCCTGGATTTGAATCTACGGCATGAAATCACAGAGCTTTGAAATCTTCACGTAGTCACTCTGAAGTAAAATAGTAAGATTAAACGAGAACTTATCAGTTTGAAGTTTGATCTTTATTTTATGAGGAGTTACGTTGGTGATTACTTGCCCTCCACGCCCAACCCTCTCTCACAAAGATCATCTGGTAGTTCTAGGTTTCTGCTCTTACTATTATACTTAAATTACTGTTACTTGTGATTTCATACCGCTGCTTTGAAGATTGACGCGCTTGCGGCCTGACGGGGTCTTTGTCACGTAATCACCAACGTAACTCCTCATAAAATAAAGATCAAACTTCAAACTGGTAAGTTCTCATTTAATCTTACTATTATATTGAGAACAAATATAAATCAACGTAGCGTGTAGAGGAACAAATTATACGCATTAACTTAGTCATTATATTTGTTGTATTAATTTTAGATTGGTTTTATTCACATCGCTCATTTACATCACACCTATTACAATCTACATTCACAAATAACATATACATAGAAACATTTGATTACGTTAATAACAAAGCATGAAGTGAAATGGAGCTCTTTCACAGCAGCTCTATTTGACGATTGTTGAACGGCAGTTTACAAATTTACTTTCCATTCATAACCATATAACAATTACAGCATGGAAACAGGCCTTCTCGGCCCTTCCAGTCCATGCCGACCATTTATTTTCCCCTAGTCCCATCTACCTGCACTCAAACCATACCCCTCCATTCCCTTCCCATCCATATACCTATCCACTTTACTTTTAAATGTTAAAATCGATCCTGCCTCCACCAGTTCTGATGGAAGATCATTCCACACAGCCACCACTCTCTGAGTAAAGAAGTTCCCCCTCATGTTACCCCTAAACTTCTGTCCCTTAATTCTCATGTCATGCCCTCTTGTTTGAATCTTCCCTACCCTCAATGGGAAAAGCTTATCCACGTCAACTCTGTCTATCCCTTTCATCATTTTAAAGACCTCAATCAAGTCCCCCATTAACCTTCTGCGCTCCAAAGAATAAAGACCTAACTTGTTCAACCTTTCTCTGTAACTTAGTTGCTGGAACCCAGGCAACATTCTAGTTGATTTTTTAAAAAACCTTATTCGATAAAGATAGTTTGCTGACATGCATATTTTAAGGCTTGAACTATTAAAGCAAAATTGAAATATGGAAACAATATGCTTCTTACACCAGAACGTTTTTTTTAAACAGTGTTATCCTGCAACCCAATCAATTATCTCCAAAGTTTAAAAAAAACAGTACTTGCAGTATTTTTGCAGAATCATATTATTCAATGTAGTTACAATAACAATGAAGACATTTTTTTTAAATTTGGTGGTGTTCTCAGTTTTCAGAATTCAATGAACCAATACAATTCTGACATAAATACCAAGTCACCAGACCTGAAACATTGTCTGTCCATTTCCCTCCCCAGATGCTGTTTGATTCCCTTCCCCATTTGCACTTTGTTCAATGCTCAAGATTTCGGCATCTGCTGTTTCTTGAGTCACCAACCAGTTTGGCAGTTTTTCCATGTAAAATGAGCAATCTCCACTGTGGGGTGATGCACCATCAGCATGTCAACAAGATTGTTCAGAACGTTCAAAAGGCCAATGAATAATTATATCGCAGTGAAGGAGAGAACAAAATAAAAGCAGAACTAAAACATTTGCATCTATGAATGCCAATTTCTATGTTCCTAGACACAACAATTAGGAAATCACAGAACCACAGCTGATCAAACTACACAGCATCCCAAGATGTGTTCTACATCAAAAAATAAAGTCCTGAGGAACTCAGCAGGTAAGCCAGCATTTGTTGAGGAAAATGGACAGATAATGTTTCAGGTGAGGACCCTTCCTTAGACTGATTATTCTTAAAAGGGTCCCGACCTGAAACATCAACTCTCCATTTCCCTCCACAGATGCTCCATCGATGAACCCATTGAGTACCACCAGCATTTTGTTTTTTTTTTACTCAAGGTCCCAGCATTCACAATTTCTTGTGCCTCCTCTAATTGGTGTCCCGAAACAGCACTAACGTTAAATTTACTTTAAGGATAGATATTTTTTATAGATTCACACAGACAATCTGCAGCTTCTTGAGGAGGACACACTGAGAATTCGGGAGGCAAGATCAATGAGCCTCACAGGCTTCTCGATGGGCAAGAAAAATGCATCAAGGAATCTCAATTAGCAACAACCTTCTACCTACCAACAGTGATTGATGTGCCATTCAAGTGATTATTGCTCTGGAATGAACACATTAATTCATAGAACTTACTACAGGGTGGGGCACAAGAGAGTCTGGAAACAGTATAACATAGTAATTTAAAGCAAACCAGTTACAAATGTGTTAAAAAGTCTAAAAATTGGAGTGAATTGTATTAAAGGTTATGACAATTTCGCATTTCATTATCAGAGAGCATCCAAAATGTCCTCCTGATGTATTTTGTAGATTTAATTAATTTCTCTCGTGATGTGAAACGTGCTACTTCAATAAGAACGTGCTAGAACAGCCCGTGAGGTTAATTGATTTCCTTTTCCAAATTCTCGGTGTGTCCACCTCAAGCAGCTTTACATTGTGTGAAAAGTGTCAGCGTCAAACAGCATGAAAACAGGCTCTTCGGCCCAACTTACTCACACAAACTAAAATGCCGCATCTACACTGGTCCACTTGCCTGATATTTGGCCCATATCCTTCCAAATCTTTCATATCCATGTATCAGTCCAAATGTATTTTAAAGATATTTACTGTGACAGTATCTCCCTTAACTACCTCTTATGACAACTCGTTTCATATACCCACAACCCTCTGTGTGAAAATGTTGGCCTCGGGTTCCTATTAAATCTTTCCCCTTAAACCAATGTCCTCTGGTACTTGATTCCCCTTCTCTGGGTAAAATGCACATTTACCCTATCTATTCCCCTCATGATCTTATACACCTCTGTAAGTTCACTCCAAGTCTTCCTGCGCTTCAAGGAATAAGGACCTAGCCTGTCTAACTTCTCCCAATAATCTCTGGCCCTCGAGTCCTGCCATCATCCTTATAAAATGGAATCTATATTTAAAAAATCTATCCTGAAAGTACACGTGAAAGAAACACACTTTTAGAGATTAATTTAAATGGCTGCATTGGTGGGAATCGGGAAGTAATCAAACCAGCTTTGTAAAGAGCAGACAATTCATGTTGACGAGGATGAATGGCCACCTTTTTAAATTTTGGCTCAGGTATGTGCTGATTCAAAATGCAGCATAATACCAAGAAAAGTAGTTCTCTGACTCTCCCCCAAATAACATCCAGTGTGTGAACCTAGTCCATGAAGGCCAGCAGTCAATTCAATCAAAAGGAGGGGTAACACAGCAAACACTGCTCCTATCATTACCGAACATCTAAGCAAACACCTTTTCCAGCATGCCTTGAGACGGCAGTAAAAAGCAGTAACCGTGGCAAGTTTATTTCTGCCTCCCTGCCCAAGAGATATCTTTATTTCCCTTTCCCTCTCCATGCATACCTTTTACCAACCATATTGTAGCCAACTATCAATAATATATTCGTGCCTCATGTTTCATGCTGACCAGTGCTTTATTTAATAACCAATGTATTAATGGAAGCCAAACCTTTCCACTGGCTCTGAGAATCTTTCTGCAAAGTTCTGCATACTTCCAATGGGAAAAGAATCAAACTTCAGATCATCAGAATGTTTTTGGAAAAGTTCAGAACCCAAGAAATTCAGCAGATCCATTACAGGAAAAGGAGAATATACCTGAGATTTGGAAGTGACATGCAATCGGTCAGATAGTACAAGACTAAAAAAAAACGAATATTATCTACATAATCAAATCTATTTAAACCAATCCATGTGTGAATAATTTCATGAATAGCTGAATTTTATAATAACCCATACAATACAGTAGTCATTTGCTAAATATCAATGGTAATTTATGTTCAAAATGTTCTCTAGTTTTAGTTTAGTTTAGTTTAGAGATACATTGTTGACACAGGCCCTTCTGCCCAACAAGTCCGTGCCGACCAGCGATCCCCGCACACTTATTCTGTCCTACATAAACTGAGGACAATATACAATTATACCATGCCAATTAACCTACAAACCTGTACGTCTTTGGAGTGTGGGAGAAAACCGGGAAAAACCCATGCAGGTCACGTGGAGAACGTAAAACTCCATACGGACAAGCACCCAAAGTTAAGATCGAACCCGGGTCTCTGGTGCTGTAAAACAGCAACTCTAACGCTCATCTACCATGCTGCCTCTTTACTCTTTGTGATATTAATTATTGCCTCACTACAGAATAAAACAATTGTAACATATTAAAACAATTGTAACAAGATGTCCAACATTCTCTACAGTTTTGTAATTTTTGTCATAAGTAATCATTTCTTTTTAATTCATCGCTGAAATGGTTTTGTCAAAGTGGTAACCAATTCTTTTCCTGCACCTGATGGATCCGTTTTATCTTCGGAGTGGCAGCAGTTAATGCAGAGTAGAATAGCTGAGGGTTTTGTCCTTGCTCCCCGAGGCTGCCTGGCCGGAAACGTTGTAGCTCTCTGAAAGATCAGAGCAGGAGAAAAGTTAATGGCTTAGGTCAAGTGGCAATGCCATATTAATGCACACCATTTTACTGAGTCAATAGACATAGACAATAGACAATAGGTGCAGGAGTAGGCCATTCGGCCCTTCGAGCCAACACTGCCATTCAATGTGATAATGGCTGATCATCCCCAATCAGTACCCCATTCCTGCCTTCTCCCCATATCCCCTGACTCCACTATCGCTATCTTGAAAGTATCCAGAGACCGGCCTCTATCGCCATCTGAGGCAGAGAACACTCACAACTCTCTGTGAGAAAAAGTGTTTCCTCGTCTCCATTCTAAATGGCTTACCCCTTATTCTTAAACTGTGGCCCCTGGTTCTGGACTCCCCCAACATTGGGAACATGTTTCCTGCCTCTAGCATGTCCAAACCCTTAATAATCTTATATATTTCAATAAGATCCCCTCTCATCCTTCTAAACTCCAGAGTATACAAGCCCAGCCGCTCCATTCTCTCAGCATATGACAATCCCGCCATCTCGGGAATTAACCTTGTAAACCTACGCTACACTCCCTCAACAGCAAGAATGCCCTTCCTCAAATTAGGGGACCAAAACTGTACACCATATTCCAGGTGTGGTCTCACTAGGGCCCTATACAACTGCAGAAGGACATCTTTGCTCCTATACTCAACTCCTCTTGTGATAAAGGTGTAGATCAGTGTCACTCATGTAATGAGTCATACTTTGTAGCCACGTCCACTAGTTTAACAGAAAGCTTCTCAGCCCTTTCTCCTTCAGTCTTGAGTTACGTATTAAGATGAAGTTCCCTATGCTGTCATGCTAATTAAGTCTTTGGATCTTAATCACTGTGTGTGTCCTAAGTTATTCCAACAGCAGAAGCTCGACATGGTGTCAGAGTGTACAGGCTCACTCCTTGCTTAATATTATTGCTTTTATTTTAGTTTGTTGTTTTCTCCGGTATATATTACTATGGCTTCTGCTCTCAGAAAATCAGAGATCCTGGTGTTCGACGAAGACCTCGCAGAATGGTGGCGCATATTTGAAGAAGATTTCTCAATGTACATTGAAGCAGCTCACCCTACTGCTGCTCCCGGTGTTCGAGCGTCAATTCTGCTTAATCTAGCAGGCACAGAAGCTGCCTGATGTGCCAGACGATTTCATTGTGAACCGGCTAGGTTAGACCCGGCTGGTGTCCAGATCGCTCCCGCTGAGTCTATCCGTGACCCTGATTGCCTACTACGCAAATTCGGACAGTTATGTGAGTTACGCACTAACTTGATCATGGAGATGCATTTATTATTTTCCCAAAGCCAGAGACAGGGTGAACCTGTAGAGATCGATACCGTGCCTTGAAGCACATTGCCAGTCGATGCGATTTCAGGGATATATGTGACAGCCTATTCCATGACCGTTTGGTCTATGGTGTCCGCAATGATAAATTACACGACGAGTTACTGCGGGATGCTGAGCTTACTGTAGAGACTGCTGAAAACCGCTGTCGCATTGCTGAAATGGCTGACGCTCATACAAAAGTTTTAGGGCACTCTGCTGGTCGTGAAATTAATGATGCCTGCATGTCTTATCAAATCTCCCGCCATTCTCCTCAAGTGCTGATAACTCTATCGTGAGACTAATAGACAATTGTTTTAACTGTGAAGGTTCACTTGCTGCTGCTCATGGCCATTACCCTCCATATGGAAAATTATGTCAATTTTGTAACAAAAGGAATAATTTCCTCAAACGCTGCTGCTCGCATAGCAACAGAGTTCATACAAGGCAATCTGTTAATTCACTTGGCCATGAGAACCTGCTCTCGGAATGCTCTCAACCAGCTCCGATGGATTTGCAGGCTGGACAGCAAGCGAAGTATACTGCACAGCAAGTATTTTGACGCAGTCCATGCAGACCACGCAGGCGCTGAAGCTACCGTCCTACAAGCAAGAAGCATGTTTTACTGGCGTGGCATGGCCGAATACATTACTGAGACTGTGGCGTCCTGTGCAG
The DNA here is from genome assembly GCA_963514005.1 of Raja brachyura. The sequence continues at coordinate 59,247,404 of OY740785.1, forward strand.
TGTACAACAGCTTGACACCTCATAAACAAAAATAACCATTTCTTTCACATCCGGTTCCTGCTCTCCCGTGGTCTATAGTGGCAACTGACATATTTGAGTAGCATGGCAAGCAATACCTGGTACTTGTCGATTCATATTCTGAATGGTTTGACATTGATTTTCTTGGCAGCCCCGCTTCTCGCGGGGTAGTTTCAAAGTTTGCTTGCCATTTTGTAGACCACGGAGCTCCGTGCATACTGTTATCTGATAACCGCAGTCAATTTACCAGCTAACACTTCAAGGAGTTTACTCCAAGCTGGGGTTTTCGCCACATCACCAGCATCCCTGAATATCCACAGTCGATTGGACTAGCTGAGTGGGCTGTCAAGAGTGCCAAACAGCTCATGGAACGATCGTACAGAGCTAATTCGTGTACCTAGATCTATTCAACTTACGCAACATCTCCCGCGACCCCATTTTGGGTTCACCCGCTCAATGTTTATTGTCAAGGCAGACCCGTGCCACAGTGCCTGTGGCGGATGAGGCATTGATCCCTCAGTGGTTCCACGATCGGAAGACCAGTCCAGTTTACAACATAAGCGTGACATTCAAAAACAATGGTATGACAAAACAAGAAGGCCGCTGCCACTATTAACCAAGGGGCAGGTGGTTCGTTTGCAAACTGACAAAGGCCATGACCGTAACTTCTGGAACTGCTTCCGAGCCACGCTCATATCTGATCAGTACCGATGGCGGCACTTACAGGCGTAACAGACAACATATCCTGCTGTGAATGAGCCGAGTCCACCTCCGTATTATCCAGACCATACAAGTGTACTGCTGTCCATGCCCAGCGGATCCGCCTACACCAGCACAAAAACCCACTTCGGGAGTGGCTGCTTTGGCAGTGGCGACGCCACCTCTGCCTGCGCTGCAGTCCCTTGTTTCATCACCAGGAATGTTGGTTCAATCTCCGTCACCCGTGAAGCCACCGGCTCTGTCCCCGGTGGGGAAAAAGGAGATGGTTTTTATCACACACATGCTGGTCGTGTTTGCAAGCCCACCGTGAAATACCCGGGCTATGTTTGACTTTCACCAGCTTATTATCAACTGCTATGCATGCCTTATTTAGCCAATGGTTTTGTACTGACATTTAATTCTTTAAGAGGGAGGATGTAGATCAGTGTCACTCATGTAATGAGTCATACTTTGTAGCTCCACCCACTAGATTAACAGAAAGCTTCTCAGTCCTTTCTCCTTCAGTCTTGTGTTACGTATTAAGATGAAGTTACCTATGCTGTAACGCTAATAAAGTATTTGGATCTTAATCACTGTGTGTTATTCCAACAGCAGAAGCTCGACAAAAGGCCAACATGCCATTCGCTTTCTTCACTGCCTGCTGTACCTGCATGTTTACTTTCATTGACTGATGAACAAGGACACCCAGATCCCGTTGTACTTCCCCTTTTCCCAACTTGACACAATTTAGATAGTAATCTGGCTTCCTGTTTTTGCTACCAAAGTGGATAACCTCACATTTATCCAAACTGTCCAAGTCACCCTGCACTCTCATAAGCATCCTCCTCACAGTTCACACTGCCACCCAGCTTTGTGTCATCTGCAAATTTGCTAATGTTACTATGAATCCCTTCATCTAAATCATTGATGTAAATTGTAAATTGCTGCGGCCCCAGCACCGAGCCTTGCGGTACCCAACTAGACACTGCCTGCCATTCGGAAAGGGACTCGTTAATGCCTACTCTTAATCTCTCCTCATCTGCTTTCTTTATTGCAGCATTGAGTTGAGCATCAGCTGTAACTTATAGCAGCAACTGTTTGTGCAAACACAGCATTGTGATCAGCAGACTGAGCTAAGAGTAGTGACGAGAGAAAACCGAGGTAAGGTCAGAATAAAATCAGGCCTGAGATGCCAATTTAATCACATACTTCAACGACAGATTCCTTCCCTAGTAAATGACAGCTTTCTACAAGAAAATCAATTTCTCAACTCAGCTGTGATCAGTTTTATATTTATACTTACTTTTTCTCCCGGGAAATGCAATACCAGGCTTGGAGCGAAACCTTCCAGTGGAAGAAGTCTGTACAGTCTGATAAAGTAAAGGGTATGGTGTTAATGCATGAGGCAACCTATGTTACTTCTAATTTCTTCTCCAAGAGACCTTCTGAACATTCTCAGCAAATTACCATCATGCAATTTAGATTGACACAAGATTAGCACCCTCCACACTCTGTTGCCAACTGGGATTACAGGCCTGTATTCCAGAGAGAAGCCATCAGAAATAGTTTGTTTCAATTCACTTGTCCAAAGCCATCTGGAGTTTAAGAGGGGTGGGGAAAGGGGAATAACATTTCCTTGAACTCAGAGGTCACCACTCGTTCTTGTGTACTAGGCCAATTTCTTTCTTTATTTCCATTTGAGATGACCCCCCTCCCAACCATGTTGGCAATCAAACTGGAAAATATTTGCTGCTTCAGAGGCAAGTATTACCTTCCATACAAGCGGAACCAACATTGCACACAATACTCCAGATGTGATCTTAGTTACCATTATAACTTCCTCACCCTGGTACTCATCCCACCCCTGACACACTTTGCAATGAAGGGTACAGTGGCCACAAACTGTTCTACTTCAATAATGATTCATTCACAATTTTGTGTAATTATTAAAAAAACCTACACAATGGATAGAAATGAAGTAGAAAATCAAATATATATTTATTTTGAAAATCTAAATATAGTTATGTGCATGCAAGCTTAAACACCGACTGATATTACATTGTTTTTTTAACAGCTGTTTTAATGACCGTGTGTCCAGTGAGCAATTCAGTATCTGATCCAACTTCACACGGACACACATGCGCCCAGAGATTCAAGGTTGCTGCTCACTTTCCCCTCCCAAAATCCTTGAACCTGTATGTTTCTGTCAGGACAGGAGTGAGGACAGGAGTGAGGACATTAACTGAAGTTTGACCGTTCATGGAGAGGCACTGTCACTTTGTTACACAATGTCGCACACAATTTAAATTTGCTGAAAGATTGTTGATGGGGCAGGTGAAGTTGGGTGGGTAGCCCATGCTGGCCTCTCCTTCATGTACCATGGACTGAAAACTCCCATCTTGTTCAAATCTTAAATCCCTCTCTACCGCCAGCGGAGTGTCTACTGACTACCACTCCTCTGTATCACCCGTAGCACAGAAACTTCTTGCTGCCCGAGCCCATTTCCTGGCAGACCCATTGTTTTTGCTTGTTCATGTCTCACCAAACTTATTTCCACATACCTCGTCTCCATCCTATCCCCCCCTGGTTAAATCCCTCCCTACCTATGTCAAAGGCACCTCACACGTTCTTCGTCTCCTCCATGACTTCCATTTTCTAGGCCCCCACTCCCTCATCTTCACCATAGATGTCCAGTCATGTTACATCTCCATCCCCCACCAGGAGGGTCTTAAAGTCCTTTGTTTCTTCCTCGACCGCAGAACCAACCAATCCCCATCTAATGATACTCTCCTCCGCCTAGCGGAGCTGGTCCTTACCCTCCACAACTTTTCGTTTGACTCCTCCCATTTTCTCCAAATCCAAGGCGTAGCTATGGGCACGTGCATTGGCCCCAGCTATCCCTGCCTCTTTGTAGGGTACATCGAACAATCCTTGTTCGAGGCATACCGTGGCACTATCCCCGAACTCTACCTCCGCTACATCGATGAATGCATTGGTGCTACCTCCTGCACCCATGCAGAACTCACTGACTTCATCTATTTCACCACTAACGTCCATCCGGCACTCAAATTCACCTGGACCATTTCCGACATCTCCCTACCGTTTCTAGACCTCACTATCTCCATCGCAGGAAATAGACTACTGACCGACATCTACAATAAACCCATTGACTCCCATGGCTATCCAGGTTACACTTCTTCCAACACTACTTTCTGTAAGGACTCTATCCCCTACTCCCAATTCCTCCGTCTATGCCGCATCTGCATCCAGGATGAGGTGTTCCAAACCAGAGCATCGGAGATGTCCTCATTCTTTAGGGAAAGGAGGTTCCCCTCTTCTACTATAGATGAGGCTCTCACCAGAGTCTCTTCTATACCCCGTAACTCTGCTCTCACTCCCCATTCCCCCACTCGTAACAAGGGCAGAGTCCCCCTTGTCCTCACTTTCCACCCTACCAGGCGTCACATACAACAAATAATCCTCTGACATTTTCGCCACCTGCAACGGGATCCCACCACTGGCCACATCTTCCCATCTCCTCCCCTTTACGCCCCTCCGTAACTCCCTGATCAATTTGTCCCTTCCCACCCAAACCACCCCCTCCCCTGGTACTTTCCCTTGCAACCGCAGGAAATGCTACACTTGTCGCTTTACCTCCCCCCTTGACTGCGTCCAAGGACCCAAGCAGTCTTTCCAGGTGCGGCAGAGGTTTAGCTGTACCTCCTCCAACCTCATCTATTGCATCCGCTGCTCTAGGTGTCAGCTGCTCTACATCAGTGAGCCCACTACATCAGTGAGACTGAGCGAAGGTGTTGGCGACCGCTTCGCCCAACACCTCCGCTCGGTTCGCATTAACCAATCTGATCTCCCGGTGACTCAGCACTTCAACTTCCCCTCCCATTCAAAATCCAACCTTTCTGTTCTGGGCCTCCTCGATGGCCAGAGTGTGTCCCACCATAAATTGGAGGAGCAGCACCTCATATTTTGCTCGGGTAGTTTACACCCCAACGGTTAGAACATTGACTTCTCCAATTTCAGCTAGTCCTTGCTTTCTCCCTCTTTCCCCGCCCCTTCCCAGCTCTCCCACAGACTACTGTCTCCGCCTCTTCCTTTCTTCTTCCCGCCCCCATATCAGTCTGAAGAAGGGTCTCGGCCCGAAACCTATTCCTTCTCTCCATGGATGCTGCCTCCCCCGCTGAGTTTCTCCAGCATTTTTACCTACATCCTACTTCCAGGGAATGTCATTTCTCTTGACTTCTCTAATTAGTTTAGTTTAATTTAGTTTTGTTTAAAGAAACAGGCCTGTCATCCCACAGAGTACACACTAACCATCGATTACCCGTTCACACAAGTTCTGTGTCATCCCATTCCTACACACTAGGGGCCGTTTTAAAAAGGCCAATTAACATAGTCAAGAGTGTTTTATTGTCATGTGTCCCAGACAGAATAATGAAATTTTTAGTTGCTGTAAAACAACAGAATAGGTAAAGATAGTACTATATCCTACAAACCTTTATCTTTTGGATGTGGGAGGAAACCAGAGAACCCGGAGGAACCCATGTATTTACGGGGAGAGCATGCAAACTGCACACAGACAGCACCCAAGGTCAGGATTGAACCTGGGACTCTGGCGCTGTGAGGCAGCTCTACCAACTGCGCCACTCTGCCGCCTTCTAATAGTCTATCTTCAATTAATCGTTTTCAACTAATTTTCACCAAATCCATTACACATCTTTCTTTTTTATAATATGAACAATCAGCTGTTTTATCCTTTCTGCCTTACCCTTGTTCGGGAAGACAATCTACTCAAAGAGAACTTCTTCAGTAAGGCTTCCCGCACCTGGGTTTGCAACAGAACAAAGCATTATATTAGGTGAGGTGAAAATAGACCAATTACAGAAAAACTGGTTTATAAAAAAACAACAGATGGATCTCACCTTGCTATCCAAGCATGTTCCAAAGATCAAAATGAAGAATCCCTGGAAAATATTTTTAAGCAGTTGACAACTTTAAAAACGTTCAATCATTTTGTAACATTCCATTAAATGCTGAACTGACAAATTGATCAATCAGGTTGACGTAGGCTTTAAAAATTAGGGGCAGTCACAAAAAATGAAGATCTTATCTCAGAATCCTGTCCAGTAATTTTCTTACCACAGATATTAGGCTTACTGGTCTATAGTTCCTAGGTTTTTCTTAAATAGATGCAAACATTAGCCACTCTCCTGTCATTACTAATGATTTCATATAAGATAGATACAAAAAGATGGAGTAACTCAGCTGGACAGTCAGCATCTCTGGAGAAAAGGAATGGGTGATGGTTTGTGTTGAGATCCTTCTTCGTAGATCTGTCAGAGCTCTTGCAATTTTTTGTCTATCTTCCCACAGGTCTGAGCGATTTATATGCTTATATACTAAATGTCCAGCACCTTATTGACTGTAATATGGACTATCCTCAAGACGTCGCTATTAAATGTCCTAAATTTTCTCATCCAAATGTAGTTCTCCCAATAAAAACAGGAAATGTATTAATTGGGGATTTTCCCCATTTCCTGCTGCACCATACATGGATGACCTCTTGATTTCTGAGGGACTGCATTCTCTCTCTAGTTGCCATTTTTTTTCCTTAGTATGTTTAGAAAGTCTCTTTAGATTCTCCTTAATCTTATCTGCCAGAGCTATCTCATATCGTTTTTTCCCACCTGATTTCCTTCTTAAGCATGCTCCTCAATCTAGGGATACACTTGCTCATAGCTGCCGATACCAGACCCATGCCTCCAATGGTCTGAAGAATGATGCAGAAACTTTGGAAGAATGGGCACTTAATTCTACAGAATTTTATTGTTATTTGTTTGTAAGGATATATAATGGCAATGCCAACACTAATGTCCATTGTTAATTATTGGGTCAGGGGACAAGACCAAGATTTCCTTGTCAGAGAAATTTAGTGAATCAGTCAGTTTTATTTTTATAACAATCCAGTTGTGTTATTATTGTGTCTACATGAAAATTAATCTACCCACAAAGCCTACTCTGCTGGGCTCATACATGTAGTGGTCTTTGTTACACCCTCATAGTTCACATTCTGCAGACCTAAGGAATAATCAATTTAGGACATGTAGGACAATGAATAGGACAGGTTTAGAAGGATATGGGCCAAACTCAGGCAGGTGGGACTAGTGTAAATGGGGCATGTTGTGGGCAAGTTTGGCTGAAGGGCCTGTTTCCATGCTGTATGAACCTGTTTTGAACCTGTCAAACACGCTTAGTTCATCTTTATTGTTTTACCCAGATCATACTTTATATTTATAAGTGTGCAATTGTACATTTAAGGTTATAAATCATTTATAACACTTACTTGAAAAGCATTGAGGATTGTAAATATATAATGAAAAGCAATATGCGAGTCCTCTTGAAACGTTGGTATTCCAAATCCCCATGTGAGTCCAAGAATTGGAGTTAGCACCACAATGCTCCTCACAATTTGTTTAAGTGTTTCTTGCTCCTCGCTTTGGCTCCTGGGCCTATCTCCAATTGTTGGTCGTAAGAGCTTAAATATGACCACAAACAGAACAACAACGTTGCTTGCAATGATAGCCAGAGCAGGTATAACAAAAGCAAGTATCGGATAGTCATCCCTCCAACCGAGCCAACAGGCACCTTCTCTTATATAACCTTCTTTTGGATGTGTAGCTCCGATTGTGATGACTGAGATAATTAGTGGACATAGATAGCCAACACTGAATGAGATTCCCATCAAGGTTGACTTACTGAAATCATGGAAAATGAAAACCAAGCGAAATATAAGTAGAAGGCCAAGGGTGAACATCCAAAAAAATAAGGCAAGATAGAAAAAATGAATGAAGAACGTTGCAGCCACACAAGCTCCTGTTTTGGGCTCAACAGAGGAAGCCACAATGAACCATATGTCTGCTATAAGCAGGTTTATCGCAATATTCAGAATTGCAACATGGCGAGTGTGTGATGTTTTGTTCTTGGTCACGTGTTTCCATACTATTGCTTCTATAATAATGGTGATTAGTAAGCTGGCGATTGAAATGGCAACTCCAATTTGGCTTATAACTTCCAAAGCTTTGTTGTCGTTATTTGAAGAGGACATTAAAATTGAAAATGATGTTAAATGCGTACAGTGGCAAACGGTGTTGTTTCCGTCCCGACTAGTCTCACAGCCTGCATCATTCCATTTGTCTATGGCAAAATCCCAAAATGCGCAAGTGGCAGTGTCAAAATCAAGTTCAGTGTTCCTTGGTGAGAACGTCATATCCATTGTAATTTGTTTGTTATGGTTTAATGTTACTGTCATAACTAGTCCATTAATTTGGAAGTTTCCAGCAAACTGTGTATTATTGCTTAAAATATCAATCCATGTTGGATATGCAATTATGACAACAACATTATTTTCGGCGGTTTCAAATTCGTCACCAGGAATGAAGATAGTAGCACTTAAATTAGCATAGTCTGTAATGTTAAAATTCTTAAAGGTTACACTAATGTTAGAGCGATTTTCATCTCGACTAATTTTAGTAGCGATGAGCCGAAGATTATTATGATTAATTTCTAGAGTGTCATTTGTCAGATTGAGCCGACTAGTAAACGTCTCCACTGACTGTAATAATTGAGAGCTAGAGTTCATGTTATCTGTTGTGTTAGAGAGAATTACCCATGTGGGTACTGATTCACCAGAAATCACGGCGCTTACGGTTTGCAAAAAGTTCTGAAAAACACAATGGAGAGCTTTATTAATCACACAGTGGAATACAATCTACAACATACATTTTTGTAAAAGAAGATGCAGAAAAATAAAGACTAAAACATAAAGCAATTTAGAATTGTCCTGTTTATGCACAAAGCATGTCTACATGCAGTGCCTGAAGCAAATTAACTAGAACTTTAGATAACCAGCCACACTCTACCCCCGAACAGTCACATAATCTTTCAGGAGACAAAACAAAGCTGGGGTCAGTAACAAAAATTAAAGTAACAAAAAACACTACTCCTGAAAGTTACAGTATGTTTGCTTTGTGTACATTAATTGGATATCCCCATATTTGTTTGCACCATGTGATCCTTGCCTCAACCACAAACTTTCACAATTTCCCGATGGAAGCTTACAGTGAGCCAACCCAGGCCAGCAACACATTCCAGCTGCTTCGGACATTCCAGGAAAAGAACCGCCTCTGCATTATTCTTGTTGCTCTTTTCTGAACCTTAAACCCCTGTCTCACGGTGCGAGTTGGCCCACGAGTGACCCCGAGTTTTCACTCGTGGTGATCACGTACAGCCAACGTAGCGGGAACGTCGGAACTCGCGCGATCAACTTGTCCACTCGTGGAGCTAACGGCAGGTACCCGTGAAACTTGTGAACTCGTGAAAAAAGTCAAACATGTTTGACTTTTTCCACGAGTCAAATTTCGTGGTCAAGTTTAAAATTGAAACATTTAAACTCGTTGTAATATCGTAGTGGCCCGTGCGTTAACTTTAGTGATCCGTGCGTCTACCGTGGGAACTCTTTAATAGACACAAAATGCTGGAGTAACTCAGCGGACCAGGCAGCATCTCTGGAGAGAAGGAATGGAGTCGAGACCCTTCTTCAGACTTACCCAAAACGCCACCCATTCCTTCTCTCCAGAGATGCTGCCAGTCCCACTGTTACTCCAGCATTTTGTGTCTATCTATACTTTAGTTTCGGATATGATCAAGTGTAAGAAACGCAAACCAGACTACTTTCACATCAGAGAATCCTAATGTTCCTAATTTGGCCGAGGCACTTGACTGTCCGTGTGTAGGAAGGAACTACAGATGCTGGTTTACACCGACGATAGACACAAACATGCTGGAGTAACTCAGCGGGACAGGCATCGCCTCTGGAGAGAAGGAATGGGTGATGTTTCGGGTCGGGACCCTTCTTCAGACTCCCCGCTCATTCTTCCCTCGTCGATGTGAACTTGTGGGGGTGCGAGGAATCGGGCGTCGCTGGGTAAGGGGAAGAGAGGTTTTACTGCTGAATTATGCGCAACAGAAGCATGAAGTGGGGGTAAGGTCCGTTTAAACTATCTTGTCGTCGTCCGCCCCCCCCCCCCCCCCCCTCATGTTGGGAGAGAGAGGGGAGAGAGTTGTGCAAACAAACCACGGGAGACTGCATCTTTGGAGGGAAATCATAAAATGTATAGGGATGTTTCGGGCCGTGACCCTAAAGGTTGACTACCCGTTTCGCAGATGCCGTTCCTAGCCCCCCTCTCACTCCTCCCCACCCATAGTCTTTGCCTTCTCCCAATTCCACCATCCCTCGGCCCCCCCCCCCCCCCCCCCCAAACCTGTCCTCGCCTGAACTGCTGAAGATAACCGAGTGCTTTAAATGCGAATCCCGGACTGCAGCAACAACACACGCCCTGAGCGGGAGAGGAACTTGGTAACTCAAGAGCAAACGGGAGGGGAACTTGGTAACTCTGGAGACGATCTCGGAACATCGCAAATTACCATACCCGTGGGAACTCGCCACAAACACTTGCACATCAACTTGGAATATCGTACACAACCACGAGTCCGTCACTCTGGGTCACTCGTGTGTCAACTCGCACCGTGAGACAGGGCCTTTACCCGGAACTATTATACCCTCAGCCATGTAAGGGAACCAAACCTATGGAAAGCACCCCAGTCCATTCAAAATCTTTAATCATTGACAAGTATTTAATGGTTCTAGAAATACACTCAATATCCTGTTTATTTTCACTATGGATTGACCATGACACTTAAGTGACATAAAAATAGATTATTTTTTTTTCCTACCCGTTTCCTGTACTTTCATTTTAATAAAAGCTTCATTCTATGTTGGGCCTATAAATATAGATTGCATTCTATTTAACCAAAGAAACTGGTTAACCTATTTTCCCATCACAGAGACCATTTCACATAAAATTTAATTCTAAACCTTGTTACCATGACTATGAAAATTACAATCAAGGCAATTCACCAGCACAAATATTAGCCACAGCATCCAACACCATTCCCTAAGCAACAGAGCTAGTGATTTATACAATGCTGATTATTGACTGGAGCCAATTCTCAATCCAAGGCATAACATTTTCACTGATTTAAGGTAGGCATTGCAGGTAGCACCCCATAACAAGAGGAAAAATAAAGAAATGATTAGTCTTGCAGAGCTGGTTGGATAGGAGGCAAAGACAACCCCACCATCTATGGAAACAGCACATCTTATGCAGAAGAACACAAGAAGCTGGGAGCAGGAGTTGGTCACTTCTACCTCTCAAATCTGCCCTGCCATTCAATATGAGCGTGGTCTGCCAAAGTCTTCCTCTCCTTTCCCGTGCCAATTCCACATAGCCCCCAATTCCCTGTACTCTCAAAAGTTTATGTGCTTCATCTTTAAACTCCCCCAATAAAGAACTGTCCACGCGTGCATTACACGTGCATATACGTCGTGACGCGTAAATGATGTTGCGTAAATGACGCACAAATAACGCCCAGTGGGACAAGCCCTTACAGCGCACAAAACAAACCCTGAGGTGCATGAGGCATAGGCAGAGGAGCAGGAGGATGTGCGGACAACAAGAGAGAAGATCCAAAAGAGCACAGGAGGGAAGCAATGGCTGCACAGGCAATACAGAGCCCCTGACAGGGAAAGTCTTAGCAAACAGGCTTACAAACCCATAATCCACACGGGCATTCATTAGCTTAAACACCAACCGAGTTCATCAACTGTGTTTGTGGTTCTCCAAGATCACTCTGTACAGGACCTCCCACCTGATATACATCTCACTGATGAGGTCCAGGCCTCCCTCCCTAAATCTAAGACTGCTTCTCTCTCCACTGAGCCTCTGTCCCCTCCACGTTATCCAACGTGGATGTTGCTGCTGTATGTGCCTTTAAATCCTGATATCCTTCATCGACTCCTGCACAAAAGTGGTTAAATTATCAGAGACATTTAGTGTATGGCTTTGGTGGAAAGCACAGCTCTCTTTTCCCTTTTTTTCAATTTGCAAGTGATTTGCAGTACTAGATTAGTACGAGCCCAAATCCAGATCCTTGTATCAAGGACTTGTAGAGTTGAGCAGGGTTACTGATTGAAAGATTATCTGGTTCCTGAGTTGTTACGGAGTCAACAAACTGTGCACTTACTGTTCATTGCTAAACAATTCTACATGAAGAAGACATGGTACAGAAAGGAAATCAGAATTTTCCTTGGAAGATGCATATTCTTACCGTCAAATCGGTTTCATCAACAGTTATACTGGTATTCGAAAATGCGGTCAGTATTTTTATAACAGCTTGTACATTTGCAGGTGTGGTGATGTTTTCATTATCTGAGACAGCAGATAATTCCTCAAGAAGACTGGAAAAGTTTGCTGCCACTTCCATGGGGGAAGTGGTTAACTGAGAAATTAAAGCAGAAATAGAAGGATATATAAAGTTGCTGGACTGGGAAAGATAAGCAGGTAAATGTTCCTTGTGTGGCTCACTGATGAGTCCCGATCTATTTTCTGCCCAGTCCCAAACCACCATACCTTCCCTCCATTCCCATCAAACCAATTCCAATGGATAGATAAGATCCTGGAAAAAGCAACTCACCTTTAAATGCTACTTGACCAAGTTCCCCCAACGCAATATTCCACCACTCACCCATAGCCCACAACTGCACAGGCGTGGTTGACGGGTTCCCGTTGTGATACTAGAGATCCCTGTTGTGACGCGAGTCATGGCAAACCCTGCCCAACTGTGCCTTGCCATCCCTCTTCCTATCCCTATCCTCCTCCATTCCCCCCTCATCCCCAGCACATCCCCCCTCCTCCACCCACCCTCTTCCTTCCCCTCTCCTCCTCCTGTCCCCCACTCCCTCCCTCACCTCTCCCTTCCCTTACCCGCAGTCACTCCCTCCCTATCTCCCTGCTCCCCCACTCCTTACCTCCCCCCATCTCACTCCCCCACTCTCCCTCACCTCTCCCACTGCCCTCCTCTCCCTCAATCCCACACTTCCTACCTCCCCCACTCCCCCCTCCTCTCCCTCTATCCCCCACTCTCCCTCTCCCACTTCCCCCTCCTCTCCCTCTATCCCTCCGCACCTCCCCCACTTTTCCCTCCCTACCTCCCTCCTCCTCACCTCCCCCCACAGTGAAAATCACGTTGTAAATGAAACCTCCCCCCAAGAATTTGATTAAAACAGACTTGGTTTTTTTTTATTGCAATTTTTTATATAAATGAGATTTGGGATCCCATTGTGACATCGTATGATACAAACTGGCAGTGCAAGTGGAAGTGATTTTCGTCAAAGTGGTTTTTGTAAAGTTTAAAATGTGAATAACATAAAATATACCATCATTCAGAACGAAACTTGCCACATCACACCACAGGACAATGGTGAGTACAGTGGGCAAAATTTATAGCGCTATCGTGTACCGTTTTGGCGTAGTTTCGGGATCACACTCCCACTCATACAAACTAACAAAATGAGAGTTTTAGTAATATACTACACCAAGTGGGACCTGTTGGGTCCCGTCCCCTCAACGCACGGTTGTGGGGGGAGGGAGCAGCCTGCGGCATCACACACACACACTAACCAACCCCTCACACACACATACAATACCACCCCCACACACATGGGGGGAGGGAGGATGAGGGGGGGGGGGGGTGAGAGGGGGAGGGTGGGAGAGGGTGGAAGGGAGGGGGAAAGGGAGGGGAGTAGGGGGGAGAGGGGAGACGAGGGGGGAAAGAGGGGGAGGGGGGGAAAGAGGGGGAGGGGGGGAAAGAGGGGGAGGGGGGGAAAGAGGGGGAGGGGGGGAAAGAGGGGGAGGGGGGGAAAGAGGGGGAGGGGGGGAAAGAGGGGGAGGGGGGGAAGAGGGGGAGGGGGGGAAGAGGGGGAGGGGGGGAAGAGGGGGAGGGGGGGAAGAGGGGGAGGGGGGGAAGAGGGGGAGGGGGGAGAGGGGGAGGGGGGAGAGGGGGAGGGGGGGGAGAGGGGGAGGGGGGGAGAGGGGGAGGGGGGGAAAGAGGGGGAGGGGGGGAAAGAGGGGGAGGGGGGGAAGAGGGGGAGGGGGGGAAGAGGGGGAGGGGGGGAAGAGGGGGAGGGGGGGAAAGGGGGGAGGGGGGAAAGGGGGGAGGGGGGAAGGGGGGGAGGGGGGAAAGGGGGGGAGGGGGGAAAGGGGGGGAGGGGGGAAAGGGGGGGAGGGGGGAAAGGGGGGGAGGGGGGAAAGGGGGGGAGGGGGGAAAGGGGGGGAGGGGGGAAAGGGGGGGAGGGGGGAAAGGGGGGGAGGGGGGAAAGGGGGGAGGGGGGAAAGGGGGGGAGGGGGGAAAGGGGGGGAGGGGGGAAAGGGGGGGAGGGGGGAAAGGGGGGGAGGGGGGAAAGGGGGGGAGGGGGGAAAGGGGGGGAGGGGGGAAAGGGGGGGAGGGGGGAAAGGGGGGGAGGGGGGAAAGGGGGGGAGGGGGGAAAGGGGGGGAGGGGGGAAAGGGGGGGAGGGGGGAAAGGGGGGGAGGGGGGAAAGGGGGGGAGGGGGGAAAGGGGGGGAGGGGGGAAAGGGGGGGAGGGGGGAAAGGGGGGGAGGGGGGAAAGGGGGGGAGGGGGGAAAGGGGGGGAGGGGGGAAAGGGGGGGAGGGGGGAAAGGGGGGGAGGGGGGAAAGGGGGGGAGGGGGGAAAGGGGGGGAGGGGGGAAAGAGGGGGAGGGGGGAAAGAGGGGGAGGGGGGAAAGAGGGGGAGGGGGGAAAGAGGGGGAGGGGGGAAAGAGGGGGAGGGGGGAAAGAGGGGGAGGGGGGGAAAGAGGGGGAGGGGGGGAAGAGGGGGAGGGGGGAAAGAGGGGGAGGGGGGGAAGAGGGGGAGGGGGGGGAAAGAGGGGGAGGGGGGGAAAGAGGGGGAGGGGGGGAAAGAGGGGGAGGGGGGGAAAGAGGGGGAGGGGGGGAAAGAGGGGGAGGGGGAGGGAAGAGGGGAGGGGGGAGGGAAGGTGGAGAGTGGGAAGAGAGGGGAGGGGGGAGAGGGGGGGAGGGAGAGGAGGGGTGGTGAGGAAGAGGGGAGCCGGGCGGGCGAGCAGGCTGCAGTCACAGAGGGCTGATTCGCGAATGCTCCCGTTGGCGGCTGCAGGCTTCAGGCTGCAGGTTTCATTCAGGCTGCAGGCTTCATTCAGGATTCAGGGCCCGGGTACGGGGGAGGGGGGGGGGGGGGGGGGGGGAGTGGTCGTGGGGGAAAGGAAGAATAGGAGGAGAGGAGGATGGGAGCGGGGAGTGGGCAGCGGGGACCGTGTCAACCAGAGGACTTCCGCGGCTTCAATCCAGAGCCGGGGGGGGGGGGGGGGGGGGAGGGGGGTAGAGGGGTCGGAGGGTGACGTCACTCGCAGCGGTGGAATATAGTGCGAGCAGAGCCATTGTGACGTGCCCATCTCGTTTATTTTCAAACATTTGTGAACATTTTCATAAATAACTCAAGAAATAAAGCTCAATAAAGCTTTTCAGTTAAGATGATTTTGGACTCCACCATTCTCTGATGGATGTTCCAATATCTTTTTTAATGTCAATAGTGAATCCACACTCACTCTTAAGGCTAGCAACTCGCTACAAAGACTGATGTCTTTCTGCAAAACAGAAAAGCTTATTGCTATCTCTCTAATCCTACGGCCAATAGCTTCATGCGTGCATTGACATTTTGTAACTTTTGCCAAATTACTATTAAGTACTATTTCAGTACAAAATAGCAAGGCCCTTCTTGGTGACAGTTCTTTGTGGTGTGCTGATAGAGGGAGGGAGGGGTGGGTGAATGATGATGCGCACAATAAAGTGCCTGGTGAATGCTGACAGCTGGCAAGCATACATTTTGCCAGCTGTTGATGCTCTCATGGAGTGGCTCTGACTTCCAATAAAATGCTCCGTCAATTAAGCAGTTAGAAAAAAGATTTTGTTAAATATCTTTAATCAGTAGTAAGGAAGGCAAATGCAATGCTAGCATTTATTTCAAGAGGACTAAAATATAAAAACAGGGATCTACTGCTGTGATTTCATAAGGCAGTCAGATTTCATTTGGAGTATTATGAGCGGTTTTGGGCCCACATAACCGAGGAAGGATGAGCTGCCATTGTAAAGGGCCCAGAAGAGCTTTACGCGAATGATATCAGGAATGATTGGGTTAACATATGATGAGCTTTTTAAGGCACTGGGCCTGTAATCGCTGGAGTTTAGAAGAATGAGGGGGGGGGGGGGAATCTCATTGAAACTTAACGATATTTCCACTAGTGTCTAGGAACAGAGACCATAACCTCAGAATAAAGGGTGGTGCTTTTTGATTGGTGATGAGGAGGAAATTCTTTAGTTGGAGGGTGATGAATCTGTGGTATTCATTGCCACAGTCAGCTCTGGAGGCCGTCAATGGTTTTTTAACGCTGTGTTTGCAGATTTAGATTAGCAAGGGTGTCAGGGGCTATGGGGAACAGGCAGGGTTGAGAATGGGGTTAAGAGGGGAAGATAAATTAGCCATGACTGATGGGCCGAATGGCCTGATTCTGTTCTGATAACTTATGAAACATTAAATTACTAAGAAATAATTGAAAACACTTTTATACAGTGAAAAATCTTTTTAAAAACTTGATTCATTATCAAAAGTAAATTCCATTGTACCTATACGTTCTCCTTGCTGCTAAACGTGCTGTTCTTGTGCCAGGTCTATGTGTAGCAGGCTCAGCAGTCAATTCCCACCAGCAACTTCATGCTCTGCTGCTGGTCTGGATGAATGTGTCCAATGTGAGGGGCAAATAGGTTACATTTCTCTCGCCATCCAGGCTTCATTACTCCTGACGGCCTAGCTTGCAAATAACCTACTCCAATCAACTTTTGCAAGTTCCTGCCTATCATCAAAGTTGGCCTTGCTCCAATTCAGAACATTAACTCGTGGACCAGCATTGTCATGGAGTCATAGAGTGATACAGTGTGGAAACAGGCCCTTCGGCCCAACTCGCCCACACCAGCCAACAATGTCCCACTTGCATGCGCTTGGTCCCTATCCCTCCAAACCTATCCTATCCATGTACCCCATTAGTGTTCTATTAGTGTTGCTGCCGCTTGCAATCTCCTGGCATATTTGCTCTTCTAATTCCCATTGAGTAATTGCAGCCCTGTAGCACACTGCCAGCAAGGTGATCATGTTCTTTTCATCTCCAGCCATCTACCTACACTGGACAAGCCATCAGTAAAATCATCTCAGACAATTGCCGTGACGTTCTACTTAAAGTAACTCCCTCTCCACTGTTACCTCCACCTCCACCTCCACTGTATCTGACCTGTACCATGGAATGTTAAGCTGTTCTTCCGTTAGCCAGGTTTCCATATTGACAAAAGTGCCCCAGTTGCACGTATCTTTCCACACCCTGGATTCATCTATCTTACCCGTCAAGCCTCTCACATTGTAATAAGTGCAATTTAATCAGACAGTCCTTTCTCACTCCCTGCTGTGCCCCTGCCCATCTTGACAACTGAACTTGCTTTCATCGACTTCCAGCTTCTCGCCTGCCTCCCTCCTGAATTGGATTCCATCCCATGTGAATCTAGTTTAAACCATCCCAAGTAGCACTATCTACCCAGCCTGCCAGGAAATTGGCTCCCTTTCAATTCAAGTAAAAACAATCCCTCTTATGCAGGTCACCTCTCCCCCAGATTCAAATATCTGAATCCTGCCCCCTGCACCAACTCCTCAGCCATCTGTCCTATCTTCCTGTTTCCGACCCTCACTAACACGTGGCATTGGGAGCAATCCGGAGATTTACCCTCAAGGTCCTACTTTTTAGCCTTGTCCCACGGTGCAAGTTCATTCCAAGAGCCCTCCCGAGTTTTTTTAAAATCAAACTCGTGGTAAGCACATAGAATGAACGTAGCCGGTACGTCGGAGCTCGGGAACGTCTCTTAGCGCTAATGGCAAGTACTTGGGAAGATTCGCTAACGGCAGGTAAGCATGGGAAGACTTGTGAAGATTTTTCAACATGATGAAAAATGTCCATGAGAGCCCCGAGTACTGACGAGTGGCCATTACCGTAAATCTCCGAGTTCAAATCGGGGCAAACTCGGGAGGACTCTTGGAATGAATGCGTACCGTGGGACAGGGGTTTAACTCTCTGTATTCACTCTGCAGGACCTCATCCCTTTTCCTATCAATGTCAGTTGTGCCAACATGCACAATGACTTCTTACTGCTCCCCCTCCCTCCTGAGAATGTCATCCAGCTGCAGGGAGATGTCCTGGACCCTTGCACCAGGGAGGCAACACACCATCCTCAGTGCACTCGGCCACGAAAGAAAGATTAAAAACAATCTGTACTATATCCCCCCCATCACCCTCCGTGCCGAAGCCTTACTTACCTTCCGCCTGACACTTGCCCTCCACGTGGCCACTAACAAAAAGGCAGCTCCACAGGCATCTGCCTTCCTTTTATTCACCTACTAGGAGCAGTCTGTGCAAGATGCAAACTGCTTTCAGAAAGTCACCTCATCTCGTTAACCGTGTGGCTTCAGTAATTGTGTGGCCTTTATGAAAGCCCTGCTCTTCTGCTCCTTCTTTCACCATTTCCAGTAATTAACAAGGTGATTTAAGTTTCAGTGTTAATATACTACAAAGAGGAATTTTGATCCCGTCATGTTTTACACATGATAAAAAATTCTTTACAGTGCCTACCTCACGAAGATTACTGATCTCTGGTATTAGACAGTTATTCTCTACAACTCTATAGGTTCCATTGTAATCACAATATATTCTCATGTCTCCTCCTGTTTCCGTGCAGTTGATTGTTGCAGTGGAATTAAATCTTGTGATGCCATAGACAGGATGAGTGCATGGAATTTCATTATCTGTAGAAAGAAAAATCATATTACATTCCAGAAGATAAATAGTATAATTTCACTAAGCTTATGAGGTTATATTTTGCTCCATGAGTACATTTGATTATTTGTGAATTACAAGAATAGGCTTCTGCAATTGGCTTAGTCTTGCCCACATTTTTTATATTCTGATGTTTAACTACCTAATGATTTCCACACTGACCTGTCTGGCAGTTTGTGATTAACTACGAATTGAGTTTCCACTTGAAACAAAACAGTGGCAATCAGGTCTAAAGCTAAAATTGCCTTTCCATGCTCAATCATTGTTCCAACTGATAGGGTGCTTGGGGGACTACATGTGGCAGGCTGCCTGCTTCAGCCATTGTAAGCAGAAGCTTCTCTCACTAGAATATGGCAGACACCTGCACTTGGCATTACAACCAATGGAGAAAATTGGTGCTGACAGTAACATCCAGGTCTAGTGTGATAACTCCAACTATAGTGCTTTAAACATGGGGAGAAAGTAGGAACAGGGTACTGATCCTGGATGATCAGCCATGATCATATTGAATGATGGTGCTGGCTCAGGCTGAATGGCCTACTCCTGCACCTATTTTCTATGTTTCTATCAGGGAAGCAAAAACAGCCATCCATAATTTGTCGCCTAGAAATTCTCTGACACCTGCAGTAGTAACATAATAGTGACAAGAAAGTTCAGGTCTGCATAGGGACGCAGTCCCTTGTTATCAGGGCACAAGTGAGATGTCGCTGGCAGTATCAGGCTTGTCCCGGCAGCTCAGTCCTGCTCTCAAAGGAGGAGGCGCTGGTGCTCTCAGGTTTCCCCCTGCTGTTCGCCCTTGCCTCAGAGAGGAGCTGCTGCCGGTATCAGGCTTATCCTGGTGGCTCAGTCTTTACCTCTGTGTGTGAGCAGAGTTCTTCAGCAGGAAGAGGCACTGGCGTCTCAGGCTTGCCCCAACCACTCAGTCTTAACCTCAGAAGGGGCACAGGCTGCCAAGGCTTTCTCCCTGGCAGCCCAATCTTGACCACACAGTGGTGCTGGTGGTCTCAGGTTCGCCTCTGTGGCTCAGCCTTCCTCAAACTGTGACAGTGAAACACAGCTAGCAGGGAGCATCTTGTCTCTCCCCTGGCTGGACTGCCTCGGTTTTATAAGGAGTAGGCTGATGTGAATCAGGTGGACTGAGGGAGGCGGTACCATCACACATGCTAAAAGACTGGAATCTAGTGCCCTCCATAATGTTTGGGACCAAGACCCATCATTTATTTATTTGCCTCTGCAATGCACAATTTTAGATTTGTAATAGAAACAAATCACATGTGGTTAAAGTGCACATTGCCAGATTTTAATAAATTTTGGTTTCACCATGTTTTAGCTAAAGCAACAAAGGAGTTTTTCAAAGCTAAAAAATAGTGAATCCTTGAGTGGCCAAGTCAATCATCCGATCTGAACCCAATTGAGCATGCCTTTTATCTGCTGAAGAGAAAACTGAAGGGGACTAGCCCCCAAAACATGCATAAGCTAAAGTTGGATGCAATAACGGCCTGGCAGAGCATCATCAGAGAAGCCACCCAACAACTGGAGATGTCCATGAATCACAGACTTCAAGCAGTCATTGCATGCAAAGGATATGCAACACAATACTAAACACGACTACTTTAATTTACATGACATTGCTGTGTCCCAAACATTATGGTGCCCTGAAATGGGGGACTATGTATAAACACATCTGTAATTTCTACATGGTGAAACCAAAATGTTTAAAAATGGCCTTTATTAAAATTTGACAATGTGCTCTTTAGACACATGTGATTTTTTTTTCTATTACTAATCTCAAATTGTGGAGTACAGAGGCAAATAAATAAATGATGGGTTATTATCCCAAACATTATGGAGGGTACTGTATGTCCTCCAGTTTTTGCTGTAACAGCCTTTCTTTGTCTACCTTATTCAAACCTGCCTTAATATTATGTACATCAAGCAACATCTCCCAATAGCATTCCTTATTCCAGAAGAACCTCTGCATTCTCTTCAATCTGACTCGCACTTGATCATGAGTATTAAAAACAAAGCTGTGTCCTTCACACCTGGTCCACATTCAATAAGATAATGGCTGAACCGATTATAACCTCAACTCTGCTACAAGTAGGTATGCAAAACAGCCAATACGAAGGCTCACATCAACCAAGAATGCTTTCTGTAAACTATGTAAAGATATAAAACCAGAACATTTAGACTGGTTTTAGTATTTTTTCTTACATGCTAATTTAAAAAAAAACTATTTGTGCATTCATAATTTCTTGATACCCAATGTGAATCCTAAGTGCTTACATTTTTGATTGTGCAATGGGTACGTATCTCAGACAAAGTAGCATTCTGTTCTTTCAATGCACACACCATCATGTTATTTCCAGTAGTACTTTATTATCCAACACTGAAAATATCAAAATTGTAAGAGTCATTAAGGTTAAGTCAGTTCATTATAGTCATGTCTGGATACCTTTAATTCGTGTCTGTATGTATGCTTGTCGGTGGGATTTAATACATAGAGGGGTGTGTCTATATCTGAAGGGGCTAGCGCAGGCTCGTTAATTAAGTTTCAGTTTACCTCATGGTATTGTGTGAATAATAGTTTTCACCATGAGCTGAGCTGAGAGCTATGAGTCATGGGCAAGATTATGGGCTTAGAGCAAGTTTTCGATATGATTGGAACAGCTATGAAGAACGGAAAGTGATGGACTATATCATTGTTTTTAATTACTTCAATAAAAAACAATTAATCAAGACTGGAAGACTTATTTTTACTATCAGAGGGAGCTTGGTGAGTGTGTGAACTATATCTCCACTACATCCTACGAGAAGTTATGACCATCAAGGTTGGATCTTGAGAACGTTAGTAAGACTGCCATTATATTAAGTGAAAACTGTTTCTATGAGTGGAGTAAGTGAAGGATTGTTACTCTGCGAGTCAGAAGGACTAGTTCCAAGAGAGGAACTGAAGAAGAAGCTGAATCTCTGCAAGAGATTAGAACTTGGATCCTCGATCAAGGAATGTACCAGCCAGCAGTCAGAAGCTTGTTTTTAGTAGTTTAAAGATAAAGCAGCCAGTGCTGAGCTTTGGAAATAACGATGTTTTGAACTTTGATAAGATAAGACGTACTCAGCAAATGATTGTTATAAAGAAGCGGAACAGGCTGTTTTTTAAACTCGTATAACGATCTGGCAGTCAGCCAAGGATACATTAACTCATCGAGCCACGGACAGGCAAGTATAAAGAATCGCCACCAGAGGGAGGTGTGAATTCAGGATCCAGAGGATGTGGGAAAAGAATTATCACCAGAACTAGGAAAGGAGAAGCAGCCCACCTGGAAAGATGCAAGCAGAGAGAAACAAGTTATGGAAGAAGATTATTAAGTCAGTTAAACACCAGAGGGATCTAATTAACTCAGAGGAGAATGCGAGCAAAGTACAATCTAATCTGGATCAATTATTCAACCGTGAGGTTGGAGAAAAGCAAAACTCAATATGGCGTTTTGAATTGCCTGAGGACGAACATAGAAGGCAAACTCAATGGCTTCAAGAGAAGACAAATATTCTCGATGGTTTCATGGAAGAAGCGGAGAAGTGGTTGTCGATTCAATTCAATTCAATCTTTAATTGTCATTGTGCAGTGTACAATACAGAGACAACGAAATGCAGTTTGTATCTCCGAAGGGCGAACTTATGAATGAACAAGTAATTGCGCAGTAGTATGAGTATATACATCTATACAGATACAGTGACCGGGGTGGTGGGAGAGGTGGAGACAGGCAGTCATTGAGGTGCAGCTTTGAGAAGTGTGACAGCCGCAGTGAAGAAGCTGTTCTTGAGCCTGCTGGTACGGCAGCGGAGTGACCTGTACCGTTTCCCGGATGGGAGGAGGGTAAACAGTCTATGGTTGGAGTGTGAGCTGTCCCTGGCGATGCTGTGCGCCCTGCGCAGGCATCGTTTACTATGGACAGACTCAATGGAGGGGAGTGAGGAGCCTGTGATGCGTTGGGCGATCTTCACCACCCTCTGCAGAGCTTTCCGGTTGGCGACAGCACAGTTACCATACCATACTGTGAGGCAGTTGGTAAGGATGCTCTCGATGGTGCAGCGGTAGAAGTTCACCAGAATCTGGGGAGACAGGTGGACTTTCTTAAGTCTCCTCAGGAAGATGAGATGCTGGTGAGCCTTCTTGATTAGCGAGGATGTGCTGTGGGTCCAGGAGAGGTCATCGGAGATGTTGATCCCCAGGAACCTGAAGCTGGAAACACGTTCCACCTCCGTCCCGTTGATATGGATGGGGGTGTGTGCAGCCTCTTGATCTCCTGAGGTCCACAATGATCTCCTTGGTCTTCTTGGAGTTGAGGGCCAGGTTATTGTCGGCACACCATGCTGTGAGGAGCTGAACCTCCTCCCTGTAGGCCGACTCATCGTTGTCGCTGATGAGGCCAATCAACGTCGTGTCATCTGCATACTTGATGATGGTGTTGGTACCATGTACAAGTATGCAGTCGTAGGTGAAGTGGGAGTAGTGGGAGGGGGCTCAGCACGCAGCCCTGGGGTACGCCAGTGAACAGGGTGAGGGTAGAAGAGGAGTGGTTATCCAACCTAACAGACTGTGGTCTGTTGGTTAGAAAGTCTAGTAACCAATTGCAGAGGGAGGGGTTGATGCCCAGGTCATTGAGCTTGGCGATCAATTTAGACGGGATAATGGTGTTGAATGCTGAGCTGTAATCGATGAACAGCATTCTCACATAAGTGTTTCTGTTGTCGAGGTGGGAGAGGGCGGAGTGGAGTGCCGTTGAGATGGCATCCTCCGTGCTCCTGTTCTTACGGTATGCGAACTGGTAGGGGTCCAGAGTGGGAGGTAGGCAGCATTTTAGGAGTGCGATGACCAGCCTTTCAAAGCACTTGGCGATGATAGGGGTGAGTGCAACTGGGCGGAAGTGATTGAGGTTCACCGCAGTGGAGTGTTTTGGCACTGGCATGATGGAGGTAGTTTTAAGGCATGTGGGGACAACTGCCTGGGCAAGTGACAGGTTGAAGATGTCAGTCCAGACGTCTGTCAGCTGTGCAGCACAGGTCCTGAGTATGCGCCCGGGGATGCCGTCTGGGCCGGCAGCCTTACGTACATTGATCCTACTCAGTGCCATGCGCACGTCGTAGGGGTTGAGTGTGAGGGGCTAGTGGTCATCGGGGAGCACAGCCTTGATGGCCAACTCTTGGTTGTCCCTTTCAAATCTTTGTCGCAGCACAAACATTGCACTCTACACTGGGGACGCTAAGCAACAAGGTGTTGAAATGGGAGATGAAGTTAGACCCCAAGATAGTGCCTCAAAAGTCTCAACACGAAGATCAGGACATGGATCTGGTTCTGTAACTAGTTCAAGTACAAGGGTCTCTGCTCAAATGGAAGTGGAAGCTGAGGTAGCTGCTCTCTCGCTACAAACTGTCGCCTTGGAGAAAAAACATAGGATTGAGGAACAAGAAGAACAGCTGAGGAGAGAGAAGGAACAGATGGAAATGGCTGCGACGTTGGCAGTTGCCAAGATGAAGAAGGAGGCTCTGGAAACTCAGGGTTCTAGATACGGCTCAAGAGTATCTCAGAAGAAGAGTTCCTTAGTCCAAGAAGGAGCTGCTAAGCTGAAAATAGCAGCAAAATTATATCTAGAGCCAGAGAATATCTGGCATGACTCAGAACTATCACTGAGTAAGTGGATAGGCGACAAAACTTCATTTAAACAACCGGGTGCTAGACGGAAGCAAATAACTTATGGGCTGTCTGTTGAGGCGCGTGACAAGCCAGCAACTCTGCACTCTTCTGAGAGGCCTAATACGCAGGCTCAAGTGAGCCAAGATTGGCAGATGTCTGTTCACCATCCATTTGCGCGCAAACAGGGATTTTAAAGTGAAATCTGTGATTTGGTGAGGAATCAAATAAGAATTAGCGAATCTCCAGCTCAAAATAATATCGCTTCCACTTTACCTCCGATGGAAATTCCTAAGTTCAACGGTGATCCTTTGCAATATGAAACTTTTATGGAGCAATTTGTGGAAGCAGTGAAAATGAATACTAATGAAAGAGATCACTTTCTGGAGTATCACACAAGCGGATATTCTAAGCAGCTTGTTGGAAGTTGTCGAAATTTGCCTGCACATGTGGGCTATCAAGTGGCAAGAGAATTGCTTAAAGAACATTATGGTAAACACCAGATTGTTAATGCATACATGAAGAAGGCCTATGCTTGGACAGCTATCAAGGCAGAAGATGCAAAGGCATTGCATGAGTTCATGATACTTCGTAAAAGTTGTTGTAGCTTGATGAAACATGTTAGTAATATGAAGACTATAATTCTAAAACTGCCTTTAGGCTTAGAGAAAAGTGGATGGATAAAGCATCGATAAAAGTGGATGGATACAGGAAGATGAGGATCGAGAGGCCATGCTTCCTGATCTGGTGAATTTCATGGAAAGGGGAGTATGGTTAATGTCAAATTTATGCTATGGGAATATTCAAGATTCTTAACCAGCAAGTCAAAGGTTCTACTTTTACTAAAACAAAAGGAAGATCAGGACCCAAGGAAAGTAGTTTTGCTACCGCCGTAATACCTGTAGAAACTAAAGGATGAATGAAAGGAGATGCATCTACTATAAAGAGTTCTGTTTGTCACGTAATTAAGTTGGTCACACCATAAGGGTGGTATCTAAATTTAAGAAGAAGGGATATAAAGAAAAGCTGGACTTCTTAAAGGAGAAGGGAATCTGCTTTGGATGTTTGAAGAAAGGACACATGGCTAGAGACAACAAGAGTCGTATAATTTGTAATAAATGCAATCAAGATCATCCTGAATTATTTCATACTGTACAGAAGAATACGGAAAAGACACCGGAGCAAATAGAACAGAAGGAGAACCCTGCTACCAGTGATGCTGTTACCTCACCTCTGATAATTACATATATCGGGGCCAAGGTAGAAACCTGTATTTTCTCCATCTTACCAGTAAATATAAGGAGCAGTCAGGGGAATACAGTGTTGCAAACATATGCATTTTTGGATCATGGGAGCTTGGCTACCTTTTGCACAGAAAGCTTGACGAGAGGGTTGGACATCACAGGAGAAAATATTAAGATTTTCTTGCGTGCCATTAATGAGGAGAAACTTTGTAATAGTCATCATATTACAGGCATGGAAATACCTAGTCTGGATGAAGACAATTTTATACAACTATCTGATGTGTTTACACACAAGACCATGCCTGTTTCTCATCTAGACATACCCAAGCAAAAAGACTTGAAACAATGGCCTTACTTGAAGGATGTCAAGATAACTAAAATAAATTCTGGTTTCCACCTACTTATCTGAACAAATTCTTTGAAGGCATTAAACTAAAGAGTTTGTCAGCAGTCAAGGGGGCAGACCATTTGCTGTGAGAACCTTACTCAGATGGATTATCTATGACTCATCTGATAACCCATGGGTTATCTATTAGTCTGCCAAATCATCATCGCATTGCAGAGCAACGCACCCAGAATCTGAAACGCAAGTTTGGCAAGAATGCAAAATGTCATGATGAATATACATCTTTCCCAAAGGACATGATTGACAATGATTATGCCAAAATTGTACCAACAAACCAGCTAAATAGAAGTGATGGAGAGTTTTGGTATATTCCACATCATAGGGTGTATCACTCTAAGAAAGGGACCTTGAGGGTGATCTTGACTGTGCTGCAGTCTTCAAAGGAACATCACTTAACTGTCAACTACTACAGGGTCCGGACCTTACTAACTCACTGATAGGAGTTCTTATTAAATGCAGAGAAGAATGGGTTGCTGGTGGCTAATATTAAAGCGACGTTTCATCAAGTCAAAGTATCAGAAAAGCATATTGACTATTTGCGATTCCTATGGTGGCCTGATGGTGATGTACAACAAGATCTCGTTGAATATCGGATGAAGGTATATCTCTTTGGAGCGGTGTCATCACCAAGTTGTCCAAACTTTGCATTGTGGAAGACCGTCGAGGACAATAAAGCTCACTTCCCAGAAGAAGTGACAAACACAGTAAACAATAATTTCTATGTGGACGATTGGTTAAAATCCATGTCTACGGATGAAGAAGCAATTGAAATGATGAATTATCTGTTTGGTGTTTAGCTGTTTGCTCGAAAAAGGAAAGTGATTGCTGTAGGTATCTTTGAAGAAGATCCTGGTAAACTAAAGGAAAAGATTGAAAAGAAGATGCAAGTCTTTAAGGCATCGTGCCGCCTACAGGGATTACATCTTGAGAATATTTGCAGAGCAGAAAATGCAATTATCTCTTTCTGTCAAAGACAAAGATACAAAGAGATATTGGCGTTAGAAGCTGGGGCAATTGGCGTTAAAAGGGACAGTCATTTGTACAAGCTTGATCCGGTATGAAAGTAAGCATGCAGGTACAGCAGGCAGTGAAGAAAGTAAATGGCATGTTGGCCTTTATAACAAGAGGAATCTAATATAGGAGCAAAGAGGCCCTTCTGCAGTTGTACAGAGCCCTAGTGAGACCACACCTGGAGTATTGTGTGCAGTTTTGGTCCCCTAATTTGAGGAAGGACATTCTTGCTATTGAGGAAGTGCAGCGTAGGTCTACAAGGTTAATTCCCGGGATGGCGGGACTGTCATATGCTGAGAGAATGGAGTGACTGGGCTTGTACACTCTGGAGTTTAGAAGGGGATCTCATTGAAACATATAAGATTGTTAAGGGCTTGGACACCCTAGAGGCAGGAAACATGTTCCCAATGTTGGGGGAGTCCAGAACCAGGGGCCACAGTTTAAGAATAAGGAGTAAGCCATTTAGAACGGAGACGAGGAAACACCTTTTCTCACATAGAGTGGTGAGTCTGTGGAATTCTCTGCCTCAGAGGGCGGTGGAGGCAGGTTCTCTGGATGCGTTCAAGAGAGAGCTAGATAGGGCTCTTAAAAATAGCGGAGTCAGGGGATATGGGGAGAAGGCAGGAACGGGGTACTGATTGGGGATGATCAGCCATGATCACATTGAGGTGCTGGCTCGAAGGGCCAAATGGCCTACTCCTGCACCTATTGTCTATTGGTACTGGAAGAAGGACTTCTGAGAATAGGCGGTCGCCTGAATAGATTAGCAATGCTTGAAGAGGCTAAGAATCCTATCATTCTCTCGAAGGACTTTCATATTTCAACGTTATTGTTACGACATATTCATGAACGGATTGGACATGGAGGAAGGAACCACATGCTGTCGCAACTTTGTAAGAAATATTGGATTAACTGCAAGAAAGATAGTAAAAAATTGTGTGGTGTGCAGACGACAGAGGGGAAAAGTTGGAGATCAGAAGATGGCGGACTCCTCTGGAGTGGATTCAACCTTATAATCCTCCATTTACAGATGTAGGAGTAGATTACTTGGGTCCTATAGAGGTTAAGACAGGACGAAGTCTTGTGAAAAGGTACGGTGTAATCTTCACTTGCATGGCAAGCAGAGCAGTACATCTTGAAGTTGCATCTCTACTTGACACAGACTTCTGTAATCACGCATTACGAAGATTTATCTATCGACGAGGTCAATTTTCATCATTAAGATCAGATAATGGTATGAATTTTGTTGGAGCCGAAAGGAAATTGAGAGAAGCACTTAATAGCTTAAATAAGAAGAAAATCCAGAGTGCCATACATCAGAATGGGATAAAATGGGATTTTAATCCTTCAGCGGGATCTCATCACGGTGGTGTTTGGGAACGGTTGATCCGCATGGTTTGAAATGTATTACATTCTGTTCTTAAATAACAAGTTTTTGATGATGAAGGATTGCAAACTTTATTTTGTGAATTTGAAACAATTCTAAATGATCGACCCATTACATAGAGTTCTGATGATCCAGGTGACCTGGAAGCACTTACACCAAATCATATTCCTTTGTTGAAAACCAAGGCAATACTACCACCTGGGCTCTTTGTAAAAGAAGATTTGTATATGAGACGCAGATGGAGACAGGCACAATATGGGGCAGATCTTTTTTGGAAAAGGTGGACACAAGAATATTTGCCTCTAATCCAAGAACAACAACAATGGTTGAAAGTAAGAAGACATTTTATTCCAGGTGATATCGTTTTGATAGTTGATTCTACTGCACCACATGATTCTTGGTTGATGGGAAAATATTGGAAATCATGCTGGACGTTAAAGGTTTGGTGCGTACAGTACGACTTCAGACTAAGAACAATGTCTCGGTGAGACCGATAACCAAGATATGTCTGCTTCTCGAAGGCAAAGGTGAAGATGGAAGAATCACTAAAGAAGTCTGAATATGAATATAATGCATATTACTTTTGTTTTTTGATATATGTTAAGCTTTTATACCTTCGTTTTTAATGTCTATTGGTAATTGCTTCATTATATACACAGAAGAATTAGGGGCTGGTACGTAGGAGCCATTAGGCTTAAGTCAGTTTATTACATTCATGTCTAGTTACCTTTAATTCGTATGTATGCTTGTCAGTGGGATTTAATACAAAGAGGGGTGTGTCTATACCTGAAGGGGCTAGCGCAGGCTCGTTAATTTACTTTCAGTTTACCTCATGGGATTGTGTGAATAACAGTTTTCACCGTGAGCCTAGCTGAGAGGTACGTCATGGACATGATTACGGGTTTGGAGCAATTTTCGATATGATTGGAACAGCTATGAAGAACGGAAAGTGATGAACTATATCATTGTTTTGTATTACTTCAATAATAACCAATTCATCATGATTGGAAGACTTATTTTTACTATCAGAGGGAGCTCAGTGAGTGTGTGAACTATATCTCCACAACAACCTACGAGAAATTATGACTATCAAGGATGGACTTTGAGAACGTTAGTAAAACGTTGGTTATAAATATCCTGTTCAGTTAGATCATAAGATACATATTTATAACTTTCCCTCCATCAAAAATTATTTTATTATTCAAAAAGCTACTTACTGGGCAAAAATTGTATCCCATCATACGTTCTATCGAGTGTAAGTTCCACTTCTTGCTGGACTGATTTAATATCTGATGCTAAATCACTGTTGAAGGTTACGTTGTGTAACATAATAAGGCTCCCTTCACTAAAGTAGTAAAGGCAAAAAAAATAAATGATTAATACAGGCTTAAGGCAATTCAGGCAAACAGAACATTGCTAGTGCAACTAAAAAAGATTTTACTGCCTTTGTTTGGAGAAACTTAGACAAAATTAGA
This sequence comes from Raja brachyura, assembly GCA_963514005.1. The sequence continues at coordinate 59,277,206 of OY740785.1, forward strand.
GCCTGGTTTGTCTTTTACAAGGTGCAAAATGTAAAACTGGAGGCAGACCAGATGTACTCTTCCAGTGTTTAGTGGTGCATTGGTGACAGAGATTTATAGTTTACATGTTTATGTGCACAAATCATGAGAAAATATCAAATGACATTCATTTTTATCCTAACAATGTTGAGTGCTAAGATCCTTGTTAACTTCAGGCATCCAGGAAAGAATTAAAAGCCAAAAAATAATTTGAATCTAAACAATAGTAAAGGTGCCTGTTTGACTTTTTCTTTCACTTCAAGATTCAAGAGTGTTTATTTGTCATGTGCAACTAATCCGAACCAGAACAATGAAATTCTTACTTATTGCAGCTCTATAACCACAATAAATATACTATAAATTATAAGTAACTATATCAGTAAAGATATTATAATTTATAACTAGACCATAGTGCAAAAATCAAAGTAAATGGTGTAATCATAGCAGTGAAAAGTCTACTGTGGTTCAGTAGGCTTGAGGTGGGGAATGGTTAGGATTGTGCAGAGGTGTTCAAGAGCCGGATGGTTGATGGGAAGAAGCTGTTCTTGAGCCTGGATGCACAGTTCTCAGGTTCTCGACCTTCTCTTGATGGTAACAACAAGAGATAGAGGTTTAGACCTTCAGCTCAGAGACATTAGGTTAGACGAACTGGGTACCAATGTCTGACTATGTGAGTGTGTAGGGCGTCACCTGAAATGAATGGAATTTTGAGTCTGCCGGGTACCACCCGCTGCGTGTAGACCTGGGGGACCCAAGGGGCCAAAAAATGGGTGCTAAATATAGGTATGTTACAAAACTTACCTTTAGCGGTTCTGTAACTGGCCGTGTGCGCGACTTTGGCGCCTTTGGGGGGGGGGGGGGTGCGGGGTTAAAATGCGGTTTTCCTCTTGCCATCCGGAGCTTTCTTTTCCCGGAGTGCAAGCTATTTCTGGAGATTCCTTCCGACTGCCGGTAGGTTAATTTTTTTTTTTTAAATAGCCCGACTATTTCAGCGCTGGAGTAAAATAAAAATTAGCTCCTAATGCCGTGAACGCCGACAACGGGGACGGATTTTACGTAGGGGACAGGTAAGTGAAAGCTGTTTATTTTTACATATAAACCTGCTTTTTTAGATGACCTTAATCAACATTTAATGTTCCGAAACGGTGATTTATTCCCCATACGAACCGGCAGATTTTTTCCTGCCGATATGGGGTTTAAATTCACTGCAAATGCAATGTTCTAATCCATCGCGTTCCATACAATCCCACTCGCAAGCCGATTTAAATGGCCATTAATCTACAGGCATTAAACACTAAATTCCTTCAATTTGGCCTATAAATTAATGACAATTAGATTTAAAAATCATGTTATATTGTGAATTATTGTGTGGATGTTAATTGGACAGATAGGCTTTAAAAAAAATCTTTTTTCTTAAGAAATCGATAGATGGTTAGATCTAGTAATTGAATTTTGTAATTAGCTACAATTGGGTAACTAATTAATTATATGCTTTAATTTCAGGTCACCCGAGTAAGATTGTTTCATATTTGTTTCAGAATACTTCAATCTATAATAACTGAAAATGTATTTCAGTTCTCTTAATCTTTAAGTTATGGGCTTTTGACTGTTCTAGATCTCAGCTTTTGAGTTAAGTCAATAGAAAAGCAATAGGAAACAAGTTGTTAATTTCCGAGTATGAAAATGGCCATAACTTTTTTAATACTGAAGATATGAAAGTGAATTAGGTGTCAAATTAAACTTCATTTTATGCTTTAGCTGATGGGATAAATTGCAGACTTGATTTTTTAAATCCCAAAATGTTGTAACATTGCTACTAAATAGATGAGTGATGTACCACTTAAATTCACTACCATGGTGTGCTCACTGCCATGCCTATATCAACAACCGAAACGGCAGACATTTTTCCCGCTGCAAAAAGCTCGCCAGACCCCCAACATAGTCAGACATTGGTACCTAGTTCACCTAACCTAATGTCTCTGGGCTGAAGGTCTAGTTGTGTGGGCCTTCAATGCGAATAGCTACCTCCTTGAAGCAGAGCTCTGGGGCCACCTTGTGGCCATGGTGGTATCTACATTGTGCCTTGGGCCATGAAAATACTCAAATCAGTTTTCCTTTCCAAAACAATTAATACAGGGAGAGTTCACTCTGAAACATCGTGCCCTGTATTACAACAGGATTAATTGATCGGAGTAAGTTGCTGGCAGTCCACTCTATTTCATATTGCTTGAAATGGATGCCCTGGTTTCCTTCCACAGCTCAAAGGCATGCGGGTTTGTCGGTTAATTGCCTGTTATAAATTGCCTCTAGTGTGTAAGGCGTGGTGATAAAGTGGGATAACACAGAACTAGTGTGAACGGTTGAGTGATGGTCAGCATGGACATGGGGGGCCGAAGGGCTTGTTTCTGAACTAAAGAGCCAAAATGCATTTTTTTTCGACCCTGGTTGCTGGTGTCAAATCTTCAATTTCAGCCCTGAGATATGAAAGGGTATTGTATACCTGAATTTACATGTGAACTGCACACAATTAAGAATCTCTATTAGAATGGAGCGGAGGAGTAATTTCTTTCACCAGAGGTTGATGAATCTGTGGAATTCATTGCCACTGAATGCTATGGAGGCCAAAACATTTGTATTTTCAAAGTGGAGATTGATAGGTTCTTGATTGGGAAAGGTGTTAAAGCTTACATGGAGAAGGCAGGACAATGGAGTTCAGAGCGCAAAATTGATCAGCTGTGATTGAATGACAGAGCAGACTTGATGGGCTGAGTGGCATAAATCTGCTCCAAAAGTCTAAGAGTGTAGAATCCAGCCAGAACTACCCAGATTGGGTGGCCTAGCTGCTCTTGCTGGGCCTCTTACTCACACTCTTATGTAAATGTGCTCATAATATCCCTTTGTTTCCTATTTAAAACATAATGTAGATGTTTATGATAAGATAAAATGATTATAGGGATGAAAACTAGCTCCATGTAAGCATTGCATATTGAAATCCACAAATACTGCGTTGTTCTTGTGTCTTTGCAGTTCCCACCAGGTTCTCCTGATTTGGCCACTGGATCTCAAAAAGAAAATAAATATCAATCCTCAAAATAGTTCACTTACGTATATCCTAAAACGTTCACCATGGCATTAGGAAGCCTTTCTCTGTAGGCATCAATAAGCTGGAGAAAAGGTTAAAAAGAGATTACAAACATGACATTTTAAACCAGGGTATTTTTTTATTTTTTTTAAATTGTAAAGAGTCTCATATTTACTTCTATCTAAGCATAAGTATAAAAATGAAATATGTTCATCTTGATATTTTAAATTGCCTTAATTTCTATGGCCGCTAAGGTGTTTATTGTTGGATATTTCCATATATATTTAGTATTTACATTTTAGTATTTCCAAGCAATTTCCTAAAATGCAAGCAATTAAAGAAATTGTGCTTTGAAAGTCTGAGTAAGAGACTAGATTGTACAAAATAAGTCCAATAATTGAGGGGAGAATGCAAGCTAGATGGAGTGAATTTAACATCAAATCGGCTCAGAAAGAGAAATAAAGATGGGGAGCATAGATTGAGATGACAAGAACAGAAAAGAAAGGTTAAAAAAAAGTAAATGTACAATTTTGTCATTTACATAATGTAACACTCCAACAATTAAACTTGAATGCACTGCTCTAACAACTAAGCTCCTCACTCTAATGGTTAATTTTCAGTCACAGTTTGGCAGCTGAGGAAATTCAGTGTCTGTGAGGATCCTTCAATCGTTCTACTCTGGTGCAGTAGAAAGCAAAGATTATAGAGGAGCAAGATACTCAGCGAAAAAAGCATAGTATCACATGTGATTGTCGACGCCATTTTAGCGGAGTGCCTCGGCAAAGATGGCGTCGACTATGGCGTCTACATCATTGAGAAACTAGGCTTCTCTATAATCTTTGTCTCTCGATCTCCCGCTGTGTAATCCGCTCCAAAGCTACAGAGCAGTTGCAAGCAAAGATTACAGAGGAGCAAGATGCATTAGAAAGTTATTAGATTTATTTGTAATAGATCTTTACTTACCTCTCAATCCCTCTCTATCCCCTCTCTATCTCCCTCTCTTCTCTCTATCTCTTTCTCTCCCCTCTCGATCGCTCTCTCTCCCCTCTCGATCTCTTTCGCTCCCCTCTCGATCGCTCTCTCTCCCCTCTCGATCGCTCTCTCTCCCCTCTCTTCTATCTGTCCCACCATATATTTATATGAATGTGTGTTTGTGTGTGCCTGTAATTTTGTGCACAGTGTGTGTTAAAGCAATACAAGGGAAGCTGCACAATGCAATGCAAGGGAAACTACGCATAGGTGGGGGTTGGGGAGGAAAGATGGGAGGGAAATGAGGGAACGGGGGAAAACATTACAATTAAATTAACTAAAATATGTGAGGTGATAGATGCGCTATATCAAACACTGTTCCCTACAACACTGATTACACCAAGGATGATAGAGCAGATCGAAGGATCTTTGGAGCTACTATTTTACATGTAAACGTATATGAATCAGTAAACATTTGACACTAACCCAACGGCAATTTACATAGCCTGCCATAGACAAACACATGCAATAAAAGTCCACATCAAAATATCATTTATTCAAAAGACAATGAAACATTCCTGTTTACAGGCATCTCACTTACAACTGCTCTGTAGCTTTGGAGCGGATTACACAGCGGGAGGCATACCGCCAAAATGGCAGCCATGACGTTCCATTACATACTACACACCAATCCATTGGATTTCGGAGGAGTGGCCTATCTTTGCTCCTCTATAATCTTTGGTAGAAAGTATCCTGACAGGAAACATCTCAATCTGGTTTGGCAACAGCTCTGCCCAGAACAGGAAGGCTCTGCAGAGTGTAGTGCGTTTGGCCGAACGCACCATGGGAACTACACTTCCCCCCCCCCCCCCCCCCCCATGCAGAACCTACATACCAGGAGGTGTCGATCAAGAGCCAGCAAGATCATCAAGAACCCCTACCACCCCAGCAACGGGCTGTTCCAGCTGCTACAGTCAGGCAAGCGCCTCCGCTGTCACGCTGCGAGACCAGAGAGGATGAGACGGAGTTTCTTCCCACAGGTCATCAGGACTTTAAACTCTGATCTCACCAGGGAGTAATTACTGTTGTGTCTTTTTTCTAAATGTAAATACTGGTTCTGTTCTGTTCTGTTGTTTTGCACAATCCTACAGGCATTGCCATTTTCATTTCACTGAACATCTTGTATGTGTATGTGGCAAATAAAGATGACTTGACTTGACTTTGAGCCGTCACTTAATCTGAAGTGGACAAGAATTACACTGAAAGAAAGACGTAAAGTGCTGGAGTAACTCAGTTGGTTAGGCAGCGTAAGGGGTCCTGACCCAAAACGTCACGTATCCATGTTTTCCAGAGATGCTGCTTGAACTGCTGAGTTAATCTGGTATTTTATGCCTTTTTTTGGTAAACCAGCATCTGTGGTTCCATGTGCCTTCAAGGAGTACACCGTCAGCACTGAATTAAATTCAATATAGTTTCAGATGTTATACCTTTCAATGCATTTCACCGTTGAGGTAGATAATGACTCAGTGATTTTGTAAGGTTACCTGACCAATGCATCTTAGACAGCAGCCTCAGTTTAACAATTAATCTGAACCTTACTTAAAATTGCTGTATCATCATAGAAGCGGCATAAGACCTGCTGTTATTTTGACCACCAAATCTGGTCACATTATGCATCTCACTCACTTATTTGTAGACCCAGGTTTTTGCCATAAAAGCCATAAATGCCTTTTCATGCCTTTTTTGATGATTTCACCAGGATAATGCCTTTTTCATGATTGTGCCTAAATCAGCCTTTTTTTTGCCATTTTGCTAAAGGTTTGTGCTATTTTCTCTCGTTGTACCGTGATTACAATGACGTTTTCTATGTTAACACGTTAATATTAATATTATTATTAACGTGTTAACATAGTATAACTTACAAGAAAACTTCCACCACCGCGGCAAAACTGGGGGCACCACCATTCATTCGCTCCTGCCTCTGCCCGCTGGATCAGTCTTCTCTAAGATATATTTAAGAAAGAACTGCAGATGCTGGAAAAATCGAAGGTAGACAAAAAATGCTCTGAAATAGGCAGGCAAAAAGGCATAATAAAATTACAAAAAAGGCACGAAAAAGGCATTTATTGACAAAAAAGGCAAAACTCAGCCGGTGAGGCAGCATCTATGGAGAGAAGGAATAAGCGACGTTTCAGGTTGAGACCCTTCTTTGGACTGATGTCGGGGGGGCGAGAAAAAGAAAGGAAGAGGCGGAGACAATAGGACTAGAAGGAGAGCTGGGAAGGGGAGGGGGAGGAGGTAGAAGAAAAGGGCTATCTTTTGAAGAAGAATCTGCTGCAGTCAGGATTGTGCAGAAAAAGTCTCTCCACTGCGATCTTGTGTTTATTGCATCCAATTTTGCAAACTTCCCACAAACTATAACTTCCCTTGAGTAACATGGCAAAAGATTAGTGAATAACTTGCAGGTTTTCAACAAAGTAACTGGCGATATTCGTAAAGTTCCTGGCGATGTAGGTAAAGACATACAAGGAAAATGTGAGAGAGTGATTTTAGCTAACAAAGATCTTGAAGAAATAGAAAACATAGCTAAAGTTCTCAATGGTAGTTGTAATGCACAAGGTATCAACATGAACATAGAGTCTGTAGCTCATTTCAGGTATGCATCAGTGACCTCAGCTGAGGTAGAAATACGTTTTTCACAACTGAAGCATATTCTGTTCGACAGACGGCATAGTTTAACATCAGACAATTTGAAAAAAATGCCAGTAATTATGGGCAACCAGGAAACTTTGCTCATTTAATGTAGAATACCTTTATATTATCATTTTTAACCGTATTTTGGTGGTGGAAATAAATGCCTTTTGCCTTTTTTGTCAATAAATGCCTTTTTCGTGCCTTTTTTGTAGTTTTATTATGCGGAGTTACGATGAGCGATTACGTGAAGAACCCCGCCAGTCTGCATGCACAGCAATCTTCAAAGCAGTGGTGTGAAATCACAGGTAACGGTAATTGAAGTAACATTGCAAGATTAGAAACCTAGAGCTACCAGATGACCATTGTGATATGAGGGTTGGGAGTGGTGGGCACGTAATCGCTCATCGTAACTCCTCATAAAATAAAGATCAAACTTCAAACTGTTAAGTTCTCGTTTAATCTTACTATTTTACTTTGGAGTCACGTGAGTGATTCCGTGAAGATTTCAAAGCTCTGTGATTTCATGCTGTAGATACAAATCCAGGCGTCTCACTGCATCGATTGACCCAGGATGAGTGGATAATAAACAATTCACTGAACCATGGCATTGATTTGAACATGTGAATGGTTTATTTAACAAAGAAAAAACAATAGCGACCCCTCTCTCCCAGGGGGAAGCTATGAAACGGAACCTAAAATAGAATGTTCGAATACCCCCGGTCCAGTAAGCGGTTTGTTATAGCACCTTTGAAAAGTCAGTTCATTTGACCATCCTGCGGCCGTGAGGATATGGTCGAGAGGGACGTCCATTGCCCTCACTGCTGACGTTGATGCTGCCCTGGTGGAGTGAGATTTAAAATTGTCAGTGTCGACTCCTGCACAAACCACAACCCGTTTCAGCCATCTTGAAATGGTCCGACACTTTCTTATGCGTTTTTTTGTGGCTGATAAATAATGCCGATTCTGAGCTTCTGAGGCTCTTGGTGGCCTTGATATAATGTTGCAATTGCGAAACTACACACAATCGTAAATCCATGCGGTATGCCGAAAAATTAAGTTTGAACCCTGACACCCCTGGTCTGCTCTGTTTAATTAAATCATAAATGTAAAACGTTATGTTATTTCCAGATGACACTATCCTGTCCAGTCGCAGCTTCTGCAACCAGCGCCATGAGCATGACCACCTTAAGGGTGATTTTGGGCAAAGACAGGTGTAAATAATCTCCAGACTCAGTACGTGATTCAAATACATCTTTAATCAGCACTGAAACTTAACAGTATGAAGGATGAAGGATGATTAGGTGTCAGTACATGCTGGCTGCTCCAACTGACCGTGCTGGAAAACATGTATTAGTATAAGTATTACAGTGGGGTGGAGTAAGAGATGCTGGCTGGTGCGTGATTGGTTAACATGCAACATCAATTTACATCCTTCCCCCTAAAGATTAAGTGTGGAAGAGCACCCATGCCATGGAGTTAAACATACTCGCCATATCTGTCTGGTGGTCTACTAAAACGGCCCGAGCGCGCGCGGACCAAACCCTCTCCCCCCCCTCACCTGGTAGATGAGACAGAGAGCCTGGAGGCGAGAATGACGCGGTGGAGGCTTGTGGTGACCGAAAGGGGAAACATGCGGTGGGTGAGGCCCCGTGGTTAGTGGAGACCGCGGGACGTGGAGGGGTGCAAGGCATGCGGGGACAGGTGGTGGACATTGCAAAAGGCGGCTGGAACTGGAGCGGTGGAGCATAGGGACCAGCAGGCGGTGGTCGAGGCTCTATCACAGCAAGCAGGTGTTGTCGACTTCTCCGGTACACCGATCCCTCACAGTCTACCAGGTAAGACCATGGCTCAACTGTCGGGTTGACAACAGTGCCTAGACGGGAATGTCCAGTTGAAGTCCATAGGCGAACGACCTGACCTGGAAGTAGAGGCTTGAGTGGTCTGCTGGAACTGTCGTATGACCGTTTCTGGATATCGTGCTTCTCTTGTAGACGTTTCTGGATAGTGGCAGGCTTCAGCACCTGAGGGACCAGTTGCTACTGTGCGATGGGTACTGGAGGCCTCGTCAATCTCGACATCAGTCGCTGTGCCGGCGATCCCAGGGTTCCGTCTCTGGCAACGTTTCTGAGATTCAGGAGATCGAGATAAACGTCTGACTTTGAAATCTGTGCTCGCTCCAGCAAGTGTTTGGCGCTTCTGACAGCGCGTTCAGCGAGTCCATTACTCTGTGGATACTCGAGACTGCTCGTGACGTGCTGGAAGTTCCATCGGTCTGCAAAAAGGTTGAACATGTGGCTGGTGAACTGCCGACCATTGTCAGTTCTCAGGCTGACGGAACGACAAAGGTAGAGAAGTGTCCTTTCAGCTTCTGGATGACCATCTCAGATGTGAGGGAGGTCAGTTGGTCTTGTTCAAACCAATTCGACTAGAACGAGGTAGCGCTTTCCGCACCATTCGAAAATGTCTGCTGCCAGCGACGTCCAGGGCAGAGCTGGTGGAGGTTGGTGCAGAAGAGGCTGCCGCTGCTGATGAGGCGCAAGGCTGTTGCAAGCGGAGCAGGAGGCTACGCGGTCCCGGATGTAACTGGCCATTCCCGGCCAGTAGGACAGACTACGGGCACGTGCCAGTGTGGCGTCGGCTCCTGCGTGACTCCTGTGTGCCTCTTTGAAGTATACGTCTCGTAGCGATGAGGGTATCACTACCTTGTGACCCTTGACGACAACCCCATCCTGAACTACCAGTTCATCGCGAACCAGGAAGAAAGGCTGCACCTCTGTGGGCATGTTGGATTGTTTTTCTGGCCAGCCTGTTTTGATGATGGAGGAGAGGATTTGAAGCGTATCGTCAGCGGCGGTGTACGCGGCCAGGGTGCGCGGTTGCTAACTGGAGACGAAATCAACACCGAGGACCGTGAAATTTTCCTGTTCATAGCGATGTTGTTCGCAAGATGCCCGAGGTGCACGGAAGAGAGTGTCAGCGACATGCACGTCCTTACCCTTAGTGTAGGCAATAGAGAAATCGTACCACCGCAGCTACATCATCATACGCTGCAAACGAGCTGGCGCGGCGTGGATGGGCTTGTTCAGGATTGTCACCAGTGGTTGGTGGTCCGTCTCGACTGTGAAGGTTTTGCCAAAGACGAAGTCATGGAATTTGGAGCAAACAAAGACGACAGCCAACAGTTGCTTTTCGATTTGCGGGTAGTGCTGCTCCGTGTCGGTCATTGTGCGAGAGGCATACGAGACAGGTAGTAGGGTGCCCTCGGCAAATGGTTGCAAGCAGGCTGCGCCCAGCCGGAATTTCGAAGCATCGCAGGTGATCGTCACCGGACTTTTCAGGTAAAAAAAGGTAAAATCAGGGTCGGTGCACTGGTCAGTTTGGACTTTAAAACATCGAAAGCAATCTGATGTTGCTGGGACCATGACCATGCTGTGTCCTTTTTGGCCAGCTCCTGCAGTGAGGAGCTTAGTTTGCTGAGGTTCGGTATGAACTTGCCGAGATAGTTTACCATGCCCAGAAAACGCTGCAGGCCTTTCACGTCTGAGGGGACAGGCATTTCTGTGATGGCAGTAGCCTTCTTCGGATCAGGTTTTAGACCATAGAATCATAGAAAATAGGTGCAGGAGTAGGACATTCGGCCCTTCGAGCCTGCACCGCCATTCAATATGATCATGGCTGATCATCCAACTCAGTATCCTGTACCTGCCTTCTCTCCATACCCCCTGATCCCTTTAGCCACAAGGGCCACATCTAGCTCCCTCTTAAATATAGCCAATGAACTGACTTCAACTACCTTCTGCAGCAGAGAATTCTACAGACTCACCACTCTCTGTGTGAAAAAAGATCTTCTTACCTCGGTCCTAAAAGACTTCCCCCTTATCCTGAAACTGTGACCCCTTGTTCTGGAGTTCCCCAACATCGGGAACAATCTTCCTGCATCTAGCCTGTCCAACCCCTTAAGAATTTTGTAAGCCTCTATAAGATCCCCCCTCAATCTCCTAAATTCTAGTAGGAGTGAAGATGTGCCCGACGTAGGAAACCTCTGGAACCCTGAACTTGCACTTGTCAGGATTGAGCTTGAGGTTGATCATGCGTGCGCGATCCAAGATGAGACTGAGATTGTGGTCGTGCTCCGTTCCGTCTTTTCCATACACTAGGATATCGTCGACAATGATGGCACAAGGTAGGTCCTCAAATAATAGCTTCATAGTTCTTTGGAAGACTTCACTGGCAGAGTTGATTCCAAATGGCATTCTCAGAAACTTGTATCTGCTGAATGGGGTGGCAAATGTGGTGAGGTTTGATGACTCCTTGTCCAGTGGTATCTACCAGAAAGAGTTCTTTCCATCAAGGACAAAAAATAGGCTGGCTGTTCCGACCTTTGCCGTAACATCCTCGACAGTCTTCATGGGACGGTGTGGGTGCTTAATGGCAGTGTTCAGTTCTTTTGGGTTGATGCACAAGCGGATTTCATTTTTTCTCTTCTTGACTGTGGCAATCATGGTTGAGACCCAGTCAGTGGGATCGCTGACTGCTTCAATTATGCCTGTGGAGGCCATGTCCTTCAGCACAGAATGAACCCTGTCAGCCATGTCAAATGACAATCGGTGTGGAGGTCAGATGACGGATGTCACTTTGGGGTCAATAATAATCTTGTAAGTCACAGGTAACTTGCCCAGGTTTTTGTCAAAAAGATCAGGGAATTCACTCAGTGGGTCCAGGAAAATGTGCAGCTTGTGGACCATTTTGTCACAGGAGATCAGCCCCAGTTCCTGACAGGCCCGGTTGCCAAGCAGAGTAACTGAATTAAAGTTCAAGACATAGAAGGTTAAATTCCTCGTGGTTTTTTTCAGCACACATTTCAAGTTGGTTTTGCCCAGAGGCACCAGCACCTCTCCTCCAAAAGCATGTAGAGTGGATTTGTCCTTGATCAGTGGCTCGTCGGTTCTTATCTTGTTGAAGAGGTTGATTGACATTGTTTTACTTTTGCCCCAGTATCTAATTTTGTGCCAAAATGGACGTTATTTACAGTTACTGTCACGGTCGGATCATAATTCTTAGCAGCAGCTAGCTGTAACGAGTAAACAGTCGGGTCCTCTTGTGAGTTAATTGGACTCTGTTCGGGGGCGGATTCGAGCTGGAATTGGGGAGTGAGATTGTTGCTGTCTCGTTGCAAAAAATTGAGATTAGACCTGAAGCGAGGCGAATTCTTCCCACGGGCCTCGCCTGTTATCTGTGTTGGTTCGCTGCCTAGTGAGGCCCGTCATATTCATGGTTTTGGTTTCGTGTGAACTGTCTATAGGGTAGATGAATTCTGCTGTTCTGCATGCGTGTGCTGCTTCATCAAGTGTCAAATCTGGCCGTCTCATAAGCTCTGATCTGAGCTTTAGGTCACTAAAGCCATTCAATAAAATGTCCCTTGTAAACTGATCAGTCAGCTGATCGACCGGCATATTTTGGAATTGGCTGCGCTGGGCTAAATCCATGAAGTCTGAGACAAACAAGTCTATGTTCGCCAGAGACGAGAGGGTCAGGCTTTCGACATGAAGAGGCCATCATAAAGCAAAAAATAAAAACTCACAGAAGGGTAAAACAAAAAAAACGTTATACAGAAGGAGTGGATCAGATCACTTCTGACGCCATGTAAATAATCTCCAGACTCAGTACGTGATTCAAATACATCTTTAATCAGCACTGAAACTTAACAGCATGAAGGATGAATAGGTGTCAGTACATCCTGGCTGCTCCAACTGTCTGTACTGGAAAACAAGTGTTAGTATAAGTATTACAGTTGGGTGGAGTTAGAGATGCTGGCTGGTGTGTGATTGGTTAACATGCAACATCAATCTACAACAGGGATGTGGCTGGAGCCCACTGGCGAAGCAGCACGAGTACCAAGGTCACATCCCAGATTTCAGCGTACCTGGGCCTGGGGGGATTTGAATTAAAAATACCCTTCATAAACCGGGATATAAAAGGGTGAGATCCAACAGAATGTTGTTCCAACCCCAGCCATAAATAAGATGACAGGGCACTCCTGGCACTATTGATGGCAGTATAGCTCAACCCTTCATCTAACCCATCTGAGATGGTATGTTATGTTCCCCCGTAAGCAGAACACCTCCCATTTCCTGACATGAGAGGTGTACTGTTTTTTGGTACTATCCCTCCAGGCCGCAGTGATCACATCCACGGTACGATTGGATAGTCCAAGCCCCAGGTATGGCCTCTTTAGAATCTGCAAATCATTAGATCAATATGATCATGTAATGGATGTTGCTCCCCAGTTACATGGTGCACCAGTAGGTTACTACGTTTCGGGACAGTCATAAGAGGCTGTGTTATTATTCCCAAAACGAGTGGGAACCATGGCTGAGTAGGCCAATTGGGTACCACCAAAACCCCTGAAGCGGAGTCCTGCTTGATCTTGAGCAAGCATTGACTGATGAGGCAAAATGGGGGAAATGCATATAAAAACATTCCACCCCAGTGTAGCGAGAATGCATCTACCGCTACTGCCCCTGGGTCTGGTTCTCATGAAACATACTTCGGTAACTGGTGATTGAGTCTGGATGCAAACAAATCGATATCTGGCATCCCATACCGAGCAACAATATAATTAAATACATCATGATTCAACATCCATTTTGTGGTGTCATTGAATTTGCGTGAACATTGCCAGCATATTGAATCTACCTAGTAGGTAGATAGCTGAAACCCAAATGTTTCTTGTAATACATCAGTGCCAAATAAGGTTAGCCAATCTATCACAAGATTCCGACTTGATTCCACCCATGTAATTAACATACCCCACTGCCGTAGTGTTGTCAATCTGAAGTTGAACATGCAAGTGACACATACTAGTACAATAAACCTTAAGACCATAGAATGCTCCCAACAGTTCTAAATAGTTAATCCCATATGATTGAAGAATAAATGCTTCATGCATATTCCATCTGCCTCCACAGCTAGAGATGGTATCAGTAGCACCCCATCCTAGGGCACTAACATCAGTCTGTAAAACAACTGAAGGTTTCTCAATCAGAACTTTACTGGAGCAACTTGAAATGTTCACTATCCACCACTGCACTTCAGCAATGGCTTCAGCTGGTAATTGCATGGGCTTGTCAAAATAACCTGCATTTATCCTGAGTGCCTGCTCCTTTGCACGTTGTAAATTTTGGTAATGCAAAGGTCCAAACTGTGCAGCTGGAAAAGCAGCCACTAGTTTGCCAATCATGCTGGCCACCTGTCTAATTGATGGTTGCTGCTCTATCATGAGCTTGTTACAGCCTTCAACTAAGTCTAATCTCTTGCCCCCGGGCAGAGTCACAGACATGCGAGTTGAGGTAATGGTGAATCCCAAATAATCAATAACTCTAACTGGTATCAATTTAGATTAAACTGGATGGATGAGAAACCCCAATCTCTCAAACATGAGTTTAACAGCTGAAACAGATATTTCAGCTGCTTTCCGAGTCTTCCCTATGATTAAGATATCATCCAAATAAGCCATTACAATACGAGTCTTAGCACAGAGTAGCCCCAGCACTGGTTTTAACAGTTATGTAAATAATCTAGGGGCTGAGGGTAACCCATTAGGCAATGCTTTAAATTGGCATAATTGCCTCATCCAGCTAAACTTAAAATATCTCCGATGATCCTTATGAACAGGCACTGAATAATATGCATCTTTAGGATCTATACATGCCATACAACATCCTCTGGAAATCAGTTGTTTGGCAGTAACAAAGGTTTCCATTTTGAAATGTTTATGCTGCACAAAGGGATTAAGGCTTGTTAAGTCATGGATGATTCAACATCCCCCATCCTTCTTTGGCCTAGGAAAAATATTAGACACGAATTGGTGTAATTGGTGAACCACCTTCTCAATAACCCCTTTTTTGTATACCTTTTCAATTTCAGCTTGTACCTCCAAATTCTCTTGTTGTGAAAAAAACAATGTCCGGCTTGGTGTATGCTGTGTGGGTGGACGCAAATTGGGAAGGAATTCAATTCAAAATACTTGTATACTGTGCAGTATAAATGAATCTGATGTTATCCCATACCATTCCTTCAAGAACAAGTGTAATCTCCCCCCAACTTGTAGGTGATCCCCACTTAATATGTTCCAACAAGAACCAGACCCACCTACCTCCATGGTTATTGGTGGAATTTTCTGCCCCCGGTTTTTCGGGGGTCAGGTCATGTTCGCCTGTGCCCCTGTTGGAGTGCGCCAGCTGCGCATAGTTGTGAATGGCCGGCTTGATCCTTGACCTGAACCAGTTTCAGTGAACCGTTTGTAGGGGAACTACCGCCAGAGTGAGGTTTTGCTGGTCGTCGGTGCTTTGATGAGTCCGACCGTTCATGCCTCGTCGTCCAGCTCCTTGACTCTTTTTGAGAGATCTTCTCTGAACAGCAGATGAGGTGGCTGGATATTGCTGGGTTTACACAGAGCCGCGAACTTAGGGTTGATAGTAGGGCGGATGGCACTCTTTCTCAGGCAATTTATCGGAAAATGTGCAATGCACATGAGGGCCAGGGCATCCTGCTGTACATCAGACAGGTGCCCTCCATCCACCGACCTGGCGAACGCTGTAATGCCTGAAGCGAGCAGCTTCAGTATCCTCTGAAGCCTCATTTCATGAGCTCGGATACCTACGCCCATGTGACCCCAGATGGCGTAGTTAACTGCCGGCACTTTGAGCAGGACACAGTTGGCAGGGGTCTCATATTTTTTAGACGTTTCCTCCATAGTATGCCCTTGAAGCTGGTGTGAGGCCAGGTAATTTATACTTGTGGCCAATTCTTCACCCAGCGATTCCCCTGTTTCTATGGGGATGGCAAATCTTGCTGCCAGGACTGGCATCTCAGACTCGTGCCTTTCATCCCTTGGGGTATGCTCCACGGCTATACCCACAGACTTGGCGTCAGAATAAAACTGACCCCATATGCTCTCCTCCTCGTAGAGGGAGACGTTAAGCAGCCCTGATACAGGTGCCGCTGGCGCGGGCCCCCGAGGAGACACAACTCCTCCTGTTGGAGTGTATCTTGGTGGAGCATCCTCTCCATTAGGAGCTCCATCCTGGACAACTGTCCAAAGACATTATCCATTATTGGAGGGGAACCCTCCTGGCCTGACTCATCCGAGTCTACGGGCCTTGCAGACTTTATAGTGGCTTTCTGCCCCAATGGTGCAGCCACAGTGCTCTGAGGCACCAAGACTGCAGTCGCTGGTCATACCGCCAGTGACTCGGTAGGTGAGATAGGCGGCCACCCGCTACCCGCACTCCCGCGGTCTTCCACAGGTACTCTCCCGGCGGCTTGCCTTGACTTCACCTTTGACACTTTCTCCATACTCGACCTTGTTCCTGAAACAAGAATTACCAAGCGCAGAAAACGACCTCCAACTATGTTTTACACTTACCTGAGGGTTTTTTTAAACTTACCGCTGGAGGAGGGATGCGCCTCCCAGCCGGTCGCTGAGCCATGCGTCAAATGTAATGATGAGCATGCGGACTGGCGGGGTTCTTCACAGAATCACTCACATGACTCCGAAGTAAAATTCAGTTTCACTCTTCACACACACATTCTTCTAGTTTTCTAAGTATTTTGTGGATTTTCTGTTTTTATTTAAGACTTATTTAAGACCTCGTAACTTCAGTAATTTGCTTTAGGACGACCATATGGAAACTCATACAAGAGGAAAATAATGGCCAAAATTTCTGGATTTTCCCCGGCCACTCTGCAGATGTTTAAGACTCGAGTATCCGCAGGTGTATATGTGCACTTTCTAAATTTCTGCTGTACTGTCTCACTGCCTTCAATATTGAACTGCTCACGGTGGTCCTATAGGCAAATGTCCATAATTTCCAACTCTACGTTGGGGAATCCGTCCAGTGAAGCTGTAACTTTGCACTGTTCCTATTAAGAACAACTTTGGTAGGTTGGAAATCAGTAATGGAGGCAATAAATATTTAAGAGAAAATCTCAGGTTAATTCACATTCTGTTATACATCACTGTTGGATGAAATTATGTTCTCTTTGTGCTCTCCGATATTTGCACACATTAACTAAAATCACTCTTCCCAAAATTTAATGCTAAAACAATTTATTTAAAAATAAAGTAAAATTTGCATTTTATGAGAACCAAAATTACATATTTGAATATCTTTACTAAAGCTTTTGCTTTAGGATGTCAGTCTTACCCTCCGACAGAAAATATTTTCTACAAACCTAAAGAGCAAGACTTTGCATCAGCACCACAAAGTTTAACAAAATACTGTTTAAGTTTGCAATGTTATTTGTTCAGTTACATACCAATCTAGTGAATTCTTTTGTACGGCGCTGATACAATGCTGAGGAAGAATTTTTCAGTTCATCAGTGAAGTTCAGAGATGGAATTCTCAATGCAAAGTCCTTCGTTACTGTAAAAGATACACATGATTAAGTTAATCCTGGCTAATTTGGACCAGTCAGGACTTCAAAATGGGGTTAAGTTTCAGGGCTTGCTGGGAGATTTGGTCAAATTGGGATTGCTCTCTGCAGAGCTGGGACAGGCTGCGGGAGGTGCAAGAGAGTCTGGAACTTAGATACAATTTGCAAGCAAAGAACAGGAAGTCTTGCAAGCCTTGTTTAATATGGTACTAAATGTATAGAATGGATTGGGTGGCTGCAAACCTGACAAACACTTTGTAAATAATGTTGCAGAATCGAACTCTGCTGAATGTTTATTGAATGGGTGTTAAGCCTTGTCTGAGAGTTCTGTTAATCAAGGTAAATGTTTCCAAGTTTACTTCATCTCCAAGTCCGTTGTGATTACAATGTATTGAACTGTTGTATCATTGGGTTAGGGAAATGTCTGTTATGTATGGGGGTTAATCGGTATTTGTAATTGGGTAAGTAAGAGACAACCCCCGTGTGGTTCGGCCCTCAGATTCGCGGGGCATATAAAAGGCCGTGATCATGAGGCTCAGGCTCAATCTTCTGGAAGAGCGCTCAGGACCGCGTACTCTTCTGGATTGCATCTGTCTGAGCGAGTTCCTAGAGGGCTTGAAAAGATAGACGCAGGGATCGAACCCGCATTGGAATAGGTACAGTCTGTGATCTGTGACGCGCTTTTGGTAAAATAAAATTTAATTGTTTCAAGTGCTTGATTCAGAGTTGTTTCTGAAACTAGACTGGGGGGAAGCTTAGAAACAAGCAATTATCATTGGGGGGCTTGTCCGGGATCTCAAAAGACCCCCAAACACAAGTTTGTGGTCAAGGGTGTTGAGCTGTTTCAATCGCGGGTGCAGAAATCAACGCCATCGTGCGGTTTGCGCACTCATTTTCGGCACCTCATGAGTCGGAGCAGATCGATCTTTCACAGGCTTGGGAAAGGATCTAAACAAGATCATTAGAACAGAGTGTAGCAAGCACGGGGAGTGATTAGCACGCCTTTTGGTTGGAGGCCCACAAAACCAGGCTGGAGTTAGAGGCCCTGGTGGGTTTGGGTTGTAGGCCCTGTCCATGGTTAGAGGCGTAAATTGGTCATAGTTGGGCAGACTGCAGCTGCCTTTACAGAGAACCTTCATCGGGTGTGGGTGTCCCAAGGGTAAACCTGGTATCCGAATTAGGTGGGATATTAAAGACAGGTTCTATCATCGATCGCTGCCGGGAGCGTGAATTGGAAAGCTGCGCTTTGAAAGATGGCATCGATAATTCACAGCGTGTAGCGGCAAGGCGCTGGATCCTCGGTACATTAGCAGAGCAGTGTGATGTGTGAAAGTGTCCGAATCCTGTTCGATGGACGAAGAGCTTCTAGACTGTACTGAGCTTGAATAAACTGGGTATAGATTGACCGAAATGCTCTAGTTTGTTAAAGGAAATTCAAATTGGGCAATTCAGCTTATTCGAGAGCCCACAATACAGTACGCACTTACATTTTAGGAGTTCTAGATCGAGTGTTCCAAATTTGCAGCAAAATTTCAAAATACTGGACTTCATATTGAGGTTCTGAATAAGGTGGGATTCGAATCCCTGTATATAGGACATCGAAGTTGGTGCATGTCCATAATTGATTCCGAATAGCGGCTGATCCACAGTGAGTAGTAACCCTCTGATTGATTGTGGCTTAGTACCTGATAGCAAAGAGTACCCGAGAGATGGGAATCTCCCCACTTGAGGAAAAGTAACCCGAAGAGTGAAGGGTACTCCTAATTCTGTCGAACTTAGAGAGGATGGATAAAGGTCCCCCTATAGAAGTCCGGTCATAGCAGAGGGATAGTAGCATTCGTGAGGAAGAGTAATCATTTAAGGATATAGTACCCCTTGGCGAAGAGTAACCTAGAAGGGAAAATCTTCAGAATCAGGAGAAGAGGCTCACTGTGATACCAGCATGACGTGGCGTCAAGATCGAGTGGTCGTGAAATGTGCGCTAGTGCTTTGGATAATTTTGTACATTGTAAAAATAGTTTTCTGTATCGTTATCCAGATTTTGTAAATATTTCTGTCTGTAAATAAATAGAGTAATTAGAAGTTAAGATTTAAAACTTGTCTAATAGTCCACGGACCGTCATTGTATTGCTGCTTATGTGAATGTTTACAGGTTGAATTTAAAACTTGAAGCGACAGCGTGTTTAATTTAGGTATTTGGAGTGCTTAATTTATAGTTGTAGTGTTTAATTTCGATGTACATATTCGATTGGTGGGTCATCAAAGAACCACACCATCCTGGCCACACACTCATCTCCCTGCTACCTTCGGGTAGAAGGTACAGGAGCCTGAAGACTGCAACATCCAGGTTCAGGAATAGCTACTTCCCCACAGCCATCAGGCTATTAAACCTGGCTCGGACAAAACTCTGAACATTGATAACCCATTATCTGTTATTTGCACTTTATCAGTTTATTTATTCATGTGTGTATATATTTATATAATGGTATATGGACACACTGATCTGTTTTGTAATCAATGCCTATTCTGTTCTGTTGTGCTGAAGCAAAGCAAGAATTTCATTGTCCTATCAGGGACACATGACAATAAACTCACTTGAACTTGGTTAAGATTGTTCTAGAAATCCAAATTAGGGTGGTTTGGTCAGGGGCTGTACTCCTTTGATCACTACATTGAGGGGAGGAGTCATCTTGCTGATTGATTGCGCCACAAGGAGGGTTGATTAAAGTGGGGTTTACTGTACAATTATAGTTTATATCGGGGTGTGTTTTGAGTTGCTGATAATTGGGGGAATATTAACATTTTTTATTATAGTCCTGTGACGTGGGTTGAGTTTATTTGTAAATTTAGGTTACTTAAAAAGCTGTGAGTGGGAGTTTTATAATTATCAATTTGAATATAAAATTTGAAAGCAGCGATTGTGATCCGACCGATAAGAGAGTTTGGAGGTTGAATAATTAAATAGGAGTCACTGGAAAATACTCTCCAGCTATGAATGAACATGCCTTGGAGTGACAGACGTTCTGCTGTTTAAATTACATTTTTTCTACTGACCTTTTTATCACCCCGGAGCTATTACCTTCGACTACCTACGACTAGCATCACAACCTACTATGACCGGCTACGACTAGACCTACGACTAAAAAAATTCTCTATTTTTCCCACGGCGACCTATTTTTAGTCGCGGTCAATTTTTAACATCTCAAAAAATACGCCGCGACCTAGTTAAAGCCTTGACTACGCAGAGACCACTCTCAACTATGAAGGAGAGTGACGAAGACCTCCTACGACCTCGTGGTGACCTTGCCTCGACTATGGGTCACGGGCATGGTCACCAGAGGTCTCGGTCGAGGTCGCCCAAGTGGGACAGGGGCTTTAGGATGATACGGGTGGCTTTCCAGGGGGTGAGATAAAGGGGGAATATGAGATAAAGGGGGAATGATCCAGAAATAAATAGTATTATGGCAGCGGAACGGGTCACCACTGAGGAGAGTTTAGAAACAGACCCGCGAAGACAGTATGTGTGTAGGGGAATGCCTGCTTCTGATGTAAATGTTCCCCAGGCCACAGACAATCAAGTGCCAATGCAGTCGGGTGCAGAAGTAGCAAGAAGGTTACAGGTCCAAATAAAAGAGATCAGATCAAGTGTGGACAAAGAAGAAGACCTCAAGGCATGGATAGACCTCCCATTTACGGAACCATCCTTTCCTAGGTTTGGTTGGTGGGGCTGTAGGACAATTCAGCCCGATCAACTGTGGAGGACTTGAGCACTGGAGTAGGTCTTGTCCCATGAGGGCGTATCCCCGAGAAGGAAGGAGACAAAGGAGGAGGCAGTGGGGTCAAGGAAACCGAGATGCCAGTGACCCTGAAGGTGGAGGACAGGGACACTAGCGGGGGGGGATCAGGGAGACCAGGGGCAGAGACAGACCAACAGTCTAACCCACTTCAGTGGCTCTGACCTGCCAGTGATTGACCGTACCATCTAAAATTAAGAGGCGTCCTCTGCTTTAAGAGAAGTACTGTGACATCACCCCTTCCTAACTGGGAAAGACACTTCAACTGACTCTCAGAGAATTCTCACTGAAGGGGGAGAATGCCAAGTAACGTAGTAGCTAGGTGGGAAAGATACTAACTGAAAAATGAAAGAGGCACTAGGGAGAGAAAAATAAATAAACTTGCTGCGCAGGAGGAATGGGACTGGGGAAAAGAAGATATTGCACTAATGTATTGCTGAGTTTTGTGCCTGCAGGACAGTGGGTCAGCAAGAGACTGCCTGGGGAGTGAGGTAAAAAGAACACATAGACCTCTAAGAACAGAAGGATTACAACGGAAGGTAATAGAAAAAATAGGTGCAGGAGTAGGCCATTCAGCCCTTCGAGCCTGCACCGCCATTCAATATGATCATGGCTGATCATCCAACTCAGTATCCCGTACCTGCCTTCTCTCCATACCCCCTGATCCCTTTAGCCACAAGTGCCACATCTAACGCCCTCTTAAATATAGCCAATGAACTGGCCTCAACTACCTTCTGTGGCAGAGAATTCCAGAGACTCATCACTCTCTGTGTAAAGAATGTTTTCCTCATCTCGGTCCTAAAGGAATTCCCCCTTATCCTTAGACTGTGACCCCTTGTTCTGGACTCCCCCAACATCGGGAACAATCTTCCAGCATCTAGCTTGTCCAACCCCTTAAGAATTTTGTAAGTTAAGTAATGTAGCTCCACAGGGAAAGGGTGACCAGCCGGAAAGAATTGACACTGTCCTGCCCCCTTAAAAATACTTGGGAAGGCCAGCAAGTAGAGCCACAGCAATGCCCACTCCCTAGCAATAGACACCATCGTTAAAAGGCGAAAGGAAGGACCTACCCTAGTGCCTAACTTCAGATCACCTGCCTGCTAGAACGATAAAAGGAAGGATAAAAGAAAGGAGAATGAGAGACACTTCAAACATTTTTGAAGGAAATAACATAATTGCCTTGTAATGACTTTTGGGACAGACCTCACTCTGAAGAATTGTTTTCAAAGAAAATATTTATCTGTGGTTTGGGGCAGAACACCTGAATTACGTCTAAAATTAGGGGATTTAGAAATAAATGTATACATTTTGGATTTGGTCTTAAAATTGGGTGGCGATGAATTGGAGACTTTAAATATTTTAGATTTGGAATAGATTTGTGGAATCTGACTTCGGGCTAATTGGACTTTGATGATTAATGAACATTGTAATTATCTCCTCCTCAGATAGGCAGACAAAGATGGAAAAGATTGTTCAAAGGGCTCCAAGAAAGATGGAACTAGAAAAGATCTGGTAATATGGAATTACTTAGGGAATATGAGAGTTTAATTAAAATTGGGAGTGAAAATTGGAATAAAATATGGGACTTAACATGAAAACTGGAATTGGAATATGATTAAACATGGTCAAAAGAAGAACTGTGACCAACAGGACTTCCCTTTAGGAGACCGGATCAAGACATTATCCAGTGGTTGGGAATTATAAGAACAAGAACCCCTAGATAACAAAGCCAATAAAATAAAAGGACAACTAAGCCAATAGAATGAAAGCGAGAAGGAAGCCAACTTAGTAAAAGTTAAAATAACATTGTAAAAACTGACATAATAAGAGTTGATAGAAGAAAGAACCAACATGGTAGAGAATTAGCACAGTAACTAGTTATCATAGTAAAGAGCATATAAATAAGAGAAAATGAAAGACAGACTTTGTATTGGGAATAGCCGAGCTGATGTCTATTCGCCCAATAGATTTGAATTGTTTAACCCTTGATGGGTAAAGAGGCTTAATTTATCAAGGTGAAAATAAATTGTCCCTGGATTTGGTATTTTTGATTGGACTTAGGTTGAAATTAGTGGTATAAGAAATTGACTGTTTAAATTTGAACAGCGGGGAATTCCACAGGAATTGGAAGGAAATTGTATTATCGGCTACAATGCTGTGGAAGGAAGAAGCAGAAATGGGCATTGAAATTCAAAGTGGTAAATTGAAGGCTGAGTGAATTGGAACATTTCTCATGGTTTGCTTCAAATTAAAGTCATGCATTTAGGGGAATCTGAACTGAACCCAGCTGAAATTGATATGATTTCCTGTCACCAGGTATACATAGTAACATCGTGTGATGAAGAAGGAGATTCCATGTCGATCCTAGAATAATAGAGTAGGTTAGGGAACAGATAGGAATATAATAGGTAGACAAAAATGCTGGAGAAACTCAGCGGGTGCAGCAGCATCTATGGAGCGAAGGAAATAGGCAACGCTTCGGGCTGAAACCCTTCTATATTCAATAGACAATAGAATAGGGTTAGGTTCAAGATAAATGGGAATAGCGCATGTGTGGGAAAGTATGAGTTCATAATGGTAACATGTTTTGTTCCAAGTTTCTTAGGGTTTTTCTAGGATTTAGGTGGCCCCATAGCAGGAGCATCCACGTGGCAGGGCTGGAAACTGGAAGTATCCTGAGCTAATTCTGCTACCACCATCATCTATTGCGACAAGTGACGGCTTCCACTGATTGTAGCCGGAAGCTTGCGTCCTTTTCAGGACGGACGATGACAGCGAGGCCAACATTTGTAACGAGATGGACACAAAATGAAAGACGGTTTAGGTTCGACTGTGGAAGGTGATGGAAGATTGGGCAAGAACACAAATGGAGGGAATTTGCGCCCACGAAAACAGGAGGTGAAGATTCCTCAGAGAGGACTTGTGAAGTTATCCCCATGCAAACTCGGGAAGCTTTACAAGATTCTGAGAAGAAATAACATCATCTTGTGTTACTGATGGATGGGAAATGTAAAGCACACTCGTATATCTGGTTACCTGATTAGTAAGCCACTTAGTTATCATTTATGATGGGTTATCTTAATGATAAAAGGAAGGAATGTTAATTGTGGCTAAATTAGACCAGTCAGGAGGTCCAATGGGGTTACGTTTCAGGGCTTGCTGGGAGACTTCGTCAAATTGGGATTGCTCTCTGCAGAGCTGGGACAGGCAATGAGAGGTGCCAGAGAGTCTGGAACTTAGACACAATTTGCAAGCAAGGAACAGGAAGCCTTGCAAGCTTTGTTAATCTGGTACTAAATGCATAGAATGGATTGGGTGGCTGCAAACCTGACGTACACTTTGTAAATAGCTTGTAAAAAAATGTTGCAGAATCTGACTGCTGAATGTTGATTGGATGGGGCGTTAAGCCTTGTCTGAGAGTTCTGTTAATCAGGGTAAATGTTTCTAAATTGACTTCATCTCCAAGTCCGTTGTGAATACAATGTATTGAACTGTTGTATCATTGGGATAGGGAAATGTCTGTTATGTATGGGGTTAATCGATATTTGTAATTGGGTAATTAAGAGACAATAACGGGGCATATAAAAGGCCGTGATCACGAGGCTCAGGGTCGATCTTCTGGAAGAGCATTCACGACAGCATTCCCTTCTGGAGTGCATCTGTCTGCGCGAGGCCTAGAGGGCTTGAAAAGATAGATGCAAAGATCAAACCCGCGGTGGGATAGGTACAGTGTGTGATCTGTGACGCGCTTTTAGTAAAATAAAATTTAGTTGTTTCAAGTGCTTGAATTTGTCTTTTTACTGAAACTAGACTGGGGGGAAGCTTAGAAACAAGCAATTATCAATTATCTTTTTATTATTTCAAATATAAATTATGTGTAATTCTTTGCTACTGAACTATTTGATACTGAATTAGAAGGTAGAATCCCACAATAAGTGTATTGATTGTCCATTTTCTTCCAAAGATGGTGCCTGATCCCTTAAGCTCCTCCAGTCACTCTCCTTTATTTTGTTCTTTCTAATGTTGACCAAAAGTAAAGTAGCCCCTGGTGGGATGTATCCTAGGATTCTGACAGAACTATAGGAGGAAATCATGGTCCTTGGTGATGGACTGACCATCATCCTTTAGAGACTGCAGTAATGTTACTCTCTCTCGTAAACAAAAACCATAGTGGGGGGGGGGGGGGGGGGGGGAGGGATTGACAAATTGGGAGTATAAAGATAGACTTAAAAGGGAAGCGAGTACAGGAAAAGTTACAAAAGACTCCCGAATTAATGGGAATGAAAATTCGAGAAGGGATAAGAGAGTAAGATCAGGGTCAAAAGTGACCGGTGTGAGAGGGGAGGTGAATACCGAAGTCAAAGTGTTGTATATGAATTAGCGGAGTATACAAAATAAAGTGGATGAGTTTGAGGCTCAGTTAGAAATTGGCAAGTATGATGTTGTGGGAATTACAGAGACTTGGCTGCAAGAGGACCAGGGCTGGGAACAGTATATTCAAGGGTATACGTCCTATCGAAAAGACAGGCAGGTGGGCAGATGGGATGGGGTAGTTCTGTTGGTTAGGAATGAAATTCAGTCCCTTGCGAGGGGTGACATAGAATGAGGAAATGTAGAGTCAGTATGGATAGAACTGAGGAATTGTAAGGATAAAAAGACCCAAATGGGAGTTATCTACAATGGCCTGGATAGAGGGTGCAAATTGAAGAGTTAAAATTGGCATGTCATAAAGGTAATACTAAGTTTGTTATGGGGGATTTCAACATGCAGGTAGACTGGGTAAATCAGGTTGGTATTCGACCCCAAGGAAGGGACTTTGTGGAGTGTCTCTATGGTGGATTCTTAGAGCAGTTTGTATTGGAGCCTACCAGGGAGAAGGCAATCTAGATTTAGTGTTGTGTAATTAACCGGAATTTGATAAGGGAAATTGAGGTTAAGGAGCCATTAGGAGGTAGTGACCATAATATGATATGTTTTAATCTACAATTTGAGAGGGAGAAAGGTAAATTGGAGGTGTCAGTATTACAGTTGAACAAAGGGGACTATGGAGCCATGAGGGAGGAGCTGGTCAAAGTTGACTGGAAAGATACCCTGGCAGGGATGACAGAGGAACAACAATGGCAGGTATTTCTGGCAATAATACAGAAGGTGCAGGATCAGTAGAGGAAGAAAGATTCCAACAGGAGTAAGGGGCAACGGTGGCTTACAAGGTACATCAGGGACAGTGTAAAAATAAAAGAGAAGTACAACATAGCAAAGATGAGTGGGAAGCCAGAGGATAATATTTAAAGAGCAACAGAAGATAACTAAAAAGGCAATACGGGGAGAAAAGATGAAGTACGAAGGTAAGCTAGCCAAGAATATAAAGGAGGATAGTAAAAGCTTCTTTAGGTATGTGAAGAGAAAAAAAAATAGTTAAGACCAAAGTTGGACACTTGAAGACTGAAAAGGATGAATTTATTATGGGAACAAAGAAATGGGAGATGCGTTGAACAGGTACTTTGGATCCGTCTTCACTAAGGAAGATGCAAACAAGCTTCCTGATGTACAAGTGGCCAGAGGATCGGGGTGATGTAGGAACTGAAGGAAAGCCATATTTGGCAGGAAATGGAGTTTGGTAAACTGATGGGCCTGAAGGCTAATAAATCCCCAGGGCCTGACGGTCTGCATTCCAGGGTACTTAAGGAAGTGGCTCTAGAAATCATGGACACATTGGTGATCATTTTCTAATGTTCTATAGATTCAGGATAATTTCCTGTTGATTGGAGGGTAGCTAATGTTATCCCACTTTTTTAAAAAGGCAGAAGAGAGAAAACAGGGAATTATAGACCAGTTAGCCTGACATTGGTGATGGGGAAGATGCTGGAGTCAATCATAAAGGATGAAATAGCGGCAGATTTGGATAGCAGTAACAGGATTGGTCCAAGTCAGCATGGATTTCCCATGAAGGGGAAATCATGCTTGACAAAACATTTGGAATTGTGAGGACGTAACTAGGAAAATGGACAAGGGAGAGCCAGTGGATGTAGTGTACCTGGACTTTCAGAAGGTATTTGATAAGGTCCCACATAGGAGATTAGTGGGTAAATTTAGGGCACGTGGTATTGGGGGTAGAGTGCTGATTTGGATAGAAAATTGGTTGGCTGACAGAAAACAAAGAGTAGGGGTTAACGGGTCCCTTTCAGAATGGCAGGCAGTGACTAGTGGGGAACTGCAAGGCTCCGTGCTGGGACCACAGCTATTTACAATATATATTAATGATTTTGATGAAGGGATTTAATGATTTTGATGAAGGGATTTAATGATTTTGATGAAGGGATTTAATAAGTAACATTAGCAAATTTGCAGATGACACAAAGCTGGGTGGCAATGTGAACTGTGAGGAGGATATGAGAATGCAGGATGACTTGGACAGGTTGGGGGTGGACAGATGCATGGCACAAATGTGAGGTTATCCACTTTGGTAGCAAAAACAGGAAGGCAGATTATTATCTAAATGGTGTCAAGTTGGCAAAAGGGGAAGTACCACGGGATGTGGGGGTCCTTGTTCATCAGTCAATGAAAATAAGCATGCATGTACAGCAGGCAATGGAGAAAGTGAATGGCATGTTGGCCTTCATAACAAGAAGAGTTGAGTATAGAAGCAAAGAGGTTCTTCTGCAGTTGTACAGGGCCCTAGTGAGACCACACCTGGAGTATTGTGTGCAGTTTTGGTCTCCAAATTTGAGGAAGGACATTCTTGTGCTTGAGGGAGTGCAGTGTAGGTTCACAAGGTTAATTCCCAGGATGGCGGGACTGTCATATGCTGAGAGAATGGAGCAGCTGGGCTTGTACACTCCGTAATTTAGAAGGATGAGAGGCCAGTTCTCTGGATACTTTCAAGAGAGAGCTAGATGGGGCTCTTAAAGGTAGTGGAGTCAGGCGGTATGGGGAGAAGGCAGGAACTGGGTACTGATTGTGGATGATCAGCCATTGAAGGGGAAACTTATAAACATTGATCAGAGACAAGATAAATGATCACCTAGAGAATATGAATTAATGAGGTTAAGCAACTTTGGATTTATTGAAGTCGTCAAATTTAAGCAACCTGATAACATTTTTTTATGAACTATCTGATAAAGTTGAGAAGGGTAATGCAGTTGATGATAACTTAAATGCATTTCCAGAGGATTTTGATAAGGAGCTTCCTAATTGGCTTATCAAGAAAACTGAAGGACATGGTACAAAAGGGACACTTATAACATGGATATCAAAGTTAATAACAGACAACAGAAATAATAATAAATGGTTGCGTTTCAAATGATCGGTATTGTATATTGCATTTTTTAATCTATATTATGACCTAGACATGGGAGTACAAACCACCATTTCTAAATTTGTGAATGATATAAAAATGAGCAATGTTGTGAACTGCGTGGCAGATGAAAATTAGTGTGGAGAATTATGAGACGATTAACTTTGGTGGAAAGAACGCGAAAAAGTAATATAGAATAATTAGCATCATTCTAAACGCAGGAGCGGAGGGACCCGAGGTTTGGTACTTTGAAAATGGCAGGTCAGGTTGACTAAGGAGTTCATAGAACGTGCATAATTTGTGCTTCGTCATTAGCGGCAAAGGGTGGAAACGCATCCTGAACCTTTATAAAACACTGGTCTGGCCTCAACTGAATACTGTGCACAGTTCTGATCACCACATTATAGTAACGGTATGAAGAAATTAGAGAAGCATCAGAAAAACATCTTTGTGAAAGGTTTGTGGGATGAGGAACTACGATTACAATAATGGATGCAAGAGGATGGGACTGTTTTCTTTCAGAGAGAAAAGGCAGAGGCAAGATTTGATAGCAGTATATTAAATGATTGGGGGGGGGGGGGGGGTCTGGACAGAGTGGAAAGTGACAGGCTGTATCCGTTGGTGCAATGAGGAGGACTAGAGGTCACAAGTACAAAATAAGTTGGGGAAAAAAACAACACGAGGAAAAACTTTTTACATGGCACGTGGTTGGAATCTGAAACACAGTTCTCGGATGTGGTGGAGGCAGGCTCCCTAGTCAAGGGAAAATGTAATATATATAATGAGGAAAATTTGCAAAGCTGCAGAGACGGAGCCAGGGAGTGTAGCCAGTGAGTTGGTCTGGTAGGTGGCATTGGTACAAATAGGCCAAATGGCCTCTCTCTGTGCTTCTTTGATTCCATAAGATTAGTACACTTCCAGATGCAAGTGAATAACATGAGCGAAGTTGGAGGAACTTAATGAGTCTGGCAGCATCTGTGAAGAGAACAGACAGATTACATTTTGGGATGGGACCCTTCTTCTGGCTGATGGAGTGGGGAGGAGAAAGTTGGGACAAAGTCAGGCAAGTGATAAGTCTGAAGAAGAGTCCTGACCTGAATCAGCACTTATCCACATTTTCCAGAGGTGCTGCCTGACCCCCTGAGTTACAACAGCACTGGGTGGATATTATGAGAGGGGAAATTGGGGTTGGGGGTGTTACTTATAATTGAAAAAATCATTGTTCATACCATGGGATTGTAGGCTACTCAAGCGGAATATGGGATGCCTACGGTGGCCTCACTGGCAGTGGAGGAATCCAAGGACAGATAAGTCGGCATGGAAATGGGAAAGGGAGCTATAATGTTGAGATCTAGCAGGACTTGGTGGACAGAGTGCAAGTGTCTGGCAAAATGAAGATAGATACAAAACGCTGGAGTCATTCAGTTGATCAGGCAGCTTCTTGAGAAAAGGAATAGGTGACGTTTTGGGTCAAGACCCTTCTGGGGTTATAGGAAAGGGAAACTAGAGGCATGAAAAGAAACAGAAAAGATCAAGTCAGCAACGATAACCAAAGAGCCCACAATGATCCATTGTTGGCTGTGGAGGAGGTGATAATGAGGGGATACAAACAATAAAACTAGCAGGAGGATTAGGGTGGGGGAAGAACACAGAGAGAGTGTCTCCACCGCAAAATCTTGTCAAGTAAAACAGTCGCCTAGTCTATACTTGGTCTCGCCAATGTAGAGGTGAAAAATCTCAGTGCCATTTTTCAGCACTATTCCAATATCTTTTATTATCTAGCATCTGCTTCCGGCACCCCCTCATCCCTTTCTTGATCTCTCCTTCTCCATCACAGTTTCCCCCCTCAACCCAAATTTCTCCCTTCTCTCCGTAACCTTTGGCACCCTTACTAATCAGGAACGTCAATCTCCACTTTAAAAATACATAAAGACAGCATCCATAGCCATCTGTGGCAATGAATTCCATAGATTCATCACCCTCTGGCGAAATAAATTCCTCCTCACCTCCTTTATCAAGGCACATCATTTTATTCTGAGGCTATGCTCTACGGTTCTAGATACCAGTGGAAACATCCTCTCCACATTCACCCTATCAAGGCCTTTCATTATTCGGTAAAGCCAAATCATCAATTGATTCAAAAGAACATCAATTTTAGGTGACGGTTAAGAATAAAGTTAATGAAGGCATAAAGCAGAATGCCTCAAGAGCTACACTTCCCAATTATTGAGTAGGGGAGGATTGTTTGTCACAAAGATATCAAAGTCAGATTACTGAAATGAACTATAACTCAGAACCCATCCAGTCTCGTTGTTATTACATCCTGCCTTTGTACAATTTTAGATATAGCTCTTAGGGCTAACAGAATCAAGGGATATGGGAAGAAAGCAGGAACGGGGTACTGATTTTGGATGATTAGCCATGATCATATTGAATGGTGGTGCTGGCTCGAAGGGCCGAATGGCCTACTCCTGCACCTATTTTGTAATTTAAGTTGTTGCACATCACAAGATATTTTCTAATAGTTCATGTAAATAATATTTCTCCATCACAAACAGTTCAGACATTTCTCATTATTGAGAGAGATATACCTCTTTGTGATGGCATGGTCGTTGGCAGTGTAGTTGGCAGTGTAGTTGGCAGTGTAGTAGTGGTGGTCGTTGCCCTTGTAGTAGATGCAGTACTTTGTGCGGGTGTTGTCATTATGGGCGAGTCATGGCAGAATACTCCCTCTGTTGGATAACCCCTGATGCAGTCACAAGTCTGTGTGGCTGTAGTATTTGCACTGCAAGGCTGGTATTTTCTACAAAATGTTGAGTTCCATATAAATTCACCAATACATGTGCATTGAATTTCATTGTTCACTAATTGACAGGCTGGATCAAGAAAGAAAACAAAAGTGAGTAAAACATCAAAATAACAAATGACTAGCAAAGGGCTCAGGTCGAGTTCTGCTCCCCTATCATTTGGGAATGTAGCCACAATATCGAAAACATTTCTCACATCAATGCCTAATAAATACTCTTGTGATCCCTTATGAAGTAAGTAGAGAGATTTATAAATTATATCTTATAAAAAAACTTTGAAAATGTATCAAAAGTTTATTGCCCAGAAATTAATCTCTGGGCAGTAGTCTCGTCCCACTATGTAGTTGAAATAGCAAGTAAAACTCTACATGATATTCAGTGCCATCGACTGAATTTTGGAAGCAAAGCTGAGTACAGAGCCTGCCTGCTTCTATAAAACAGGATTAGCAATACCATTTCATGGTTGAAATAAGTTAACACTCCATTACTCTGAACATAGTGAAACATTTCTGGCCAACATGAGCAGAATGGACCAAATATACTGTAAATTTCCATGTTTCATTTTGGGTTATTCCCTGTGGCATGCTGCTATCTGCCACTATGCCAGCCCTGGAACACTACACACATGAAACTGGGCTCAATGAATCCTGGTAGTCTACTTAATCACAGCTATGACTAACTGGGAAAAGTTTGTTTCCCTGCAAATAGTACAAAAATTTTGTGCTAAATCCTGGACCCCTTTAGCATTTGCTTCAGGTTTATTTTGGCGTAGTAACACCTAGATAGGGTAGATATTGGCATAAATAGGGTAGACAGCCAGAACCTTTTTCACAGGATGGAAGAAAACCAAAATCTAGACAACATAGTTTTAAGGCGATAGGGGCAAAGTTTATAGGAGATATGTGGCGCAAGAGAGCGGTGGTTGTTGGAGGCAGGTACAATAGTAGCATTTAGCATACATAACGGAGAACTTATGAACTCCATACAGACAGCACCTGGGGTCAGGACCGAACCCAGATCTCTGGTGCTGTAAGGCAGCAATTTCTACCACTGCGCCATTCAGCTATCCTGCCGCTCTTGGGATGTTCTACGTTCTAGAATTTCCCAACAATATCACAGTTGACGATATATTAATTTTGAGATTACATGAAGTGTAATATATTTATAATACTCATATATGCGTAAGATTGTAGATGTATTTTATCCATACTCACACGTTGTAGGAGTGATGTTGGTAATATTGATAGTGTCATTTCCAATCGGCAGTGCAATTGGATACCTTAAATTAGCCAGGTCCATTTGCAGGTTGTTAAGACCATTTATGTTTATGCTTATTTCAATATCTATGTTGTATTCAGTTTGCTGATTGACTGTATATTTAACAAAGGAAAAGGTTAGCTCAAGGAGAAAGCGATAAATGATAATATTAATACTTGTTAAAAGCAATCCTGAGAACATCCATAAAACTTGTAAAGAAACTACTCCGGTGTTTTTGTTTGAAGTGGAATATCCAGACAAAAACTAGCATGTATAGTTTATTTGCATATTACAACTTAAAAGCATCTACCAAGGCAAAGTATAGTTTTGAATAATTTTTTTATTAGCAATAACCAATTTTCAATGTTTAAAACTGAATTATAAACATCCACTTAATTCAATGTTTGTACATAACACACTAATGATTATTATCTTATATTTTTTTAAAAAATAAAAGTGAGTAAAGAGAAATACCATTAATAATCAATAAAATTATAATTCCGTAATAATTAGTTGGTATAAAAGAAAAAAGAAAATGAAGAAAAAGAAAAAAGACAGAAAAGTGAGATAAATAAAATAAAAAAAATTAAGAGAAAATATTATATATATATATATAAATGAAAAGCCACACAATATATTGTAAATAAAACAACTACAAATAATAATATCAATAGAGACATGTGTATATCCTAGTATACCAATGAATTATTTTCATCAAATCCCGCAGGGTGCCCGTCGAGCCGTGATGCCAAGAACAGCTACTTCTCTAAATACTGTATATATGGAGACCATATCTGTTCAAAAGAATTATACTCGTCCAGAAGGACAAATCTAATTCTTTCCAAGTATAACGTCTCCAACATCTCTGATGCCCACATTTTAATTGTTGGGGATAATGTTCCCTTCCAAAATTTCAGTATTATTTTTTTCCCTAATATCAAACAATAATCAAGGAAATTTCTTTGATCTAATGTAAATATCAAATTAGACTCTGGAATTCCCAATATTATTAACTTTGGGTCCGGCTCTAGTTGAACTTTAAGAACTTCAGAAATAACTTTAAAGATTTCTGTCCAATAATAATTCAATTTAGGACATGTAACAAAACTGTGTGTTAAATTTGCTTCTAAATTCTTACATTTATCACAAATAGAGGAGAGATTAGGAAATATACTATTTAATTTGGTTTTCGAATAATGTAATCTGTATAATACTTTAAATTGTATTAATGTATGTCTAGCATTTAACGAGCATCGATGTATTCGTTGTAAACTTTCTTCCCAATTTTCTTTGGTTATAGGTGATCCAATTTCATTTTCCCATGCTTGACGATATGTTTCAGTTATTGGATTCTCCTTATCCATAATGATGTTATATATATAAGCTATTAATTTTTCTGTGGTTGGGTGCAAGTTAAACAATTCATCTAATAATCCTGGTTCTTTATTTTTAAAATCCTGTGTATTAGATTTGATATAATCTCTAATTTGAAAATACCTAAACAAATGTTGTGAAGACAATCCGTAGATATCCTGTAACTCCTGAAATGAAAGAAATTTTCCATTTCTATAGAGGTGCTCTACCCTTGTAATTCCTAAATTATCCCAATGTCTGAACCCTCCATCCAGTGTGGAGGGCTTAAATAATGGGTTATTCATAATTGGTAGTCCAAATGAGAGATTATCTAAGTGTAAAGTCTTGACTATTTGTTTCCAAATACGTCTATTATTATAAATGATAGGATTGTCCCTATATATTTTTTTTTGCACTTCCTTTGGGGCAAAAATAATTGAATCTACTTTAAAAGGCAAACAATCTTCCTTTTCTATCTTTAACCACGTTGGTTCCAGGTCCATATTTACCCACCAAAAATTCATATTCTTAATCTGTACTGCCCAGAAATAGTATAGAAAATTTGGAAGTGCTAACCCTCCATTTATCTTTGACTTACATAAATGTTTTTTATTTATTCTATGATTTTTATAATCCCAGATAAAACTATTAACAATATTATCAATTTTTTTAAAAAAGGTTTTCGGAAGGAAAAAAGGAATAGCTTGAAACAGATATAACAAGGCAAAGTATAGTTTTGACTCATGAAATTTAGACTAATTATATAACTGAGCAACAAGGCTCTGACGTGCAAATGAACTAGAATGCTCTTTTAAAGATCATTTTTCTTTACCAGAGGTCACAGGATGCAGTCTTATAGCATTTAATGGCAAATAGGAGCCTGGTTCAAAACATATGCACACTGGACAATATGGTGAAAGGCTTGATTGTCATTTTAGGAGTCAAAAGAATATAGTAAACTTTGTCAGAATGCATTGGTTTTGAGGTAATGTGCCAATTCCCAGCGCAGCAGGTGTCGAAAGGTATGTGAAAGAGCGATATCTATCTCTCATGACATAATGTGGCCTTTTGCAACAAAGAAAGTGGAGACATGTTTTGTTGCTAAGCCACTAGCTAAGAGAGAATAACTGAACTTCTGTACATTGCATTCTTGATTAGTAAGGGTGTCAGGGGTTATAGGGATAAGGCAGGAAAATGGGGTTGATAGGGAAAAGATACAGCAGCCATGATTGAATGGCAGCAGACTTGGTGGGCTGAATGGCCTTCCTCTGGTTCCTATTACTTATGAACATATTGGAGGAATCGTTATATCTCATCTCCAAAATCAAGATTTGTACAATTGGAGAGCGAGGACTGCAACTATGTTAATTAATTGGGCCATTCACTCACTCTGAATAAGTGTGGAGTAATGATACCTAAACAGTTCAACAAAGGATTTCTTAAAAGACTGACAATAAATCAAATCAAATACATTTATTTGTCATTGCACATCAACTGTACAACGAAGTTTCATGTGCATCCCCTTCAATGGTAAACAATAAAAGACACAGGATAAAAAGATTAAAAAAAGAACACCACAATAACACAAACAACCATTTACTCTCACATTTACATTTACTACACGATCAATGCATAAAATAAGTAATAGATAATAAAAAATGCACATTATATTGCACATTCTAGCAGACACATTTTTATTTGCACCCCGAATTGTGTAGTGTTGCCCGTAGAGTTATCTGTTTGAGTTAAGTTCTCTAATGGCACGTGGGTAGAAACTGTTAGTTAGTCTGCAAGTGCGGGCCTTCAAAGACCCGTATCACCTCCCAGAGGGCAGCAGAGTGAAAAGGTAGTTGGCAGGGTGGAATGAGTCCTGTGTGATGTTTGTCGCCCGGCGTAAACATCGGGCCTTGTAAATGTCTTCCAGGGAGGGTAGTTGAGTGTTTATGATGTTCTGTGCTGTTTTAATAACCCTCTGTAGTGCCTTCCTTCCAGCCACAGTGCAGCTAGCAAACCACACCAGGATGCCATAGGAGAGGATGCTTTCCACGGCGCACCGGTAGAAGGACAGCAGCAGCTGCTGTGAGACGTTTGCTCTCCGCAGAGTCCTCAGGAAATATAGCCGCTGATGTGACTTCTTTACGAGAGTGATGGTGTTCACTGTCCATGTAAGGTCCTGGGAGATATATGTGCCCAGAAACTTAAAGTCAGTGACTCTCTCCACCATGTCTCCTTGATTGTGATATTCTCCCTGACACAGTGAATTTCAGACACGAGTTAATCCCAAAGTTATTTAACTTTCCTCTTATCTCACAAAGAAAATTAGAATGACTTTATTTCGAAAGGCAACAGGATATATTTAAACAAATCTGTCATTAGAGATAGTAAATAAGGTCATAATAAGGGCAGTGTTTAACATGTTCAGGAAGATCTGGAGCTCACATCTCAATCAACACCAAAATACACTTCTTTAACTCAAATGTGAAACGGGTGATGCTGTGTGGATCAGAGACATGGAAAACAACAAAACACACTACAAACAGACTGCAAAGACTCATTGTCACCTGCCTTAAGTGAATACTTAACATCAGGTGGAGAGACAAAGTAAGCAATGTGGACCTGTGAAAAGAACAAGCCAGGAGCCCATTCACTTACAAATTTGAAGGAGAAAACAGAGTTGGAATGAACACACCCTCAGGAAACCTTCCACAAACATCACCCGGCAAGCCCGGAAATGGAACCCCCAAGGACAAAGGAAAAGAGGTCGCACCAGGAACAGCTGGGGAAGAGGTGTCCAGACAGAAATGTCTGAGAGTGGGCTCAACTGGGGAGATCTCGAAAAAAATGGCAACAACCGAGTGAGGTGGAGGACATTTGTCAATGGCAAAGGGCTTAAGAAGGAGGAATAAGGTCATAAGTGATAGGAGCAGAATTTGGCCATTCAGCCAATCAAGTCTACTCCGCCATTCAATTTTGCCTGATCTATCTCTCCCTCCTTACCCCATTCCCCTGCTTTCTCCCCATAATCCCTGACGCTCGTACTAATCAAAGTTTAGGAAATTCTTTCAGAATGTCCCTTCATTTTAAAGGGATGTTACAAGATATCATAACGTCATAATATCATTAATGACTTACCATTTCTTCTTTGTCTGACGAGGTGGATTTGACTTTTATTGTCTTCTGTTATAGATGCATCGACTGCCTGAATTGTGACATATTGAGATCATTGAATTACATTTGAAGGTTGAAAAAAATCTTTCAAGCACAAATTAACTCTTTCTTAGACAATAATATACTTTAGTGCAATGTTGTCACAGTCAGATCAAGCACTGAAATTAACAATATTAGTCCTATCAAATAAATAATGGCGATTCTGATAAAATAGGAAACAACTTGACTTGGATTTAAACAGGAGATTGGCACCAGGACTTGCACAGCCGATTGCAGCCAACCATTCTAGTGAGGTCAACAATCACATTTATAATTGTTCCTTATTTTCTATCTTTTGTCTTCTACATCTAAACCCTCTGTATTGTCTGTCTGGGATTATGATGAAGATTCAATGTGTACTGGAAGCTGGCAGAGTGAGCAGGTCATGCACAGTGTATATCATTTTATTATCTACTTCAAAAACTTGAGTAAGTTCATAAGTGATAGGAGCAGAAGTAGGCTATTCGGCCCATCAAGTGTACTCCGCTATTCAATCAAGGCTGATCTATCTCTGCCTCCCAACCCCTTTCCCCTGCCTTCTCCCCATAACCCCCGACACCCGTACTAATCAAGAATCTAACTCTCTCGGCTTTAAAAAATATCGATTGACTTGGCCTCCACAGTCTTCTGCGGCAATGAATTCTACGGAAGAAACTTACAAAGATAAATGGAGGGAGAGTTGAACAGGTCCCATCTGTTCTTTGGGGAGAAGCATGAGACCTAATGGTATCATTCAAATGATGAAGGGAGTATCAAGAATGCAAAGAATTGATGACAGAGGGAGGTCATTAGCCTTCCTACTGGAATCCCATCTTCTTTCCCGGGCTGTGTAGTCCAACAGGTCAAAGCTCTTCAAATACACCCCGTTCCGTTCACTGCCTCTACCACTTTCAGGCAGTGAAATCCAGACCACTACACTGGCCTTCTTTCCTCCCCAAATAAATCTAGATATTCATTTATCCCATTCCGTGAATTGTTTTAATGGTAACTCAAGTGCCGAGTGCTAAGAAATCTTAGTGCCGATTTCAACTTTTCCAATTTAGACTGGGGTCCATAGAGTCAAGGTCTTGGACAGATTGGAATTTGTAAAATGGGTTCAGGAATGTTTACTTATCCAACATGTAAACGGTCCGACAAGGGGAAGGGCAAAGCTTGATTTAGTTTCCAGTAAATTGGGAAGGGCAAGTGACTGAAATATTTGTGGGTGACCAATGGCCACAGTACTATGAACATTAAAATAGTTATGGATAAGGACAGCAAAAGGCCACAAGGACAGATTGATAGCTGAATGGATAGAAAATTGGCTCCATGGAAGGAAGCAGAGGGTGATGGTGGAAGGTTGCTTCTCAGACTGGATGACTGTGACTAGTGGTGTGCCTCAGGGTTCGGTGCTGGGCCCATTACTGTTTGTCATCTACATCAATGATTTGGATGAGAACATACAGGCCAATATTAGCAAGTTTGCTGATGATACAAAAGTTAGTAGTTTTGCAGATAATGAAGATGGTTGTGAACGATTGCAGCAGTATCTGGATTGATTGGCCAGGTGGGCGGAGGAATGGTTGATGAAATTTAATACAGAGAAGTGCGAGGTGTTGCATTTTGGGACGCGAACAAGGGCAGGACCTACACAGGAAATGGTAGACCTCTGGGCGGTGTTGCAGAGCAGAGCGATCTAGGTGTACAGGTACATGGTTCCTTGAAGGTTTAGTCGCAGGTTGATAAGGTGGTCAAAAAGGCTTTTGGCACTTTGGGCCTTCATCAGTCAGTATTGAGTAAAGAACTTGGGAGGTCATGTTGCAGTTGTATAAGACCGCATTTAGAAGATTATCTTCAGTTCTGGGCACCATGTTATAGGAAAGATATTGTCAAACTTGAAAGGGTTCAGAATAGAGGAATGGATTAACGAGGATGTGGCCAGGACTAGAGGATGTGAGCTATAGGGAGAGGTTGAGTAGGCTGGGTCTCTATTCCATGGAGCACCAGGGGATGAGGGGAGATCTTATAGAAGTATACAAAATCATGAGATAAATAGATCGGGTAGATGCACAGAGTCTTTTGCCCAGACTATGGGAATCGAGGACCAGAGGACATAGGTTCAAGGTGAAGGGGAAAAGATTTAATAGGAATCCGAGGGGTAACTTTTTCGCACAAAGGGTGGTGGG
Source organism: Raja brachyura (assembly GCA_963514005.1). Next base: position 59,316,283 of record OY740785.1, read on the forward strand.
TGTATAGAACAAGTTGCCAGAGGAGGTAGTTGAGGCTGAGACTATCTCATCCATTTCTCAGCCCACCTGATCAATCAATCAAGATCATGCTGCAATTTTTCACAACCACCTTCTCTATCTGCAGAACCACTCACTTTTGTATCATCATCAAACGTGCTAATCTTGACATGTTTTTTCTCATCCAAATCATCGATATAGATGACAAACAGTAATAGGCCCAGCACTGAACCCAGAGGCACACCACGAGTCACAGGCCTCCATTCTGAGATGCAACCTCCCACCATCACCCTCAGCTTCCTTCCATGGAGCCAATTAGCTATCCATTCAGTTATCTCTCCTTGGATCCCATGTGATCTAACAGCAACCTACCATGCAGAACATTGCTGAATGCTTTATTGAAGTCCATGTACACAACATGTACAGCTCTTCCCTCTTTGGTCATGTCTTCAAATAACTCAATGAGATTTGTGAGACATGACCTCCCACGTACAAAACCATGCCGACTATCCCTAATCAGTCTTTGTCCATCTAAATGCATGTATATCCTATCCCTCAGAATACTCTCTCATAAATTTTCAACTACTGATGTTCTTACTGGCGAATAGTTTATTTGCGCATTATAGTCATTAATATATAATAAAACCAAAATTCCAAGAGGCTTTTTAACTTTAGAGACTATCTAAATAGCGTCAGGTTGAGAAAAGGGGAAATACAACGGGAGCGGGGGGCCATGTACATGAGTCTATGAAAGTAAGCATGCAGGTACAGCAGGCAGTGAAGAAAGTGAATGGCATGTTGGCCTTTATAACAAGAGGAATGGAATATAGGAGCAAAGAGATCCTTCTGCAGTTGTACAGAGCCCTAGTGAGACCACACCTGGAGTATTGTGAGCAGTTTTGGTCCCCTAATTTGAGGAAGCACATTCTTGCTATTGAGGGAGTGCAGCGTAGGTTTACAAGGTTAATTCCTGGGATGGCGGGACTGTCATATGCTGAGAGAATGGAGCAGCTGGACTTGTGCACTCTGGAGTTTAGAAGGATGAGGGGATCTCATTGAAACAAGATTGTTAAGGGTTACACAAAAAGCTGGAGAAACTCAGCGGGTGCAGCAGCATCTAAGGAGCGAAGGAGATAGGTGCCGTTTCGGGTAGAGACCCTTCTTCAGACATTTGGACACACTAGAGGCAGGAAACATGTTCCCGATGTTGGGGGAGTCCAGAACCAGTTTAACCTGTACAGTTTAAGAATAAGGAGCAAGCCATTTAGAACGGAGACGAGGAAACACTTTTTCTCACAGAGAGTGGTGTCTGTGGAATTCTCCGCCTCGGAGGGCAGTGAGGCAGATTCTCTGGATGCTTTCAAGAGAGAGCTCGATAGGGCTCTTAAAAATAGCGGAGTCAGGGGATATGAGGCGAAGGCAGGAACTGAGTACTGATTGGCCATGACCACATTGAATGGCGGTGCTGGCTTGAAGGGCCGAATGGCCTACTCCTGCACCTATTCTCTACTGGCTTGTGAAACCCCACAGGGAACAGCTTCCAGTTAAAAAAAAACACCCATTAATCATTCATTACTTTCTGTTTCCTGCTACCAAGACACATTTGCCACTCTTCTTTGGTTCACATTAGTTTTGTTTTGACCAACTTGCCTTATCATAAACTAATTAAGTTAATATAGACTACATCAAATGCATTGTCCTCCCAGACCCTCCTTTTGACTTTGAAAAAAGTCATTAGTCAGACAACAAATTTCCTTAATAGATGCCCTCAATTAAACTGTACTTTTTAAAATGAAGGTTTATACTGCCTCCTAGAATGGATTCAAATAATTTGCCCACAACTGAACTTAAAATACTATTTATTTAGTTTACCCTCCATCGCTCCCTCGTTTAAACAATAGTACATCTTTGGCATTCCTCCAAACACAGAAACATAGAAATTAGGTGGAGGAGTAGGCCATTCGGCCCTTCGAGCCTGCACCGCCATTCAATATGATCATGGCTGATCATCCAACTCAGTATCCCGTACCTGCCTTCTCTCCATACCCTCTGATCCCCTTAGCCACATGGGCCATATCTAACTCCCTCTTAAATATAGGCAATGAACTGGCCTCAACTACCCTCTGTGGCAGAGAGTTCCAGAGACCCACCACTCTCTGTGTGAAAAAAGTCCTTCTCATCTCAGTCCTAAAGGATTTCCCCCTTATCCTTAAGCTGTGACCCCTTGTCCTGGACCTCCCCAACATCGGGAACAATCTTCCTGCATCTAGCCTGTCCAACCCCTTAAGAATTTTGTAAGTTTCTATAAGATCACCTCTCAATCTCCTAAATTCTAGAGAGTATAAACCGAGTCTATGCAGTCTTTGTTCATAAGACAGTCAGTCCTGACAGCCCAGGAATCAGTCTGGTGAACCTTCTCTGCACTCCCTCTATGGCAATAATGTCCTTCCTCAGATTTGGAGACCAGTTAACCTTAGGCTAACACTGCAATAGGCAGGGAGGATGGAAATGTTGCATTGGAATCCTGCACGATTTCCTCTTTTATCAACTTGGGATATATTTCATCCAGCCCTGGTGATTTATCTATTTTGATAGATTTGGTAAGTTCACTAGTACTTCCTCTTACATTTGCACAGCCCTTTGCTAAAAACCAAGGAGAGGGTGCTTTAAGATTACGAACACAGCACAAAATTGTCAACAGCAGTGATCCCTGGATTCTTATACGTTTCCGAGACCTGAAACGGGCTTCTCAATGCACTTAATTTTTTTTAATCATAGCTCTCTGGAAAATTCTCCAAATTCATTGGTAGATAAGTGAACCAATGTCAGAGTCCTATCCCAGGCAAATATCCAGACAATTGAAGCTCAAGTTATTGTCATTGTGCAGGCTATTTGATTCACATAACTGACACCAGGATCACTAAAAACAAATATTCTAATCTCCCTCCTCCACTACACTGTGATTTTGGGGCTTTTTAGACTTGGAAGAAGAGAAGTATTGCTACAGCAAATTAATGCTCTGTTGCTGAACAGTCCTAAAATCTAGTGCCATTCTAGGGACCCATGGCTTTGCTCGAGTTCTGTAACAGGAACAGATGACCATGTAGACAGAGGAAGCGATTCAAGGATGGGTTCAAAGTTTCCTTGAAAAAGGCACAACTTCTCAACTCAGGAATCTCTAACCCATGACTGCTGTAAGTGCAAGAGTACTTAGGTGATACTGGGAACCTCAAGCATCAGGATAGTATTTGATTTGAACTTCTCAATATCACCCGAATCTCTCCATGATCAGTGGAACCCGCAAACCCTGTGTAGGAAAAAAAAAAAATCATGTTCTTGGGGGTTGCCTATGGAGAAGGAAAAAAAATCACTGACATTTTCTCCATTTAAATCCAACAAACGCATTCTTTGGCAAAGCCTTGCCAACCAGGTAATCACTTCATCTAATTTTAACACAGACAAAATCCTATAAAACTGGGCTTTGGAGTGTAGCTCATTTACTGTCCATCTAAGTGAAGTGAGGATGCCCCCTGTTGGGGAAGGAACAAAGGAGGACCCAGCGTGGGGATACCACCATGAGGAGGGTGAGATTGGGAGGACAAAGTGGGACCTAGCACAGGGGTACTTTGTAAGTGCCCTTTATGGGCCACTATTTGCATACCTTGAGTATGCAAGCAAAGAATTTCACAGTGACTTGTCACATGTTACAATAAAGTATTCAATCAATTAAACAAGGTCAACCTCACTTTATAACTACAAATTAAATTGATGCAATTATTCTGCAACTTTGGAAAGAAAAATAACATACTGCACAAAATGCTGAAACAACTCAGCGGGACAGGCAGCATTTCTGGAATGGGTGATGTTTCGGGTCGTTCTCTCCAGAGATGCTGCCTGTCCTGCTGAGTTACTCCAGCATTTTGTGTTTACCTTTGATTTAAACCAGCATCGGCAGTTATTTCCTACACAATAACACCGCAGTTTGCTTCCTACACTGTTCTTGATCCTTATAAGTATATAATCAGAATACATCCCTTCTTAAAGAATATTGCATAATATAATCTAATTCCTGGGATATTTCAAATAACATTATGACTAACACTAAATCGTTGTGCTTGTACACCCTTTGTTCATTATGTCAGCATTCACATCATTTGCTTTTAAAATCAGCCAAAAGGGAGTTCAATGAATTTCAGAAATGCAAAATAATGTGTCATTAGAATGGGTTAAAGAAGGAACTGCAGATGCTGGAAATCGAGGGTACAAGCATTGTCATTAGAATGTGCTGGCTTTAAAAAAAATTCAATTGTATGATGTGGGAGTAGACAGCAAGAACATGAAGTCTTGATATCCTGAATGGCTCTTGAATTGAATGACTTGCTCAGCCATTTCAGAGGGAAATTAAGAGCTAACACACAATAGTGCCACCATCATGTCTTATAGAGAGAGGATTTTCCTTCCAGAAGCAGAAGATTTTTCATACTTTCCAATGGTTTAATGGTTATCAACCTTGTTCCAGAATGTTACTTCATTAAATTGAAATTCCCCAGCAACTGGATAGAGATTTGAACTCCTGTCCCCAGACAATATTCCAAGCCAGTGAATTTATTGCTCCTGCTGGATAACCTGCACTACCATACCCACAATTTGAGGAATGTTCAGCAATAGAGCATTCATAGGTCATTTGCTGCTGCAGTACTTCCATCTCCCATGCCAAAACTAGCCAGAAAATCACAGGCAAATGAGGGAGGAGAGGGAACACATGCCAATGAAGTTTATTCTTTGATGTTCCTCTCAGACTTGTACCATGCATCGACCAGGAGTCTCAATGCAATTTGAATGGATCTGGTAAACAATGAGTCCTAACAATGGAGTCTAAACAATAGGGTTTAGTCCTAGGGCGAGAATGGAAAGTGTGACGATTGCATCCCTTTTAAGGATTCCATGTTTATATATTATTTCTATATGTTTTACATCTAAAATCCTCCCTTTTTATCAGGCAAAAAGGCTCCGCAATAACAAATGTTCACAATGAATCACCAAAGTCCTGGAAAAGGAAGTGGGCATCCCTTGTTCACACCCTCGAGGCAGATTGCCACTCCTCCCTGCCCAGCCTACCGAGGAAATTCTCACCAATACCTGGCTTCTAATCAAAATCTTGCTCGCAGCTGAAGTTATGGCAGGAGTGGGTAAAAAGTTTCCAACCCCTCAGAAAAAAAATCAATAAGACTGTCTACCCACTGAACATATCACTGAACGCCTCGCAGTTCCTTTCTTGGCTTTGAAGTTTTAATTAATATGATTAGTTTTAATCTGCAATTTCAGAAGAAGAACGTTAAATCGGAAGTGGCAGTGATGCAGTTGAACAAAGGGGACGATGAAGGCATGATATTAAATATGTGTTTATTGTGTGTTTTGTTTTATATTATATGTTATGACTGCAAGGTAACAAAATTTTGTTCAGACCGAAAGGTCTGAATGACAATAAAGGATAATCTAATCTAATCTAATCTAATGTAATGAGAGGGGAGCTAGCCAAAGTAGACTGGAAAGGGATCCTAGCAGGAATGACGGTGGAACAGCAATGGCAGGAATTTCTGGGCATAATCCGGAAGTCGCAGGATCATTTCATTCCAAAAAGGAAGAAAGATTCTAAGGGGAGGAGGAGGCAACCGTGGCTGACAAGAGAAGTTAGGGATAGAATAAAACTAAAAAAAAGATGTATAACACAGCAAAGAGTAGCCAGAAGCCAGAGGATTGTGAAACTTTCATAGGACAACAGAAGGAAACAAAACAGGCAATACGGGCTGTAAAGAAGAAGTACGAGGGGAAGCTGGCCAGGAATATAAAGAAGGACAGTAAAAGCTTCTTTAGATATGTTAAGGGAAAAAGAGTAGCAAAGTCAAATATGGGTCCCTTGAAGGCAGACACGGGTGAAATTATTATGGGCAACAAGGAAATGGCAGAAGAGTTAAATAGGTATTTCAGATCCGTCTTCACTAAGGAGAACACAATCTCCCAGATGTACTGGAGGACAGGGGATCTAAGGAGGTAGAGGAACTGAAATAAATTTTCATTAGGCGAGAAATAGTATTGGGTAGGTTAATGGGACTGAAGGATGATAAATCCCATGGGCCTGATGGTCTGCATCCCAGGATCCTCAGGGAGGTGGCTCTAGAAATAGTGGACGCATTGGTGATCATTTTCCAATGTTCAATAGATTCAGGATCAGTTTCTGTGGATTGGAGGATAGCTAATGTTATCCCACTTTTCGAGAAAGGAGCGAGAGAGAAAACGGGGAATTACAGACCAGTTAGCCTGACTTCGGTGGTGGGAAAGATGCTGGAGTCAATTATTAAAGAGGTAATAATGGGGCATTTGGATAGCAGCAAAAGGATTAGTCCAAGTCAACATGGATTTATGAAAGGAAAATCATGCTTCACTAATCTTCTGGAATTTTTTGAGGATGTGACAAGTAAAATGGATGAGGGGGTGCCAGTGGATGTAGTGCATCTAGACTTTCAGTAAGCCTTTGATAAGGTCCCGCAGGGGAGACTGGTGACTAAAATTAGAACACATGGTATTGAGGGTAGGGTGTTGACATGGATAGAAAATTGGTTGGCAGATCGGAAGCAAAGAGTAGGAGTGAACGGGTCCTTTTCAGAATGGCAGGCGGTGGCGAGTGGAGTGCCGAAAGGCTCGGTGTTGGGGCCGCAACTGTTTACCATATATATTAATGATTTGGAAGAGGGAATTAGGAGCAACACTAGCAAGTGTGCGGATGACACAAAGCTGGGTGGCAGTGTGAACTGTGAAGAGGATGTTAGGAGGTTTCAGGGGGACCTGGACAGGTTGAGTGAGTGGGCAGATGCGTGGCAGATGCAGTATAATGTAGATAAATGCGAGGTTATCCACTTTGGCAGCAAAAACAAGGGGGCTGATTATTATCTCAATGGGGTTAGGTTAGGTAAGGGGGAGGTACAGCGAGACCTGGGTGTCCTTGTACACCGGTCGCTGAAAGTTGGCGTGCAGGTACAGCAGGCAGTGAAGAAAGCTAATGGAATGTTGGCCTTCATAACAAGAGGATTTCAGTAAAGGAGTAAAGAGGTTCTTCTGCAGTTGTATAGGGCTCTGGTGAGACCACATCTGGAGTATTGTGTCTCCTAATTTGAGGATGGACATCCTTGTGATTGAGGCAGCGTAGGTTCACGAGATTGATCCCCGAGATGGCGGGACTGTCATATGAGGAAAGATTGAAAAGACTAGGCTTGTATTCTCAGGAGTTTAGAAGGATGAGGGGGAATCTTATAGAAACATATAAAATTATAAAAGGACTGGACTAGCTGGATGCAGGAAAAATATTCCCAATGTTGGGCGAGTCCAGAACCAGGGGCCACAGTCTTAGAATAAAGGGGAGGTCAGTTAAGACTGAGATGAGAAAAAACGTTTTTACCCAGAGAGTTGTGAATTTATGGAATTCCCTGCCACAGAGGGCAGTGGAGGCCAAATCACTGGATGGATTTAAGAGAGAGTTGGATAGAGCTCTAGGGATTAGTAGAGTCAAGGGATATGGGGAGAAGGCAGGCACGGGTTATTTATAGTGGACGATCAGCCATGATCATATTGAATGGCGGTGCTGGCTCAAAGGGCCAAATGGCCTCCTCCTGCACCTATTTTCTATGTTTCTATTTCTTCACCAAGTAATTCACCACGTAAAAAGTACATGACGCTTTTTACATTCATTTGCCAGAGGAGAAAATTCATATATTGCTTGGTAACAGAGACGTTAAAAATCTATATACATTCTTGTGAAGATATAATCTTTGTAACTATGTTTTCAGTTATAAATTGTTTATCGGAAAAGGCTACTTACTGGAAGAGGAGAATTTGAACTATGTGACTCATCAACTTCAACTTGTTGATAGAAAAAAATCAGCAACAGGCACCATGACATGATCCTGGATCGAGGCAGCATTTCGAATGACTTAAATGGCGAATTTACTGGAAAAACAAACAGAAGCACATGTTTGAATACATAAGCTATGATACGAACTTTGCAAATACATTTACGGTATACAAATAACTTCAGATCTTCACAGATGCGGAGTAAAGATGCAACGTCAAGCGGAGGACTAGAACGCCTCAATTTGGAAAGGGGTGGTATCTGAGCACACAATGGTGGAGTGGAAAATATTTCCACTTTAAAATATTTTGACTGGAGTTATGTTCCTTCGTTTTTCTTCCTGTTATCACAGATATCCTTACTCTAACTGAAAATCCTAAAAAAAAAAGTAAATACTGAAAATCTGAAACAAACAGAAAATACTGAAAACACTCAATAGATCAGGCACCATCTGTGAAAAGAGAAATTGTTATTATTTCATGACTAGGGCCCTTTATCAGCACTAGTATGAAAGTGTGTAAAGGACAATTAGATAGGTACATGGATAACGAAAATCTGGAGAGATATGGTGCAGGCAAAACACAGAGGTTGAGGCAGATATTATTACAATATTTAAAAGAAATTTGGACAGGTACTTGAATAGGAAAGATTTAGAGGTTTAAAGTTACCCCTCAGATTCCTATTAAATATTTCCCCTCTCACCTTAAAATTACGTCCTCTGGTTCTTGATTCCCCCACTCTGGGTAAAGGACTGTATGTATTCATCTTACCTATTACTTTCAGGATTTCATACAGCTCTCCAAGATCTCCCCTCAGCCTTGTGCACGCCAAGGAATAAAATCCTAGCCTGCCCAACCTCTCCCTATAATTCAGGCCAAGTCGTGGCAACATCCTCTGCACTTTTTCCAGTTTAACAATATCTTTCCTATAGGTTGGGTGACCAAACTAAACACAATACTCCAAATGCGGCCTCACTAATGTCTTGTACAATTGTAACATTACATCCTAGCTGAAATGTAAAACTCTGTATCTTCAGTGTGACAAGGCAAATTTCTGATAAAGTGACCAAAAAGTAACTGATGGAGATTATAATCATGGCCACAACTAAACTATCACTGCTAGGAATTCACGAGGCTCATAAAATCATGCAGCAAATTCTTTTCTTCAAAATTGTCAGCTACAAATCAACATCTAACACAAAGCCAAACTTTATACAAATATTTCAGATTCTTGTAAACATTTATAAAAGGCAAGAAATTACAGTAAAAATAAGTGATATTTTAAATTATAACATATTGACATAGATAGAACATGGAATAGTACAGCACAGGAACAGACCCTTTGGCCCACAACATCTGTGCCGAACCTCGACTAATATAATTATACCTCGACTAATATAATTTGCCCAAACATGATCATTCCAAGCATATCCATGTGGCTATCAAAAAGCTTTTTAAATGCCACCACTGTATCTGCCTCAACTACCAACCTAGGCAACTTCTCTAGGCACCCATCACCCTCCATGTAAAAAACTTGCCCTGCATATTTGTTTTGAACTTTGCCTGCTCACCTTGAAGATATGTCCTCTAATCTTTGACAATTCCACCCTGGGAAAAAGGTTCTAACAGTCCACCTTATCTACATCTCTCATAATTTCATATACTTCTACAGGGTCTCCCCTCAACTTCCAGCGTTCTGGGGAAAACCATCCAACCTTATCTTGTAGCTAATACCCCCTAATCAAGGAAACATTCTGGTAAACCTCCACTGCACCCTCTCCAAACCCTCCACACCCTTCCTATAATGGGGTGACCAGAACTGTACACAATACTCCAAATGCGGCCTAACCAATGTCTTACTTCGTGACGTCCTGAATTAGCTGGCATGAAAAAGAATTAATTATATTGTACTCAGTGCATCACAGTGGCATAGCAGATAATTCTGCTCCTTCTGTGATCCAATAACTTGCTACACCTTAGACGGTGGACATGTGGAGTTAGCATGGTCTCTCTGTGACCACATCGGTTTCTGCAGGGTATTCTATACCACATCCCAAAGCCATGCTGGCTGGTAGGTTAATTGGTTCCTGTAAATTGTCCATTGTGCTGGGTAGGTAGTAAGAAATCAAGGTGGAGTTGATGGGCATGTGAGACAGAATTGATTCCAGGGAAATAAGTTGGGGATAGTGATTGCGTTGAAAGCCAATGTAGCTCCATGAGCTTACTGGCCTCCTGTGTTGTAGGTGGGGGGGGAGGGGGGGGGGGTAAAATATACTGGAAAAGCACATACATTTTGGAGTGATTATAAAAGTACAGTATTATATTTGATATTATCATTGTGAAGAGAACATACTAAAAGCAATTTCAGAGAATCTGATCAGGAAGTGCACTCCTGACACATTCTGGAAAACTGCCAATTCCCAGTCAGTGAATTTGCATCATTTAAAAGGCAGACGGAAAAACAGAAATAAAACGTTGGGAGTTTCCTCCACGCATTTTTTGCGTGAGACGGGTGAATCAAAGCAGAAAATCCCCTTTCTCATCACAAGGAAGTGGGAGGACAAAATTGTTTTCATAGTATAAAATAGCGATGTGGTTAATTCACAACTGGAATGTAAGATGACACATCTCAACTGGTAAAACAAGTTAGCCAACATACCAGGATTTTCCAGTTAAAGCAGCAATTATAATATTGAGACTGCTCATGTTTCTTTTTCTATGTCATTGTCTCAATGATGTAGAGTAAGATTATCAGCAGAGGGAGCCAAAATATAAATCCATTTTAATATACAATACCACAATTATTTTCTTTTTGAATTATTATTGATCTAACCTGTAATCATGATCTGAACTGCCGCAGATTTCTCTTTAGAAATAATTACTAAAGTCATCTAAGCAAATATTTTGTCGAGTCTTGTCAAGAGTCAAGATCAAGAGTATTTAATTATCATTTGTACTGAACCAACAGAACAATGCAGTTTAACAGACCTATAAACACAATACACATACAGGGCTGCCAACATTGGATGAGAGTTTGGAGTGAGAAATTGTGAGAGACCAGGCCTGAGGGCACATAGCGTCCGGGGAAGGGGTTGCGTGGGCGGGATGTGAGTCTCCCATTGGTACAGAGCTTTCGCATTTTTCAGTTTGAAATTGTGAAAATCTGGTGCATACTGTAGCAAGTCTTTTAACTTACACTTGAATGTAATATGTATGCTTTAAATTGGATTAGCTATGAATAAGGTTAGGCTAAATTACCATCATAATTACATTCCACAGTAGAGCCAGACTCTGATCAACAGGTGCAGCAAATGAAAGATCTTAGTATATTCATGTATGGATTTCAGATTATAATCAAACACTTGGCCCATGTTGACCAACCTGGGCCTCACTGCACACCTGGTACAACTCCTGACCCTGACCCCAGTTGCATACTTTCTCTCATTCCTAACCACGAGTCCAGCCTTACACCTGGCCCCTTATTCTACCCTGATCACCTGCTTACAAGCTTAGGTTCCCAATGCCGAACACTCCCATTGTCCCAGCTTTGACTGCACAACTAGTACTATTCCAGACCTTGAATCTGGATGCATACTTGGCCTTGCTCCTAGCCCCTCTGCACTGACAATATATCAGGCACACACATAAAACCCCATATCTGACCCCCTGGACTTAACCTATTATGTTCAAGTCCATAGGTGCTTAGCTAATGCAGTAATCTTTTATGGGGCACTTCACAGACCAAATTTTGTACAACAAAATTTGCTACATCCATTGGCTTCCTTGTTATCTAACATGCTAGTTACTTTATCAAATAAGTCATCAATTGGTTGAACACAATTTCTCATCCATAAAATTATACTCACTCAGCTGTATAAGTATTCTGTTACCATTTCCTTCATTTCCCTAACAAACTGTCCTGAAGTCATTTTCACCCCTAATATTTTCAGTATTTTGTTGTCTTCCTCTCAGCTGAGACTTTTCCAAAATGCAAAGTCTAATAACTATTTATTTAAGCAATATTATTCTATTAAATGTGTTAATATAAGAGTACATAATATTTTCTGTAGTATTCATGACACAACAATGATAAAAAGATCTTCGTTTTGATTGCATCTACCAACAAACATAATTATATTACAGTTAATATATACCCAAGGGCAATTTTTTGTTCCAATGCTCCCCATTCCCATCATCAGTTGACTTAATTGGACGGTACAGCAAACAATCATCAGCGAATAGTCCGATCGTGCTTGTGACTTTTTCATGGATGTCATTTATGTAAAGCAAACACAGATGGGGGCCAAGTACTGTGCCCTGGGGTGTACCACTCAACACTGGATGCCAATTGGAGCTCTTTCTGTTCACACACACACACGCTCAAGGCGATTTGTCATGAAACTGGAATTCCGTTGTTTCGTGTTGGAACGAATATCATGGAAGTCGAGCTTCCGAAGCAGTCTCTGGTGTGGGATGATATCAAATGCTTTAGAAAAGGCCAGCACTACTAAATCCATCAAGGTGCTTCGCCAGGTCATTTGGCGTCAGGATAAGCTGAGACTCATATGATCTATGCCTCCTTAAATGTCAGCAAGAATGTTATGTTTGCTCACGTGACACATCAGATTACTATCAATTAAATGCTCCAGCAGTTTGCAGCAAGTACTTGTCAATGAAATAGGTTGATAATTCGCTGGGTTGGTGGTTGAACCCCTCCTAAAGAGAGGAGTGATGTTAGCCTTCCTCCAATCTAGCGGAACATCACCCGAGTCAGGCGATTGTTGAAAAATGAACTGCAAAACTGGAGCCAGTTCTTCAGCCGCGATCCTCAGGGCTTGATTCTGTATCTGATCTGGTCCAATTGCTTTTGTGGTATTGATGTTCAGCAATAACTTCTTGACACCATCAACCTCAATTTTATTAGCAGGCATATCAGCATACAGCTCCATATCTTCCCGGGTGAAAACGTGTTGAAATTGGTTTGCAAGAGCTTCTGCTTTCGCCTGGTCCTCAGTGATCAGACAGTTGTTCTCTTTAAGTATCTGGACACCAGTGTTGTCTGTCCGTCTGGATTTCACATATCTCCAAAAAGCCTTGGGTTGCTGTCCCCCAAGAATAGAAGAAACATGTTGTCTATGAGCACTCCTTATAGCACGATCGACTTGCTTTCGCACTCTAGTAAAATTGTCCCAGTCCAGCTTTGTACCCCTTTTTTGGCACAGTTATAAAACTTCTCTTTCTAACTGCAGAGACGTTTCACTTTTGCCGAAAACCAAGGAGGACGCATACGGCCCTTAATGAATTTTTGAGGAACATGATTTGTAACAATATTATTTAAAGAGTTTCTCAGCCACACCCAGTTGTCTTTTACGGATCTTTTATCTGGTTACAGGTTGAAGAGATGTTTTCCCAGTTTTTTTTGCTAAGACTTTAAATTCCTCGCTGTTCATTTTCCTCCAGAAATAAATTTTACGCGGTGGTTTTGAAGGAACTTTAAGCTTTGTGTGCAGTTTTGCTTGGATAATATAATGATTGCTAATTCCAGCACACGATGAAACTTCCGAAATTAAATCTGGGTGTTAATTGAACAATAAATCTAAAGTATTTTCGGTGCCACTTCTGATAGCTGAAGAGAAAACTGACATTCCACAAACCTGTCTTCATCGACAGGTTGGTGGCTTAGAAAGTCAACAACTTCAAGTTCCTGAACATGCATAGATCTCAAGACCTGTCCTGGCTCCAGCACATTGTCCCCGGCAGCGGCGGCACGACTCACGTTGCAGCGGCCCCTACACCCTGTCTGTCTATTTTCTTGTCTAGTTAAATGTAGTTGTTTGTGTTTTTTTAATACTGTTTTTAACTGCGTATATGTGGGGGATTGGGGGGGGGGGGGAAGAGGGGGAAACTTTAAAAAAAATCTTCCCTGTACAGGAGCTCCAACCTTTTTCCTGTCGAGTCTCCGTGGTCATTGGGGCCTAGCACCGTGGAGCGGCCTCCAACCGGAACGATCTGGGGGCTGCGGACTCACCATCGTGTGGCTGGCCGGCTTCGGAGCGTGGAGAGCTGTGGCGGCTCACTGCTGCGGCCCGAATCCGGGGCTGGGAGGCTCCAGCTCCAGCCGCAGGTCTGGTGGACTGTGACATTGGGAGCTCGCGGGTCTGGGTGGGAGACCGCTTTTCGGAGCTCCCGCAATGCAACTTCTCCAGCCCGTGTCGTGGGGTTGGAACGACCCAGAGCGGGGCCGTACATCGCCCGGCGTGGCTTTCACAGCCGGCTTCGGAGCTTGGAGAGCTGTGGCAGCTCACTGCTGCGGCCCAAATCCGGGGCTGGGAGGCTCCAGCCGCAGGTCTGGTGGACTGTGACATCGGGAACTTCTCCAGCCCATGTTGAGGGGTTGGAACTACCCGGAGTGGGGCCGTACATCGCCCGGCGCGGCTTTAACGGCCGCAGGACATTCCAGCGCCCGCCGGGGGCTCCAACTTTGTGACTTTTGGGCCTGGAGCGGTGCCATACATCGCCCGGCGCGGCCTTAAATGGCCGTGCGACTTACATCGCCCGCCTGGGGCTTCAACATCGGGAGAGAAATGGGGCAGGGGAGAGAAAAGACTTTGCCTTCTATCACAGTGAGGAGGAGATTCACTGATGGATGTTTATATAAATTGAAGTGTCTGTATGTTTTGTAGGAATTGTCTTTGTTTGTATGGGTGTAGAAATTGAGTTTCATTTGAGCCTCACTGAGGTTCAAATGACATGGAATAAAATATTGTATTGTATTGATGCAATCATAATCACTGGGTCAGGCAGCAATTGTGAAAGGAATGGATAGGTATCATTTTGGGTCAGAACCTGTCTTCAAATTGATTGTAGTAGGAGGTAGATATCTGGAAAAGGCAGGTGGGCGCTGGACAAAGACTGGCTAGTAGTGTTTCTTGGATACATGAAGGGGGGGGGGGGTGATCGATAGGCAGATGGGTGGAGTAAGTGACAAAGGCTAGAGATGAAAAGGAGATTAAAAGGTTGAATAAGGAGTGGACCTAATTGTAAAGCCAGAGGGAAGGGTATAGGCGGAAGGGAACATGGGAGGCAGGAGGGTAAAATAGTGGGAGAAATGGGTGTGCACCAGTGCAGGGCACAGGAAAGAGAGAGGGAAGTGGGTTATTACTTAAAATGGGAAAATAAAATGTTTGTATAAATACATAGTTTACTTTTCAGGCAATCATTTAGTGTTGAAGATAACCAGTTAGCACTCTTGGTTCCGAGCTGGCTAATGAGGTTAATATCAGAATTGCAAGCACTTCTCCAGATGGGCAGGAGGTGCCTGATGGAGTGGGTGGATAGATTATGAAGCAGTGAGCTAACTCCTTCTGCATTTATAGAACTGCAGTGCTTCTGTAAGCTCCCAAAGTATGGACATCATGTATTCTCCTTCTCCACTTTGGTCACTGGCCAGTTTCCAGGAGTCAGTGGGGATGTGGTACATTTTTAAGGAGACTGAGTGTATCCTTGAATCTTTTCCTCCACCCATCTGATAGTCTCTTCCCACAACAAAGCTCAAAGCAGTGTTTCAAGTGTCTGGTGTTGGCACCCGATCAATGTGGCTTGCCTGACCCTGCTGACTGAGAGAAACTAGGTCCTCCATGCTGGGGATGCTAGATTGGGCGGGAGTGGATGCTGATGTTGGCTCACTTATTCTTCCACGATACTTAGGATTTTGCAAAGACAGTGATGCTGGTATTCAGCAGATCATAATGTTTATTTTACCAGGCTTGAGGGATGGTCTTCAAATACTCTTTTCCTCAACTGACCAGATGCTGCACAGCACATCAAGTAAGGCGCCGATTTTCAACATTGATCTAGGCCTTCACTGAGAGGTGGCTCTCAAGAAATAGAAAACTGGTTGACAGGTTCTTGACAAGAACCTTTACTAACGGTGGACTGTGTGGTGCCATGGGGGCAGGTTGGTAGAAGACCTTGGATTTGCGGATGTGTACGCTATATAAATCCACTTTTATGCTTCTATGAATGTCGACAATCTCTTGAAGCTCAGCCTCGGAGAGTCGTCAGTTAGTGTCCTTTGCCTGCTGCAACACAATGATTCACCATGGATATAACCTTGTTACTGGACTGCAGCGACTATAACTTGAACAGTTTCCCATTAGCTCTGAATATTAGTTCCACTCCCAAGGGAAATTTACTGGAATATTGCAGCAAAAAACATTGGCAAGACTTTTGGGACAATGACAAAGCCTTATATTGGGGAGGAATCTGCCTACAGTCAGGAAGTGACACAGCTGGCGTCCTGGTGCCATCGCAACAACCTGGAGCTCAATGCTCTTAAGACAGTGGAATTGATTGTAGACTTTAGGAGAGCTCCACTTCCCCTTACCCCACTCACCATCAACAACACCACAGTCACATCTGTGGAGTCTTTTAAGTTCCTGGGAACCATCATCTTCAAGGACCTTAAATGGGGAGCCACCATCAACTCCACAGTCAAAAAGGCACAACAGAGGAAGTAATTCCTGCAGCAGCTGAGGAAGCACAATCTTCCACAATGGTCCAATTCTATACGGCCATCATCCTCCTCTTCTCCATCATGGTCTGGTTATGCTCAGCCACTAAGCACGATACCTGGAGGCTGCAGCGAATCATCCAATCAGCTGAGAAGGTTATTGGCTGCAACCTTCCCTCCATTGATGAACTGTACACTGCAAGCGCCAGGAAGCAAGCAGGCAAGATCATCTCTGAACCCTCTCACCCTGGCCACAAACTCTTTGAATCACTTCCCTCTTGAAGGCGTCTCCAGACTGCCAACGTTGCCACAGACAGACATAAAAACAGCTTTTTTTTCCCCCATGAGTAACAGCTCTACTCAATAACCAAAAATCTGTAGCCTCCTTTTGCTCTGGTATTTGATTTATTTCACATGTTTAGTCGCTAATTTTTTATTATTAATGTTTAATGTTTTATTTGTAATTCCTAACTGTCACTGTATGTCATGTTGTCACTTGCGGCAGGTGCACCAAGGCAAATTCCTTGTATGTGAATATACTTGGCCAATAAACTTATTCATTCATTCTCTTATTTATTAATTCATATCTGGTCACGTGTGTGACATTTCTGTTCACTTTCCAAAGAATGGGCCTAAAGCAGCTTTTTCAAAATAATGTACTTATTTTTGGCAAAAATTGGCTAGACCACAAGAATATACAGTAAATCATTGTTGTGACAGACTATTGGGCGTAACGGTATTCATTATTGTCGATGGTCCACTATCACCGAATAAGGAATTACCATTGCATGAGTTGCAGGTTAATACACAATAGGACACACAATGCTGGAGTACCTCAGAGGTCAGGCAGCATCTCTGAGGAACATGAATAGGTGACCTTTCGGGTTGAGACCCTGCTTCAGACTCTCGGTCTGGAATTGGGCCTGGAATCCCGGCGAGTTGACGGTTCTGGCTGCTGGTGTCCGGAGGAGTCAATGGTGGCAGCCCACTGGTGGCCGGAGTGCAGGCGAGGTCAGCGGTGGTGGCGGTGGCGGCGGCAGCGGCCACGAGTGGAAGCCACTGGGTGGGAGGAAGCTGGGTGGGACGGCAATGGCAGAGGTGGTGTGGGCAGCTAGCACGGCAAGTGGCCCGGGAGGTGGTGCTGGCCAGGGGTGTTGTGGGCAGCCAACACTGTAAGCAGCAGGGAAGCATCCGTGAGCAGGGGTGGCATGGGCGACCAGCACTGTAAGAGACCTGCAAGGAACCGCTGGACGGGGGTGGCGTGGGCAGCAAGCCGGCTATTGTATGAGCAGCCATTGGGGGGGGGGTCAGTCCATTATAAAAAAGGTCTGTTAAAACCTCTAACTCAACACTGACATTTCCCAGCAGTCCAAATGCAGGTATATTTTAGGAGCTAATGCTTCTTGTTAGGTGTGCTGTAAAATTCCTAATTTAACAGCCTTATGTCCGATTTCTAATATGAAACAGCTACAATGATGTTTCTCCTCTGTGGAAGCAACCAGCAAACAAGAGCAAAATAAGCTTTTGGTGATAGGTATCCGAAGCAACCATGACCCTGCCAATGGCCAACCAAATAGACCTGCTATAGCCCTGGTGATTCAAACATCACAATGCTGGGCTCCACTAGACCTTGTCAAAGGCCTTGCCAAAGTGCATTTAGACAACATCCACTGCCCTGACCTGATCAAATATCTTGGTGACCACTTCAAAAAACACAATTTCCCCATGCTGACTAACCATAATCAATTCATGCCTATCTGGTATATCCTTGGTAGTTGCTGATATGACTGTATGACTACCCATGCAGTCTGACTGTATGACCCTTCATGGCACGACCTCCCATGGCCAACCTGGAAGACTCTCAACAGATTACGAGTGGAGCAGGGGAGATGCAAAGCATTTATGAAAGCATGGAACTACCAGACAGAAGACACATGCAGCTGTGGAGCAGTACAGACAATGTCCCACCTACTGCACTAGCCCGGAGCTCAATCGAACTCTCTCCTGAATGCATCCAGTGAATCGGCTTCCACTGCCTTCGGAGGCAGAGAATTTCACAAATTCACAACTCTATGTGAAAAAGTTTTCCCTCATCTCAATTCTAAATGGCTTACCCCTTATTCTTAAACTGTGGCCCCTGGTTCTGGACTCCCCCAACATCGGGAACATGTTTCCTGCATCTAGCGGGTCCAATCCCTTAATAATTTTATATGTTTCTATAAGATCCCCTCTCATCCTTCTAAATTCCAGTGAATGCAAGCCCAGTCGCTCTATTCTTTCATCATATGACAACAGTCCCGCCATCCCGGGAATTAATCTTGTGAATCTACGCTGCACTCCCTCAATAGCAAGAATATCGTTCCTCAAAATAGGAGACCAAAACCCCATCACCCTGGGTCTTCTGTTCCCTAGTGCATCTGGGAGATGGTTTGTGTCTTCCTTAATGAAGACAGAACCAAAGTACCTGTTCAACTCCTGCGAGGCATCTTTTCTAATTCTTTCCTACTCTAGGTGAACAAAATGTATCCAGGTGACATATCGGACTATCTTTGATGTGACGTTATCTTTCACTAAACGTTATTCACGTTATTCCCTTCATCGTGTATCTATACATTGTGACTGGCTTGATTGTAATCATGTATTGTCTTTATAACTGACTGGTTAGCATGCAACAAAAAATTTACACTGTACCTCGGCACACGTGACAATAAACTAAACTAAACTAAGATTCCCCTCCAACAGCTTCTCCACAATGATGTAGTTTCTGAGCTCATTTCTTGTTGCCTAGCTTGTCTGAATCCTAATAGCCCTGTCTCACGGTGAGAGTTGACCCACGAGTGACCCAGAGTGAAAGACTCGTGGTTGTGTACGACACTCCAAGTTTATGATCAAGAGTTTAACCGAGTTCCCACGGGTATGATTAAGTTTGCCATTTACTTCTCATTTCTGCGATGTTCCAAGTTCCTCTCCCGAGTTACCAAGTTCCTCTCGTGAGTTACTCTTGAGCCAACCGTGAATGAAAGCCTGCTTTAAGTATCAAATAGAGGAGCTGGACACCATCGCATACAGTAAGTATATTCTGATTCAGTATTGAAAGTTATTCAATTTCAGAACTTAAAAAAACTAGGCAGGATCTTGGCCCCGCACTTGCTGCCATTGTGCAGCAAGGAGGCAGTGGTGGTGAAGCAACAGTGCAAAAAGAAGACAACTCCATCGGACGGCTTTGAGTTAAAGATAGAATTCAGCGCGGCCGCGTCTATTGATATGACCTACAAAGGGAAAATGCGCACTGTCCAGTGCCAGAACTAGGCTGGGATCATCCTCTGCTCTCATCTCTCTCTTTCTATGTGTGCATTAGCAGGGGGAAGAGCGGTCTACCTCGCTGGGGCACAAGACCTCTGCCGCCTGCCCATTGCAGCCATCAACTTGTTTGTTCCTTTGGTGCGCCTCATCTGCCCAGCTCCCATCCCAGCGCTGCCCCAGCTTTCTGCCCCATTCTCTTGGAAATGTTGCTTCCGCCGCTGTAACGAGGAGGGGTCCGGCTTGGTGGGTGGGTGGGTGAGCAGGGAGGGGGAGTGGGTACAAACCACTGAATCCATTCTCAAAAGTCTGGCAGAGCCGTGTAGAACTCACGTTTCTCTCTGCTTCATATACCTGGGAATTCCCTCAGTATGGTCACTCAGCGGGCAGGCAGCATCTCTGGAGAGAAGGAATGGGTGACGGGATGACGTTTAAAATTTAAATCATGGGCAAACCATCTTGCCCCAGGCTGCTTTACATTATTTATTGTGTTGAGTTGTTTGTGAGGCTGGGACTTCTCTGAGGGTCACCACCTTATAGTGGAGACATATGCATGTGCCTTAGATCCTCTAAGCTGGCCTCATGGCAGGAAGGTGGAGGGGGAGGTCCCTGACAAAGCACGGCCCAAGAAGATAACCTCAGTGGAACAGGCCGAGGATGGTGTTTGGCCGGCGGCTGAGAAGGTGGAAGAAGGCTGCAGCAGGGAGAGACTCCCAACCATGGTGGAGCCCATATCATTGGACCCAGGACTGTCAGTGAATGTTGTTCAAAAAGTGTTACCAATCTCTTTTGTTGGAGATGGTCATTGCCTGATAATAGAATTACAGAATCAAACAGCACAGAACCATCCCTTCACATCCTTTTTACCCATCCGCCTTAATCGCATTTGCTCAAATTAGGTCCTTATCCTTTCCCTGTCTTGTCTATTTAAATACTTTAGAGAAAACAGCGTGGAAACAGGGCCTTCAGCCCACCGGGTCTGTGCCGACCAACGATCCCTGCACATTAACACCATCCTACCCACACTAGGGACAACGTCTACAAGCCAAGTAACCTGCAAAGCTCAAGATCTTTGGAGTGTGGGAGGAAGCCGAAGACCCACGCAGGACACACGCACACACGCACACTTTTTGTTTTGATGCTTCTTTATTGAGCTGATGAAACTGCAATGTTACAGTTCAATGGCAATCACTGGAAGCACAGAACACATTGTGAGCTTTCCAAACCTTGGTGCAACAAACAATGTGAAATCAAGAGGGTAATACAGAGAGTGACAGTAATAATTCCAATCAGCACAATCTAAATCAAGACAGGATCAGCCTCCACACAGGGACTTTCCCACAGTCCGTGTCTGCCCACCACCACCACCCCCGTCCCCTGACTCTTTCTTGTCTACATGTGTGTGTCAGAGAGATGGCACCAAATGCTCTGTACTGCTGCACATTTTAACTGGGATGCCCAACTGTTCCCATTTGGATTTGAGGAAGGGCTCCAGCAGAATGGACAAGGAGGGGAGTCAAGTTAAAGAGGGCGGGCTTGTCTGTTCTGAGCAGTCCCTGGGCTTCAGTCAAGGGTCAGTGTGTGGGGCAGTGCCGTGGAGTTTACATCCTTTAGACATCCACCATGGTTCCCCGCTCCCCGTCCCTCTCCCAATATGTGACGGAGAATGGCCGAGAATATCACCAATTTCACATCCAATCCTGTAAAATGTGAAGAGTTAAGATTGCCATATATCAGTTTAGTGTTGCAGCTTTACCATCCGAGATGGAGCACAAAGACGCAGCAGAAATTTAGAAATGCCATCCCGTCACCCATTCCTTCTCTCCAGAGATGCTGCTTGTCCAGCTGAGTTAAAGAGTGCCCACGGTAGACTCACGAGTCACTAAGGTAAACTGACGGGCCACTACGTTATTACAACGAGTTTAAATGTTTCCATTTTTAACTTGAACAGTAAATTTGACTCGTGGAAAACCCAAACATGTTTGAATTTTTTCAAGAGTTAAGTTTCACGGGTACCTGCCGTTAGCGCCACGAGTCGCTAAGTTGCGCGCACGAGTTCAGACGTTCCTGCTACTTTAATTGTACGTGATTACCGCGAGTGAAAACTCGGGGTCACTCGTTGGTCGACTCGCACCGTGAGACAGGGGTTTTAATTTCCCCCAATACTTACACAATTAGAATGAATGAACTAGTGTTACCTGGGCAGCTCAAAGGATACTGGTGCAGATTATACTCGAGGTATTTACTGTAAAACTAACCAACAAATTGGAATTGGCTAGGTTTGAAATGAAGCCTCAGATACTAAATTCTAACATTTCCACTCTCAGACGTGTCAATGCACTGAGGCATTTCCCAGCAGGATAATTGTGAAGAAAAACCAGCAATTTGCTCTATCAACAGCATATCTACCCACCACACAGTCTGTTCAGTTGCCATTCACATCCAAGTGATTACAAACTCTGCAGCAGAAGAGATCTCGGGCAGAGTCAGTGCAGGCATTATCCACCAGAACCCCAGTCAGCACGCAACACTGCCCTCTGGCAACCAATGCAATTTCAAATCGTAAATCAGTGGAATCTAATTAAAAAACTACGATTCACAAGATGTATTCACATTGATAGAAAGTAAAAGTGTCATCATGATTATGCATTTAACAATCACAAAACTCATCTGGGTACACTGGCGTATTTTGTAATTAGATTTTATCGCAAGACATTGTGAATCACCGGGAACTATATATGCAACAGATATAACATTAACAACATATAGCATCAGGAGAGAGCTTTCAACAAATCAGACTGGGTGAAAGCGCTATGCCCGTTGCAGTAAAATCATCAGCATGGAAACAGGTCCTTCGGCTCACCTTATCCACTCTGACAAAGTTGGCATATTGGGCTATCCCCATTTGCCTGCATTTGGACCATACTCCTCTAAAGTCTTCCATATATCTGGCCAAATGTCTTTTAAAAGTCATAATAGCATCCGCTTCAATAATTTCCTCTAGCAGTCCATTACAGTGTTATGCTACCCTCTGAGAGGAAAGATTTCCCTCAGATCCCTTTTAAATCTCTCCCCTCTCACCTTAAGTCTATGTCCTCTAGATTTGGAATCATCTACCCTGGGAAAATGATTGAGCATTCATTTTATCCATAGCCTTCATGACCTTGTAAATCTGAAGGACACCTCTCAGCCTCCTACACTCCAAAGAAAAAAAAAATCCCAGCCAATTTAATCTTTCCCTATAATTCAAGCCTGAAATTCCAGGTTACATCCTGGAGAATCTCTTGTGCACTCTTTCCAACTTAATGACATAATTCCTGAAGCTAGATGACCAGAACTGAACACAACACTCCAAGAACTATCCCACCAATTACTTGTATTACTGCATCATGATGTCCCAACATTTGTACACGTCACTTTTAGGAACCGTGCACCGATACTCCCAAAACTCTCTATTAGATAACACCCTCCAGGTCTCTAACATTTACTGTGTAAATCTTGTCAGAATTAAAGTGCATTTGTTGTTCCTTGACCTATCTTTCCTCACTACCCACTATACCATCAATTATGGCATCATCTGCAAATTTGCTGGCCGCATTGTCGTCCATATCATTAATGTGGTTAACAAGCAGTTTGTTTAAGAAGGAACTGCAGATGCTGGAAAATCGAAGGTAGACAAAAGTGCTGGAGAAACTCAGCGGGTGAGTTTAAAGAAGGGGTTCGGCCCGAAACGTTGCCCATTTCCTTCACTCCATAGATGCTTCTGCACCCGCTGAGTTTCTCCAGCACTTTTGTCTACTTTGGATAACAAGCAGCAAGGGACCCCACGGATCACAGGCCTCTGGTCACAATGAGAAAAACAACCTTCCCCAACCATCCTTTAATTCCTTCCTCCAAGCCCATTATGAATCCAACTGGCTAGCTTCACCATGGATTCCATACGAGTTAACCTTTCAGACAAACCTACCAGGCAGTGCCTTGCAAAGTCCAGATAGACAACGTCCACTTCCTGCCCACATTAATCCACTTGGCAACCTTTTCAAAATACATCATTGGATTTGTGAGATGCAATTTCTCATGAACAAAGACATACTGATCTTCCCTATTCAGTCTGTGCCTATCTAGTTGCTATTAGATCATATCCATGAGAATGTTCTCGAACAACTTATCCCTGACTTTAGGGAACATGTTTCCTGCAATTACCTGGGTTGTCTTTCCTGTAATTACCCGAGTTGTCTTTGCGGCCCTTCTTACATAACTGTATAATATTAACCACCCTTCAGTCTTTTGGAACTTCATCTGCGGCTAACAACGATACAAATATCTTTGTAAAGGCCTCCGCAATTTCCTCCCTAGCTACCGACAAGGTGCGAGGATGAGATTGGTCTGACCCTGGGAATTTATCCACCTTAATGTGCTTTGAAACTACTGATCCTCTATGGTAATTTGTGCATGATCTAAAACATCACAACTCTTGTGCCTCAAGTCCTTGGCATTCATTTAATAGCTCGCTCATTCTGTGGTTGCACTCTTCCCTTGCAACTCTTATGCTCTAAATATATCTGTAGAATCTCATGAAATTTTCCTTTACCTTAACAGACAACTCAATTTCATGTTTTCTTTTTACCTTCCTGATTGCTTTCTTAAATGTGCTCTGCTTAGACTTGCGCAGAGATTAGTTTGATCTGACTGCCTAAATTTAACGTATGCCTAATTTTTCCTGACCAGAGCCAACATCTCTCATCAAAATGCATCTCTAAACTTACCAGCCTTGCCCTTCACCCTCACAGGAACAGGCTGCTCCTGTACTCTTGCTATCTCACCTTTGAAACCTTCCACTTGCAAGCTGTCCCTTTACCTGCAGACTCTCCCAATAAATCTCTGCATTCCCACCTTATGCCTTCAAAATCACCTTTGGCCCAATTTAGAACCTGAATTGGTGGGCCAGTTTTATCCTACTGCATAACAACTTTAAAACTAATAGAATTATGGTTACTGCTTCCAATGTGCTCTCCCATTGACACTTCAGTCACTTGCCCGACAACATTCATTAAGTTGTGCCCTCTCCAAAAGGGCTCTCCATATATTAATTAAGCAAGCTTCGGCACATTTAACAAATTCCATTCCACCTTGCGTGTTAAGCCTCTAGCATTGAAATAGCTAGAGGTATCCCTCTCACTTTACTGTGAACCTGCCTATCCAGTCTGCTAACCCTACTTTCTTTGACGTCAGTATCCCCTCGCCCCCCCCCCCCCCCCCCCCCCCCCCCCCACACTCACTCATCATCGCTCCTTTCCAAGGAGTAAAATTGCCACCCACCAAAACTTCAGAAGTGTCAGGAGTGAAACGGAGAAGGTAGTAGAATGGGGTTAGGAAGGAGAGATAGATCAGCCATGATTGCAGATGACACAAATCTGGGTGGCAGTGTGAACTGTGAGGCGGATGCTATGAGAATGCAGGGTGACTTGGACAGGTTGGGGGAGTGGGCAGATGAATGGCAAATCAAGTTTAATGCGGATAAATGGGAGGTTATCCACTTTGGTATCAAAAACAGGAAGGCAGATTACTATCTAAATGGCGTCAAGTTGGGAAAAGGGGAAGTACAGGGGATCTGGGGGTCCTTGTTCAACAGTCTATGAAAGTAAGCATGCAGGTACAGCAGGCAGTGAAGAAAGTGAATGACATGTTCGCCTTTATAACAAGAGGAGTCGAGTATAGGAGCAAAGAGGTCCTTCTGCAGTTGTACAGAGCCCTAGTGAGACCACACCTGGAGTATTGTGTGCAGTTTTGGTCCCCTAATTTGAAGGACATTCTTGCTATTGAGGGAGTGCAGCGTAGGTTTACAAGGTTAATTCCCAGGATGGCGGGACTGTCATATGCTGAGAGAATGGAGCGGCTGGGTTTGTACACTCTGGAGTTTAGAAGGATGAGGGGATGTCATTGAAACATATAAGATTGTTAAGGGCTTGGACACGCTAGAGGCAGGAAACATGTTCCCGATGTTGGGGGAGTCCAGTACCAGGGGCCACAGTTTAAGAATAAGGGGTAAGCCATTTAGCATGGAGACAAAGAAACACTTTTTCTCACAGACAGTTGTGAGTCTGTGGAATTCTCTGTCTCGGAGGGCGATGGAGGATGGTTCTCTGGATACTTTCAAGAGAGAGCTAGATAGGGTTCTTAAAGATAGTGGAGTCAGGGGATATGGGGAGAAGGCAGGAACAGGGTACTGATTGGGGATGATCAGCCATGATCACATTGAATGGTGGTGCTGCCTCGAAGGGCCGAATGGCCTTCTCCTACACCTATTATCTATTGATTGAATGGTGGAGTGGACTTGATGGGCTGAATGGCCCAAGTCCACTCCTATCACTTAAAATCTTATGATAGACACAAAACAGCGAGCCAGGCAGCATCTCTGGAGAATAGGAATGTGTGACGTTTCCCTGTCCCAGTGAGTTACTCCAGCTTTTTGTGTCTACCTTCGATTTAAACCAGCATCTGCAGTTCTTTCCGACACACTTATGATCTTCTCCACCCACCTTAAATGTGGCAAACTATGTTTGCGAGAAGCTATCAAACATTGCCTCATATTGTTTGTTGCCTCAGTCCATCGTGCATTCTTTCCTTCATCCTGCTTCAGTCAATGCCTGGTGTTCTTATTATGCACTTTTGTTGTGATCATGATTTAATTCTTATATAATGCAAACTTCAGATATACCAAAGATTCATTGCATTGGAAACTGGAATCAAAATCTAAAAATGGTTGAATTCAGACTCGGGGATTTCATTATTTTCAGATTTTGCCAAGAGCAAAATTATCACATTGTGTTTCCATTACTATATACCTTCTCATTCAATATCATTGGTTAAAATTTAACATGGAATTATATTATGTCTTTAAAGTTGCAAATGCCCCAAATTTCTTCTCTATAATGAAACAAATTTATTATTGAGCCACATAGAAACCAAATAATTAAAACCAAATTAATTAGTTTTAAGGAAGGTCTTAAAGAAGGAAAGAGATGTGGCCAGGAATATTCAGGAAGGAATTCCAGAATGTGAACAGAAAGCCTGCCCACCAACATTGTAACAAAGGGGTACAGATTTATGGTCAAGATATAATGCCAGAAGAAAAAGATAGCGACCAGGTGGCGCCAGCAATGGCTGCCTCGCCAGCAGTCTATCTGCCCCTTCCTTCTTTGTTGTTCATATTATGCGGTAAATGTATGTTGTAATGTTCTTTAGCATGTTTTATGTTGGGGGGGGGGGGGGGGGGGGGGGAGATTGGGGGAAACTTTTTTAAATCTCTTACTTCAGTGGAGATGCTATTTTTCCCGTATCGTATCTCCATCTGCACTACAGCCTAACATTGAGGAATTGTCAGCCTCTGCTGGAGACCGACTTTGGAAACCTGCGGGACTCCATCGTGGAGCTGGTGATCCCTTTGCCAGGGATCGACCTCGGAGCCTGTGGACTTTAACATTGTGGAGCTTGCGGTCCCTGGTAAGGGACCGATTTCGGGAGCTCCAAGCCGCAGGAGCTTCGATCGCCGACTGCAGGAGCTTCAATCGCCCCGATGGATGGTTCGACAGCCCGGCCGCGGGAGAATAAAGAGGGAAGAGGTAAAGAATTTATTGCCTTCCATCACAGTGAGGAATACGGGGAATCCGCTGTGGTGGATGTTTATGTTACCGTTTATGTAGCTGTGTGGCTTTTTGCTTTTTTTAGTATGGCTGTATGGCAATTCGAATATCACTGTACCTTAATTGGTACACGTGACAATAAAATACCTTTGAAACCTTTGATGATGCAGTCATGAAGGGAATTGGAATGTTTTACCTTGACGTTAAAAAGGATG
Organism: Raja brachyura; assembly: GCA_963514005.1. The sequence continues at coordinate 59,343,852 of OY740785.1, forward strand.
AGAATGTTAAAACAAAAACATTGTTTAATTGGGAACAGACAGCAACCAGAAGAATCCTCTGTAAGGGATCAGTACTAGCACATGGATTTTGGAGAACCTTGTTTGACGATAACCTGCTGTAAGTTTTTGCCAAAGATTGCATTGAGTGCTCTTGACGTGGCACCTCCACATCAGTGAGACCAAGTGTAGACACTGCTTCAACTTGTTCTCTGTCCACCAGGGTAAGATGGAGCCACCAGTTACTAGCACAAAACGAAGATTTTTTTTTTCTAGTTTTTATACTGGAATATAAAAACATGGATGGAATGCTGAGGCTTTATGAGAATGGATGAGAAGGAAAGATAGATCAGCCGTGATTGAATGGCGGAGTAGACTTGATGGACTAAATAGCCTAATTCTGCTCCAAGAACTTATGAACTAAATGATCAACTCAGAACAAAATCTGGCAACTCTAACCTGGGCATTCATGAAATCCTCCTCACCATCAGAAACAACAAAATTGTATGCAAGCACAACATGTAACCACATTACGCAATTGATTCCTCATTCTAACATTCCAAGCAAACCAGGATAATGAATTAAAAGCCATACTCTTCTAAACATGAATAGGGTATAAGAGCATGCCTCGACCAGCACCAATTTAGGTAACCTCCCACAACCCCCACCCACCACCTCCCCTTTTTCTGTCCTGCTTCCCTCTCTCCTTTCCCACCTGGGCTTACATTTATTTCTCCCCTCCCAACTCTCCTTCCCTCCTGCTAGTTTCCTCCCTCTGGCTTTGCAATTTGTAATGCCCGTCCCACTTAGGAAACCTGAACGGAAACCTCTGGAGACTTTACGCCCCACTCAAGGTTTCCATGAGGTTCCCGGAGGTTCCGGTCACTCTCCATGAGTCACCAGAGGTTTTGGATACTTGCCTGGAAAGCCCGAAGCGTGAGCTGCATATACTGATCAAAGATCCTAGAGGATCTTTGCTACCGACTGCACACACACACGCACATACACACAAACACACCGCGAATGTGGGGGCCAGGGACAGCGGAGGAGCGCTGTCTGCGTGATGAAGAGGAAGGTAAACGGCTGCCACAGAGCACTACAAGTCCTTTAGAGAGTGCGGGAGGGAGGGAGAGAAGGGCGGAGAGAAGGGCGGAGAGAACTGAAGGGAGAAGCAGTGGAGACAGTTTTAAGATGTTTAATAAAGTTAGCGGGCATTTTACCTTCTGGTGGATCTTCTAGGTCCTGAAAACCAAGGATCTTTGCTGAAAACTCCAATGAGCCAATCAAAATGGCCGGTCAGTGAAGGAGATTGCCTTCGACTGCCTGCAAGTAAATAGCGACCCCACTCCACTGGCTTCGACCAAACGGCAACCTATTTTTAGTCGAGGCCGGTTTTGAAAAAAATATATAATCGCAGGAACATAGAAGAAGCCTCAACTACGCGGAAACCACTTTCCACCATTAGGGAGAGTGAACGGAACCTTCGGGAACCTTGGGTGGGGCGCAAGGTCTCCAGAGTTTTCCGTTCAGATTTCCTAAGTGCATTACTCTTCAATGCCACCTCTCGCCTTTTGTTTTTATCTCCGATCTTTATTCCAACTATCTGCCTCTCAATTTAAAAAAAAACCCTTGTCTGCATCCACCTATTTTGCCCTGCATCTACCCTCTTCCAGTTCTCTTCTCCCCCGGTCTGAAGAAGGCCCTCAACTCAAAACGTTACCCAACAGATGCTGCTTAACCTCCTGTGTTACTCCAGCACTTTGTGACCTTTTGTGTATTAACCAGAAACCGCAGTCCCTTGTTTCTAAGATGGACACAAAAAATGGGAGTAACTCAGTAGGACAGGCAGCTTGTCCGGAGAGAAGGAATGGGTGACGTTTCTGGTCGAGACCTTTCTTCAGACCCTCATTTCAACTATCTGCTTTCTCTTTCAGGCAACCCCATTTTCAAATCCTTTACACAGTTTAATATCAGAATACCACAGTTCCGTATTCTAATTCCAGGCATCATGCTTAATAAATTATAGCAAAAAATATATTCGTCTGGCACCAATGGTCCTTTATCTAATTAAATTTATCAATTATAACATTTATCAATTATAAAATGACAGAAATATTTCAAATGTCATTAGAAACTAGAATAGTGCCGGAAGATTGGCGTACTGCGCATGTTGTTCCATTGTTTAAAAAGGGTTCAAAGAATAAACCTAGCAATTATAGACCTGTTAGGTTGACGTCAGTAGTGGGCAAATTAATGGAAAGGATACTTAGAGATAATATATAAGCATCTGGATAAACAGGGTCTGATCAAGAACAGTCAACATGGATTTGTGCCTGGAAGGTCATGTTTGACAAACCTTCTTGAATTTTTGAAGAGGTTACTAGGGAAATTGATGAGGGTAAAGCAGTGGATGTTGTCTATATGGATTTCAGTAAGGCCTTTGACAAGGTTCCCCATGGAAGGTTGGTTAAGAAGGATCAATCTTTGGGTGTTAATGGCGGAGTAGCAAGATGGATTCAACAGTGGCTGAATGGGAGATGCCAGAGAGTAATGGTGGATGGCTGTTTGTCAGGTTGGAAGCCGGTGACCAGTGGGGTGCCTCAGGGATCTGTGTTGGGTCCACTGTTGTTTGTCATGTACATCAATAATCTGGATGATGGGGTGGAAAATTGGATAAGTAAGTATGCAGATGATACTAAGATAGGTGGTGCTGTGGATAATGAAGTAGATTTTCAAAGTCTACAGGAAGATTTGGGACATTTGGAAGAGTGGGCTGAAAGATGGCAGATGGAGTTTAATGCTGAAAAGTGTGAGGTGCTACATCTTGGCAGGACAAATCAAAACATGACGTACATGGTAGATGGTAGGGAATTGAGGAATGCTGTGGAACAGAGGGATCTAGGAATAACTGTGCATAGTTCCCTGAAGGTGGAATCACATGCAGATAGGGTGGTAAAGAAAGCTTTTGGTGTGCTGGCCTTTATAAATCAGAGCATTGAATATAGGAGTAGGGAAGTAATGTTAAAATTGTACATGGCATTGGTGAGACCAATTCTGGAGTATGGTGTACAATTTTGGTCACCTAATTATAGGAAGGATGTCAACAAAACAGAGAGAGTACAGAGGAGATTTACTAGAATGTTGCCTAGGCTCCAGCAACTAAGTTACAGAGAAAGGTTGAACAAGTTAGGTCTTTATTCTTTGGAGCGCAGAAGGTTAAGGGGGGACTTGATTGAGGTCTTTAAAACAATGAAAGGGATAGACAGAGTTGACGTGGATAAGCTTTTCCCATTGAGGGCAGGGAAGATTCAAACAAGAGGGCATGACATGAGAATTAAGGGACAGAAGTTTATGGGTAACTTGAGGGGGAACTTCTTTACTCAGAGAGTGGTGGCTGTGTGGAATGATCTTCCAGCAGAAGTGGTGGAGGCAGGATCGATTTTACCATTTAAAAGTAAAGTGGATGGGTATATGGACGGAAAGAGAATGGAGGGGTATGGTCTGAGTACAGGTAGATGGGACTAGGGCAAAATAAATGGTCGGCACGGACTGGAAGGGCCGAGAAGGCCTGTTTCTGTGCTGTAATTGTTATGTGGTTAAATGTAACAAACAACCTTGGCAATGTTATCCAAATCACATCAGACCTTAATTGTCCTCTGACCAGTCCACTCATCCCCAATTCGCACTAGGATTTGTCTGATAAGTTGATGTTACTATTTTTCTATATAGTTTGAAAAATTGCCACAGACCCCTACACCCCCACCCCTCTCCCTTCCCCCCCTTTCGATCAAGGAGCTTAAAAGGGGAAGCGAAACCTGCCTACAGTCCAAAAATATTAGTAAACTCATTTACTCCCAAAAGAATTACGTTCTCATTAATGAGTTAAGGAAATCTCGCAACGATAAATTGGAAACAAATATTTTTTAAGTAATTTAAGACTTTAAGATTGGTGTTTTATTAATCGCTCACATTCTTACCTTAATCTTTAAAGTTAACAATACTCTGTCCGATAATACTCGTTGCGTGTCCCGGTCGCTAAAAAGCTGAGGAGAGATGTGTATCTTCATTAAATAAATACTTCCTTGTCTGCCGCGGAGTTGCAGAGAATGACTTCAGGTGTGCGAAGCCCGGCCCCTCCAGGACGAGGCAACCTGCTGGCAAAAGCTATCGGCTGCTTGAAATCGGCACCACGGACTGAAGTGCAGAGAATGAACCTTGTGCAAGATAGCGAAGTCCGGGGCAGGGGGTTGTTGTGAACGTGTTTTAAAAGGGTTTTGGGGGAGGGGGAATGTAATTCTCAACCCTAATCTCAGCCCCACCACGTTATGGGTGTTCACTATAATCACGTAAAGGTTTTTTTTTACCCCAAGACACTGATTTTTCTTTTGTGTTTTTAATGTTGACAAACTATATTTTGAACTGATATTGTTCTCTTCACGCTACCGATGTGCTTAAGTCTGGATTAATTGTATTTATGTAAAAGTATTATCAGATTTGATTAGATAGCACGCAAACCGAATAAACTTTCCACTATACCTCGATCGGCCTGACAATAACAAACCTAAACAGAGGATTATGTGAACATTCTAATATTCATGTTCATAAATTCTAGGAGCAGAATAAGGCCATTTGGCCCATCAAATCTACTCCGCCATTCAACCATGGCTAATCTATTTTACCTTCTCAACCCCATTCTCCTGCCTTCTCCCCATAACCCCTCCACTATCTGCCCAAGGTCCTCCAGATAAAATCTCAAATTGCAGTAGAAGGATTCCACTGCAGAGGTCAATGCCAGTAATCCAACTCCAAGAACTGAGCTGGAGTTCAGTGGCCTCACATACATGGTTAAAGTTATTGCATGCATCTTCAAACATAATGTCCTCAGAACTTTACAATGTCACTCTTCAACACTACTTAGCCCACTAGACTCCCCACATTCATCAGCCAAAAACATACACAGAGTGCTGGAGTAACTCAGCTGGATAGGCAGCATCTGTGGAGGACATGAATATGTGGCGTTTCAGGTTAGGGGACTTCTTCTGACCGGAGAGAGGAGGAGATCTTCAAAGCAGGCATACATCGAGGAGATTTTGCAGTGGAACAGTAACCTGTTGAAATGAGGAACTGTGGATTCTGGTTTCAAAATAAAGACACAAAGTGCTGGAGTAACTCAACAGGTCAGACAGCATCTCAGGAGAACATGGCTCATCAACCAAAAATCCCTATCAATCATAACTTAGACCTAACATTATTATGTTTTCTGAAGAACACAAAGTGCTGGAGTAATTAAACAGGTCAGGCAGCATGTGGACCTGAATAGGTGACATTTCAAGCCGCGACCCTTGTTCAGGCACATTTTCTTAAACTCACAGTAAATATACAGGAAATGTGAAAACCAACTGAAAATGCTGGAAATACTCAGTAGATCGGGCAGCATCTGCGGAAAAGGAAACAGGCTTAGATCGCATCAATGATCCTTCATCAGCAACATGTGAAGTTATTAACTTTGGTTAGAAAAAAAAGTATTTTTTAAATGGTGATAGATTAGTAAACATTGATGTACAAAGGATGTGGATGCTGTTTACACCAGCCAATAAAATATCCAGCTACAGCAATCAGTTAAGAACGCAATTGATATATTGGCCTTAATTGCAAGAAGTTACAACTACAGGAGTAAGAATGTCTGCAACAATTACATGAGACCTTAATGAGAGTACACTTTAACTTTTATTTGCAGTTTTGTTATCCTTTACTAAGAACTCCTACATTTGCCATGGGAATGAATAAAACAAATATTCACCAGACTGATATCTAGGGTGGCAGGACTGAAAGGTAACATTTTTACACAAAGGGTGGTGGATGCATGGAACCAGCTGCCAGAGGAGGTAGATGAGACTTGGACTATCCCAACATTTAAGAACGTTTGACAGATACATGGCTAGGACAGGTTTGGAGGGATATGGACCAAATGTAGGCAGGTGGTACTAATGCAGCTGGTACATGTTGGCTGGTGTGGGCGAGTTGGGCCAGAGGGCCTGTTGCCACACTGTATCACTCTATGACTCTATTACTCCCACACAAAGAAAAATTGGACCCATTGAACAGAAAGGAGATCTCATGTGAATGTACAACATTCTGCAGAGCTAGGCTGGCTGGATGGAGGGAGGATGTTTTCCTGGTCTAGAACTAGTAGTCACAGACTTAAGACACAGGGTAAGCCAGAAAGGACTGAGATTGGACAAGTTTCTGTTCACTTAGAGCATGTTGAACCTGTAGAGATCTCTTCTGCAGAAGGTCGTGTAGGCTGAATCCTTGAATATATTTAAGAAGGAGGTAGATAGGTTTCACCTACAAAAAGGCTTTCAGGAATATGTGGAGAGAGATTAAATATTATGTTGACATAGAGGATCGACGATATTCAGTGGTGGACAGCTCAAAGTCTATTTGTGCGCCTTTTTTGCCATGTTTCTAAGTGTCTTGAATCGTGGGCAGGTAATGGAGGTTAGTTTATGATTAAGAATGTTTTGCAAAAAAGATTATGTTACTGGAGTGGTAATTCAGAGGTTTCAACAAAGAACCCTAGTCTCTCGTGCTCTCATTTAGTTTCCTTCTGAAATTCCAAGTACACAAAGTTCATCGTTTTCCTTTCTTGGGACATTGAACAGCCCACGCAGAGGCTGGAGCTGTACATGCAAAAGGTATTTATTCAGCACCAGCAGTCACAAGGCGAGATACGTGATTGGAAACTCCCTTCATAGAATGTCCTGGAAGAATTTAAACTCAAAATACAGAGTTTTTATATTCTTTAAGCTCGAAGAAAAGGGCAGGTGATTAAATGCAGTTTTGCCATAATTCACTGTATTTCATTCAAAAGCTTTTCACTGTGCCTCGGTACATGTGACAATAATAAACCAAACAATAGTTTTAAGTGCATAGTTTACTTCACTGTCGTGAGTGTAGGCAATTATGTTAGAAATACATATTTATGTGTACCACATCTTAACTAATAAGACATGATATTCAGACACTTTTGTTCGGAATCCAGAATTGACAGCAGCCTTCATTCTCCACTATATTCAGAGAGGCGGCGCTCTGGATATGCAACCGATTGTCCATTAACAAATATGACCATGCTCATGTGTTGTGGCAAATAGCCAATTTGGACTTGCCCTGATCTCATCATTTGGGTTGGTTTGGGGGGGGGGGGGGGGGGGGGGGGTATTACCAGTCCACAGGAACCATTCCAGAATGTATGGAATCTTGGAGTATAACAACCAGTGCATCCACTGATTCATCGTTTATTTCAAAATGTTGTAATTCGTCTCATTAAGTTCTGAGGACTTTCTGACTTTTAGTCTCACTATTTATACGAATACTCATTTATTTCTTCTCCTTCACTCTACGTCTGTGCTCCATTAGTTCCAGGAATCTGTTTTGTGCTATCTTCTGTGTAAACATTACATATTCATTTATATTCTTTGCCGTTACGTTAGTCTGCCATGTAATTTCTCCTCTCAGTCTGTAAAGGCCCAAAAGAGCTAATCTTTTCATTTTTATGTATCTATACAAACTCTCACAGTATGCTTTAGTTTTCTCAGTTGATTATGCTCATATGATCACTCTCCTTATCAATACCTTGCTCTTCCTTTGCAAGTTTGAATTGTTTCCAGTGCTCCAGTTCTCAGCCATGCTGTTCCTTTTGGCAACATTGTGTGTTTTCCTCTTGATTGTTCTTGAAGAGATACATATAGTGATTATAAACTATGTAATGATTATTTAAATGTTATTCATTGCTTGTTTACTTTCATAACCTTTAATCTTCAAATCTACCATGAGTGACTCACCTCATACCTGAATTGTCTGTCCGTGTGATATTGGGATTCGTTTTCATGCACCGAGATAGAATGAAAAATGTTGTTTGGTGGCTATCCAGTCATATCATACTCTACATGAAGTCAATCAAGCCACACACAAGAGCACCAGGTAGTGCAAACAGAAACATGCCAGCGTGTAGAATATAATGTTACAATATGATAGCATTACAATTACAGAGAAAGTGCAGATAAAAAATAAGGTAGGTTGAGAGACCACTCCCAGGTGAAATCGGAGTGCAGTTTTCAAGTCATTATCGAGCTGTTTCAAGCTCTTGTAATGACTCAATTGTAAGCTCTTGTAATGACTCATCTTTGCAACCAATTTCATTTTATGTTCAACAGGTCCATTTCTGACACCTCCCATCAACAACCTGTACTTCCATCTCAGGGGCTGGGTTAATATCCAACATTCATAACAGGCCCTCAGAATTTCACTGCTACCTCCCTCCCTGCCTCTTGAATGGTCTTCCTTCCACTCCCCCAGTGTCTCCAACTTCAGTGTGTCACTCTCTACACCCACAGTTCACCTGAGTTCTTTCCTGCCCTCAACTGTGGTTTAACCTCGAGTTGTCTCAAACACATCTACTCCCTTTCCTTATCCTTATGCAATCACTCCCAGATCAAAGTTAGGGTCGCCTTGTCCTCATCTTCCAGCCCACCAACCGCAACAAGTCATCCTCCCAAATATCTACCTCCAACACGACACCACCATCAGATCCATCTTTTCCTGCCTGCACCCTTTCCGTATGCAGAAAGGATCTCTACTGCCCCTCACATCCTGGTTTACTCTTCCACCTCAATCAACAATCTCCAGCCTTCTCATGCAAACATACGAGTTGCAATACCTGACCGTTTACTTCCGTCACTACTGCCTCAGGATCCAAACAGTCCTTCCAGTTGAAGTGGCAATCCTCTGTTGCATAATATTGAAATAAAATACACGCAATGTGCTAGTTATTTTAATTCCACGCCCTAGGTACCAACCTGCAATTTTCTCCAAAATGCAAACAAATTTTTTCACTCATAAATTTTTTATTTTTCATTGATGGGATTAAAAGTGGTCAAGATGACACTTTTAATTATATAGATGGTTGTGAATGATTGCAGCAGGATCTGGATTGATTGGCCAGGTGGGCGGAGGAATTGTTGATGGAATTTAATACAGAAAGTTTGAGGTGTTGCATTTTGGGAGGTCGAACAAGGGCAGGACCTACACAGTAAATGGTAGACCTCTGGGTAGTGTTGTAGAGCAGAGCGATCTAGGAGTACAAATGTATGGTTCCATGAAGGTTGAGTCGCAGGTAGATAAGGTGGTCAAGAAGTCTTTTGGCACTTTGGCCTGCATCAGTCAGCGTTTTGAGTATAGAAGTTGGGAGGCCATGTTGCAGTTGTATAAGACATTGGTGAGACTGCATTTAGAATATTGTGTTCAGTTCTGGGCACCATGTTATGGGAAAGATATTGTCAAGGGCCTGTCCCACTTACATGACTTTTCAGCAACTGTCTTCGACCTTCAAGCTCGAGGGCATTCGCCTGAAAAACCGCAAGCTGGATCGACCGTCAGCACACACACACACACACACACACACACACACACACACACACACACACACACACACACACACACACACACACACACACACACACACATCGCAAAGGCGGGGGCCAGGGAATGTGGGGGAGCGCTGTCTGAAATTCACAACCGCGATGAACAGGAAGGTAAAAGATGGCTGGCATAGTGTACGTAAGTCCTTTAAAAGAGTGGGAAGGGGGGGGGGGGAGAGAAGGGAGAGAAGTGGAGAGAAAGGGGGAGAAGGGGAGAGAAGGGGGGGGGACAGAAGGAGTGGAGACACTTTTAAGAAGCCAGATAACTCTTAATAAAGTTTAGCGGGCATTTAACATTACCGGTCAGTTTTTCTTGGCTCTGAAAACTCGTGTTTTTTTTCCCCCAATGAGCCAATTAAAATGCCCGCTCAGCAAAGGAGATTGCCTGCGGCTACCTCGGTTACCTATAACTACATGGCGTCCCCACTACCACTGGACTACGAGTTCAAAAGAACAATGCCAACCAATTTTTCCTTGCGGAAAATTTTCCAGTATGCTGAAAAATTTTCCTCGACCAAACTGAGGCCGCAAGTGTACGGGAACTTCCCTCGAGCATTAAGGAGAGTTACAGTGACCTCCTAGGACCACGTGTCAACCATGCTGCGAGTTTGTGGTGAGTACAAACTCTTCTAAATTCGCAAATTAGATCGCCATAGTGGGACAGGCCCTTCAAGATTGAAAAGGTTCAGAAAAGATTTACGAGGATGTTGCCAGGACTAGAGGGTGTGAGCTATAGGGAGAGGTTGAGCAGGCTGGGTCTCTATTTCATGGAGCGTAGGAGAATGAAGGGAGATCTTATAGAGGTATACAAAATCATGAGAGGAATAGATCGGGTAGATGCACAGGGTCTTTTACCCAGAGGGGGGAAATCGAGGACCAGAGGACATAGATTCAAGTTGAAGGGGAAAAGATTTAATAGGAATCCGAGGGGTAACGTTTTCGCACAAAGGGTGGTGGGTGTATAGAACAAGTTGCCAGAGGAGGTAGTTGAGGCTGAGACTATCTCATCATTTAAGAAAAAGTTGGACAGGTACATGGATAGGACAGGTTTGGAGGGTTATGGACCAAACACAGGCAAGTGGGACTAGGGTAGCTGGGACATTGTTGGCCAGTGTGGATGAAGTGGGCTGAAGGGCCAGTTTCCACACTGTATTCATCTATGATTCTATGAGAGTGAATTCAACTATTTCAGATAACTGAACTCTTGCATCTCCCATGTTTTACATTCAACTGTGTTTATTCATTTCCCTTCTGCTATTTGTCCCCCCCATATGTCCCCACTTCCTTTACCTCTTTCTTTCAACACCATTTAATTTTGCATGGTCCCCACCCTACGCCAGACATTCCACTTTGCTCTCTACAGACCTTCCCTGCTTGCACTACAACTTCAAGTGTGCTTCAATCCCAATTTTTACAGGTTTAAGAAAAGATTGTTGACTTGAAACACTAAATCTGTTTCCACCTCAACAAACGCCGTTCAACATTTTCTGTGGGCATTTTTTTTAAAAATCCACCATCTGGAATATTCTGCTTTTGAAATATTAAAGGCCAGAATGGATGTCCCAGAACACAGTGGTGTAGCAGTAGAGTTATTGCCTTACTGCCAGAGACCCGTGGGTTCGGTCCTGACTACCGGTGCTGTCTGTGAGGAGTTTGCACGTTTTCCCCGTGTCCTGGGAAATTAGGATGGTGTTAATGTGCAGCAATCGCTCGTCGGTGCGGACTCGGTGGGCCGAAGGGCCTGTTTCCGCGCTGCATCTATAAACTAAACATATTACAACTAAACCTTAATTATGGGCATCAACCGAATATTACTCTGCATTGTGGAGAAAAGAGCTGGTTGATTCTTTGATTGTAGCAAAAAAAAACCCAACTACATTACTCAAGTTTTTTCAAAATTATGCAACGGAAAATGCCTTTACCTGAGGAGAAAAGCAATAACGCCCATTGCAATTCCTTTAGCAAGAGGCATGTCAATAGACAATAGACAATAGGTGCAGGAGTAGGCCATTCGGCCCTTCGAGCCAGCACCGCCATTCAATGTGATCATGGCTGATCATCCCCAATCAGTACCCCATTCCTGCCTTCTCCCCATATCCCCTGACTCCGCTATTTTTAAGAGCCCTATCTAGCTCTCTCTTGAAAGCATCCAGCTAAGGCAGAGAATTCCAGACTCACCACTCTCTGTGAGAAAAAGTGTTTCCTCGTCCCCGTTCTAAATGGCTTTCTCCTTATTCTTAAACTGTGGCCCCTGGTTCTGGACTCCCCCAACATCGAGAACATGTGTCCTGTCTCTAGCATGTCCAAACCCTTAACAATCTCATATTTGTTTCAATGAGATTCCCTCTCATCCTTCTAAGCTCCAGAGTGTACAAGCCCAGCTGCTCAAATGCCAAGACAGTCAAGAGTGTTTAATTGCCATAAGTACCAACAAGGAACAATGACATTTTATTTGCAGCATACAATACACAGAGATAATATAACTCCTTGGTGCAACAAAGGATAGTCCATAGAAATTCAAAGTTGAGGTTAGTGACGCATATTGTTCACAAGTCTATTGGTTGCTGGGAAGAAGCTATTCTTGAACATGGTGCGCCTGGTTTTTAAGCTGTTGTACCTTTTTCCTGATGGTAGTAGTGAAATGAGAGTGTTGTCTCAGTCTCTGACAATATTGGCCACTTTTTTGAGGTAGTACCTCCTTTTGATCCCTTCGATGATGGGGAGGTTAGTATATGTAGTGGACTGCGCAATGTCTATCACTCTCTGTACTCTCATTTGCACCTGCGAGTTAGAGTTTTTTTTCATTTTTAGTTAAAAACATTTTTTAAATAGGTGCAGGAGTAGGCCATTGAATATGATCATGGCTGATCATCTAAAATTAGTAGGGGGTACACAAACGGCTGGAGAAACTCAGCGGGTGCAGCAGCATCTAAGGAACGTTGCCCATCTCCTTCGCTCCTTAGATGCTGCTGCACCCGCTGAGTTTCTCCAGCCTTTTGTGTACCCTCGATTTTCCAGCATCTGCAGTTCCTTCTTTAACATCTAAAATTAGTACCCCGTTCCTGCTTTTTCCTCATATTCCTTGATTCTAACCCTAAGAGCTAAATCTAACTCTCTCTTGAGTTGCCAAATCAGGCCATTTTGGTGAGACAGGCAGATTGAGTAAAACAATTTTTATTGTGGGACAACAAACAAGTTAGAGTACTCAAAAAAACACATGCCAACTGTATAATAGCTCCTGGTACCGGGAGGAGCGCTGACGACTGAGGAGAAAAACTCACAAACTCACACCCACGGTCACATGATGGTGCCAGCCAATAACGAGGGTTCGCACTTCCCCAAGCCACCACTAGGTGCCGCTACAGGACCCTCCCCCCCCAGAATCCGAGGTAAGGAACGGAGCGAGAGGCCGAATGAGGCGACCAGACCGAGTGGAGACCAGAGGAACAGGCACAACCGGCGGTATAGGAGGAACTGGCGGAACAGTCACAGGGGAAACATGCACAACAGGTGCAACAGGAAAGGCCAGCGGACGACCTCTACGCCAAGGTTGAGCCACCACCATCGGGCTATTGGTAACCAGGTGGGCGGGCTTGAGGCGAGCCACTGAAACGATTTCCTCCCGACCCCCGACATCCAAAAGAAAAGTCATGACGCCGGGCCGCAACACCTGGCAAGGACCCTCATAACTCCGCTGCAGCGGGAGTCCGATGCGAGTCCCTGCGGATAAACACAAACAAACAGTCCTTAAGCTCTAGTGGCACATGTACAGGAGCAACCCCATGTCGAGAGGTCGGAATCGGAGCCAGGCCGCTCACTTTCTCCCGGAGATTCACCAACACAGATGAGGTGGGCTCCTGCAGCCCCCGACCCACAGGAAGGAAATCCCCAGGGACCTGCAGTGGGGAACCGTACACGAGCTCTGCAGACGATGTGTCCAAATCCGCCTTCGGGGTCATGCGGATCCCCAGCAACACCCAAGGCAAATGGACCGGGCTGGGCCCTTAAGCTGCGCCTTCAGCGCCGACTTCAAATGTCGATGGAAACGTTGGCCTGAGGGTGATAGGCAGTGGTGTGATGAAGCTGAGCCAAAGCCGACCGCAAAGCCGAAGTAAACTGGTCGGTGGAGATGTCCACAGGCACACCAAAACCACTGGGCAGCGAGGGCCTGAGCACAAGACGCGGCGGAGGTGTCAGCAAGTGGAACGGCCTCTGGCCACCTCGTGAAGCGATCCACAATAGTAATCAGGTGGGTGGCACTGCGAGATGTCGGCAGCGGACCCACCAAATGGACATGGATATGCTGGAACCAGCAGGGAGGAATCACAAAATCCTGAAGCGGTACTCGCACATGCCGCTGGACTTTTGATGTCTGACAGGGAATGCAGGCCCTAGCCCAGACCGCAACCTGTTTACGGAGGCCCAGACGTCAGACGTCGCCCAGATGGAAGGATGGGCCAGACCGTGGACAGCGTCGAACACACGCCGCCGCCAACCTCAGCGTGGTCTCCCGGTGGACACGTTGCAGAGGACCGACACACCTGCCTGACTGAACGGGATATCAGCCAATATTAACCCCGAGGCAGCCGTCCAATAAGCGTCCATCTCAGCACCCATACGTTGCGCAACGGCCTACCTCGAATAGTCCATGCCGGGGTCCACGGACGACACGGCCAGGACTGCAGGGTGAGACAAAGTGTCTGAAACCAGGTTCAGCTTGCCTGCCACGTGCTGAACATCAGTGGTGAACTCTGACACGAACGGCAATTGCCTCTGTTCCCGAGCTGACCAGGGGTCGGACACCTTCTGAAAGGCAAACGTTAGGGGCTTGTGGTCTGTGAATGCTGTGAAAGGCCTGCCCTCGAGGAAATAACGAAAGTGGTGGACCACCAAATAAAGGGCCAGGAGCTCCCGAACAAAAGTGCTGTAGCTCCGTTCCGGCAGGCGCAGGTGCCGGCTGAAAAATGCAAGCGGCTGCCAGCGTCCGTCAATGAATTGCTCTACGACCCCTCCGACAGCCGTATCCGAGGCATCCCCAGTGAGGGCGGTCGGGGCAGCAGCCCACGGGTGCACCAGCTTGGTGGCCTTGGCCAGCGCCTCCTTCGCACCGTCGAAAGCAGTCGCGGTCTCGGCGTCCCACACTAGGTCCCGCAGTTTACCGGCCGGGCACTGAAACAAAGGCCGCATGATCCGGGTCACTGCCGGCACGAAGCGATGGTAGAAATTCACCATGCCGACGAACTCCTGCGGCCCCTTGATGGTGAGTGGCCGAGGAAACTGCCGAATAGCCTCCACCTTCGCGGGCAGAGGTGCAGCGCCCTGTGAGGTGACATGGTGTCCCAGGAAGGAAATAGAGCGGAGCCCAAACTGACATTTGTTGGGGTTGATCACCAGTCCGTGGTCCTGAATCCGCTGGAACAGCACCCGGAGGTGCGCGCAGTGTTCCTCGTGGGAGCGGCTGGTGACCAGAATGTCATCCAGTACACAAACACGGACTCCGACCCCCGACCCACTATGTCCATCAACGCTGGAAAGCCTGCATGGCGTTCTTCAACCCGAACGGCATCTGCAGCCACTCAAATAGGCCGAATGATGGTGGTCTTGGGAACATGGACGGGAATCTGGTGATAGCCGCGCACCAGATCCACCTTGGAAAAGACGATAGCACTGTCCAGGTGGGCCATGAAGTCCTGTATGTGCGGGACTGGGTAGCGATCCGCAGTCGTTACAGTGTTCAGGCGGCGGTAATCCCCACACGGTCTCCACCCCCCAGATGGTTTGGGGACCATGTGTAACGGGGATGCCCACGGGCTGTCGGAGCGCCGCACAATCCCCATGTCCTCCATTTGACGGAACTCCTCCTTAGCGAGCAGGGCTGATGGTCATCCATCAGTGCGAGCATCTCGCTCATCAGCGCAGATGGCTTACGATCGTCGAGGCCATACATATGCAAAACGCGGGCCGCGCGATCGCGGCAACTGAGCCCGAAAGTGCGGAGCAGCAGTGCCCTGAGGCCCTCGTGCTTGCCGAACGTGGGCAGATTCTGCAGGTAAGGTAGCAATTGGGTGGCAGTCTCCTGACTGAGATCCCCAACCACGTAAAACTGTAGCGGGTGGCATCCGCGACGATGTTGCGGAGTGCAAATTGGGCCTCAATGTGGGTGACCCGCACTTGAGGCTGTACCTGCCAGAAAACGGGCAGTTTCAGGGCCACCACATTTTGCTGGGTGGGCTGGGCGTCGAGGTTTTCGGCGACGTTCATAATCAAAGTCCGAAATAATGATCGGACCAGCGGGGTCACCACTTTGGCGAAACAGGCAGGTTGAGTAAAATGATTTTTATTGTGGAACAACAAACAAGTTAGAGTACTCAGAAAACCGCCTGCCGGGTCAGCCAACTGTATAATAGCTCCTGCTACCGGGAAGAGCACTGTCGACTGAGGAGAAAAGCACGCGATCTCACAACCGCGGTCATGTGATTGGCACCAGCCAATAACAAGGGTTCGCACTTCCCTCAAGCCACCACTAGGCGCCGCTACACCATGATGGAACCAGTCTGTGTGCATTATATCCAACAGATGGAGAGGTTTGATAGAGCATTCATTGACATATGGAATCTCTTCAATCTTTTGAGAAAGCAGAGGCATTGATGGGCTTTCTTTGCAACTCCATCAATATGCTGGGCACAGGACCAAACTTCAGAGATATGAACAGCTAGAAACTTAAATCAGTTGACTCTCCACCACCATCCCGCCGATAAAGACAGGTTCATAGATCCTTGGCTTTCCCCTACAATCAAGTCAACAATCAGCCCTCTTAACATTTGAACTGTAACCCGCTACAGTAATTTATCTTTGTACACCTGACACAATTTCTGTACCAGTCACAGACAGAATTTTATCATTACTCAAGGAACAGAAGGAGTGTTTCATGAGTAATTATATCATCCTGCCTGTGACTGGTACAGAAATTGTGTCAGGTGTACAAAGATAAATTCTGGAGCACTATGAGTGAAATTAGACCAAATAATCCTCAGCATTGAACATTTTTACTAGCCAACAGCTAGATTGGTGTACCCATAAATTAAATCATTTATGCGTAGGAAAGAACTGCAGATGCTGGTAAAATTGAAAGTAGACACAAAATGCTGGAGTAACTCAGCAGGACAGGCAGAATCTATGGAGAGAAGGAATGGGCAACGATCCCCTGAAGTCATCATTGAAGGCTTTGGATCTTCATCACATGATTCCCCTGTCATTTAGCCCTGTTCCTGGGTCAGATAGATTTTGAAAATGCACTCTAAGGTGGGTGAGTCTAAGACCAGAGATCATAGCCTCAGAATAAAAGGATATTCCTTTAGGAAGGAGATTAGGAGGAATTTCTTTAGTCAAGGGTGGTGAATCTGTGGAATTCATTGCCACAGAATGCTGTGGAGGCCAAGTCAATGCAGCGATCGATAGATTTGTGATTAGTGTGGGTGCCAAGGATTATGGGGAGAAGGCAGGAGAATGGGGTTAAGAGGGGAAGATAGACTAGCCATAATTGAATGGCGGAGTAGACTTGATCGGCTGAACCGCCTAATTCTGCTCCTAGAAATTAAGAACTTATGAACACTCAGCCACAAGATTCTAGCAGACATTTTTTCCCTAAAGCTCCGTGCACACCAATTCACCCTGGTAACCTCCCTTCCCCAGTAATTCACCTCCAGGCCCAGTTATTCACCCCCACCTCCTGTCTTTGTGGTTAGTTTGGTTATCCATTCTATCACGGTATTGTCATTCGTACTGTAGTCATTGTGATTGTCATAAATGATTCATTGACCTATTGCAAATTATCCAAGATTCAAATCTGTTTTCCAAGAAATGTATGAGTCAACAGCCAACAGCCTCCACACAAAGTAATTAATTCAAATTAATTTCAAAGTTATCATTCATGAAGGTCAGCATCAAATAAGTTAACAAGTGGTTTTTGATGCCATGTTAAAGTAAATTCTATGTAAACTGCATAAGGCACAACAGTGCTCTCAATCTCCATCATATTAAACACGGAAAAAAAAAATTCTAATTTAATGGAAGAATAAGTTTCAGGATTTTGGTATACATAATTTTGTTATGCTATCATTACTGAATATTAGAAAGATCGTGTAAATTAACACAGATTTGTGCAACATTTTGCAGCATGGGTCTGGATTTGCAGATCACCTAAACAAAACAGCCAGCAGGAGGCCTGCAAACTGTTCCTCTCACAATACTATCGTTTCCAGCTGAACCACCACATTGTTGAGACTTGCTTCTGGCTGCTGCTTTTGATTTGATTAATTGGACCTTGAACATCGAAACACTTTTTTCCAGCTTTGGACGATAGTTAAAATAAAACAATTCCTCCAGTTTGATGACCTCGAAAAGATCATCCACACATTTATCTCTTCCCACCTCAATTACTGCAACACCCTTTACACTGGCATCAGCCAATCTTCCCTGGCCCGCCTGCAACTGGTCCAAAACGCCGCAGCGAGACTTCTGATGGGCACCCGAAAAAGGGATCACATCACCCCGACCCTGGCCTCTCTCCACTGGCTCCCTGTGCGGTTCCGAATAAATTTCAAGTTCCTTCTTTATGTCTACAAAGCCCTTAACGGGCTTGCCCCCACCCACATCAAAAGTCTTCTTACCCACCACACCACCTCCAGCTCGGCTGACTTGGAGTTACTGAACGTCTAGGCATAAGCTCAGGGGCGACTGCGCCTTTGCGGTTGCAGCTCCTAGACTGTGGAACAGCATCCCTCTTCCCATCAGAACTGCCCCCTCCATCGACTCCTTTAAGTCGAGACTTAAAACTCATCTTTACTCTCAAGCCTTTCTTGACATCCTCTGAGGGAGGGCTATATGTATGTATTTATGTAAGTACTCAATCTATGAACCAATGTTGTATAACGTTAGTACCTCCAACAATGTAAAGCACTTTGGCCAACGAGAGTTGTTTTTTAAATGTGCTATAGAAATAAAAGTGACTTGACTTGACAAAGGGCTGGAGTAACAGCAGAACAGGCAGCTTCTCGGGAGAACATGGAAAGGTGATGTTTTGGGTCTACACCCTCCTTCAGACTGATTTTGTTTTGGTGGGGTGGGGAATCGGCAGGACAATGCCAGGTGAGTGATAGGAAGGGGACCAATGGGTGAGACATAGGCATGAAAAAGTAAAAAAAGAGTTATTTGTAGGTCAGTTACATAAAATTGGAGAATTCAGTGTTCTTACAGTTAGGTTGAAAGATACTGCTGGGAAAGGTACTGCTGGGTTACCTGGATAGATATGAGGGAGTAGGTATAGGGACAGGTGCTCCAGTTTGTGTGTGGCCTCACTAAGGCAATGGAAAAGGCCTAGGACAGAATGGTCAGTATGAGAATGGGAAGGGGAGTTCAGCTGGTTATCGCCAGAAGATCCAACAGGTCTTATCAGGCCAAAACAGTTACCAGGTCTACTCCTGGTTCCTTCCTCTAGTTTCACGATTCACACCACTTCTATCCTTATCTCACAGCTTTTCATCTCTGGCCTTTGTCCAACCACCTGCCAATAAATTCCCCTCCTTACCTGTATTCACCTACCACTCGCTAGCCTTTGTCCTGCCCTCCCCACCTCCCAGCTCTTCCAGTTTTCTGCCCTCCCATCACTATTAATGTGAAGAAGGGTCCTTGCTGAAATAGAACCTGAAACCAAACAGAAAGAATTAGGGCTAGAGGAATCAAGGGATTCCAGTGTGAACTGTGAGGAGGATGCTATGAGGATGCAGGGTGACTTGGACAGGTTGGCTGAGTGGGCAGATGCATGGCAGATGCAGTTTAATGTGGATAAATTTGAGGTTATCCACTTTGGTAGCAAAACAGGAAGCCAGATTATTATCTAAATGGTGTCAAATTGGGAAAAGGGGAAGTACAACCGGATCTGAGGGTCTTTGTTCATCAGTCAATGAAAGTAAGCATGCAGATACAGCAGGCAGTGAAGAAAGCGAATGGCATGTTGGCCTTCATAACAAGAGGAGTTGAGTATAGGAGCAAAGAAGTCCTTCTGCAGTTGTACAGGACCCTAGTGAGACCACACCTGGAGTATTGTGTGCAGTTTTTGTCCCCTAATTTGAGGAAGGACATTCTTGCTATTGAGGGAGTTTACAAGTTTAATTCCCGGGATGGCGGGACTGTCATATGCTGAGAGAATGGAGCGGCTGGGCTTGTATACTCTGGAATTTAGAAGGATGAGAGGGGATTTTATTGAAACATATAAGATTATTAAGGGTTTGGACACGTGTTCCCGATGTTGGGGGAGTCCAGAACCAGGGGCCACAGTTTAAGAATACGGGCTAAGCCACTTAGAACGAAGATGAGGAAACATTTTTTCTACACAGAGAGTTGTGAGTCTGTGGAATTCTCTGCCTCAAAGGGTGGTGGAGGTCAGTTCTCTGGATACTTTCAAGAGAGAGCTAGATAGGGCTCTTAAAGATAGCGGAGTCAGGGGATAGGGGGAGAAGGCAGGAACGGGGTACTGATTGGGGATGATCAGCCATGATCACATTGAATGGCGGCGCTGGCTCGAAGGGCTGAATGACCTACTCCTGCACCTTTTGTCTATTGTCTATTGGGATATGGGGGAAAAGCAGGAACGGGGTACTGATGTTAGATGATCAGCCATGATCATATTGAATAGCAGTGCTGGCACGAAGGGCTGAATGGCCTACACCTGCACATATTTTTCTATGTTCTATGTTTCTCTCAATGTTCTCCAGCGGTGTTGCCTGGCCCGCGTGCATGTTATGTCTTTCTTTGTAAACCAACATTTGCAATTATTTTTATCTACTTGAACATTGAGTTTTTTTTCTGACTTTATCTCAGGTTACAACAGGGGAAATGGTTGTTGGATCATTTGTGGATTTTCAGGATTTTTGCTGTTGTAGGAATGAGGCGTGGTCTGCATCTGCAGTGTGCAGAAACCAGCTTATCGCCTACTAATGCCGCAGCAAGCATGAAGAGACCGTCACAGCCCTTACCTCATTACACTTTGCCGTTTTGTTGAATGCTGCCAAACACGATTGTTTAACAAATTTCACACCAATTTCAGAAAGTCCAACAACAAACAAACTTGCAGATCTTACTGTCCTGTCTTTTATGTTGTGATTAGGTCCTATCCTAGAAAGGAGACGAGGAAACACTTTTTCACACAGAGTCTGTGGAAATCTCTGCCTCAGAGGGCGGTGGAGGCCAGATCTCTGGATACTTTCAAGAGAGAGCTAGATAGGGCTCTTAAAGACAGTGGAGCAAAGCAAGAATTTCATTGTCCTTTCAGGGACACATGACAATAAACTCACTTGAACTTGAATTTGAGTCAGGGGATATGGGGAGAACAGGGTACTGATTGTGGATGATCAGCCATGATCACATTGAATGGCAGTGCTGACTCGAAAGGCAGAATGGCTTACTCCTGGCCTGTCATTGGGGGCGTTGCGAGCCGGCTGCCCTGCCAGGAGCGTGTTAGTTTTTTCTACTTTTTTTTGTTTTTTTAGTGTGTCTCAATATGTGTTTTTAATGTTTCTCTGTCTGTCTTGTGTGGGTGGTGGTGTGGCAGGGTAAGGGGGAAACCGCTTTGGTTGCCTCCTCCACAGAGAGGTGACTTTTTCCATGTCGCCTCCCTCGTGGCGTAACACAAAGGATCGGTGCGGCCCATCCTGGAGACGCGCCCGGGGCTTCAGCAGAGCCGACTCTTTCGTCGCAGAGCGGGCGAGCCCTCGCTGGGGGGAGCACTCCGTTTGCTGGCCCGCGGCAGCCTGAAGCCGCGTTCTGTGGAGCTCCAGCTGGCGCAGCGTCCAGAGCCTGTGATCGCTCGTTGGGGACCAGGGAGGAGAAGAGCTCGACCGCCGGCCCGTGGCCTACTTCTAACCGGGGTTGCAGCGGGGACCTACCTTCCGGAGCGGGATTCCTCGCCGGGGTTCCCTGGAGAGGAGCTCCGACTGCTGGCCCTGTGGTCTGCGGTGCTTCTGGCTGCGGGGCGGCGGGGATTTTAGATTTTCGACCACCGGCCTGCGGCCTACAGCATCTCGAAGCTGCGGTCTCCGGTGGGGAGGCACCGATTCAGGACTTACCTGGACTTACCTTGTGTGCATGTAAGTTATTGGGGCAAATCCTCCAAAATTATGGAAGAACTTTTAAAAAGACAGATTTGCTGGCTGCAACGGAAAAACCTGCAATCCACAGAAAGACTCAGTTTCAAGTTTCAAACCGTCTGGTCCGTGGACTTGGACATCATACAACGGTGTGAACAAAGGCAGAGACGGAGATAACGAGATTTTCTTGGATACACAAAGGAAGGAACCAAGCCTCAGCAGACGATGGTAAACAGGCCAGGAACAAGCACAATCACCATCATGGATGACCCATCCATCGAGACAATAGGAGCCCATCCAGGGGATGGGATAACGATCAGGCTGAGGGATCATGACATCAGCAAACCCCTTATCATCGGAAGCCTATTGTTCATGCCAGATCGAAAATGGGAAACATCAAAAGAAGCCCTTTTATCCAGAGGACCACCTGGGGGGTTCAAAGGAATCTCAGGTATAAAACAGGAGTCCAGCCAGAACTCCCCTCTCTGTGCTCTCTGCTCTTTTCGGCTCTTCCTGCTCTTCCTGCTCTACTGGACCGCTCGTGAGCCTGCATCGACTTAGCTGTGAGTATCCCGGTGATTTGGTGAAATTCCCGAAATAGGATAGGAGGTTGAGTAAATAAGGGGAAAGGGGAGTAAAATATTGTTAAAGTAAGCTTTACGACATGCCCGATAGTTTTCCTTCCATAGTCTTAGTTTAAAGCATAAGTTTAACCACGTATTATGTAGTGTTGGTGAGATTCGATTTCTAATTGTTTAATAAAGCCTGTAAATTTAGACTTGCTTTGAGTCCATCTTGGTTTCTGTTTTCTCTCATCAGCACACTCTGGTCAATTCAACCTTTTGTCATATCCCACCATAATTCCGAGGTATAGAACCTAGGGGAATCCCTTTTGTGGGAAACGAGAAAACCCCTACATGCACATCTGGACGCCCGCAGTGGTGACTGCGGAGGGTTGTGGTCCCGACCATGTGGGAAAATGGAGGAGACTGGTCAAACTTTGTGCCTTCCACCACAGTGATGAATGCTGTGGTGGATGTTTGTGTTAACTTTTTATTGTGTATTGTGTGTTCTTGTTTTATTGTGCCACAGCTGGCAAATTCATTTCACTGCACTTTATGTGCAAGTGACGAATAAAACTGATTTGAATTGACTCCTGCACCTATTGCCGATTGATCTAAATCCATTTAAAATGATGGTAATATGAGGTCCAATAGAATTAAATGTTGAATATTGGTGGTGAGGCAGGATTGGAAAAGGTTTTGACTAATGTATTCTTCTTGTACCAAAGAATTCACTGTTTTTTTTAACTAAAGTTGATCAGAACATGGATATTTTGTGGTGAGTGATCCAAAAATGTCCACTACTTGCATCATTATCTATGACATGTAGGACTGCAGGATTGATACCCTTTCACTTGTCTCAGTTATCAGCTCACTGCATTAACATTTGACACTGCACTGCATTTGAACTCAACAGAAGGCATTGTAATCATGACCTTCACTGACAAGGATAATAACAGAAGGTGCATGAAATCCTCATCATCGCCAAGTTTTTCTACAAGTCACAGGCCAACCTGATTTGCACATGTTCTGGAACCCAGGGGCATAGCCAGAGTATTCTAACATGAATATATATATTTTTGCGAAGGAACCCCATTATCACATTTTTGGGGGGAACAAGGGATGACCAGTAAATGCTGGCCTAAACATCTCAAAATGTATCTGTTCAAACCTCATCTACTGCACTCCAGACTCCTGCTGGGACATATTTTACATCGGTGAGACCACAGGTAGACCAGGCTACCATTTTGCTGAATACTTGCGCTCGGTCTGCCAAGACCTGCTCAATCTCCAGTTGCTAAATATTTAAACTCCCATTCCCATGCCTACCTTTCTGTCTGAGCCTCCTCCATTGTTAGTGTGAGGTCACACACAGACTGGAGGAATAGCACCTATTTATTCTTCTTGCTTATGGTGTGCACAGCCTAAAGTTGTAGGACAGCTTGTTCTATTTTATCTTATTTTATTGGGCATGCCGGGTTGATTGCATTCATCAAAACATGGCGGACCACGTGAAAGTTGGAATCTTCCACCCCGAATAACACCTCATATTGCACTTGCGAACATTACAGCCCAATGTTATGAACATTGAGTAGGAAGGAAAAACGAAGGCCCCGAAATGTCACCTTCTCCTTTTCTCTAGAGATGCTACCTGACCCGCTGAGTCACTCCAGCTTTTTGTGTCTATCTTTGATATGAACATTGAATGCACCAATTATAAATCATATACCCTACCCCTCTTTCTTTCTGATACCCCCACCAACCCCTGTGCCAACCATTTCTCTCACTATCGTGCCCATCTCCCCATGCTCCACCCCAAGTTCCTTTCCACCTATAATCCCCCCCTGAGGCTTTACATTTCATTCCTTTTTGTCGCAATTTCAACTTAATTCACCCGATCTACTCGCTGGAATTTAGGAGATTGGGGGGGGATCTTATGGAGACTTACAAAATTCTTAAGGGGTTGGACAGGCTAGATGCAGGAAGATTGTTCCCGATGTTGGGGAACTCCAGAACAAGGGGTCACAGTTTAAGGATAAGGGGGAAGCCTTTTAGGACTGAGATGAGAAGATCTTTTTTCACACAGAGAGTGGTGAGTCTGTGGAATTCTCTGCCACAGAAGGTAGTTGAGGCCAGTTCATTGGCTATATTTAAGAGAGAGCTAGATGTGACCCTTGTGGCTAAAGGGATCAGGGGGTATTGTGTACCTGAAGGCAGGTATAGGATACTGAGTTGGATGATCAGCCATGATCATATTGAACGGCGGTGCAGGCTCGAAGGGCCGAATGACCTACTCCTGCACCTATGATTCTATTCCCCTATATACCTTTATAAGATCACCCCTCATCCCCCAGTACAAGGAAGCCCTAGCTAGCCAACCCCTTTCCTATAGCTCTGGCCCTCAAGCCCTGCAAACCTTATCTGCACTCTTTCCAGCTTAACAACATCCATCCTATATCAGGATGACCAAAATTGAACAATACTCCAAATGCAGCCTCATCAACATCTTGCAAAGCTGTAATATAACATGACAACACAAAGCACTGGAGTAACTCAGCAGATCAGGCAACGTCTCTGGAGAACATGGATAGGTGATGATTCGGCATCACAACTTCTACTCACAGTACCCAGACTGATCAATGCCAATGTACCGAGCGCCTTCTTGACCACCTGTGACACCACTCAAGTATGTGCTCTTAGATCCCTCTGCTTTACAACACTATCCAGGGCTCAACCATTCACCATGAAGGTCAACTGTGAAATGGATCCCTATGACATATTGAATGGATATGCTTCCTGAGACTTTATTTCAAATTGCTATGATACAATTGCTTTATCACACATATGATAAAGGAGTAATTGACTCAGGAAACAAAGAGTCAGTTGAATTCTATGGTTTGGAAGAAGAGAGCCTCCCTTGTGGGGAAGCATGATAAACCAAAAGGAGCCACCACATGAGAATAGTATTCAACAGGCTGTGTTTAATAAAGATGACAGAAGCTTTTCATGATTATATGAATGGTGTCTAATTAGGAAAAGGGGAGGTGCAACAAGATCTGGGTGTCCTTGTACTTCAGTCACTGAATGTAGGCATGCAGGTACAGCAGGCAATGAAGAAAGAAAATGGCATGTTGGCCTTCATAGCAAGAGGATTTGAGTATAGGAGCAAAGAGGTCCTACTGCAGTTGTACAGGACCCTGGTGAGCCAGCACATGCAGTATTGTGTGCAGTTTGGGTCTCCTAATTTGAGGAAGGACATTCTTGCTATTGAGGGAGTGCAGCTTAGGTTCACCATGTTAATTCCCAGAATGGCGGAACTGACATATGATGATAGAATGGGTCGACTGGGCTTGTATTCACTGGAATTTAGGAGGAGAGGCGAGCTTATAGAAACATAAAATCCTTACGGGGATTGGACAGGCTAGATGGAGGAAACATTTTCCCAATGTTGGGAAAGTCCAGAAACAGGGGTCACAGTTTAAGAATAAGGGGTAGGCCATTTAGCACTGAGATGAAGAAAATCTTTTTCACCCGGAGAGTTGTGAATCTGTGGAATTCTCTGCCACAGAAGGCAGTGGAGGCCAATTCACTGGATGTTTTCAAGAGATTTAGATATATCTCTTAGGGCTAATGGAATCACGGGATATGGGGGAAAAAGCAGGAACGGGGTATTGATTTTGGATGATCATCCATGATCATATTGCTGGCTTGAAGGGCCGAATGGCCTACTCCTGCACCCAGTTTCCATGTTTCTTAGTGCAATTACAAATGGATTTAAACTGTAGAAAAGTGAATTATGAGTACAAATTGTGTCTGAGACATTACTTGGTGATAATAGTTACAATGTGAGCTAAGTGGGGGGAAATGAAGATGGCAAGCTTTTATTTTCACTGTTTCATTGCATCTGATTAAAAAGCAACAATATTTCCCTTGAAAAATCTTCAGGAATGCAATATTTTACTTATTACATTTTCTTCTCCCTGCAGCAAAACATTTTGTTCCCCAGTATTGATTTTGGAACATTTGAATGTTGATTTTGGCTGTTGATGGGTGGCACTTTGTTATCATGCAGCTCATTTCTGGCTGGCGAGAAAGAGTGCCTAAACTCCTTCCAGAAACAACCAGTTGAGGGATCCCTGAGCATTTTTTAAGTCTTGCAGATGGAACAGAAAGCAACACCCAATGCAGTAATCAATGAATGCGGAACTTCACCAGTTAATATATTTAAAGGAGAAAATATTAGCTTGCTGCATTAAGATATTTAGTGGACAACTTTCTCTCATAGATTTCCTCGTAGATTTCATTTCATTTGTCCAGTCCCATTGAAGCCATCATTAGGTTCCAAATGTAAATCCACCAGTGTGAGTTGCAGAAATGAAATATGGTGAACATTATATAATACAAGAGACAATTCATGTCCTAGGACAGATCACCGTTGACATGGACAGGTGGGTGTATGGTTAGTTGGCAGCAGCAGTGCTTTAGAATGAAAGATGATGTCCATCGGGTTTCAAGGGTCATCACTCATCAGGTGACCTGGTCCTGACCTCTGGCTCTGTTTGCATTGCTCTCTCTGTGATCACATGGGTTCTTTCTAGTGACTAGTTTACTTCCACATCTCAAAGATCTGTTGAAGATACACGAAAAGCTGAAGCAACGCAGCGGGACAGGCAGGATCTCTGGAGAGATGGAATGGATGACGTTTTGGGTAGAGACCCTTCTTCACACTAGTCAGGGGAAAAGATCTGCTGGTTAGTAAATTAATTGACCACTATAAATGACCCATGTAGATGAGTGGTGGTATCGAGGAGAGAGCTGATAGCAGTATGGGGAGAATAATATGATATCAGTGAAGGAGGAATAGTGTAAATAGGTGCTCGATAGTATTAGCATGGTTTCAGTGAGCTGAAGGGTCTGTTTCTATGACGTCTTCTACAGATGTGCTGTCGAAAGCATGTTACCGGGATTCAGCAAGGTTTGGAAACAGCTCCATCCAAGACTGCAAGGAATTGCAGAGAATAGTAAGATTGAACGAGAACTTACCAGTTCGAAGGTTGATCTTTATTTCATGAGGAGTCGAAGTGAGGGATTTCGTGAAGAGCCCGCCGGCGCGCATGCTCGACATACTTCAAAGTAGCGGCGTGGAATCACAGAACCAACAATACAAATGACTTCGCATAGTATGATTGAATTGACTAAGATTACCAGATGAAGGTGATTGAGGGTTGGGCGAGGAGGGCACGAAATCCCTCACTTCGACTCCTCATGAAATAAAGATCAACCTTCGAACTGGTAAGTTCTCGTTCAATCTTACTATTTCATTTCGGAGTCACGTGAGTGACTTCGTGAAGACTTCAAAGCTTCTGTGATGACACGCCCTGGACCACGTCCATGCTGTCACACCACTACCAGGGATGGATGGGAGGAATAACTTGCTGACTAGTCCATACTGCAAAACAAAGCATATTTATTAACAAACAAATCAAAACCCCTCATTCGGGGACATCTCCACGTTCTTGCCCCGCATCTAGCACGGCTTCTGCGAACTGTAGAGGCGCAGCAACGGGCCGGTTGTAGAACCGCTGGAACACCGTCTCATTAGCCCATCCTGCTGTGGCGAGAATATGGTCCATGGGCACCTCCATGACCCTCGCCGCCGACGTCGATGCAGCCCTGGTGGAATGAGATTTGAACACATTAGTGTCGATACCCGACTTACCCAAGACGACTCGAAGCCACCTGGATATCGTCTGTGTTGTCACTCGATGGTGAGGTCTCTTATGAGTGACAAGCAGGTATCTCTCCATTCCTCTGATGCTTGCCGTCACCTTGACGTAGTAACGGATATGGGAGGCTAAGCATAGCCTAGCATCGGCGGGGTATGCCGGGAACTTCAGCTGCAGCCCTGTGCACCCAGGTCTGTGTTGCTTTAGTAGCTCGTCAACAAAGAAAACTACTTCTGTGGGGGTAGACATCATTCTGTCGACACGTAGTTTATGGAGTGTCTGTACCCTCTGTGCTGAAGTCAGCGCTAGTAACATCACCAGCTTCATGGTGAGTTTGTCCAGCTGGAGCCCTTCCATGGGGGACCACGTCCTGAGCAGAGTTAAAACGTCCCTGACATCCCAGGTGATATTGTAACGTGGTGTAGGCGGATTCGTATTGAAAATACCCCGCATGAGCCTGGACACTAGCCTGTTGGATCCCACCTCAATATTGAGGTAGAATGATAGAGCGCTCCTGGCGCTGTTGATGGCACTGTAGCTTAAGTGTTCATCATGGTGCAACCCCGCGAGGAATTCCAGGACGTCGGTTATAGTCACGGCATCGTACGTGATGCGAGAGCGGCTGCAGAAGGCTTCCCACTTCCTGATGTGAGAGCGGTATCTTCGCCTTGTAGACTCTCGGCACGACGCCGCAATGGTATCCATGGTCCGGGTAGAAAGGCCGTATTGTTCTAAAGGCCGATTCAGAATCTGCAAGCCAACAAATTTAAATAGCCATGGCAGGGATGTGGCTCCCCTGAAACAGGGTGAGTAACTAATTCTGGGCTACCCTGCAAACGGACCCAAGGTTCACTGAGCGTGTCAAAGACCATCGGATACCATGGCTGTGTAGGCCAGTCGGGTATGATAAGGATGCCCTTGGCACCGTCCATCTGAATTTTACGTAATACCCGACTGATGAGGCAAAACGGGGGGAATGCATAGAAAAAGCAATTCCCCCAGTCTAGCGAGAATGCATCTAACGCTATAGCCCCAGGATCTGGTTCCCACGCGACGTAGGTTGGTACCTGATGGTTCAACCGGGACGCAAAAAGGTCAATGTCCGGTTTCCCAAATTTGGCTGTGATTTTTGCAAAAATTTCAGGATGTAACATCCATTCAATATTATCATTGAACTTGCGTGACCTGGCGTCCGCCACAATATTAAGCTCACCTGGCAAATAGGTAGCTGAAATCCAAATGTCTCTCTTGACACACCAGAGCCAAATTGAATTAGCCAATTTATCACATGAAACTGACCTGGTACCGCCCATGTGGTTTAAATATGCCACCGCTGTGGTATTGTCTATTTGGAGCCGGACATGTGCTCCAATGATCTTGGAACAATATGCACGAAGTCCGTGAAACGCTGCAAGCAGCTCCAAATAGTTGATCCCTTGTGATACCAACATCGTATTCTCAAGGGTATCCCATCGGCCCCCACAACTAGAGAATTGATTCGTAGCTCCCCAGCCATCAGAGCTCGCATCAGTTTGTAAGTATATCATCGGTTTCGCCTCAATAATAGTTTTGAACGATTTACTAATGTGGCAAACCCACCATCGTAATTCATCCAATGCTGCAGGCGGCAGCCGCATTGATCGATCATAATGACCAGCATGCCGTCGCAACGCAGCGATCTTGGCTCTCTGCAAGTTTTGATAATGCAGAGGTCCATACCGGGCTGCCGGAAACAAAGCCACAATCTTGCCAATGACAGTAGCTGTGTGACGAATCGATGGTATACGAGTATTAATCAAGTCTGTACACACCTGTGTTACCTCCTCAATTTTGTTAATTGGTATGGTGACTCTCATGCTAATGGAATTCACCTGGAACCCCAGATAATTAATTACCTGGGTGGGGCAGAACTTAGATTTTTCTGGATGAACAATGAACCCAAGCTGTTGGAACAAATTGACCGCAGCTGCCACCCCTTGTTGTGCTAATTCCAAGGTGTGGCCGACAATTAAAATATCATCTAAATAGGCCATAACAATATGATGTCTTTGTCTTAAATAAGCCATAATTGGCTTCACCAATTTAGTAAATAAGCGAGGGGCTGTGGTGAGCCCATTAGGCAACGCCCTATATTGCCACAGCTGATCCATCCAGATAAATTTTAAGAACCTTCTGTAATATTTTTTCATAGGTACGGTATAGTACGCATCCTGTAAATCTATGCATGCCATAAAGCACCCTTGTGAAATCAATGATTTGGCCGTTTCAAACGTGTCCATTTTAAAATGAGTATATGTTACAAAGTTATTCAGAGTGGTTAGATCAATAATGACTCTACAGCCTCCATCCTTCTTAGGTCTAGTGAAAATATTGGAAACAAATTCAACGGGCTCATGAACCGTTCTCTCTATGACCCCTTTCTGTTCCAACCTTAAAATTTCCTTATAGCCTACTGACTGTTCCGCAGCCGTTAGTTTGAAAGTACGACCCGGCCTATGCTGAGGTGGAGGGATGTCCCCATTAATAAACTCAATACTATGGCCCTGAATATTCCGTAACACATACTCATCGCTGGTAATGTCACCCCATGCACCCGCAAACAACCGCAAACGCCCACCAACATGTGGAGTTAAACAAAGAGAAAAAAGAGAACCAGATCGCCTCACCTCTGTGGTTACCGGCGGTCCCTGACACGAGTGGGTGGTCGTGGAGGTGCTGGGTTGGTTTGAGGTCGTGGCGTCCTCATTTTCCACCTCGGCTTCTGCCGAGCCTGTCCTAAAAAAGACCCCTGGGGTTGGGGTGGGTGATATCGGTTTGGAGCTGGAGGGTAATTCCTGGTGGAAGTGCTGACAGACCCTCGTGAACGGCCAAGTGGGGCTTTCGAGCTTGATGGCGTGGGGGCACTGTGAGAGCGCATGAGCCCCACGGTCTTGGCTTGTTCATCCAGCTCTCTGACCCTTTTGGAGAGGTCTTCGCCAAAGAGCTGACGGGGCGGCGGCGGCGGCGGTGGTTTGCACAACCCTGCAAACTTAGGGTTGAGCGCTGGGCGGATGCTGTTCTTCCGAAAGCCGTTTATTTCGTTTTGAGTAGCGCACAGAAGCGCCAGAGCATCCTCCTGGTCCAAATTAAGCTCCTCTCCGTCGACCGACCGCACAAAGGCAGTAATCCCGGCCATGAGGAGTTTCAGGATCCGCTGAATTTTCAGCTCCTGCTGACGGATAGCCGCACTGATGTTGCCCCATATTGGCGTATTGACCACAGGCACGTTGAGGGAATTGCAGTTTGAGGGAGCCTTGTGACGGCTCATGGCTTGTAGTAGGACTTCCTCCTGAAGCTGGTGATTATTTAGGAAGTCCACTGTGGCTGCCAACTTCGTATTGATGGGAAGCCCCAACGAATGAGGGGCTGCAAATTTGGTAGCCACATCGAGGAGGTCCTCCGCCGGTAATTCAGGCGGGGGTGGGATGGGGTCAACCACGGCCTCCTCGTCCTGCTGCTCCAGGCTGGTGTACGAAGCTGGTGATGAAGCCCTGTGCCTGTCGCTGCTGGATGCCTGTTGTTGTTGACCTTGTAGGAGAAGCTCCAGCAGCCGCTCCATCCGGTCAATACGCCCTTCACCCTGAACACTCAGGTGGTCGGAGTCCTCCGGCTCTGAAAATTGGCCGGGGCTCCTGTCATCGGCCCGCACCTCGTCGAGGCCCTGCCGGTGCCGGTAGTTGTCGTCGACAGCCGCCGAGGCGAAACTGCGCGATTCCTGCACGGGCGTGTTCAACCGCCTCCGTTTAGCGGGAGCGGAAGCCGTTGCCTCTATGGACAGATGCGGCATGGTGTCGGCACCAGCCGAAGCCTGGATACCTTGGGCCCGTGCAGGCTTGCCAGCTGCCCACATCGTGGACCTTGCCGACGCATGGTCTCGCCCACCCATCCATGGGGGGCTCGGCGACCGTGACGGGACCCCCAACTGACTCGTCCCGGCGTCGAAAGTTGGGGGGCGACGGCTGGACCTCACAGCTGCCCCGGGTCCCGTCCTGGAACCTGACCGCTCCTTGGCGGCAGGCAGAGCCTTAGCCCCGACAGGGTTAGGCTGCTGGGCTCCTGCCCTTCCCCTTCTCAGAGGGCTGCGTGAAACGGGCCGTGCAGCCGCACGGACCCTTCTGCTCGAAGCCGTCAGCAAGCCTGCTGACGACCTGGCTGCCATGGCAGAGTCGTCCTGCTCTGGCGGCACACCACACTCCTCCTCGTCGAACTCCTCCGAGCTGTGGTGTGCGGGCGGGTCCGGACCTGAAAATACAGAGCTCACCGACATCTCCGCCCTCGTTCCGGTCTGCGTTGCAGGTACCCCCGACAACTCTCGCTCCGGAACTGCTGGCCGGCGACTTCTCCTCGAACTCCGGCCTCTCCCATCCATGTTCTTGCTGTGAAACAAACACAACAAGAACCACCAACTTAAGGTAGCATACTTACCTGCGTGGTTCCCTTATGAAGGGCTGGCGAGGAGCTCGCTCCTCCGTCAGCCGTCGCAGCAACGCGATACGACGATAAGTCGAGCATGCGCGCCGGCGGGCTCTTCACGAAGTCACTCACGTGACTCCGAAATGAAATTATGGACACAGACCAGACCATCACACAAATCAACCTTCCTTCCATTGACTCAATTTACACCATGCTGCCTCTGCAAGGCTACCAGCATAATCGAGGACGGGTCTCACCTGGTCACCCTCTTCTCACTTTTCCCATCAGGCAAGAGATACAGAAGTGTGAAAACGCACATCTCCAGATTGAGGGACCGTTTCTTCCCAGCTGTTGTCAGGCTACTGAAACATTCTATCAACAACTAGAGAGCGGTCCTGATATACTATCTACCTCAATGGAGATCCCTGGACCATGTCTAATCAAACCTTACCGCACTTTATCTTGCGCTGAACATTATTCTCTTTATCATGTACTCTGCACACTGTAAATGGCTCGATTGTAATCATTTATTGTCTTTCTGCTGACCAATTAGCACGTAACAAAACCTTTTCACTGTACCTCAGTACACGTGACATTAAACTAAATGATGACTAAATGACTGAAAAGCCAATTCCAGATGTACCCATTCTTCATCAGTAAGGGCATATTATTGCCTGGGGGAGAGGGATTTGTAGCCCCAGGTTAGTCCCCTAGAATTTGAATTGAAAGATACAGCAGGGAGACAGGCCTGTTGACCCATCAAGTCCACACTGACCATCAATCACCCATTCACACTTGTTCTATGGTACCAATCCCTATACACTAGAGGCAATTTTTGGAGGCAAATTAATCTTCAGACCTGCACATCTTTGGGATGTGGGAGGAAACTGGAGCACCCAAGATCAGGATCAATCCATGTCTCTGATGCTGTGAGGCAGCAGTTCTCCCAGCTGCACCACTGTGCTCCTCTTCTTCCGCCATTGCCTCAGCATCAAGTTAATGGTTGGTGTGAGTCTTGGTGAAGCACATCATGGTGCTGAGCAGTCAGCAGTCTGCTCCTCCCAGTCAATAATGGCAATGCCCATGACAACATTGCAGGTGTCTTTGAACCACTTTGTTTGGCTACCTTTGTGCATCGACCAATGAAGTGGAGGAAGAAGAGAATCGAGGACCTTGGGACGCAGGAGGATGAGGATTGATCTTATAGAGTACAAGATCATGAGAGGAATACATAGTCTAACTGTATAGTCTTTTACCCAGAGTAGTGGAATCGACAACCTGAGGACACGAGTTTAAGATGACAGGGGAAAGATTTAATGGGAACTAAAGGTACAAACTTTTTACACATAGGGTAGTAGGTGTATGGACCGAGCTGCCAGAGGAGGTAGTTGAGGCTGGGATTATCACAACGTTTAAAAAACATTTAGACAGGTACTTGTATCGGACAGGTTTAGAAGCATATGGGCCAAACACAGGCAGGTGGGACTAGTAGAGAGGGGGCATGTTGGTCAGTGTGGGCATGTCGTGTTGAAGAGCCTGCTTCCATGTTGCATGACCCTATGACCCTTCATTAAGTTATCTTCCATTGTGTTTTAATCGTGGCAAGGTTTCACAGTCACGAGAAATTGTGTAGTGTAGCCTGCGCTTGAGGCATCTTTTCTAAGTCTTTCCTACTCCAGGTGAGCAAAATGTATCCAGAAGACTATCGGACTATCTTGGATCGGACTTTATCTTGCACTGAACGTTATTCGCGTAATTCCATTTAATCATGGGAACATGATTGTAATCATGTCTTATCTTTCCACTGACTGGTTAGCATGCAACAAAAGCTTTTCACTGTACCTCGGTACATGTGACATAAACTAAACTCAGACTGCACTTTTAATAGTCACCCTTGGCCTGACATGGGTATCTGACAACAATTACACATCTGCTGACTGCTGAATTTTAGTTGGAGGTCTTTCAGATATCACAGCTCTCCAATCCTCCACTTCACAGGCCTGTGTGGCCTGGTTTGTGATTAAATCCCATGCATTTCATCAGTAGTGTGGGGACTCCAGTGGGCATTCGAATCCACAAAATCTTGATGTTGGTGGCTGGGATCAGTGGCAAGGCCATGCGTTCTGGGGACACCAGTGAAGTACTACAGGTTTAGATATTTTGGCCTCACTTATTCACAATCTACATCAATGATTTGGCTGAACAGAACAAATATCATATTTCCAAATGTGATCATGATTCTGAACCAGGTGGGATTGTGAATGTGGAGGAAGATGCTAAGGGGCTTCAAGAGGATTATGGACAAGTTGAGCGAGTGTGGAGGAATATGGTTGATGGAAAATAACTTTTGTGAATGCAACAGAGTAACATATTTGTGAAATGGGGCAAGGTTGAGTAGTGCTGATGTCTATGGGGAACTATGTTTGCTTGCAATGATTGGGATCAGAGCAGCAGCAGAGGGAGAGCCCTGTGAGAAGGCGCAGTCCTTGAGTTCATTCAGGAGAGATGGATGGTTTCCTGAATAATAAGGGAAAGAGATGCAGGAAAATGATACTGATGTAGTGGATCTGGCGTGATGTTGATGAATGGTAGAGCAGACTGAATATCTGAATCCTGTTCCTATTTATTATATTCTTATTTATTGTGCGGGTTTCTTCTATTTACATAGCCGCTGAGGCCAGAGCTTTTCTCCAAATGTTATGCTATTGAAGATTTTTGAATCATTCCTTGTCTAGAACCTCTCTGTATCTTGAATCATGAGCGGCACGGTGGCGCTGCAGTAGAGTTACTGCCTTACAGCACCAGAGACCTGGGTGTGATCCCGACTACGTGACGTCTGTATGGAATTTGTACGTTCTCCTCGTTACTTACATAGGTTTTCTCCGAGATCTTCGGCTTCCTCCCACCATCTAAGATGTACAGGTTTGTAGGTTAAATGGCCTGGTATAAATGTAAACTTTCCTTCGTTCATGTAGGGTAGTGTTAATGTGTGGGGATAGCTGGTCAGTGCGGACTTGGTGGTCCTTCGGACCTGCTTCCGCGCTGTATCTCTAAACTCTTCTTCAACCCATCTGCCACTGGTGGCCCTACAGAATAGTAAAGTCCAGCTGGCATCAATATTGGGATCATGAGGTAGTGCAAACATCTCCCACTTGGCAAGGCGGCAATTCTCAATAAGGATACGATCTGTAGCGACAACGGAAATAGCCTAGTGGCCTGAATGCACCTACCGTGACAACGGATCAACAGCATCGTGATCTCAGTCTCTCCATCCTCACAGGATCTCCATTGCCCCACTTGGGCAATAAGAACATAGACAGCAGACAAGTGCTTAGAATAAAGGGGAGGTCATTTAAGACTGAGGTGAGAAAAAACATTTTCACCCAGAGAGTTGTGATTTTATGGAATTCCCTGCCACAGAGGGCAGTGGAGGCCAAATCACTGGATGGAGTTGAGAGAGTTAGATAGAGCTCTAGGGGCTAGTGGAGTCAAGGGATATGGGGAGAAGGCAGGCACGGGTTATTGATAGGGGACGATCAGCCATGATCACAATGAATGGCGGTGCTGGCTCGAAGGGCTGAATGGTCTCCTTCTGCACTTATTTTCTATGTTTCTATGTTTCTGTGATTTGAGTTTAGGAACATGGAGGTCCTACTGCATTTGTACAGGGGTCTGGTGAGACCGCACCTCAAGTATTGTGTGCAATTTTGGTTTCCTAATTTGAAGGAGGACATTATTGCTATTGAGGGAGTGCAGCGTAGGTTCACCATGTTTATTCCCGGGATGGCAGAACTGAAATATGGTGAAAGAATGGATCGACTGTGCTTGTATTCATCGGCGGAAATCCCGGGGGGGGAACGGGGTTGGCCACGTCCCCCGCATGTTTTGAGAGGTGGGGGACAATCCCCCCCTGTTTTGTAATCTGGTTTTTGAAATTAGGTGATTAAATATCTCCGCTTTCCACGAGATAGTGGGGGTGGGACTGATGATCGAGGGCGCCGATTGGATGAGAGAGACGTCGGTCAGCAGACAGTGGAGGGGGGGGGGGGGGAACATGATAATTCAGAGCGATGATTGGAGGAGGGAGGTATCGGTCAGAGGCGGAAGTAGGGGGAGTGGGACTGAGGATAAAGCACAGTGAGGGAGATGTCCTGGTGGAGCAAAGATCATAGAGCGGAGTTTGATTCGGCCCGTTCGCGGGGCCTTTCATCGCCTAGCGCGGCTTAAAATCGGTTGCGGGATCTTCCATCGCCCTGCAGTCAAATTGCTGCATCGAGGCGATCGAGGCTCCCGATGTTGAAGCCCCCGCTGGCTGATGGAAGATCCCACAGCTGGTTTTAAGCCTCGCTAGGCGATGAAAGGTGCCACAAACGGGCTGATTGAAGCCCCACAATTCGGGACGGACAAAACTGCTGTTGCTGGAGTTCGGAGACGGTCGCCAACCAGGTCAGCTCCCGATGTTATCATCTACATCTATCATCATGGCCAAAGTCGCGCTTGTGTGCACGTGATAACGTGTGCATGCTGTGCGTGTGCAAGTGTGTGTGTGCACGTGTGAGAATGTGTGTGTGTGTGAGTGTGCGCGTGAGTGTGTGTGTGTGCGCGTGAGTGTGTGCGTGAGTGTGAGCATGTGCGTGTGTGTGCGAGTGTGAGTGAGTGTGTGCGTGATAGTGTGCGTGTGAGAGTGTGCGTGTGAGAGTGAGAGTGTGAGAGTGTGCATGCGTCCACTAAGAAATTGTGTCCACTATGGCTTGATAGCGATTTCCGCCCCTGCTTGTATTCACTGGAAGTTATAAGGATGACTGGATATCTTATAGGAACATATAAAATTCTTAGAGGATTAAACAGGCTAGATGTAGGAAAAATGTTCCCGAAGTTGGGAAAGTACAGCACCAGGGGTCATAATTTAAGAATAAGGGGTAGACCATTTAGGACAGAGATGAGGAAAAACCTTTTCACCCAGAGAGTTGTGAATCTGCGGAATTCTCAGCCATAGAAGGCAGTGGAGGCTAATTCGCTGGATGTTTTCAAGAGAGAGTTAGATATGCCGTATTTCCTGGCAGAGAAGACGCTATTTTTTAAACAAAAATAAGGCCTGAAAATATACCTGCGTCTTGGAGGCCAAAGGTTAGATTGTTAGCCAAGAACGATAGACTTGGCTATCCCTCAGTACAGCTGCTGTAAAAGGACAGCGCAGCTTGGGGTGGGGGGAGAAAAGAGTTCCTTCCACAGCGTGAGGGGAGTCTTGTCCCAGGTCAGCATGGCAAAGTAGCAAACTTGGCTGGGCTGCCAGGGGTAAAGTTGCAGGGAGGGCAGGAGCGTTGAGAATGAGGGGGTGGGGATCATGCCAGCAACTTACTCAGTAGCTCGGGTGGCTGCGAGCAGCCGCCAGGACCGGACAGCGGAACCGGCCGCCACCTCAGCACCTACTGCCGGCCCGCCCGCCAGCCAGCCACGGTGTCCTTCGGCACAGGCGCAACCGGTGGAGGTGGTGGTTGGCAGGTAGCTACTGGACAGAAGGCTGGCTGCTCCGTCCCGGGCTCTCTCTCCCCGTTATGTTCGTATTGGTGGAAATGTGTCAGACTCGATAACAATCAGCATGGGAGCACCTCAGGGCTGCGTGCTCAGCCCCCTGCTGTACTCACTCTATACTCATGACTGCGTAGCCGGTCATAGCGTGAACTCCATCATCAAGTTTGCTGACGACACCACTGTTGTGGGACGTATCACTGATGGGGATGTGTCCGAGTATAGAAGAGAGATCGAGCGACTGTCCATATGGTGCCAGCACAACAACCTGGCCCTCAACACCAGCAAAACCAAGGAACTGATTGTGGACTTTGGAAGGAGTAGGATGGGGACCCACAGTCCTATTTATATCAACGGGTCGATGGTTGAAAGGGTCAAGAGCTTCAAATTTCTGGGCGTGCACATCTGTGAAGATCTTTCCTGGTCCGAGAACACAGATGCAATTATTAAGAAAGCTCATCAGCGCCTCTACTTCCTGAGAAGATTACGGAGAGTTGGTCTGTCAAGGAGGACTCTCTCTAACTTCTACAGGTTTCTAGAGAGATTGCTGACTGGTTGCATCGTGGCTTGGTTCGGCAACTTGAGCGCCCTGGAGAGGAAAAGACTCCTAAAAGTAGTAAACACTGCCCAGTCCATCATCGGCTCTGACCTTCCTTCCATCGAGGGGATTTATCACAGTCGCTGCCTCAAAAAGACTGGCAGCATCATCAAGGACCCACACCACCCTAGCCACACACTCACCTCCCTGCTACCTTCGGGTAGAAGGTACAGGAGCCTGAAGACTGCAACAACCCGGTTTAGGAATATATACTTCCCCACAGCCATCAGGCTATTAAACCTGGCTCGGAACTCTGAACATTAATATCCCTCCATCTGTTATTTGCACTTTATTAATTTATTAAGTCATGGGTGTATTTATGTATAGAATTGTAGTCAATGTCTTCTATGTTCTGTTGTGCTATGCAAAGAAAGATTTTCATTGTCCTGTCAGGGACACATAACAATAAACTCTTTTGACTTTGACTTTGATGTCCCTGACTCAGGAAGTCCCCGTCCCTCAGACCTGAACCGCACGGCGCATTGTGGGACAGGTGAAGATGGAGGCTCCCCGGTCCTCATTGCCTCTTTGAAGGTGTTTCACATCTTCCTTTCTACTGACTAAACCAAACCCTTGTTCCTGTCCCGTCAGCCTTTTTTTCAAAATTTAGCAACACAAAATGTGGGTGCATCTTTGCGCAGGTGCGTCTTCATTGCCGGGAAATACAGTAGCTCTTAGGGGTAAGGGAATCAAGGGATATGGGGGAAAAGCCAGAATGGGGTAATGATTTTGGATGATCAGCCATGATCTTATTGAATGGTGGTGCTGGCTCGAAGGGCCAAATGGCCTACTCCTGCACCTATTTTCTATGTTTCTAATACTTGCAACTCAATGACCATCAGTACAGGAGTACCTCAAGCCTCAAGCCTGTGTGCTCAGTCCATGACTGAGTAGCCAGACACAGCTCCAATGACATTTTAAATTTACTGCCAATAGTAGATTGTCTCAGTTCAATTTAGTTTGTCACATGAGGTACAGTGAAAAGCTTGTGTGCTATACAGTCAGCAGAGACAATACATGATTACATTCAAGACATTTACAGTGTATAGATACATAAGGGACGAATAATATGTAATGATGAGTCAGAGTACAGGAGGGAGATTGATACTATG
Source organism: Raja brachyura (assembly GCA_963514005.1). Next base: position 59,383,451 of record OY740785.1, read on the forward strand.
AATGAATTATGTGTGAACTGTGCTTTTAGCATTAGCAAGACCAAGGTGCTGACTCTTGACTTCATAAGGGAAAGCTAAAGATCCATGAACTTGTTTTCACCGGCAGGATGGCAGTGAAATTAAAGTTCCAGAGTGTAGATAACCCTGAAAATCTGTCCTGGGCCCAGCACATTGGTGCAATCACAAAGAAAACTTATCAACATTACCACTTCCTTAGAAGATTGGTTGCACTGTGTATTTGGGTATTGCACAATTATAGTTTGATTATCTGATATTTTTTATTATTAATTTACACGTGTGTGTGTGTGTGTGTGTGTGTGTGTGTGTGTGTGTGTGTGTGTGTGTGTGTGTGTGTGTGTGTGTATCCTATAGGATCTTTGGTCGGTAGATGCAGCTCACGCTTCGGTCAAGGCTTTCCAGGCGTGTGACCAAAACCTCTGGCGACTCATGGAAACCTTGGGTCGCGGGCAAGGTCACCAGAGGTTTCCGTTCAGGTTTCCTAAGTGGGACAGGGGCATTAGGTGAGATTAAATTTGCTGATCCCAAGCATAAAACCCTTCCATCAGTCATATCGCATGTCATGAAGTTGGCCAAGATTAAGTAACGTGAAGGTAATTGACTCTTCTGATGAGTACAACTGATCACAACAACAATTCCAATAATTCCATTTGACTTCAAAGTATTTCATCCAGATATTGCGATTACTGTGATTGAAAGTCATTAGGCTAACCATCACAGAATTAATAATTTCTTCAGCTATTTATATTTGCTAATGATTCCATTAAAAGTGCGTTCACCAGATTTAAATAAAAGTGATGTAGTAAAAATCCCATCTCTATTGGAGAGCAAGCCAATCTTTTCCTTTTAAAAAGCTTGGGTACAATCCAGAAAGTACTGAATGTAAGGGGATTCTTACAAAAGACATGTGGCACCTCTATTAGTTTCAACATTGCTTTGAAGGATTGTTTTTGAGAAGTACACAGGAAATTCCTGAGCACACAAGAATATTTGTTCTCACAATTCTATGAAGCAGTGTTTTTCATTGAAATAAAGTATATGAAACTCTCTATTCAGATGTTTTTAAGCTTCTCCTTGAAACCATTATGCAAGATCCAGATTATCGCTAGTGGCTTCAATGCTGTGTCTAGTGTAAGACTACCAATGTTTCGTTAAATTCTGATAAATCTTAATCTCAAAGAAAAGCATATAACCCTGGAAGGTATTTTGCTGTTTAATTAAAAAAGTCCTGGAGTAACTCAGCATGTCAGATTCAGACTTTGTCATTGTGCAGTGTACAAGTACAGAGACAACGAAATGCAGTTAGCATCTCACCCAGAAGTGCGAACACAGAATAATGGAACAGTAAAATATATATATGTATATACAGTAGCAGTAGTGCAATTTTCGGGGGGGGGGGGGTGGGTGGGAGGGATCAGTCACCGGGGGAAGGAGTGTTCGAGGAGGGGGGAATGACTGGCAATCATCAAGGAGTAGAGTTAAGTCAAGTAACAACCGCAGGGAAGAAGCTGTTCCTGAACCTGCTGGTCCGGGAACATAGAGACCTGTAGCGCCTCCCGGATGAGAGGAGGGTAAACAGTCTGTGGTTGGGGTGAGACCAGTCCTTGACGATGCTGCGCGCCGTTCGCAGACATCGCTTGCTCTGGACAGCCTCAATGGAGGGGAGTGAGAAACTGGTGATGCGTTGGGCAGTTTTCACCACCCTCTGCAGTGCTTTCCGGTCGGAGACAGAGCAGTTGCCATACCATACTGTGATACAATGAGTAAGGATGCTCTCGATGGTGCAGCGGTAGAAGTTCGCCAGAATCTGAGGAGGCAGATGGACCTTCTTTAGTCTCCTCAGGAAGAAGAGACGCTGGTGAGCCTTCTTGATCAGTGTTGAGGTATTGTGGGTCCAGGAGAGGTCATCAGAGATGTTGACCCCGTGAAACTTGAAGCTGGAAACACGTTTCACCTCCGTCCCGTTAATATGGATGGGGGTGTGCGTGCCACCCCTAGACCTTCTGTAGTCCACAATGAGCTCCTTGGTCTTCTTGGAGTTGAGGGCCAGGTTGTTGTCAGCGCACCATGCTGCTAGGAGCTGAACCTCCTCCCTATAGGCCGACTCATCGTTGTCGCTGATGAGGCCAATCACCATTGTATCATCTGCATACTTGATAATAGTGTTAGTACCATGTACAGGTGTGCAGTCGTAGGTGAAGAGGGAGTAGAGGAGAGGGCTCAGTACACAGCCCTGCAGAACGCTGGTGTTCAGGGTGAGGGTTGAAGAGGTGTGGTTGTCTAACCTAACAGACTGGGGTCTGTTGGTTAGAAAATCTAGTATCCAGTTGCAGGGAGAGGGGTCGATGTGTTTGATAATCAGTTTGGAGGGGATAATGGTGTTAAATGCTGAGCTAAAGTCGATGAACAGCATTCTCACATAGGTGTCTCTGTTGTCGAGGTGGGAGAGGGCGGAGTGGAGTGCCGTGGAGATGGCATCCTCCATACTCCTGTTCTGATGGGGGTCCAGTGTGGGAGGTAGGCAGCCTTTGAGGTGTGCCAGGATCAGCCTCTCAAAGCACTTAGTGATGATGGGAGTAAATGCAACTGGGCGGAAGTCGTTGAAGTTCGCCGCAGTAGATTGTTTTGGCACCGGCACGATGGAGGTGGTTTTAAGGCACGTGGGGACGTGTCACACAACATCCCTGGAGAACATGGACTGGTGATGTTTTGGGTTGAGATCCTTTTTCAGTATTCAGATCTTGACCCGAAATGTCACCTGTTCCATGTTCTACAGAGTTGCTGCCTGACCTACAGAGTTACTTCAGCACTTGGTGTCCTTTTGTGTATTAACCAGCATCTGCAGTTCTTTGTTTCTAGAAAATGCTGGAAATGGTCAGCAGCTCAGACAGGTGACATTTAAAAACTAAGACCTTTGTCAGGTTTCAGATTTCCGACATCCAGTTCTTTTTATACCCATTTCAGATTTATGTTTGTTTATTGGAAGGGTTCAGTATGCATCTCTAATACCTGGTGATTTCCTACTTAAAGGACAATATACTTTTGTAACTTGAACAAAATATCACTTTTAACAAAAATATGAAGAATGTATTTCACTCTGGAGAGGGTGAAAAATAAAAAAGCGAGGACTGGTCACTGGAACAGTTTGAAACTCAACTAAACAAGCAGATGAGAAGGAAGAAAGTGGAATTGGATGGAGAGTACCAAAATACCACAATGCACAAATAAGTGGGCATTGTTTGTCCAAAATTGATTGACCAACTGAAGCTGTCCAAGAGACTGTAAAATAACCTTCACAAGCACAATATCTGCTTGCTCACACCTTCACAATGTTTTCTAATGTCAGCGCTTCTAATGGGAATAGTCACATTTGACAGTGAATAAATCCCTGCTGACAAAGATCAGAAGTACAAAAGTGGAAGTGAAATGAATGATTGCAAAATGATATACTGGCACCTTGGTGGCAGGGCATAGAAACATTTTTATTTCCTTCATTGGTCTGAGGAAGAATCTTGTCATTCAAGAAGGGAAGGATTGTGTCCTCAAGTAGATTTGCATTCTAAAGATATGGAAAATTGGGACAAAATAATAAAACAGGTAAAATATTCTTAATGAGGACAGTGTACTGGGACATTGAACACAAGATGATTGTAAATTTGCCAGACCTTTTTACAATATTTAGTACTGTGCTCTCATTATGGAAAATGGCATTGATAGTACAAATGGGAGACAGAAATTGGGAGAATGCAAAGGGTTTCTTAAATCTAACAGGGTAGAAGGAACACTTAGTGAAGCACAAAATTATTGCCAAGCTAAACTGGTTTGCACATTGAATAAATTCTATTGTGACTCCACTCATTTTCTCCACATAAAACATGTTGCTATGGGAACTGTTTTAGTCCGAGCTAAACATGGGTTGAGAGTCTGTGGGCGTCTTGTGGATATTGGTGACTAGCCTGTTCCCAGAAATAGAAACAAAGCGCTAGAAATGGGAAGGTGATGCAAGTGTGGGAATATTGCGATTTTCAGGTGAGAGTGAAGACAAGAAACTACAATTATTAACAAAGCAGAGAAAGAGGTGCAGGTGGGGACCTACGTAGGAGCAGGTCAAAGCACGTTCCACAAATCCCAAGAAAGGAACGGTTTAGCCAAGACTGAAACAGTTCCCGTAGCAACACCTTTTATTTGAAGGAAGTGAGTAGAGTCAAAGAAGAAGTTGTGCAAAATGAGAACACGTTTAGCTTGACAATGGAGTGCAATAGATGATTAGGACTGGTTTATTCTCGAGAAAAGGGTTTCTCAACCGGGGTTCCCCGGAACGCCAGGGTTCCGCGAGAGGTCACTAGGGGTTCCGAGAGAAATAGTGATAAATAGGCTAATCATATGTAAATGCATTTTGAGTATGCATTGTGTTTAATATCATATTCATAATTATATTATACATGTACGGCATGTTCATATGACATATTACCTTAATTTATCTTATGCCTTTTCAACATTGCCAATAAATAATTAAGTTATTGTGGTAGTTATCAGTTTTCGTCTGGTTATGTATTATTTATAATGTTGGTTATTTATGTGTATTTTTTGTGTTTACAGATTTGGTTGATTTTTTTGTGAATGAAAACATCCTTATGAGGTCTCTTGAACACTTTGATTTCAGTTTTTTTTGCATTGTCAATAAACTTGAGAAAAACATGTTATTTTTTGCGTAAACTAGTTATCAGAAAAATATATTATGTTTGCCTTATGAAAGCGAAAGAAAGAGATTATTAAAGAAATAATAATTTATGTAGTGGTTCCAAGACGAAAATTATTTCAAGGGTTCCGCAAGGGTAAAACGGTTGAGAAACGCTGGTTTAGATGGTGGTTGAAAGCAAATAGATACAGGAAGTTCTGGAAATACTCAGCTGGCCAGCCAGCACCAATGGAGTAAAAAGCAGTTAATGTTTCAGGCTCATGATTTTTCATCAAAGCTGGTAAAAGTTAAAAATGGAACATACATTAAGTTTCAGAGAAGGACGGGTGGGGAAAAGAGAGCAAAGAAAAAGTATGTGATAAGAGTTGAGACCAAGAGAATCCGTAATACAAATGGTCAATGTTACTAGCTGAGAAATTGATAAAATTACACCTATTGATGCTCCTGAACACATCATCAGTGATGTAACCTGGGGTCATTGGGTGTTTTGGGTCTTTCAACATCAGACACCCTCACCCAGGTGACCCAGCCGTGGTTGATCAGACCACGACTTGTGTTCAGGTGGCATTCGCTCTTCTCCATGGACCTTCTCTCCTGATCCAGAGCCATCTTGAGGCCTTCTCTGCTGCCTCTGTGGTGTTCTTGATGGCTCTTCTCCTCGCCACTCCGTTGATGCCCAGTGTGCTCAAGGCTTTGTAGAGCGATTGCCCTGCAAAACGTCTGCAGCCAACCTCGATGGGCATACACCTTGCAGTCCAGCCCTGCTTACGGCAGTCTATGACCAGCTCTTCATACTTGGTCATCTTCCTCTCATGGGCCTCCTCCAGACGGTCCTCCCATGGCACTGCCAGTTCCAACAAGACAATGTTTTTGGTCGCCTCTGAGACAAAGAGGATATCTGGCCTCAGGGTGGTCGTGGCAATGTGCTGTGGGAACTTCAGCTGTTTCACCAGGTCGACTGAAAGCTGCCAGTCCTGCGCAGTCGCCAGGATTCCTGACGGATTCCTGGCTGCTGTGGTTCTTGACAGCTGCATTCTGGCCTTCATGAAGGTGATCATCTAGGTGGTGGGCCGTGCTCGTCTGCAGCTGCTGATTCCCATGCTGATGGCTTCTGCAATGGGTTTCAGAAACTAGTCGTGATGCCAGGTGTACTGGCCCTGCCCAAGAGCTTTTGGGCAGCAGCTCAGGATGTGTTCCAACGTCCCCTTGCCTGAGCATTGCGGGCAATTTGGAGATTCCGTTTTTCCCCAGATGAAGAGGTTCGATGGGCTGGGCAGGATATCATACACCGCCTGGACCAGGAACTTGATGCGCTGTGGTTCAGCCAGCCAGAGCTCAGTCCATGTGACTTCTCGGTCCATGGCCTGCTCCCACCTTGTCCAGGCTCGCTGCTGCCTCAATCCAACTGCTCTGGTACACCTCTCCTCCTCCACCACCACTGACCTCATTCCTCCTGGTCCAGCCTGCGCCTCTCCTTCCCATCGGCCTTGTCAAACTGGGGAGTTGGGAAGGTTCCCAGGCCAGCTCTTCCCCAAGTCATTGCTCCCACCAGGACTCTATGGCGTATCCGAGACTCTGCTTGCAGCACTGCTTCGCCGGCTCTCCACTTCCTCCCAGTTTTCACCTCCACCCCTGCCTGAGCCACCTTGGGGTCGCTGGAGTTGAGACCAAGATAATCCATAATCCAAATGGTGATGTTACTAGCTGAGAAATAGTAAGACTTGTTAACTGCAAATAATCAGGAGGAGATGCAAATCGAAGCAAATAGAGTCCTCAGACCACCTCAAAGAAACATGGCAGATATGGATAGTTTGCCATGTGCAAATGACTGAGTGGTATGTCAGAGAACTAGAAATTTTTGAAATAGTGAAGGGCACTGAAGTGAATGTAGGTCGGAACTGCCTGGATTTGGAGCAAAAAATATAGGAAGAAATAAGTTCCAAAGCTCAAGAACAGACAAACATTCAGAAGGATGACCTCTGAGGTCCCAGGAAAGAGGTAAAAGTATTCAGCCTGCTAGTCATAGGCTACAGCATACAGCAATGGAAACAAGTTCTTCAGCTCAACTTGTCCATGTTGACCAAGTAGGCAGTTTGGGCTAGTCCCATTTGCACACACCTTGCCCCTATCCCCCAAAATGTTTCCTATCCACATATCTGTCCAAATGACTTTTGAAAGTCATAATTGTATCTGCCGCTACAACTCATTACATGGATCACCCTGAATGATAAAGTAGCCCTGAGATCTTCTCAAAACTCACCCCTCTTGCTTCAAACTTCTAGTTTAGAATATTCTGCTCTAAAAAATGAGTGTTCGCTTTATACATGCCACTCACGATTTTATATATTTCAGTGTTACCCCTCAGCTTATTATGCTCCAAAGAAAAAAGTCACAGGTTATCCAAACTATCCTTATAATTCACGTCTGTGTCCCAGTAACATCCCAGTGAGTCTTTTTTGCAGCCTTTCCTAGGAAAAAAAATGGAAAATGGGTGCAGGAGTAGGGCATTCGGCCCTTCATGACAACCTTCCCATTGTCGGTGATGTCCACTACCCTGCCCTCAATGCTGGGCCTCATGAATATGGAGTGATTCTGACAGAGCTTCACCCACCCTTGGCTGTAATTGCTCCTATAGTCTTGGGATTTCTATTGGTGCTGATGCCAAACATCATGAGCCATGGAGGTCCAGCAGTAAGCAGGGTCCCCAGTGGCGATCATTGGCACGGGAATCCTCACCCATTACATTGGGGATATGATTATACTTTTAAATAAAATGTAACCTCCCTATATATCTTTAATGCTGGGTTGCATTGAGCTATGCAATGCCATTGGGCAACCTTGTACTTGGCAAAGTTTTAAGTAGCACATTTTATAAAGTCAATTGGACTTTAGATTTATTGATGCTTCCGGGTTTTTCTTTGCACACATACACAGAAGCCTAAAGATGAAGGTATCTGCTAATCAAAAAGCATATTAAATATTTATAAGGAATACAAATGAATGGAATGGATGGGGTTATGGATGATTATTTACCTATCTGTTATGGACTTACAGCATATAATACAATAATATTAAAGTTCTGATCTTGAGAATTCTTTTGAATAAGGCAGTCTGGATGTTTATTACTATTTTCGTCACAACAGTCAATTTTGTAATTAGCTACAATTAGGTAACTAATTATATGCTTTCATTTCAGGTCATCCAAGTAAGACGTTTCATATTTGTTTCAGAATGCTTCAATCTATTATTGAATTTTTCATTCAGTTCTCTTAATTTTTAAGAATGTTATGGGCTTTTGACTGTCCTCGATCACAGCTTTTGTGTTGTTAATGGAAAAGCAATAGGGAACGAGATGCTAATTTCCAAGTATGAAAATGGGCATAACTTTAATACTGAAGATACAAAAGTAAATTATGTATCAAATTAAAGTTCTTTTTATGCTTTATCCGATGGGATAAATTACAGGCTTGATTTTTAAAATCTCAAAATGTTGTAACATTCCTACAAATGACAATAAAACTCTTGACGACACATTAAAATAAGTCATAGTTCCAAGTGATGTTTCTACTCCAGTATATAAAAAGACAGGTAACAAACTCAAAGTTTAAGAATACATTTCTATCGACTGTGTCAGAGAGGAATCACATCTGCTGCTTACCTACCTCCAGGGCTTGTAAATACAGAAGAAATTGAGGCTGATACGAGCCATAAATTTCCACGAGTGAATGAGATTATAGAATTTAAATAAAATACAAGCCTAATTTTCTTTCATATAAACAGATCCTTTTTGTGTTCATACAGAATGTTCTGTTACCATTGCAGCTGACAGCATGGATGAATGCCAGAGCTTTGACCTTGTTTAAGAAAAACACAACACATACTTTATTATGGAAAAAAGCAGTTTGAACTTTTATTAGGATGTACTCTGTTAATAGTTTACATCAGTGATATAGTATGTGGAGTTAAATGCAGCATGATTTTAACCAGATATAGTAATAAACACATAATTATTTGTACCCTGAATAAATTAGTATCACCCTCGACCAGTAACGGACTTGCTCCAAGGAGTTTTAAAAAAATCAAGCATATCCTTTTCCATCTTTTCTGACTTTTTGCGAAAAAGAGTTTTGTTTTCTTTCATATTAGCAACAATGTTAGTACCACTAAAGCTGCTAAAAGATCCAAGTGCAGCACCAGCCCAATTCGATATATATCCAGCTATATCGCCCCAACTGGTGAAGCAATGTCAAGATTATCTCTCTTGGAAATTAACCATGAAGCAGCTTCTCCCACAAATAGCATTCTACCAGCTATGACAATTCAATACAATATCCCAGAATCACTTTGTGGCATCCTATTAAGCAGTCCTCATCAATGTTCATTTCATTCCTGTTTTGGAAAGCTGTTGGATTGAGGTGTGGAAAGGTAACAAGTAAAGCAGCCTGTTTTCATGTACTATGTTGATTATCAAAGCTCCAAGTGTACGATATTAAGAATCAGAGCTACTTCTGAAGCCATTTCAACAGCAAAAACCCCCAACACACAAAAAACGGAGAAAATGAAACCGAACATGATTTAGCATCAAAAAGCAGAACAGTTAGCATCCAGACTTAAGCACATTTAAAGAAAATTCAAATCAAAGCAAGCTCCATAGAAGCATCACTATTCCAATTTTACTCAAGGAATTGTTTAAAAGTTAGTGCACAAGTACATAGAATAATATCCCATATCAGTTAAATGCAATAAATGGAATATTAGCAAGTGCACAATTTGCTCAGGAATGCTGTTTCAGTTAATGACAAAAAAAAAGCAATGAAAGGCTGACCAAATGCCTGGCTTCTGCATGCCAAGTGGATGCCATGCTTCGATTAGTGGAAGCAAACTTCCAATTTAGGAGAGCAAAGTGAATTACCCAAGAACCTCACCACTTTGATGTGAGCTAGTTGCCAGAAACAGCTTGAGCGAGTTCAAGCCATGTTTTACATTACTGGCACTGAATTGCCTTGACCATCATCAACAATTACAACTAATCATGTACATTGTCGCACGAGATTAGAGGAGGTCGGGTAGGTGGCTATAAATAGAGTCCAGGAGTTTCTGGCTGGCATCCTGACTCTTGCCTCCCGCAATCTCGAAGAGCTTGTCCAGTTTGTCCTCTGCATGGGGTATTTCCTCTATCAGTCCAAGCTCCTCCTGGTTCAGAATATGAAGCGTGTCGTCAAAAATAGGCTGCAGGTCACAAGGATCTAATCGTACCTGCCGTAAAATTGTGTCTTTCTTCTCTGCAGTTGTGAAAAAAGAGAAATATATTAGTCTGTTTAAATATTTTCAATAGTTCCATTCAAATACAGGAGATTCTTGGTGTACATTAGCATTTCCCACCTTCTCTTCCATTATCCAAAAAAGGATCCACAAGTGAATAGAAATCCATAGAATTGCATTCAATATCTCACCAAAAAAAATTATACAAAGCATTGGAGGCATGTCATTTTTGGTGTTCATCAAGTCAGTGGCTTGTCTTTCCTGGTTAGCTGCTCAGTAGCCATCAGAATGAGTCTGTCTCTGTTGATTTAGCCTCTCCCATATAGTATGGTATATCTTGCAAATTAAAGCCCTCAAAACAAAAAAACAGGGATATTGTAAACTAAATTGAATGGATTGAAAGATACAGCATGCAAATAGGCCATTTTGCTAACCGAGGCCACGGTGACCATCCATTACCTGTTGAGACTAGTTCTGTTATCCCACTACTATCCCTGATACAGTAGGAGCAATTTAAAGGGTAATCAGTCTACAAGCCTGTGTGTCTTTGGGACGTGGGATGAACCGCAGTACCCGAGCTAACCCACACAGTCACGGGGAGAACATGCAAACTCTACAGAGGCAGTATCCGAATATGAGATTGCAGCACAAAATGAAGTGGGCAAAAGTAAAATAAAAGCACATTATATATATATAGCAAGTGCTCCATTCTCCTTTTTAAAAGATTTCAGTACTCTTTAAACAAGATTGGCTGTACAATTAAGGACTATTTTTTTTTTTTTGAATGAGAAAATCCTTTGTTTACCTTTGGAAATGAAGGATCCAGTTCTACTAAGAACTGAAGATGAAGTACTTGAAGTTGAGTCACAGCGAAGGAGAGGTTCTGATTCATCAACAAAAAAGACTTTTGTCTTCTCAGCTGAAAATGGTTCAACAGACGTGTTGGGAACAGCTGGATTTGGAGTCAGGCCATTTTTACAGCTGGGAGCCAGAGCAAGCTTCTCGACATCCAGCTAGGAACAAAAAAAAACAAAAATTATTACTGAATGAAATTGCCCAAACTACATGCAGACAGCAAATCTAGAGAAAATAGGTACTGCAGATTCTTGGCAATCCACATAGCACATGTAGTACACAACACATGCTAAACAACTCCAAAGAGTTTCAATTTCAGAAGGATAGTTAAATTAATACAATTTATCATTTAAAATGTGAAATTTGAAGGGATGTTCATTCTCTTCATGACACATTTAGCCAATTGTGCTCCAATGAAGATGAACAAGGTAAATGGCACTTTATGCTCAATAAACGGGTAGTTTACAATTGACGTATGGTCAGTTTTAAATATCATGCGTTCCCTCAAGAATCACCATGTCTGCTATGAAACAGATTTTTTTTCAAAATAAACCCAAATATATGCACGTAACTTTTATCAGTTAATCAAAGCTAAACAACTGAAAATTGAACTGATCTCTTCTTTAAGACCAGAGTAGTTTATTGTCCAGCATGGCCAAATGGGTATTTTGTTCCCGTCTATTGATGTAGAGCTGGCACAAATGCAGAAAGGGTGTTTTAAATGGCACCATAATGAGTTCAAAATCTTTTCAGACATCACCCAAATTCAGTTGAAGGCAGGCAACCAAATTCAGTTATTTTATTTCAACAATAAAGAATTTAGAACACAGATTAGCTTATTTGCATAATCTACCTCAAACAAGAGATTAGCTGATAATGATAAATTAGTTACGCATTTATTTTCTACAGTGGATATTCTTTATCAATATTAAGTCCGAATGATTCAACATTAGCCTCGTATGTATTTTTCCCACAACGCAAAGTTCACTTTGAAAGTTGGTGTCCAAAACATACTTTGTAAATTAATCACAAAAGTTCTTATTTTAATATAAAGACATTGCCTGAATATACTTAAGCAGATGAATAACAAGTACCAAATTATTTCTAATACAGCTTGGAAGGATGTCATTAAGCTGGACAGGGTGCACAAAGGATTCACAAGGATGTTATTGGGACTCGAGGACTTGGCTTTAAGGAGCGGCTGGGAACTTTTTTCCTGGGGTCGTGGGAGGCTGCTGAGTAGCCTTGTAGATATGCAAAATCAAGAGCAGTATACATTAATGCCCTCATACACAGGGAAGAGAAAGAAAAAAAAGTGGGCATAGATCTGAAGCAAGAGAGGAAACATTTAATAGGAACATTGGGCCACATTTTACGCTGATGATGGCAACTGCATGGAACTAGCAGCCAGAGGAAACTATAGGCAGAGCTGCCAAGTTTTGTCAGAGCATTTCAGTATTCTAGTACCTGAAAAATCAGTATTTTGCTGAGGAAATCAGTATTTTTACGCGGTGCCATTTTCTGAAAAAAATGTTTTTTTAATGTGCGGTCATACCCATGTAAGAGCACAAGAACGCATAACTTTGCTACCAATTGACATGTCTTCTATGCACCTTACTTGACAGTACATTCATTGCCATCTCTTTGTATAATTCTGTTTGAACGGCTGCATCCTGCTTTTAGCACCAGATGATGTGGAAGCCATTTTGGAAGCCTCCCCCTCCCTCCCTCGTCCTCTCTCCCTCCTTCCTCTTTCCCCCCCTCTCTCCTTCCTTTTTTTCTCCTCCCTCCCCGAACAGTCTGTGACCCATAACGCTGTGGCCATTGCGCTATGTGTAAAGCCCATAGCGCTATCTGTAAAGGCAATAGCGCTCTAGCTGGTAGCGCTATAATTAAAACCCACAGCGCTGTTCGTTTAAATTCCACGTACTAAACTGACAGCTGTGTTTAAACCTGTAGGGGGACAGGCAGATCAAAGATTACAAAAATAATCATCCCGATCTTGAAATTTAAAATAATAATAGATTTAATCTGCTATAATTTTTAGAGTTACAGTACAACTTTTTATATCCTTGCATTTTTTAAGCAGCAAGATGAAACAGGAAGTCGGACCGATATTTAAAAAATCCGTATTTTACAAAGCAAATCCGTACATCTGTATTCTTATCGCATTTCTGTACAAAATACGGAAAATCCGTACTACTATAGGGGTAGGAACAGTTACAAAATTAAGAACAAATATTTAGACAGGCACATGGATAAGAAAGGTTTTGAGGAATATGGGCCAAATGAGATGAGCTCAGGTAGCAGGGATGAGTTGGACCACAAGACACACTTTGCTGCTGGAAAACTATGACGACAACATCCAGATTACTAAACTGATTAAAGTAGTCAAGTATTTGCTACTGGCTTTTCTACCACGCCAAAATTTTTGTCCTGCCAGATTTTCCTTGGAATTAAAAAAAAACCTGCTCTAATGTTCCCTTGCAATTGTTTAAAGGTAATGCTTAGTCAGAATAAATGAACTATTCAGGAAACAGTACAGGCAACCTACATTTAGTTTTGTTTTTCCCTACCCTCTGGTGCAGAAGCACCTTGGAAGGCATCCATAAGATGCCCAATGAGGCTTTCATAAGAGGGGCACATTAATTAGAAAAATCACGAGTAAAAATCAAAACTTGTTCAGCATATCAACATTCCCGAGAAAAGCCACAATTCCTTAATAGGTGTAGCCTGTGACACGAAACATTTATAGAATCAGAGCCAGACCACCAGGTCCAAGCCGATCAAGCATCTATCTCTACCAAGCCCAATAACCAGCATTTTATCATAGGCTTCACTGCCATGGTTGCTCAAATGCTTATCGAAATACTTAAAGATTGTCAGAGTGCCTGCCCTCGTCATCTGCCCACGCAGCATGCTCCAGATTCCTTCGCGCTTTATGTGTAAAAGTTCTTCCTCAAACCCCTTTCACCCGAAGGTTGTGCAATACCTTCGCTTTAGATAGCAATATGGGAAGATGCCTACTGCAACTTAACATTTCATGGCCACCAAAACATTGTCAGCCTCTCTCATGCGTCTCCCCTCGCCCACAAGCTCAGGCTCATATGTTCCATGGAAAACAAATCAAGTCTCTCCTTATAAATGAAATGTCCCAGGCAATATCCTAATGAATCTCTTGTCCACCTTCTCCAGGCAATTATGTCATTGCATATGGGAAAATATTGTATTGAACTGAAGTAGAACTTTCATTCTAAAAAACTGGGAACCATTATTTACTGCTCAAAAGACACATTGTATCGTAGTTATTACAAATATTTCAATCACAAACCAAAGAATTACCTGTGGAACTCTACCTGTTAGTCCAGAAAACAAAAATAATGAAATAAGAGAATTAGAGATGCTACTGAATGCTTTCAACTCTTGTCAAAATATACCCACTATTTTTAAGGTATAAATTAAAGTGAATCCTGATGTATATTAAAACGTAAAACTTTTTTCTAATGACAATATATTTTGCAGCAGTCATAACAAGTCCCATCTCCAAGCAAACTTTCTTCCATATAATAAACAACAAATTTTAATGACACAACCAAATTTTTTCTTGCAATACCGTTCCACCACACTCTGGGCTACTATGTCCCTCAACCAGGGCTGTGGAGTCGGAGTCGGCGATGTAGCAATTTTGGTGCTGCTGGAGTCGGAGTCAGTATAAAAGTCCCAACTCCGACCTCAACATAAATTTCAGAGACTACGTAAATATCTGCCTTATCCACTGACTTGGCATCCACTGCCGTCTGTGGCAAAGAATTACACAGATTCACCACCCTCTGACTAAAGAAATTCCACATCATCTCATTCCTAAAGGAACATCCTTTATTCCTATCACTTATGACCTGATGACACATATATTGATGCAGAGGAATATGAATATCATAGTTATTATAGAACAGAACACAGCATATTGTTGTAGAATATAGCCTTTATGGAATAAAATAGCATTGAACAGTCCAGCACAGGAACGGGCCCTTCGACTCAAAATGTTCGTGCAAAAAACATCAAATTTCTTCATTTTATTCAATGTTTTTTCTTAGAGTAAAAAAGCGTGGAAAGAGTCCCTTCGGCCCATCTTGCCCACCCGTTTCAGCTTGACAACATCTTTCCTATAATAGTGACCAAAGCTGAACACAATACTCTATACTCAATGCTCTTACTGATGAAGGCCAATGCACCAAAAGCCTTCTTGACCATCCTGTTTACATGTGACATCACTTTCAAAGAGCCATGTACCTGCAATTGAATTTCGATCACAAAAATAACCAGTTTTTAAAAAATCAGGCATCTCTCCCACACGCGATGTTTAGGCCAATTATCCACATTAATAGGTGGAGTAGGCAAGATTGTGCATCTACGCGATCTATTCCTCTCATGATTTTACTCATCATCCCCCTGTGCTCCAAGGAATAGAGTCCTAGCCTACACAACCTCTCCCTATAGTTCAGACCATCTAATCCTGGCAACATCCTCATAAATCTTCTCCGTACCATTTCCAGCATGACGACATTTTTCCTATAACATAGTGACCAAAATTGATCACAAAACTCTAAATGTGGCCTCGCCTATGCCTTATACAACTGCAACATGACCGCCCAACTTTTATATTGAATACCCTGACTGATAAAGGACAATGTGGCAAAAGCCTTTTTGACCACCTTATCTACCTGTGATGCCACTTTCAATGAACTATGTTCCTATACTCCTAGATCCCTCTGCTCCGCAACACTACCCAGAGGCCTAACATTCACTATGTAGATCCTGCCCATGTTAGACTTCCCAAAATGCAACACCTCACATTTCTCTGTATTAAATTCCATCGACCATTCCTCAGCCCACCTAGCCAATCGATCCAGATCCTGCTGCAAATTTTCACAATCATCTTCACTATCTGCAAAACTACACACTTTTGTATCATCACCAAACTTGCTAATCTTGCCCTGTATGTTCTCATCCAAATAGTTGAAGTAGATGACAAACAGTAACCGGCCCAGCACCGAACCCCGAGGCACACCACTCGTAACAGGTCTGCAGTCCGAGAAGCAACCTTCCACCATCATGCCAATTATCATGACCAATTATCATAATTGGCATGAACCCACCACCCTTCATGCCAATTATCTATCCATTCAGCTATCTTTCCTTGGATGTCATATGTACCGACAGTGGAACAATTACATTTTTACAGTGCAGATTTACAGGCCTATTAACCCAATATACAGATACCATGCAATACACAAAAAATAAATAAATTAATAACACCAATACTATTACATAAAAGCCCTCCAAGTGCATAAAATGTTGAGGGGACTAGTGTGGATGGGGCATATATAGTTGGTGTGCTGGCCTTTATAAATCAGAGCATTGAATATAGGAGTAGGGAAGTAATGTTAAAATTGTACAAGGCATTGGCGAGACCAATTCTGGAGTATGGCGTACAATTTTGGTTGCCTAATTATAGGAAGGATGTCAACAAAATAGAGAGAGTACAGAGGAGATTTACTAGAATGTTGCCTGGGTTCCAGCAACTAAGTTACAGAGAAAGGTTGAACAAGTTAGGTCTTTATTCTTTGGAGTGCAGAAGGTTAAGGGGGGACTTGATTGAGGTCTTTAAAATGATGAAAGGGATGGACAGAGTTGATGTGGATAAGCTTTTCCCATTGAGGGTAGGGAAGATTCAAACAAGAGGGCATGACATGAGAATTAAGGGACAGAAGTTTAGGGCTAACATGAGGGGGAACTTCTTTACTCAGAGAGTGGTGGCTGTGTGGAATGATCTTCCAGCAGAAGTGGTGGAGGCAGGATCGATTTTAACATTTAAAAGTAAAGTGAATAGGTATATGGACGGGAAGGGAATGGAGGGGTATGGTCTGAGTGCAGGTAGATGGGACTAGGGGAAAATAAATGGTTGGCACGGACTGGAAGGGCCGAGAAGGCCTGTTTCCATGCTGTAATTGTTATATGGTTATAAACATAGAAAATAGGTGCAGGAGGCGGCCATTTTTGGCCTTTCAAGCCAGCTCCGCCAAGAGGTCTATCTAAATCTCTTACAAATTCATCCAGTGAATTGGCCTCCACTGCCTTCTGTGGCAGAGAATGCCACAAATTCACAACTCTCTGGGTGAAATGATTTTAAATGGCCTCCCATTTATTCTTAGACGGTGGCCCCTGGCTCTGGCCTAATGACCGAGTAAGTATGAGGTGCTGCACTTTGGGAGGTTGAATGTAAACATAGAAACATACAAAATACGTGCAGGAAGAGGCCATTCGGCCTTTTGAGCCAGCATCGCCATTCATTGTGACCATTGATAATCATCCATAAACAGTAACCCATGCCTGCCTTCTCCCCATATGCCATGATTCCGCAAGCCCAAATTAAATTCATCCAGTGAATTGGCCTCCACTGTCTTCTGTGGTAGAGAATTCCACAAATTCACATCTCTTGGTGAAAATGTTTTTTTCTCATCTCAGTTTTTAATGGCCTCCCCTTTATTCTTAGACTGTGGTTCAGGACTCCCCCAAAATCGGGAACATTTTTTCTGTATCTAGCTTGTCCAGTCCTTTTAGAATGTTATGTGTTTCTATACGATCCCCTCTCATCCTTCTAAATTCCAGTGAATACAAGTCCAGTCTTTCCGATCTTTCCTCATAAGACAGTCCCACCATCCTGGGGATTAACCACTTGAACCTACGCTACACTGCCTCAATAGCAAGGATTTCCTTCCTCAGAATAGGAAACCAAAACTTCACACAATATTCCAGATGTGGCTCACCAGTGACCTGTACAACTGCAGTAGGGCCACTTTACTCCGATATTCAAATCCCCTTGTTATGATGGCCAACATGCCATTGGCTTCCAGCTGTACCTGCATGTTTACTTTCAGTGACTGGTGTACAAGAACACCGAGGTCTCATTACACTTCCCTTTTTCCTAATCTTACATCCTGGAGATAATCTCCCTCCTTGTTCTTGCCGCCAAAGTGGATAACCTCACATTCATCTACATTATATTGTATCTGCCATGCATCTGCCCACTCACTCAACCCGTCCAAGTAACCCTGCAACCTCCAAGCATGCTCTTCGCAGTTCACACTGCCACCCAGCTTTGTGTCACCTGCAAATTTACCAGTGTTACTTTTAATTCCATCATCTAAACCATTAATATATATTGTAAATAGTTGCGGCCTGAGCAACGAGCCTTGTGGCACTCCACTTGCCACTGCCTTGCATTCTGACAGGGATCCGTTTATTCCTACTCCGTTTCCTGTATGCCAACCAATTCTCTATCCATGTCAATATCCTACCCCCAATACCATGTGCTCTAATTTTGCCCACTAATCTCCTGTGTGGGACCTTATCAAAGGCTTTCTAAAAGTCCAGATACACTACATCCACTGACTTTCATCCATTTTACTTGTCACAGCCTCAAAAAACTCCAGAAGATCAGTCAAGCTGGATTTCTCCTTCATAAATCCATGCTGACTTGGACCAATCCTTTTTCTGCTATCCAAATGCACCGTTATTACTTCTTTAATAATTGACGCCAGCATCTTCCCCACCACCGATGTCGGCTAACTGGTCTATAATTCCCCGTCATCCCTGCTTATCCAGAAATAGTAAAGTTTGCGTCTATGATAATAACAGCCAAACCACCCACTCAGGTTAGCGTGGAGAGACTGTTTCCGGCACTGAAAATAATTAAATCAGATTTAAGGGCTTTAATGAAAGAGGATCTTGCAGAA
The DNA here is from genome assembly GCA_963514005.1 of Raja brachyura. The sequence goes on from OY740785.1 coordinate 59,402,081, forward strand.
GCAATTCTGTTTCTAAGGACAAGTTATTAATGATTTTTAGGTATGTACTTTGGTAGCAAACTTAACTACCTAGGCATATACTTTTTATTTCTATTGCACGAGAATTTTGTTGTCATAATTTAGCCATTTAGCTCATACCTGTGGACTTAATTTATTACATTTTGGGGTAATGCCTTTATAATTTTTATTTAATGCAATGGAATTTTAATTTTCTCATAGTCCTTTCTGTATTTTTCTTCTTTTAGCATAATGCATTATGTTTTATTCCCCGAAGACACAAAACTTTAAGGACATGGGTTTAAAAGGAAGCCTGATGATTCATATGGTTCTTATGAAATGCCATCTTGTGTAATGTCATCATAGCAGATTTAGAATTATTATACCTAGGGGGCCAGAGTCAGGGTCGGAGCTGGAGTCAGAGTTGGGTGTTTTGGGTATCGACTCCACAGCCCTGCCTCCAACAAATAATCATAGTTTTAACGTATAATAAAAAGCAACTGCAGTTGCTAGTTTATACCAAATATAGACATAATGTTAAGTAACTCAATATGTCAGGCAGGTTTCATGATGCAATTAAAGGGAAAATATGAAAAATGAACGTTGCTGTTAAACCCAAGGACTGTGAACTCAAGAGGTATACATTATTGCGAATTATGGAAATGGTTAACGGACTGAAAGTGGACGGAGGGGAGGGATAGGGAAGTGTTTATAGAAGTTATTTAAAATTAGAGAATTTAATGTTTACACAGCTGGGTTGTAATTTACCCAAGCAAATTATGTGGTGCTGTTCCTCCAATTTGTGTGTGGCCTTGCTCTGACACTGGAGGCAGCCCAGGCCAGAAAGGTCAGTGTGGGTATGGGAAGGAGAGTTAAAGTGGTTAGCAACTGGGAGATCCAGTAGACCGTGGCAGACCAAGCACAAGTGTTCAGCAAAATGGTCACTGAGCCTACACTTTATCTTGCCAATGTCCAGGAGCCACATCAGGAATACTAGATGAGGTTTCAGGTGATGCATGCAAACCTCTCTCACCTGGAAGGACAGTTGGTGTCCCTAGATGGCGTCGATGGAGGAGGTACAAGGACAGGTGTTACATCACCTGCAGTTTCAGGGGAAAGTACCTTGGAGGGAGTAGTTTGGGTGGGAAGGGATGAATGAACTTAGTGGTTAAAGAGGGGCTGCAATCAGTCTGAAAAGGGTCAGACCCAAAATGTCACTTATCCATGATCTCCAGCGATGCTGCCTAACCTGGTGAGTGACTCCAACATTTTGTCAATCCTCGTTTCATGATGCAACTAAAGGGAAAATATGAAAAATGAACATTGCTGTTCAAATTATCTTGGGTGGTTTTGCACGAGGGGCCAATTTTGTATGGCAGATTTATAGAACGCAGTTAATGCAACAGTGATGCATAACTAAATGTCTCATGAGCTAGATAACTGCACAGCAATGTTACATCAAATACACTAGATTCAAAATAGAAGAGTCTTGATTGTATCTGTAATACTTGCACAACTTGTGTTTGGTGGACAATACATTGCCTCTTGAATTCAAACAATTCCAGCCCGCAGCAGATTGGCATTATTTGCCCAAGCAAGCAATTACATGAATGTCATTCAAATCTCCAAATTTAAAACAGCTTGGGATGCAAGAAAAAAAACAGAACTATTTAGTTAAACACCATTTAACTGAAAGTAATTGTAACTGGAACCTAACTGGAAGTCACCAATATCTTGAGCAAACTGACAAAATTGTTTAATCTAATCCGGCTAATCTGATTTCAGAGTAGCCAGATTAGATTTTTTTTTAAATAATTTTTTTTTAAACATTAAAAAAAAAGACTAGTTAAACAGGAGACCATATTTCTTTAAAGAATAAACACCACTAGTTTTAGTTTTTCCCCACAAGGAAACATTTTCCCCACATTCACCCCATTCGGGGCAGCAGAGTGCTGCAGCGATAGAGATGCTGCCTTACAGCACCAGAGACCTAGGATCAATCCCGGCAATGGGTGCCATCCCGTTACATGGGTTTTCTCCAGGTGGTCCAGTTTCCTCCTACATTCCAAAAGCACGCAGGTTTGTAGGTTGATTGGCTACTGTAAATTGTCCCTAGTGCGTAGTTTGTGCAAGTGGATAACATAGAACTGATGTATGGGAAATTGTTCGGTAGGGACAGTGAGCTGAAGGTCCAGTTTCCAAACTGTATGTTCCTCAACTAAACTAAGAATCTGTGTTCTAATCAAGTAAAGTGCTGGAGTAACTCTCGGGTAACATCGCTGGAGAACATCATAAGGTGATGTTTCGTGTCAGGACCCTTCTTCAAATAAAATAAGGGGGCGGCGGTAAGGGAAAAAACAGCTGATAGAAGATTATGATAGACAGATGGGTGGATAAAGGCTAGTGATGAAAAGACAAGGTGCGAGACAAATGGATTGAAGAGTTGCAAATTGTGAAGGAGAGAAATAGATACAATTGCAGGTGAGACTCAGGGGAGAGGGGAGAAAAGGGAGGGGATTACCTAAAATTGCAAAATTCAATGCTCATATTGCTGGGTTATAAACTACCCATGCAGAATGAGGTGTAGTTCCTCCACTTTGCATGTGGCCTCATTCTGGCAGTGGATGGGACTGGGACAGAAAGGTCAGTGTGCGAATGAGAGAAGAGTCAAAATGGGTAACAACCAGCAGATCCAGTGGCCCTTCGCAGATCGATCGCAAGCATTCAGCAAAACGTTAGCCGAGTCTACGCATGCTCACCAAAGTATGGGAGGAACCATCAGGTATAACGGACACAGTAGATAAGGTGCATGTGAACCTCGGTCTTATGTGGAAGGACTACTGGGATCCTTAGATGGAAGTACAAGGATAGGCGTTATATCTGCTTCGCTTACCGGGGAAATTACCTGCAGAGGGGATAGTACGAGTGAAAAGGGATGACTGAGCCAAGGAATTGCGGAGGGAGCACGAGGTGGAAAATGGTGGGGATGGGAAGCTGTGATTGGTGGTGGGATCATGGTGGAGGTGACGGAAATGTCAAAGGATGACTTGTTGGATGCAGATAGGCTGCTGGGCAAACAGTGAAAACCAGGGGAACTCTGTCCTTGTTCAATCTGGGGAGAGGGGGAGCAAGAGCAGAACTATGGGGCACAGAGGAGACGTGGGTGAGGAATCCATCTATGACAGCAATGGGCCTGTCTCACAGGCGATTTTTCAGGCGACTGTCACGTCGTAGCAGGTCACTGAAAAACCAACTGGAACGGCGACTGTTAGAGTGGAACACACACACAAATCGCTTCCTTCACCAGCCAGTTGCGCAGGCGGGGGACAGGGAGAGAGGGGGAGCGTCGTCTGAGTGAAATTCACACGGTGCAAAGCCAATGTGATACAGACACACACCACGATGAACAGGAAGGTTGGCGCTGTAATTAAGATGGTGAAAGCACAGTGTACGGGAAGGGTCGCTTAAGTCCTTTAAAAGAGGGGGAGAAGGGGTGGGGAGAAGGAGTGGAGACAACTTTTAAGGAGCTAGAGAAACACGGCTGTGAAGCTCGGTGGACATTAACATTACCGGTCGGTTATCCTTGGTTCTGAAAACTACTGTTTACGTTTTTTTGTCTCCCAATGATCCAATGAAATACACCGATCAGCACCGGCTACAACCTACAAGAACCTACGACAACCTTCAACCTCCTGGCGTCCCACTACCACTGCACCCAAGTCATAAGAATTCACGCTACTCTCCATGGCAACTAGTTACGAGAATGCGGGAACTACTCATAACCATTCAGGCGACACCCCGGCAACCTCCAGCGAACATGTGGCGACCTCATAGTCACCTGTAGTCGCCTAAAACGTCGCATAAGTGGGACAGGCCCATAAGGGGGCGGAAACCATTGTTACCAAAGAAATACTATAATCTCGGATGACGTTTAGCTAAAAGCCTCATCTTGGGAACAGATGAGGCGGAAATGGAGAAATTAAGGGTGGGGGAAAGTGTTCTCGCAAATTAATCTTTAAACTTGGTTCTCGTTATAGTTCCTGAAGAGGATATTATTTTTCATAATTATCCTGAACCAAATACGAGCTAACATAATTAAAAACTGCATGTTTATGAACAGTCTCGCTGCAAAAGAATTACTCATAATGGACAATGATACTGTTTAATGAGGTGATATAATACTTTCAGAATACACCCTAGAACACATTATCACTTCTTCACAAGACTAATGAGGAGAAAATGTTCTTGCAGGGTGTGGCAAATCTTTATAATTCTCTGTCCCAGAGGGCTCCACAGACCAAGTCAATCAGTACAGCGACTGATAGATTTCCACACATTTAAGGAATAAAGAGAAAGGGTGATAATGTAGGAAACAGTTGAGGCAGAAGCTGAACATGCACACAAAAGATTCTAAAAAACAGAAAGTGCACCAATAAGAGATTGAGTTGAAGAGAAGTCGAGACAAATCGGAGTTGGAAGGGGTGGCCAAATATTGGCCCAAATCAAAATGGTGTATGTCTACATCATATGTGGACTGCTCCATAACAGCCTAGCAATAATTTGTCTGCCTAAATTTTGACAACTGGCGGTCAGGGAACATATGAAATCCCAAGGAGGATTTTTTAAAAATTGCAAAAAGGTAATATTTTAAGACTTTCTCATTGGCACATATGCCATAAAAGAAAATACTCTAGAAACGCTGAAAGATTTTAGGAGGAAGCAGTGTTTCATTCTGCATTGACATCATAATTTGACACTTAGCCTTCCCTTTCATTGCTGTATTACAATGGAGATGAACTTGGTCCTACATCTCAGTTAAATCTACAATTTAAACCGGAGTGCAGAATTAGTTTTTCTACCAACATGTAGCTTCCAGCTTGTATTACTCCCAAGAGCAGCAAGAGTCCAGAATTATTCTAACAGCAAAGCAGAAATAAATAGGTTTAAAATTACATTTAAAAAAAGGTACATTGGATCTTTTAATTTCTGGTAAATTCAAAAAGACAGTTTGCAAATACAAATGTAAATATATACTTACAGGGGATAGCTTCTTGGTAGAAATACCAGCTGGAAAGGAGTGATTGGGTAAATACAAGATAATTTCTTATCATATTTCCCTTCCCCCTTTTGCAACCAGCAAAAATAGATGGAGCCCAATGACAGGCTTTGAGCACCGGGCCAGACTTGAATTAGTCTAAACACAAGGCTTCTGTTTACAGTACAAATTAATCCACATGGTTCAGGCATCAGCAGGAAATTGAAAGCAGCGCATTTATGCAATTGCTTAAAACCATTTAAATTGGATAATCGACTTCAGAGGCTCTGGAAATGCCATCTTCAAATCTGAATTTTATGGATGAAAGTTCTCACGCACAATACTGTAGCATAAAGCTAAAGCAAAGTGGCTCCACTGAAAAGTTATATTGCCACAGGCCACTACATTATGAATTTATCCTTCAGCTAAAATCTTTGGCCAATGTCTTGTTTCTTCCACCTTATATATAAAACGCGTCCGATACCAGTAAGTTTCTGTATATCAGCTCTAAGGAGACGTTAAAACGGTCCATAATCCAGAACTTCCTTTATATCATATCCGTAATGGAATAAAAATATCAAGGCTAATGACACTGACCGGCACAAATAGAACTGTGGCCTCTGGCAAGGAGAAAAAGATCCACAGTTAATGCAGAAATCCAAGATACGTGTTGCTTATGATGCACTGCGTTGCCCCCACACAATGGGATCACTTTTGCTTTACTATCAAAATACATAAAATTAGGAAGTTCCACTCATAATCAAATTAACCACTCCAAAAGCAAATAGTAGTATCCAGTCTCAGTTGTGTGCGTCCTTTTAACATCAGGATAAATGCATTACTGCGAGCGAACTTCCTTGGAACTGAAAACTCACTCAGGTATTTATCGATTGTATTTTTTAGAGAGCAAAAAACTTTCACTTAAAAAAACCCTACCTTTGCTCAGTCAAGACTATTCTCTTTCAATAAACTCTCAGCCGCTCTCTCTCCGTATACTTCTCAATAGCTGTTCAGATAAATTGAGCTTTTTCTCTGCTCACTTTGATACCTTATGGCCAGCTTCATTCATTCACCCATTTCACAATTTGAAGCATATAAGCTGAAAAATACCACACTTGCAGAAATACTACTAATTGATAGAAGATGCTTATTGATGTCTGCTCCATCAATATCCTATCCAAGATGAGAATCTATCAATTTAAAATTAGCATATTAATGGGTAGGTTAGAAGAGACGTTCCGATGAACAGACATCAAAAGTATGAAAATGTTTAAGGCACTGAAGAGATTAGATATTGCAAATTCAACAAGAATAAATATTTGAAGTTAAGGAAGCCAATAAGTTGAATTATATGACAAAACTAGCAAACAAAATAGCTATCATTCAGCTGGAGTGTAACCATAGATCTGCTATCTGTTAACAAACGCCTCAAGCAAAAACAGCTACTTCAATAAAACCAAATCATCAATTGACTAAACTACGCTAGAAATTCCTTTACTATGTTTAAACGATAAAAGTTTCTCCACTATTTTTTTTTAATTTTTAATATTCCATGAACAGTGATCTTCAATTGAGAGGTTCCCAAAACAGTGGCAAAGCAGTAGAGTTGCCGCCATACAGTGCCAGGCGCCAAGTTAAATCCCGACCACGGGTGCTGGTTGAGTTTGCATGTTCTCCTTCTGACTGCATGGGTCTTCTCCAGGTGCTCTACTTTCATTTCACATTCCAACAACATGTAGGTTGTTGATTTATTGGCTTCTGTAAATTGTCTCTCGTGTGTGTGATAGAACTAGCGTGCAGATGATTGCTGGTCAACTTGGACTCGGTGGGCCGAGAGGGCTGTTCCCATGCTGCATCTCTAAATAAAACTAGTGTTGGGTTTCTGTGTAATTATATGCCGTCAGTTTCAGCACTGTTGCAAGACATCTCCATTCCAACTTCAGCAGCCAGCCATCAACACAGAACATGTGCTGGGGAAGCGCTTCAGGAATAAAGCTACTTTATTAGCACATGGTGGAATGTCAGGCTTTGAGAGTGCTCAGTGGGGCTCAAACAGAGCACATGGAGGCTCATTCTTTATGCATGGATGACTCGGTCAGTACTCGTTGAAGGAACAGACTATGGTGAGAAACTGAGGTCCCCTGAAGTACACAATCTATGGCTCTCCCTCGACATTTGAAATTTCCCCGAAATGCATCATTAACCTGCAAATTACGAGATTTGTGGTATGGATCAACAATAGAAAATAAAATTGATTCCTGGGTTACAAAACCAAGAATGATTTTTAACTTGACTTCAAAAATGTAAACCCAACACAGGCACAAGGACAGAATTAATTAGGATTTGAGATCAGCAAGATCTATTTTGGCAAGGCTGAGCCCACATCTACATAAACATTTCCCCTCAGTGGAAGGGGGGGGGGGGGAAGAAAGGAGGGCTAAACTAAGAGCAACAGCTGAGGTAAACGTGCGGTAACCTGATAATTCTTCCACGCCTCTTCCATTTGTTTACTCATTTGCCAAAAGGCTGTGATCCCCATGGCATCAGGGAGGAGAGTGACAAATCCTCACAAAAAGTCAACTGAAAGTGTTGAAATGTCATTCAAATAAGATATGGAGAATGCTACGTCCCAAGTACAAGCAATGTGTCGTGTAGCGGCTGCAGGATGCCATGCAGCAGTTTGACATAAAGTACAGATTGAGCATTCAAGCTTCAAATAATTTCAGGAGAATCATGGTCAGTAAAAGTAAACAAGCAACATAAAAAGATAAGCACTGAAAAAAATCTCTACTTCCAGACCAGAGGGGTTGGAAAAACAGTGGCCATTGCTGTTGATGCTGCTATTTTGGGAATTTTAAGTAGGTAGAAAAAATAGTTGAATTTCCTTCTGGGAAATAGGCAGCTTGGAAAATGGGTATATTATTGTACTTCTCCAGGTTAATTTGTTTTAAACTGTGCAGTTCCAGTTTATTCTTAGTGTTCTGTGAAAGCACTCATAGGCACTTCTGTCTCATTCTCATTTCCATATTTACGAGTTGGTTACCAGAAGCAAACTGCTATCTCCAAATACTCTGCAAGCCCACTGTTGACCAATGCAAGCGCCTTCTTTCATCAAGGCAATATTTAATGCTCAAGTCATTACAATCCAGAAAATGACAGAACACAGAAGGATCAATTAACTGGATTGGTCGTACAAATAATTTGAAAAAGACACAGTGCTGGAGTAACTCAGCGTTACGTAGCACCTCCGAAGAAAATGGATAGGTGAAAGTGAAGGGAAAAACGAGTGTGTATACAGGTGGGGCAAACAGAAGAGGATGGGAGAAGAAAGGGAAGCTCGAGGTTAGTTACCAAAAATTGGAGAATTCATCATTCATACCATTGGGCTCTAAGATACCCGAGTTATGAGGTGTCGTTCCTCCAGTTCTCTGGCAATGGAGATGGAACAGAAAGATCAGTAGGGCATGGGAAAATAAAGGGACTGTCCCACTTGGGCGTCATTTACGCGTCACGACGCACATTACATGCGCATGGTGCGTGGTGATGTAGGCAGTGACGAGCGGCGCCGCAGGATTTTGGGATGTACAAAATCTTCGTGCTCCATCTGCGTAACACGCAAATGACGCCCAGGTGGGACAGGCCCTTAAGTTAAAATAGTCAGCCATCAGGTCTGAAAGGACTCTACCCGAAATGTCACCTATTCCTTCCCCACCCCCCCAGAGATGCTGCCTGACCTGCTGAGTTGCTCCAGCTTTGTGTGTCTTCAGGAGATAGTTGGCCTTGGTGGACCAAGCACGTGTTCATTGGTCACCAAGTCTATGCTTAGTTTCACCAATATATATTAAAAAACCATCACTTGCCAGGCTTTGTCCTGCTGCCCCTCCTCTTCCAACATTGCACCCTCTTCCCATTACAATCAGTTTGAAGCAACCAGACCTGAAACTTTACCAATCCATGCTCTCCAGATCTGCTGCCCGACTCATTGTTATTTCAGCATTTCATTGCAAACACAGTAGCTGCATGTATGCAGGCACAGTGGGCCAAAGGCCCCAGTTCCAGCCTATATCTCTATACTAAACTAAAATAGCTTCCCCTTCCTCCATTTTCTCAATACAGTGACTCGTGCTGTCTGTGATGTACACATCAGCACCAGCAGCACCCATTCCAGTACATCTACTGTTCTTAAAAGCAGATTAACAATTACATATTGAATCAAAAGCATCAATCATGCTAGATATTCACACCCAAAGATATTATCCAGGGACTCTTACTAGAAAATATAACAAGAGAAACACCCAAGGGTACCTGAACTATATCAGCACCAGAGATTACATAAATATGTTTTCCTACATTATCAAAACCAAAAATTGCATCATGGAAACTGTACATCCATCCCAACCCAATTGACACTGGTGTTTACCTACTACACAAACAAATAGCTTTGAGCATATTTATTCACCATACAACTATCTATTCAAGTCGCTTTCCTTCTATTCTGTTACCTAACCTTTTGTGCATGGAGACTGGAAGTCTTTGGCATACCCTTCAACTGGTAGAAATGGTAGATGTTTTTATCCTTAGCATCTTGTAAAGGCACATCGTGTATGCATATATATATATTTTTGGTATTGAATTAAGATGTGATTGATTACATTCAACCATACATGGAAGCAAAATTTGGTGTAACTGGTCAAAACAGACAACCTTACAATAAATTGACTAATTCATGATGCAAATAACATATAATTTATGGTTGAAGGCAACAATTTCCAAGGTCCCAGTATGTAGTAACAAGGGTTCCTAGGCAGGCATATGAAGTTCAATAATGCTTTTGATTATGGCCGCTCTAAAGTAGGGCTACTTGCTAACTATTCCAGTGTTAAGTTTAATTTGCAACTCTTCTCAGAATAAAACAACCTACAACCACTTACATGACCTGGACAACATTCAGGTTTGGGGCAACATCTGGCAGGTATTTTTTTAAAGAGATAACAAGGAGAAAGCTAGCACAGGGAGTTGTGTTTCGACAGCAAGCCTTAATTACAGCTGGTTCCATCTTCTGTTTTCCAGGTCCCCAGTCCCTCATCTTTACTTTGGAAGCCCAGTCACTCTACACATCCATCCCCGCCAGGAAGGTCTTAAAGCCCTCAGTTTCTTCCTCGACCGCAGAACCAGCGAATTCCCGTCTACTAATACTCACCTCCGCCTAGCAGAACTGGTCCTGACCCTCAACAACTTGTCATTCGACTCCTCCCTCTTCCTCCAAATCCAAGGCTTACCTATGGGCACTCGCATGGGCCCCAGCTATGCCTGCCTCTTTGTAGGGTACGTCACACAATCACTGATCCACGCGTACACTGGCCCTATCCCCGAACTGACTGCATCAGTGCTGCCTCCTGCACCCATGCTGAACTCACTGACTTCATCAACATCACAACTAACTACCATCCTGCACTGAAATTCACTTGGACCATCTCCAACATCTCCCCACCGTTTCTGGATCGCATTGCCTCCATCACAGGAGACAGACTACAAACCTACTGATTCCAATAGTTATCTAGACTACACTTCTTCCCACCCTGCTTCCTGTAAATACTCTATCCCCTACTCCCAATTCCGCCGTCTACGCCGCAACTGCGCCCAGGATGACGTTTTACCCTACTCGATCATCGGAGATGTCCTCATTCTTCAGGAAACTGGGGTTCCCCTCTTCCATTATAGATGAGGCTCTTACTAAGGTCTCCTCGAAACCCCCCATTCCCAACAAGGACAGAGACCCCCTTGTCCTCACCTTCCATTCCATCAGCTATCACATACAGCATATAATCCTCCAACAGCACCTCCAACGGGTTCCCACTACTAGCCACATCTTCCCATCTCCACCCCTTTCTGCTTTTCACAGAGAGCGTTCCCTCCACAACTCCCTGGTCAACTCGTCCCTTCCCACCCCCTCCCCAGGTACTTTCCCCTGCAAACGCAGGAGATGCAATACCTGTCCCTTACCTCCCCCCTCGACTCCATCCAAGGACCCCGACAGTCTGTTCAGGCGAGACAGAGGTTCACTTGCACCTCCTCCAACCTCATCTACTACCTACTGTATCCACTGCTGCAGGTGTCAACTTCTGTACATCGGCGAGACCAAACGCAGGCTTGCTGATTGTTTTGCTGAACACCTCCACTCAGTCCGCCTTAACCTACCTGATCTCCCTGTTGCTCAGCACTTTAACTCCTCTTCCCAATCTGACCCTTGTCCTGGGCCTCCTCCATTGTCAAAGTGAGACCCAGTGCAAATCGGAGGAACAGCACCCTACCTTCATATTTTGCTTGGGTAGCTTGCACCCCAGCGGTATGAACATTGACTTCTCTAACTTCAAATAGCCCTTGCTTTCCCTCTTTCCCACCAGTCTTACTATCTCTGTCCCGCCCACTCCCCTGACATCAGTCTAAAGGCATCTTTAGTCTAAAGGGCCTCGACCCGAAACGTCACCCATTCCTCTCCAGAGATGCTGCCTGTCCCACTGAGGTACTCGAGCATTTTGAGTCTACCTTCATTTAAACCAGCATCTGCAGTTCTTTTCTAACACATCCTATCCATTTTCCTTAATATCGACAACTTAAAATTACATCAAGATAATAAATCCCCATATCGTGAATGACACCACTGTCACCAATTTCCCAATATTACTTTACGTAGGACCAAATCAAACATTAATAAATATCAACTGGTGACCCTGGCAAATGCAATAACATTTGCTTAGGTAAGGGCAGTGAACCAGTCTTTGGCTTCTGCACTCAAATGTTACCCATTAAAATATAAACCAATGATGAAATGCTAAAATATTTTTTCATTCCATGCTGTTAATGCAATTTAATTTAATCAGAGCAATATGCAATTGGTTTTGTTTCCTGGCTTAGGAACTTGCATGAAGTGTTCTTAAATGAGAGTTGTATCGTGACCTTGTCAGCAGCGTTATATGAGTCGATCTCGTCAATCGATCACTCAGCATATCAAGAAACCGATGAGCGCACTGAATAAACAAGATTGAGCCCCACAAAACCCACCTGAAATTCATAATGCATGCTCCAGAAGTACATACACCTCTATACACAATGTCCCAATAGAGACAAATGACCAGTTAAGACAAGTCATGGTCACAAAAATTGGAAGAGGAACCTAGCCAGTCAAATCCAGCTATCAGTGTGAAGAAGGGTTTCGACCAGAAACGTCACCCATTCCTTCTCTCCAGAGATGCTGCGCTACTCCAGCATTGTGTCTACCTACCCAGCCAATCAGCAAACAGGAGGTGCAGAAAAAAGACGTATTAAGAGTTCTGAAGAAGGGTCTCGACCCAAAACGTTCACTATTTCCTTCGCTCTATAGATGGTGCAACACCCACTGAGTTTCTCCAGCATTTTTGCCTACCTTGTATTAAGAGTTCTGTTCTTCTGGGACATTGGTGACAAAGAGCAATGGTGGCAACTATCTAGTAATAATCAGAAATTCCCAGGGCGTGGCACATCAGGAAAAGCAAGTCACATCCATACACTACCTCATTCATTTATTCTAATCTATTGACTATGATGTCAAACAACACAATCAATTGGAGGGACGAATTATGTGTGACTGGTCTTGACATCAAGACACTATGTGGCCAAATATGGGATCAAGGAAACTAGGTAAAACAGAAATCTACAGCCAAACAGAAACGTTTCCACAGACTGAAACCAGATCTTACATGAATGACTGTGGCTGCGGAAAGTTAATCATCTTAATCCCTGCGTTAACCTTTTTCATTGTCAATTGCTTATTAATTAATTCCTTCAATCATCATTGAAGAACAGAATTAAACATTGTACAATTAAAAATCCAGTGGAAAATAATTCATTTTTGACTTCCATATGAAGAAAGACTGGATAGACTCGGCTTGTACTCGCTGGGATTTAGGAGATTGAGGGGGGATCTTATAGAGGCTTACAAAATTCTTAAGGGGTTGGGCAGGCTAGATGCAGGAAGATTGTTCCCGATGTTGGGGAACTCCAGAACAAGGGTTCACAGTTTAAGGATAAGGGGGAAGTCTTTTAGGACCGAGATGAGAAGATCTTTGTCCACACAAAGAGTGGTGGAATTCTCTGCCACAGAAGGTTGTTGAGGCCAGTTCATTGGCTATATTTAAGAGGGAGCTTGATGTGGCCCTTGTGGCTAAAGGGATCAGGGGGTATGGAGAGAAGGCAGGTACAGCATACCGAGTTGGATGATCAGCCATGATCATATTGAATGGCGGTGCATGTTGGAAGGGCCGAATGGCCTACAGCACCTATTTTCTATGATTCTATGATTCTATGACTGCAGCAAGACCAAGATAACATTCAGACCTGTACTGGTGAGCACAGCAAATTACATCGCAACATGAGTGCGCTCCACAAGTTACACTGACGTTCAACAGTGGTACCAGTGCTGAACCTTGCATGAAAACCATCGGAGTCACTTGTGACCAAAAGCCTCACTGGATGTGGCATTTCAGTTATGTAGCTACAGGAACAGGAAAAAAGGCGGGGTACACTGATGTGAGATCTGATGTAATCTGGTGGCAGATTAGGAAAGGGGGAGATGCAACGAGACCTGGGTGTCATGGTACACCAGTCATTGAAAGTAGGCATGCAGGTGCAGCAGGCAGTGAAGAAAGCAAATGGTATGTTAGCATTCATAGCGAAAGGATTTGAGTATAGGAGCAGGGAGGTTCTACTGCAGTTGTACAGGGTTTTGGTGAGGCCACACCTGGAGTACTGCGTACAGTTTTGGTCTCCAAATCTGAGGAAAGACATCCTTGCCATAGAGGGGGTACAGAGAAGATTCACCAGACTGATTCCTGGGATGTCAGGACTTTCATATGAGGAAAGATTGGATAGACTCGGTTTGTACTCGATGGAATTTAGAAGATTGAGGGGGGATCTTATAGAAACCTACAAAATTCTTAAGGGGTTGGACAAGCTAGATGCTGGAAGATTGTTCCCGATGTTGGGGGAGTCCAGAACAAGGGGTCACAGTCTAAGGATAAGGGGGAATTCCTTTAGGACCGAAATGAGGAAAACATTCTTTACACAGAGAGTGGTGAGTCTCTGGAATTCTCTGCCACAGAAGGTAGTTGAGGCCAGTTCATTGGCTATATTTAAGAGGGCGTTAGATGTGGCACTTGTGGCTAAAGGGATCAGGGGGTATGGAGAGAAGGCAGGTACGGGATACTGAGTTGGATGATCAGCCATGATCACATTGAATGGCGGTGCAGGCTCGAAGGGCCGAATGGCCTACTCCTGCACCTATTTTCTATGTTTCTATGTGAGTGACTCACCTCTTGACTACAAGAGGCACAGATTAACCTCACATGCTTTGATCAGTACAGCTCCAATAATACAAAAGAGGCTTAGAAGAAAACACCTAATCCACCACTGCCATAACCCCTGAAAACCTATCATCTGTGACTGCAGTTTGTAGTGTCTGCAAATTGCCAAGATTTATGGCAGCATCCTCAAGGGCAATTAGGGATGCAATATCCTGGAAATATCCTGACAGTGATGCAATATCCTGGAAATTAAGTACACTCACACAAATACAATTGCAAGTATACACTCACAAGTACAATTGAAACGAGTGATGCAGTTTCAAACAAGGTGAACAAAATTCTGCAGTACAAATCAGAAATTCAAAAAATGTAACTTCGAATAGTGTGGCACAATGATGCAGCAGTTGAGTTACTACCTCACAGCGCCAGAGACCCCGGTTCCATCCTGGCTATGGATGCTGTCTGTTTGGAGTTTATACGTTCTCCCCGTGACCTGTGTGGATATTCTCCAAGATCTTCAGTTTCCTCCAACACTCCAAAGACGTACAGGTTAGTACGTTAATTGGCTTGGTATAAATGTTAAAATTGTCCCTAGTGTAGGATAGTGTTAACGTGTGGGGATTGCTGGTCGGTGCGGATTAGGTGGGCCTGTTTCTGCGCCATATCTCTAAACTAAATACTGAGATTTTGTGGAAGTTAGAATGAAAATAGAGATTTCTAAATTGTGGATAACAAGAACAAGACAAACTATGCAAAGTTACAGCTCATGGCTACTGATTTGCCTCAGCAGCGGACTTGCACAAGCCACGCTGCCAATCTGATTGGATTGCCGTATAGTACTGAAACATTTCCTATAGGCCAGGGGTATCAAACACGCGGGCCGCATCTGGATGTGGCATTTCAGTTATGTAGTTACAGGAAGAGGTCAAAGGCGGGGTACCCTGATGTGAGTGACTCACCTCTTGACTACAAGAGGCGCAGATTAACCTCACATGCTTTGATCAGTACAGTTCCAGTACAGTTCCAATAATCTTGCCACTCCTATAAATAAACAAGTGACTCATTACGATCTAAAAAAAATGTGCACCTGTTGCTACCTAGTGCTTGGAAACAGAATAGGTTTGTTAAAAAAAGTCACTATAATAGTAAAGTAGACTTCTGTTAGCATCAAAATACAAGCAGTTCAGGAGAAAAAAGTTGGACATGCAGAGTTGTAAAAATCTAGTTTACATTAAGAGCATGGCTAAAAGTGAAAACATGTAGCATGACCTTTTGCGAAATTGTCAATTTGCTTCAACATTCCAACAAAATTCAGAAATTAAGCTTCAACGGTTTTAGAAATGGTATACATCATGTGATTCCGGTGGCGGCACCTTGTGGCTGCGGCTCGCCTGCCTTTTTTCTTTTTTTTGTCTTGTTAGGAGTATGTTTTTGGTTTATTTTTAGTTGTGTATGTGTGGGGGGGGGGGGGGGGTGGAGGAAACTTTTTAATCTCTTCCTTGAACGGGGACGCGATCTTTTCCTTGTCGTGTCTCCGTTTCGCTGGAGCTTAACATCGTGGAGCTGGCGGCCTCCAACTGGAATCAGCCCGATGGCTCCAGTCGTAGATCATCATTACCATCACGGAGCTGGCTGACTTCGGAAGCTGTGGTGGCGCTGCGACCCGAGATTCGGAGGCTTAAAATCGTAAAATCGGGAGCTCACAGGTCCCTGGTAGGAGACCGATTTTCGGGAGCTCCCGCAACAGCAACGTCACCCGCCTCCAATCGTGGGGTTTAAATTGGCCCGTCGCAGGGATTTTCATCGCCCCGCGCGGCTTAATCAGCCGCGGGACTTGCTATCGCCCGCCGGGGGCTTGAACATCAAGAGCCCCGATCACCTTGACGCAGCAGTTTGACTGCCTGACCGCGGGAGAAGAACAGGGAAGAGATACGACTTTTGCCTTCAGTCACACTGAGGTGGTGTTTGGAGATTCACTGTGATGAATGTTTGTGTGGAACTGTGTTAATTGTGAGTTTTGTTCAAACCTTTGTTTGAATGACAATAAAGGCATTCTAATCTATGTAACGTATTTCCCGGCAATGAAGACACTATTTTTTACCCTAAAATAAGGCCTGAAAAATTACCTGCGTCTTGGAGGCCGAAGGCTGGACTGTTCATCGGCCTATAGCAGGAGTGTCAAACTCATTTTAGGTCACTGGCAAAATGCGACTTCACGCCCAGTCTGGCATCGGGGAAATCATACCGTGGGGCCAGATCGTACTCCTTCGCAGAACAGATGCGGCCCGCGGGTTTGATACCCCTGGCCTATAGGAAATGTTTCAGTACTATACGGCAATCCAATCAGATGCGACGTGCATTCGCGTGGGGATTTTCGCCACTTCAAATACCTGGTCTAGATAGGAGCTGTGTAAATTCCGTTTAAGTTGTTTAACTCTGTAAATTGTTTAACACAGTTGTTGTGATCTTTGTTCCATGCACAATTAAATGTTATTTATTGGCGGGAAACACGATAATATTTAATCTGTTAAGTGCAGAATTGGTACATTGGTGGCAGCAGGAGTCTCGGTGGCGGTGGGGCCTTGTGATCAAATGTGGTGACCTTGTGGCTGTGGCTGATGAGGATGGGGAGACTGTTGTGAAGAACAATGGAGGACCCGGAGTGCGGGGAACCACTAATATGAGGGACGGTGGGGGAACAAAGGGGACACAGTATGGGGAAGCATTCTAGTTTAGAATCCTCTGCCCAGTATAAGCCTGCATTTGTTTGTTTGTTCATTTGATCCGGTGAAGCCGCTGTGCACACGGCAGCCAGCCAACAGTCAGTCACTTGTCTTTTCTTTTCTCACTTTTAATTTCAGGTTTTCGTGTTCGTTGTTGTGTGTTGAGACTGTTGGCAGACCAATTCCCCTCCGGGGATGAATAAAGTTTTATCATATTGTTATCAAGAGATAGTGAGAAAATGCTGCGTTGCATGCTATCCAGGCATATGATATCATACAAGAGTACATCAACTGGAGCAAGAGAGAAAATAGACAGTGCAATAGTGTTACAGATAGAGAAAGAGCAGGGCTCTTTGATAACAGCAGGAAGAACTTGTTAATGAATCTTGCGGTATGCACTTTCTAGCTTTAGTAACTTCTACTCGGCAGAAGAGGAAAAAAGAATGACTGGGATTTGTGGTCCTTCATTGTGTCCGCTGCTTCTCTGAGACTCCATGATGTCTAGATGAAGGTGATAGAACAGATGTGTGTGGGAAGGAACTGCAGATGCTAGCTTAAAACGAAGATAGACACAAAATGCTGGATAAAGTAGCGAGACAGACAGCATCTCTTGAGAGTTACTCCAGCATTTTTTAGTCTATCTTAGTGATAGAGGGGAGGCCGATTGTGCGAAGGACTTGAATGATGGACTGTTAGGGAATAATGACACTAAATGGTGCGAGTAGGTGATTAGACTCCTTGGCCAAAAATAGCGAGAAATACTCAGTACATCAGACCAGATCTGTTGTAAGTGAAATGTCAGCAAAAGAAGAGGCAAAAGCAGCATGTGAAACTGCAGTGAGGATGGGGAGAAAGATGTCTCCAATTACGTAAAACCAAGGTCACCACGGAGATATGCTGTAAACACAGTTATTTGGCCAGGGAGATTTTGTATTGGAGAAAGGTTATTTGGTCAAAGATAGACACAAAAATCTGTTGTAACAAATGGGTCAGACAGCATCTCTGGAGAAAAGGAATAGGTGACGTTTCTATGACGTCCAGAGATGCTGCCTGACCGGCTGAGTTCCTCCGGCTTTCTCTCCATCTTTGGTTTAAACCAGCATCTGCAGTTCCTTCCTACACAAGGTTATTCAGGCAATGAGTGAATGGGAGCAGCTGGAGTGAGCAAATATAGATAAAAGAATCTAGACAAACAAATCCAGCCAACAGAGTTGCAAAATGCAGAGCAGGCGAACAAGACCAAGAGCTCACGCTGGGCATGTCTTGCTCTCCCAGAAGATAAAATAACACACCAAGCTAATATTACAGTTGGATGACTGATATGCCTGACCTGCTGGCTATTTGCAACATTGCGCTTTTGTTTTAGATTTCCACCAGATGCAATTAAATAAAAAATGTTGTCCCTTGTTGGAGATTGTCACTGCCTGATGTCCATGCATTATTTGCCATTGGTAGGGTGTCAGCGACACTGCTCATGCCCAGGGTCACAATTAAAAATGTTCCCGTTTAAATACTTAGATCTGCACTAAGAATGAGTCTTTGGCTGATGAATCTTTAGAATGATCTACGCAGGAGGCCGATGAAGGCCAGTTACAGTAAATTCATGGCACAGCTCAAGAACTATTTGTATATCAAGGTTGCGAGTTACTGCTGGCCGAGGTAATACCTCATTTATTGAATGGCGAAGCAGATGTGGATGGCCAAATGGACGAAGCATACTTTGCTCAATAATTAAAAACACAAATTGATATTCTTTTCCAAGCAATTACTCCTCTCAGAAACATTTCAACATTTAAAAAAGATTGCAGCCTTTGCATTAGTCATCTTAAATGGTCAACGAGTTCTGGTTTTATTGCAAGTTTGCATCAATCATTCTCGCGATCATTTACAGATATTAATTGTTGTTTTGTTAACTACAGGGGATGAGGAAGACAAGGGATGAGGACCAGGAAGGTCGAGCCTCAAACACTCCCGACCACTAGTTTGGAGACAAAATTTTGTCCTCGGAAGAGAAAAGAAGTAGCCATAGGTTTCCATTGGACCATAATAAAATGGATTACTATGCGCATTAACCGATTTTTTTTAAAGCAAACTTAGAACCAAAAGGAATTGTATACGACTTAGAATGAGCACCAATATACTTCATACTAATTTAGATCCAACATTCCCAAGCTGTAAATTGACTTAAAATATTAAAGACAAGTTTCACCAGTTTTTTTAACTACATTTTCTGCAACTGCTGAATCATCAGAAAAAGGCCTTTGGCTCAAAGCCAAATTGGAAGCCCATTTGCCTTTGACAGTAATGAGAATGAACATGAATATCGAGGGTGCTAGCTTTCAATGAGAGTGATAATCTTCGATACTACAGATTGCTTCAACTTTCTCCAATTAAATCATTAAATTCAACTCCACATTTTATGTATTATGTCAGAAATCGAATACTGATTTAGTCAGCAATAGGCACCACAAAGCATATGGCTTGGAGTGCAAAGCCATTTGGTTTCATTAGCCTTTTAGGACTCAAAATTGAGCTCAAACCGAAACATGCATTTCTACACAGAACAGCCACGTAATCCGATAAAACAAACATCCCCAATATCGATTTGAAAGATCTGTTTTTCACATCAAAAGGGAAACAGACACATACAGATTATTTTGATCTTTTGTCTGGAAGCGATGAAATAAATTATTTAAACAGCAACATCAAAGCGGCTGTGCAGAGAACACTAAACAGATTGCGAATGTTGTTTTACGTTATTGAAACTAGGCAGAGGATGGATGGTGACCACACAATTAAAATGGCACTAGAAAAAGTCCAAGTTAATGGTACTACTTCATGACAATATACTGTAAAAGGTTATGAATATTTCATTACATATAATGACCTCAAAATGCCTGGCTTTGAAGAGCGATCAATGCATGATGCAGCACAGGATTGAATTTATGAGTATCAGTGAGGAATAATAAATTTCCTTTTGGGTAGAAATAAGAGTTTCCAGTAAATATTGGTGGAAATACGAAACAGAAAACCTTTACTAGAATGGATTGAGGAATGAAGGATTTTAGCTATGTGGACAGGCTGAAGGACCTGGTGTGTTCCCCTCAAATGAATGAAGGCCGGCTAAGTGATTATATGACTGGGGTGCAGAAGATCAAAGGTACAGGGCAAAAGGAAGATTATTAACTGGATACTGTTTGAAGATTATGGATCATAAAATAACAATAATGAACAGGCAACAGGATTAGGTAAGGATGGGAATGATAAAATACATGGATTCCCCCCCCCCCCCCCCCCCCCATAAAACCCCCCAGCATATTTACATTTTTTTTTACTGTCTGCAAGGATGGTAAAAATAAATAAATCAGGGGTTTTGAATCACAGTTGAGGAAAAGCAATTTGCAGTGCTCCTGGAAAAGAGCAAAGAAATGAGACTGAATGAATTGCTCAGCAAGGATATAAACGAATCAAATTGCAGCTTGAGGCCACAAAGATTTATCTCTCTATTAATCCATTTCCCAAATCATCAAACAATACTCCTAAAAAATTACACTTGTGAAACTCCACTTAAAATACACAATGGATGGGGATCACAGCAAGAGATCTGACTAGAGAGCAAAGCAGGAATAGCAGCTGCCAGTCCCCGATTTTTGTGACTCAGGGTATGAGGGTGGGTGGGAGAAAAGGTGCTTGAAAGTGTCCCATTTCCAACTGGCAGGTGCATGCAGCCCTGGACCAACCAATCAATCCACCTCCATCTACCCCACCTATCTGTGAGACACTCGTTCGTATTCACGGTTTGTCCATATGTTGGGATTTGGATCCCGGAGAGAATCTTCGGAACTTAAAACTTATTTATGCTTTTTATTTAGACAATTTGCAGTTCTGTAGAAGTGGGATTAGTGCGAGTGATTTCCCTAGTGGGAGAAATGGCTCTTGCTGTGTCATAACACTTCATATTCTTTGCAGGCATTGTTTCGTCCATAATTATAGCAAGTTGTACATGAAATTTCATCTTGCATTTATCTCATGCGCCCAAACTACCCTTGATTTTCACTTGGTCAAGAACAATACAAGTTGTTCTGAATGGGTACATACCTGGGAGGTATCCTCCATTAGACCCCTGATGTTTTCCACCACATCATTTCGCTTATAGCGGCGAAGAGCACTAATGAGTTTTGCCAGGTTGGCTTCAGGATCTCGAATGGTCCAGTGCTGTAAGGCTGCGTAAGCTCGTTCATGATCTGCTGAATACCCATTGGAGAAAGCTGCTACTTCCCGTTCAGCAGCATTGGCAAGAAATTGATATATGTCCTTCCACTGGCTCCCAATCTGAGCTGCCACAAGTTTCAGAATGTCAACACCTAATTAAAAGAAAATAAATGAGTTAATAGCAACTGCCAATATTAAAGTACCGTGGCCTGTATTCAATGATATGCAACTATGCTCAAATCTCAAGAAGAACGTGAAATAATTGCAAACCACCTACAAATACCATTTAATCAAAACAAACCTGCAGGTTACGACCAAAGCAAACAGAAATATCGCACCAAATTTTGATCAAAATAGAATTAATTCTGACCAATAAGTATGTCTACTATTTCTAGTTCTGCATGTGAACCAAACCAAGTGATTAAGCATTAATACATTGGGAGTACTGTGATCAAGTCTGGTTATTCAATTATTTAATCAGCCAAGGGATTAACTCATTGTTCTCCATATCATTTTCCCAATGCCATGTGTATTATTACAAACAAACGAAAACAGTTCCCCATTGCCACCATCTACATTCATCACAAAAATTGCAACTGGTTAACAGACAAAATGCATTTCAGTCCTTCAGGCAGAGAGATCAACAAATTCCAGTCAATAAAATGGTTACATGCAACTCATCCTCCATTTCAAAGGAAGCCTTGTAATTCCAATTAGATATACAAGTACATGACGTCCAAACCATCAATAATGTCAAAGTTAATTTTCCTCAGTTATAATGGAAATTTCCCAACAACTGGGTAAAAGGACACAAGAAAAATACTTTGGCAAATTATCCCACATGCAGATTCCAAAATACATTCAACATTGCTGGCATTATTTATCAAAGGACAAATCTACATTCCTTATAGGGCTTTTATCCAAATGACATGCTGCCTTGAGATCAAGGCATCAAACAACAGTACAATGTTTTCATTGTGCTAATGTTATCATCTACAATCAAATTCTTTGCGTGACTTGCTCCCTGTGCTTCACATTAAAGGTTATTTAACATTATTATTGAACAGCATCAATTCTTAGAATTGTTTAGATGCCTTGCTCCCATTTTCTTTTAGCGACTTCACTGTACTGACAATAATAAACCTAATCCTAAACAACCCTTCTCCAAAAATCCACTATCTGCCAATTCAAGATTGCAGAGCATTATACAGACTTACCACCCCCCCCCCCCCCCCCGGGTATTGTGATGAATGGCATTGAAAGCACACAAGATTGATTTGAAAAAAAAAAAAATTCTAAAAATGAATAGATGGGAAAAGTGTGCAGTTAAGTTACTTTGGAATTTATGAGTATTACAGGAGGTCGTTCATATGTCCGATTGATTGTTAGTCAAGTGTTCATAAACGGGGGTAGTCAAGTACTACTGCTACCTACCTCTTTACTTATTCAATGCCTCTGACATAGTACCTAGCTTGTCTTTGCTGTCTTTCTTAATTAACAGTTGAATATTAGGCACCCTCCAGTCTTATGGAACTTGACCTGTGGCTAACAATTAATCAGGCTCTATTATCCACCTTAGCATGAGTGTATGCTTGATTCAATTCAAACTTCCACAGAGATGTGGTAGTAGTGCTTCAAATGTTGGCACAGGGCCACTAAACAAAACAAAACTGACTTTCTGGCCAGCTTTAATAAGTACCCTGTAAGAGGCATTTGGAACTAGTTCCAGGTTTAGGTCCTTGTTGACATGATTGGTACTAAGCGTCAAGATAATCAAGAGGGGTTACTGCCAATTCCACACCTCTGCAGTGCAATGAGATATCAGCTTCAGTAGCTCATGGACAGTAACAGCCAGCAGTGGGTCAGCGCAGCCCAATGATGGCACTGTCTAGGAAAATACTGAAGCCGAAGGTCACAACGCAACAAAAACACACTTCATGCAAAATTATATGGACACATGAAAAAGTGCATTTCTCCCTAAAAAGTGGCCCAATTTATAAACACCAAACAGAAATGACATTTATACATTGTCTGTCAAAAAGCTTTTGGTACGTTTGTTTAAAATCATAATCAGGAATGCGAGACCCAAAGAAAGCACTTGCATGATGAATTTAAGGATGTTTTTAATTTTAAACAAATATTTAAGGAAATTGGCAGCACAGTTAACTGTTTTCTCAATTCACTGCATAACTCTTGCAGTTAATATGACACTGTAGCTGTGTTCTATGCCAAAATTTGCTGTCAAGAGAGATGCAAACAGCTATGTAGGAAAGAACTGCAGATGCTGGTTTACACAAAAAAATGACACAAAATGCTGGAGTAACTCAGCGGGTCAGGTAGCATCTCTGGAGAAAAGGAATAGGTGACAATTCAAGTGAAGACCAGATTCTGGTCTTCACAACTGTTATTGACATACCATGGCCATTCTATCCACCACACCATCCCTCTCCCTATATATTCCAATGGGACCTCTGCATGACCCAAGTATGGGGTCCTTTATCAATATATTTAAACTGTGTTTAAATCCACAGTATATCTGTTTATCAGTTGCAACTGCATTTCACTATGCTTTGGCAATTGATTTAAATACTCACCTACTGCAGAATAACAATGAACAGCACGAGAAGAGATCCTGGCAGAATTTGAAAAATATGGGAATTTCCCAACGGATGCACCATCTTTCATAAATGAACATGCGGCGTGGAACAAATAAAACCTTTTAAACAAGGTTTCCAAACCTGGAGCAAATTTACCCTCGGGGGTAAATTTCACCCACCCAGCAGGTAAATTTGTTGATTCTGGATTTGTGCATATTTTCTCTCTTTGAGTGACTGTTTAGTTCGGTATCTGTACATCATTAGTTGTTCAGAAATAAGTGAAAATACATTATGTGCTATTGAAGTTACCAGGGGTAAATTGGACAAAAAATGGAACCCCCGTTTTAAATCATACTGCCAAGGTTTGTGTTTTTAAAAAAACTACCGCTTAGATTTCGTCTCTTGATCTGCACAATTTGGCAAATTGCCACAGCTATTTCTGTTTGCTTCCATGGGATTAATGTATTTGCTTCATTGCTAATTAATATCAAACACAAAGAGTTCTGGTTACATAAAGGACACTGTTGAGGAGCATCTATTGGTTTCTCTATCAGTAACTGCATAGCAACGGAAGAGCTGATTCCTAGAAAACGCATATGCTTTACATATGCGGGCAAACAATACATCTTGTGATCGAACAGAGCAAAATCAAATCTGGTTCAGTTAAACAATTAAGCTGAACTAAAAATCAGTAGTAAATGACATGTTTTCACAAACAACTCCAAAATCAAATAGTTATAAGTTGGCTTTTCAGTTGCAAAACCCAAGCCACCTTCTCTCCTTCAGTTCAAAATGAAAAACATCCAAATAAAGAATTAATCCAGTATGAAGATATTCAAAATATAGTCCGTTTAGAAATGGTTAAAACCAGCACCAAGAAGCAATACCACCTTATTGGGACATTTAATTGAAGGTAGATTTAAAATGCAACATATTGCACAACCTAGACTGCCCAAGAAAGTGTTATTCTATTGCATGGCAAGGTCACAGGTGGGTGGGCATATGATAGTGACTGTGACATGGCTTAGAATGGGATAGGATTGGACACTTAAGATTCACATGTGCAGAATGTTCCTAAGAGGGAATGATGGAAAGTGTGGAGAAATTTCTAAAATATATTAATTCAGGAGAACTTCCACAATGACTAGGAAGGAGGCACTTTTGGATACAATGCTGGGAATGAGGAGAGTCAAGTGGAAGAAGTGTCTACACAAGAACAATTGTCCAAAAGCAATTAAACATTGTTTTAAAAAAGCAATCAACAGAACTTCTAAATAGGGAATTAATCTGCATTTCATCAAGCAAGAGAGGGTGCAGAAAAAAAATTCACAACCAAGTTAATGGAACTGGAAGGCTTACATTATAATGAGACAGTGGGGTTTCAAAATGACATGGATCAAATTTGTCTATTGTCACAAGTTAATAGCAGATGCCATTTCAATGGCTCACCACTCTGCTGTGAACCACGTGGATAACAGGAATGCATAAGTCAGGTTGCTACTCACTGACTGCAGATCAGCACTCAACTGTTAATCAAACTCAAGACCTACCAGGTGAGAAAAGGGTTCACGTACACCTCTAATCTCATCCACTGCATTTGGTGCTCCCGATGTGGCCTTCTTTATATCAAGACCAATCATAGACTTGATGACTATTTTACTGAACACTGGCAAGGCTTACTGGAGCTCCTGGTTGCTAACCATTTTAATCCCTCTTTCCATTCTGACCCCTCTCCTTGGACTCCCTCATTCCCAGCATGAATCTACATGCAAACTGAAAGAACAGCACTTCATTTTCTGCGTGGGTAGCTTGTAATCCAACAATATGTACATTGAATTCCCCAATCTCTGGTAAATCCCTTCCCGAACCCCCCTTTTCCATCTAGTGCACACTTTACATATCTTTGCCTGCTCACCTTGACCATTGGAATAATATATCCATTTCTCTTTATTTGGGGTCGAGGAAATTGGCTTCTTGAGGCCGGCTTTCTCGACAATGCTGCTGGGGTCTTGTTTGGGGCCTTTCTTCAGCATGTGAGAGCTTTTCTTGATGCTGCAGACTACCGTCACCACCAGCACCAACAGTAGAAGGAGGACAATCATCCATGGTAGATGTTCATTGATATCAAAGTGCTTGTGCGCGCTTGGTCTTGGTGGGCCTTTCCTGCGAGGTCTGGAATCAATATCTTTTCTTGAGATTTCCACCACTGGCAGAAAATTCATTGCAGCTGAAATAGCAGAATTGGGGCGCAAGTGGGGAGAATGCCAAAGGTTTGCTCCTTTGGTGACTCCATTGTTTGGACGTGTTGTTGTTGCTGTAGTAGCAATGGTGCTTGATTGGTCATGAATACCTGAAAAACATGTAAGAAATTGTTTCCTTTACCTCTCAGAGAAAGAGAGGATAAAATCTAATTAGTCCAAAAAATCTTTTCAATATTCCACAACGTTCACACTTTATATGAAAGTATACGCTTCACCTTAGCAACTGGTGTAGGAAATAACTGCAGATGCTGGTTTAAAATCGAAGGACTCGACCTGAAACATCACCCATTCCTTCTCTCCAGAGATGCTGCCTGTCCCGCTGAGTTACTCCAGCGTTTGTGTCTACCTTAGCAACTGAACTAAATTACAGGGATTGAATGGATCTCCATTGCATAGAACATTTTGTACCCAAGCCACACAGGAGTACAGAACATCCTTCCAAGAAAAAAAATGTAGGTCATACAGTCATGTGATAGGAGCAGAATTAGTCCATTCAGCCCATCAAGTCTACTCTGCCATGGCTGACCTATCTCTCCCTCTTAACCCCATTCTCCTGCATTCTCCCCATAACCCCAGAAACCTGTACTAATCAAGAATCTATCTATCTCTGCCTTAAAAATATAAATTCATGTCGCCTCAGGCCTCTGTGGCAAAGAATTCCACAGATTCACCACCCTCTCACTAAATAAATTCCTCCTCATCTCCTTCCTAAAGGAACGGCCTTTAATTCTGAGGCTATGACCTCTAGTCCTAGACTCTCAGACTCGTGGAAACATTCTCTCCACATCCACTCTATCCAAGCCTTTCACTACACGGTATGTTTCAATGACTTCCTCCCACATTTGGCCAAGTGGAAAACGTCCAATTTTAGATGGGAGGAAAGCCGACAAACCTTCTTGCAAGAAATGAATTGTACAATAAAAAAGTAAATTTACATCTAATATATTTTGCAAAATTTAGTGAACAGATTTCTAACTGTATATTTCAAAAATCCTGATAAATGTTCCATCAACAACATCAGGTCAATCTATCAAAAACCAAAAACTTGCCTTTGGATAAAATTTGCTTTATAATTTGTCACTGCGTGCACTTCAATTATTATATGTAAAAGCTCATTTTAGATTTCTCCTGATACCTTAACAGAATTATTCAAAGATAAATAGGTCCAAATTAAATTCTACTGGGATTGCAATTAAATAACTAAAATTCCCCAACACATTAACCACCATGTTAAAATTACACATCAAACCAATTACAGGTCCACTACCGATTTTCTAGAAAAAGGTGGTCCGGCCTCCTAATTAATCTGGACAAAATCTTGCCCTCCCATCCCGAAAATGTGGCGCCTAGGCTGGGTGAGCCAACCGATCTCGACCTCATTGGGTCTTTGGCACCATTTTGATTTACTCAAGCACAACTTGTCCATTTTGCAATAACTGGAGTTATTCTAGGCTATCTCTGTTCAAAAATACTAATAGTTACCTGGTAGATTGGAGGCATCAGGTAGAACTGCAATGTTGTCATGTGTTAACTCTGTGCTTGGCGAGTCGGTAGCTATACTCAGAATTGTGCTTGGTAAGCCGCAGATGTTGTCCCTTTCTCGGTTTCCTGGTTTTATTATCACCAGTGCCTGATCTGAACAATTTGTGAAACCCTTGCACCTTGAACTAGAAGGCACTTTGGAAAAAGTGCCACGAGGACATGGTTTGCACTTGGCATCTTCCGTCTCACTTCCCTTCTTTCTGATACCCCAACCAATGGCGCAAACTGTGTAGGCCACACACGATTTATTAGACAGAAAAGTACCAGGTGGACAGGTGCATTCACGGTCAGAAAAGGCAGTGCAGGGGAACTTCTCGAACATTGGGGACACACAGGGCATGCAGGTGTGACAATGTACAATGCCATTCTCATGTTTGGTGAAAGTCCCATTTCTGCAAGGTGTGCACTCTCGCAATGATGTTGGCGTGCAATGTTGAGACACGTGGGTTCCTGCAGGGCACTTATCACAATAAATTTGCTTCCCTGTTGCACGATCGATGTGGGAATATGTACCGGGAGGGGATAAAGCAGCTTTTGAAGTTGGTTCTACTTGAGCTGTAATGTCACCAAGTAACACAAACAGCAGCTGAAACAAAAAACAAACAAACCCATTAGACACATTTCAAAATACAGTACATATTTTGACACAAAATAAATGTACGCTGCACATAAATTAACCTACTATCAAAAAGAACAAATATTAAGTTATCGTAAACCCCAACATATTTGTAAAACTCAAATATTGAATCATTCTCTCTATTGTTATATTACAAGCAACCCATTTCAAGAACTTATGTTTTCGAGCCAGCACCGCCATTCAATATGATCATGGCTGATCATACAAAATTAATACCCCGTTCCAGCTTTTCCCCCCATATCCCTTGATTCCATTATCCGCAAGAACTAGATCTAACTCTCTCTTGAAAAAATCCAGTGAATTGGCCTCCACACCCTTCTGTGGCAGAGAATTCCACAGATTCACAACTGGGTGAAAAAGTTTTTCCTCATCTTAGTCCTAAATGGCCTACCCCATATTCTTAAATTGGTTCTGGACTACCCCAAAATTGGGAACATTTTTCCTGCATTTTGACTGTCCAATCCTTTAAGAATTTTATATGTTTCTACAAGATCCCCTTTCATCCTAAATTCCAGTGAATACAAGCCCAGTCGACCCATTCTTTCATTATATGTCAGTCCCGCTATAGCAGGAATTAACCTGGTGAACCTATGCTGCACTCCCTCAGTAACAAGAATGTCCTTCCTCAAATTAAGAGACCGAAACTGCACACAATACTCCAGGTATGGCCTAACCAGGGCACTGTACAACTGCAGAAGGACCTCCTTGCTCCTCTACTCAAATCCTCTCGCTATGAAGGCCAACATGCCATTTGCTTTCTTCACTGCCTGCTGTACCCGCATGCTTACTTTCAGTGACTGATGTACAAGGATAGCCAGGTCTCATTGGACCTCCCCTTTCCCTAATCTGACACCATTCAGATAATCACAAAAAACTGGAGTAACTCAGCGGGTCAGGCAGCATATCTGGTGGGAAAGAATGGGTGACGTTTTGGGTCGAGACCCTTCTTCAGACTGAAACATCATCCATTTCTTCTCTCCAGAAATGCTGCCTGTCCCGCTGCGTTACTCCAGCCTTGTGTCTATCTTCGATTTAAACCAGCATTTGCAGTTCCTTCGTACACCAGATTACACCATTCAGATAATAATCTGCCTTCCTGTTCTTGCCATCAAAGTAGATAACGTCACATTTATCCACATTATACTGCATCTGCCCACTCACCCAACCTTTCCAAGTCACCCTGCAGCCTCACAGCTCACACTGCCACCCAGGTTTGTGTCATCCTTCATGTAAATAAAGTGTAATGTAGAACAAGATGTCCAAGCCTCAATTTAGAGCAGAAAATTAGAACTCAGACTAAAGAAAGTTTGCATTGAGAACGAACAAATGTTATGCTAACATTAAGTATATTAAGTACATTAACATTAAGTATTAATGTTAGCATAACATGGGAGTATAACCATCCTTCCACCTTTATCGCCATAAAGAAAAGTTTCAGAAAACACTAGTGGAATATCATAGTCCTACTCCACACAACAGAACTCAACTACTCATTTGGCATAAAATGTGGAAGTTTAAATAATCTACAAAACTGAAGCCAGCTCTTTGTTAGAAAAGTAAGAGTTCGGCAGTGGAATATCAACTGCATTAAACCCATGATACCACAGCTCTTGATAAAGTTTAATCTTCACCCAGGAGTGACATTTGCATACAATATTCAACAAAACACCAACTCATTCAATGTTGAAACAAAACTTCAAAAAGCACTTCAACACTTCTTGCTGATCCTCCACAGCTCGACAGACCGTCCACAATCGTCTGACACACCACACTGAGTTTATTTAGTTATTCTTGCTCAAGTTTGTCCTGGTGATCGAGACGGCAAATTATTTCAATTAATTGCCCAGTGGGAGTCTAGGACCAGAGGTCAGAGCCTCAGAATTAAAGGAAGTCCCTTTAGGAAGATGATAAATGTCTTTATTCAGAGGGTGGTGAATCTGTGGAATTAATTGCCACAGAAGGCTATGGAGGCCAAGCCAATTTGAAGGGTCTCAACCCAAAACTTCACCCATTCCTTCTATCCAGAGATGCTGCCCGTCCCGTTGATTTACTCCAGCATGTTGTGTCTATCTTCAGTGTAAATCAGCATCTGCAGTTCCTTCCTTCGCAGATATTTTTTAAGGTAGAGATAGATAGATTATTGATTAGTGAGAGTGTCAGGGGTTATGGGGAGAAAGCAAGAGAATGGAGTTATGAGGGAGAGATAGATCTTCCATGATTGAATGGTGGAGTAGACTTGATGGGCCCAATGGCCTAATTATGCTCCTATTACTTACTCTTTCATCTTGATTCAATTCAATGATACTTTATTGCCACCTGTGCCTAGGTAGAGCGGAATTCTATGTTTTTGCATACAATCCAGTAAATGCACACAGAAAACTTCACCTATAGGGTTCACAAAGAATCACCACGTTTCTGGTGCCGACAAGGTTTCAAAAGTTCTTAGTACAGTCTTCCCTTCTCGCAGTGGTGGACCAGGCTTGATGCAACACCTGTTGAGTCCCCGTCAGTGCCATTGAACAGGCATAACATTAAGGAATCCAGCATACATTTCTATTTCTATTTCAACTGTGAACTTGGGAACTATCGCTCGTTCCTGATGTCCGAGGTTCCTGCCCAATTTAAACGGGCATCAATAATACTGGTGCCCAAGAAGTGTAAGGTGATGCGTTTCAATGCTGTCTACTGCAGTAACATCAGTGAAGAAGTGTTTTGAGAGGTTGGTTATGGCACATAACAACTCTTACCTCAACAAAAACCTGGACCCATTACAATTTGCATACCACCACAACAGAGGATGCAAGAGTTTTTTTACTCTTGAAAAGTGATGAATATTGCCCTGGGCATTCAAGTTGCAGAAATAGTCAATAAGGTCTCTACTGTACACCTTTAGATGTTCAAGAGTATTCGTTGTCATACCTAATCTTCTCAAACTTCTGAGAAAGTGGAGGCATTGATGGGCCTTATTTATGATTGCATCAATGATCATCAATTGATCATGCATTTCCTGCTTGGATGTGTTGTTTTCACACCTTACCCTTCCATATCTCCAGTTTCCCTCTCCCCTGACAGTCTGGAAAAGGGTCTTGACCGAAAACATCACCAATTCCTTCTCTCCAAAGATCTGTCCGTTCTGCTGAGTTACTCCAGCAATGTGTGTCTATCTACACTGTACTCAATGTCTTCTGATACTTCATCAATGATTTTCCATCATATACGTATACGTAGAATTCAGAATGATCACATTACATTAATTTCCATTCACAACATAAGAACCAGTTCACATATAAATGAAGCCTCAATAATATGACACAGGTTGACTGCCTACCATGATGTTTATGAAGTCTGTTTATAGCCAGCGTCCAAAAATTTGGAAAATATCAAAATAAGTTTAAAATTATTAATGTAAAATCTGATTTTATAGATTAACAAAATCTTTTTGCACAGGTTAAATGGGAAAGTAGGGAAATGGGGAATTCTAAGAACTAAAGCAAAAGTACAAAAAGACCCTAAAAGAATATAAATGTAAATAACAAAATTGACATTTTTAAATGTCTAATTTCTTCATTCTAATAACAGAAATAAAAATTATGGACAAAACTGTGAGGTTAAAACAAATTCACAAACATTGTTTTTGTTTGCACAAAGCAACAAAAGATAGATAAAAGTTTGGACGTGAAAAAAATAACGATCATGATTAAAACAAGGATCATTATACAGCAAGGCGTAAAAAGTTAGCTGTTAATCTGCAGCAACCAACATGCTGTTCTAACAGCTGAGATCAAGCATAATTAATGTATCAACCAAGATAAATTGACTCAGCAGTACAGCAAAGTTCTCAAGTTGTTTCAGTGATAAACATGTTACAAACGAAGAGCCATGTTTCCGATTGTTAAATACTCACAGATTATTCTATGAAGGATTCAAAGCAGAGGTCTGTACCCATGAATTTACATTTGAAACCTGAGTGTGCAATAATGCGAAAGGCCATTTGGTCAGAGCCTTTGAGGTAAATAAAGTCCTTGTGCTATTAAGCAAAGAAATTTGTTTTCTGTTTTGCAAACTATGTCTATCATGTCATTGCAAATATCATTTTACCCAATTCATTGTTTAAAGATAAAGTGGAAACAGGCCCTTCGACCCACTGAGTCCATGCCTACCATCAATTACTCATAAACTAGTTCTATGTCATCTCACTTCTCGCATTCTACACACTACGGGCAATTTACAGAAGCCAACTAATCCTCAAATTGGCAAGTCTTTGGAACGGGGGTGTAAACCAATGTGGTCACAGGAAGAACGCACAAACTGTACCCATCATCGGAATTGAGCCATTGTGCTGCCCTATTTCGTAGGTATACACAGTACAATATTCAATAGCAAAAGGATTTGAGTACAAGAGCAGGGAGGTTCTACTGCAGTTGTACAGGGTCTTGGTGAGGCCACACCTGGAGTATTGCGTACAGTTTTGGTCTCCTAATCTGAGGAAAGACATTCTTGCCATAGAGGGAGTACAGAGAAGGTTCACCAGACTGATTCCTGAGATGGCAGGACTTCCATATGAAGAAAGACTGGATAGACTCGGCTTGTACTCACTGGAATTTAGAAGATTGAGGGGGGATCTCATAGAGACTTACAAGATTCTTAAGGGGGTGCACAGGCTAGATGCAGGAAGATTGTTCCCGATGTTGGGGAAGTCCAGGACAAGGGGTCACTGTTTAAGGATAAGGGGGAAGTCTTTTGGGACCGAGATGAGAAAATCATTTTTCACACAGAGAGTGGTGAATCTGTGGAATTCGCTGCCACAGAAGGTAGTTGAGGCCAGTTCGTTGGCTATATTTAAGAGGGAGTTAGATGTGGCCCTTGTGGCTAAAGGGATCAGGGGGTATGGAGGGAAGGCAGGTACAGGATACTGAGTTGGATGATCAGCCATGATCATATTGAATGGCGGTGCAGGCTCGAAGGGCCGAATGGCCTACTCCTGCACCTATTTTCTATGTTTCTAATATTCAACCTCAGTGATGGCTTGCATCCCTCACATTGAACTGATCAACTCATAGATTACAATATTTGAACATTTGGGTTGCCCTGTTCATATATTTAACTTTAAGCTAGAATTGGAGCAGTTGCTTCGCAATAATAGTTTATGGAATAACAAATAGCACCCCACAAAACACAAATTCCTCAACATGACATAATCCATACTGTGTTAACAGATTGGGGTCTTGTCTCCTGAATGCCCAGATGACATGTTGTAAAGAGGAGGATCTGGCATCAGATCCATCAAAACTGGGAGGCTAGTTAATAATTCTTAAATGTATCTGAGGCTTAAAGTAGAATTGTTGTGTTAAAAAAGAAACTGAAGAGGCACTTGAAAGAAAAACATTTGTAGGACCACCGGAAAGCAAGAGCGTGGGCGTAGCCTTTGCACAAATGGGCCATACTCAACTGCTGGTACAAAACCAGATTAATTTCAAACCTAAATCTTGGTTTGTGAAAGTTGTGAAACACCAAGAAAGATGACATGCGCCCAGAGTTCTGAACTTGCCTTTTGTTCAGGAAGTTTCAAGATACAAATGAAAATTAAGTGATTCAGGCTTATAAACTTAAATTGATTTAAGTTCAATGCACATTAAATGAACTGCATTCTGCTCCACCTGCCACAGATGTTCCCAGTGTTTCCAGCAATTTACTCAATATAAAGCAAAAAATGGATTATATATTCACATGCCTTTATTTTGCCTTCTTCATAATTACCCATTAACACTCAGTGGAACAGGGAAGTAGAAAAAACAAGCACTCGTCCACAAAGTCGCTCACTTGATTAATGTCAAGAAAGGCTCTTGGAATAAAATATTAGGTTTAGTTGATCCAAACAACTGCCACCAGAACAAGAGTTCTGACAAGTTGAATGTCCAGCTCACCGGTAACATGGTTACAATATTGCCCTTTCAATAAACAGGACTCAAGTTTATTCAGTCAAAATACAAATAATTTGAAATTGAAAATTCACTTGGCTGCATGCAGAGGAATAAAATAAATCTTATTAATTTAACATGGTCATTCTGTGAAAATAGTAAATGCAGCAAAGAGAATATATTGATTATGAGTTAAGAAAATCCAGCGGAGTGGAAATAAAGTACAAATTGGATTAAAACTTTCAGGATATTCAAAGGAGAGATTTTCAAAGTAAATGCAGGTGGCAAAAAATCTGTAGGAGTCAGTCTAAATTAGCAGATGAAATATGATTTCCCCCTCCACTCAAGAAAAAAGTTGAAAATGGAAAAGTAAACACAAGAGTGGTTGACCAAACCCAGATTCTGCAATTGGAAAATGGAACACATCGTGACAATGTCAGCGGGAATGAAGGGTACACAAAAAGCTGGAGAAACTCAGCGGGTGCAACAGCATCTAAGGAGCGAAGGAGATAGGCATCGTTTCGGGCCGAAACCCTTCTTCAGTGGGAATTAAGGTAGTCTCGTTTGTGAGTGTCAAATTCAGTGTATAGCACAATATACAATAATATATTAGGAACTAATAAAAGCAAGTTACAATAAACAATGGATTTTTGTGGCTAGTAGAAAATAAAATAGAGCTAATGTTAGATGTAATTTAAAATGAGCGTAAATTTATCTGAAACTTAAATTGGTCTTCGGTGGCATTATATCCATTCATTTCTATTTTAGCAGCAAAAAGAATTAAAATAGATTCAATGACTTTGGATTCATTAAAACACTTCCAATGTGAAAAAAAGTGACAATACAAAGTCTTGAATTAGAATGTTGCAGATTAGGTAATGGTGGTTAAATTAAGGGATAATATTTGAGAAACAGCAAGAAGCAAAATTGTATAAACAAAGCGCTGTAGCTTTGCATCGTAATTAGTGACGCAAATAGAATATGCCAAATTATAACAGGTCAGGACTGGAATTAAAGAACCAAGAACAGAGCAATGAGAACAAAACGACAACCATGGGTTTAAGGCGGGGGGGGGGGGGGGGGTGGAACTGCAGGTGCTGGAATCCTGAGCAAAACGGTGCAGGAATAACATAGAAAATAGGTGCAGGAGTAGGCCATTCGGCCCTTCGAGCCTGCACCACCATTCAATATGATCATGGCTGATCATCCGGCTCAGATCATCCTGTACCTGCCTTCTCTCCATACTCCCTGATCCCATTAGCCACATCTAACTCCCTCTTAAATATAGCCAACGAACTGGCCTCAACTACCTTCTGTGGCAGAGAATTCCACAGATAACTCGGAGAGTTGGGCAGCATCTCGACTCAGGATAGACAACTTCGATAGATACTAGCATCTCAGAATGCCTTTTATTGTCACTATACACATGTACAATGAGATTAAAAGCTGCTCCTACTCAGTGCAAAACAAAACAAAAAAAGGGGGGAGGGGGATAAGGTGCACAGTTTCTGCAGCGCTATATACATATCTGCAGTTTCTTTCTACACATCTCGAGTCATGACCTACTCAGCCAAATGGTGTACTGCACACTATTTTTTGTAAATGGGAAGTGAATAAAGGACACTGAATTGACCACCCAAGAATAAGGATTCTCACCCAGAATGCAGATGATTCACTGAATCAAGCTACATTCCATTTCCAAGGTAGGTGATTAAATGTGTTCACAGCTTGAAGGTAACAATACTAAAGAAAATATGTTTGTTGTAATTCTACCATGCATCCGGCTTGAAGACTTCAACTAAAGCAGCAACTTAAATTAGTTTTGTAAGAAGGAACTGCAGATGCTAGTTTAAACCGAAGATAGACACAAAAAGCTGGAGTAACTCTGCGGGATAGGCATCATCTCTGGAGAGAAGGAATGCTTGACTTTTTGGGTTGAGATGGTTGTCATGCTTTCATCTCAACATAAATAGAAACATTCTCCCCAAAACAGTCTGTGCATTTTGATCAAGTTTAAAGTAAAATCTGGAATCCTCTACAGCTTTTAAATATTGAAAGAAAAAGTTTTATGAATATTCAAATCTTTAAAAAAAAATTGTGGAATAGCTGTCGAAGGACACGCTCACATCAGTAATTAGCTGCAATAATTTGCAAAAACAAATACTTGACCTAGTTTTCAGAACTCTGTGGCCTTAGGATTACTAAGGTTAAGCTGACTTCACTCCTCCAGTTCTGGCCGAAATCATTCATTACATCGTCAGCCTTGCTTCCATTTATTAATGCGACAAGCTATGGATTTCCTTCCCCAGACCACCTTCTTTCTTAAAAAATGCTTAAAATCAGCATTCATGGCCAGGCTTAGTCACTTCTGCTAGTTTGCCTATGATTCATTGAAAGTGAGTTCTAATGTTTCATTGAAGCGCCCTAGTATTGCACTAAAGCATAAGTACTATGAAGGTAGACACAAAATGCTGGAGAAACTCAGTGGGCGAAGCAGCATCCATGGAGAAGGAATTGGCGACGTTTAGGGTCAAGACCCTTCTTCAGACTGATGGCGGGGAGAAGGACAAAGAAAGAATGTAGGGGAACTAGTGGGAGAACTGGGAATATGGGGGGGGGGGGGAATGAAGGGAGAGAGAGAGAGAGCAAGGGCTACCTGAAGTTAGAGAATTTAATGTTCATACCGCTGGAGTGTAAACTACCCAAGCAAAATATGAGGTGCTGTTCCTCCAATTTGCGCTGGGCCCCACTAACAACGGAGGAGGCCCAGGACAGAAACGTCAGATTGAGAATGGGAAGGGGAGTTGAAGTGCTGAGCCACCGGGAGGTCATCTTGGTTAAGACTGAGGGGAGGTGTTCATCTAAACGATTGCCGAGCCTTGTGGAGAAGTTGACACCTGGAACAGCGGATGCAGTAGATGAGGTTGGAGGAGGTGCAAGTGAAGCTCTGCTCTTGTTCTATTTCATTCTACCACAGTTCGTCATGGAACGACTTAAAAAAAGTTAACATTAAAAAAATCGTAAAGGAATTTGTAGGGTTATCCTGAAATAGTTTAACACCACTATTTTCTAAATCAACATAAATTATAAAATATCAAGATATCCATTGTAGGTATATGAATTGCATACACGTAATACTATCTAGGTGGAACTAGAGTGCTATGCTTTGCAAAGGGCAATTAACATGCATCTAACGCCCTGCCGCGACAGACAATAATAATGTTCAATGAAACAGCATCTCCAACTATTCTATTTTTTTATTATCTAAAAAAGCCTGAGGTTTCAATATTTATTATCGTTGCCAATTTATTGAGAGTATAGCAAGGTTTCTGGGAAACGGTTTGCCTCCCTTTGATAGAAGCCGGCGATTATAAGCATCGCTCTTACCGTCAGGATGCTCCAATTCATCGTCGCTGCGGACCAAGCTACGAGCGAGGGAAGAAAGCACCACAACAAACTAAAAGCTCCCATATTAACTGGCAGGGCTAGGCGATGAAGAGTTTGCTGGTGGCCACTGCTGGAGCTGCCAGGCGTCCATTGCTCGCACACTGGTTCATTGCACCGTGTTTTTGTAGCGAGCTGCCTCACTCCGCATTGTGCCACTGCCCTGCTCGACGCACCCCTACTGCGCTAGAATCGGCAACGACCCCCCCATACGGATCGCAGCCGATTCGCTTCTTTTACTGGTACCAGCAGCTCCACCGCTGCAGACACCTCGCGGCCGCTTTCACCAAGTCGACGGGCTTCAAATAGTAAGGGAGAAGCGACTGGTCGTCTATGTCGGCTGCATTAATTCCCATAGCTCCAGCTTTCTTGCTTTGTTCCTTGCACGGCGAGCTCCGGCTGATACTGAGAGCGAGTCAACAAGCGCTCGCTTGTCGCAGTGAAGGGGTGGAGCGCCGGCGCCTAACGTCACCTTGCAATTTCCAATCGCAAACTGCAGCCCGCCCGGCACAAACCGATGCCAGCGCCTAGCAACAGAGAGAGAGAAACCGGCTGCAGAGACACACAGACAGACAGACAAAAAAATAACAGGAAGTGTTTTTCAGCTAAATTGCACATTCTTGAGCGGTCCACATCTTGCGGTTTCGCTCACACGAGAGAGCACGAGTTTCAGCTACTGCCTAATACATGATTCAATTTGTACCGTGAAGATGCTGAGAGAAAAAAAGTAAAGGGCTTGGGGAGTAAAACAGACACGAAGGCAGTTATTCCATGGGAAAACTGGCGCTTAAACTATTTCATGATTCCATTATATGTGAAATAGGACCCTTCATTCCCTGTAGCTTATTCCTCAGTCAACAACGTAGTAGCGGATCTACTGTGATCTAATAACCAGCATTTAGAAAGAGACAGCATTGGAAACATGGCTGCTCTGCTTATCTTCTTACAGGAGATGGTTCGAGCAGATTGATGGTAGTAAAGGTGACTGCATGGCTGAAAAATGAAGGACAAAGAAAAGTGACTTGGAGACCTGTTAGCCTGATATCAATGTTCAGGGCAGATCCTTGAGATGTCATCAATTAACTTAATTTCCCATTCCCAATCCCATATTGATCCGTCCCATTTCATCTCCACTACCCATTCCTGCACCAACCTATCTGTTGTCAGCGTTCTCCACGACCAGGGAGCAGAAACGCAAAATAATGAAACCACAGGACCAACTTTCTCTTGGGTAGTTTATAAACAAGTGGTTTGAACATTGGATTTTCTAGTTTTTAGATAACTCGCTCCTCTGTGCTTCTTTCTCTCTCTCTTTATCCATCCACATCTCTCAACTCTATTTTTTTCCAAAATCCTGCAGTACCCCCACACCCAGTTTTGTTCCCCTTTCTACACCTGGGTCAGTTGCCTATCACCTATACAACTAAGTTTCCTTTCCTATTCCATCTCCCAAATGGTTCTGTCAGCCCAAAATACCCTAATCTGATTCCACTTTGTATCTTCCTCGCCAAAGGTAAGGCCCTTGGTACTTACCAGCCCGTTGTCCATTGTCTGCCACCATTACTGACTCCCTCCATCTTCCTCTCTGGTTCCTGGTTTTCGGGGGCGAGCCAGAGATGAGCCACAGACGAGACTCCCCCTCCAGGCAGGTTTGCGGTTCTGTGCCAGGCCCCTTCCTTTCACCTGACTATATATCCTCTACACTTTCAGTCCCCATAAAGGATTGCTCTCCAAATCATTGACCTTCTATAGATACTGCCTGTCCTGCTAATTTCCTCCTAAGTTTTGCTTTTAGATTCTTGAGATTGATTCGTTTTGCGGATCATTAACCTCTCCAGTAATATTTCTTTAATAATTGAGGAGGCGAGCAGCAGGAATAAGCTGCCAGGTGAGGTAGTTGATGCAAATATTATAACAGCATTTAAAAGGTACGTGCATAGGAAATGTTTAGAGAGATATGGGCAAAGCGTGGGCAAATGGACCTTGCTGAGATGGGACATCTTGGTTGGCATGGACAGGTTGAGCCGATAGACCTGTTTCTGTATGACTATAATGCTTTGATTTCATGAATTCAATTATTCAAGTTATTACTTCTCTATTAGAAACATAGAAACATAGAAATTAGGTGCAGGAGTAGGCCATTCGGCCCTTCGAGCCTGCACCGCCATTCAATATGATCATGGCTGATCATCCAACTCAGATCATCCTGTACCTGCCTTCTCTCCATACTCCCTGAATCCATTAGCCACATCTAACTCGCTCTTAAATATAGCCAACGAACTGGCCTCAACTACCTTCTGTGGCAGAGAATTCCACAGATAACACGGAGAGTTGGGCAACATCTCGACTCAGGATAGACAACTGTGATAGGGCCACATCTAACTCCCTCTTAAATATAGCCAATGAACTGGCCTCAACTACCCTCTGTGGCAGAGAGTTCCAGAGACCCACCACTCTCTGTGTGAAAAAAGTCCTTCTCATCTTGGTCCTAAAGGATTTCCCCCTTATCCTTAAGCTGTGACCCCTTGTCCTGGACCTCCCCAACATCGGGAACAATCTTCCTGCATCTAGCCTGTCCAACCCCTTAAGAATTTTGTAAGTTTCTATAAGATCGCCTCTCAATCTCCTAAATTCTAGAGAGTATAAACCGAGTCTATGCAGTCTTTGTTCATAAGACAGTCCTGACATCCCAGGAATCAGTCTGGTGAACCTTCTCTGCACTCCCTCTATGGCAATAATGTCCTTCCTCAGATCTGGAGACCAGAACTGTACGCAATACTCCAGGTGTGGTCTCACCAAGACCCTATACAACTGAAGTAGAACCTCCCTGCTCCTATAGTTTCTGCTCCCTGCTCCTTCGTTTCAGAACTGGCCAATTCTGCTGTAGGCTATCCATTTGAAATACAGACACAGTTTTGTACTCTCCACTACTCAATCTGTTTGATATTCCCACCACTAATTTCCCAACTTTCATATGTTCCTTTGTCGTCTCTTAATTGTCCTCTTTACATAAGCAACTAGATGGCTTCATCAATGGTTTCATCTTAATCAGTCCCTTTCTCATTATATCATCCATTGCCCCACAACCTATCTGCAATTCAAAGCTGATATTTTCTGCACTTTTCCAGTTCGACCGAAGGGCCTTCAACCTGAAACATTAACTCCGATTCCCTTTCCACAGCTGCTGCTTAACTCGCTGAGTGCCTTTAACACTTTTCATTTTTATTTTGAAAGAGCATCTGCAGTTTTTTAAGCATGGATGATAGTCTATCAACTCTACATCTGGCTCAGTGGAAAAACAATCCAGCTAATCCCACTAGTCCTCACCCTTCCCCAGAGATCTGCACATTCTTTCCTTTTAGCTACATATACAGCTGCCTTTTTAGCGCTGCAATGACATCTGTCTTCACTATTCCCAAGCTCATTCCACAACAACACAACAACACAATATTCCATCCCCTCACAAATCCTTGCATTGGAAGCAATTTTCATGATGCTCCTCATTTCTTTGCCAATTGCCTATGTTTTATGTTTGGTAGATGTACCAATGGGAAGATTTTCTCTCACAACTTTAGTT
Organism: Raja brachyura; assembly: GCA_963514005.1. The sequence goes on from OY740785.1 coordinate 59,443,362, forward strand.
ATCTTAAATAACTCTACCAGGTCACCCTTGCAATTTAAGTAGCTGATGAGTTTGCAGAAGGCTTCTGACCCAAAACATCACCTGTCCGTTCCCTCCATAGATGCTGCCTGATCCGTTGAGTTACTCTAGCACTTTGTATTTTACTCAAGATTCCAGCATCTGTAGTTCGTGATGACCCTTTGCAACTTCATCTGTTTCAAGGAATACAACCACAGCTTCAAGGTATGGATCCATTCAAAGTGGAAACAGGCCCTTCACTCAAACTCATCCCTGCCGACCAAGATGCCCATCTATGCTAGTCCCATTTACCTGCATATCCACATCCTTCTACACCTTTCATATACATGAACATGTCCAACTGTCTTAGTACCTGCTGTTATAGTACCTGCCTCGTTACCTCCTATGGCAGCTTATTTCATGTAGCCAGCACCCTATAGTGAAACAGTTGTTCCTCAGCTTCCTGTTCAATCTTGCCCCTCTCACGTTAAACATATGTTCTCTGGTTGTTGACTACCCTACCCTGGCTAATAGACTGCATTCCCCCTATCAATTCCCCTCATGATTATATATACTTTTCCAGTCTATTCAGCTAACTACTGTCTGAAGAACGGTCTCGACCTAAAACATCACCTATCCATTTGGTCCAGTGATGCTGCCTGACCTGCGGAGTTACTCCAGCACTCTGTGTCTTTTTCAAATAACTACAGTCCCTCTGGGGGACATGGTTGGGCAATATTTCTGTTCAGGACATGTCATTCCCCATCCATGTCCTCCAGAGATGCTGTCTGAGCTGTTGAGTTACTCCAACACTTTGTGGGTTTTTTTTTTGTAAATCCTGTTCCTTATGTTCCTCATCCTTTGTAATCAGAACACAAAATAGAAAACTTGCAGATGCTGGGAATTTGAAATAAAAATAGGAAAACAATTGTAAGTATGGAGCAGGGCAGGCATCCTCTGTGGAGGAAGAAACAAAGGTAATGTTTCAGGTAATTAATATTTTATTAGAATATCTGAATGAGCAGCAGTAGAGTTGGAGCCTTACAGCGCTAGAGACCAGGGTTCGATCCTGACTACTCGTGCTGTCTGTATGGAGTTTGTATGTTCTCCCCATGACCATGTGGGTTTTCCCTGTGTGCTCCGATTTCCTCCCACACTCCAAAGACGTACACATTTATAGGTTAATTGGCTTGGTTAAAAATTGTAAATTGTTCCCAGTGTATATGATAGCATTAGGGTACATGGATCACTGGTTGGCGCGGACTTGGTGGGCCAAAGGGCCTGTTTCCGTGCTGTATCTCTCAACTAAACTAAACTGGGAAAAGGTAGAAAGTCAAACTTTCATTTGAGGAGAAATGGAGGAACAAAGGGATTTGTAGAAGGACAAAGGGAACGTCTGTGATATTTGATACCATGAGATATCAAGTGATACAAAATAGGGATCAGCTGAAATGTGGTGAAGATGTGATAATGGCAGCTAATCTGTGGGGAGGATGTGCACACAGGGGGAGATGAATGAGGACATAGGAGGGAGTGAACAAAACAATGTTGGAACAACGAGGTGAGAAAACAGCGATTGCTGGAAATGTGGGATTGTCACCTTGTCGTGGTGGAGAAGCTTGTGTGGACCTGAGATCCTGAGAGCGATGCCATCTGGAGCTATGCTCCTGGTAGGCCCGCCCATGGCGGTAAGGTCGAGGGGGAGGTCTCTGAGAAAGAGCAATCCAACCAAGACCTCAACGGTTGAACAGGCGGAGGATGATGGCTGACTTTAGTGGAGAGTCACAACGGCTGGGAAGGAGGATGAAGGCTGCAGCAGAAAAGGGGCTCCGGTCGTCTTGGACTCCATGCCACTGTATCTTGACCCAGATCTGTCAAGGACCGTGGGGTCGCTGTCTGTGCACCAGTCTGGGAAAAAAGGCCTCTCATCAATTCCGAATGAGCATTTAAAAAACTAATTTATAGGATTGCAAGTAGAGTTGGGAAATGTGATGAACCTAAACAGATCTTTCGCAGCCAGCCTGGGGTGAACGGTTTCCTTCTGTGCTGTAAACTTGGATAATTTCATAATTCAAAACATAAAAGGCTATTTTTGCAGATTTGTAAATTTATTTCCATGCATGTATATTAAAATAAATATGGAGACAATAGATACATAAAATCTTTTGCATTAAAGGAAGCACAATACTAAGTATATAAACAGTGATAAGCAATTAGTCAAGAATAATACTTAAGACTTTAACTTCTGTGTAAAAATAATCTGAAAACCAAAGGATAAATTTTGGCATAATTATAACATTTACAATTCAGTCAAAACAGCCTTATTCATCTGTGTATGGCTCGCCTTAAAGATGCCTTTGTGCATTTTCCTACATTAGGTAAAAGTAGAGACATCGGCAAAAGTTTTGATGTGTTTTGATGTGAAAGGAATCTTGTCAGAAGGATACATACATGTTGCCATTGGCATCCCAATATGTGTGGCCATCCTCGCGCCAGCATAATTTTATAAAATTGGGGCCAACAATTCTATCATAAAAACACATCCCTTTCCAACATGTGAGATAGAATTTCCAGAGAATTCATGCTTCCCGTGGTACTTAATCCCATCACATTTATTTGAATGAATAAATTGCATAATGCTTGGAGTTGCCAATCTGAACGCAAAAGCTTCAAGGAATTGCTTGTCAGATTTCACAGCAGGGTTTGATACTATAAAAACATTTAACATTTAAAAGACATTTGGACATGTAGATGGATAGGAAAGATATAGAGATATACTAGACTAAGTGGGAACCGTTGGGTCCCAGATTCACACGGGAGGGCTGGTCCCCAAATGCAATATTCCACCTCTCCACCATTTCCAATATTGCTGGCCAGTGTGGGGGGGGAGGGGCTTTCTGGAGCGTTAGTATGTGTGTTGTGGGTCAAAGGGACTGGTTTCCAGAGGGCTAGTATGCACATTGTGGGCTGAATGGATTCTTGGGCTGGCAGCTCAGTCACTCAGGCCAGGCAGCTTAGTCACTCTGGCCAGGCAGCTCTGTCACTCTGGCCAGGCAGCTCAGTCACTCTGGCCAGGCAGCTCAGTCACTCTGGCCAGGCAGCTCAGTCACTCTGGCCAGGCAGCTCAGTCACTCTGGCCAGGCAGCTCAGTCACTCTGGCCAGGCAGCATTTTAGAACCAATAGAGACACTTTTTGCAAGCATTTTAGAACCAATAGAGACACTTTTTGCAAGCATTTTAGAACCAATAGAAACACTTTTTGCAAGCATTTCAGAACCAATAGAGACACTTTTTGCAAGCATTTTAGAACCAATGGACACTTTCTGCAAGCACTTTAGAACCAATGGACACTTTCTGCAAGCATTTTAGAACAAATGGACACTTTTTGCAAGCATTTTAGAACCAATAGAGACACTTTTTGCAAGCATATTAGAACCAATAGACACTTTTTGCAAGCATTTTAGAACCAATAGACACTTTTTGCAAGCATTTTAGAACCAATAGAGATACTTTTTGAAAGCATGTATAGAACCACATTAAGGGCACTCACAGTTGAGTAGACATGTGTTCAGTGCTATTCAGAACTCAGAGAGACATGACCCTCTGGCTTCCTCCAACTTGCAGAGACTGAGTGAGACACACCACTTCCTGGTTTTATAGTTCCTCCCCCTCCTTCCAGCAGGGGCAGCAGAGAGAATGCAATTTTTTTAAAAACATTAATATCTCTTCGATTTTTCATCGATGGGAAAAATCCTCTGGTCCAGGAAGGTTGAGGGGGGCTCTGAGCGAGCTGGCCAAAAATGATGGCCATAGGTGGCGGCGTTCTCTCGGAAATCACACCACAGTGAGCCAAAAGTGGTCAAGATCAGACTTTAGTAATATATATAGATGGGCCAAACGCAGGCAGCTGGAATGAGTGTTGATGGGGCATCTTGGTCAACATGGGCAAGTTGGACTGAAAGGCTTGGTGCCGTGCTGTATGATTCTATGACTATTCTGCAAAGAGCCAGAGCTTTAGTCTTCTCTGATAGCATTTTGGGTGGGTTACTCTGTAAGAGCTGCTTTTTGTGGTTTTTCATTCTACACCCTTTTTCCTGTTTTGATAAATCTCCAGAGATGGGCCAATCCAATTGAGGAACTTGTTCTATATCTCACAACAGGCACACCCATGATGTTTGTCACATACAATTCATGAAGCTCAACAGATGCTCAGGCTGAAAAATAATTTAACACACAAAAATCCTTCAAAGTTGAAATTTTGACACTTATCAACCTCTACAATTAATAAAGTACATTTCACAGAAATCAAAGATTTGCAGTGAGATTTTATTTTACCATGAATGTCAGTAAGTTTTATTTGCAAACCCTAAGGATTTTCTGTAATAAGTTTCAACTTATCATGGTTAGCATTTTTTAGAGACAAAATTTAAGAAAAAGTTTAATTAAAAACATAAAATTATGAAAATAGCTGGTCAATGCGAGTCTGTGGAGTGAGAATGCCACGAACAGAGAGAGAATTGAAGTTCATGAGATGATAAGTGATAGGAACAGAAATAGGCCATTCGGCTTATCGTCTACTCCGCCATTCAATCATGGCTGAGCTATCTCTTCCTCCTAACCCCATTTTCCACACTTCTCCCCATAACCTCTGACAGCCGTTCTTTTTTCTGGAACAATGATACAAATAGCCTCGCACGTACAGACCTTTTCAAAGGTTAGGTTCAAAGGTTAGTTTATTGGTCACATACACCAATTGGTGTAGTGAAATGCTTCTTGCCAATGCAGCACGTAAAAAAGAATACAGACATAACAATAATAAAGAGATTTAAACATAAAAAAAAATCCCACCACAATGGTTCCCATTATAAGGGAAGGCACAATGTCCAGTCCCCATCCCATGTCCACCCATAATCGGGCCTATTGAGGCCTCCGCAGTCGCCTTCACGGAGGCCTGATGTTCCAGGCCATTCTCGCCGGATGATGGTGCTCCGGCGTCGTGAGAATTCTCTCAGCAGCTTGGGACACCTGGAACGGCCGCTACTTTATCGGAGTCCGCGGCTTCCGAAGCCAACAAGGCCGCGCTGGATGGAGCTCCATCACTGGCTCTGATATAAAGTTCAGCGCCGCCACCCGTGGCTGGCTGCTCCACAGACCCGCAACTCCGCGATGTTTTTTCTCGGCGGTCTCAGCTCACCGGAGTTCCAGCGCGGTGACCCAGGCAAGGCATTGCTCGCTCCGCGATAGCGCTCCAGCGCTGTGCCGCCACCGAAGCCGAGGTTCTGGGTGGTCCCCCCAGGAAACATTGCTCCAGGCCCGCTGGTAGGCCGCGAGGACGGGTCGAAAGTGCAGCCCAGAGAAAAGCTGCCTCTCCGACCAGGTAGGGACCCTGAAAAGTAGTTTCCCCCTCCCCCCCCCCCCCCCCACCCCCCACATAAAAAAGACTAGGACTCCAAAAACACAACACTAAAACTAACTAAAAATAAAAAAAAGAGTGAAAAACAAACAGCTGCAGGCTGTGCAGCCATACCATACAGGACGGTGCCCCTATCGATTTTGCCCTTTGAAAAGGCACATAATGTCTTAGGTCAATGGGCCGGGGGTGGCACAATGAAGCAGCGGTAGAATTGCTGCATAACAGCATCAGAGACCCAGGTTCGATCCTGACTATGGATGCGGTCTGTACGGAATCTGTACGTTCTCCCTGTTGTACGACCTGTATGGATTTTCTTTGGGAGCTTCAATTTGCTCTCACACTCCAAAGAGGTACAGGTTTGTAGGCTAATTGGCTTGGTAAAATCGTAAATTGTTCCGAGTTTGTGTAGGTTAGTGTTAGTGAGCGGGGATCGCTGGTTGACATGGACTCGATGGACTGAAGGGTCTGTTTCCACTCTTTATCTGTAAACTAAACGATGCTGGAGTAACTCAGTGGGTCAGGCAGCATCTCTGGTGAAAATGAATAGGTGATGTTTCGGGCCAGGCCTTTTCATCAGACTGAGGAAGGGCCATCAGTCTGAAGAAAGGTCCCAACCCGAAACGTTACCTATCCATGTTCTCCAATGATGCTACTCCAGCATTGTGTGTCTTTCTTTGGTAAACCAGCAACTGCAGTTCTTTCTACATATATTTCTCTTTGATGTTTTTGGCAGCCGTTTTAATTTATTGTGTTAGTTTGCTAACACCTGTATTTTGAAGGAAATGATGTCGTCTATATTTCAGATCATAACAGCAGCTTTGGTTACTTCTTAAAGTAACATAATCAGGGTGTTGATGATTCACCACTAAATACAGTAATTCTCATTGCCACGTAAACTGGAACAACATCACCTCATATTCCGCTTGGGTAGCCGACATGCCAATGGCATGAATATTGAGAAAAAAACAAACTGCGAGAAGAACTCATCGGATAAGATATCATCTGCGGAGGGAACGGACAGAGGACATTCCAGGTCTGGATCTTTTTTCAGACTGTTGTGAACGTTGAATTCACCAATTTCAGGGAATACCTCCCCCCCCCCCCCCCCCCTCCCGCTCTCACTGTCTTGGTCCCCTGCCCCCCAACTGTCGCCATGCTCTTTTCCCCTCCTCTGTATGCTCATCTCCCATCCTTAAGTTCCTAATTTCACTTATATCCTCCCTCTTGCCCACCCACTGTCCGCTTCCTCCAACTTTACGTTTCATTACTCCTCTTCCTTCGTTACCAGACACCCATTTGTCTCCTTTTCACCTCGAGCCTTTGCTACTTACTCCACCCAGTTGCCAATCACACACTCCCCTCACCTGTATCCACTTATCACTTGCCTGATTTTGCACCACCTCCACCTCTCTTTTCCAGCTTTCTGCCCCCGACACCATTGGTCTGAAGAAGGTTCCCAACCCAAAACGTTGTCTGTCCATTCCCTTCACAAATGCTGCCTCACCCACTGAGTTCCTCCAGCATTCTGTTTTCTTGGTCTTGATTGCAGCATCCGAAATCTCTTGTGTCTCCAATTTTCATTGCAAATCCAGTCATTGGAATTGAAACCCTGGAGACTATAATTCCTCTTTTTGTAAATGATGACTGATTTTGTCTGCAGTTGTGACCTGGATCATTTACCATGCTCTTCTTCATTCTTGGGTAGTTGAGGATGGTTGACTTCTTTACTGGTTCTGCGGTGACTGATGAAGGCAATATGGGGAGCACAGACTCTTAAACAGTTAGGCAGGTGCCGCCTGATGGAGTTTGTGGGTTAGTAGTTTGTAAATTAGTGCACTGCTTCCACATTTTGTACAGGGCTTCTGTGTGGCCCTGAAGTATGGACATGAGGTGCTTAATATCATTGCTAATGCCCCTAAGAGTAGCCTTAGCTAGAGGTTCTCAACACAATGGAGACTCATGTGTCAAAGTCTGCTATGGTTAATGTCAATGGTTTCTTTATTGTCACATGTACCGGATACAGTAAAATACATATTTTGCATTCAGATCCGCAAGACTATCCCTGTACATAAGCACAATTGCCCCAGTTAGTGGAGTATGCACAGAGCAGCCCACCAACAAGTACATGTGCAAGAGGCACTATTTTACAGTCCCAGCTGCAGCTGGCCACAAAGACCTGTTGCAGTCGTCTCCTCCTCCATTTCGGTTGTCATGCAAACTGTCGTCCCTCTCCACGCCTGACCCTCTTCAGCCTTCGTTCCCGGGGTGGGGAGGTGTGGGGGACGACAACTCCCATAGCCGATCTTGAGGGCGTGGAAGGTAAGACCGCTCGTATTCCCCTCACCAGGCCCTTGGTCCTGCGTCCGCTACCGTCGCCATCTCACACCCCCTCTCAGATTCCTGATCCATTGGTTGAGCAGGGGCTGGGCTCAGCGGCCTACCCACACCGTGAGAGCTGGGCTTGTGGTTGGTTTGCCAGACATGTGGTTGGCTCGCCGGGCCTGTGGCCTGCTCGCCAGGCCTGTGGGTGGCTCCCCGGGCTGAGCACCAGGTTGCTGCAGGGCCTCCAGGGACCCTGTGCACCATCGAATCCCCAGCCCTGCTTCCCCCGCCAGTCTGCTTACTGGCCCTAGGCCCGTCTTCCTCCTCTCCAGCGCAAGCAGAGGTCGCGCTCAGCAGTAAGTTCTCTGGGCCCTTTCTCGTTGCTGCAGAATGAGTTGCGGCTTGCTGGGAGGCGACATCCCTTTCACTCGGCAATATCTCTCCTCGCTCTGCCAGTGGCCGGGCCTGGTCCAGCATGGGTACGCAGCGCATCAGTGGCAATGCAGATACTGAGATTTTCTAATTGCTGCAGTATTCTTTGCAATAACGTAGCAGACTACCTCTGGCATTTGTAGTATGAAACTTGCCAGGATCTGCTTCTGCACCTTCAAAGATGGGATGAACAGTTATTCTCATTGTTTTCTAAAGCATTGCCACCTCTACTACCCTCCTTTTAATTCCCACATTAACAGTTTGTGCTGCTGCTGAACATCTTAGAGTTGTTTCTCCTTGCCAGTCCCTGATCTACTCTCATCAATCCTTACACCCCTCCTTCTCTGCAAAGCTCTGCCCCCAGATGTATATCTCATCCTGTTTCTCACCACACTCAGTCTGCGGCTCTTCATCTCATACTTATCTATATACCTTCCGCACTCCTTTCCATGTTCCCAGCCATGCTGTGGCTCCAAGACCCTGCAGAAGCCATACTAAGGGTAGATGGCAACTGGCGCTTGCTTACAGGCCTTGCAATGAGAAACACGGATGTAGAGGAAAGGAACAGAGCATATAAACCATGCTCCAAACATGACTTACGTCATGGAAATTGGAACTGTGGAAAAACATTCAGCAGGGTCAGATAGCAACTATTAGAATAGGAAAAGAATTAATGTATTGGGTGGAGGACACTTTCATAATGCTGAAATATCAGTATTCTGAACCGCTGACAGTTTCCATAATTTTTTGTTTAATTTCTACTTTCCAGCAATTACAGGTTTTTGTAATGAATGTTATTGAATAGAGGGTCAGCTTTTACACTGCCCATGCAAACATAATCCTGTATATAAATGATCTTCCCCTTCTTTCTGGCTTACATTTTAAAAAATCCGTCCTCTTTAACTGTGGTAAAGGCCACATGATGAAGTATGTTTTGTGGCTCTTTGAAAGCAGTTGACTCTTTGACGTGCTAGGACATAGCTCTGTAATCATTATTTCTTTATTAACTTGATGGAAACTATTGCTCTCTTTGTCAGACCTTTTAGTTTACTTGAGCCGCTGTGTGTAATTAGGCACATGTATTCAGACCGGAAAACTGAAGTTTATTTGTATTGGCCTTATCTGCAGATTTCCATTCCTTTTATATCATTTGGAAGTGACTTAAACTGCATGATGTAATTTGTACAAATATGTCCAAATCTACACACAATCACAGGATTCATATCTATAAGTATCAACAGCATCACTGTAATAAAATTGTAGCAACCATGATTAACTGTCATTGATAAAATATTGCACATAACCAATGGCCCTGTGGAGACACAAGAGACAGCAGGTTATTGGAATCTTAAGCAAAAAAATAAACTGCTGAATGGGCTCAGTGGGTAAGACAGCATCTGTGGTGGGAAATAGTGTTGAAGAAGGGTCCCAACCCAAAATGTTATCTGTCAATTTCCCCACAAAGATGATGCCTAATCTGCTGAAACCCTCCAGCAGTTTGTTTCGTGCTTATAATCAGCCCATCCTATTTTACAAACAATGCTAGAATTTAACATGTGTTTATATATATGAACACCCATTTAAAGATGTTGAAAAGTAAATGGGTTAATAATGTTATTCAAATTGATTCTGTAAGGTTGGTTGTCAGAATGAGCAATGTTACTAAAGTTCATTCTGTTAAAATTGTTTCTCGAGGTTAATGAAGTTAATTTGGTTTATCTCTGCCATGAATTCTCAGGATGCTCATTGTCATGTGTGCAATGGTTCATAAAACCCAGAGACATTGAACAGGTGTGAACAGTGTGTCATCAGTATCAGGTGACTTTTCAAGAGATTTTGGATCATAGACGTTACCTCTGCAGGTCTGTAATAAAACAACTCCCTTTTCCAACCTACCCCAGACTCTGTCCCACAACTTGGCATAGTCAGTTCAGTTTTGTTTATTGACATGTGTACCGAGGTACAGTGAAAAGCTTTTGTTGCATGATTACAATTGAGCCATTTACCGTATATAGATACATGATAAGGGAATAATGTTTAGTCCGAGGTAAAGCCAGTAAAGTCAGATCAAAGATAATCCAAGGTTCACCAATGAGATAGATATAGTTCAGGACTGCTGTCAGTTGTGGTAGGATGATTCAGTTGTCTGATAACAACTGGGAAGAACTATCCCTGAATCTGGAGGTGTGCGTTTTCACACTTCTATACCTTTTGCCCGATGGGAGAGGGAGGAAGAGGCAGTGGCCTGGGTGCGTCGTTCTTGATTACCCTGCTAGCCTTGCCGAGGCAGCGTGAAGTATAAATTGAGTCAATGGAAGGGAGGTTGGTTTGTGTGATGGTCTGGGCCGCGTCCACAATTCGCTGCCATTTCTTGCGGTCTTGGATGGAGCTGTTGCTAAACCAAGCTGTGATGCATATCAATAAAATGCTTTCTATGGCGTATCTGTAGAAATTGGTGAGAGTTGTAGGGGACATGCTGAACACCCTAAGCCTTCTAAGGAAGAAGAGGCATTTGTGTGCTTTCTTGCTTATTGCTGCAATATGGGTGGTCCAGGAGAAGTTGTTTGTGATATTGACTCCAAGGAATTTGAAGTTTTCTACCATCTCTACTTTAGCGCAGTCAATGCAAACTGGGGTATGTATATCGCTTCGCTTCCTGAAGTCGATCACTATATCCTTTGTCTTGCTGACATTGAGAGAAAGGTTGTTGTCTTCACACAAGGACACAAGGTTTTCAATCTCCTTCCTGCACTCTGACTCAAACTTGATATCCGCCCACAATGGTGGTGTCGTCTACAAATTTGAAAATTGAATTAGATTTGTACATGGCTGCACAGTCGTGGGTGTACAAGGATTAAAGAATGGGGCTGAGAACACGTCCTTGCAGAGCAGCATTGAGGATTATTGTAGAGGATGATTTGTCCCCTATCCTCACGGATTGGGGTGTGTTGGTCAGGAACCCATGGATCCAGTTGCAGAGATGAGTGCTGACTCCATTCCATGAGTTTGGTGATAAGTCTGGATGGTATAATGGTGTTAAAACAGAGCTGTGGTCAATGAATAGAAATCTGATGTAGGTGTCTCTCTTATCCAGGTGTTCCAGTGTGCTACAGCATGTAACATAGTGGCAATGCAGAAAATAAGACAGACTCACAAGGGGTCCTACTGAATGTCTGCTAAGTATAGAAAGAGGGACCCTGAGTCTTCCCCATCCAGCACAAATATTTGTAAAACAGATGACAAAGTAAGAAAGTATTTGTGGCTCTGATGTTAAATGATGGTAGGGCTAAAAAAAGAGATAAGTAGGATCAAGAAGTAAAATTAACTAAGATTAAGGAAGAGATATAGAGAGGTCATGAGTGAGAGCAGAGGATGATGATGGCACAGCATTATTTAAAACCACAGGCATGGAAGAGTGAGCAATGAATACGGGTTGACAATCAACCAAGGAATTGCTCTGAGGATCAGAGTGAAAATATCTCTGGAAAGTCAGAAAAATGAATCAGAGGGGTTAGCTGCCACTGTAGAGAAAGGTTCATTTTGTAGGATGGGTGGAGGTGCTCCTTTACGACAAGGGAAGGATTAGACTGGCTGCAACGGTGAATACAGGTGACCAGCTCTATTCATAATCATTCACACCACAAGAATAAAAATAATTTAAAAGAGAATTGCAGCTACTGCCGGTGGAGGATAGGAATACTGAATTTTTGAATAATTTGAAGGAAATGATAAACACTCATTAAGTGCATCTCATTGATTTACAAATATGAATGAAAATAAAATGACCCCTTCTTATAAGGAAGAGGTGCAAGGCAGATACCAAAAAAGAGTGTGTGGGCACGTCATATTTATAGTACACTAGACCAAGCAGGGAGGCGGTGGCCTGCGGCGTCACACACATACACTAACCAACCTCTCACACACACACACTAACCACCTCCCACAAACACACTGACCACCCCCATTGATATTATATTAATATTATCCATTCACTCCTTTTACCCCATGCCCCGCCCTATCTGCTCACACATAGCCCCCAACTTACAGGCATTGCTATAGAGCGAGGGGGATCGAGAGAGAGGGACACAGAGGCACAGAGAGGGACAAAGAGGCACAGAGAGGGACAAAGAGGCACAGAGAGGGACGCAGAGGCACAGAGAGGGACGCAGAGGCACAGAGAGGGACACGGAGGCATAGAGAGAGGGGCACAGAGAGGGACGCAGAGGCACAGAGAGGGACACAGAGGCACATAGAGGGACACAGAGAGGGACGCAGAGGCACAGAGAGGGACACAGAGGCACATAGAGGGACACAGAAGCACAGAGAGAGACAAAGAGAGGGACACAGAGGCATAGAGAGGGACACGGAGAGGGGCACAGAGGCACGGAGAGGGATACAGAGACAAGGGAGCAAGGGTTTCCAGGTGCCCTTTGGGAGCTTGGGTTTCCAATTTGCGGCGTCATTTGAGTGGGTGGCCCTGTTGCTGCGAGCGGGCGGTCAAAAGCAGCGGAGGGCCGGCCGATCGTTGTTTCCACCCACCCACGTGACAGACAATTGAGCGGTGGAGACGGAGAGGAGGTTGTCCCCCGTGACAGCCAGAGATTGCCAGGTGGGATCGGGATCACCAGCGAGGAAAAGGCATCACGAATCCCCAAGTCCCTGCGATTGACAAAGGAATCACAGGTCTTCATAGACGGCCTCTCCCAGAGGGAGTAATGGCCACCTGGGCCACCTTCCCATCGCACAGCCCGGCAATCGCGCGGCGATAACGACTGACGCCGCCATGTTCTAGAACTTAAAGGAGCCCTGCGGAGTGCGCAACATGACCTGAGCAGCAGTTTAAAAATGCTAACTGACAAATTTAAAGAAGTGAAAGTTAAGAAGCCAAGAAGTACAGAAGACAGAACAGGGGTGACGTCACTCGCAGCGCGAGCAGAGGCAGGCAGGCAGAGCCATTGTGACGCCATCAGTGAGATCATCTTGTTGATTGTCTAAGTTATTTGAGATTTGTGAATATTTTCATAAATAACTCGAGAAATAATGTACAAGATGTTCAGATAAGGCAGATAAGGTGATGTTCTGACATCATGGCGTAAATCTCTATCGGAATATGTAAAAACTTCACCATTAGCATGTACACACACATCCAAGATCAGGGTTTTATAAGTATGGAGATAGATGAGACCAAACGTAGACTTGGCAACCATTTCGCTAAACACTTACACTTGATCCACTGATGTCTACTGGATCTCCCGGTTGCCAACCATTTCAACACTCCTTGACTTTCCCCATACTGGCCTTTCTGTCCTGGGCCTCCTCCATTGCCAGAGTGAGGCCACACACAAATTGGTGGAAGAGCACCCCATATTTCCCTTGGGTAGTTTACAACCCAGCAGTATGAATGTTAAATTATCTTAGTTTAGTTAACTTCTACCAACACTCCCCTCTCTCCCCCTGCTCCCTTCCTCAACCTTAGTCATTTAGCCAGTTCCTCGGCTCTCCACATTGTATCCCTCTTTTCACATCTTCCTAGCCAGCGATGGCCACACCAGGGCACCACCCTGCCTGAGGACATTTGTGGCTGGCCTTGATTGGTCCTGATCTCCCCCTGCTCAGCCCCTACTTTCTGTCTGAAGAAGGGTCCCAACCGAAACATCACCTATCCTTTTTTTCCAGAGATGCTGCCTGGCTCGCTGATTTACTCCAGCACTTTGTGTCTATCTTTAATAGAAAGAAGCAAACCTTTCAAACAAGGTTAAAAGAGGGCAAAGAGGGCTGTCACCCAGAGAAGGTGTGATTGACTATGCAAAATAGAAATACAGGATATTTGAAGAGTTTTGCTGGCTCCCTAATCCAGGTCGGAATAATGCACATTTCCTGAATGGAAATGTCAACGGGTCTGGAGCCCGCCAGGTGAGCCGCGGGGCTGAAGAACGCCAGCGGTGCAGCGGGGCTGGAGCCGCCAGGTGAGCCGCGGGGCTGAAGAACGCCGGCGGAGCAGCGCGGCCGGAGAAAGCCAGCGGATCCGCGGGGCTGGAAACGATATTGATCGAAATGAGGTCAGCGATGAACACAGTATCAAAATAGCTGTTACAAATTGCCGCAGCATAAGAGGAAAATGTGCTGTGATCAATGAATTTATTGAAACTGAAAACCCTGATATTCTTATCAGGTCTGAATCTTGGCTGGACCCATCAATCAAATCTGCTGAGATTTTCCCTCCTCACCTCCAAATTTTTAGAAAGGACAGAAACAAGCATGGAGGCGGTGTCTTCAGAACACCTTAGACTGTGACCCCTGTCTCCAGAACAAGGGGTCACAGTCTAAGGATAAGGGGGAATTCCTTTAGGACCGAAATGAGGAAAACATTCTTTACACAGAGAGTGGTGAGTCTCTGGAATTCTCTGCCACAGAAGGTAGTTGAGGCCAGTTCATTGGCTATATTTAAGAGGGCGTTAGATGTGGCACTTGTGGCTAAAGGGATCAGGGGGTATGGAGAGAAGGCAGGTACGGGATACTGAGTTGGATGATCAGCCATGATCATATTGAATGGCGGTGCAGGCTCGAAGGGCCGAATGGCCTACTCCTGCACCTATTTTCTATGTTTCTATGTTTCTATGTCTTCATCGGAGTTAACAATACCATTCCCTGCTTTGAAAGAACATACTTGGTCAGCGCCTCTGAGCAAATCTGGTGTCAGGCTATGCTTGGGGGTCAGTCATTACAGATCGGAAGCTTTTACCGACCTCCTGACACAAAAACGGAGCCTCTTTTAGATCTTGGGTCGAACATCTCCAAAATTAATGCCTCCTCACGCTCACCACTTATCATCCTGGGGGGCGATTTCAATGTCCCGGGTGTGGATTGGTCAGATGGCATACAAAGCGAACCAAAAGGGGCTCTCCTGGAAGCCCTAGCTGACTTTACTCTGGAAAATCACCTGTCCCAAAAAGTCTCTTTCCCTACCAGGAGCGATGTGACAAGTGGCACTGAAAATACTTTAGATTTACTGTTCACTTCACACCCAGATTTAATCTCGGACGTTTCATCGTGTGCAGTTATTAGTGATCATTATATTATCGAAGCAAAATTGCGCTTAAAGCTTAAAGTCCCTTCAAAACCACGGCGAAAAATTTCCCTCTGGAAAAAAGT
This sequence comes from Raja brachyura, assembly GCA_963514005.1. Next base: position 59,458,678 of record OY740785.1, read on the forward strand.
GAACAGCGAGGAATTTAAAGGCTTAGCTAAAAAACTGGCAAAAGATTTCTTCAACCTGCAACGAGATAAAAGATCCGTAGAAGACAACTGGGTGTGGCTGAAAAACTCTTTAAATAATATTGTCACAAATCATGTTCCTCAAAAACTAATCAAGGGCCATATGCATCCTCCTTGGTTTTCGGCAAAACTGAAACGTCTCTGCAGTAAGAAAGAGAAGTTTTATATCCGTGCCAAAAAAAGGGGTAGAAAATTGGACTGGGACAATTTTACTAGTGTGCGAAAGCAAGTCGATCGTGCAATTGGGAGTGCTCATAGACAACATGTTTCGTCTATTCTTGGGGGAGAACAACCCAAGGCTTTTTGGAGATATGTGAAATCCAGATGGACAGACAACACTGGTGTCCAGATGCTAAAAGTGAACAGCTGCTGATCACTGAGGACCAGGCGAAAGCAGAAGCTCTTTTCACCCGGGAAGATGTGGAGCCTTCATCATTTCCAGTCCTCCCGCCCAGCCCATATGCTGATATGCCTGCTATTAAAATTGAGGTTGAAGGTGTCAAGAAGTTATTGGTCAACATTAATACCACAAAAGCAATTGGACCAGATCAGATACAAAATCAAGCCCTCAAGATCGCAGCCGAAGAACTGGCTCCAGTTTTACAGTTCATTTTTCAACAATCGCTTAAATCGGCAATGTACCGCTGGATTGGAGGAAGGCCAACATTACTCCTCTCTTTAAGAAAGGTTCAACCACCAACCCAATGAATTATCGTCCTGTTTCACTAACAAGTACTTGCTGTAAATTGCTGGAGCACATCATTGATAGTAATCTGATGCGTCACGTGAGCAAACATAATATTCTTGCCGACAACCAACATGCATTTAGGAGGCATAGATCATGCGAGTCTCAGCTTATCCTGCCAACAAATGACCTGGCCAAGCACCTTGACAGTAACGTCATCATGGATTTAGTTGCACTGGACTTTTCTAAAGCATTTGATGTCATCCCACACCAGAGACTGCTTCGGAAGCTTGACTTCTTGGTAGATTGACTTCTACCAATCTCCTTTGGTATTTGTTCCAACACGAAACGATGGATTTCCAGTTTCCTGACAAAACGTCTTCAGTGCGTGTGTGTGAATGGAAAGAGCTCCAATTGGCACCCAGTGTTGAGTGGTACATCCCAGGGCACAGTACTTGGCCCACACCTATTTTTGCTTTACATCAATGACATCCATGAAAAAGTCGCAAGTGCAACCAGACTATTCGCTGATGATTGTTTGCTGTACCGTCCAATTAAGTCAGCTGATGATGAAGATGCTCTCCAAAAGGATCTTGATACTATAGTCGAGTGGTCACAACAATGGGGCATGCATTCAACCCTTCCAAATGTGAAACCATGCGTGTCACCAGAAAGAGGAATCCAGGCGTCACATCTTACAACATACTTGGTGTCACCCTTGAAGAATCCAAACAAACCAAGTATCTTGGCATCAAATTGCAGAATGATGTATGTTGGAATGGTCAGACTCATCATGTAACAGTGAAAGCAACAGGTGTCCTAAACTTCCTGAGGCGCAACTTTCATCATTGTTCAGCTTCTGTCAAGGAGAAGCTGTATTTCACCCTCGTTAGACCTCATCTGGACTACGCAGTTGCAGCTTGGGACCCATACACAGAAAAAAACATTTCATCCATCGAACGTGTCCAAAGACAGGCCGCTCGATTTGTTACTAACACCTACGAGAGAAAAGCGAGTGTCACCAAACTTCTGAATTCTCTGGGGTGGAACCCTCTCAAAGACAGACGTGAAGCTCACCGTTTGACCTGTTTTTACAAAATGTTAAATGGTCAGCTAGACATAAATCACAAGACCTACACCAACCCCAAACCAATTAGGAGCAGACGAGGGCATTCGATCCAATTTGTGGTCCCAGCCTCAAAGACAGATGTGTACAGCAATTTGTTCTTTCCACGCACTATTAAAGCATGGAATAATCTCCACCAAGCCACGGTTGCCCAGCCAGATGCAACTAAATTTAAAGTGGCACTTTCTTCCCAATAACTCTCTCTGGCTAAACCCCTCCCTTCACCACCTCCAGTTTAAATTCCAGTTGGAATATTTTGGAGGACCAACTAACCAAGAACCAAGAACCAAGAATGTGTTAAAAGTGGGTTTTAGGAGTACCCATCGGGGTGGAAGATTGCAACCTTCACGTGGTCCGCCCTGTTTCGACGATTGCAATTAACCTTGTGTGCACAATCAAATAAGTTCAAATAGAACAAATTGTCCTACAACTTTAGGCTGTGCACGCCATACGCAAGAAGAAGAAGAAGAAGCAGTACCCATCCAGATACCCGGAATTGGCACCTCAGTTAAAAAAACAATTTTCTTTGTGGTGAACTGGGCAGGTGAAGTAGATAGGAAGGAATGAAACTTGGTGAGAAGGTAGATGCTGTTATGTCTGCAGCAGATATAGTAACAGACGATTGTGGTAAGCCAAAGCGCGTGACCCGAAATTGCTGCATTGCAAGAAGCAAAGCAGGACAGTGGAAAGAAAGTCCACAGTGAAGTGTTGTTTGCATCTAAGGCATTTGCAAACAACAGGCAGTAGTGACAATGATAAAAGGAACACAACCTGTTCTCATCCATGAACCAGGAGGTGTGTTTTATCAGAAGTTGATAAGTCAAAATGTGTTATGCAAATTACACTTAAAATAGCAGCTGATACTGAAGCTTTTGATGTAGTGAAATGAATCTATATTCTATTATGTGGAGGTGGATCTGAATGTTACCTGGACATTCCATGTGTGGAAGTGTCTGCTGCTTACGGCCAGTATCAGTTACTATTTTGAACAAAGCTGAAATTCATTAACTTTGTGTGAACATTGGGTTCAACATAGAACAGTACAGCACAGTACAGTACAGCACAAGAACATACCCTTAGGCCCATAATATTGCGCTATGCATGATGCCAAGACCATTACTTATTTTCCTGCACATAACCCATATCCCTCCATTCCCTGACTATCCATAAGCCTCTCTAAAAGTATTTTAAATTTCACTGATATATCGTATTTTACCACCAACCCCGGCAGCGTGTTCTTGGCAATTATCATCTTCTGTGTGAAACAACTTGTCCCACACATCTCCTTTGAAGTTTGCTTCTCTCCCCTTAAAGACATGCCCTCTAGTATTTGATTTTCTCCATCCTGCGAAAACGATTCTGATGGTCTACCCTATCTATGCCTCACATAATTTTATATACTTCTATCGGATCTCCCTGCAACCCCCTGTATGTGCGCTTGGTTTTATTATTGAAAGTGTTCATTTCTGTAGGCTTACATTTGAATCTTTGCGACCAATCCAAATAAATATGAACATTTTGCAGGCTTGAAATGTCAGGTGTTCCTTAAACTTTTACAAATCCTTCAGTCTGAAGAAGGGTCTCGACGCGGAACATCATCTATTAACGTTTTACTGGGTTGCTGCCTGACCTGCTGAGTTACTCCTGCACTTTGTGTCCTTTTGTGTATTAACCAGCATCTGCAGTTCTTTGTTTCTACATTTTGGTAGTTAATGCATATGGGTATTTTTGAGACAAACGATGATAAGAGTAGGTGATGGAAGGAACAGGCAGGAACAGCTGAAGGCCAAGAAACAGTGACAATTTAGTAATGATGGTGTATGGGATGAATGCATTTAAAAGAGAGCACTGAAAAATATTTAAAGTTCTTATTTGCAACCAGACTGTAATTTTCTTTGTCTGGATATATAATTTACAGCACTTAATTGAGACATTGAAAAAAATAACCATATAGAAACATAGAAAATAGGTGCAGGAGGAGGCCATTCGGCCCTTCGAGCTAGCACCATCATTCATTGTGATCATGGCTGATCGTCCCCTATCAATAACCCCTGCCTGCCTTCTCCCCATATCCCTTGACTCCACTAGCCCCTAAAGCTCTATCTAACTCTCTCTTAAATCCATCCAGTGATGGCCTCCATTGCCCTCTGTGGCAGGAAATTCCATAAATTCACAACTCTCTGGGTGAAAAAGTTTTTTTTCACCTCAGTCCTAAATGACCTCCCCCTTATTCTAAGACTGTGGCCCCTGGTTCTGGACTCGCCCAACATTGGGAACATTTTTCCTGCATCTAGCTTGTCCAGTCATTTTATAATGTTATATGTTTCTATAAGATCCCCCCTCATCCTTCTAAACACCAATGAATACAAGCCTAGTCTTTTAAATCTTTCATCATATGACATTCCCGCCATCCCAGGGATCAATCTTGTGAACCTACGCTGCACTGCCTCAATCACAAGGATGTCCTTCCTCAAATTAGGAGACCAAAACTGTACACAATACTCCAGATGTGGTTTCACCAGAGCCCTATATAACTGCAGAAGAACTCCTATACTGAAATCCTCTTGTTATGAAGGCCAATATTCCATTAGCTTTCTTCACTGCCTGCTGTACCTGTAAGCCAACTTTTAGTGACCGGTGTACAAGGACGCCCGGTCTCGCTACACCTCCCCCTTACCTAACCTACCCCATTGAGATAATAATCTGCCCCCTTGTTTTTGCCGCCAAAGTGGATAACCTCACATTATGACCCAGAAATGCCCAAACACCTTATGTTTGTTGCTAAATAAAACTAAAAAATTTGCTTTATGTGCTGATGGTAATGATGTCCCTCATGTTGACTGCTCCAATATCACTTGTAAGACCAGCATAATATTTAGGGTCTGATTCCTTAATTCCTGTTCCAAGCCAAGTCACTGGGATTTCTAGTGAAGTTATGTAAGAATTACAAAATACCAAGAGAGGTTAATAGGATGATGGAGCGAATGCCCACAACAACAACATAAATCTGGTAGATGTGTGACCGGTCCTGTCAGCTGAGGATTCTGCTGGTAGAGTTGTGCCCAGCCAGTCTGATTTGTCCAGGAGCCCATGGGAGAGAAATGTGGAGAAATGAAAGTGTTAATAAGGTTATTTAAGTTGCTAAAAGTCTGTGCTAAAGTCATTTCTTATTTTCACAAGCTTACTGATCTGTTATATTTAAGTCATTTGTCTCTCTGTCACAAATTTTCACTATGTTTATCAGATATGTGAGCCAAAAAGTGCATAGATCTCAAACACAATGGCCAAACATGTGCAGAGTGGGTAGCCAGCATCACCAATTCTGAATAAGACACTATACTTATCATCCATCTCCAATTGTGATTTTTCTTTGAGACTTTGGATGGTAATGGCTTGCCTTGTAGTTTGTAATGAAGCTCCCCTGTTTCCAGAATGCTTCTAACAACACTTAACATGTAACACTTTATTGTAGCACTTTTCTGTCAATCAGTGTTACAATTTACCAATGGAGACACAGGAGACTGCAGATGATGGAATCCTGAGCAAAGAACATACTGCTGGAGGAACTGAGTGTCTGCAGAAAGGTCTGACCCAGAACGTTTTTTGTCCATTTTGCTCTACAGATACCTCCCGATTAGTATTGGTTTGTTCAGCAGTGTGTTTGTTGTTACATTTTTTTTGTTGCCAGATTTAAGAATAGTGTAGAAGCCATTTAGAACAGAGTTGAGGAAATACTAGTTGTGAGTCTGTGTTATTCTCTGTCTCAGAGGGCGGTGAAGGCCGGTTCTCTGGATGCTTTCAAGAGAGAGTTCGATAGAGCTCTTAAAGCTCTTAAAGCGAGTGTCAAGGGAAATGGGGAGAAGGCAGGAACGGGGTACTGATTGTGGATGATCACATTAAATGGTGGTGCTGGCTCGAAGGGCCAAATGGCCTACTCCTGCACCTATTGTCTATTGTTTATTTGTATCCAAGAGATTAAGAAATTAGATCTAAGATCTAATACCCTTGTTTTCAAACTCATACCTTGCTGCTCCTTTTTATATGTATGAGAACCCATTATAAATGGATCATTTAAAATCTCTCATTGTCCTCTGTGTATTGGTGAGGTTCCTTTTTTCTTGAGGCCACCTGACTTAACGATTTTGTTAATGGTTTAACAATTAGCCAAATGACCTGATGTTTCTTGTCTGACATTACAAAAAAGGACTGTGGAGGCCCTGACTCAACAGACGGCGTATGACCAAAGATCATTTAGCTATATGATCTTTGCGTATGACTGAGCTATACATCAGAATGGTGCACTTCACTTGTTTCAGACAATCTCCACTAATTACTCACTAATCTGTATTAATCGTGATGGTTTCTATCGACTGTTTTTTTTAAGATGCCAGTTCTGTCTTCTTTTATGACTCTAATATTTTATCTGTGGCGGGTATTCTGACAAAGCAAACAATAATTTAAGGGCTACTTGAAGATCTAGATTATTCTCTGTTCAGTTTAGTTTAGTTTGGAGATGTAGCGCGGAAACAGGCCCTTCGACCAACCGAGTCCACACTGACCAGCAATCCCCGTACACTAGCACTATCGTACACGCTAAGGACGATTTACAATTTTTACCAAATCCAATTATCCAACAAGCTTGAACATCTGTGGAGTATGGGAAGGAAACTGGAGCACCTGGAAAAAACCCACCCGGTCATGGGGAGAACGTACACACTCTGAACAGACAGCACCCGTAATCATGATCGAACCCTGGTCTCTGGCGCTGTAAGGCAGCAACTCTGCCACGGTGCCGCTCTGCATCTGGTCCATCACGGAACCCTTTCAAGACAGAGAAGCACACGACCTTCAATCCCTCAACAGCCAATGAAAGAAAACATTGGTAGTTTTGAAAACTAATGAAAGAACAGGAAATTAAAAGAAAGGTACTTGAATTACAATGAACAGGATGAAAAAGACAAACAGAAATAATGTAAGAGGAACATGATTTCTTTAAAGCAGACATTCTCAGAAAATTGACAGAGAACAAAATAATACAAATAAAAGTACACAATACAGAATTAAAAAATGCTGAAATCCTCTCCACTGAGTAAAGATTGGTTTCGGTGGTTCTCATGTATCCTTCAACAGAAGTAGCAATCTTCAGTTCTCTTTTTTAGTTCCTTTTTTGTTGCATAATGTCTCAGAAAAAGTCAGGAATTCTCAACTTACAATCACAGTTTCTTGACTGTCACATGTCACATGATCAATAAAAGAGTAGCAATCATTGTCATCTTCCTCCTGACTTCCGCAAATATTTTCTTTAATTACAAATAGGAGCAGAAGTGGTCACCTTACAATAAGATTACCTGATTTTCGACCTCAGCACCATTTTCTAGCATTACTGCCATATTCATTGATCCCCTTAAAGTCGAGAAAATTATCAATGTGTGGTTTGAATGAACACAGAGATTGAGCTTTCACAGCAGTCCAGGGTAAAGAATTCCAAAAGATTACCATTCTCTGAAAGAATAAATTACTCCCTCTCCCAGTCCAAAACAGTCTGCTCCTTATTCTGTAACTCAGCTTCCTGGCCCTAGATTCCTCAGACATTGAAATCATTTGCCCTCCATCTAACTTAGTCAGCCTTTGTATATTATGATGAGATTTCCTCTCATTTTCCTGAACCATGAAGGATTGTTCTAGTCTGCTCAACCATTTCTCAGATACAAACCTGCCATCCCTGGAACTACTCTAGTGAATCTTGGCTGCACTCCCTTTGTGACAAATACATTCTTCCCCAGGTAGTGTGAGAACAAATGTAAATGTTATCATCCAGGTGTGGTCTTAACAATGCCCTTTACAATTGCAAGAAGGCTTTTCCATTTGCCCTTTTCACGCTCATTAGACATTGATGATCTGTGTACAAGCATATCCTTTGAACAGAGGAGGTGGCGGAGTCACATACGTTAACTGCGTTTGATAGACATTTAGAAATAAATTTGAATAGGCAAGGCAGAGAAGAATACATACCTGATGCAAGCGAATAGGACAGATGTGCAAAAAAATGGAATGAACCTGGTAGGCCAAAGGACTTGTTTCTGTCCTGTACAACTCTGTAACTCTCGGAATAATAAATTACACTTCATTAAAAAATGTTCTTATTGAAGTATTTGTCTGAAGTCAAATGTGCAACAGAACAAGTCATCTTCAGCATGATTTCTTATGCCAGTAATTTATATAAATTGGGATTTGGGATTCTCGCCAGATAGATTGCGTGCTATTACGACAAGTGATCATATAAATGAGTCAACGCATACCATTTTTGTTGACTCAAATCCTCCACCGGATAGTGTTGCAGTGCAGAAGTTGTGGTTTGGAGGCATGACTAATATTCCGGCACAGGCCAAAGGCAGTCTAATCACTGCTTCAGAGCATTGCTTCTATATATAACATTACTGCATTGTGAGCTTGGCATCAGTTTCAGGGGTCCTCTATCAAGTCTCAAAATCAACTGTGGCCTACATCAAGAGGGGATGTCCGTGTCCTTATGGAAAGATAAATAGATTCAACCAATGACTTTGGAGATAAGTTGGGCAAACCCATGGGTGCAGCTGAGTTGTACAATGTTTACTCGGCTTCCTTATTTGCAAGACAGACAGCTGGAAACACTCCACTGGTTCAGTATTTACCCATATCGTTGTATTTGCCTGCGATATACTTAAGTTGAATAGCTTTCCATACAGTATAAAATATTTTTCACTATGAATGTTTATTTGGGAAAGAAAAATATTATTGTACCAGATGTACAGGTGGGGACTTTATTTCTTGTATTTCCTGTTTTCTGTGTCAGCAATGACTAAGTATCTACATAAGTCAGATTTGACCAGTGATCAAAGTTACGTTTGGACTAAGCGCCACAGAATTTGCATCAATATGTAAAGTGTTCCCCCTTGTGGACTTAAATAGTACAGAGCATTTTAATTCCAAATTACCTAATGGAATTTCCATTTACTTCAGTGTTGAAAAATACTGGGCGTAAATCTTCTTTATTTTTAAAGTTCTAGTTTCATATGTTCCCCAAATATTCTGCCTGTTTACATTTTGAGAATGTTTGCAGAAGAAGTTCTAAATTTGTTGATTTTGTTGAACAGGAAACATTACCAAAAGTCCTAAATTAAACAGAAGCCTAGATCGTCTAAGTTTTTTTTAGAAATGGAAAACAATTTTTGGGCACATGCCTGAGTAATTTTTAACAGCTTTTTAACAGCTGGTCAATTTTGGCATGGCGTGTAATGGTATGAATTAAAAGCTGGTGAAGCTTATGATGTTTACTTATATTCTTATGAATGGTCCCTTTATATGTCAACATTTGATTTTTTTTTACAGGGAATTTAGTTGGAAAAGGGTTCAAACACCATAAAACCTGCAAAATATGAGCTCTGCATATGTGAGCATACAAAATGTGAGATCTACGTGAGCAATGGCCAAGTATTCCATATCTTGGCTCATCGCAACTGGCCGGGAGGCCAGTGCTTGGATGTGCTAACGTTTTAACTGAGACATTTAGGCTATTCTTCAATAAACACAGGAAACATTTGAAATGCAGAAATGGTCAAACTTTAGAACTTTCCCATCATAAATAGCAACACATGCTGGCTCGTGAAATTTTACACGCGAGTTAAATCAATTTTTGACAATCGTAATGTACTAGACTAAGTGGGACCCGTTGGGTCCCTGTCACACGGGATGCCTGGTTCCCCCAATGAAACCCGTTCCCCCAACGCAATATTCCTCCACTTACCCATAGCCCCCAACTGTGCAGGCATGGCTCATTTCCCCTCATCCTCAGCACTCTCCCCTTCCTTTTCACCCTCCCTCTTCTTTCACCCCTCCTCCTCCCTTTCCCCAATCCCTCCCTCCCTCTCCTTTCCCCTACCCTCAGTCACTCCCTCCCTCCCTCCATAACTCATCTCCCCTCCATACAGCCCTCCTCACCCTCTATCCCCCCTTCCCCCACTCTCCCTCCTCACCTCACCACTTTCCCCTCCCTCTCCCTCCCGACCCCCTCCTCTTCCTCAATCCCCCCAGACTCCCTCCTCACCTCCCCCACTTTCCCCCCTCTCCCTCCTACCCCCTTCTCTACCTCCTCACCTCCCCAGGATCTCGAGGTTACTGCTCCTCTTCCTTCCTGTGTGCCCCAGAGGAGCATCAGCTGTTGGCGCCCCCAGAGCCAGGCTCAGCACCCGGGGGCTGCTCCCATAACCCTATCCACTGACGCATAGCCCCCAACTTGCAGGCACGTCTAGAGACGGAGGGGGTAGAGAGTGAGGGCATAGAGAGAATGGGGACACAGAGAGAGGCAGAGACAGAAGGGCAAGAGACAGAGGAAGAGGGGGGTGGAGGGGAGGAGGAGAGGTCTAAATGTTAGGTCTATAATATAAATATAGACCTAATATAAATGTTAGGTCTAAATCCTAATTAATAGAAATAGTTACTAGACGAGTAATGAAGATATCATGAATCAAGCAATGTCCGAGGTTAGTAAATGAAAATCATGATTTCCGCAGATATCAACAAGATTCCACCAGCAAATAAATACTTCCTTCACCTCTCTATTACTCCTTACGTAATTCCCTGTCTGCTCATCCGTCCCAGCTGACCACATCCCGTTCGATGGCACTTTCTCACTGCAACCACAGGAGATGTGACACCTCTCCTCTTCCAATTATCCAGAGACCCAAGCAGCCTTTCCAGGTGAAGCAGTAGTCACGAAAGACACGTAGTGCTGGAGTAACTCAGCGTGTCAGGCAGCATCTCTGGAGAAAAGGATGGGGGATGTTTAGAGTTCGGAGCCCTTCTTCAGACCAAAAGTAAGTTGGGGCGGGGGATTTCAGATAGGAAAAGGCCAAAACAAGTCAGGGCTGGCAACAGATGACCAAGGAAGGCTGGAGCCCACAATGCCCCATTATTTGCTGTGGAGGAGATAATAATGAGAGGGATATAGGGATATGAACAGTGGAATTGGTAGAACAACTAGGGTGGGGAAGGGGTGGGGTGAGGGAATATAGAAGTCACTTGAAATTAGAGAAATCACATTCATACTGCTGGGCTTTAATCTGCCCCTATGAAATATGATGTGCTGTTCCTCCATTTTGCGTGTGGCCTCACTCTGACAGTGGAAGAGGCCCAGGACAGAAAGGTCAATTTGGGAACGGGAAGGGGAGTTAAAATGTTTGGCAACCGGGAGATCGAATAGGCCAGGGTAGACTTGGTCTCACTGATATGCAGGAGATCGAATAGGTCAGGGTGCACTTAGTCTCACTGATATGTAGGAGCCCACACCGAGAACAACGGAAACATTAGCTGGGGTTGGAAGAGGTGCAAGTGAACCTTTGCCTCACCTGAAGGGACAGTTGAGTTTCTTGGCTGGAGTTGAGGGAGGAGCTATAAGAACAGGTGTTGCATCTTCTGTGGTTGCTGGGGAAGGTACCTGGGGAGGGGGTGGTTTGGGTGGGAAGGGATGAGTGAACCAGCGGAGGGAATGGTCTTTGCAGAAAGCGGTGGAGATGAGAAAATGTGATTAGTGGTGGGATTCTGTTGGAGGTGACAAAAATGTCAGAAGATGATGTATGTATGTAACTGCTGATGGAGTGAAAGGTGAGGACTAGGGGGACTGTCCGTGTTGCGACTGGGGGAAGGGAAAGCAAGAGCACAGCTGTGGGGTACCGAGGAAATATTTCTGAGGGCCTTATTTATGATAGAAAATGGGAACCTCTTCTCAGAAGAGAATAGTTTCTACTTATAATCTAATGTTCTGCATTCAGTTTATACAATGTGATTTACACTACATTTGAGATCCCATACCTGTTTTGGTGATCGCTCTGCAGATAATTTGCACTCAATCTACAGGGGTGACCCTGAGCTCCCAGAGTTTTTGAACTTTGGTAATACACTCTTTCCATTTGCCTGAGAGTGGACCATTTTTGCCTGTCATCCTGTTTTTATATTGCCTGGCCTAACTTTACACTATTACTCAGGCTATACATGACACAGACAAAGAAGCTCAATCCGATGTAACTGCCTCGTTAGGCAGTTTCACTCACTCAGAGAAACTCAATTCCACTCATCACCCTGCCCCACCTTTTGTGCAAGCTTGATGAACTTGTTTCGATGTTTCCAGTTCAGATCAAGGGTCCTGAGCCTGAAATGTTAACTGTTTGTCTTTCTATAGGTGTCACCTGATCTGCTGAATTTTTCCAGGATTTTCTATCTTTACTTTCTGAGGCAGGTACTTCAATTGTCTTTTTTTTAGCCTGCTCAGAACAATAATATTAATAAAAATAATCTAATTATTATAGATTGTTTTTTCCCTAGCTGTGGTGGTAACTATTTAAAAGCTGCACCTGAAATGCAGTTTTCAGAAATTGGTGTTAAGGGCAAATTTTAAACACAGATATCTGTAATTACCTGTAGTGTCCATCTCTTAAATCAGTAAACAAGTTTGATAACACTATTTGGAAATACTCAGCTGCCAGTTTAAAATGGATGTAATAGATCTCTCTTGTGGCAGCTTTGTTTTATCCCCCCGTAAAATACAATGTTTAGGAGTAACTCAACAGATAAGTCAGTATCTATGGAGGGAATGGATGTGATGTTTCAGATTTGGACTCTTCTTCAGATAGGTCCCAAAATAAAATGTCACCTATCCATTCCATCCACAGACTTAATCACTTTGTGTTTTTTTCTCATGATTCCAGCATCTGCAGTCTATTGTGTCTCTCTTTGTTTGATCTCCCATTCTCTTAAGCAAACACGCACACACACAAACATTAGCAATGTTACAAAATTTTGAGATTTTAAAAATCAAGTCTGCAATTTATCCCATTAGATAAAGCATAAAAAGAAGTTTAATTTGACACCTAATTCACTTTCATATCTTCAGTATTAAAAAAGTTATGGCCATTTCATACTCGGAAATTAACATCTTGTTCCCTATTGCTTTTCCATTAACACAAAAGCTGTGATCAAGGACAGTCAAAAGCCCATAACTTTCTTAAAAATTAAGAGAACTGAAAGAAATTTTCAGTTATTATAGATTGAGACATTCTGAAACAAATATGAAAGAATCTTGCTTGGATGACATGAAATTTTACTTTGGAGTCACGTGAGTGATTCCGTGAAGAAGGCCCGCCAGGCCGCATGCGCACCAGTACGTCAGCCACATTGGCACAAGCACCAGTCTGGCAGGACACAGCTCCTGGCGGTGGTAAGTTAAACTTAAAAGGTAAGTTTGATTTTTTACTTACCAGGGGTTTTTAGCCAGGAGCCTCTTTTTACAGAGGTTTTCGCAGCCCAACAAGTTGCCGGTTACGGACTGTGGGGAAATTCCAGTCCGACCGCAAATGCGGATAAACTGGCAAAATTGATTGGATTGTGAGATAAGGAGCCGCTAACAGTGCAGTTAGCAGCTCCCTAGATGGAGGGAAGCCGTAAAAACGGCAAGAAATTTAACCAGAGTCGCTGACAGGGGGGGCAGCGGCTCCCCAGCCTGCAGGGATGCCGTAAAAACGGCAAGAAATTTAACCAGTGTCGCTGATAGGGGGGTCAGTGGCTCCCAGCCTGTGGGATGCCATTGGAACGGCAAGGAAGCAACTCTGGAGCCACGGACAGTGGGGTCAGTGGCTCACAGACGTTGGTCCCCAATCAAGAAATTACTGGGACTGATCCAGCCCTATTTGGACTCAGGTGAGTTGGGCTATATAGGGTTTCTCCTTATAATAAAAGTATGTATTTTATAGTGTTTTTTCTTTAAGTAAAAGCTAAAGGCAATGTAAAAAGTTATTGTTATTTGTTCTGACAATGTTACTATTGTTTAAGCACAGGTTGCTATGAATTATTTTTTCCCTTCATAGGTAAAGCTGTACACTAAATGTTGATATAGTGAGCTTACACAGCAATAGCGCGGGCCTATGGGACAGGCCTCGCCAGCAGCGCCTGACAGGGCTGCTTCATGTGTAAAATGTGCGGGCCTACGGGACAGGCTACATCAGCAGCGCCTGACAGGGCTGCTTCATATATAAAAGTGCCGGCCTACAGGAGAGCCGTGCCGGAAGTGCCTGATGCAGGGGTGTTTCATGTCAAAAAGCGCCGGCCTTTATGAAAGGCGGCGCCAGCAATGCCTGGGACAGGGTTGCTCAAATTCACACATATCTGCTCACCCACAGAGTCGGGAGATGATTCTCCACTGGGGCTAGAGAGCAAGGCCCACAGTCGGGGGATAAATTCCTCACCGGGGCATTGAAATGACTATCCTAAATACAGTAACTGTTGTATACAGTGCTACAAAGGTCTCCGTCTCGGAGGCAGAGACCAAGATGGGTCAGTATCCTGCTGACACTGAGTCTCAGGGTATGGCCGTGGGGCATACCCAAAGGGATGAAGGGCGCGTGTCAGAGGTACCTTTCCTGACAATAAAGTTGCCATCCCAGTAGAATATTCTATTGGGTTAAGGCCAATGGGTTTGTATCAGTATTTGTATCCTGCAGCCTGCGGCAGCGCCTGTTAGAGTTGCCTACGAATCACCCTCTCTGAGGAGGTAAGAGCAAAAGGTCAAGATGACTCCGGGCTCTAAAAATGTCAATAGAACATACTCAAGCACATATGTGCCGGCAGTGAACAAAGCCAACAGGGGGATGTGAGAGCCAGCCGCTGAATCGGTTATTCAGGTAGGTCTATTCTACAGGGGAAGAATCCTGGCAGACAAATTAATTCGGCCAATAATGGGCAAAAGTCATCGTTCAGAACGCACCCCAGGTGCTCATCGGCAGTAGCGGTTCACTGGAGCTGGGGGCAGCATGATAGCTCAGAAATTCCATGCACCTTCCAATCATGCTCAACTAAATGGGTCCAGCACTTCCAAAATTTGGGGAGTGCACCGTTCACAAGTTGTAATATTTGGGTGCAGGGATAGCACCCAAAAAAGCAGTACATTCCTTTTGAGGGGATCAGAAGTGTTTTGTTAAATGTTAATGATACATTTAATACGGTACAGATTACTGACATTTCCAGCTCATTTAAAATGGTATTGACAATAATTCAGTTATGGAGACACTACAGCTGCAACATAAGGGAACTACGCTCTCGGGTCCAACCCGGATATCGAGTTGTTAAAAGATCTTGACACAAGTTCTCCCACTACAAAATTATGCAGTTGGTTATTGAAAATGTGTGAACATTACTTCTCCAAGGGGTTCTAGCTACATCCTTAGTTATGACACTTATATCAGCACAACGATGGCAAACATTGCAAACGTTGTGGCTAAATAGGATGGAATTGGCAACAGGTGCCATTACATTTATATTCTGGTCTACACAACCAGAGTAGACTAGGGGTAGCATGATTGAAGATCATTTGAACACCCCACGGTTTCACTTCTTTGTTATCTAGGCCACCAGAATCCTAAGAAGAATGGAATCAGCATTGTTTATTAGTTAACAAACAACTACACAAAGGAAGGTCGGTTCAGGCTTTTTTCATGGTGGCTGCAGCAGGTTCTGGGTTATACAGATATTAACACTGATGATTGTATATCTCATTCCACCAGGTCAGTATCAACGTCAGCGTATCATTTAGATAGTGTGTTTACATCTCATTCCACTAGGGCAGCAGCTATGTCGGCGGCCAAGGCGAGGGACGTGCCCTTTGACCATATTTTGGCGGCTGCCGGATGGGCAAATCAGCTGATGTTTCAGAATTTTTAACATCGGCCGATTGTCAATCCAGGACTGTTTGCTTATGCCATTTTAAGTACCTAAATTTAAGGGGTGCTGTCGTTTGTTTACATTGTTAAATAAACCCTATTTCTCCATTGAATGCAATGTTACTATCAATGCATTTATTCCTCTTTTGAGTTAATCAATGCAGTGGGATGCCGAGATTTGTAATCTGCGGCATGAAATCACAAAGCTTTGAACTCTTCACGGAATCACTCAAGTGACTCCGAAGTAAAATAGTAAGATTAAATGAGAACTTACCAGTTTGAAGTTTGATCTTGATTTTATGAGGAGTTATGTTGGTGATTACGTTCCCGCCACGCCCAACCCTCTCTCATAAAGGATCATATGGTAGTTCTCGAGTCACTGATCTTACTATGTACTTCGGTGTTGTTTATTTGTGATTTCATACCGCTGCTTTGAAGTTTGGTGTGCATGCAGCCTGGCAGGCCTTCTTCACGTAGGATCAAACTTCAAACTGGTAAGTTCTCATTTAATCTTACTATTAAAGCAAACAATTAGTTAGTTACCCAATTGTGTCTAATTACAAAATTCAATTAGTAGATCTAAACATCTATCAATTTCTTAAGAAAAAAATAACATTTTTAAATAGCCTAAGTGTTCAAATAACATTCGCACAAGAATTCACAATAAAACATGATTTTTAAATCTCATTGTCATGCATTCATAGGCCAAATGGAAGGAATTTAATGTAAATTAATGGGCATTTAAATCAGCTTGTGAGTGGGTTTTTGCGGAACGCGATCAATTGGAACGTTGCGGTTGCGGTGAATTTAAACCCCATATCGGCAGGAAAAATTTTGCCGGTTCGTATGGGGAATAAATCACCGTTTCACAACGTAAAATATGGATTAAAGGCATCTTAAAAAGCACTTTTATACTTAAAATAAACGGCTTTCCTTTATCTTGTCCCCTACGTGAAATCCGTCCCCGTTGTCGGTGTTCACGGCATTAGAAGCTAATTTCTATTTTACGCCAGCGCTGAAATTGTCGGGCGATTAAAAAGTATATATATTTTTTTAAGTGCTATATAACACCTGAATCCAAGATAGTGCTCCTTACATTCTTTCAAAAGCTTCTAAAACCCTAAATATTCTCTCAAACACTAAAATTCTACCAGTAAAAATTGAAATAAAAACATAACAGAAAATTAAAAAAAATACATAGAAGATGTGTGCACTCAGAGCCTGCGCATCTCACCACATTTTGCAATGGGAACTCTGAGTTAACAGCCAACATGTTCTCCTGGCAGTGGTTCACAGTATTGCATTAGTCAGGCTCTTCTGTAGTTGTCAGTCAGGACATGATGAACTCCAGTGGAAAGTGGCTGTTGCTTGCTACGGGAGGATCAATATTTGGCAACAACCAACCCTTGGAGAAGTCTGCTGGGAAGACTGCTAAATCTCGGAAAGTACGGTGTTCTCAGATGTTACACTAAGTGATAAAAAGCCTTTTGGATCAAAACTTTGAGCCTTGTGTGGGGGTTGGGCTTGCATTTCTTCTCCTTGTAATCCCATACGTTTTCCCTTGCTGTTTTTTTAACATATATTTCGAGTGGCTTAGCTGGAGCCATTTAAATTTGCGACCAGGTGGTGCTCATCCCTATGCCAAAGCTTCAGGGGCATCCATTCCAACGAGGCAACCAAGGCTCTGAGAGTTACTGAACCACCAAGAGAGGGGGAGCACCAAGAAAGATTTTAAAAAACCATGTTGCCTGGACTCCTAACAAATCACCAAAGCAGTCACTGTAGATCAGTGTCACTCATGTTATGAGTCATGCTTTTGTAGTTACTCCCACTAGCTTTACAGTAACCCTCCTTGCCTGGTTCCCTTAGAATTAGAAAGACGTGCAAGTGTGAAGTAATATTTGCTATGTAGTTATTAAGACTTTATTAAGTCTTTGAACCTTTATCTTGGTGTAAGGCTTCAGTTATTTACAACAGCCGAAACACAACATGATGTCAGAGTGTACGGACTTGTTTCTTGATTGATTCTATTGCCTTTATTTTAGTTTATTGTATTTCAACTGTTTTGCAATGGCTTCTGTTCTCAGAAAACCAGAGATCTTGGTGTTTGATGCAGATCTTGCAGAACGATGGCGTGTGTTTGAGGAGGATTTCTCAATCTACATTGATGTTGCACATCCTATGGCTGATCCTGCTCTTCGTGCGTCAATCCTTCTTAATTCGTCGTGCCAGAAGATTTCACTATGAACTGGCTAGACTTCATGCAAATGCTGACCAGATTGTTGCATATACTATCCGTGATCCTGGCTGCCTCCTGCGTAAATTCCGACAATGATGTAAGTTACGAACTAATTTGAGCATTGAACGGCATCTGTTTTTTTCATGGTGCCAAAGACAGGGAGAACCTGTCGAGTTATACGTTAGTGCACCAAATCATATAGCAAGTCGATGTGATTTCAGAGATATATGTGACAGTCCAGTTCGCAACCGTCTCATCCATGGCATACGGAATGATAAATTACGCGATGAATTACTGCGGGATGTTGCTCTGACCTTAGAGGCTGCTGAAAATTGTTGTCGCAAAGCTGAAATGACTGATGCTCACATTAAAGTTCTGGGACTCTCTGCTGCTCATGAAGTTAATGCTGCCAGTATGTCTTATCAAATTTCTCCTCGTTTGTCTCAAGTGTTGGATAGCAAGCTAAGACTGATAAATAATTACTTTATCTGTGGGGGTTCACATGACCGTTGCCCTGCATATGGGAATCTATGTTGATTCTGCAACAAAATAAACCATTTAATTAAGTTTTGTCGTTCACGCTGTAACAGATTTCAAAAGAGACAGTCTGTCGATATGCTTGGCCATGAAAGTGAAAATGTATCTCTGAGTTCTCACAACCAGATCCCATGGATTTACAATTAGTTGGTGAAGGTGCAGATATTGATATACATGCCATGTCTGATTCAGTGCACAAACAACTGGACCCCAAGTTCCCTTTGCTCATTAATGGCAAAACTCTTTATCTCAAGGTTAATTCAGGCGCTGGCTGCAATGTTATTTGTTTGGCTGTTTTCCAGAAGCTGAAAAAGACAGAAACAATATCTCCAACAGTTGCATCTCTTGGCTTGTTTGCTGGAACTCGAGTGCACCCTATCGGCCAAGTTCAATTATGTTGCTGTCTTAACTCACAGACCCACAACCTGGATTTCTATGTGGTACGTGAAAATGTACCATCCCTACTGGGTGCCGACGCATACCTAGACATGGGTTTGAATACTTTCAGCTCTTCTGTCTGTCCTCTGACTACAGACTGTGACTTTACCCACCAAATCTTAACACAATACAAGGATTTGTTTGACGATAAGCTGGGCAGGTTGCCTGTCAGATACACAATCGCCATTGACCCCGAGGCAATTCCAGTTGTTCGTCCAGCTCATAAGATTCATCATGCTATGAGGGACCGTATTCAAAGTGAACTTAACAGAATGGTGTCTCTAGGTTGTGATTACTCCTGTAACTGACCCCTCTGACTGGGTCTCCACAATGGTCATCAGTACTAAGAAGAACAGAGATGAGATACAGATTCAACCCCAAGGACTTAAACACAGTCATTAAACGACCCTGCTATCCCATGCCCACTGTGGATGACATTGCTGCGCAGATGGCTGAAGAAACTGTATTCACAGTGCTAGATGGCAAGAGTTCATTCTGGCAGATTTTGCTGGATCATAACTCCTCTAAGTTGACAACTTTCAGCACTCCATTCGGACGCTATAAATTTCTTTGTATGCCCTTTGGAATAAGTTCTGCTAGTGAAGTATTTCAACAAGCTATGGAGCAATTATTTGCAGGCTACCCATGCTCCATTGTAGTGGATGATATCCTCATTGCTGGAAAAATGGTCGAAGAGCACAATGCGAATCTGACAAAGGTATTGAATCGTGCCAAGGCCATCCATCTCAAGCTAAATCCTCAAAAATGCAAATTCAGAGTGAATGGGGTAAAATATATTTACCAAAGATGGCCTAAAAACTGATCCCGTGAAAACTATGCTATCAATGAGTTTTCAGCACCCACAGATATGCTCAGTCTGCAGAGATTCCTTGGCATGGCTAACTATTTGAGCAAATTAATTCAGGTTTTCAGCAAAATATCAGCCCCATTGTGCCAACTTACACACAAAGACACTGCTTGGACTTGGCACGAGCAACAACAGAAAGCGTTTGACACTCTTAAGCAGCATATGTCTAGTGCTCGTACTCTGCTTTACTTTGATCCTAAACACCCGATTACACTTACCTGTGATGCCTCACAACACGGGCTGGACGCAACATGCCTTCAGAATGACGGCAACAGCAATAAGCCTGTTGCCTATGCCACACACACCATGACTGACACAGAACAACGATATGCCCAAATTGAGAAAGAGCTGTTGACGGTTGTTTTCGCCTGCAAGAAATTCAACAATTTCATCTTTGGTCACACGGTCATGATTGAAACTGACCACCAACCTTTGATCAGCATTTTCAATAAACCTATCCACACCTCCCCAGTGCGCCTACAGCGGATGTTACTGCAACTTCAGAAATATGACATTGTTCTGATCCACAAACGCGGTAAGGACATGCACCTGGCTGACACTCTCTCACGTGCATCCCGAAAGACCTGCGAGGAACCACCCTTGCCGGTTGATGATTTTATTGTAATGACAGTGTCTTTTATTCCCTCGTCCTGTATGAAGGACTTGGCCTTTCTTTGCTGTCCGTGATGAGCTAGTGCTGCAAGATAGCATTATTTTAAAAGGACACAAGGCTGTGGATCCTGCTTCGCTGCACAACCAGTATTTTAACGCTGTTCATGCAGGGCACCCAGGCGCTGAAGCTACTGTCTTACGGTCAAGAAGCATGATTTACTGGCCTGACATGGCCGAATACATCACTGAGAATGTGGCATCCTGTGCAGTGTGCAACAGTTTGGCACCTCAACAACAAAAGCAACCACTTCTTTCACATCCTGTACCTGCGTTCCCGTGGTCTACAGTCGCAGCTGACATATTTGATTGGCATGGCAAGCAGTACCTGGTACTCATTGATTCTTATTTAGGATGGTTTGACATTGATTTTCTCAGCAGCCCCACTTCCAGCGGAGCGATTTCTAAGTTATCTCGCCACTTTTCAGTCCATAGATCTCCGGGTACACAGCTAACTACAACGGCAGTCAATTCACCAGCCAACAATTCAAGGAGTTCGCTAGACACTGGAATTTTCATCACATCACCAGCAGCCCTGAATATCCCCAGTCTAATGGCTGGCTGAACGAGCTGTCAAAAGTGCTAAACAGCTCATGGAACGTTCTTACAGAGCTAAAACCGATGTATTCCTGGATCTGCTCAACTTACGCAACATCTCCCGTGATCCCATCTTGGGTTCATCCACTCAACGTTTATTGTCAAGGCAGACCTGTGCCACAGTGCCTGTAGCAGAGCAGGCATTGATCCCACAAGTGATTCCACCTGAGGAGGTTCAATCCAGGTTGCAACAGAAGCATGACATTCAAAAACAATTGTTTGGCAAGACAAGTAGGTCACTGCCACCGCTGACCAAGGGGCAGGTGGTCTGTTTACAGACTGACAAATGCCACGACCGTATTGGAGTGATTTCTGGAATTGCTTCATGCCACGCTCGTATATCGTCAATGCCGATGGCGGCATCTACCGGCGTAACAGACAACATATCCTGCCTGTGAATGAGCCAGTTCCTCCTCCGTATTATCCAGATCGTACAAGTTCACTTCCGTCTGCGTCTAGTAGCACTCCCATGCTTCTACCAGCACAACAATCCATGTCTGCAATGGCTCCTCTGCCTGTACCATCTTCACCTGCACCACAGTCTCCTACTTCGTCTCTAGGGATGTTGATCCAGTCTCCCTCGCCTGTGAAACCACCTGCCCTCTCCCCGGGGGAAAAGAATGGAGATGGTCTCTATCATATACGTGCTGGTCGTGTATGTAGGCCTGTTGTGAAGTGTCTGGACTATGTTTGACTTTCCTCCAGTCTATTATCATTTGCTATGCATGCCTTACTTAGTTAATGCCTGTTTGTACTTTAGTTGATTCTTTAAAAGGGAGGATGTAGATGTCACTCATGTTATGAGTTATTTTGTAGTTACTCCCACTAGCTTTACAGTAACCCTTCTTGCCTGGTTCCCTTAGAATTAGAGAGATGTGCAGATGTGAAGTCATATTTGCTATGTAGTTAATAAAGTCTTTGGACCTTTATCTTGGTGTAAGGCTTCAGTTATTTACAACAGCTGAAACACAACAGTCACCCTAACAAATGTTGAACTTGTTGGCTTTGGGAATTTTCCAAATCATAGTAAGATGGTCATAGAGTGATACAGTGTGGAAACAGGTCCTTTGGCCCAACTTGCCCACACCGGCCAACAATGTCCCAGCTACACTAGACCCACTTGCCTGTGCTTGGTCCATTTTCCTCCAAACGTGTCTTATCCATTTACCTGTCTAACTGTTCCTTAAATGATGGGATAGTCCCAGCCTCAACTTTTTCCTCAGGCAGCTTGTTCCATACACCCACCACCCTTTGTGTGAAAATGTTAACGCTCAGAATCCTATTAAATCTTTTCCCCTTCACCTTGAACCAATGCTCTCTGATTCCCCTATTCTGGGCAAGAGACTCTGTGCATCTACCCGATCTATTCCTCTCATGTTTTTGTACACCTCTAAAAGATCACCCTTCATCCTCCTGCGCTTCAAGGAATAAAGACCCATCCTACTCAACCTCTCTCTATAGCTCACACCCTCTAGTCCTGGTAACATTCACGTAAATCTTTTCTGAACCCTTTCAAACTTGACAATATCTTTCCTATAACTGCACACAATATTCTAAATGCCCAGAACTGCACACAATATTCTAAATGCAGTCTCGCCAACGTCTTATACAACTGCAACATGACCTCCCAACTTCTATTCTTAATACTCTGACTGAAAGCCAAAGTTACAAAAGCCTTTTTGACCACCTTATCTACCTGCGACTCGACCTTCAAGGAACCATTAACCCGTACTCCTAGATCCCTCTGCTCTACAACACTACCCAGATGCTTACCATTCACTGTGTAGGTCCTGCCCTTGTTCAACGTCCCAAAATGCAACACCTCACACTTCCCTGTATTAAATTAAAGCAACCATTCCTCCACTCACCTGGCCACTCAATCCAGATCCAGATCCTGTTGCAATCTTTCACAACCATCTTTGCCATCTGCAAAACCATTCACTTTTGTATCATCAGCAAACTTGCCTTGTATGTTCTCATCCAAATCATTGATGAGATGACAAACAGTAACGGGCCCAGCACCGAACCCTGAGGCACACCACTAGTCACAGGCATCCAGTCCGAGAAGCAACCTTACACCATCACCATCTGCTTCTTTCCATGGAGTCAATTTGCTATCCAGCTATCTCTCATTGGATCCCATGCAATCTAGCAGCCAACCATGCGGTGATGAATCTGTGAAATTCATTGCCACAGAAGGCTGTGGAGGCCATATAAATGGATATTTTTAAGGCTGAGATAGATTCTTGATTAGTACGGGTGTCATGGGTTATAGGGAGAAGGCAGGAGAATGGGGTTAGGAGGGAAAGATTGTTCAGCCATGATTGAATGGTGGAGTAGACTTGATGAACTGAATGACATAATTCTACTCCTATCACTCATAAAGTTATGAACATGTACTTATGAATTTAAATTACTGGTTCAATTAAGCAGAATGAGCAGGATAAAAATGACTGGCTACCACCAGTAATTCCAATCCCCTCCCAGCCAAAATTGTCACATTGTGCAAATCTGATTGCAGATTTCTGAATGAGTCTCCAAATAAGCTCAGTGTATCCATCTTTTCATTTCAGAGTTCATAATAATTGAGCAGAGTCCTTACAATTACTCACATTGCCGTCGTTCATCTCTGTTACAGTAAAGAATGTTTTATAAGGAATAGTTTAGTTTAGTTTAAAGATACAGTACGGTAACAGGGCCTTCGGCCACCGAATCCACACCGACCAGCGATCCCCTCACATGAATACTATCCTACACACACAAGGAACAATCTGCACTTATACCAAGCCAATTAACCTACAAACCTGTATGTCTTTGGAGTGTAGGAGGAAACCGAAGATCTCGGAGAAATCCCATGCAGTCACGGGGAAAACGTACAAACTCCATACAGACAACATCGGTAGTCGGGATCGAACCCGGGTCTCCGGCGCTGCAAGAGCTGTAGGGCAGCAATTCTACTGCTGCGTCACCATGCCACCCATAGAAAATACCTTTTAAAAGGGCTGATACTGTAAATATTCAAACAATGTTTGACAAGATAAGACAGGGGAGTGTAACTCATCAGAGGCCTGGGCCAGTGATAACAGGTTAAGTGAAATTATCTGTTGCTGAGAGATGTGAATGCAGAGACTTTAGTCTAAAAAACGCTGAGACAGATTTTCAGGCCAAGTCTATTAAGGGTTTTGGGCAGAAAAATGAACATGAAGCAAAAGATTAGATCAACCATGACATTATTGAATGTCATGGGCGTTTCTTGCGCAGGTTTCTTAAGTTCCTTTGAGTGAATTTTAACCTTTCAGCCATCACTGAGTTTCTGAGAGGTTTTTTGAGATAGACACATCTTACGACTATTGTTATTCATAAACTGGTGCCAAAGTGTAAACAGAAAATGCTAGAAATGCTCAGCAGGTCAGAGCATGTCAGTAGATGTCTGTTGGACGTTCTTCAACCTGAAACATAATTTTTTTTTTCCCCCACAGAATACCTGACCTGCCGAGTATTTCAGCTTTTTCCCATTTTTAAACATTTTCATATACCCATGCCAGACCACGACAAACATAATTCCTTCTGTCATGCTGGTTTCCTGACATGGTGTACAGGGTATTTATCCATTTAGGTACCAGGGTAAAAAAATCAGCATAGCAAAAATAACAAGCACAAATAGGACCAGAAGAATAACATTTAAGTTTGATGTGTTTAAGAAAGAACTGCAGATGCTGGAAAAATCGAAGGTTGACAAAATGCTGGAGAAACTCAGCAGGTGAGGCAGCATCTATGGAGCGAAGGAAAACGTGACGTTTCGGGTCGAGACCGTTCTTCAGACTGGGGGTTGTAGGGGGTGGGGGGACGGGAAGAAGAAAGGAAGAGGCGGAGACAGTGGCCTGTGGGACAGGTCAATCTTCATACCGCTGGTGTGTAAACTACCCAAGTGAAATATGACTCGGGGTCTGAAGAAGGGTTTTGGCCCAAAACGTTGCCTATTTCCTTCGCTCCATTGATGCTGCTGCACCTGCTGAATTTCTCCAGCACTTTTGTCTCTCTTTGATTTTCCAGCATCTGCAGTTCCTTCTTAAACAAATATATTCTGCACTCGGTATCTTCCCCTTTGCCCTCTCTATTGTACTTTAGTTTGACTTGATTGTATTTCTGTAGAGCATATCTGATTTGTTTGGATAGCATGCAAAGAAAGCTTTTCGCTGTACCTCGGTTCAGGTGACAATAATAAAGCTAAACCTTAAACTAATTTACATGCACGGTTTTTACAATACATTGATGACCATAAGTTTTTTTAAAACTTTATGGAACTCCAAATTTTTGTAGTGCTAAAATAATAAACCTGCAGCACATCCGGGAGTGAATGGTTAATCTTTATTGTCACATGCACCCACGTACAGTGCCTTTTTTTTGTATGTCTTACTTTACATAGGCACAATTAAGTACAAGAGTTTAAGATTGGTAGATTACACTGAGGCAGAACACAAGAGTCGCCATGTTTCCAGCACCATCTTGTACCTTTCAAGTTCAAATTTCTTAAAAATGTAGAGTTTTAACTTGACCGTAAAGCCCTGTTGTCCTGGCGGCAGCATTGGGTCAGAGTTGCAGGGGTGTTCTGGCCTGGCAATGTTGTTGATGTCCTCCACCACAGCTCAGGCCTTTGTAGGGCCTCCAGTGGTGCCTGATTCATGTGATCCCCAGCAACAGGGCCTCCAGCGACCCACTCCACCGACACCTCGAACTGTGGACATACCGTACCCTCGCCTCCCATAGTTACTGCTCAGCCTCGGCGCACTGGGGTGCCTCCCGCGGGTGACCTTGAAACCCCCAAAAGCATCGCCAAGTGAACAGGAAGTGAGCCCACAGCCCGCTCACCCACTGAGCTTCCAGTGAAAGTGGTTGAGGCAGGTTCGATTTTATCATTTAAAAATAAATTGGATAGGTATATGCACGGGAAAGGAATGGAGGGTTATGGTCTGAGTGCAGGTAGATGAGACTAGGTGAGAATAAGTGTTCAGCATGGACTAGAAGGGCCAAGATGGCCTGTTTCCGTGCTGCAATTGTTATATGGTTATATATGGTTATATTTATCTCCTCCATCTGCCACCCCTGCCATTTTGAGGGTACTTTTCCTGTGAACTTTGCTTAACTTTCCTCACATGTTTAAGGGTGAAGTAACCGAGGTGTGCCAAGCAATTAAATAATTCTTGGAGGTTATTTCCTCATATGGCTGTGACAGTGATAATATTCAGCTATAAGTAAAATACAAAGTGGTGGAGGAACTCAGCGGGTCAGGCAGCATGAGGGAATGGACAGACGATGTTTCGAGTCGAGATCCTTCTTCACACTGATTATAATAAGGGGGGGAGAAAGCTGGAAAAGAGAGGTGGGGGGCTGGACAAAGCCTGGCAAGTGATAGATGGATAGACACAAAATGTTGGAGTAACTCGGCGGGTCAGGCAGCATTTCTGGAGAAAAAGAATAGGTGACATTTCAGGCCAGATAGGTGGATACAGATGAGGGGGGAAGGCATTTGATCGGCAGATGGGTGGAGTAAGTGACCAAGGCTAGGGATGAAAAGGAGACAAAAGGGTGTCAGATAAGGAGAGGAGAGGAATTTAATATTCTAGTTTTGGTATCCCCAGGGACATTTACTGGTCAGCCCTCAGAGACAGGAACCCAAAGTCCAGCAAGAGCTCTAAATACTTCAAATGTTAATATCCATTAATCTTTAGGATTTCTGGTTAAGTGAAGTGCACATTACAAATTCATTACTTAATTTCAAGATATAGATGTGGTGGAAGATTGCAACCTTCACGTGGTCCGCCCTGTTTCGACTAATGCAAACAACTCGACGTGCACAAACGGAAGATCAAATAGAACAAATTGTCCTACAACTTTAGGCTGTGCACGCCACATGAAAGAAAAAGAAGATATAGATGATAAGCAGGCCCTTTTGTATTCCATAAAATATCTAAACTATAGCAGTAGTGGCATGGAGTTAGTGCAGAAGCACTTCAGTGGGGCATCACCTTGTCTCTTTGTAAGAAAAACTTTTTACACTTTATTTTGTCAGTACACAGCTGTGGGTTTAAATGCTAAAGAACCGTAACCACAATTATATTTTGAGATCTTCTATCATTTTTAAGGTGAACTTAATTTCAAGTATATTTCAATTAAGTAGTGGCATTGCCATCTCTATATAACTAAAAGTCTTTGTCTTGTTTGTGCCCACGATGTGTCTCTGTGTGTGTCAATCTTGTTAATTCCTATCATCTTCCAAATGCTAGGCCACAGCCTTCCCATTTTCACACATCCTCCACACATTTCTCCTGTGGTGGCGATAAACATCTTCCCGTCACATTTCCACCAATATTTCCGGTTATTAATCGTTGAAATTTTAAAAATAGCCCGATTTCTGCAAACTCACCCATTTTAGGGAAAATAAATCCGAGTGTCCTGGTGACACCACACCTGGAGTATTGTGTACAGTTTTGGTCTCCAAATTTGAGGAAGGACATTCTTGCTATTGAGTAGGGAGTACAGCGTATGTTCACGAGGTTAATTCCCAGGATGACGGGACTGTCATATGTTGATAGAATGGAGTGGTAGGGCCTGTATACTCTGGAATTTAGGGGATCTTATTGAAACTTATATGAGTTTCATTAAGGGTTTAATTAAGGGTTCATATTAAGGGTTTGAATATGCTGAAGGCAGGAAACATGTTCCCGATGTTAGGGGAGTCCAGAACCAGGGGCCACAGTTTAAGAATAAGAGGTAAGCCATTTAGAACAGAGATGAGGAAAAACGTTTTCACACAGAGGGTTATGAATCTGTGGAATTCTCTGCCTCAGTAGGCAGTGGAGGCCCGTTCTCTGGATGCTTTCAAGTGAGAGATAGATAGAGCTCTTAAAGATAGCGGAGTCAGGGGATATGGCGAGAAGGCAGGAACGGGGTACTGATTGTGGGTGATCAGCCATGATAATTTTGAATGGCGGTGCTGGCTCAAAGGGACGAATGGCCTAATACTGCACCTATTGTCCATTGTCTATTGTCGAAGACGTTGATGAGGCTGCATTTAGAGTATTGTGTTCAATTTGGTCATTCTATTATCCGAAGTATGTAATTAAGCTGGAAAGAATGCAGAGAAGGTTTACAAGGATGTTGTCAGGACTCAACAGCCTGAGCCAGAGGGAGAGATTGAGCAAGCTAGGACAGTATTCGATGGAGCGCAGGAGACATCATTGTGTCTCAAAGCAAATATCCTTGTGATATTGAAGCTGACAACAAGACCATTTATTTGTCCAAAGATGGGATTTTTGTATTTCTGGAATGTTCCAAGACAAAGTTTGTTGCAAAGTCATTACTTTTATTCTTACCTTTACTAACTGTATACATGTTTTAAGCACCAATGTGAAGTTTCTGAAATTTAAACAAAATCTCAAAATAAAGAAGCAAATTTAGTTTGGATATATATTGGCACATCAACGGAAGAGAAGTCAGATGGCAGTATTAAATGCTGCTTGGCCAACCAATTGGCCCCCATGCTCACAATCCTTTTAAAATTTGGCATAAAATCAATGAACTATTCCTTGCTTATATTCTTTCATGTGTCACTTGCAGAAAATAAATATATATATTCAAGGGTTCCGGTATAAAATTGATGGGAAGCAATCAAACATTTTCGTGCACATTTTTTTCAGAGGCTTATCGTCTTTTTCCGTGTGTTTTAGTTTGCTGATGCTACTGCTCGTGCCTTAAAAAGAGATGTTGGTAACATAGGATTAAACGTAAGGATCAACACTTCAGAGTTATTTACTGTCTGTCTCTTTATATAATATCAGTTTCTAATTGGAGGTGTAAAAAAAAAGAAAATCATTTCAATAAATTACTTTCAGAAACCTCTCTGCAGAGTTTCTAAACATGCCCTGGACCACCTGGTAATATATGCGTCAAAAATCTTTCTGTTTACAAAAGTTAATCTCACCAAATGCGCACAAGAATAGCTTCCTGAGACTAATTACAATTTATTTAGCAGTATAAGGTCTTTTTCTTATATATAATTTATTTTATATAACTTTTGTCTATAAAAATGCTCTATTAAGCAAATGCTTTATTAAGCAAAAATGCAGTTCCATCTTGGAGTAGCAATGCAATATGCCACGTACTATTATGGGCCTGTCCTACTTAGGTGATTTTTTAGGCGACTGTAGGAGACTATGCAGTGGCCACATGGTCACCACGTTCACGGGTCGTTGCTGGGGAGTTGCCTTCATGGTCGTGGCCTCTTCAAAATTGAAAAATTCGCGGCCATGGAGAGTAGCGAGAATTCTCGTGCCGTAGGTGGGTCGCCAGGAGGTGCTAGTGGGTTGCCAGGAGGTCGAAGGTTCTCGTAGGTTGTAGCCAGTGCTGCCTGATGAATTTCATTGGCTCATTGAGGAAAAAAAAGTAAGCAGTAGTTTTCAGAACCAAGGGTAACCGACCGGTAATGTTAATGTCCGCCGAGCTTCACAGCAGTGTATCTCTAGCTTCTTAAGAGTTGTCTCCACTCCTTCTCCCCCCCCTTAGCCCCCCCCCTTAGGCCCCCCCCCCCTCTTTTAAAGGACTTACATGACCCTTCCTGTACATTGTGCTTTCACCGTCTTAATTACAGCGACAACCTTCCTGTTAATCGCGGTGTGAGTCTCTATCACATTGGCTTTGCACTGTGTGAATTTCACTCAGACAGCACTGCCCCCCGCTTGCCCTGCCACCACCTGAATAACTGGCTGGTGAAGGAAGCGATGTGTGTGTGTGTGTGTTCCACTCTGACAGTCGCCGGCAGTCGCCTGAAAAATCACCTAAGTGGGACAGGCCCATTACCCATAACCATCAAACACTTAGCTACAGGTTTCAACTGTGCCATTGAGCTGAAGCCAAAGGTTTCTCCACAGGAAGCTGATGAAAATTACATCACATTCTCGTGTAATTTCCTGGTGTCTAATTACGTTGTAGATTTGGCAGAAGTCTGGTTCAGATTGTCCCATCTTTCAGTCATTAATGATGGCAGGAAACAAAAGGGAATAAATGTGGAAGTATTTGAAATCTTGCTCTGAGCTTCATTGTATTATAACTAATTTGTGATCTTCTCGGGATTCTGTACCACTTTAGAACTGAGAACCATGTGATCCAAATGAAAGTCCTGGATTTTTAACTTGCCTCTTTAGTGCCATATTTTCAGTAAATCTTTCAGTATGGTCAAACTCACAAAGCACTAACTTGACTTGCTACCATCTAATGCAATTTAGATTGGATATTTTCAGTATTAGGCAATGTGTATTATTATATGAGCATCATATAAATTGCATGATTAAGAACATTCAGTATGGCCTTGCTCCTCATTATCCCTGCTATCTCTTCATGCACTCTTTACTCTAATAATTCCATTCTTCTCTTTAAATGATTGAAATAGAATAGTCTTCCATTGTGGGTACATTACACTGGAATGATCTCCCAAAAAGAGTTGCATCACAATCTCTTACCAGTCTAAAAGCCTTCTCAGACTATTTTGTTGGATCTACCACAAGTGGTAAAAATAAACTTCTTCATAACTAGTATTCAAGGAATACAGGAAACGTGCATTAATCACAATAATCATCCGGTAAGTTGCTTTATCTTTCAATACTTTACTACAGGTGTGCGGTGCAGACTGATTACATTATGGGCTGGTTCAAAAATTTGAATGGTCCAGAATGAAGCGTGGTGCAAAAAGTAGTGGATATTTCCCAGTCCATGTTGTGTAGGAAGGAACAGCAGATTCTAGTTTATCCCAGAAATAGACACAAAGTGCTGGAGTAACTGAATGGGTGAGGCAGCAACTCTGGAGAAAAAGGATGTGCGATGTTTCCCTTCTTCAGCACAGCTTGGCCTTTGCCCTGTCCATCACAGCTTTTGACCTCCCCACTATCAAAGGGATCTACAGAAAGTGCTGACTCGTAAAGGAGGCTAATAGCATCAAAGAATCACAACACCCTGGGCACATCTCTTCTCGCGGCAACCATCAGAAAGAGGGTACAGGAACTTGAGAACCATTACCTCCAGGTTCAATAACAGGTTGTTCCCCTCAACCGTCATGTTCTCTTATCAGTGTAGGAAAGAACTGCAGATGCTGGTTTACACTATAAACAGTTAGACATAAAACCAGTTTTTATCCAGGAGTAGTTGCTCTACTCAACAGCCAAAAATCTGTAGCCTCCCTTTGATCTGATATTTTGTTGGATCGCATGTTTGATCAATGGTGTTTTATCATTCATGTCTTATTATTATTAATGCTTAGTGTTTTCCGAGTCATTCGTAACTGTTACTGTATGTCATGTTGTTACCTGTGGGCGGAGCACCAAGGCAAATTCCTTGTATGTGAATACTTGGCCAATAAACTTACTTACTAACTATGCTCAACAGGCCAAGTTCCTTTGGTGTACAGGCAATGCAGGGCAAACTTAGAACTATAACTGAATGATAAAATTGATTAACAAGTGACATGTTATCCGCAAGACCTGCATTCAAGGGGAGGAATTACTTGTAGATAAGCTGCCATTAAGTTCCAACAAGAATTCGTGCCACTCATAGAAAAAGAGGGTTGGAACAAGAGCAGATTGCCAGCAGGGCAATTAGAGCAGATAAACGAGACTTAATTGAAAATGTTTATTTTGCCACAGAACTTAGCAACCAAGACTGTGTGCTAGACAAAAATGCTGGAGAAACTCAGCGAGTGAGGCAGCATCTAAGGAGCGAAAGAAATAGGCAATGTTTCGGGCCAAAACCATTCTTCAGACTGACATGCGGGTGGGGGTGGGAGGCGGGAAGAAGAAAGGAAGAGGAGGAGCCAGAGGGCTAGAGGAAGAGCTGAGAAAGGGAGGAGACAGTAACGGGCAGTTTGTACCCCAGCGGTATGAACAGAGACTTCTCTAATTTCAGGTAGTCCTTACTGTCTCCTCCCCTTCTCAGCTCTCCCTCAAGCCCTCTGGCTCCTCCTCTTCCTTTCTTCTTCCCGCCCCCCCCCCCTCACATCATTCTGAAGAAGGGTTTCGGCCCAAGATGTTGCCTTCGCTCCAAAGCTGCTGCCTCACCCGCTGAGTTTCTCCAGCATTTTTGTCTACCTTCGATTTTCCAGCATCTGCAGTTCCTTCTTAAACACTGTGTGCTAGACGTGTGGTTTAGAGAGGGAAATTCAACTAGTTCAAACTCTTGACTGGCAAAGCAAAAAAAAATCACCCACATTTAGAGGAATTGAAACCTCTAATTTGTCAGCACATTATTTCAGCCAGAAATTATGGTGGTTGGACTTTGCCATTTTTAAAGAGTAGTTTTACATGATGTATGTTCCTTGTTTCAATGCACCTGTGATCAAAACATACCACAAAACATTGTACTTTTAGTTCTCATCCACACAAATGTCTTCTGACATCAGAAAAATGGAAATATTTGATCAAACATTTTACCACCAAATGTTACTTTTATGAACCAATCCATCGATCAGGTAACCATATAACCATATAACAATTACAGCACGGAAACAGGCCATCTCGGCCCTTCAAGTCCGTGCCGAACAACTTTTTTCCCTTAGTCCCACCTGCCTGCACTCATACCATAACCCTCCATACCCTTCTCATCCATATGCCTATCCAATTTATTTTTAAATGATACCAACGAACCTGCCGCCACCACTTCCACTGGAAGCTCATTCCACACCGCTACCACTCTCTGAGTAAAGAAGTTCCCCCTCATGTTACCCCTAAACCTCTGTCCCTTAATTCTAGTCATGTCCTCTTGTTTGAATCTTCCCTATTCTCAAAGGGAAAAGCTTGTCCACATTAACTCTGTCTATCCCTCTCATCATTGTACATCAGGTACTGATTGCACCTGTTCAAACGAATCATCAGTCTGGCTTGTTGTAGAACCATCTTAATGAGAGAGACCTTTTCAAAGGTCTTTGGCAGGTTGCAAAGGTTTGCGAAAGTTTTGCATGCTCTGCAACCGATCATGCAGATCGCATCGTAGAATAAAATCAATGCAGATGTACGGAGTGTTTACAAGTTGGTTGCATTAGAAATTTCTGCAGCAGGCCCAATAAAAATTGTGTAGAAAATGCGAGGAGGTAAAAATGTTGATGTGTAAGACATTGAGGGAAGCTAGACATTGATTGTGCTGAAGATAGACACAGGCAGCTGGAGCAACTCAGCGGGACTCAACTCTGGAGAGAAAGAATGGGTGAAGACTGAAGAAGGGTCTCGACCCAAAATATTACCCATTCCTTCTCTCCAGAGATGTTGCCTGCCTGTCCCGCTGAGTTACTCCAGCTTTTTGTGTCTATCTTCGTTGTAAACCAGCATCTGCAGTTCCTTCCTACACATTGATTGTGCTGAATCAGGCTGTGTGTTCCTTTAAGTCAATTTATTCCATGGTGTACATGGTGAGACCACAGTGCTGAGTTAAAGTGAAGGAGAGGATGAAGACCCAGTTCCCATAGTCTGGGATTTCTCACAGCTCAGCATTGTCTGGTAATGTAGGGCAACAATGTACCACAATGAGCCATAGAGTCTTACAGTTTGGAAACAGGCCCTTCGACCCAATTTTCCCAGACTGGCCAGGATGTCCCATCTACACGTCCCACCTGCCTGCGTTTGGCCCATATCCCTTTCGTATCCATGTACCTGGATATGGTTGTATCCATGTACCCGTTTAGATATTTTTTTATGTTGCGATAATACCTGCCTCAGTTACCTCCTCTGGAAGCTCGTTCCATACACCTACACCCATTGTGGAAACCTATGTCCTCTGGTTCTTGATCCCCCTACTCTGGGCAAGAGACTCTGTGCATCCACCCGATCTATTTCCCTCACAATTGTATACACCTCTGTAAGATCACCCCTCATGCTCCTGCACACCAAGAAATAGTCCAAGCCTCCTCTCCCTATGGCTCAGGCCCTCAAGTCCTGGCAACTTACATGTAAATCTTTTCTGTACACTTTCTAGCTTGACAACATCTTTCCCACATCATGGTGCCCAGAACTGATCACAATGCTCCAAATGCAGCCTCACCAATGCCTTATACAATTGCAAGATGACCTCCCAAGTTCTATACTCAATGCTCTGACTGATGAAGGCCAATGTGCCAAAAGCCTTTTGACCACCCAATCTACCTAAGGCTCCACCTTCACGGAACTATGTACCTGTACTGCTAGATCCCTCTGTTCTACAACACTACCAGAGCCCTACCGTTCACTGTGTAGGTTCTGCACATGTTAGTGTTCCCAAAATCCCACACCTCACATTTCTCTGTGTTAAATCCTATCAACCATTCCTCAGCCCACCTGCCCAACCGATCAAGATCCTGCTGCAATATTTGACAACCATCTTCACTATTCTCAATACCACCCACTTTTGTGTCACCAGTAAACTTGCTAATCATGCCATGTATGTACTCATCCAAATCATTGATATAGATGATAAACAACAATGGGCCCAGCACCGAACCCTGGCACAACACTCGTCACAGGCCTACAGTCTGAAAAGCAACCTTCTACCACAACCTTGATTGAAAAACTATTTCCACTTATGCTACATGAAATCGAAAAAAGTAAAGCCAATTAATGAAACAGACATGACTGAGTATATTAATAAACTATAAAGTTAGTTTTTGTACAATACTTTTGCTGCCGTTTAATGTGATTTGTATTTTCTTTTGCATTGTCCTGACAGTAACTTGCTTCACCCTCCTCTCATCCATAACTGCTAAGCCTTAAATCAATGGTTAAATAGATAATGTGGATAAATTTTCCTGCATCAGTGCAGCACAATTGTGGAGCATTCTTCTCAAATCTGTCTGCTGGCAGAAATTTATTTCCACCTTCATCGACATCATGACGGCATGCAGGCTGTGATGTTAACCAGTGAGTCATAAACTGAGCCAATCTCAATGCAGACTGGTGTCCAGCAAAGTTGAATCATTATCTAGATAATGTTCTCAGCCTATCTCATAACAGTGCTGCACCTTATCTACAAAAAGGTCTGCTGGGATGGAGTTAATCTACAGGACAAATGAGAAAACTCGGCTCCAGAGCCGTGGTCATGCCAACCTCAGTCAATGAATTGCGATCAGCAGTCAATGCCTCTGTGTGTGCACCTTTGGAGGCTGAGCTCCAAGTCATCATTGACTTCTTCACTGAAGTATTGTAAAGGATAGGCCTTTACAACAACTGCAAAGCAAAGATACTCTACCAACCACTGCCCAAAAACGGCAATAATTCATGATGGAACTCTGGAAAATATAGACCACTTCCCATGTCTCCAGCACTATATCTCAGAGAAGACTGATATTAATATCAACATTCAAAATATGATGTTTTGATTGAGCCAATATAACCTAGAGCATACTGAGAAAGGGAGTGCTTGAATATGGAGATTGCAAATCTGGCACAAAGTTCATGGATTATCTTGTAACAGTGATCAATGCACATCTGTATTTTTCCAAGATTACCCACAGACTCTTTGACTATTTTAAGGCAGAGGTAAAACGATTATTGAAAAGCAAAGGGGTGAAAGGTTAGTGGATGAATGGGAATGTGTCATTAAAGGTTACAATCAGAATGTGTCATAGGAGCACATACATGTACAGTACAGAAATTAGCTTTTTGGCCCACCCTGTTCATGTCAACAATGATGCCAATTTACATGAATCCAATTTGGCAGCATTAAGCCCAAATTGATCCATGCCTTTCCTATCCAGATACACCTTTTAAACATTGCAATAGTATGAACTTGTCGAGTGAGAAACAGGCTCGACATCTACTATCATTCTCCTAATACATTTGTTTATATGTGCAGTAGTAGCGCAGAGCTTTGGCCAGGACACCAACTGTGCCTCCTCCAAATCTTTTACAACCATTGGCAGGATATACACCAAGGTCAGCGGCCTCTCCCAGCCAACATCACCTGCAATGAAGCCGGAGGCGCATGCAGGTTCCCTTCGTTCCAATGCCCAATGCTAAACGCTTGACACAGAAACTTTATCCCCAGCTCTGTCACACAGAGATGAACAGGTGGAAAGCAGAAGCAATAAAATCATGACTGACGTGTTTTAAAGTAACTTACACAACCGGCAGTTTTTAGTATTTTAAGATATAGCTAATCTTTACATTAGGACTGTAGAAAGTTAATGTTATGGCTTGGAATATACATTTAATGCAACACTTTGAAAAATACTAAATATACCTGGTACCTTATCATGCCTTTCAAAAACATCAAAAATGAAACAGCTTAAATTCACAATCAACTACAATTGCTGATGTTAAGTTGATACCATGAACAATGGCTCCTTTCAATCCTTTCTGCAGGCAACTTCCTTATTGTGCAATATTTTGTAATCAGCACAACACAAATCGTGGAAGTAAAGATCATTATTGTACCTTTTACACCTTGTCCCCAGATGAGAATGGAAAGACATTTTTGAATGCAGCATGTAGTCACTTTGAGAACATCTCACTTCTTCTTCTTCTTCTTCTTCTTGCGTAAGGCATGCACAGCCTTAAGTTGT
Source organism: Raja brachyura (assembly GCA_963514005.1). The sequence goes on from OY740785.1 coordinate 59,495,204, forward strand.
AGGACAACTTGTTCTATTTGATTTTATTTGATTGTGCACACTGGGTTGATTGCATTCGTCGAAACTGGGCAGACCACGTGAAGGTTGCAATCTTCCACATCATCTCACTTCTTCATTAGACCACAGTCGAAGAGCGATAGAGATTTTAGAATATATATTGATATATTGAATATATATCCCCAGCAACCCTCACCAACTTCTACAAATGCGTCATAGAAAGGATTTTATCGGGATGCATCATAGGATGGTTTCGGAACAGCTCCATCCAAGACACAAGAAATTGCAGCAAATTGTGAACGCAGCCCAGACCATCACACAAACCAATTTCAACCCGAAACATCACCCATTCCTTCTCTTCAGAGATGATGCCTGTCCCGCTGAGTTACTCCAGATTTTTGAGTCTCCCTTCCATTGATTCCATTTATATCTCACGTTGCCTTGGCAAGGCCAGCAGCATAATCAAGGATGAGTCACACCCTGGACACTCCATCTTCTTCCCTCTCCAATTGGGCAAAATGTATACAAGTATGAAAACGCAGACCTCCTGATTCAGGGACAGTTTCTTCCTAGCTGTTATCAGGCAAATTAAGAATCCTGCCGCAACCAGAGAGCAGTCCTGAACTACTATCTAGCTTATCAGAGACCCTTGGAGTATCTTTGGTCAGACATTACTGGCTTTACCTTGCACTAAATGTTATTCCATATCATGAATCTGTACACAATGAATGATTGTAATCATGTCTAGTCTTTCCGTTGGCTGGATAGCCAGCAACAAAAGCTTTTCACTGGACCTAGGTAAATGTGACAATAAACAAAACTGAACTGAACAATCCTTTCCCCACCTTGTCACAGTTTAGAATCTGCTTCCAATTACACATTTGTTGCCGATCTTTCTCCTGTTTCCTTCATCCCCTCCACTTCTACCTTTGCCTTTCCTCACCTTTCCCTCTATTTCACCACTTCTTTCTAATTTCCCACCTTTTCTCAATCCTGTCATCTATCAACATTCCTGCCAACTGTGCTTACACTTTACAATATGGAGAGTGATCAGTAGCTTATTTGCATCAACATTCAAATTTAATCTCTGCAGTTAAACGTATCAATGAAAGCTGGCATTCCTGTCAATATTGTGCAGTTCATCAATATATATTCTAAAAATCCTGAAGTTGATCACTATGCCCTTTGTCTTGCTGACATTGAAAGGTTGTCAAGAGTGAAGCGCCAAGAGTGTTTTATTTTCATATGTCCCAGACAGAACAATGAAATTCTTACTTGCTGCAGCACAACAGAATATGTAAACAGGATATACTGTAAACAATATAATGAACGAGAGCGGAAAAAGTTCAGTGTGTATACAACATACAAACAAATATATATATTTATACTTGCACGCACCTAAAGTGCACACAAAAAAACAAACAATAATAGTGCAATAATAACAATAATAGTCTGTGTAGTTCAGAGCTTATTTGAGGTTGTAGTGTTTAATAGACCAATGGTTGTTGGGAAGAAGCTGTTCCCCAACCTGGATGTAACAGTTTTCAGGCTTCTGTACCTTCTTCCCGATGGCAGGAATGCAATGAGTGTACAGCCAGGGTGGTGTAGGTCTCTGGTGATGTTGGCTGCCTTTTTGAGGCAGCAACTCTGGTAAATCCCTTCGATGGTGGGGAGGACCGAGCTGGTGATGGATGGGGCATTGTTTACAACTTTTTGCAGTCTTTTTCGCTCCTGGCCATTCAAGTTGCCAAACCTGGCCATGATGCAACTAGTCAATATGCTTTCTACTGTACACCTGTAGAAGTTCACGAGAATCCTCTCTGACATATCAAATCTCCGTAATCTTTTTAGGAAGTAGAAGCACTGATGGGCTTTCTTTACAATTGCATCACTGTACTGGGTCCAGGAAAGATCTTTGGAAATATGCACGCCCACGAATTTGAAGTTTTTGACTCTCTCCATCATATAAAGAGGATTGTGGGTCCTCATCCTTCCACTTCCTAAGTCCACAGTTCATTGGTTTTACTGATATTGAGACCCAGGTTGTTGTGCTGGTACCATTTGTACCATTGGGTCAATCGGTCAATCTTACTTCTATATTCTGACATGAGGTTCTCAATCTCCCTCCTCAATACGACACATCATTATTCAATATCTTCAAAGGGAATGGAAGTGAGAGGATGAAAAGGGACATTGTTGAGATCAGGTGAATAACAAAGGGGAGAAGTAAACATTGGGAGATCTCAATGCGGACACGGAGGGAACGACTTTCAGGTGATAGCTATGTTCTGGAGTAACAGTTAATCTGACAACCCAAATATGCATTACAAACAAAAGAGTACACAGAGATTCCATAATTGAATCTTTACATTGTGAGGAGTTTACTGCAATTTCACTTCCTCGGGATGAGAAGTCATCACACTGATTTCATTAAATTTGTGTTGATGGTTGTATATTTGTCCACCATCTACTATCTGTTAAACTGAAAATCCCTCCAACCAAACATTGGGAAGACCAATGGCATTGTATTCAGCTCCAGCCACAAACTCCATTCTCCTGCTGTCACCGTCATTTCTTCCTCCAAAACCTACATGGTGTTTTCCAACCAGATAGTTGGAAACCTTGTGTGTTCTTTCTGAATCTGACCTAAGCTTCAGGTAATTTATTTGGTCCATCTCCCCCTCCACTTGGAACTGAAACTCATCCAAAACTTAATTGTTAATGCTGCCTTAACTTGCACCCTGCATGTTCACCTATAATAAGTGTGCTTCCAACCTTGATTTTCATGCTGGAGGATTGTACCCTAATGTTAAGCTTCGTGTCCTTGTTTTAAGCTTCCTCTGTGATTTCACACATTTCTCTCTATGTAATTTCTCCTTTTTTTTAAGGCAGAGATAGAAAGATTCTTGATTAGTACGGGTCTCAGGGGTTATGGGGAGAAGGCAGATGAATTGGGTTAAGAGGGAAAGATAATTGAATGGCAAAGTAGACTTGATGGCCTGAATGGCCTCATTCTACTCCGATCACTAATGAACTTCAAGTTGTCCTTATTATTTCAATTTTAGACTCTACATTCCCTGACTGTAATCACTTCTCTAGTGGTCTTCACCTCATAGCTGCCACAAGGAACTGCACATGCTGGAATCTTGAGTGAAACACAAAGTGCTGGAGTAATTCAGCGGGTCAGGCAACATATGTGGAAGAATGGGTGGGCAATGTTTTTTTGGGGACCCTTCTTCAGTCTGAAGAAGAGTCCTGACCACATATCTATACCTTCCGATGATATACCCTGTTACTGCTTTCCTCACCTCTTCTAAAGGTATAATGAAAAACGTACCTATTTGAATTTCTGTTTATCTTGTAGCAGAGAAGACTACAATTTAGTCTCTTGAATATTTTCCTGCTCTGAAGTAAAGATGTCCAATGAACCATTTTTTTTTCTCTTTCCATCTAGTCTTTTAAATCTTTTAACTACTTATTTTATTCTCTTGAGAAAACCTGAAATGAGTCAATAACTACCAAATATACACACTGTACATTCCAATCATACTTACTCAATGGGTAAAGAAGCCTTCCCTCACATCCCTTGCAATTCCTTTACATTTTTGTTTTGGTGTTTAGTTTTTCATTTTATATGAACTTGAAGCAGTTCAATATGTTTTGCAATTTTGAAAGTGGAGAACTCATCATTGAGTTGTATTTGAAGTAGACAAAAAAAGCTGGAGAAACTTAGCGGGTGAGAGCATCTATGGAGCGAAGGAACAGTCGACATTTCGGGTCAAGACCCTTCTTCAGACTGATGTCATGGGGGGGGGAGGAGTGGGGGTCTGGAAAAAGAAAGGAAGAGGCAGGGACAGCAGGCTGTGGGAGAGCTGGGAAGGGGAGGGGAAGGAGGGAGAAAGCAAGGATTACCTGAAATTGGAGGTCAATGTTCATACCGCTGGGGTGTAAACTACCCAAGTGAAATATGAGCTCAATTTGCAGTGGGACTCACTCTGGCCATGGAGGAGGCCCAGGACAGAAAGGTCGGATTTGGAATGGGAGGGGGAGTTGAAGTGCTGGGAGATCAGGTTGGTTATTGCGAACTGAGTGGAGGTGTTGGGTGAAGTGATCACCAAGCCTGCGCTTGGTCTCACCGAGGTAGAGCAGTTGACACTTAGAACAGAAGAGGCAATAGATGAGGTTGGAGGAGGTGCAGGTGAACCTCTGCCTCATCTGGAAACGAAACGTCGGCCGACCCAAAACATCGTCTATTCCTTTGCTCCACAGATGCTGCCTCACCCACTGAGTTTCTCCAGTTTGTCTACCTTCGATTTTTCCAGCATCTGCAGTTCTTTCTTAAACATTGAGTTGAATTCGTGTAGCTTTCTTTTGGGTTATTTTTGTCAAATCATTGTACACATCTACTATGTATAAAATCCTCCCAAGTTATTCGCATTACATTTTTTTAAATAATTGAATAATATTACTTTTTTTAGCATTGTTCTCTGATTTCATCAGTTGCAGTTTATTTTAGTGCTGTCTTTCTGTGTGTCCATGTGTGTAACTGAAAGCGCCAGTGTGTTTACTGAAAATTGTTTCGCAAATCTTTGTTCTGTATTTGCAAACAAAACCGCATGATGGCATAATTTGGGTCTCAATTATACCCTTCGCGTCACCAAATTGCTCCCAGGCGCTGCGGCTCATTGCAATTATGCAAATTACTTGGGAGTAGTTTGCAAACAGAAGTGTTGTAATTTATTTTAAAATATACGTTGCCCATTGAAAACGGGTCCAAACAACTAAAAAACGAATACGAAATTATTATATAACAGCAACATCGCTAGCCCATTTAATAAATATCCTGTGTTAGATGAAATTTCATCATGGGATCATCGAAAGTTTGCAAGTTTTTTTGCGCGATTGATAAAACATAAACACAGCAGACTTTATTTGCGCCACCAGGAAAAGAACTGGAGGAACTTCGACTAGTTTCCTTCGCAGACTGCTTCCCCCCACTTTCCTCAAGTCCTTTGCAAAACAAGCCTTTCGGTCGGAACAGTGCGGCCTGTGGCTGGCGCCTGCTGCCGCCAATCACTCCGTTGGCAGTCAGCGGGCGGGCACTGAGGAAGAAAGGGGAGGAGCGATAAGACCGCTCCCACCCCCTGCCACCTCCGTTCCCTTCCCTTCCTTCGTCCCAGCTCGGCCAGCGGATCGCGGGGTCAATGTTGGGATTGTTGCTATTGCATCCACTCCACTGATCGGCCCCGGAGTGTGCAGCAACAGCAGGTTTGCAGCTGGATCGTTTGTCTCACCCCCATCGAATGGACGGCGCCGCCTGCGGATAACGAGCCAGGAAGGAGAACGAGTGGAGAGGAGAGCGGAGCACCGCCAGCAGCCATGGGTGAGGGCACGGGAGCTGCAGGGGAGGAGGTCCCGGGGCGCGAGGCGAGTTCCTCGGGACCGGGAACAATGCGGGGCGCGGGCTCGTGCTTTGCGCGCTCCAGGTGATGCCTGACCTGCTTTCCCAGGTAATGGGAGCAGTGGCAGTCCCACCCCACAGCCCAGACGCTGAATTATTCACAGCCTGCTTGCTGCACCTCGCCCGCTGCTGCTCTCCCAGCAACTGATCCGACGGCAAGAAACTCTGCCCTCCCACATCTATCTATCTATCTATCTATCCCTGCCACTTTCCCAGTGTTTTTTTTACTCTCTGTCTGCTCCAGGACCTTTTACCCCCCGTGGCGTTTTGGAGGTATCACCAAACTCCTAGAAGAGGCGGCTACAACGTTTGGACAAATAGTTTAAATGAAAACGGGCGGTGGAGTCTCGCTGGGGGAAGGGGAAAGGCTTGGCTAATCAGGGAGTGAAGTGGACGGATTTCCGGTGGAATTTACTTATTTTGCTTAAGTAATTGTCTCGAATCTAACTTTTATTTGACCTTCAGTTCATTTTTTTTCATGCTGTAGTAATAATGGAGTTTCCCTGTTAATGATCTACCTGGGTAAGAAATAGTTGTAGACTGCGCCACAGTTGAGTCATCTTAGAAGGGAATGGCCAAATAATTCTTCAACCTGGTCGAACCATTTACTTCCCATGACATGCCGACTACATCTGTGCAGCTGTAAAAGTGCAATGAATGAAAAGTTCCAATCAAATGGATGAGTGGTAGTGGTTAGACATGTAAAATTTGGATAGGCAACTTTCTAATGATATCACAGTTACACAATAACTTTCAGCCCATTTGTGTCCATCCCAGTCTGTCCACACAAGTCCCATTTTCCAGCCCTCAATCTGTAGAAACAAGGAACTGCAGATGCTGGTTTATACCAAAGACAGACACAAAGTGGTTTTTCAGACCCTGCTTCAGACTGTTGCCTTTAATGTCAAGGGTTTCAAGTGCTAGGCTAAATACTGCTTAAATGTTTTCCCAATGTTTCAGGAATATCAAACTGTGATCAATTAATGATAGACAATGATGGCCTGGCTTTAGATTCAGACTTTATTCTGGTCGATGGACAATTAAAATTTCTGTCGGTTCCTCCTTTCATATTGAAAAATGTTCAAAGGACTAAGTAGAGTAGCTTTGAGTAGAGCTTTGAGTAGAGAATGGAAGCTAAGTTGGAATAAAAGCTATGACTGGATTGGTCGAAGCATTAATGTATGGAAGGCTCTTGTGTAGTTGTAGGAGTAAATTGACAGAATCTCATGAGTTGATGAGTAAGCTGAGAAGACATGAGGCCACAAATGATTGTTATTTGAAAAAGAGTGGTTGACAGCTGAGACTTTACGACATGGGTGACTGGTGCAAGGAAGATATATTCCTGATAACTACTAATAAAATGGAAGAATAGAATTTCAGGCATAAAACTTAGCGTTGAACTGCTCAACAGCTGGAATTCCTTTCCGGAAAGCTGGAACACAAACGAGTAAAATAAAGTGTACTCAAGTGCACTTCACAATCCAAACTAATTCTAAGTGATGCTATGGAAATCAGGTTATGCAATTACTGTTTTGATTTGATGCTGTGTTCATGCGTTTAATAGTTGAACTAATGTTTTCAGTTGCATTTAATTACATTGTCAACCTTGTTTTCTGTGTGATCAGATTGATTTGCATTCCATTCTTTTGAGAATATTAAGGGACAAAGGCTAATGCACTTTAAAGCTGTTTGACAGGACATAAACATATTTGTACTGTGTTCCTGCTTTGCATACTATTGCAAATGGACTGATATGCATCTCAAGTGTAAATGGTGTTTCAGCTCATAGTTTGCATCATGGTTGGGAGTGTTTATGATATGAATGTTTTTTAGAAGAAATCTATTGATTCATTTTTCTCCCTTGCATTGTTTTTGCTGGGGTAGTGTACTTTTTAACCCTGACTAAGATTACATACACTTTAATATAAAATTGCACTTGTAGCAAAAAAGACAGATGATTCAATGTAATGTGCAATATGTTTTCATTTATGCAGTCGGTCCCTCAGTATATAGCAATTTTGATAGAAAGTAATGCAAAATTAACATAGGTTTGAAGGGTATCTTGTGTGTATTTGTTTAATTTAGAAGCACTGTATTTCCTTTAAGCATAAACAAAGCATTCAGTCAAGGTAGTTCTGAGTCTCCATCCATCGATCCTTTCTGACATGACAGTACTTAACAGATGGGTCAATAAGGTCAAAACGTAAATATCTAGCTGAGTATATGTGTAGAAATTTGGACTTTAAAGTTTTTGTTCAATGCTGACAAAATGATCCCAAATGAAATTTGGTGAAATTAAACAAGAGAAGAAAATTTGATAACTGATTTTAATTACAATGAAATGCAATTTGGTGGAATCCTTCTAATGTGGTTCTTTGACTTGTACTGGTGGACTGCCTTCAGTATACATGCTTCCTATTCATTAGATAATGGCTATAATCTTTGCTTAAGATTTGAATGGGCAATAATAGTTCATGGATGCTTCTCTCTAAATCATTGAATGCTGAATTGTAACGTGCGCCGTTTTTCAGATGAGAAGTTAATTGGAAGTCCTACTGTCCATTGGATACAAGATCAATAGAGTTCTCAGTGTTTAAAACAATGTTTGTTTTTTTGACTGACATAAAGAAACAAATAAATTAGTTTTTTTTATCACACTGCTGTTTGCATGACTTAGCAACAATATTTATATTCTTCGGCATATGTGAGATCAAAAGTTAATGTTGGGTTAATGAAATTTATGTTCTTTTTATTTGCAGTTTAAAAGTTGTTTATAAACATTCTTTACAAATCTTTCCAATAATTATGATCTAACCCTGCATCATACATAATTAATATTATTATTGATTATTTATGTCTGTTTTTGTATCTCTACTTGCTGCTCTCATAATTAACAAACATTTCTATTCAATGACTGAAAACTATGGTGAATTCCTTTTAAATAAATCTTGCAATGATTATTTATTTCTCAATCATTGAATCAACAGTTCACTAAAACTTAGATTTTCCTCATTTTGATCAGATCTACTTGAAACTAACTCAAGCATTTTGATTCAACAATGGAAATTAAATTTCTTCTCACTCAGTTACCCCTATTGTTTTCTTTGCTTGATCTAGTCTATGCTGCCTGTATCAGATTGTTTTCCTTCTACTATCATGTGGCATAATGTAGTCAAGAAATGCTCGTACTTGCCTTTTGCATTGCTTTGCCTGTCTCTGTCTAATATGTTGTTCGCTGCTGATCTGTGTATTGATACTGCATTTCATTTTTGTTCGGACTTGGTTGATATAGTTCAATTGTGGCTGTCTTGATGATTTTCCCAATTGAGCATTGCCGTTGCTTTGTCTGCTTGCACACATTTACTATTATTTGGGGCCTCTGCGAGATTGCATCTGGAATGTTGTGTACAGGTCTGATCTCTCTGCCTCATGATGAATATACGTGAGGTAGGGAGATTTACCAGATTGTTTCCAAGGATTGGTGGGGGCTTTGTGTTTTAAGGAGAAGTGTAACAGACAAGGCCTACACTCGCTCTAGTTAAAAAGAACGAGGTATCCTCATCAAAACAAATAAGATTCCTGTTTTATGAGAAAATCAATGCAGGAATGATGTATCCTCTGGCAGGAATGCCTGGAACCCAGGCGTGTCTCAAAATAAAGGCTTTTCTGTTCAGTACAGAGGTGAAAAGAAATTTCTTGATCGTGTAGATAGTGCAACTTGGTAATCCTCCACCCAAGAAGGTTATGGAGGATTAGTAATTGAATACATTTCAGATAGAGATCCAAAGAGCTTGGATATTAAGGGCATTGCCATTCCAGTCTGGCATACTGACTTCTATTGTGCTGTGAAGAGGTTCTTGACCTGAAACATCTATTAGTTACTCCAGCATTTTGTCTTTCTCCAGTTTAAACCAGCATCTACAGTTCCCAGTTCCTCCCAACACATTCTATTGTGCAGAGGCCAGGTGTCTGCTGGACACCTCACATTTACACCTTGACTATGACCCTATTGACAAACACGAGACCACCATCTCCCAAGCCATCACAGATCATATCACTTCCAGTGGTCTCCCTCCACTAGCTCCTTGGAGTTCTAAAAGCCTGCATTGTCCATTTCTGTTTCCTTCCCAAAATCCACAAACTGGACTGTCCTGGGTTGCTCATTGTTTCTGCTTCCTTCTACCTCAACAATCTCATCTTCAAATACCTTCATTATGTCTTTTCAATCCTTGTCCAGTCCCTTCATGTCTACGTCTAGGATACTTCACATACTCGTCACAACTTCAATATGTTCCAATTCCTTTGTAGCCATCTTCTAATCTTTACCAATGTTACCTAGATTCCGTGCACCTCCATTCCCCATCCGGAAGGCCTTGGTGCCCTCCTGTTCTTATTTGAACAAAGGTCCAATTGGTTCCCCTCTACTAACATTACTCCACCTGGTGGAATTTGCACTCACCCTCAACAACTATTTTGATGACACTCACTTTATTTCAAGTTTTACCCCACTTCTTTCCCCTCACTTCAGTTTCTTTCCACCAATATCTTTCCGTCTGGTTTTACATTTCACACTTTAATTTCAAGTAGGATGGCATGGTGGTGCAGCAGTGGAGTTGCTGCCTTGCAGCGCTGGAGACCTGGGCTCGTTTCTGACAATGGGTGCCGTATGTACAGATTTTGTTCATTCTCCCTGTGACCCGAGTGGGTTTTCTCTCGGAGCTCTGGTTTCCTTTCCTCCTGCACTCCGAAGATTGGTAAATTTTGTAAAATTGTCCCAAGTGTGTGTCGGATAGTGCGAGTTTGCGGTGATCACTTGTCAGCGTGGACTCGGTAGGCCAAAGGGCCTGTTTCAAATGCACCCCTGTACCATTTCCCAACTTTTTCCCAGCTACATCATGCTAAGACTGCATCCATGCAGAGCTTGTTGATTTTATCAACCATATATAACTAACATCTCCTCTGTCCTTCAATTCAATTGGACTATCTTTGACACCTCCTCTTTCTCAAACTCTGTTTCAAACACCGGGGCCAGACAACCTAGTGACATCCACTGCAAACCCACTAACTCCCACAGCTACCTAGAGTACACCTCTTCCCAACCTGCCTCTTGCAAGGGCACCATCCTTTACTCTCAATTTCTCAGACTCCGTTGTATCTGCACCCAAGACGAGGTTTTTCACTCTTGTGCATCAGAGAAATCCTTTCTTTAAACGTGGTTCCCCTTACTGTTGTGGACGGAGCTCCCATGCATGTCTTCTGTGTCCTGCCATTCTGCATCCGTCCATCACCAGATGAAAAGGGGATACACGTTACATCTTCTCATGACCACCTATTTCTTCTTTCTGCAGAGACTCCTCTCTCCACAACTCTTTGGTTTATTCACCCCCCACTCCACCCCCGTTGCCCTATTTATTTCCCCTCTTTGTGCTAAACTCTTACCCCTCCCATTGGAGTCTCCCATTTTCCTTTTACCCCACCTCTTTCACCTCCCCTCAGTTTCATTCCGCACATATCCCTCCCTCTGGCTTTACATTTCATACTTTCTTTTCTTTCATCTGAAATCCTTTTATCTCCTTTTCAACTTAACATTTGTCTATCTCCACTCACTTGCCAATCATTCCTCCTCACCTTTAACCACCTGTCACCCACTAGGTTCTGCCCCCCTTATGTACACACCTTTTTCCAGATTTCTCTGATCTACTCTTATCCAGAGCCGAATTTACCACTAGGCTTCATAGGCTGAAGCTCAGTGCCTCGAAATCTTGGGGTCCTCTGGCCAAGGCAAGACACCTGCCGATCAACTCTGAGTGGGCTCCCCTCTCTCTCTCTCTGTCACTCTCCGTCTCCGCCCGGCATCCGTGTTCGGGCTGCCGGGTCTCCGCTCTCCGCTCGCTCCTCATCTGCCAGCACGGCAGGCCGCCTTGCACATGCGCACTGCTACGGCCAGCACATCCTCCCCTGCACATGTGCACAACCACGACCAGCACATCGGCTGCCCTGCACATGCGCACTGCAACGGGTCGGCGCTGGGCACTTTCTCCCTCGCTTCGAATTGTGGGAGATCTGGCCGCCATTGCTGTCCGGTCGCCGCCTCACCGCAGCCGCTGAAAACCAACGCAGGCTCACTCCCTGGAGCTGGAGTAACTTCCTGGAGTAATTCTTGCTTCTGGTTTCCTGGTCCTCCAAAAATATTGTAAATGGAATTTAAACTGAACTGAACTCCAAACTCTGAACAATAACAGCCTATGCATTTTATCTGTTTATTTATTGTGTGTGTGTGTTATATATATATATATATATATATATGTATATATATATATATATATATATATATATATATATATATATATATATATATATATATATATATATATATATATAAAAACAGTGAACTTTTATCTTCTGTTCTGTGTTATGTTTACATATTCTGTTGTGCTGCAGCAAGCAAGAATTTTGCATGACAATAAAACTCTCTTGACTTGACTCAAGCCAAAAAGGGTTTTTGGGGGGGGGGGGGGAGAGCTACCTTAAATTTATGGAGCGAAGGAAATAGGCAACGTTTTGGTTCCATAGATGCTGCCTCACCCGCTGAGTTTCTCCAGAATTTTTGTCTACCTTTGATTTTCCAGTATCTGCCTTTCCTTCTTAAACAACTACCTTCAATTTAGTTGCGTTTGGTTGGGTAACTATGGTAGGGTGAAGACTATTCCATGCTTTAATTGTGCGGGGGAACTCCATTGAGCAGCCAGCAACTCTGGATAGAAAAAAATTGGGTGACGTTTCGGGTAGAGACCCTTTTTAGACTCCCTCTGGTTTTAGTGTTTTAGTTTAATTTAAAGATACAGCGTGGAAACAGGCCCTTCTGCCCACCGAGTTCACGCCGACCACTGATCACCCGTACACTAGTTCTATCCCACACATTAGCGGAGTAAGGCAAGAGTGTTTTATTCTCTCATATCCCAGTTAGAACAATGATATCCTTACTTGCAGCAGCACAACAGAATATATAAACATAGTACTCTGTAAACATAGTACTCTGTAAACAATGTTATAAACGAGAAAACAAAATGGTGTATATTAATATATAACTATAACTATATATTGGCCCTGTACCCAAAAAGGTAAGGGCGCCGTCCTGTATGGGTATGGCTGCCCAGCCTGCAGCTGTTTCCACCTCGTTTTTTAATTTTTAGACAGTTAAAATGTTTTGTGTTGGAGGTTTGCAGTCTTTTTTATGTTGGGGGGGAGGGGGTGGAAGGGGCGGCTTTCCTCCGAGCAGCAACTTCGACCCTATCTTGCGGCCTTCCATCGGGGTCTGAAGCGGCGTTTCGTAACCTGACCGGCTTCGGCGGCGGCACAGCGCTGGAGCGCTATCACGGAGCGGGCGATGCCTTACCCGGGTTGCTGCGCTGGAGCTCCGGTATGCTGGGGCTGCCGATTGGAACATCAAGGAGCTGCGGGACTGTGGAGCGGCCAGCTGCGGGCGGCGGCGCTGACCTTAAACATCGCGGAGCCTGGGATCTCTCGCCGAGATCGCCAGTGGTGGAGCTCCGTCCAGCGCGGCCTGTTGGCTTCGGAAGCACGTTGGCTTCGGAAGCCGCGGTGTCCGTTCAGGATGCGGCCGTTCCAGGCATCCCAAGCCGCTGAGAGGTTTCTCCGACGCCGGAGCACCATCATCCGGCGAGAAGGGCCTGGAACATCAGCCCCCATAGCGGCGACTGCAGAGGCCTCAATAGGCCTGACTATGGGTGGACATGGGGATGGGGACTGGACTTTGTGCCTTCCCTCACTGTGGGAACCATAGTGGGGAGATGTTTTTATGTTTACATTTCTTTATTATTGTTATGTTTGTATTTTTAATGTGCTGCAGTGGCAACTTGAATTTCACTACACCAATTGGTGTATGTGACAATAAATGAATCTTTGAACCTATATATATAAAAGGGACCACATCACCCCGAGTCTACCCTCTCTCCACTGGCTCCCAGTACGGTACAGAATCAACTTCAAGCTCCTCCTATATGTATACAAAGCCCTTAACGGGCTTGCTCCCACCTATATCAAAAATCTTCTAACCCACCATTTTACCTCCAGGTTCCTCGGGTCGGTGAACTGGGGCTACTGACTACCCCCACGGTCCAGCTTTAAGCTCAGGGGTGACCGCGCTTTTGCGGTTGCAGCACCTAGACTGTGGAACAGCTTCCCCCTTCTCATCAGAACTGCCCCCTCCATCGACTCCTGTAAGTCTAGACTTAAAACCCATTTCTGCTCGCAAGCGTTTCTTGAGGTCCTCTGAGGGAGCGCTGTATGTATGCATTTATGTATGTATTGTTAGATCTGTGTACCATTGTATGTAGCATGTTAGTACCTGCACTGATGTAAAGCACTTTGGTCAACAAGAGTTTTTTTAAATGTGCTCTAGAAATAAAATTGACTTGATAAAAAGCTGGAGTAACTCAACAGGTCAGACAGAAATTCTGGACCAAAGGAAAATATTACTTTTTGGGTTGGGTCTGAAATGGGTTCCTGCACACCTTTGGAATGTGGAAGGAAACAAGAGCATCATATCTATGTGATCAAAGGGAAAAGGAGCAAACTCTATACAAACAGCACCCATGTTCAGGATCAATTCCGGGTCTCTGGCACTTTTAGGTAGCAACTTTATGGCCAATGTACTGCCCTGCCCCATAGTCTTGAACTGAATTAAAACATACGTAGCTGTAAAGGGGGACATAGCGTCACTTGGAGATTTAAGACTGAAAATTTATATTTTTATTTTTTAGTAACCAAAGTTATCAACGTATAATCTTTTGTGTGTTGGAAAACAAAATGTTATGGCACAGCAGGTGGACTTGCTGCCTCACACACCACAAATCTGTGTTCGATCCTGCCCTCGGGCACTGTCTGTGTTGAATTTGAACATTCTCCCTGCAAGAGTGTGGGTTTCCTCCCACATCCCAAAGACGCATTGGCTTTGTAGGTTGACTTGTCTCTGTAAAATTGCCCCATATGTGTGAATGGGTAGACAAAAATGCTGGAGAAACTCAGCGGGTGAGGCAGTTTCTATGGAGAAGGGAAATGGGTGACGTTTCGGGTGTGAGGGTGGGGACGGGAAGAAGAAAGGAAGAGGCGGAGACGGGGCTGAGGGAGAGCTTGGAAGGGGAGGAGAAAGCCGGGACTACCTGAAATTGCAGAAGTCAATGTTTATACAAGCAAAATATGAGATGCTGCTCCAAATTACGGTGGGCCTCACTCTGGCCATGAAAGAGGCCCAGGACAGAAAGGTCTGATTTGGAATGGGAGGGGGAGTTGAAGTGCTGAGCCACTGGGAGATCAGGTTGGTTATTGCAACCCGAGCGGTGATGTTGGGCGAAGCGATCGCCAAGCCTCTGCTTGGCCTCACCGATGTAAGCAGACGACACCAAGAGCAGCGGATGCAATAGATGAGGTTGGAGGAGGTGCAGGTGAATCTCTGCCATACCTGGAAAGACTGTTTGGGTCCTTGAATGGAATCAAGGGGGGAGGTAAAGCGACAAGTGTAGCATTTCCTGCGGTTGCAAGGGAAAGTGCCAGGAGAAGGAGTGGTTTGGGCGGGAAGGGACAAATTGACCAGGGAGTTACGGAGGGAGCGGTATCTGCGGAAAGCCAACAGGGGAGGAGATGGGAAGATGTGGCCAGTGGTGGGATCCCATTGGTCGACAGAAAAGCTGGAGGAAAGGCGGCATCCATGGAGCGAAGGAATAGGCCACATTTCGGGTCGAGATCCTTCTTCAGATTCATGTTGGGAGGTGGGGGGGGATACACGAAAAAGAAAGGAAGAGGCGGAGACAGTAGGCTATGGGAGGGGAAGGAGGGAGAAAGCAAGGACTACCTGAAATTAGAGAAGCAAATGTTCATACCACTGGGGTGTAAACTACCCAGGCAAATATGAGGTGTTGCTCCTTCAATATGCGGTGGGCCTCACTCTGGCAATTGTGGAGGCTCAGGACAGAAATGTCGGATTGGGAGGGGGAGTTGAAGTGTTGAGCCACCGGGAGATCAGGTTGGTTATTGCGAACCGAGCGGAGGTGTTGGACGAAGCGATCGCCAAGCCTCCGCTTGGTCTCACCGAGGTTGATCATACGCTGAATAATCCAACCACATTTTTGTTTGCAAGTGGAAAGAAATAATAGGAATTGCATTCATTGCAACGTGTAAAAAGAGTTGATACTGTATTATAAATTTGATGCGTGTCATTGTGGTATATATCATGTCTTGATTGGTGAATATGTTTAGTTTGCGACTTTGTTTGGAGCAGAAATAATGTGAATGCTTCATTGAGCATAATTCCGACTGGTAATTATGCACTTCGTCCGAGCACATTATCGCACGCGTCACGCAAGCCGTCTTAAATGATCACCTAAACTCATTTGGCAATCTAAGAAGCTGCCAAGGTTGCCCGGCTGACAACAGAGAAAAAAAGTTAAGTGAGAGCCCTGCAAGGTGTGTAATATTTTTGACATTGTCATTGACCTTTCTTACATATGCTGTCGCAACGCACTGTAGTCTCTTAACAACCCTTCAGTAGTGTTCCTTGCCTCCATTTCAGAATAATAGTGTTTTAAGCTGATAACTCAACGCTAGCACTGGCAATAAATAAATAAATAAAAGCACAGCTTTCCAGCCCCATATCTCATTGGACATGCTCGGCTGCAAATCGGTGTCAATGTGATGGACCATCTTCCTCTAGTCGTGGGGGTGGGGGATTGGGAGGGGCCTCACAAGTGGAACAGCCTAGGGCCTCTCTTCATCTAAATCCGGCCCTGCTCTTATCAGTGTGAAAAAGGGTTCAACCTCAAAACATTGCCTGTCCATTCCATCCACAAATGCTGTCTGATCCACCGAGTTCCTCCAGCCCTTTTCTTGTTCACAAAGGATTTGTTTTGGGCTGCCACTCATTTGTGAATACATCCTAAACCAAAATAGAAAGATGTTGTTTATCATTTTCAAATGAAATGCGTTGATTGGAAATTCATTTAGATACAACATTTAATATAGCAATGCCTGTCCCACGTATGCTATTTTTTTCAGCGACAACCGGAAAATAGGCTGTCGCCACATGGTCGCGGGATGATGCCTGTATTGTTGCGAGTTGTCTCCTCAAGTGTCGTATCTTTTTTCTTGTCGCCGCTGGATTTTGAAATGTTCAAAACATAGGTTTTGTCCTAGGTGCTGTCATAGGTTGTCACCAGGTGACCTTGGTTGTCGCCGGGTGAGGACCTCTGTGAATTCCATTAGCGACAACCGGCGACTGAATTGCCTTCAGTTGTCGCCGACAGGGTCGATGCTTGTTGTAGCTTGTCATGTGTGCTCGTAGGTGGACTTTCTAAATCGCGGTGATTGGGTCGCCAGTTGTCGGTAGCTTACCGTAGCTTGACGTCGAATAGGTTGTCGTAGTATTTGACAGAGCATTTTCAGTACAGTTGATCTAGGTTCTTTGTAAATTACCTTTTCACATAAATCTAAAATAGTTAATCATGGTTATGTTTACACTTCCTTTTGATAGAATGTTACATTTTCAGGGTATAATGGGCCTTGTAGTTTGAACTCGCTTTTATTTACTTTTATTTCACTATGATCTTAAACTTTAAACCAATGTGGAATATAATTGCATCTCTTTCACTACAGGCGAACTTATGCACGACCATGAACTTGTATTATATGGATTTACAGTGGCTTGCAAAAGTTTTCATACCCCTTGAACTTTTCTACATTTTGTCATGTTACAACCACAAACATAAATGTATTTTATTGGGATTTTATGTAATAGATCAACACAAAGTGGCGCATAATTGTGAAGTGGAAGGAAAATGATATATGGTTTTCACATTTTTTTACAAATAAAAAACGGAAGAGTGTGGCGTGCAAAAGTATTCAGCCCCCTTTACTCTGATACCCCTAAATAAAATTGAGTGCGACCAATTGCCTTCAGAAGTCACCTAATTAGTAAATAGAGTCCACTTGTGTGTAATCTAATCTCAGTATAAATACAGCTGTTCTGTGAAGGCCTCAGGGGTTTGTTAGAGAACATTAGTGAACAAACAGTGTCATGAAGCCCAAGGAACACACCCGACAGGTCAGTGATAAAGTTGTGGATAAGTTTAAAGCAGGGTTAGGTTTAAAAAAATATCCCAAGCTTTGAACATCTCATGGAGCACTGTTCAATCCATCATCCGAAAATGGAATGAATATGGCACAACTGCAAACCTTCCAATACATGGCTGTCCACCTAAACTGACAGGCTGGGCAAGGAGAGCATTGATTAGAGAAGCAGCCAAGAGGCCCATGGTAACTCTGGAGGAGCTGCAGAGATCCACAGCTCAGGTGGGAGAATCTGTCCACAGGACAACTATTAGCCGTGCACTCCACAAATCGGGCCTTTATGGAAGAGTGGCAAGAAGAAAGTCATTGTTGAAACAAAGCCATAAGAAGTCGCGTTTGCCACAAGCCATGTGGGGGACACAGCAAACGTGGAGGAAGTCTGATGAGACCAAAATTGAAGTTTTTGGCCTAAATGCAAAACGCTATGTGTGGCGGAAAACTAACACTGCACATCACCCTGAACACACCATCCCCACTGTGAAACATGGTGGTGGCAGCATCATGCTATGGGGATGCTTTTCTTCAGCAGCGACAGGGAAGTTGGTTGATGGGAAGATGGATGGAGCCAAATACAGGGCAATCTTGGAAGAAAACCTGTTAGAGTCTGCAAAAGACTTGAGACTGGGGCGGAGGTTCACCTTCCAGCAGGACAACGACCCTAAACATACAGCCAGAGCTACAATGGAATGGTTTAGATCAAAGCATATTCATGTGTGAGAATGGCCCAGTCAAAGTCCAGACCCAAATCCAATTGAGAATCTCTGGCAAGATTTGAAAATTGCTGTTCACAGACGCTCTCCATCCAATCTGACTGAGCTTGAGTTATTTTGCAAAGAAGAATGGGCAACAATTTCAGTCTCTAGATGTGCAAAGCTGGTAGAGACATACCCCAAAAGACTTGCAGCTGTAATTGCAGCGAAATGTGGTTCTACAATGTATTGACTCGGGGGCAGAATACTTTTGCACGCCACACTTTACAGTTTTTTATTTGTAATACAATTTGGAAACCATGTATCATTTTCCTTCCACTTCACAATTATGCACCACTTTGTGTTGGTCTATCGCATAAAATCCCAATAAAATACATTTACGTTTGTGGTTGTAACGTGACAAAATGTGGAAAAGTTCTAGGGGTATGAACACTTTTGCAAACCACTGTATATACTAACATCTTATCTGTTATTGCAATCTTTTTCTTTACACTTTTTTGTAGAATTTGTGTGTAATTTGTTTTGGTGTGTTGTCTGAGATAATATGTTGGTGATGCAGCTACAAGAACCATTTTCATTGTACTTGTTCATCACTGTACTTGTACATATGATATTAAACTTTATTTAACTTGGCTTAATAGTTTGGTTTGCGGTGCAGTAATGAAAAGTCATAACACCATTGCTGTTGTAAGTTGATGTGTTTGAGATACGAATAGGTGCAGTTTTGCACGTTCTTTCACTATTTCATTTTTTCATTGATTCAGCAATTTCCATTTTGGCTCGTGCAAGATTTTCCAACATGAGCAAAGATTTTAAACATCGTTTCTTGATTGCCACAGCAGAGAGCTCTTCAGAGATTAGGTGGTTCAAAGTTGTCTTTTGATATTTGTGTTTTCCTGTACTGTTTAAGTTGCAGCTGTTTCCTCTGCAGGTGGGTTAAATTTATAATGTTGAAAGCAGGTGTCAATGAATGTTGCTTTGAGCTGTGAACATCTTATGTTTTGCTCTGGAATTGTACATATTCCTTGATTGCACATTATTAAAAACTTCAGTTTTGGCTGCACTTTTTATCAGTATTGTAGAAGTTTATTCAGAGAAATTTGTAGTATCATCACACATAGTTGTTGATTCGTGCTGTACGAGTTTTTGGTTGCTTCCCAACATCGTGACCAATACTTCATTTTACTGCTTTTTGATGTGGTTGATCCATAACAAAAGTTTGGTAATTGTTACATTATTTGCCAACTCAATTTGTTCACTGGCAAAATGAGGATGTATAACTGAATAGATTTGATTCCTCTGACCTACTTGAACCAGAATACTTTAAAACACTAACATGCAGAAATCATTGGGTTTGTAATCCATCAACAGTTTGAATTCAGAATTGAACAATTGAAGATAACCAACTGAGTTTCAAGAAACAAAACGCAGGCTTCATTTTAAAGGTGGCCTGATTATCTGATTCAGAAGGGGATGACGATAAGATCTACCTCAGGACTGAGGATATTGTGGATGTTAATGTTATTTCTGCCTTTTTCTTCTTATGTAGCATTTTGAAAATAATCTGATTTTCTGGGGTTCTGGGGCATTTTGCATAATGACCAATAAAACACTGCATCTGGTGTGTGGAGCATGTTTGTGAAAAACATGCCATTTTCCCCCATATCCTACATGCTCGTATCTGGATCTGTTGTAAGATTGCAATTAGTCAGAATTTTATTACAATTTATGATCAGTACAGCAGTGGAAAGTGGCGGCGCCTCGTGGCAGCGGCCGCTATAGTCCGTCTGTCTTTTTTCTTTTTGTATTGTTAAGTGCATGTTTTGGTTGTAGTTTATATTCTTATTTTTAGCTTTGTGTATGTGGGGGGGGGGACTTTTAAGTCTTTTCCTGTCGGGTCTCCGTTGTCGTTGGGGCCTAGCACCGTGGAGCGGCCTCCAACCGGAATTAACCTGGGGCTCCAGATTTGCCATCGTGGATCAGAGCCTACGGATTTGCCATCGTGGATCTGGCTGACTTCGGACCATGGAGAGCTGTGGTGGCGCACAGCTTCGGAGGCTCCAGCTGCAGGCCCCATGGACGGTAACATCAGGAGCTTGCGGGTCCCTGGAGGGAGACCGCTTTTCGTAGCTCCCGCAACGGCAACTTCTCCTGCCTGAATCGTGGGGTTAAAAACGTCCCGGACCGGTGCCTTACATTGCCCGGTGTGGCTTTAACGGCCGCGGTGCTTACCATCGCCCGCCAGGGGCTTTAACATTGTGACAAGAATAAAGAACGGGAGGGACAATACTTTGCCTTCCATCACAGTGAGGAGGTGTTTGGAGATTCACTGTGATGGATGTTTATGTAAATTGTGTTAATTGTGTGTCTTGTTTTTTTTTTCCTTGTTTGCATCTCTGCAGAAACGTAATTTTGTTTGAACTTGGGTTCTAATGACAATAAACGTTATTCTATTCTATCTATTCTTCTATTCTAAGTGCAATGGAGCTGGTCCAGCAATTGCAACTGTATTAGTGTCAGGAAACACTAATCAGCCACATGAATATGTCATACACAGAGTTGATGTTCTCTAGGAAATCTTTCATTTTTTAACTAAGGACGAGAATTTTCCCGCTTGCTTTGGAATGTGGTTTGCAATCCTTTACACTTGCATGAGAGTGGAATTCTTTGCCACAGAAGTCCGCAGAGGCAAAGTCAGTGGATCTATTTAAGGCAGAGATAGATAGATTCTTGATTGGGTGTCAGAGATTATGGGGAGAAGACAAGAGAATGGTGTTAGGAGGGAGAGATAGATCAGCTTATCTTATAATGGAGTAGACATTATGGGCAGAATGGCCTAATTCTACTCCTATCACACGATCTTATGATGTGAGATCAAATAGATACTTGCATGGGCACCTAGAATAGCAATTGCTACTGCACAACTCTGACTCTGGGTCGTGGGAGTCTTTTAAAAGTGAGATGGGGAGAATTCAGGGCCAACATGTTGTTCGAGTGAAGGGCTGGCTGATGAGTAATATTGAGGCTGTAGTTAGGAAAAAGGTGACGTGTTGGGTAAAACCAGGTGAGACCAGCTAGGATTTTAAACAAGGAAGAATTAGTCTTGATAAAATCAGGTCGTCAATAAGAGGATATGGGAGATCCTTGGTAGATAAGGTAAAGGTAATTCTTAAGAGATTCATGAGGGGGAAAAAAAGTAACAAAGGGTAGGTTAGGTTTTGGTCTTCCCTTTTGTTCTATCAATTGTACTTGAGTTTGATTTGATTGTATTTATGTTTGGTATATCTGATCTGTTTGGATAATAATCAAAACAAAGCTTTTCACTGTATCTCGGTACACATGATGATGATAAATCTAAACCTAAATGTATGATTCTCTGCAACCTGACCAAGTGTATTCTAGGAAATTGGAGGAAGCAAGAGAATAAATTACTTTGGGGCCTTGGCAGAAAGGATAAGATGTTGTCTGGATGGACTTCAACATTTGACAATGCCCTGTGTGGTAGACTAGTCCAGAAGGTTAGATCAATGACATTGAGGGTGACCCAGCCAATCGAATACAAATAGGATTGGTGAATGGAATCGGTGATTGGAGACAATGCTGTAGGGAATGGTGCTGCGATCTCTGTTATTTGTCATCTATATTAACAACTTTGAGGGTGTCTGTGGCATGCTAGTTAAGTTTCTGGTTGACACCAAAATTGAAGATATGGCAAACAGCGAAGAAGGTTGTCCAAGGACATAACAAAACTTGGACAAGTTGTTGTAATGTATTTTCGGAATTTAAACCATAGCAGGACTTGCACAGTAAACAAGAGGGCCTGGGTGAACAAATACAACTGGGAATGCAATTAAACAGCCCCTGAAAGTGGCAATATGGGCAGACAAGATATATAACATAATATATAACATAATATATAAGATGTATAACAAGCTTATTTTCCATATATTCACCAGTCTAGTGTTTTATACCATTTATTTCTGTTTTGGATTTTAAAATGAGACTGATATTTTATCTCAAAATCCATGCATTTGCATGCCATTGCTATGCGAGTACAAAATAAGAGACATTTTGGGAAATATAATCATAAAATTCTCAGTAACATATTAAATGAATAACAGTTGAAGACGAGCCTGCGGGAGGAATCGTGTTTTCTCAAATGTAATGCATTGTGTAACAATAACGCAAAAGACCCGTTTATGACAGAAGCAAGGTGGGTATTTAAATTCATGATGATGTCTGACACGTGCGTGGAAACTAAAGATGGTGGTGATCCCATGTGCTTGATGCCACTGCCCATTTTGCTGTTAGAGATTGTGGGTATGGGAGGTGCTGTCAGAGTTCCTTTGCAAGATCCAATGAATTTCGTGGACTCCAGCATCCCTTCCAGGTGCTGAGATAAGAATACTGTATGAATAATGTATTGTTTTTGATCAACAATGTTAGGACTATTTTGTTCTTTTTCTGGTGGAACTTGTTTATTTTTGTTTCAACTTTTTTTGAGCAATGTTTAACAACATTAAAAAGAACAAAATCGTTGTTTGGTTTGCGATAATAGTCCAAAATCAAAGAAGATTGTTCTTGAGGGAAATGAACATGGTAGTAAATGAAAGAGAAATTTATGAGCATGTGATTGAGTGCTACGTAACCAAATATCAGTACTGCAGACAGAAGGGATTATTCAATAAATATATTTTGTTTCTCTAAACCAAGGGAATGTGCAAAGTATATAATATAGGAAGACATTATCTTGTGGAATTGCAAGGAATAACAAAAAATGTAATACCCAATATATTGTAGTAGTCAAAGCTATTTACGCTAACTTTAATAACCCTTGGAATTCCCATCCCTGTGAACATTGGAGCTTGTAGCAATATCCAGAAACAGTTGATACAAAATTGATGTTCTTCTAACTAAATACCACAAATCTAAATATAAATTTGGTAAGATGCCAATGTAGCTTGTATGTCTGTAATGAGAACATTTACCCAAAGTTTCTAGGAAACCAAAATAGTTAAGCCAAAAGAAACGAGAACAAAAGTTTGATGTGTGGTGTGAGTTTAGAATTGAGTATATTTAATGGTTTTAAACACAAAGTGCTGGAGCAATTCAGCAGCTCTGGAAACATCACTGGAGAACATGGATAGGTGACGTTTCTGGATGGGACCCTTCTTCAGATCCGAATTCTGCCTAACCATGAGTCAGAAGAAGGGTCCTGACCAGAAATGTTGCCTATCCCTGTCTTCCAGAGATGCTGCCTGACCTGCTGGGTTACTCCCGCCCTTTGTTTGACTGGAGATTCCAGCGTCTTGTTCCTTGTGTCTCCATGCTTCATGGTTTGTTTTTCTTCATTGCCTGGTACTTTTTTTCAACTCTGATGTTGCTGCATCATAGATGGATAAATCTAAAATCAGTAGTTATTACCTGTACTTGGAAGATTAACAGTAACATTCAAATATTAATAGCATAACTATTTGTGGACTGTCAAATCGAGGTAAAAGTTGAGTGCTCTAGTGACAGTGCATTCAGAAAGTATTCAGACCCCTTAACCTTTTCCACATTTTGTTACGCTACAACCTTATTCTAAAATTGATTAAATTATTTTTTTTATTCATCAATCTACACACAGTACCCCATAATAAAAAAGTGAAAACGGGTGTTTAGAAATTTTTGCGAAGTAATTAAAAAGAAATAACTGAAATATCACATTTACATAAGTATTCAGACTCTTTACTCAGTACTTTGTTGAGGCACCTTTGGCAGCGATTACAGCCTCAAGTCTTGGATATGATGCTACAAGCTTGGCACAGCTGTATTTAGGTAATTTCTCCCATTCTTCTTTGCAGATCCTCTCAAGCTCTGTCGGGTTGGATGGGGAGTGTTGATGTACAACTATTTTCAGGTCCCTCCAGAGATGTTCGATTGGGTTCAATTCCGGGCTCTGGCTTGGCCACTCCCGGACATTCACGGACTTGTCACGAAGCCACTCCTGCGTTGTCCTGGCTGTGTGCTTCAGGTCATTGTCCTGTTGGAAGGTGAACCTCCGCCCCACTCTGAGGTCCAGAACGCTCTGGAGCAGGTTTTCATCAAGGATCTCTCTGTATATTGCTCTGTTCATCTTTCCCTTGATCCTGACTAGTCTACCAGTTCCTGTCGCTGAAAAACATCCCCACAACATGATGCTGCCACCATCATGCTTCACTGTAGGTATGGTATTGGCCAGGTGATGATCGTTGCCTGGTTTCCTCCAGACGTGACGCTTGGTATTCAGGCCAAAGAGTTAAATCTTGGTTTCATCAGACCAGAGAATCTTTTTTTCTCATGGTCTGAGAGTCCGTTAGGTGCCTTTTGGCAAACTCCAAGCGGGCTGTCATGTGCCTTTTACTGAGGAGTGGCTTCCGTCCGGTCACTCTACCATAAATGCCTGATTGGTGGTGCTGCAGATATAGTTGTCCTTCTGGAAGGTTCTCCCATCTCCACAGAGGAACTATGGAGCTCTGTCAGAGTGACCATCGGGTTCTTGGTCACCTCTCTGACCAAGGCCCTTCTACCCCGATTGCTCAGTTTGGCCGGGCGGCCAGCTCTATGAAGAGTCCTGGTGGTTCCAAACTTCTTCCATTTAAGAATTACGGAGGCCACTGTGCTCTTCGGGACCTGCAATGCTGCAGAAATTGTTTTATACCCTTCCCCAGATCTGTGTCTCGACACAATCCTGTCTTTGAGGTCTATGGACAATTCCTTCCTCTTCATGGCTTGGTTTATGCTCTGACGTGCACTGTCAACTGGGGGTCCTTACATAGACAGGTGTGTGCCTTTCCAAATCGTGTCCAATCAATTTAATTTACCACTGGTGAACTCAAATCAGGTTGCGGAAATATCTCAAGGATAATCTATGGAAACAGGATGAACCTAAGCTCAATTTTGAGTGTCATAGCAAAGGGTCTGAATACTTATGTAAATGTGATATTTCAGTTATTTAATTTTAATCACTTTGCAAAAATTTCTAAACGCCTGTTTTCGCTTCATTCTGGTGTGTTGTGTGTAGATTGATGATTAAAAAAAAAGAATTTAATCCATTTTAAAATAAGGCTGTAACGTAACAAAATGTGGAAAAGGTGAAGGGGTCTGAATACTTTCTGAATGCACTGTAGATGCAATGCATTTGCTCATACATGCAAGTATTGAAGATAGTGATAGGAAGATTGGCCTGTTTCAGCACTGTATCTTTAAATCAAACATAGATAGAAAGATTTACAGGAATATGGACAAAATATAGGTAAATAATACCAGCTCAGGGAAATAGGGAATATGTAGGCAAATGGGACCAAATTTGGAAGATAGCTTGGTCAGTATGAATAAATTGGGCTGAAAGACCAGCTTCTGAGCTGTACAACTTGACTTGCAGTATTTAATTCTGTATTCCAGTCTCTGCAGTCTCTCTTGAGTCAGAGTATAGAAGTGAGATCGACTGATTGACCAAATGGTACCAGCACACCAACCTGCTCTCAGTATCAGTAAAATCAATGAACTAATTGTGGACTTTGGAAGAGGAAGGATAAGGACCCACAATCCTGTTTATATGGTGCAGAGAGTCAAAAACTTCAAATTTCTGGGCGTGCATATTTCCGAAGATCTTTCCTGGACCCAGCGAACTGATGCAATTGTAAATAAAGCACATCAACACCTCTACGTCCTGAGAGGATTACAGAGATTTGGTATGTCAGAGGCGATTCTCTTGCACTTCTACAGGTGCACAGTAGAGAGCATATTGACTGGTTGCATCATTACCTATTTCGGCAACTTGAACGCTCAGGAGCGGAAAAGACTACAAAAGGTTGTGAACACTGCCCGGTCCATCATCGGCTCTTATGTCAACTGCATCAATGGGATTTATCGGAGTCGCTGCCTCAAAAAGGCAGCCAGCATCATCAGAGACCCACACGATACTGGCCACACATTCATTTCATCCCTGCCATCGGGAAGAAAGTACAGGAGCCTGAAAACGGTAATGTCCAGATTCAGGAACACCTTCTTCCCTACAGCCATCAGGCTATTAAACACTACAACCTCAAATAAGCTCTGAACTACAATTATTATTATTATTGCCCTACTATTGTGTTTTTTGTGTGTGTGTGTGTGTATATATATTGATTTTTTTTTCTTCTCTCGTTCATCCTGTTTACAGTGTACTATGTTTACGTATTCTGTTGTGCTGCAGCAAGTAAGAATTTCACTGTTCTATCTGGGACATATGACAATAAAACATTGACTTGTTTTGCACCTATTCTGTCTGTTTACTGATGAATCCTGACCAGGCCCTTCGGCGCACCAAGTCTGCACTGATCAACGTTCTCACCCCCCCCCCCCCCCCTCCACATTAACACTACCGTATACACACTCGGGACAATTTTACACTTATACCAAGCCAATTAACCTAAAAACCCGTACGTCTTTGGAATGTGGGAGGAAACCGAAGATCTCTGAGAAAACCCACGAAGGACACGAAGAGAATGTACAAACTCCGGACAGACAAGCACCCATAGTCGTGATCGAACCCAGGTCTCTGGCTCTGTAAGGCACAACTATACTGCTGCGCCACTGTGCTGCATTTTAATACAAATGCTTGTATTTCTGCACATGGTAAACCAGGGTACATTCTCCAATAATATCAGTGTGAAATTCAGAATTTACCACTTAACAGTTCACATTTCAATCTTAATTGTTGGTACAACTGTGTTATTTGTATTTCCTGGTAGTTCGGAGAAAGGTAGAAGAATATTAATTCATTGGTTTCTTTTCTTTTATTGTGCCAATTTGTGAACTTGTACAATAGCCAAGACTCATTTCACATTAAACTAACAGGAAATTCAGAATGCAGGTTCAGAAAAATATTCAGGTTTAGGAGGACAAATTGGTAGCTGTTGAAAATGACTTGATATTCAGTGAATTTTATATAAGCATAATATGTAACAACAGAATAATTTTATTTTGATATGCAAATTTATTATTTTTTGCAACTCTAATGGCGAAAGATTTTGAGTGTACTATGAAACTTTAATTTCTGTATAAAGATTTTACACTTAGTGTTGATTAAAACGCGTGCATGTGGTTAGTCACTGGCCATTCCCTTCACAATACTGGGTGTAAATTCAGCTTAAAATGCGAGAGACCGTGCTTGCATTAAGAGACGTGTGAAATAAGTTGCAGGGGACTCTGTTCTTTTTGGATATGGAAGTACTGTTGATCTTAATTTGATACAAATTCATAACCTTTAATCAGATGATAAAACAATTTTGCGTGGGTCAATTTTTTTAAAGCAGCCGTGCAGATCAATTTAAAATGAGTCATATCGGACAATGTGTATTACACTGTGGATGCCTTACCAGAAATCCTTTATCGGCAGTGGGCCCAGGTGCCAAAAGGGCTCTAGATTTCGTGACCCATGGCTGGTATCTACTTGAAATTCGGCACAGATTTGGATGAAACATCATTGATAAGAAATTAATAGTGCAAAAATAGTTAATACTCAGTGCAAAAAGTTGCACACTAATTAATTCAGCTAATTAGAAAAGTGACAACGTCCTCTTGTGCTCAATAATATATAGCTGTATATGGGAACAGTGAATAAGGGACTGCCGCCGAGGTCCAGGGTTTCACCGGCTCCTGAACCCGCCTAATTAATGGGTGAGGGCAGATCCTGGGCATTCCCCAGTTTGCTAAACCCCACTGACTGCCAGTGTGCAGAGTGGGGGGTCATGGCCATAGTAGGCAAGGGGCAGTGCCCGGCTGGGGGAAGGCTAAGGCTTCTTACACTGAGAGGAAAATGCCTAACCCTAACTTCCAGAGCTGCCCACGGCTGGAGCTGGAGCCGCTGGTCCACCTCGGCCAGCATGCCCTTCTGGATCATCAGCAGCAGCCCACCCGACGTCACAATTCACCTAATGTCAACATAGTGGGGTGCAGCACTGCCCTGCAGGCCGCCTGGGCCCCCTTCAGCCCCATATAGCGCCAGCTCCGGCAGTCCGCCACTCGTTCATTGGCTGCAACACCAGCCGGCCGACAGCCCGACTGATCCCTCACAGCATCCACCAGCCGGCCGACAGCCTGACCGACTGACCCTATCTCTTCCCCCCTGCCGCTTTCAGCACTCCCATAGTGCCGGCTCTGTCACGGAAGTTATCAGAAAAAAACCGCCTGCGGGCTGGATGTTTTCGGGTTGTGGGCAAGATCTGGTCTGTGGGCCTTAGGTTGCCGACCCCTGCCCTTACCCTAACCCTCTTCCACTGTGAGGAAAATGACTAACCCTGACCCGAGCTCTACTTTTTTTTAAATTGATCATTTTAATTTCACAGTTTAAAACATCATAACTTTACATAGATCGGCTGTAAAACAAAATTATCAGCAATGGTTAGCATTATCTTTCTGACTTCGAAACCTTGCAATTCTTGTGATGTTATTAGGAGGCAGCCATGATCCCAGTGTGCTCGCTGCCTAGCTAGCATGAAGCAAAGTGCGTGATTGGTCAATTGGCGTCCGGCTCAATGTCACTTTCTTTGATTGGACAATTACTACTCGGAAAATTGGAGGTTTTTCTCATTTTAAAAATATGTGCAGGTTTTGTTCTTGAAGAGTTTTAGGTGTGATTTCTATAATATTTTTACACTATGTTATAAACACAGGTAGAAACATGATTTGTGTCACGGACTGAAACAAAATAGCACCCCGGCTCACGGTCTACTAGTAATGTCCCTCGAGCTGAAACAAGTTTATTTTATATTGTATTGAAGCCGCATATACATTTTTCTGAACCTGCCCTCTGAATTTCCTGTTTGTTTAATATGAAATGAGTCTTGGCTATTGGAGAAGTTCACAATTTAATTAAGAACAAAATCATTTTGCTTTCAAATCAATTTAATTAAGAAATTTGGATTACCAAAGCTAATAAGCAAAACTCTAATCTCTGAATACTTTTCTTGGTGTTTCCTAACCACGTCACAACCTTGAAAGCTTTCGCTATCTTTACGTTACACTAAAGATGATATCTTTGTAGTTTTAAGACTGAGTTTCACTGTAATATACAAAATTTGTCTTATTTAGGGTTGTTTATTTTTCTAAGAAGCCATTTGTAGAACAGTTAAAAGGGAACCGAAGACTGAAACATAAAAAAGGCAATTTTGGGGAGAGTAAAATACCTCCCTAAAAGATGTGTTTTTAAAAATGCAAATTAAAACACTTTGGCAAAACTACAAATTTGACATTTAATTCTGAGCACAACTTGGAGTGTTCTTTTTGTATTCACTTCCTCTCTGCAACATATCCATACTTTCTTCATATTTGCTTAACACTTATTCCTTCTAATACCAGCTTAATCATGTGCATTTTCTGAGTTTTGAATGAATTCACTATTTCTCACATCCCTCTGCACTTAATTTCAGTGTGGAAAAACACAGCCATTGAGCAGCATCTGTAGAAACAAAAAGCATTTAATATTTTGGGTCATGTTTTTAACCTGAAATATTAACTGCATACTCTTTCCACTGATGCCGTGTTTTCTAAATCTCTTGTAACACTGTTCCCTCACTGGTCTTCAACCACCCGATACAGTTTGCTCTCACTCTATCTAAGCTATTGTAACTTTTTTTTGTCCATTAAGTAAATGAATAATCTCCTCCAAGAAAATAGCCCTCGATTATTTTAATTTGGACAGGATCTCAGGGGGTTTGTTACTGTGACTTATTTAAGGACTTGCAGAACTGGCACGTCAACTTTTGTATTCTATGTTGCAAGAAAGTCATAATAGTAATCGATAATTGTCAGTATCTTTAAGTTGCTTTCGCTGTTATTTTGGTTAATGTGACCTTGGAGCAGCTATGAATGGGTATACATTGGAAATTGATATTGGGTTAAGGAGTTGGGGTGGTATGAATGGAGTTTGTCTGGAATTGGCAAAGCAAAGAAAGTCAGCAATTGGTCTTGATGCTTTTTTATGCTTATTTTTCTTGCTTTGTTTACTTTGGAATTCTGCTAATGACCTGCCTATTATCCCTTCATCTCTTGTACATTAACTGCTCGATGAGATCATTACAATGTCAATGTTCAGATTTACACTGAATTCTAGTTGCATACATTATCCACCCCCTCCCATAAGGCTGTTCCATTCCTAGTTACAAATGTTCATTTTGTCTGCCCTTGCCTTTGACATCCTTTGTGACCTGTTCTGTTAAGTGCTGTTAGTAAGCTGCATGATTTAGGCTGTCTGTGTCCAACTGTGCAAAATTTCCTATCCTGCCTCCACACTCACCGTAAAATCCATGTTTAACTGCCCCAGTAAACCTCATCTGTGCCTTTGTTAGTTCTTATCCCAGTTATTTCAATTATTCTCCTGTTAAGTGGTGTTAGTAAGCTACAGCATGTTTGTGAGTGTATTCAGGGCATCCATCCTGACACAATTGCAGAATGCACTGAGAAGTCAAATGGCAATGCATTTGTGCCCATGGACTGGTGCCACTCCCTGAGCTGAATATACCTATCCAGCTTTATGTCTGGTGCAGCTTTTCAAAGTATAGGCTGTCAGGAAGCCCTTGGGGAAGCCTATGGGAAATGACTTGGTCCCTGTTTTTCGTGGACCATTTGGGAGTGCGAATAGGTTGCAACAACAGGGCCTGCAGATGTTGGTGCTACCCTTTCATAAAAGGCTTGTATTGCTGTGAACATTACACAAGAGCAAGTGTGCTGGGGCCAGTGTAATCCAGCTATTCAAATCTTGTATGGTCCCAAGAGTGATAATACCAAAAGACGTTTATCTCTAAATATTGCATTCACCCTTAACAGCTGTAATAGTGGTGTCAACTCATTTTAGAATGTAATACTTTGGTAAAACTGAGCGACAGCAAATATAGTTCACATTTCATTGCATATGGTTCTTAAAATTGAATAAATGTTGATTTTTATGCGTTCGAATTTTTGACTAACGAGATAGAACATTTAATGTTTAGGGTATGTTCAGAAAAATTGTTAATGGTCACATGTTCTTACCTGCAGCTTGATCCTTGCTCACAGTGCTATTTTCTTTCTTAGTTTGCCATTTGTTTAGGTCTGATCTAATGCCTTTGATCAGGCAGAAATGTTTACATTTCTAAATTCAATTCCTTACTCTGCAACATTGATTTTATTTTGCTTTGGGAGCTGGATTTGATTTTATGGAAGCTGTTGGCTGTCTCACCGATGCTGTAGTCCAATTTTAAATTGGTAACAGAATAAAAAAGCCTACAATGCTCAGAGGGCAATTTTATGATTTCAGTTCTTATCAAATGCCAAAGTAATCCAGAGAATTCAGTCTGAGACAAAATTGTTTAAGCCACAGTGGGGAACAAGCCTTTTATTATATGCTTCGTTTTCATTAAAATCTTGATCTAAGACACGTTGGCCCGTATTGTACTAATTTTTAAAAATGCAACAGCTGGTTTAACTCTGCAATTTAGACTCGATGGCGAGTTTAAATCCCTGATATTTAGACTAAAGTCTGAGTTGTCTTTCTACTAATCGCCAAAGCTTAGACTGACCTTAGACTAGAGTCTAAAGGGCCTGTCCCACTTGCATGCGATTGCATGCGTCTGGCGCAACCAAACGTGGTCGCTTGAGGCGTACGGGCCGCGCAGGGCCGGTCCCACTTCCAAGCGCGGAGGCGTATGGAGTTGCGCAGAGCTCCGAAAATCCGCACTGTCCGAAAATTTCATGCGCCATCGGCCTGTCGGCCCGCAGGCGCATTGAGGGCGTACGTGGTATCTTGGTGTCGTACGCAACGTCTTGACGCCGTACGCCTAGCGCGTGGCATTGTGTAATGACGTCACCGCCCAGCGTGGCGTTGCGCAATGACGTCACCACCCGACGCCGTGCAACGCCCAAATTGAGTCAGCCTGCCTCCTGCCCAGCTGATTGGTGAGTATGACGCGAATTACGTCACGCCCGATCTTGGTGCTTACTTACCGCAAACTCCGCTTCCATTCCGTCGCGCCAAACGCATGCAATCGCATGCAATTGGGACGGCCCTTAACTTGCTGCAAAATTTATTCATTGTCAATGTAGGAACTTTCCAACTAATGCATGGTGATGATGCAGGTTTATCACAGCCATCTATGTCGCGTATTGTCCAGGAGGTGTCATCCCACATAGCCCAATGGAGAAGAACCTATATCTCCTTCCCAGCAAGTTCATGACACACAAAATGGTTTCTACCAGTATTTAGCAATGTTACAAAATTTTGAGATTTTAAAAATCAAGTATGCAATTTATCCTATCAGATAAAGCATAAAAAGAAGTTTAATTTGACACCTAATTCATTTTCATATCTTCAGTATTAAAAAAGTTATGGCTATTTTCATACTCTGAAATTAGCATCTTGTTCCCTATTGCTTTTCCATTGACTTAACTCAAAAGCTGTGTTTGAGGACAGTCATAAGCCCATAACTTTCTTAAAAATTAAGAGAACTGAATGAAATTTTCATTTATTATAGATTGAAGCATTCTGAAACAAATATGAAACAATCTTACTTGGATGACCTGAAATTAAAGCATATAATTAGTTAGTTACGTAATTGTAGCTAATTACAAAATTCAATTACTAAATCTAAACACCTATCCATTTCTTAAGAAAAGGCTAACATTTTTAAATAGCCTAAGTGTCCAAATAACATTCACACAAGAATTCACAATATAACATGATTTTTAAATCTCATTGTCATGAATCCATAGGCCAAATGGAAGGAATTTAGTGTTTAATTCCCGTAAATTAATGGCCATTTAAATCATCTTGCGAGTGAGATTTTGTGGAACGCGATCGTTTGGAACGTTGCGGTGAATTTAAACACCATATCGGCAGGAAAAATACAGCCGGTTCGTATGGGGCCTTAATCACATTTTCGCCGATGAAATTTTGATTAAAGTAATCCTAAGAAGCAAGTTTATATGTAAAATAAACGACTTACCTTATGCTTTGTCCCCTACGTGAGATCCGTCCCATAGATGGCGTTGACTGTGTTAGAAGTAGATTTTTATTTTACTCCAGCGATTAAATTGTCCAGCGGTTAAAATTTTTTTTTCAGAGAACGGCAGTAGGAACGATTTTTCAGCATCAGGTTGTAGCCCCAAAAAATATATTTCGGACAGGCAGGAGAAAATGGCATTTTAATCCCGCCCCCCCCCTTCAAAGGCGCCAAAGTCGCGCACAAGGCTAGTGACAGAACTTCAGCACCGCTGAAGGTAAGTTTTGTAACATTATTACAGTATTGCTGCTTTCCTGGCGTGATAGGGGCAATTGATTGCACACATGTCCCAATTGGAACTCCAGGTGGGGACCTCGCTCAGATGTTTGTCAATCGGAAGGGCAGATATTCTGTGAATGTACAGGTAAATGTTAAAATCATTTTATTTCTGAGAAATATTGAATGAAATCCTTTCAAAGATTTCTGAATTGATGGTTTTACATGAGAAAATGTAGTTGTCCAAAACATAATAAATGTGTCATAGCACCTTTTTTTCTCGATAATTGTAATTTTATCGGCTAGTAACGTCAGGAGAAATTCTTTCTTGCTGGTGTCCCAGTTTCCTTTCCGCTGTTTCTTTTTGTCAGCCATGTTGAAGTTGTTGTGCTTGTGCTTCTGCTATTGCATTGCACATGTGCAGTACAAGCAGACATCGTCACCATGGCAACTAAAACGCAGTCTAACTTTCGACTCGGCTAAAACCAAAGTCTAAAGTTAGACTCGCCTTAGACTCTAGTCTAACAAAACCTCGCTACCATAATACCACATTTTTCATAAACCGAGCATCGAATTTAGTTAGACCAAGCGGCAAGTTTAAGGTGAGTTTAAGAAAAGTCTAACTTTGCAATTCGTAGAATACGAGCCATTGTGTTTAAGAGACACAATTTGGTAAAAAGGGAGATCCAGCCCCGCCTTTGTGATATTCCACACTGAATGTACCCTTGCTGTGCTCTTCTACACTGCACTTTGGTTTATTTTACTAAATGATTCAGGAGGAGAAATAATTAGGTAGCCAAAACACTGTCTACCTTACACATTGGAAATGTTTAAATTTGATGACTTCAGTGGCCATTACTTCACTGTAATTGCAAACTAAGGCAGGTTTAAAAAAAAATCTCCTCAGGGTGAGAAGCCCCAGGCTTTGGTTTTTTTTATTTTTAATTAAGCTCAAACAAAATGATAAATTTGTCTTGATTTGAAGATGTAAGAAGCAGCTTATACGTGTTTTTATTTCTTACAACAGTTTTACATTTTTTCTAGGAATGTTGTGAGTGTTTGAAAGTAACATTTTTATCAGTTCTGACGCATAATTGAATGTCTAAAATCTCTGTTTTCATGCTGGTACAAGGAGTTCCACTGTGCTGTTAAGGTCACATATGAAGTACCCTATAATCTCAATTGGAATCTGATTATCAACCATGGGGAAAGGAACAAATCAATTCCATTAACCATTGTAAATACTTTTCTGGCATGTTTACTTGGGGAAAATCACTGACATTCATACCTGATTACATTGCACAGCTAAAATTGAAACCACCCATTTAATGAACAACTCCCAGTCACTTAACTATGCTCTCTGCTATAGTGCAGAGATGTACTTGCTAGAATAGCTTGGAGCCATATAAATTGTGGAAATGATCAGTTGCCTGATAATACAGTAAACCATTGTAAGGACCATGGGTGTCGTGGGTGGGATGCGGGGAATGGTGTCTTTTATTGCCAATTGTTCACTTTAATCCAACAAGGTATTATCATTGTGTAAGTGTACTTGTTGGTTTTGTCTAATCACAGAGAAGGAAATGGCTTTGAACTGATCCTGAAGCCGAACACATACCTGGTCCCAGTGAGACTCGGTCCGGATAGCCCACTCTTATGATCAGTATTTTATATCAGATGCTGGGGATGTGGTGAGCCCAGCGAATGTCAGTGAGCTACGAGTGATCCACAATAATGGAAATTATTTCCCCCTGGCACTGAGCCTGGTCCCAGATTGCTTGAGTCGGGATTAGCTGTTTCCTGAGAGATGTGGGTGGCTCCGAGAAGAGCGATAGGGTTCAGGTCGTCACAAGTTGTGTTTTTTAATTGTTTTGGGGCAGCTGACCTGAGTTTTGCTGATTTCAGCTTCGACTGGGCTTTTACTGATTTCTTGGCCATCTTCACTTTACTGCAATTGGAAATTCATTGGGTGCAGTTTGAGAGAGGTTTCTCAGGGTGAGGGGGAGTAAAAGCATTTGTTGTTCCAGATTACTTTGTTTGATTGAGATTTAATTATTACATTTCTTCCTCCTCTCCCATATATAAATAATGTGCTGCTAAGGGCTTGTACATGTAATTATGAATTGGGTTAGCAGGAAATTAAGTTCAGGAATAAAATGCAGGTGTGGCATCATCTTTGGGTGAAGCAATGTAGATTGTGCCACGAGAATGATTAATTAAGAATTATAAATCCATTCGCCACTTGAGAAGAATGTTTATCAGAAGTCGGCATGTTGTGTCAGTGCTGATTAACTATTTTTTACGGTCAGTAACT
The DNA here is from genome assembly GCA_963514005.1 of Raja brachyura. The sequence continues at coordinate 59,531,084 of OY740785.1, forward strand.
CCTTTGAGAATGATTGGTTTCAGTATGACTGACTGTATATTTTCTTTCTCTTACAGTGGAGGTTACTGTGGAATATGATTATGAAGCTGCGCATGATGATGAACTTACTCTGAGGGTCGGTGATCTCATTAAGAATGTAAGAAAACTTGAAGAAGAAGGATGGTGTGACGGAGAGTTAAATGGGAAGAGGGGAATGTTTCCTGATAATTTTGTCAAAGTGAGTAAAGATGAATCACTGATGACATCTGAGCTGATTGTAATTGTCCAATTAGATTTTTCTATATACACAAAGAACTCCAAAAGCGTGTGTACAAAAAATGAGAAAATGCTGAAGTAATTCAGCAGGTCGTGCAGCATTTCTGGAGAACATGGATAGGTGACGTTTCCTGTTGACTTATTTGGTATTTTTAGAGACTCTTGGAGATATTTCCGCATTGAATATTCTTAGCATCACTTGCATTATCTAATAGCCCGAGAATTTTGGAGGGAACACTCTGGAGGGGGGGAGGGCACTTGACATGGTCTTCCTTCCACTGAGACCCCACTGCAGGAATCCTGGATGCTTTGAGCCTGTTGAATTGATCTTCAGCATTCAAACTAAGTAAATTTCAGTGTCGGGTGACTGTGGCTCGGGGTGGGGTTAGGGTGGGGGGGAATGTGCTAGAAAGACTTGACTTAATTATTGTCCAAATCATTACATCAGCAATGTTAAAGTACTCTGATTTATTTATTCCTTTGCCAAGCTGTCAGTGACCTTTGGGGAGCTGCACGGAACTGCACAAATGCTATCAGTGAATCTGCCAATTGATTAGCGGTCAAATATTTTTAAAGAATTTCAATATTTAATCATACCTTCATAACGCCAGGTATCCTTGCAGAGATAATTAGTAGCCATACATATGTGATATTTTATTCCCATTTGGCTAATAAAATAAGTGGGTAACTGAAGAAGGGTCTCGACCCGATACATCGCCTATTTCCTTCGCTCCATAGATGCTGTCTCACCCGCTGAGTTTCTCCACCATTTTTGTCTACCTTGGAAAACAAGTGGGCTGCTTTACTTAAATATTGGTGAGAGCCCTCATTCAAATTTGGGGAAAGGCTACACAATTGATTTAATAATGTATTCACCAAAGACATGGTATCCCAATTCTGTGGGTTGGATGTCTTCCAACTAAAGTACAACACTAGCAGTACAATGCAATTTGCACGTTTGTTTGCAATTCTGATGTGAATTGTGTACAGTAGAATGTTTGACCCTAGGGCATTGTTTAGTTTTATCTAAGGTTTGGTTTCTGTTGAAGCGAATCAGTTTCACTTTGGAGAGCCATATAACAGTAGCTATTCGAGTTGTAAAAGGATCACCCCAGCAACACTAATTTTAACCCTAACATGTTTATCATCGAGTTTAAAATTTGTGTGCTTATTTAGTCCATTTAACCATATAACCATATAACAATTACAGCATGGAAACAGGCCTTCTCGGCCCTTCCAGTCCGTGCCGACCATTTATTTTCCCCTAGTCCCATCTACCTGCACTCAGACCATACCCCTCCATTCCCTTCCCGTCCATATACCTATCCACTTTACTTTTAAATGTTAAAATCGATCCTGCCTCCACCACTTCTGCTGGAAGATCATTCCACACAGCCACCACTCTCTGAGTAAAGAAGTTCCCCCTCATGTTACCCCTAAACTTCTGTCCCTTAATTCTCATGTCAGGCCCTCTTGTTTGAATCTTCCCTACCCTCAATGGGAAAAGCTTATCCACGTCAACTCTGTCTTTCCCTTTCATCATTTTAAAGACCTCAATCAAGTCCCCACCCCTTAACCTTCTGCGCTCCAAAGATTTTTTGATTTGATTTTTCAAATACATTTTCTATGTTTTTGTTGTGAGCAAATACTTGAAAATGTGGCATTTCTTGGGAAGTCTTTACATGTCGATATTTCAGCAGAAATTAAAAAAAAAACACTATTGGGTGAAGAAGCATGGCTCTTTAATGTCTCGGCTCTTTGGAAGTATTTTGATAGCATGTTGCATGTTGGGTCAGATCTTGCTGGGGCAGATCTTTTATTGGTGAATATTCTTTCACATTTTTTGTCATTCCTTAATTCCCTGTTCAGTATTTTGTGCTGAAATGGGGAGTGGGAGAGGGAGAGAGGGTGAGTTGATAGCAGTGGTATATTTTGGAGCTTGGTTGATGGGCAGCATAAAATGCATATTTTAATGAGAGTTATGAACTTGGAAAGAATCTTAACTGTATGAGAAAGGAGGGTGAAATTGCAGTGAGAAAAATGAGACCAAGCGCCAGTAAGATGAATTGTAGTTTTCCCATAGAAGGAATGTGCTTGAAGATCATCAGATGAGACTGCATGGATTGAACTGCAGAATGAAAAGAAGATGATCGAGCTGAAAATTGACACACAGTGGTGGGGTAACACTGGGGCAAACAGCATCTCTGGAGAACATGGATAGATGATCATTTGGGATGGGACACTTTCGAATATGAATAACTCTAGCACCTTGTGTCCTTTTGTGTAAAGCGCATCAACAGTTCCTGGTTTCTAAGTCATGAGTTCTCCAAGCTGTTCGAGAAATATTAAAAACAAGTTTATGCACTTTCAACTGTCTGGCATTTAAAAACACTAACAACATTACAGAAGGGAATTTACCCTAATGCAATGTTAAGTGACCCTCAATTTTGAGTATTTCATCAGGATAGGTGGAAGAAGTATCGGTGGAAGAGCAGATTTGTGGTAGTGACTATGATTCAGGTAGGTTTAGTGCAGTTGTGAAAAAGGATAAAGATGAAATAGTTGTGGAGATTCCAAATTGGGGTGGGTCTAATTTTATTCAATGTGTGCAACTTAACAAAACTATTCTATGAACAAATACTGGGTGGTCAATTGTAGCAATGAAAGGCATTCAAGGGAATGTCTTCTCAGACAGAATTGGGGTGGGACTGCCAAACCCCCTGGAAAACTATGTTCATTGACGGGAAAGGGAGTCAAAAATGGAAACTTGTATGAGAACATAATACAGTGGAAAATCTAGAAGTCACATAAATTGTAGGTGAGAAGTTCAAAAGGAAATCATAATTGCAGAGAAGAATAGTAAAATTGAGGAAAGTCTAAAGATGTTTTAAATATAGACCAAGAGGATGACAGAAAAGGAGTAGAGCCAAAAAGTATTAAAGACCTAAAATGTAATGTGTGTAGACGTGGATAATGTAAATAAGATTTTGAATATTATTTTGTTGTTGTCTTCAATATTGACATAATTGTGCTTTTTATGAAGTTTATGAATTTGTCATTGTATAGAATACAGAACAGTCAATGTGTCAAAGGAATCATTGGAAGATAATGTCTCGGCTGTTAAAGGAAACAGAAGGAAATGTTGAAGACTGTCTGCAATTTTTAATTCAATTTTTAATTCTCCAGGAAGTAGCTGGAGAATTTGCGGACTGAAAATAAAGTTGTTTAAAAAAGGCGGGACGAATAATCCAATTAATTATAGTCCAATTCATTTAACTTTGGGCGGACTATTATTAAAATCAGTTCCGTGGAATGGTATAAAATTTGATTTAAAAATATATGGTCAAAAAGGGGAGTCAACATAGAATATTGTAACTAACTAGTGATTATGATAAATTAACAAGGCAGATTAATGACAGAACTGTTTTTAATGCAGTGTACATGGATTTTAGCAAGGTTTTTGACAAGCCCCCACGTGGCAGTCTGGCCAAAAAAAGAGAACCTAATTGGCTCAGTGACAGGAAACAAAAGGACATGTTTTTTTGTTCTTTTGTGTGATTGGAATGGTGTTAATGGTGGTGTTCCATATGCTTTAGCAATGATTGCTTGCTTTTAAAATGCATCCTGGTATTTAAGACTCAAAGGTGGTGATACATTTTCCACATGATACAAACGCTGGCTTTGTTATTGACAGTGTAGAGGATAGTTTTTTTTTAGACTGAAGGAATAATTGTGTCAAAAGGATTCATTCCAGAGAAATATGAGATACATTTGGAAGTTCCAAATGACTAGGGAATATATAATAATTGGGGGTAGACAGAAATGCTGGAGAAACTCAACGGGTGCAGCAGCATTTAGGGAGCGAAGGAAATAGGCAACATTTCGGGCCGAAACCCTTCTTCAGACAATAATTGGGAGTACATTGAGGTATGGAGGAAGAAAGGCATTGTAAAGTGTGTGCCCATATAGAGACTTATAGGACTTTGCAGGACAGTTCAATAGTGTGGTTAAAGGACCCAATTGGATTTCCTGAGCACTAAGAAAATATGGGTTAGGCAGGTTCTGTGGACGGAATGGGCAGATGATGTTTTGGGTCGGGATAGATAGCTATTTGGGGCAGATAGCTCTTTTTTGGACTGGCACAGACAATATTAGGCCATATGGCTACTTCATGTGATGTAACTTTTTTTATAATAACAATTCTATATTTTTAATTTAATATTTAGGCTGTTTAGGATGTTGAGACATTGGTAGATCTTAAAGACTTGTCATTGTGGGTAATTTGGTACCTTGTACTCGCTTTTCCTTAACTTGTTCGATATCTGTGATGAAATAGTCTAGAAAAAATGTATTGAAATTTCATAATTCCTGTTTCTGTAACAATGAGATTTCTATTTGGAAACCTATTCCAGATTTCTATTTCGCCTTGCTTTGGGGGGAAAAAATGCTTTCTGATATCTTGACTTTTTTGATTGATTAGTTGATTGTTGATAGATACAGCTTGGAAATAAGCCTTTCTGCCAACCAAGTCCATGCAGACCACTGATCACCCAATCTAGTGCCATGTTATTCCACTTTTGCTTCCACTTCTGATACACTAAGGGCAATTTACCAAGTCCAATTAACCAACAACGTCTTAGGGATGTGAGAGGAACCCGGAGGCAAACTCCACATAGCTAACACCCAAGGTCAGGATCACACAAGGTCTGCACAGTAAAGCAGCAGCTTCCCCAACAGTGCCACTGTGACACCCTTTGCTCTAATATTAAGCTTGTCCTTTTGTTTTTGTTCTGAAGTCCTCCAGTAAAGGATATAATTCCTGCATTGCATTGAATCTCTTCAACATAGTAAGCAAGTAAATTACATCGCCTTGCAAGATTCTGATCAAAGTTTCCAGAACCTAACCTAATCTTTAAGGTGTAGTTCTGCTGAGCTTGTTCAGTTTTCCTCTAAGAGTCATGCTGAAGTCATCTTCTCGGGGTCAAGTGGTTGGTATGGAATCAAAGGTCTGTAGCAGGAACATTATTTACTACTTTTGTACTGCAACCCATTTGAGGGTTTTTTTAGTTTAGTTTATTGCTGTCACATGACCCGAGGTACAGTGAAAAGCTTTTGTTTGCATGCTTTCCTGTCAAATATTTCTAATCTGCCATTGTGAGGAAAGTATTCTGGTTTGTCATTCTTGGATCCAGTGGGATGGCTTGCTCTTCTTCACTTTGATAACTCTTAGCTGATCTACATCGGTGAGACCAAGCGTAGGCTTGGCGATCGTTTCGCCGAACACCTCTGCTCGGTCTGCATTAACCAACATGATCTCCCTGTGGCTCAGCACTTCAACTTCCCCTCCCATTCCGAATCCGACCTTTCTGTCCTGGGCCTCCTCCATGGCCAGAGTGAGCACCACCGGAAATTGGAGGCGCAGCACCTCATATTCCGCTTGGGCAGTCTGCACCCTAGTGGCTTGAACATTGACCTCCAATTTCCGGTAGTCCTTGCTGTCTCCTCCCCTTCCCAGCTCTCCCTCAGCCCTCTGGCTCCTCCTCTTCCTTTCTTCCAGCCCTTCCCCCCCCCCCCCCCCCCCCCCCGCATCAGTCTGAAGAAGGGTTTCGGCCTGAAACATTGCCTATTTCCTTCGCTCCATAGATGCTGCCGCACCCGCTGAGTTTCTCCAGTACTTTTGTCTACCTTTGATAACTTTTAGTTTTGCTTACTTTCTTTTACTTTCATCTAGTCAACTTTGGCCTGAATTGGGCCATTTATTTTTCATTTGTTAATCTACATTACTAAAAGTCTGATCTTGACCACTTCCTGTTCTGTATATTGATTTTAGAAAAAACGCTGCCACTTACGGCTGTGATTTTTGCCCATCTTACTCGGAGTCCCCCTCCACTGTGCAGAACAAGAGGATTTTTCCCATCGATGAAAAATAAATGAGTTATCAGTGTTTACAAAATGTTGAGATTCTCTCTCCTGAAGGCCACGCCCCTTCTGGAGGGACTGTAAAACCCGGAAGTGTTGAGTGCCTCAGTCAGTCTTTGCACGATGGGAGAGCGAGAGGGTCATGTCTCTCAGTCTGAGCTGTGAATAACACTGAACACATTTCTACTAAACTCTGAGTGTGGTTTTACTGATCTTGAGTGCCCTTAATGTGGCTTGAAAATGAAAATGTGGTTGGTTTGAAATAAAGCACAGCAAATGTTTGTTGGTGGTGGTTGGTTTGAAATAAAGCACAGCAAATGGTTGTTATTTTGAAATGAAGCACAACAAATGGTTGTTGGTGGTGGTTGGTTCGAAATAAATAAAGCACAGCAAATGGTTGTTGGTGGTGGTTGGTTCAAAATAAATAAAGCACAGCAAATGGTTGTTGGTGGTTGGTTTGAAATAAATAACAGCATTAAAAGTCTAAACTTGACAACTTCCTGTTTGCACTGTATATTGATTTTAGATAAAACGCTACCACTTACGGCTGGCCATCTTACTTGGTCTTCCTCCGCTCATCAGGTGCAGAGGATTCTGTCCATCATTGAAAAATAAAAGTGTCATTAATGTTTAAAAAATGTTGAGAATCTCTCCTGTCAATCACGGCATGAAGGCCACACCCCTTCTGGGGGGAGGGATTATAAAACCCAGAAGTGTGGTTGTGGCTCAGTCTCTGCAAGATGGGGGAGGGAGAGGTAACAACTCTGTTTGAGCTGTGAATCAACTGAACACACTGAATGTCTGCTGAACTGTGAGTGTGGTGTTTATGTGGTGTTTTGTGGTGTGTGGTTTTATGGTGGCCTTGCACCCTGCATGAAATGGTATAAAACTGCATTTGAATTTGGTGGCCTTGCACCCAGCTTGAAATGGTATAAAACTGCACTTGAATTTGGTGGCCTTGCACCCTGCTTGAAGTGATATTGAACTGCACTTGAATTTGGTGGCCTTGCACCCTGCTTGAAGTGGTATGAAACTGCACTTGAATTTGGTTGTCTTGCACCCTGCTTGAAGTGGTCGGAAACTGCACTTGAATTTGGTGGCCTTGCACCCTGCTTGAAGTGGTAGGAAACTGCACCTGAATTTGGTGGCCTTGCACCCTGCTTGAAATGGAATTTCAAGGAATAGCCATGAGTCAACTGCCAGCCCACCAGCCGTGATTGAGCTGCCAGCACATCAGGCTTGAGTGGCTGAGCTGCCACCCCAAGAATCCATTTGGCCCACAATGTCCATGCTAGCCCTCTGGAAAACAGTCCCTTCAGCCCACATCACCCATACTAGTGCTCCAGAAAGGCCCCATCCAACTGGACACCAATATTGGAATTTGTGGAGAGGTGCAATATTGCGTTGGGGGACCAGCCCTCCCGTGTGAACATGGGACCCAACGGGTCCCACTTAGTCTAGTATTTATTAAAATTAGATTTCTGTGAATAGTATACATTCATTTTTTGTGCAGGAAGGAACTGCAGATGCTGGTTTAAATTGGAGATAGACCCAAAATGCTGGAGTAACTCAATGGGACTGGCAGCATCTCTAAATTTGAGACCGGAAACTTCACCCATTTTGTCTCTCCAGAGATGAATTACTCGCTGAGTAATATCCAGCTGAGTTACTCCACCATTTTATGTTTATCCATTCATTTTAGTTCTGTTGAGAGGAAAAAACACCATATACAAATTGGATTGTTTAATTAGTGTATGTTTGCTCTGGCTTAACCTGAATGCTGTTCTTGCTTGGTTTGACCTTTATTTTAGTTCTAGCCACATTCATTACTTTTTGGACTTTAAGCTTTTTGTTTTGTGGGAGTGTTTTCAATTTGCAGTTCCAGGTTCCAATTTTGAGTTTTGCACTTAATGAAGTGTTAAGTCTTGCACTCTGATCATCAAAGCTAGAATTGGGTAACCACTTAAAGACTGAAAGGACACCAGTATCTTTTTGGTATTCCTTCTCTTCACATGTTGGCAATTAAGCAGTTTAATCTTACCAAAGCAGTTCTGAATGTTTTATTGGAAAGCTCTGATTTCTTTAGTTTAGAGATACAGTATGGAAACATGCCCTTCAGCCACCCGTGTGTACAGAAATCTGAGGTCACTTGTTTGCATTCGTTTTATATTAACTCACTTTTTTTACCGTCTCCCAACACAATGCGGGCATGTTTGGGGAGGCCGATTAACCAACAAACCCACGTCTTTGGCATGTAGAAGAAAATCAGAGCACATGGAGCCAACCACAAGATTGCAAAAAACCCATCTAAACTCCCCACAGGCAGCAGCTCCATCAGCTGCACCACTATGCCATATTCTTTTGGGAACAGAGTTTTGTAACCGGAGTGTGCCGCAGGTTTTTACTTGGTTCTGAACTGTCTGATGAAGAATGCTGGATGGAATTTTTTCATGAAGGTAGAATTAAAAATCATTGTTCTAATTAATTTGTGAAAGTCTCTGAAGGATTTTCACAAGGTTGTTGATTATGACATAAACCAATGTCAGATTTTTTTTTGCAACTGAGCAACTCAAACATTCTTCTTTAAGGGGTTGCTTGGATGTTTGGGAATAAAGGCTGTTTCACTAACATTCCATATGTGGAAATGAACGAGCATTGCTCATAATACTAGAGCATGGACTAGACTTTGAAAATGGTGCCAAAACATGGCACCTCTTGCATGAGGGAATCAGTAGGCTATTTGTGTACAATTTGGGGATGTATATGGCAATGCTCTAGTGGAATGTTTGTAAGAAAAGATTTTCACTGTGCGTGTACTTCAAACATGTGACAATAAAAGCGTGATTGAACCATGCATAACTTGAATTTGTGATTTTATCAGAAACAAAATATTTTTTAATGTTAAAGTTTAATGCATGCCATTGGTTTTTATTTATACGAGAACACAACTCTTAGCTTGAATAAAATGTTACATGCTATTAAACATTAAAATAGAAATGTTCATAACTTTATAATCTTCAATTTTATACTTGTGAATTCATAGTAGTTATCTAACATTAAAATATTGGCTTAAGTTCAAAACTTTGGCCGTGTTCAACAAAATATTCTTCTTAGTGTTGTATGTGAGCAGAGATAACTGTGCTTGTTTTTTTCTTAATGATGGTGAAAAAATCCAATCATTTTTTAATGGGAGGAGTCATGGTCTTGATGTTAAAGTGGTTTCACCACCTGATAAACATGAAACGGGATGTAGTTTATGATCCCATTAAAAATATGCTCATGGTAGAGCAAATGATTTTTTTTTCTTTGATCTTAATTGTCAGCAGAATACTGTGTTGTTGATGGGCTTTTAATTTGGAAGAGCTGATGGTCATGGAAATGCAGAAGGCCAGAGTAAGATTATGATCAATTGTGGTCAGTAAATGTTTGAGATGTGCAGAGTTGTTATAATGGCTGAAAATACAACAGTTAAATATTATGTGAATATTCTGCAGTTTTGTAGGATTTTACCAGTGAACACATGAAAGTTAGTACTTAAGTGTGAAATGAAATGAGGAAGGAAGGAAATGAGAGAGAAAATTAAGGACTATCGACCAGTTTAGCCTGGCGTTAGCAGTGGGGGAGGGGGGGGGGGGGGAAGAATGCTGGAATCTATGTTGTTTTGCATGTTGGCACAAATAACACGGGTAGCAAAAAGTTTGAGGTCCTGCAAAATGATTACAGGGAGTTAGGCACAATATTAAAGTATGACATCCAGGGTGGTAATCTCCAAGTTAATCCTTATTGTCACATTCTTGAGGGCAGGTATAGGAAAATAGGATGAATAAATGCATGGCGCAGGAGTTGAAGCAGAGGGCAGGGATTCAGATTATTGGCTATTGAGATCTCCAGCGGGATAGATGTGAACTGTACATGAGGGATTAGTTGCACGTGAACTGGAGGGGTTCCAATATCCTGGAAGGGGCGGGGAGAGGGGTGCGGATGATGAGAACCAATGTAGGGCTGCGGCAGGTGAGAGGCTGGAAACTGAGGTATGAAAGGTGATAAAGTAAGTTCAGTGGAGAGATACTCATGAGTAAGGAAAGGCCATTGGATTGATTTTTGTGCCAGACGCCTGACGGGTAAGGCGGATAAACTCAGGCCATGGATAAATACGTTGTAGTCATACAGAAACCTGGCAAAGAGAGGACGGGACTGGCAGCTTAATGTTGCAGGTTACAAGTGCCACAGGAGAGATGGAGGTGGGGGTAAAAGAGGAGGGAATGTTACTTTATTGATTAAATAGAATGTCCCGGCAGTTGTCTAAGATGACGTAACTGATGGTTCGTCCAATGAGGTTATAATGGATGCAGTTGAGAAATAGATTCAGATTCAAAACTTTATTGTCATTGTGCAGTGTACAAGTACAGAGACAATGAAATGCAGTTAGCATCTCACCCAGAAGTGCGAACACAGAATAATGGAACATGTGTGTATGTGTGTGTATATATGTGTATATGTATATATGTGTGTGTATATATGTGTGTGTATATATGTGTGTGTATATATGTGTGTGTGTGTGTGTGTGTGTGTGTGTATGTGTGTGTGTATGTATGTGTGTGTATGTTCAGTAGCAGTAGTGCAATTTCCGGGGAGGGATCAGTCACTGTGGGAAGGAGTGTCCGAGGAGGGGGGAATGACTGGCAATCACCAAGGCGTAGAGTTAAGTCGGGTAACAACCGCAGGGAAGAAGCTGTTCCTGAACCTGCTGGTCCGGGAACGGAGAGACCTATAGCGCCTCCCAGATGGGAGGAGGGTAAACAATCTGTGGTTGGGGTGAGAGCAGTCCTTGACGATGCTGCGCGCCCTTCGCAGACATCGCCGGCTCTGGACAGCCTCAATGGAGGGGAGTGAGGAACCGGTGATGCGTTGGGCAGTTTTCACCACACTCTGTAGTGCTTTCCGGTTGGAGACGGAGCAGTTGCCATACCATACTGTAATACAGTTAGTCGTGATGCTCTTGATGGCACAGCGGTAGACGTTCACCAGAATCTGAGGAGACAGATGGACCTTCTTTAGTCTCAGGAAGAAGAGACGTTGGTGAGCCTTATTAATCAGTGTTGATGTATTGTGGGTCCAAGAGAGGTCATCAGAGCTGTTGACCCCCAGAAACCTGAAGCTGGAAACACGACCACCTCCATCCCGTTAATATGGATGGGGGTGTGCATGCCACCCCTAGACCTTCTGCAGTCCACAATTGATCTATAAAGAGGAGGATCGCCTAGTTGGGAGTGTAATGTAGGCCCCCAAATAGTTGATGGGAATTAGAAGAGCAAATGTGCCAGGGGATTGCAGGCAGCTGCAAGACTAATAATGTTGTCACAGTAAGGGATTTTAACTTTCCCAATATAGACTGGGACTGTCATGGTGCCAAGAGTTAAAATTCTGAATTGGGGCAGGGCCAACTTTAATGGTATTAGACAGGAACTTGCTTCAGTTGATTGAAATAGGATGTTTATGGGCAAAAGAACATCCGGAAAGTGGGATGCTTTTAAAAGTATGATTACAAGTTCAGGGCATGCATGTTCCTGTTAGAGTTTGAAGTTTAGTTTAGTTTTTTGTCACGTGTACCGAGGTACAGTGATAAGCTTTTGTTGTGGGTTAACCAGTCAGCGGAAGTACAATGCATGATTACAATCATTACAGCATACACGTACACGATAATGGGAATATCGTTTAGTGAAGATAAAGTTCAGTAAAGTCTGATTAATGATCGTCCGATGGTCTCCAATGATGTAGATGGTAGCTCAGGAATACTCTCTAGTTGTTGATAGAGTGGTTCAGTTGCCCGATAGTAGCTGGGAAGAAACTGTTGCTGAATCTGGAGGTATACGTTTTCACACTTTTGTGCGTCTTGCTTGATGGGAGAAGAGGGAGGAGACTGGTCCTTGATTATGCTAGTGGCTTTGCTGAGGTTGTGTGAAGTGTGAATGGGGTCAATAGAATGGAGGTTGGTTTGTGTAATGGTCGGGGCTGCATCCACATTTCTCTGCAATTTCTTGTTAGCTTGGATGGAGCATTTCCCAATACATGCTGTGATGCATCCCAGTAAAATGTGAGTGAAGGGCAAGGTGGGAGTAAGGAAAGTTATATGATGAGAAAAATTGAGTCTCTGGTCAGGAAAAAGTAGACATGGGACAGCTATAGGCCGCTGGGGCCAAGTGTATTGGGAAGTTATACACAAAAATTGAGTTTTGGGAACTGAGTAACATACTTAACATAGAAAATGGGTGCAGGGGTCAGCCATTCGGCCCTTCGAGCCAGCACCACCATTCAATATGGCTGATCATCCAACATCAGTACCCTGTTCCTGCTTCCTCCCCATATCCCTTAATTTTGTTAGCCCCAAGAGCTATATCTAACTCTCTCTTGAGTACATCCAGTGAATTGGCCTCCACTGCCTTCTGTGGAAGATATTTCCACAGATTCACAGTTCTCTGGGTGAAAAAGTTCTTCCTCATCTCATTCCTGAATGTACAAATCCTTATTTGTAAACACTGACCCTTGATTCAGGATTCCCCCAATATTGGAAACATTTTTCCTGCATCTAGCCTGTCCAATCTCTAAAGAATGTTATGTTACTAGAAAATATCCTCTCATCCTCCTTAATTCCAGTGAATACAAGCCCAGTCGATCCATTCTTTCATCATATGTCAGTACCACCATCCCGGGAATTAACCTGGTGAACCTACACTGCACTCCCTCAATAGCAAGAATGTTCTTCCTCAAATTTGGAGACCAAAACTGCACACAATACTCTGGGTATGGTCTCACCAGGGCCCTGTATAACTGCAGTAGGACCTCCTAGCATCCTCACGCATGAAGGCCAACAGGCCATTTGCTTTCTTCAGTGCCTGCTGTACCTGCATGCTTACTTTCAATGACAATGTACAAGGACATCCAGGTCTCGTTGCACCTCCCCCTTTCCTAACCTGACATAATTCAGATAATAATCTCCGTCTTGTTCATGCCACCAAAGTGGATAACCTACATTTATCCACATTATACTGCACCTGGCATGCATCTGCCCATTCCTTCAACCTATCCAGGTCACCCTGCAGCCACGTAGCATCCTCCTCGCAGCTCATACTGCCACCCAACTTTATGTCATCTGCAAACTTGGAGATGTTACATTAAGGAAGATGTTACTTAAGGAAATCAGGAGGGCAAAAAGGAGGCAGGAGTTGGCTCTGGCAGATAATATGGATTTCCACAGAGATTTTTATGTACATTAAAGGAAAGGCGGTAGAGAGAGAATAGGGGGCCCATAGAAACCAAAGCAGGCATCTCTGTGTGGAGCCGGAGAAGATGGGCAAGGTCTTCAATGAGTATTTGTCCTCATTTGTTTTACTGCACATTAAGTTATGAATACTGGGGAGCTTGGGACAGTTGGTGGAAATGTTTTGAGAACAGTCTGTATTATAGTCGAGGTGCTGAACATCCTTGGGGGTCTGAAGGTAGATAAATCTCCCGGGCATGATCAGATATATCCAAGGACACTGTGGGAAGCTAGAGAAAAAAATCTCTGCCCTGACTGAGATATATGAATTGTTATTTGACACGGGTGAGGAAGATTGGAAGGTGGCTCATGATTTGGCTCTATTTAAGAAGGGCTGCAAGGAAAAGTCTGGGAACTATAAACTAGTGAGCCTAATATCTGTGTTAGGCAAGTTACCAGAGAGTATTCTGAAGGATGAGGTATGGATTTGGATAGATTGAAGCTGATTTAGGATAGTCAACAAGGGTTTGTACAGGGGAGATTGTGTATTGTGAATCTGGGAATTATTTGAAGAAGTAACCCAAAAGGTTGAGAGCAAAACCATACAGTCATTGTATTTATGCACCAGCAAGGCTTTGTATATATTTTTGCATGGTAGGCTGCTCTGGAAGATTTGATCACATGGGATCCAGGGAGAGATAACCAATTGGGTATAGAATTGCTTTCATGGAAGGAAGCAGAGGTTGATGATGGGAGATTGTTGTTTTTTTGAACTGGAAGCCTATGTGGTGTGCCTCATGGTTCAGTACTGAGCCCATTAATGCTTGTGGTTTATCAATGATTTGGATGAGAATTTAGAAGGCATTGTTAGTAAGTGCAGATGACACTAAAGTGGGTGGTATTGTAGATAACAAAGGGATGCAGGAGTGCCGGTACATAGTTCTTTAAAGTGGCATCACCGGTAGATCGGATAGTCAAAAAGACCTTTGGTACATTGGACTTCATCAGTCAGGGTATGAGTCTAGAAGTTGCAATGTTTTGTTACAGTTGCACGGTCATTGGTGTGGTTGCATTTGGAGTATTCTGTTCAGTTTTGGCCACCCTGCTTTAGGAAAGATGTTAAGTTGGAAATAGTGCAGAGAAGATTTACGAGGATGTTGTGAGGACTTGAAGGCCTGATCTACAGAGAGCGTTTGGGCAGACTAGGACTTTATTCCTTGGTACGGAGGAGGATTAAAGGTGATCTTATAGATGCATAAGGTCATTTGAGGAGTAGATAGAGTAAATGCAGTCTTTTACCTAGAATAGGGGAATCGAGAGCCAGGAGAAATGGGTTTAAGGTGAGAGGGGAAAGATTTAATAGAACCTGAGGGGCACATTTTTCAGAGGGTGGTGGGTATATGGAACGAGCTGACAAACAAGTGCTGAGTTACTCCAGCACTTCATGTCCTTTTGTGTATTAACCAGCATCTGCAGTTCTACATTTTAAGATTTTGAAGGATTTGGGCCAAATGTAGACAGGTGGGATAGTGGAGATTGGACATCTTGGTCAACATGGCAAGTTGCGCTGAAGGGCCTGTTTCAATGTTGTATAGCTCTGACTCTATAAGGAAGTGCGGGTAATGACATACTTGGAAACATTGTAGCAAGAATGGGCAGAATTGACATGGATTTATGAAAGGAAAATAATGTTTGACAAAGCTGGAGAAAAGTGGTGGAAGGCCTCTTCGAAATGGTCAAACGATTGTTTGGCTGCAGGAGAAGACTTTCTTTGAAGGACATGTTCATGCCATGGAGGCAAATCTAAATGGCAGAGTGGACTACCCTAGAATGCAGAGTGCTATCTCTAGGGAAGGACCAAGGATGTGATAGCTGGTACATAATTTGTTAGGTTGTCTACCATAATTGCAATAATGGAGTATTTTTCAATAGTAAGCTAAAGGTCGAGGTTGTCCATGTGACCGTGCTGCCCTAAGATAGGTGTATCAAACAATTAGGGCGGCAGATGGTCCATTGGCCTTGTCGCTCCAATTTTATGGGATCTTTGAATATGGTGTATAATCCTGATTTCTGAATATGTGGGAAGATAAACTTGTTATTGAGGGAAGGTTCACCAAATTCATTGCTAGCATGAAAAGTTTGTTGGTAAAGGACATATTCCGATGCTTGAATTTAGAAGGATGAAAGTTGATCTCATTAAAGTGTATAAAATTCTTACAGGACATGACGGACTGGAAACCAGAATGATTTTGTCTGGTTAAGTCTCTAGGACTAGGGGTCAGTCTCAAAATTAAAATAAATATTGCTGGTCAGAGTTGATAAACTTTTCCATCCAGACACCGGTGAATGTTTTGAATTCTCCACTTGAGCATTGCGGAGGTTCAGTTCCAAAGTGTATTCAAGGAAAGCAGCGATAGATTATTTATTAGATACTAAAATTATGGAAATGATATTAGTCTATGAAAGTGGTCAAGTAGTCTAGGAAATCTGACAGGATCTTGTTTAATTACTGTAAGCACGTGCAACCACATGATCTGCTATTTCTCAAAGTATTTTTTTTTACTTAAGAGTATGTGTGGAATGATGTGCTGATCTGAGTAAAAATAATCCACAATATGTTATCTTTACATACTTGTCTGTAAAATCTGAGGAAAGACATTCTTGCCATAGAGGGAGTACAGAGAAGGTTCACCAGACTGATTCATGGGATGGCAGGACTTCCATATGAAGAAAGACTGGATAGACTCGGCTTGTACTTGCTGAAATTTAGAAGATTGAGGGGGGATCTTATAGAGACTTACAAAATTCTTAAGGGGTTGGACAGGCTAAATGCAGGAATATTGTTCCTGATGTTGCGGAACTCCAGAACAAGGGGTCACAGTTTAAGGATAAACGGGAAGTCTTTTAGGACCGAGATGAGAAAATCATTTTTCACAGAGAGAGTGGTGAATCTGTGGAATTCTCTGCCACAGAAGCTAGTTGAGGCCAGTTCATTGGCTATATTTAAGAGGGACGTGGCCCTTGTGGCTAAAGGGATCGGGGTATGAAGAGAAGGCAGGTACAGGATACTGAGTTGAATGATCAGCCATGATCGTATTGAATGGCGGTGCAGGCTCGAAGGGCTGAATGGCCTACTCCACCTATTTTCAATGTTTGTATGTTTCTAAATCCAGTTTTAATTTTGGAGTATAATATATAATTAGAAATTGCAATAGATTAATAAGGGAAAAGACAGTGGAAATGAGAAGGTTGGTAGCATCGTAGTTCCAAAAAGCAAGGCAGTAGGCTAGAGGAATGAAGAGAAGGTTTTGACCATTTGGCTGCAAGCAAGCATTTTCTTTCAATGGCCATACTGATGCCATAGCTTTTGGCTAGACTGGAATTTATTTTTGGATAAGATGAACGTGAGCTGAATAATATGCTGCACAAAACGAGAGGTTGTACCATTAGCATAATTTAGATTAATGGAGTCCTTCTGTATGTTCACAAAACAATGTTGAAGTAGAAAAATTAATCGAATTTGAATGTGGGACTGAAACAGCAAAATCAAAAAAAAGAATTTAAAAAAAATGTTAAAGGTCTTGACAGAGAGCTAGTTGCAGGGATGCATCTGAAGGAAGTAAGGGGAAAGGGATTGTCACCAAACCCAATCATCCCCTCTCCACCAGGTAACTGGCATGGACTCAATAGGCTGAAAGTCGTAACAAATGGCATTTCAGGGAGTTTGAATAGGCATATGTATATGCAGGGATGGGGAGATATGCTGGCAGGTATAGAGATGGTGGGCCAAAGGGCCTGTTCAAGTGCGGTACCACAAAAACAAGGAACTGCAGACGCTGGTTTACACAAAAGGACACAAAGTGCTGGAGTAACTCAGCAGGTCAGGCAGCATCTCTGGAGAACATGGATAGATTATGTTTTGGGTTGGGACCCTACTTCAACTGAAGAGTCCTTTGGAGAAAGGACGTGACCTGAAAAGTCACCCATCTATGTTCTTCAGAGGTGCTGCTTGACCCACTGAGTTACTTCAGAACTTTGTGTCCTGTACTGTTCATGTTCTAAGTGTAAAATTAGATTTTATCTAGAACTGCAGTGCATTTAAAAAAAAAGAAATTATTTGTGAATGTCGTAAATTTATCTATTTATTTAAATTCTTTTGTGTGAGGGGAAAACAGCATGTAGATTGCTAACAGTGGCAGTTTGCTGCTGTTAGACAACAAGTATGGCTTCATGCTTGCTTGGCTCGGAGGGGAAGCACTTTGCCATTTAGTCTGGTGATTTGGAGTTTCAGTTCTACTTGCGTTTAAGTATAGAACTTGGTTCTGTTTTGATGTAATGAGAAACTTGTATGATAAAATGAATGACTTAGTGATTAACATATTTAGCTTGGATTTCATGCCTGAAGATAAATGTCATGCCAACACCAGTTTTTGTTGCAGGGAGAAATACTGCAATTAGCTTTGTTTAAATAAAATGTCAACTTGTTGATTTGACAATTATATAATCAGCCTTTCCACTTTGCATCTGAACTGACCAGTACTGGTCTTTCGTTATCAAATCTGTGATTTCTAAAAAAAAACCGATTGCTTTCCACTGTATGAATCTTGTGCAATTACGAATCTTCCTTTAAGAAGTTGCAATATATTTAATCTGGCAATATTTGGTCTTTTGGAGAATAAAAGATCTATTGCTGTATTGGTTCAATATTTTATAAAATACTTCAGTCATAGAACCGTGAAGGTGAATATTTGTGTAAGGAGATTTGTATTGTAATCATGAGTTCCTTAGCAGCCTATAGGAATGTTCACATCAGCTCTAGCATCTAACATGAACCCGAACTATAAATTTTCTTTCATAATTTCAGGGTTATAAAACAAAATTGTTTCATTTGATTAGCATTATTTTCAATGCAATGAAAATAAAGCTCTTTGTTTTAAAAAAAAAGCAGTCCAAGCGAAAATACTTTCCATCTAACCTCCCCACAATAATCACTCACCATTGTCTCTTAAGAACACAAGCTGCTGGTTTCACTGTGGGTGGCCATTGAGAAGCAATTGAGAAGCAATCACTTTTTTTGACATTGGTGTCATGAGTATTAAACCATGTATCATGTATCCTAGACTTTTCAGCCTGCAGTAACACAAATAACTTGTAGCTATAAAAAAGACATTAAAAAAATCCTTAGTAAAGGGCTTGTCCCACTTGGTGATTTTATCAGCAACTGCTGGCGTCATATCAATGTCGCTAAAAGATTTTGAACATTTCAAAATCCAGCAGCAACACAAAAAAATGTTGCGACACTTGAAAAAACACGGTGCGTCATACATCATCACGCCACATCACGGCGCAATTTTTTCCGTGACCTGATATGTCAGTCAATGATGCTGGCAGTCACTGAAAAAATCGCCAGGTGGGACAGGCCCTTAAATGAAAACTAACTTTGAAACTAGCCCTCTTTTTGTATTGACACAATTGTTTTTATAACACAGCACACGGTTTCCTAGGAAAGTAAGTATTGCATTATAGCAGAATTGTATGCTGCAAAGCCTGATTACGAATACGTTAGAAGTTAAAATAAACAAGTTTGCCATAGGATGTTTTGGATTCTAATCTGGTCTTTTCCTGCACATCGTCCGAGATGCAATTATCAAGAAAGCACATCAGCGCCTCTGTTTCCTGAGAAGATTACGGAGAGTCGGTTTGTCAAGGAGGACTCTAACATCTACAGGTGCACAGTAGAGAGCATGCTGACTGGTTGTATTGTGGCTTAGTTCAGCAACTTGAGCGCCCTGGAGAGTAAAAGTAGTAAACACTGCCCAGTCCATCATTGGCTCTGACCTTCCTTCCATCGAGGGGATTTATCGCAGTCGCTGCCTGAAAAAGGATGGCAGTATCATCAAAGACCCACACCAATTTGGCCATTAACTCATCTCCCTGTTACCTTCAGGTAGAAGGTACAGAAGCCTGAAGGCTGCACCAACCAGGTTCAGGAATAGCTACTTCCCCACAGCCATCAGGCTATTAAACCTGCCTCGGACAAAACTCTGAACATTAATAACCCATTATCTGTTATTTGCTCTTTATCAGTTTATTTATTCATGTGTGTATATATTTATACAATGGTATATGGACACACTGATCTGTTTTGTAGTCAATGCCTGCTATGTTCTGTCGTGCTGAAGCAAAGCAAGAATTTGATTGTCCTATCGGGGACACATGACAATAAACTCACTTGACTTGACTTGTCTTGACATCGTATTGCACCACTGGTCCATGTTGACGCTCCCCTGTCTTGCATTGTTAAAGGTGTAGTTTTTCAAATTAGGTTTTAAACCCTAGTCGTCATATCAATTCTTCCAGGATCCATCCCAATGACTTGGTTTTGAATGCGCTTTTGTGCCCTTGATGGTAGTTACCTCTCCAGCTCGTATCACAATTTTAATTGCATGTCACCATTTTTCTTGAGGTTGCTATAAGCAGATTGTCTGACATACTTCCCAATTATTGAATTCCAAAAAGCCTGTAAAGCCCTTTAGATTAGCAAATGCTTTGTATCACCCAAGTCCCTCATTAGGGCACCTGTGTTGTCTTGTTGCTGGACACTCTCTGCCCATCAGTAACAAAGATTCATTGGGAGACATATTTTCTGGCAATAAATGGGAATTATTTTTTAATAACTTCTGCATCAGATTGAGAACTATTGATTCGGCTTGCCGATGGGCTGAATGGCCTAATTTTGCTCCTAAGTTATGATCCCCATTTTCTTTTATTGGAGAAGTAGATCATTTTCTGGTCCTAAGTCTCTTACAACTTTTTTTATTTCTATGAGTAGAATAGTATTATACTGTGCTCATGGTATTTATAGATATAATTTAAATTCTTGAGCACCAAACTAAAATTGCCAGTATTTTGCTGTATTATTTGTACCAATTTGAAAATAACAGGCTGAAAGGAATCCAGCAGATTCAGTGACTTATTCAGTGTTCAATCCGACATTGTCAGAGAATAATGTAAAATTTATAACGGAGATGAGAGCAAATTATCGGTTGCAAATTTTATATTTAGACTATGATAATTTGTCTGATTTAACATTGAATCACTAATTATGCTGGGTTCCCATCATGTCTCTGCCTGGTTTCAAAAGAAATAAACACCTTGGAGAATTGGTCCTGTAGCCCTGCAGGCTCCAACTCATGATGCACATAGCCCAATACCTATTAAATGTGATGGAAGTTTCAAAATGTACAGCACATATCAATAAATGTAGGTAATTGCATAAGTGATTACTTGGGAATTCAAGTACCTAAAGTAGGAGGCTCCTTGTTGGTTTAACTAGTTAATAAACTCTCATTGCTCACCAAATAGTTAGGTATTTCCCATCAGTCACCTTTCTGTCAGTTATTACTTATCGTTCAAATCCTGTTTTTGACGTGGTTTTGATTTTGCGCTTATACATGTACATGCGCGCTCACACTCACGCACGTAAATGTACGCACATGCACACTTATGTACACGCGCACTTATGCGCAGACACGCACACATATGCACATGCGCACGCATGTGGACACGAGCACGCGTGCACCCGCATGTACACATCTACAGAAATATTTTGGTTATACAAGTCTATATTTGGTTTGTTACTTTGTCTGGTTAGTTATCAGCTTCCCTTTAATTGAAAATATCCCAAGTTGATATTATTGTGGAGATTACTCTTGCTTAACCTTAAATGAACCATTTCGAGCCAGTTTCTGTCCTCTGCATTGACAAGAGGAAACAAATTAAACATATTTAAAATGGAGACAGAAGATACCTCGTGTGTATGAAGGAGCTGCAGATGCTGGTTTAAACCAAAGATAGACACAAAAAGCTGGAGTAACTCAGCGAGACAGGCAGCATCTCTGGAGAGAAGGAATGTGTGACCTTTCGGGTTGATAACCTTCTCGATCCGAAACGTCACCCATTCCTTCTCTCCAGAGATGCTGCCTGTCCCGCTGAGTTACTCCAACTTTTTGTGTCTATCGCAAGAGACCTCGGTTTTGGAATCTTGGGCAACAAAATAAAGTGGTGGAGGAACTCGGTGGGGCAGAGGGCATCCATACAGTAAAATAGACAGAGAATGTTTCAGTTTGGAGCCTTTCTTCAGACTGATGAAACGTCCCTTCCTGAAATGTCCTGTATTCGTTTCCTTTTGGGGATATTGCCTGACCCACTGAGTTAGTTTTTGCTCATGTTATTTACAAATTGGTAATAGGCTGAGTTAATGACGTTGAGCAGTTTTCGGATGAAAATAAAAAATAAATGAATTGTTACTTAGTATCCTTAAATTTAATATTGAATTAATTATGCTAGTACAGAGATAGAAGAAGTTACCACAAGGAATAAGTTGGAAACCCATGTCCAAACCTTCAATGGATACTGAATAGTAGGTAGGAAGACTATGAGCTAATCTATATCACTGATATATGAACATGACTTTGGGCAAATTATGACATGGGTTGGACTAAAGTTTTCAAATGTTCAATGCTACAATCCAGAAAACTATCATAAGATGAAGTTATTTATATCCACTACCAATGGCCAACATGTATACTGTCCAGACTTGTAGAACTTCTAAATGTGACAACTGTATAAACTATCAATTGGAGGATTAAAGCAAATTCTTAAACACAAGAATCCTCATTGGTCCTGTCATGGCTGTGACAATGTCATGAATTGCAGGCTCTGCATTAACAGTAGTATGAAAACAAGTTAATACCCCAAATCCAATGTCACTTTGAGAATAAAACACAAAGTGCTGGAGTAAGTGATATTTCGAATTGGGACTCTTCTTCAGACTCGATGTCCTGTTCCTAAATGTTGTCAATCCATATCCCATAGAGACGCTGCCTGACCCCCTGAGTTACTCCGCACTTTGTTTTTATTTGGGATTCCAGCATCTACAGTTATTGTGTCTACACCTTGAGGATTGTGGCCAGTGTTTCATCTTTCACCCATAAGAATTCTCAGTATTTGACGCTGACTCCAATGTGCTCTGGGGTACTTTCAAACTGATTGCTTGTCTGGGAATTTATATCCTAGTTCTGATCTTCATGGTGCCTTTGTTATTATAGTTTATGTTGTTTATTTCTTCAAAGGATGTTTGAACTAGGTTAAAATAAAGATTTAAGAATATTTGTTGAAACTTGTGTAGAAAATAAATGAGCTTGATGTCATCTAAGGTTTTTGGTATTGACAGTAAAATTTTTGGCTTGGAATTGGGTTGATTTACTGTATACTGTCAGAATACTAAATGGAGAATACAAATAATAATTTGGTTCAATTGTATGTACGTACATCTGTGAATGCTAGTGAAGTGGAGAGATGTGCAAATTGCACGTTTGTTTGATGAGTAATGTAAGATTGATTTCTGTGTGGCTTGTTGGATGTGCCACAGGTGAGTTGCTGAGACTCGCAAAGAATGAAGTCTGCGTTGCCTCAGCATGTACAAGAATGTAATTGCGCAGCTGCTTGCTGTTGCTGGAACAAGCCGGAGGGTTTGTTTCAAAGCTGGCTATTGAACTTTGTTCTGTAATGGTGTTTTATTCTGATAATTGCCAGGGTGTGCTCGTGACAAATGTCTTCACTGTTGGTAAGTTTAAGCAGCTTTCCGACAATTTGCAAGTTAGCGTGCATTTATACACTTGAATCATAAGTTAATGCAGCAAAGTAATGATTTTTTTTTAGTGGCAATAAGGTGAAACACGGTGCACAGTAACATGTTACTGTACTGGGTGTGTGTTGTGTTTCATGTGAGGTTGTAGGTAATGTTTTCTCTATGTTGGTTACTTACAGATCAGTATTGTACTGTGTGCGATGAGCTATGCCAGCAAACACAATCTTAATTTTTAAGGTTTCTTATTTATTCAACAAACTCTGGAAATATATTGAGGCTTGCGTTCATTGAATATTAATGGTTCTGATCGTTTCCTTAGTTCACCTCCGTTGTAAAATTATTCACTGTAAATTTCAGAGTTAAAAATGTAATTCGTCTAGTTGTCCGCTAATTGTTATTTTGAATTTTATTGATACTAAAGATATTTGAAGAAAAAAAACATTTCTGTGTCACAAATATAACCTGCTAGGAATGCACTTAATTTTAGCCAGGCAATATTTTATTTGCAGATGGTGAGCTACAGTGCCCTCCATAATGTTTGGGACAAAGACCCATCATTTATTTATTTGCCTCTGTACTCCACAATTTGAGATTTGTAATAGAAAAAATCACATGTAGTTAAAGTTCACATTGTCAGATTATATTAAAGAGTATTGTTATACATTTTGGTTTTACCATGTAGAAATTACAGCAGTGTTTATACATAGTCCCCCATTTCAGGACACCATAATGTTTGAGACACATGGCTTCACAGGCATTTGTAATTGCTCAGGTGTGTTTAATTGCCTCCTTAATGCAAATATAAGGGAGCGCTCAGCACCTAGTCTTTCCTTCAGTCTTTGTATAGAAGTGAGATCGACCGACTGACCATATGGTGCCAGCACAACAACCTGGCTCTCAATATCAGCAAAACCAAATAACTGATTGTGGACTGGAAGAGGAAGGTTGAGGACCCACAATCCTGTTTACCTCAATGGGACGATGGTGGAGAGAGTCAAAAACTTCAAATTCCAGGGTGTGCATATTGCCGACGATCTTTCCTGGACCCAGCACACTGATGCAATCATAAAGAAAGCACATCAGCGCCTCTACTTCCAGAGACGATTACGGGGATTCAGTATGTCAAAGAGGATTCTCTTGAACTTCACCAGGTGCACAGTAGAGAGCATACTGACTGGTTGCATCATGGCCTGGTTCGGCAACTTGTATGTCCAGGAGCGGAAAAGGCTGCAAAAAGTTGTAAACACTGCCCAGGCCATCATCGGCTCTGATCCCCCCACCAATCAATCAATCAGTTTATTCAGCTCTAAACTACAATAGATTATTATCGTTATTATTATTATTGCACTGTTATTGTTTTTTTTCTTTCTGAGCTTTTATTATTATTTATTATGATTACATATTCTGTTGTGATGCAGCAAGTACGAATGTCATTGTTCTGTCTGGGACACATGACAATAAAGCACACTTGACTCTTGACCTTTGGAAACTTTTATCAACATGAGGACCAAAGTTGTGCCAATGAAAGTCAAATAAGCCATTATGCGACTGAGAAGTAAGAATAAAACTGTAAGAGACATTAGCCAAACCGTAGGCTTACCAAGATCAACTGTTTGGAATATCATTAAGAAGGAAGGGAGCACTGGTGAACTTACTCGTCGCAAAGGGACTGACAGGCCAAGGAAAACCTCCGCAGCTAATGACAGAGGAATTCTGTCTATAATAAAGAAAAAACCCAATCACCTGTCCGACAGATCAGAAACACTCTTCAAGAGTCAGGTGTAGATTTGTCAATGACCACTGTCTGCAGAAGACTTCATGAACAGAAATACAGAGGTTACACTGCAAGTTGCAAACCACTGGTTAGCCACAAAAAATAGGATGGCCAGGCTACAGTTTGCCAAAATGTATTTAAAAGAGCAACCACAGTTCTGGAGAAAGGTCTTGTGGACAGAAGAGATGAAGATTAACATATCAGAGTGATGGCAAGAGCAAAGTATGGAGGAGAGAAGGAACTGCCCGTGATCCAAAACATACCACCTCATCCGTGAAACATGGTGGTGGAGGTGTTATGGCCTGGGCAGGTATGGCTGCTGAAGGTACTGGCTCATTTATCATCATTGATGATAAAACTGCTGATGGTAGAAGCATAATGAATTCTGAAGTGAAAAGACGCCTCCTATCTGCTCAAGTTCAAACAAATGCCTCAAATCTCATTGGCCGGCAGTTCATTCTACAACAAGACCATGATCCCAAACATACTGCTAAAGCAACAAAGGAGTTTTTCAAAGCTTAAAAAATGGCCAATTCTTGAGTGGCCAAGTCACTCACCCGATCTGAACCCAATTGAGCATGACTTTTAAATGCTGAAGAGAAAACTGAAGGGGACTAGCCCCAAAACAAGCATAAGCTAAAGATGGCTGGCAGAGCATCACCAGAGAAGACACCCAACAACAGGTGATGGCCATGAATCACAGACTTCAAGCAGTCCTTACATGCAAAGGATCTGCAACAAAATATTAAACATGACTACTTTCATTTACAGGACATTGCTATGTCACAAACATTATGGTGCCCTGAAATGGGGAGACTATGTATAAACACTGCTATAATTTCTACATGGTGAAACTAAAATGTATAAAAATGGCCTTTATTAAAATCTGCCAATGCGCACTTTAACCACATGTGATTTTTTTTCTATTACAAATCTCAAATTGTGGAGTACAGAGGCAAATAAATAAATGATGGGTCTTTGTCCCAAACATTATGGAGGGCACTGTAAAAGTTAGATTAACATAGCGCTGAAGAAGCTTGCTGCTTAGTTGAAAATAACTCTGAAAGGGGAAACTTTACAATCACTGTTTTTGGCTACATTGTTCCAAATGAGAAATGTGATCCTTGGCTTGCCGTCAGGATTTTTGTATCTTTGGAAACAATGTTCCAAATTGAAACCTGCCTCCATTGATGTCAGCAGTAATGCAATGTATGTTTTCAATCACGATCTTTAATCCCTCTGGTCTGGAAAATGGGAGTCATTGCCTATTCAAAATAATGACTTCTCCTGACATTTACAGTGAGAAATGCATTCAAACTCAATTCTAAACATTTATTTTGGTACTGATTGACATTCTGCGAAATTGCACCCAGCATTTGTCTCCTGGCAGGCAACTTCCTGCCAGGGTACCTGGATGTAGACTGAGAAGGTCTCTGTGCCCATTAGCAGGTACGCATTTCTGTTTGTAATATTGTCTCTCTTTCTCTTTGCACAAACACTGCATGATTTACTAGGCATTTTGGTTTCGGGTCTCAGTGAGAGCACTGGTCTCCGTTTCACAGGTTTTACATGTCCTGCGTGTTGAAAGTAAAAACAAAATATTGGAAAAGCTTCAAAGGTAGTATCTGTGGAAAGAGAAATGGTTAATTTTTCAGGTCCAGGTCAATTCAGATTTGGGAACGGTTGAAAATGGTGCTTTCAGTCAGAGAGTAGGTAGGGGAGGAATTGGTGGAACAAAGGGAATATATCTGATGGGGTGAGTCCAAGTAGGTTAGTTGGGATAGTTATAAGTAGAGCCAGGATGTTTAGGCACTAAAAAACACTGAAATAGGCCGACAAAAACGGCATAATAAAATTACAAAAAAGGTATGATAAATGCATTTGTTAACAAAAAAGGCATAAAAAGGCATTTATTTCCACCACCGAAATATGGTTTAAAATGTTAATATAAAAGTATACATTAAATGACCAAAGTTGCCTGGTTGCACATAATTACTAGCATTGTTTTTCAAATTATCTGGCGTTAAACTATGCCGCCTGTCAGACAGAATATGCTTCAGTTGTGAAAAACGTCTTTCTACCTCTGCTGAGTTCACTGGTGCATACCCGAAACAAGCTTAAAAACTATATATTCACATCAGTATCTTGTTCATTACACCTACCTTTGAGAACTTTAGCTATGTTTTGTATTTCTTCAAGATATTTGATAGCTAAAACCACCCTCTCAGATTTTTCTTGTATGTCTTTACCTACATCGCCAGGAGCTTTACGAATATCGTCAGTTACTTTGTTGAAAACCTGCAAGATATTCACTAATGTTTCACCACGTTTCTCAAGAGAAGTGATAGCTTGTGGGAAGTTTGCAAAATTGGAAGCAATAAACACAAGATTACGGTGGAAGGACTATTTCTGCATGATTTCATTGATGATTCTGACTGCAGCAAATTCTAATTCTTCAAAACAGTTGACGATTTATTTTATCTTTTCAAAATTTGCAGCATAGTAGAGTAGAGCAGAGAGCGATGTACCCCACCTAGTCAAAAATGGCTGAGCAGGTAGCGGAATGTCGGGTGCCATTTCTTTGTACAATTGCCCACTTGACGGTGTTTTGAGGAAGACATTCTTGACATTGGAAGCTAGGCGATCGACATTTTGAAACGAGCTACGTATGTACTTGGCAATTCTATGAAGTCCTTGAGCTAAGCATGTCAAATCCTGGGCGTGCACATCTGTGAAGATCTTTCCTGGTCCGAGAACACATATGCAATTATTAAGAAAGCTCATCAGCGCCTCTACTTCCTGAGAAGATTACGGAGAGTTGGTCTGTCAAGGAGGACTCTCTCTAACTTCTACAGGTGTACAGTAGAGAGCTCGCTGACTGGTTGCATCGTGGCTTGGTTCGGCAACTTGAGCACCCTGGAGAGGAAAAGACTACAAAAAGTAGTAAACCCTGCCCAGTCCATCATTGGCTCTGACCTTCCTTCCATCGAGGGGATTTATCACAGTCGCTGCCTCAAAAAGGCTGGCAGCATCATCAAGGACCCACACCACCCTGGCCACACACTCATCTCCCTGCTACCTTCGCGTAGAAGGTACAGGAGCCTGAAGACTGCAACAACCCGGTATAGGAATAGCTACTTCCCCACAGCCATCAGGCTATTAAACCTGGCTCGGAACTCTGAACATTAATATCCCTCATCTGTTATTTGCACTTTATTAATTTATTAATTCATGGGTGTATTTATGTTTGAATTGTAGTCATTGTCTTCTATGTTCTGTTGTGCTATGCAAATAAATATTGTCATTGTCCTGTCAGGGACACATGACAAACTCTTTTGACTCTTTTTGAAATGCAACATTTTGGGGAATAAAACTTTAAGTCACAAACAGAACATTCTCGTGTTTTATACCATCTGGCCAAAGTACAGCAAGTGAAGATGTAAACAACTGAGCAATAGTTGAGCTGTTTGACTTCTCCAATACTTCCAATGTCAACAAATACTCCTTTGATGGTTGACCTACCTGCAGTGTACCGATGACCACATTGTCAACATATCTCCCCACAGCATCACTTGTCTTGTTTAATGAGATCCATATTTTGTTGCAAGACCATGATGCCCCATCTATGCTAGCCCCACCTGCCTGCATTTGGCCCATATCCCTCTAAACCTTTCCTATCCACGTATCTGTCCAAATGTCTTTTAAATGTTGTATAGTACCCGTTTCAACTACCTCCTCATGCAGCTCGTTCCATATACCCTCTGTGTGGAAAAACTTGCCCCTTGGGTTCCTATTAAATCTTTCTCCTCTCACCTTAAACCAACACTGTGCATGTACAATATCTGTTCTTATGATCTTATACACGTCTGTAATGTCATATCTGTGTACTAAACGTTGTAACTTTTTTCCTTTACGGTGTACCGTGGGCCACATGATTGTATTCATGTATAGCCTTTTTGTCCAAAGCTTTTCACATTGCCTTTACGTGACAATAATAAACTAAACTAAACCTGTCATCATCCTGTGCTCCATAGAATAAAGTGCTAGCCTGCCCAACATCTCCCCATACTTCAGGCCTTCAAGTCCTGGCTACATTGTCATACATCTTTTCTGCTCTCTTTCCAGCTTGCTTACTTACTTTGGCACGGTGACCAAATCGGAACACAATACTCCAAATACAGCCTCACCAATATCTCGTACAACTGTAACACAACATCCCAACTTCTATATTCAATTCCCTGTCTGTTGAAGGCCACCTGAAGACTGATGAAAGTTTTGAAAGTCACCTTGACTATCTACCCAAGATGTCACTTACAAAGAACTATGTATCTGCACTCCGAGATTCCTCTGCTCTACCACAATCCTTGGTGCCCTGCCATTCACTGTGAAAGTCCTGCATTAGTGCAACAAAATGTAACACCTCGCACTTATCTGCATGAAACTCCACTAAACATTCCTCAGCCCGTTTGCCCAGGTATTCAAGATCCTGCTGCAACCATCTTCGCATTCTATGATATTGCTCACTTTAATGTCATCTGCAAATTCATTAATCACACTTTCTACATTCTCGTACAAATTGTTGACATTATCCGCAAACAGCAATGGGTCCCACAGAGCTGCCAAGTAGTACGGATTTTCTGTATTTTGTATGGAAATGCGATTAGAATACGGATGTACGATTTAGTGTTGTTAAATACGGTGTTCAGTCTGAAAAAGGGTCTCGACCAGGAACGTCACCCACTCCTTCTTTCCAGAGTCACTGCCAGTCCCGCTCCAGGTTTAAACAGAACGCTGTCAGTTTAACGCGTGGGAATTTAAACGAAGAGCTGTCGACTACAGCGCTATGTGTTCTAAAAATAGCGCTACCGGCTGGCGTGCTATGGGCTTTACACGTAGCGCTATGGCCACAGCGCCATGGGACACAGACTGTTCAGGAAAATTCAGGTATAACAATGAGGCTTTGGAATTCTCTTTCTCAGTGGTAGTTGAGCCTTTGATTAGTTTTCAGGCAGTGGTAGAAGTCTGGATAAGGCTAGTGGTGAAAGGTTACCAGTGGGATTGCAGTTACATTGGGATTGACCTTAATTTTACAGAACGGTGGGTGGGTTCAAGGTGGAGGGAGGGAGAGGGGGAGAAGGAGGGAGAGGGGGAGAAGGAGGGAGGGAGGAAGAAAAAAAGGAAGGAGGGGAGAGGAAGGGGAGGGTGGGTGGGTGAGAGGGAGGGGGAGAGATGGAGGGGGTGAGGGAGGCTTCCAAAATGGCTTCTACATCATCTGGTGCTAAAAGCAGGAAGCAGCTGTTCAAACAGCAGTATACAAAGAGATGGCAATTAATGTACTGTCAAGTAAGGTGCGTAGAAGACATGTCAATTGGTAGCAATGACTTTCGACCAGTGGCTCTAACACCCATAGTAATTAAGTGTTTTGAGCGACTGGTTATGCAGCATATCAAAAATAGCCTACCTGCCGACCTAGACCCACTGCAGTTCGCCTACAGAGCCAACCGATCCACAGAGGACGCAGTCTCAACAGCACTGAACCTCGTACTGCCACACCCTTTAGTCTGCTTGCACACGACTGTACTGCTAGACTCAACAACAACTTCATCAACAAGTTCGCTGGTGACACAACAGTGGTGGGTCTCATCAGTGACAATGATGAGTCGGCATACAGGATGGAGGTGGAGCTGCTCACAGGATGGTGCAAATCCCACAACCTCATTCTCAACGTGGGAAAAACGAAGGAGATGGTGGTTGACTTCAGAAGGGCGGGAAAACAATGCCATACACCTCTGCACATCGATGGAGCTGATGTGGAAAGGGTCAGCAGTGTGAAGTTCCTAGGACTCCACCTGTCAGATGACCTGACGTTCACGACCAACACCACAGCACTGGTCAAGAGAGCCCAGCAGTGACTACACCGAAGGCTACGGAAAGCAGGTCTCCCCACTGCACACCTACGAACTTTTTATAGGGGGACAATCGAGAGCACATTAACCTACGGCATCATTTCCTGGTTCGGGAGCTGCAAAGCGTACGAACGGCACCAACTAGACAGGATTGTGAAGACTGCCAGCAGGATTATTGGTGCTCCACTCCCGTTCCTGCTGGACATATACAGGAAGAGATGTATCAACAGAGCCATCTCCATCAAAGACCCCTACCACCCATCGCATCACATATTCTCCATCCTACCATCTGGGAAGAGATACAGGAGCATCAGTTGCAAAACCAGCGGGATGCTCCTCAGCTTCTTCCCGCAGGCTATAAGACTGATAAATGGACTTTGCCCCCTGCCAAAGTATCGCGCACCAACCACCAACCTGGACACTGAAGCAGAGCCATTGCCGTGCCGCTGCCGATTGGAACTCATGATATATGTATTTTTATTTTTATTTCTATTTATTTTTTAGCGCACACTGAATGGACCCTGGTTGAGCAACGTTTTTTCGTTTGCTCTGGGTATGTAAGTACTTATGGAAAATTATAATAAAGATATACAATACACTAGCAAAGTTATGCTTTCTTGTATTCTTACACGGGTATGGCTGCACATAAAAAACATTTTTTTCAGCAAAATGGAAGTGTAAAAATACTTATTTTCTTAGCAAAATACTGATTTTCAGGTAATAGTACTGAAATGCTCTGACAAAACTTGGCAGCTCTGGTCGCAGCACCGATCCCTGGGACACACCACTAGTCACAGGCCTCCAATCCAAAAAGCAACCTTCCTCCATCAACCTCTGGATCCTTCCTCAAAGCCAATTCTTTAGCCTGTCAACTAGCTCTCCTTGGATCCTATTGGATTGAACTCTCCAGAGCAGCCTACCATGCAAAACCTTTTCAAACACCTTTCTGATGTCAATACAGACAATTTGTTATGGCTTTCCCCTCATCAGTTGATACAATTATACAAATAGAATTTTAAAAAAAAACCCAAATTGATCACAGACACAAATGACTAGTTCTGATTTAGAAAGAAAGAAAAATACACATTTACTTTTAGTTTCGTTTAGAGATGCAGCATTGAAACAAGTCGTTTGGGTCGCCAAGCCCACGCCCACCATTGATCACCCAGTCACACTAGTTCTATATTGTCCCAAGATGGAGAATTTAATATTGTTTAGTATATTGCAATGTATCCCGATTTGCTGCATTTTTTTTCAGTATTTTTCTATTATATTTTTAAGATTCCCACTGCCTACAGTTTCTATTTTGAATTAATAATGTTTGCATTGGAAGATTCTAAGATGACTTTTGAAAATAGTATTTGTGCACCAAGCAATGCTCTATCAGGGTATCTAAAACCTACAGCAGAAATTTTTGTAGTTTTTCTCTCATTGGTTGTTTCTTTCACAGAAAAGATAGTGTAAGAATTTTCTGTGACAAAGATTCAAATATTTATTTCTCAATAATTAGCTTTCAAGACAGTATAAATTGACTTTAACAATATGATTGCATGAACCTCCCAAACCACTTCAATTCTTTGCCTTTGTTTGAACATGTTTCTTATTTGTTTATTAGAAATTGTTGTTTGGGTTATAGGAAGTTTGGTCGAAAGATTTGTAATTTCCATGCTATCGCCTGTTCCCAGCTTTAGTCCAGTGTATATAATTTTGAAGGTAGACACAAAATGCTGGAGTAACTCAGCGGGTGAGGCAGCATCTATGGAGAGAAGGAATGGCCGACGTTTCGGGTCGACACCCTTCTTCAGACTGATGTCAGGGGAGGGGGAGGGACAAAGATGGAATGTAGGTGGAGACAGTAAGACTGGTGGGAGAACTGGGAAGGGGCAGGAGAGAGAAAGCAAGGGCTATCTGAAGTTAGAGAAGTCAATGTTCATACCGCTGGGGTGTAAAATACCCAAGCGAAATATGAGGTGCTGTTCCTAAAACGTGCAATCACTGGGAGATCAGATAGGTTAAGACGGACTGAGCGGCGGTGTTAAGCGAAACAATCGCCAAGCCTCCGCTTGGTCTCGCCGATGTAGAGAAATTGACATCTGGAACAGCGAATGCAGTAGATGAGGTTGGAGGAGGTGCAAGTGAACCTCTGTCTCACCTGGAAAGACTGTTTAGGTCAATAGACAATAGGTACAGGAGGAGGCCATTCAGCCCTTCGAGCCAGCACCGCCATTCACTGTGATCATGGCTGATCATCCACAATCAGTACCCCGTTCCTGCCTTCTCCCTATATTCCTTCACTCCACTCTCTTTAAGAGCTTTATCTAGCTCTCTCTTGAAAGCCACCCATAGAATTGGCCTCCACTGCCTTCTGAGGCAGGGAATTCCACAGCTTCACTCTCTGGGTGAAAAAGTTTTTCCTCATCTCCGTTCTTAATGGCCTAGCCCTTATTCTTAAAATGTGCCCACTGGTTCTGGACTCCCCCAACATCTGGAACATGATTCATTCCTCCAGCATGTCCAATCCCTTAATAATCTAATATGTTTCAATAAGATCCTCTCTCCTTCTAAATACCAGTGTATACAAGCTGCGTCGCTCCATTCTTTCAACATATGATAGTCCTGCTATTGCGGGAATTAACCTCGTGAACCTACGCTGCACTCCCCCAATAGCAAGAATGTCCTTCTTCAAATTTGGAGAGCAAATTTGCACACAATACTCCAGGTGTGACCTCACTAAGTACAACTGTAGAAGGACCTCTTTGCTCCTATACTCATCTCTTGTTATGAAGGCCAACATGCCTTGGGGGAGGTAAAAGGGCAGGTGTTGCATCTGCTGAAGTTGCAGGGGAAAGTACCTGGGGAAGGGGTGGTTTGGGTGGGAAGCTACGGAGGGAATGGTCTCTGCAAAAAGCAGAAAGGGGTGGAGATGGGATGTGACCAGTTGTGGGATCCCATGGGAGGTGGCGAAAATGTTGGAGGATTATATGCTGTATACGATGGGGTGGAAGGCGAGTACAAGGGGGACTCTGTCCTTGTTACGAATGGGAGGAGGGGGAGTAAGAACGGAGCTACGGGATATCGAGGAGGCCCTAGTGAGAGCCTCATCTATTATCAGACCCCAATGAGAGCCTCATCCATAATCTATAATTTTGAAGTGAGTTTCCTTTATTGTTATTCCATCTTACGATAAGTACTACGTCCATTATTTATTTCCGTTGAGCACTTTTTGGCCTTTCATTATCTAATTTAATTAAATTAGGCGGTGGCACAGTGGCAGAGTTGCAGCCTTGCATTGCCAGTGACACAGGTTTGATCCTGACTATGGGTGCTGTCTGTATGGAGTTTGTATGTTCTCCCTATGACCACGTGGGATTTCTCAGGGTGCTCTGGCATTTCAAAGACCTATAACTTTGTAGCTTAATTGGCTTTGGTAAATTGTAAAATTGTCCCCAGTGTGTGTAGGTTAGCATACTGGTGATTGCTGGTCGGTGCAGACTCGGTAGGCCTCTAAAGTCTAAATTAATGTTCTATCGTTTTGATATGGCTTCTTTCCCTCGCTATCCTTTTCCTTCCCCGTTCTGTTGTTCAATTACTGGCATGACTTTGAGAAATCAATGAAATTTTCCTCCAGACTTGGCATGCAGCGTACCATAAAATTGAGTTTGACATTTCTAAGATTCAAAGTCTGTTATCAATCTGCATATGATGACATTGTCACGTGTTTATTGTGCATCGGACTTTGCTCATAGATTAACATTATAGGTATCTTCCCTGGAGAGATCTCTGGAGAGGAAAAAAGGGTGTTAACTGGAAATTAAGTTCAGTATGAAGTCCTGAGATCTGCATCAATGGAGCAAAGTGGAAGTCAGCATGGGAGGGATCATGTGAAAGTGACTGAAAGGTCTTGATTGTCCTTGCCATCTCAACTGATGTGTTTTGCAGTGGCTTTCAAATCTGAGTTTACCCCTGGGCTTCCAACATAGAGGACGATAAATCATAGACACTAGATGTGATACACTAAATATTATTTATTTCTATCTTATTTAGCCCAGTAAGAATTTTGTATGTTAAATGAAAGCATCTCTTCCAAACACTAGATACACACAGTAATATCGCACTGGTCTCTTTATTCAACTTTAATGGATCTACCTTGTTCCATTCCAAGATTCCATCCTGTTGAACTTTCTGCATTGCAAATAAATTTGCAAACCCAAGCATTGTTCCATGTGCAGTGACATAAGGGCCCTGTATAATTTTCGTAAACCATCTGCATTCTTGTACTTGCATCTTCTTGTAGTAAGAGGTAAAATTGACTTGCCTCCTTGTTGCCTGAGTAAAAATAGTATTTCAAAATCACAACATAAGAAATGGGAACAAAAGCCTCAGTTAATCACTTGGCACCTTGAGATTGCAGTAAGGTCAAGTTGCATCCAGTACTGACCTCAACTCCTCTTTGTTCCTTGTTCACCACATCCCTTGACTCCCTTGGAATCCAAATGTCTGTCAGTCTTTACCTTTAATACCTGCGATAATTTCACTTCCATAGTTCTCTCGAACATTCAAAAAGTTGATGACTCTCGGGAGAAATTCCTCATTATCTCTTATTATGAAATCAAAATAGTTTAGTTATTAGGTGAATCTCCACTGCAATATTTTTGTGGAATTGCACTGTCAACGTTATAAACCTTTAAAATGTCTGAAAATTAAACCATCTAAGATGTCTGTAAGTTTTGGAATTAACAGATTTACCAGTTATGGTGTTTTGGGAGTTAAGCTTTCCACAAAAAAAAAAAGTTTCTGGGAATTACTCTCAATATCTTAATCTGGGTATGTTTCAGAACAGGCCCGTTTGACAGAACCAAAAGACTTGAATGGTTAAATGGTAGACAATGCTGGAAAAACTCAGCGGGTGAGGCAGCATCGATGGAGCGAAGGAAATAGGAAATGATTAAAAGTTTTCTTTGTCTCGTCTCATTGACTGTTTTGGTGTCTGGTTTCTTTCTTTTCTGCTCCTACCTGTTGAACAAGATTTTGGTGTATTGCATCACAGCAGCATACCAAATGCTCCAATAGACTAATTTTAGCAAATTCCAATGGATATTATAGGTGTTGTCACTTGTTCTGACAGAAAAGATATTCTTCGCTGAATGAGTGAGTCAGAGAGCAGAGAAGGACCAACATCTGGAATTCTTCCATGAAGGCTGACATGAAGAACTTGCTTACCATCTTTCATAACTGGTAGTCTGCTTCTTGATAGGTTTTCCATATTCAAATTTTCTTTTAACGTGGACGTACACGATTCTGCCCACTGAAGGTATGTCAGGTCTAAATGTAATCCCAAACCCCACTTATTTTCCATATAATCTGTTCTTTCATTCATGTCCATTAACACTCTTGATGTTTCTCTATCTACTCTAAAGGTAAGTTACAGTTGCAAATTAACCCAGTGACCTGCATGTCGTTATGGGTGGAAACCCATGCTGACTCTGGACAAATGTAGAAACCCTACATTGACAGGCGTGATCGAGCCTATGTCTGAGTCTGCTGAAGTTGAATCAGCTGCACTACCTGGCATGTACCCACCTGGTGTGCAGGCATTGTGGTATTGGCCCAAGTTTGCCGGAATTACATTTGTGTACAGTGCCTTTTTGTACATGATTTCTGGGCATTGACTGCAGCATGGGCTTCTCATCCAATATTGCTGGACTTTAACTAAAATGTGGATAACCCATTCTGGACTGCGGGGAGATCTCAGAAAAAAACCCCACACGGTTACAGGGAGGACATACAAACTCAACACAGACAGCACCCATAGTCAGGGTGGAACCTGGGTCTCTGGTGCTGTGAGGCAGCAGATCTACTGCACTACTAGTGTTTCGCCATGTAAAAATCTGCAATCCCTGACCAGTTTGGTCTATATGTGATTCCTGACACACTGACTGGTTAGCATGCAACAAAAGCTTTTCACTGTACCTTGGTATACATGACAATAAACTAAACTAACTAACTGATGTGGTTACTACCTTCTGCAAATCAGGTAATTTTGGAAAGATTATAAATGTTGGTATGACTGTTGATGTGCATGTCCCATGTACAAATAAAACAAAATTCTCAAGTGAGAAAGACTCTGGCAATAATCACAGAAAATAGTTCAAATCAAGGTGTTTTATGCTGTGATTGGCTCTTGCCTTCACCACTAATGGTAAATCAAAAAAACTCTGCGGGGTCGATCCTGATCTCCAGTCTGCATGAAATTTGTATGCTCCCCTGTAACTCTTTCTCAAATCTCAAGTGTTCAAAAACACATGGGCGCTATTTCATCAAATCAAGATTGTTGATAAAAGATAAAGATGTAGTCAAAATAATGAAATACTTTGAATCTAGTAAATTAAATAAAAAGGAGATTGTTGCTCACTTCACAGTTCTTTCTTCCTGTTTAGATCAGTGGACCTGTTGGATTTCCATCAGATTGAGCTGATGCAGGCTCATCATCAGATTTGCCAGCCAATGTTGGCCCATTGGATCCCATGAAGAATCTAACAGCACGTCACAGGTATCTCAAGAGCAACACTTAGCGATAGTGGAAGGCTGGAAATTCAGTCTAGTCTTAGGAGTCCAGTGCTACTGCCCAGTTGAGTGGAATAAATGCTTGGTCTGTCTTCTCGGTGGGACATTGAGATGAATGTTGTTAACTTTCATGGGAAGTCCCATCCCTGAATTGACTTGCAGTCTGGTTACATGTCAATTTTTTTCTCAGTAGTTGCTTGGATTTATTTGAAACAACATGCTTTGAGTTGAGATATCAATGGGAAAAAAAGTTGTATTTTCAAAATTCTTCCTTATTACTGAGTGGATGTTGTGGAGCATTCAGTTCTAATATATTAAACAAGGTCTGATCATGTTGCAAATCATTTTTTAATGCTGGTAGTTTTGTCCATTTCAAATACAATTCATGTGCAAAAGCAATTGATATTTTTAAACTGCATCAGTAACTCGCGTACCTCTCTTTCAAACTGATCTAATCCTTTCAATGATTGTGACCTGGCGTCTGCATCTGTGAAACCAAGTTTTTTTTGAAGTGTTTTTGTTTTAGAAATGCAACATGGAAACAGGCCTTTGGCCCACTGAGTCCACACCGACCAATGATCACCCATACGCTAGTTCTATGTTATCCCAATTTTGCTTCCTACACACTAGGGGTAATTTATAGAAGCCAATTAACCCACAAACCTGCATGCCTTTGGAATGTGGGAGGAAACCACAGCACCTGGAGAAAACCCATGTGATCATTCAAACACTGTACAGACAGCACCCACAAAGACAGGATCCCTTTACACTGACTGCAGCACCACAGTACTGTCCCTTTACATGTCTAACGTTACCTCTACCTATGCCTATCTATGTATAGACTACATGACTGCTTTGCAAAGGGCATCTTGAGCTTCCAAATGAAAGTTGATCCCTTCAATTTCCACATTGACACATATTTGTCCTCTTCTACCCCCACAGCCATGATGAGGTCAAATGCAAACTGGAATAGAAACTCATATTCCACTTGGGTAGCTTAAAACCCAATGGTGTGAATATTGAATTTTCCAATTTTGGGGAATCCTCACTCACTGTGTTGCTTCCCTACCCTCACCAATCCACCAGGGTTCTCTCCCTTTGTTCACTTTCTCCATCTCTTACCACCCTTGTGGAGTAATTGTCTCATGAAATTAATCTATACAGTAACTTAAACCATGAATCCACTATGAGACACGTGTTCCAGCTGTGTTAAATTAAGAAACACATTCTGGGAGATGCTGAAGATCCACTCTGTTGTTGAATATACTAAGTCTCTTCCTTATGGGAAGCATGTCATATTAATTTCAACATTTGTGTGAAGTAAGTTGGGATCAGATCCACAGCTGCCCAACCCTGGGAGCAATCTACCATAATATGCATATGGATATATCAAGAACACAATCCTGTGAACTTCAAACAGAATTTGTCCTTTTAGGACAAGGGATATGGGGAGTAGGCAGGCACGGGTTATTGATTGGGGACGATCAGCCATGATCATAATGAATGGTGGTGTTGGCTCGAAGGGCTGAATGGCCTCCTGCACCTATTTTCTATGTTTCTACTCTGTGCCTGGTAATGAATGGGATTGTGTTGCCTGAAAGGACAATACTAAAAAAAAACACAAACTTTAAATATAATTATGGGGAAAGAGCTGGTGGATGATGGTGACTGGTACCTAATTGTAAAGAGTGAAAAGGAGAATAGCCTTCTGTCTCATCTGGTTTGTATTCCACTAATGTTGGATAAATTTAATAATCGGATATATTCAGAATTTGGAAAATTTGCTAAAATCAATGAGACTGCAGATGCTGGAAAATCTGAAATAAATACTCAAGAGATGAGGCAGTATCTGCAGGAAGGGAAACTTTCAACCATTCAGCTGTAATACCTGTAAAGAGCTCAAACTCGCACAGGTTGAAATACAAGTATCTTTATTGTTCAGGTCATTAACTACTAAGCAGGTCACCACACGTTCACACTGCTACTCTCGTACTGATAGACAGTGGGCAGGATCTTACACTATGAATGTTACTATTAGGCGAGGTTATAATTACTAAGCATTCTAATTGGCTAACGTGCTATAGCCAATCTTGCATAAATGAAAAGTAAGTAAAGTGTTACAATTACATTAAGTAAATAAATTGTTAAATGAAAATCACCACATCTAATAATAATGGGGTTAAACATAATCACCATATCTAACAGGTGGCTTGCTAACCCGCCCGGTCCTCGTGTGGTAAGGAGCTGCCTCATCAACCTTTTCCCCCAAAAAGTTGAGGGAGCGTTTCGGTGAACCCAAGGAGCTGTGAGGACATACCGTGGGGGAAGACCGTCGTGGGGACACCGGTGAACCGGTTACAAAAAGGGGAAGGGGGAACAGACCGATGCGGGGATCGGATGTGGCTGGCAGCTGCAGGTACTGGAACGGCAGGAACAGCGATCACTTTAAAGTTGAGTGGAGGAGCATCAGGACCCTGGAGTGCTGGGCGCCGTTCCTTCACTGGAACGATGTGTTGACGGTTGTGTCTGTAGATGGTACCACCGACATCGACCAGGTAGGAATGTGGTTCCTTTGCGGGTCCATGGATGAACCCCAGTTTAGTATGTCCCTTGGCTGTCTGTAGTCGGACCACTTGGCCTTGGATGAGTGGCTTAAGTGGTTTGCTGGTTTTATAGTAGGCACGTTTCTGTGTCGCGATTGGACTGTACGCGCTTTTGGACTACAGCAGGGCTGAAAACTTTGGGCTTTAAGTGATCCTGTGTCACGGGCAGCGGAGGTCTCGTTCGGCGGGACATCAGGCGCTGGGCTGGAGAGCCTAAAGCTTTGTCTCTTGCCATATTTCTCAGGTTTAACAAGTCCAGGTAGGCATCAGATTTCACCAGATAGGAGCGTTCCACAAGCTTTTTGGCGCTCCGAACAGCGCGTTCGGCGAGTCCGTTGGACTGTGGGTATTCTGGGCTGCTGGTGACATATTGAAAGTTCCATCATTTGGCAAAGACTTTGAACTTTTGGCTGGTGAATTGGGTCCCGTTGTCAGTCTGGAGACGGGCTGGAATGCCGTGTACAGAGAAATGTTGTCGGAGCTTCAGGACGACTATCTCTGAGGAGATAGTTGGCAGGAAGTCAATTTCAAACCAGTTCGAATACGAGTCCACTAACATGAGATAGTGCTTCCCGTGCCAGTCAAAGATATCGGCAGCTGCTGAAGGCCATGGTAGAGAGGGAACAGGTTGAGACAGCACGGGTTGTTTTTGCTAGTGTGGTGCCTGTCTGTAACAGATTGCGCATGATTCTGTTTTTTCCCGAATGTACTTGGTCATTCCGGGCCAGTAGATCATTTCCTTTGCACGCTGTAGTGTGGGCTCCATGCCTGAGTGGCCACCGTGGATATCCTCGTAGTGCTCGTTTCGCAAAGAAGGGGGGGGATGACCGTCTTGTGACCCTTTACTATCACTCCATCCTGTGGTACAAGTTCGTCACGTACCAGGAAATAGGGTCGCAGTTCAAAAGGAGTGTTGGACTGTTTGTTTGGCCACCCGCCTTTAATGATTGAAGTTAGCAGCTGTGAGGTTTTGTCTGCAGCGGTGTGTTCGGCAAGACGGCACAAGGGGTCAGTTGGGACAAACAAGACTCTCAGAACAGAAAATTTGTCTTCTTCGAATCGGTGTTGTTCGCCGGTGGCGCGTGGTGCTCGAGATAGTGTCTGTGATGTCTTTACCTTTTTTGTAGACAATGCGAAAGTCAATTCATTGTAGCTGCATCATCATGCGTTGAAGTCTTGCTGGGGCAGCATGGATTGGTTTGCTCAGGATGGTGACTAGCGGCTGGTGATCAGTCTCTACCGTAAAGGTTTTGCCAAAAACAAATAATTTGAATTTCGAACAGGCAATAACCACGGCAAGCTGTTCCTTCTCTATCTGTGCATAGCGCTGCTCAGTGTCCGTTAGGGTGTGTGAAGAGGTCTGCAGGCATGCTGTGCCTAGTCCATACTGGGATGCATCGCAGGTGAT
Source organism: Raja brachyura (assembly GCA_963514005.1). The sequence continues at coordinate 59,572,423 of OY740785.1, forward strand.
TGTGACTGGCAGGTTGATGTTGAAGTAAGACAGGGTGGGTGCCCTGGCAGGCTGGAGTTTTAAAGTCTCGAAAGCTCGTTGGTGGTTGGCGAAATAGGACCAGGTGTTGTCCTTGTGGGTAAGCTGACGCAGAGGGGCTGCCAATTCGCTGAGATTGGGGATGAATTTCCCCAGGTAATTGACCATGCCTAAAAACCGTTGTAGGCTGGTGACGTCAGTTGGTAGTGGCAGCTCGTTGATTGTTGCAGTCTTCAGCAGAAATGGTTTTAGCCCATTGCTGGTGAACACGTGACCTACGTAAGTGACTTCGGGAACTCTGAACTTGCACTTCAGAGGGTTCAGTTTTAAATTAATGTTCCTGGCATGGTCCAGCACCTTGCGTAGGTTGGCGTCATGCTCGGTCGCATCGCGGCCATAAACTAGGATGTCATCAACAATGATGGCACTTCTGACACCATGTAAAGAGCTCAAAATCACACAGGTTGAAATACAAGCATCTTTATTGTTCAGGTCATTAACAACTAAGCAGATCATCACACGTTCACACTGCTACTCTAACTGGTAGACAATGGGTAGGATCTTACACTATGAATGTTATAATTAGGCGGGGTTATAATTACTAAGCATGCTAATTGGCTAACATGCTATAGCCAATCTGCAATACCCTTCAGATTGAAACATTAGCTATGTTTCCGTTCCAACAAATGTGGCTTGAGCTGCTGAGTATTTCCAGCACCTTCTGATTTTTAATTGCAAAATGTACTCATTTTCCTTAAATGTCACGTTGAATTGGAGATGCCATTCTCTGTTACAAAGGTAACGTGGGAAAGTAAAAAGCAACTCTATCTTTTGTTCTGCCAACATTGAGTCTGAGGCACTTTTCCCTCTAGAAATACCTCGCAGAAACTTTGAACAGAATTTAGTTTTGAACCATACATTTGGCCTCCCAGAAAGCCAATGCAAGTTTGTGACTGACTGGGCTTTCTCAATGCTGAACTCATTTCCTGGTTGATTGTATAAGAAGTCGTACCTGCTTTTTAGTTTAGTTTAGGGATACATCATGCAAAGAACAGGCCCTTCGGCTCACGGAGTCTGCGCTGACCCGCGATCACCGCAGGCTAGCACTATCTTACATACACTGGGGACAATTTACAATTTTTACCAAGCCAAACTGTCTACAAACCTTTGGAGAATGGGAGGAAACTGGAGCACCCGGAGAAAACCCACAGAGATCACGGGGCGAACATCCAAACTCGATATAGACAACACCCGTAGTCGGAATCGAACCTGGATCTCTGACTGTAAGGCAGCAACTCTACAGCTGCACCACAGTGCTGACCCATGTTATAAGATGCAAAGTTAAGAACGGTCTTCATACAATAACAATATTTAAAAGACACTTGGATAAGTACATGGATAGGATGGGCCTAATGCAGACAAATGGGACTCGCTTGGATGGGACATGTTGGTCGACATGGACAAGTGGAGCTCAAGGGACAGGTTCTGTGCTATATGACTTTATTGCATTATAATTAGTGTCCAACATATTGTTATTGGGTTATTATTAGAGGACTGAGATACAGTGAAACAATTTGTACGTGATCCATCAGTACAATCAAACCACATTGGAATATAAAAGGCAGTGTTGAGAGAGAAATGACCCAAGTGCAAAATGTAGTGCTGCAGTGTTGCAGCATTATTGCACACATGCAGATTAAAACAAAACAGTTTAAAGGCTACAGTGAGGTAGTTTGGGAGATTGTGAACAACACCCAATGATCAAAATGGGGAGATTCAAAAATTGGAAGGGCAATGGGACTTGCCAGGGTTGGTGCAGGATTCCCAAAGGGTAATTTGTGGGATGAGTTGTTGGTAAGGAAGGCAAATGCAATGTTAACATTGACAAGTGCGCAAATGATACCATTGTAGTGGCCTGGATCTCGAACAATGATGAAACTGAGTGTAGGCAGTAAGTAGATAGAGAGCTAGATTCTTGCATCAAGAATACAACCTCTCCCTCAATGTCAGAAACCTAAGGGGTCATGGACAAGGAAATGATGTGGAGTAAATGCGACCAGTCTGCCTCAATAGTGCTGAAGTGCAGATGATCGAGAGGTTTACATTTCTGGGGGTAAATATTACAACACATTGTTCTCATCAAATCGCATTAACGCTACTGCCACATAGCATGTGTGCAGTGACGCATCCCAATTTCTGCAGGTGCACTATTGAAAGCACCTTTTCTGGATGCATCACAGCTTGATATGGCAGTTTAGTTTATGTTATTATTGTCGCATGTACTGAGGTACAGTGGAAACCTTTTTATTGCGCGCTATGCAGTCAGTGAAAAGACTGCACATGATTACAATCAATCCCAAGATTCTGTCCAAGACTGCAAGAAATTGTAGAGTGTTGCATACACAGCCCAGTCCATCATGCAAAGCCAACCCTGCTGCTCCCCTCCACCCCCAACCCCCACCCACCACACCCCACCCCCCCAAGCACCACTTCCCATCAACTGTATTTCTGTACACTGTATATCTCTACACCTGACAATAAGAAACCAGTAACCAATAAATGGTAGAAATGGCAATGTTTTTCTGCGAGGTAGGTAAGATGGGCGTGACATTGAAGATGTTTTTTTTCAATTGTTTTAGAGGCAAAATATGAAATATAATACTTCTGGTCGGGAACGTTACAGCTACGTTCAAGGAAGGAAATGCAATAGAGGCATAAATATGCATGTCATGCAATGGTTTGGTGTCAGGTGACTGGTGAATAGCTAATGTTACACACATTCTTAAGAAGGCAAGCTGTACTGTAGAGCAGTCAGCTTAACATTTCCGGTGATTCCAATATTTTTTTCACAAGATGTTAACAACCATTGATTTAAAAATAGAATCTACCAACCTTGCTGGTTTCCTTGCAGATGGAACAGAGCACTCAAAGAAAATCCATGTCCGCTAAATGGTCTTATTATTAAAACAAAAGTTTTCATTTTGAAAATTGAAACCAAATTGGTGTGTTGGTGATGGAGCTCCATGATGCAGCAGATAGTCCAGCTACATCTGGAGCATCCACGATGCAGAGAAAGTTGTGGATACCACATACAGCAAGTTGGTCACACCACAGGTAAAAGGTAAGAGGACAGAAAGGGAGCAGGTGGCCAATAGCCAGCAAAGCAGTAGGCAGGTAGTGCAGGAGTCCCCTGCGGTCATCTCCCTCCTAAACAGGTTTACCATTTTGGATACTTTTGAGGGAGATGGCTCATCAGGGGAATGCAGCAGCCAAGTTCATGGCACCATGGGTGGCTCTGCAGCACATGATGGGGGGAAAAAAGAGGGGAAGGGCAATAGTAATAGGGGATTCAATTGTCAGGGGAATAGATAGGCGTTTCTGCGGCCGCAAACGAGACTCCAGGATGGTATGTTGCCTCCCTGATGCAAAGGTCAGGGATGTCACTGAACGGCTGCAGAACATTCTGGAGGGGGAGGGTGAACAGCCAGTTGTCGTGGTGCATATTGGCACCAACGATATAGGTAAAAAAAGGGATGAGGTCCTACAAGGTGAATTTAGGGAACAAGGAGATAAACTTAAAAGTAGGACCTCTAAGGTAATAATCTCTGGATTATTACCAGTACCACGGGCCAGTCAGAGTAGAAATAGGAGGATATTGCAGATGAATACGTGGCTTGAAAAATGGTGCAAGGGGGAGGGATTCAAATTTTTAGGGCACTGGAACCATTTCTGGGGGAGGTGGGACCAGTACAAACAGGACGGTCTGCACCTGGGCTGGAATGGAACCAATGTCCTTGGGGGAGTGTTTGTTAGTGCTGTCGGGGAGGATTTAAACTAATGTGGCAGGGGGATGGGTACAAGAGCAGAGAGGCAGGTGGGTGTAAAACGAGGGTAGAAGCAATAGGGAGCAAGGTGAAAAGTAAAAGTGGCAGGCAGACAAAACCAGGGCAAAAATCAAAAAGGGCCACTTCTCAACAAAATTGTATAAGGGGTAAGAGCGTTGTAAAAACAAGCCTGAAGGCCTTGTGTCTCAATGCAAGGAGTATTCGTAATAAGGTGGATGAGTTGAACGTGCAGATAGCTATTAATGAGTATGATATAGTTGGGATCACGGAGACATGGCTCCTGGGTGACCAAGGCTGGGAGCTGAACATCCATGGATATTCAATATTCAGGAGGGATAGAGAGAAAGGAAAAGGAGGTGGGGTAGCGTTGCTGGTTAGAGAGGAGATTAATGCAATGGAAAGGAAGAACATTAGCTTGGAGCATGTGGAATCGGTATGGGTAGAGCTGCGAAACACTAAGGGGCAGAAAACGCTAGTGGGAGTTGTGTACAGGCCACCTAACAGTAGTAGTGAAGTTGGGGATGATATCAAACAGGAAATTAGAAATGCGTGCAACAAAGGCAAAACAGTTATAATGGGTGACTTCAATCTACATATAGATTGGGTGAATCAAATTGGCAGGGGCGCTGAGGAAGAGGATTTTTTGGAAAGTATGCGGGATAGTTATCTAAATCAACATGCAGAGGAACCAACGAGAGAGCAGGCTATTTTAGACTGGGTATTGAGTAATGAGGAAGGGTTAGTTAGCAGTCTTATTGTGCGTGCCCCCTTGGGCAAGAGTGACCACAATATGGTCGAGTTCTTCATTAGGATGGAGAGTGACATTGTTAATTCAGAAACAATGATTCTGAACTTAAAGAAAGGTAACTTTGAGGGTATGAGACGTGAATTGGCCAAGATTGACTGGCAATCAATTCTAAAAGGGTTGACGGTGGATACACAATGGAAGACATTTAAAGACTGCATGGATGAACTACAAAAATTGTTCATCCCAGTTTAGCAAAAGAATAAATCAGGGAAGGTAGTGCATCCGTGGATAACAAAGGAAATCAGGGATAGTATCAAAGCAAAGGATGATGCGTACAAAGTAGCCAGAAAAAGCAGCATACCAGAGGACTGGGAGAAATTCAGAGACCAGCAGAGGAGGACAAAGGGCTTGATTAGGAAAGGAAAAATAGCTTATGAAAGAAAACTGGCAGGGAACATAAAAACTGACTGCAAAAGTTTTTATAGGTGTGTGAAGAGAAAGAGATTAGTTAAAACAAATGTAGGTCCCTTGCAGTCAGAAACAGGTGAGTTGATCATGGGGAACAAGGATATGGCGGACCAATTGAATAACTACTTTGGTTCTGTCTTCACTAAGGAAGACATAAATAATCTGCCGGAAATAGCAGGGGCCCGCGGGTCAAAGGAGGACTTGAGTGAAATCTAGTCGGGAAGTGGTGTTGGGTAAATTGAATGGATTAAAGGCCGATAAATCCCCAGGGCCAGATAGACTGCATCCCAGAGTACTTAAGGAAGTAGCTCCGGAAATAGTGGATGCATTAGTGATAATCTTTCAAAACTCTTTAGATTCTGGAGTAGTTCCTGAGGATTGGCGGGTAGCAAACGTAACCCCTCTTTTTAAGAAGGGGGGGAGAGAGAAAACGGGGAATTACAGACCAGTTAGTCTAACATCGGTAATGGGGAAACTGCTAGAGTCAGTTATTAAAGATGGGATAGCAGCACATTTGGAAAGTGGTGAAATCATTGGACAAAGTCAGTATGGATTTACGAAAGGTAAATCATGTCTGACGAATTTTGTGGAATTTTTCGAGGATGTAACTAGTAGCGTGGATAGGGGAGAACCAGTGGATGTGGTGTATCTGGACTTCCAGAAGGCTTTTGACAAGGTCCCACATAAGAGATTAGTATATAAACTTAAAGCATACAGCATTAGTGGTTCAGTATTGATGTGGATAGAGAACAGGCTGGCAAACGGGAAGCAAAGAGTAGGAGTAAACGGGTCGTTTTCACAATGGCAGGCAGTGACTAATGGGGTACCGCAAGGCTCAGTGCTGGGACCCCAGCTATTTACAATATACATTAATGATCTGGATGAGGGAATTGAAGGCAATATCTCCAAGTTTGCGGATGACACTAAGCTGGGGGGCAGTGTTAGCTGTGAGGAGGATGCTAGGAGACTGCAAGGTGACTTGGATAGGCTGGGTGAGTGGGCAAATGTTTGGCAGATGCAGTATAATGTGGATAAATGTGAGGTTATCCACTTTGGTGGCAAAAATAGGAAAGCAGACTATTATCTAAATGGTGGCCGATTAGGAAAAGGGGAGATGCAGCGAGACCTGGGTGTCATGGTACACCAGTCATTGAAAGTAGGCATGCAGGTGCAGCAGGTAGTGAAGAAAGCGAATGGTATGTTAGCTTTCATAGCAAAAGGATTTGAGTATAGGAGCAGGGAGGTTCTACTTCAGTTGTATAGGGTCTTAGTGAGACCACACCTGGAGTATTGCGTACAGTTCTGGTCTCCAAATCTGAGGAAGGACATTATTGCCATAGAGGGAGTGCAGAGAAGGTTCACCAGACTGATTCCTGGGATGTCAGGACTGTCTTATGAAGAAAGGTTGGATAGACTCGGTTTATACTCTCTAGAATTTAGGAGATTGAGAGGCGATCTTATAGAAACTTACAAAATTCTTAAGGGGTTGGACAGGCTAGGTGCAGGAAGATTGTTCCCGATGTTGGGGAGGTCCAGGACAAGGGGTCACAGCTTAATGATAAGGGGGAGATCCTTTAGGACCGAGATGAGAATTACTTTTTTCACACAGAGTGGTGGGTCTCTGGAACTCTCTGCCACAGAGGGTTGTTGAGGCCAGTTCATTGGCTATATTTAAGAGGGAGTTAGATGTGGCCTTTGTGGCTAAGGGGATCAGAGGGTATGGAGAGAAGGCAGGTACGGGACACTGAGTTGGATGATCAGCCATGATCACATTGAATGGCGGTGCAGGCTCGAAGGGCCGAATGGCCTACTCCTGCACATAATTTCTATGTTTCTATCATACCAGAGATCCAAGTTTGATCCTGACCCTGGTTGCTCTCTGTGTAGAATTGGCCCGTTCTCTCTGTGACTGCTTCCTCTGGGCGCTCTCGTTTCCACGCCAAAGACATTTTGGTTAAACAATTAGCTACAGTTAACTGTCTCAAGTGCAATTTATGATTGTAGGAAAATAGAGGCAGAAGGTGGAACTGATTAATCCAGGAGAGGATACATGGTATTCTAAATAGTGCTTGATGATCAGTACATGTTTTGTGTGCTGAGGTGTGTTTTGTGCTGTGTGCCGCATGACCAGAAGGACAGAATACCAAAAGAATCTTGGAATAACAATCACTCAAAACAAAACTGATTGGTGATGCCACAAAAGCAGAGTTTGTAGAACTGCAAATGCTGTTTTATATTAAAAAGAAAGACGCATAGTACAGGAGTAACTTAGTGGGTCACTGGAGAATATGAATTGGTGATGCTTCGGGTTGGGATATTCACTTTATTTCTTTCAGCTGAACCTCTATTTGCGGTTAGACCATATTGAACGTTTTATATATAGTCCCTATTCTTTGCTGCATATGGTTCTGATCATATAATAGTTTTTGTCATCTTATTACACAGGCACAGGAAAGAGCATATAAAAGATATATGAGAATAACACTAGAAATATGAGGACGTGTACAAATTTCTCTTGAAATCACAGGGGTTGAAGGGTTATCTGATGGAGGAATTGAAATAACTGTAAAGTGGGCAAAGTGTTTAAATTGTGGGTGGGGCTCAAGTAGACATTGTCAGTGCAAAGATGTTTACCAATAAATCAAAGAGGTGAATTTGAAAAAGCATAAAGTTTCTTTATTTTTGCAGACTCGGCCTGAAATTAACATTGGCCTAAAGAAAATGTTACAAGTTATGTCAAAAGCTTGGTCATGGAGGCTGTACAACAGGTTCATTCTGAAGAAAAGGGAGGCAGCAAGCATGAAGGTTTGAGGAGAAAATCTCAGGGGTTTGGTGCTGAGCTGCTGAAGGCAGCTGGTGTGAATGAAATAAGGATGTAATGAGAATGGCAAATGCACAGAAAGTGGAGGAATGTTTGTGGTTTGTTCGGTTGAACAAATAGATAAGGGTGGGATGATAAAACGATTTGAACATTAATTTTTGTTAATTGAGGGTCTGGCACATGGCTGAGACAGTTTATTTTAATTTAGCATTATTAGTGCCAGGCTGTTTAGGCAGTAAAAAACTTTGAAATAGGCAGGCAAAAAGGCATAATAAAATTACAAAAAAGGCATTTATTGACAAAAAAAGGCATAAAAAGCCATGTATTTCCACCACCAAAATATGGTTAAAAATGATAATATAAATAATTACTAGCATATTTTTCAAATTATCTGGTGTTAAACTATGCCGTCTGTCAGACAGAATATACTTCAGTTGTGAAAAATTTCTTTCTAACTCAGCTGAGGTCACTGGTGCATACCGAAACAAGCTACATACTCTATATTCATGTTGATATCTTGTGCACAACAACTACCTTTGAGAACGTTAGCTATGTTTTGTATTTCTTCAAGATCTTTGTTACCTAAAATTACTCTCTCCCATCTTCCTTGTATGTCTTTACCTACATCGTCAGGAACCTTACAAATATCGTCAGTTACTTTGTTGAAAACCTGCAAGTTAACTAATGTTTCGCCATGTTTGTCAACGGAAGTAATAGCTTGTGGGAAGTTTGCAAAATTGGAAGCAATAAACACAAGGTCGTGGTGGTTAGACCTTTTCTGCATGATTTCACTGACGATCCTGACTGGAGCAGATTCTTCTTCAAAACAGTTGACGATTTATTTTATCTTTTCAAAATTTGCAGCATAGAGTACAGCAGAGAGCGATGTACCCCACCTAGTCTAAACGGGCTGAGGAGGTAGCGTGTTTTATACCTTCTCGCCAATGTACAGCAAGTGAAGATGTAAACAACTGAGCAATAGTTGAGCTGGTTGACCTGCCTCCAGGGTATCGATTACCACATTGGCAACATATCTCCCCACAGCATCGGTTGTTTCGTCTATTGAGATCCATATTATATTGCATGCAACTTCATCTCTCATTTTCTGCATAGCAATGTTGAAGTTGCTGTCAACATAATTTTGATGACTCGCTCAGTATATGTTCCTCAGTATATGTGTATTTCTCTAAAAAATCTCTGAGAGATTTGTTTTCCAATTTCCACAGTGGAATTCCAGCATCAAATAATGCCTTGCACAGATCACTCGAAAATGTAGATTTGTGGCGGGAGCCAGCAGTAAATGTAGTGAGGAGACAAGCTTGGGCATTTCGCTGGCTTGTCTACACCCCAGAGGTATCAACATTGATTCAGATTCAGATTCAATTTTAATTGTCATTATCAGTGTACAGTACAGAGACAACGAAATGCATTTAGCATCTCCCTGGAAGAGCGACACAGCAAATGATTTGGATAAATAACAATAAGTGTCCGGGGGGGGGGGGGGGGGTGATTGGCAGTCACCGAGGTACGTTGTTGAGTAGCGTGACAGCCGCCGGAAAGAAGCTGTTCCTGGACCTCCTGGTTCGGCAACGGAGAGACCTGTAGCGCCTCCCGGATGGTAGGAGGGTAAACAGTCCATGGTTGGAGTGAGGGAGATCCTTGGCGATGCTGAGCGCCCTCCGCAGACAACGCTTGCTTTGGACACACTCAATGGAGGGGAGCGAGGAACCGGTGATGCGTTGGGCAATTTTCACCACCCTCTGCAATGCCTTCCGGTCGGAGACAGAGCAGTTGCCATACCAAACTGTGATGCAGTTGGTAAGGATGCTCTCGATGGTGCAGCGGTAGAAGTTCACCAGGATCTGAGGAGACAGATTACTCTAGAGTAAAATTACTCTAATTTTAGATAGTCCTTGTCTTCTCCCTCCTCCCCCTCCCCCTCCCCCTTCCCAGCTCTCCTTCTAGTCCTATTGTCCCGCCTCTTCCTTACTTCCCCCCCCCCCCCCCCCCCCCCCCATCAGTCTGAGGAAGGGTCTCGAGCCGAAACGTCGCCTATTCCTTCTCTCCATAGATGCTGCCTCACCCGCTGAGTTTCTCCAGCATTTTATGTCTATCGTCGATTTTTCCAGCATCGGCAGTTCTTTCTTAAGTAGATCTTGGTGAAGACTGAACCAGCAGCACAAACGAATGAACGACGGACGGTGGAGCCCCCGGTTTTGCCCCAGTGGTGGAAATTTTCTTGTAAGTTATACTATGTTAACACGTTAATAATTATAACATTAATATTAAAGTGTTAACATAGAAAATGTCATTGTAATCACAGTACAACTAGAGAAAATAGCACGACCTTTTAGCAAAACGGCAACAAAAAAGGCTGATTTAGGCACTCTGTGGAAAAGGCATTATCCTGGTGAAATCATCAAAAAAGGCATGAAAAGGCACATGGCATTGATGGCAAAATCCTGGCTCTACTTACTATTGTCATAACTGCGTACTGAGGTACAGTGAAAAGCTTTTATTTGAGTACTATCTAGACCAGAAACTTTACAAGATTTCAATCATGCCGTGCACAGATAAACAGTACAACATTTTAGTGTATCTTCTGCGAAGATAGTTTTGGATGCACTATAGATTAATGAGGCAGGAATGAGAGGCCAGCAGGAAATGCTGCATTAATGGATTCAGATGGAAACCTAGATGTGTATGAGTGTTTTAACAACTGATGTATATGAACATGAGAAATGGCAGGTCACACAGCCTCTTGAGCCCTTTTTGACATGAACTAAAGTGATGATTAATTCAGTTCTGGTCTTGGTTGTATTTTTATGCTTGTTCCTCTAACCCCAATTCCCCATTCTTCCAAACCTCAACCTTGAAAATATTTGGCAAGTTCTTTATTCGCAGTTGGTGATGTGCAGTTTGTCACTTTTAATACTTTTTGTGTACAAAACTGAAGTTTGCGTAATATTCTTGGAAAGCAAAGTATCCAGGATGTTAAATTTGTGACTTTATTTGCTTATTGAAATTGTATAAGTGGCAGGAAACTGATCTTATGCTTTTGAGCATGCAGATGAAAAATGAAAATTACTTTACTGTAGCTCTTAACTATTTTATACATCAGGATTCTGAAGCCTTTGTTTTCCTTCAATACTTATGAAGAATGGCGAAGGATATTTAGTTTATTACGGGGCAGTGGTTTCCTCAACTTATGTTGAAGTCTAGCTTGCAGTATATTATTCACAGCATTAATTGCTGACATTTTTATTGCAGGAACTAAAAAGAGATACAGATACAAAAGAGGAAAACGCAATCAACAAACGAGAAAAATCAGGAAACGTTGCAAATCTGGTGCAGCGCATGAGTACTTTTGGATTTCCAATCGGTGGGTTCCCATCTCAACCCAGATCTCTCCGAAGAAGTACGTATAAATTTATAGAACTGTTTCTGCATCTAACCTTTACTCTTTTCTAGGAAAAGGGGAGATTCAGCGCGACCTGGGTGTCATGGTACACCAGTCATTGAAAGTAGGCATGCAAGTACAGCAGGCAGTGAAGAAAGCCAATGGTATGTTAGCTTTCATAGCAAAAGGATTTGAGTATAGGAGCAGGGAGGTTCTACTTCAGTTGTATAGGGTCTTGGTGAGGCCACACCTGGAGTATTGCGTACAGTTCTGGTCTCCAAATCTGAGGAAGGACATTATTGCCATAGAGGGAGTGCAGAGAAGGTTCACCAGATTGATTCCTGGGACGTCAGGACTGTCTTATGAACATAGACTCGGTTTATACTCTCTAGAATTTAGGAGATTGAGAGGGGATCTTATAGAAACTTACAAAATTCTTAAGGGGTTGGACAGGCTAGATGCAGGAAGATTGTTCCCGATGTTGGGGAGGTCCAGGACAAGGGGTCACAGCTTAAGGATAAGGGGGAAATCCTTTAGGACCGAGATGAGAAGGACTTTTTTCACACAGAGAGTGGTGGGTCTCTGGAACTCTCTGCCACAGAGGGTAGTTGAGGCCAGTTCATTGGCTATATTTAAGAGGGAGTTAGATGTGGCCCTTGTGGCTAAGGGGATCAGAGGGTATGGAGAGAAGGCAGGTACGGGATACTGAGTTGGATGATCAGCCATGATCATATTGAATGGCGTGCAGGCTTGAAGGGCCGAATGGCCTACTCTTGCACCTAATTTCTATGTTTCTATGTTTTACTGGCTCAATTGTACCAGAATTATTCAAACAGCAAATATGGGGCAAAATGTTACAATAATTACATTTAAAAGCTAACTTTTAGAGTTGATTAATTGGTTTTAATAGCTTAAATGTATCTATTTGGTTAATGTACTGGAACAGTTTTCAATTTTTTTGTTGAATTAATCAGCATTCAAATCACAAACTATTGAGACCCAGAATTACTGATAACAGCTCACTTCTGTCTTTAGTGGTTAAGGAATTAACAATTGACAATAGATGCAGGAGTAGGCCATTTGGCCCTTCGAGCCAGCATCGCCATTCAATGTGATCATGGCTGATCATTCCCAATCAGTACCCCGTTCCTGCCTTCTCCCCTTATCCCCTGACTCCGCTATCTTTAAGAGCCCTATCTAGTTCTCTCTTGAAAGTATCCAGAGAACCGGCCTCCACCCTCCTCTGAGGCAGAGAATTCCACAGACTCACAACTCTCTGTGTGAAAAAGTGTTTCGTCATCTCCATTCTAAATGGCTTACCCCTTATTCTTAAACTGTGGCCCCTGGTTCTAGACTCCCCCAACATCAGTAACATGTTTCCTGCCTCTAGCATGTCCAAACCCTTAATAATATTATATGTTTCAATAAGATTCCCTCTCGTCCTTCTAAATTCCAGAGTATACAAGCCCAGTTGCTACATTCTCTCAACATATGACAGTTCCGCCATACCGGGAATTAAGCTCTTAAACCTACGCTGCACTCCCTCAATAGCAAGGGAGTAAACAGCGTCCTTCCTCAAATTAGGGGACCAAAACTGCACACAATACTCCAGGTGTGATCTTATTAGGGCCCTGTACAACTGCAGAAGGACCTCTTTGCTCCTATACTCAACTTCACGTGTTATGAAGGGCAACATGCCATTCGCTTTCTTCACTGCCTGCTGTACCTGCATGCTTACTTTCATTGACTGATGAACAAGGAACCCCAGATCCCATTGTACTTCCCCTTTTCCCAACTTGACACCATTAACATGTCCAGAAATGCTTTGATCAGCTTTGCCAAACAAGTGCATAGCAGCCATCATGTGGATGGACCAACGGCTCCTTAGCTTAGAGAATAACACAGTATTTATTTTTTTATTGTTCCTTGCCAACATAACTTGAATGGCTTCTGATTACTCGGTAATTGCTGAATAAGGAAAATATTGCTCGGTAATTTGCGTACATAAGCTCTGGTGTCAAGAGAACATTGGAATTAGCAGTAAAACGCCATCCTGCTCCCTGACCTGTTGTGCTAATCAAGATCATGTCTTATCAAGATCATGATCGTGGGAAACCGCATAACCAGGGCCATAGACAGGGCTTTAAGCTAAATAGTTGGGGTATAGTATCAATATTTGGAAATGTATGGATGAAGCTGAAGGGAAGGAGAGTGCAGGGGAGGTTACTGAAGTATCCAGCAGAAATAATTGGGTAAAATATTTAGGAAGTTTAAGGTCAGGCAAAATGGGACCAATTTGAGGAGGGATGGTGAATACTGAACAAAAGGTGTTATATTTGAAGGCTTGCAGAATACCGAACAAAGTGGATGAGCTTATAGCACAGTTAGAAATTGGAACGTTGTGTGCATTACGGAGATGTGGCTGAAAGACGATCCGAACTGGGAGCTGAATATCCAAGGTTACATATCCCATCGAAAGTGTGTAGAAAGGAACTGCAAATGTTGATATATATCAAAGATAGACACAAAGTGCTGGAGTAGCTCAGTGGGTCAGGCAACATCTCTGGAGGTAAATGATGGGTGACAGCTGAGGGAAGAACTTGGGGAAGGAAAGGCCAGAACAAAGCAGGACCGGCAACAGATGACCAATGAAGGGTGCAGCCTAAAATGGACAATTGTTGGCTGGGGAAGAGGTGATAATGAATTCCCATACCCATACGGACCTTTATGTTTTGGGCCTACTCCAGTGTCAGTGAGGCCACATGCAAATTGGAGGAACAACACCTCATATTTGCGTACAACCCAGCGGAATAAACATTGATTTATCTAATTTCAAGTAATCTCTACATTCCCCCTATCCCTCACCCCCCTCTCCCTTCCCACCCTAACCTGTCCTACAAGTCCACTGGTTCCACTGTTTGCATCCTTGTATCACTTCATGATGTGCCAAGGGGCTAGGGTGTGTATTGGAAGAGGATCAGTAATGATAAATGACACGAGAAAAGGACAGAGGGGATACAGGTCACCAGGTAATTCAGTGTTCATGCCATCGAGCTCTAGAACAGGTGAAATGTGAGATGCGATTCTTGTTTGCTTTTGGCCTCACTGGCAATGTAGAGACAGAGGACAAACAGGTCAGTATGGGAAAGGGAATTAAAATGGCTTGCAACTGGTTGGTGATTTGATTTGAACCCAAAGTGCAACCCTGATGATTCTTGTCCACTGTGAGGTCATAGGCCAAGAATGTGCATGTCCCAAAGTATTCTGCAACCAACTGATGTTTGGTTAATTTTGCAATGTAAGGAAATAAAGCAGCCAAATTGCTGCATCTTGGAACAGTCTCATTGAAGTATGGCTCAATCACTGGATAGTGTATTTGTGGTTTTGCTTCAGTGAGTGTTTAAATCGGGGGAAATTGATCTATAAACAAGAGTCAGAGGCTGCAGAACAAATGGGCTTCTCCAATGTCTCTGTGAAGGGTGGTATTTCCAAAAGCTAATACAAGCAATTCCCGCATGGAAGGCAAATCTGGAAGGTTAGATCACATGGAATCCAGGGAGTGTGTGTGAATTGGATGCATAATTGGCTTGATGGTCAGAATCAAAGGGTGATGTTGGAAGGTTGTCACTGGCCTCCAGTCTGAACATCTGGTTTTACCATAGAGGTCGGTGCTGGGCCCATTTGTTGTTCATCATTTATTTAAACCATTTGAATGAGAATGTACAGGCATGATTTGTAATATTGCAGATGTTACTAAAATAGGAAGTATATTCGACAGTGAAAATAATTGTCAAAAATTTCAGTGGGATGTTGATCTGTTCGGTAAATGGATCGAGAATTGGCATATGGAGTTTAATTCAGTTAAGTATAAGTGTTGCATTTTGGGAAGTCAAATAAGAGTAGGATTTTCACAGTGAACATTGTGACCCAGGGAGGTGTTGTAGATCAGGGGGACCAAGGAGTTGTGTAGTTTTGGTTACCCTGTTATCGAATGACTTCATTAAACTGGAAAGAGGGCAGAGATTAACAAGGATGTGGCAAGGAATCAAAGTCCTGAGTTATAGGGGTTAGATGAGGACTATATTCCTTTGAACATCGGAGACTGAAAAGTGTGCAAAATCAAGAAAGACATTGATAAGGTAAATGCACAAAGCCTTTTTCTCAGGAAAAAAGAATAAAAATCTTCAAAGTGAAGAGAAAGATTTAAAAAAGTCATTAGTAGCAACATCGTAATACAGGGTGGTGCATTTATGACATTAACTGGTTGACGCAGTACAGTAACAACAATTAAAAGATAGTTGGATAGGTACATGAATGGATAAGGTTTAGAGGGAAATAAGGTGGGTAAATGGGACTAGCTGAGATGGGTATCTTTTTCAGCATAGATGACTAGGGCTAAAGGGCTTTTTCTATTACTCTATTCTAGCTTGTTATATTAATAATATTGAGCATCTATAAAATATCTGGTTTACTTATTGATTTCTGTTGGTTAACTCTTTCTGTTGTGCTGTGATTATGATGTAGCTTAGAGTGAATAATTTACAAGTGCCAGTAATGTATATTGCAAGGCTGAGAAATATGCAAAGCTTAGACGGTGGCTAGTGGTTGCATAGCGGTCATGTTACTGGACAAACATCTCCATGTTCTCCACAGATGCTGATGACCCACTGTTACTCCAGACTTTCTGCTTTTTTTGTAAACCAGCGTCTGCAGTTCCTTGTGTCTGGAATTCCACAATGTGTTTTTGGCAACTTGTATCAACTGATTCTGCCACCCTTCAAAATTACTGTTTGTATTTTTTTACAAGCAGAGCCGCTCCATTCTCTCAGCATATATGACAGTCCCGCCATCCCGGGAATTAATCTTGTAAACCTATGCTGCACTCCCTCAGTAGCAAGAATGTCCTTCCTCAAATTAGGGGACCAAATCTGCACACAATACTCCAGGTGTGGTCTCACTAGGGCCCTGTACAACTGCAGAAGGACCTCTTTGCTCCAATACTCAACTCCTTTTGTTATGATGGCCAACATGTCATTTGCTTTTGTGTTAAAGAAGGAACTGCAGATGCTGGAGAATCGAGGGTTACACAAAAAGCTGGAGAAACTCAGCGGGTGCAGCAGCATCTAAGGAGTGAAGGAGATAGGCGACGTTTCGGGTCGAGACCCTTCTTCAGACTGGTCAGGGATCAGGGAAACGAGAGATATAAACAGTGATATGGAGAGATAAAGCAAGAACAATGAGTGAAAGATATGCAAAAAAGTATTGGTGATAAGGAAAGCAGGCCATTGTAAGCTGTTTCTGGTGTGAAAATGAGAAGCTAGTGCGACTTGGGGGGGGGGGGGGGGGGGGAGATGGAGAAGGAATGTCAGGGGCTGAGGGAGAGGTGGGGGGGGGTGGCGGGAAAGGAGCAGTCTGGGTTAACAGAATTGAGAAAATTCAATGTTTAAGCCCAGAGGATGCAGACTCCCCAAGCGGAATATGAGATGTTGTTCCTCAAACTTGCGGTGTTGTTCACTCTGGCCATGGAGGAGGCCCAGGACCGAGAGGTCGGATACGGAGTGGGAGGGGGAGTTGAAGTGCTGAGCCACCGGGAGGTCGGGTTGGTTATTGCGGACCGAGCGGAGGTGTTCGGCGAAACGATCGCCTAGCCTCCGCTTGGTCTCACCGATGTAGATTAGCTGGCATCTGGAGCAACGGATGCAGTAGACGAGGTTGGAGGAGGTGCAGGTGAACCTCTGTCGGACTTGGAATGACTGCTTGGGTCCCTGAAAGGAGTGGATGGGGGAGGTGAAGGAACAAGTGTAGCATCTCTTGCGGTTGCAAGGGAAAGTGCCCGGGGAAGGAGTGGAGCAGGAGGGAAGGGAAGAATTGACGAGGGAGTTGCGGAGGGAGCGGTCTTTGCGGAAGGCAGATAGGGGGGGGAGATGGGAAGATGTGGCGAGTGGAGGGGTCACGTTGGAGGTGGCGAAACTGGCGGAGGACCATCTGTTGTATGCGCTGGCTGGTGGGGTGAAAGGTGAGGACCAGGGGGACTCGGCCCTTGTTGTGAGTGGGGGAATGGGGAGAGAGGGCAGTGTTGCGGGGTATGGAGGAGACCCTGGTGCGAGCCTCATCGATAGTGGGGGAGGGGAAACCCCGTTCTCTGAAGAACGAGGACATTTGCGATGACCTGGTGTGGAACACGTCATCCTGGGAGCAGATGCGGCGTAGTCGGAGGAATTGGGAATAGGGGATGGAGTCCTTACAGGAAGCAGGGTGGGAGGAAGAGTAGTCCAGGTAGCTGTGGGAGTCAGTTGGTTTGTAGTGGATGTCAGTCAGGAGTGTGTCACCTGCAATAGAGATGGTGAGGTCAAGGAATGGTAGGGAAATGTCGGAAATGGTCCAAGTATATTTGAGTGCCGGATGGAAGTTGGTGGTGAAATGGATAAAGTCAGTCAGTTCTACGCGTGGGTGCAGGAGGTGACACCAAAGCAGTCGTCAATGTAACGGAGGTAAAGGTCGGGGGTGGGGCCCTGGTACGTCGAGAACAAAGATTGTTCGACGTACCCGACAAAGAGGCAGGCGTAGCTAGGGCCCGTGCGTGTGCCCATAGCTACGCCTTGTGTTTGGAGGAAATGGGAGGAGTCAAAAGAGAAGTTGTTTAGGGTAAGGACCAACTCCGCTAGGCGGAGGAGGGTGTCAGTGGATGGGTATGGGTTGTTCCTCTGGTCGAGGAAGTACCGGAGGGCTTTGAGACCATCCTGGTGGGGGATGCAGGTGTATAGTGACTGGACGTCCATGGTGAAGATGAGAGGATGGGGGCCTGGACAACGGAATGTGCGGAGCCGACGGAGAGTGTCTGAGGTGTCTTGAACATAGGTGGGGAGGGATTTAACAAAGGGGGATAGGATGGAGTCAAGGTATGTGGAAATGTGTTCGGTGGGGCACGAACAGGCAGAGACAATGGGTCTCTGAGTCATTTGAGTCAATGAGTCATTTGCTTTCTTCACTGCCTGCTGTACCTGCATGCTTATTTTAATCGACTGATGAACAAGGACCCCCCAGATCCCATTGTACTTCCCCTTTTCCCAACTTATCTAAGGGGACGCCGTCGAGTATGGCTGCCCAGCCTGCAGCTGTCCTTCCTTTCACCCTTTAAATAAATGTTTTAGTATGTTAAAAATATGTTTGAAGGTCTAATCTTTTTTATGTGGGGCGGGGGGAAGGGGGAAACTAATTTTCTCAGTCCCTACCTGGTCGGAGATGCGGCTTTTCTCCGGGCCGTATTTCCACGAGAGGGCCTGAACATTGTGCCGCTCTTGCGGCGACTGCGGAGGTCTCAATAGGCCCGGCATGGGTGAACAAGGGGAAGAGGAATGGACTTTGTGCCTTCTCTCACAGTGGGAGCCATTTTGGGGGGATGTTTTTATGTTTTTATGTTTTGCTACCAAAGTGGATAACCTGACATTTATCCACATTAAACTGCATCTGCCATGCATCTGCCATACATCTGCCCACTCGCCCAACCTGTCGAAGTCACCCTGCATTCTCATAGCATCCTTCTCACAGTTCACACTGCCATCCAGCTTTGTGTCATCTACAAATATGCTAATGTTACTTTGAATCCCTTCATCTAAATCATTGATGTATATTGTAAATAACTGCGGTCCCAGCACCAAGCATTGCGGTACCCCACTAGTCACTGCTTGCCATTCTGAAAGGGACCCGTTAATCCCTACTCTTCGTTTCCTGTCTGCTAACCAATTTGCTAACCATGTTAGCACTCTACTCCCAATACCATGTGCCCTAATTTTACCCACTAATCTCCTATGTGGGACCTTATGAAATGTTTTCTGAAAGCCCAGGTACAATACATCCACTGGCTCTCCCTTGTCCATTTTCCTAGTTACATCCTCAAAAAATTCTAGAAGATTAGACAAACATGATTTCTCCTTCGTAAATCCATGCTGACTCTGACCAATCCTGTTACTGCTATCCAAATGTGCCGCTATTTCATCTTTTATGATTGATTCCAGCATCTTCCCCACCACCGATGTAAGGCTAGCTTGTTCATAATTCCCTGTTTTCTCTCTCCAGCCTTTCTTAAAAAGTGGGATAACATTAGCTACCCTCCAATCCACGGAACTGATCCTGAATCAATAGAACATTGGAAAATTATCGCCAATGTGTCCACGATTTCTAGAGACATTTCCTTAAGTACCCTGGGATACAGTCCATCAGGCCCTGGGGATTTATCAGCCCTCAGTCCCATCAGTCTATCCAACACCATTTCCTGCCTAATATGGATTTCCTTCAGTTCCTCGTCACCTCAGATCCTCTGGCCACTAGTACATCAGGAAGATTCTTTGTGTCCTACTTAGTGAAGACGGATCCAAAGTACCTGTTCAACTTATCTGCCATTTCCTTGCTCCCCATAATAAATTCACCCTTTTCATTCTTCAATGGTCCAACTTTGGTCTTAACTAATTTTTTCCTCTTCACATACCTAAAGAAGCTTTTACTATCCTCCTTTATATTCTTGGCTAACTTACCTTCGTACCTCATCTTTTCTCCCCGTATTGCATTTTTAGTCATCTTCTGTTGCTCTTTAAACGTTACCCAATCCTCTTTCTTCCCGCTCATCTTTGCTATGTTGTGCTACTTCTCTTTTAATTTTATACTGTCCCTGACTTCCCTTGTCAGCCATGGTCGCCCCTTATTCCCCTTGGAATATTTCTTTCTCTTTGGAATGCACCTTCTGTATTATTCCCAGAAATACCTGCCATTGTTGTTCCTCTGTCATCCCTGCTAGGGTATCTTTCCAGTCAACTTTGGCCAGCTCCTCCCTCATGGTCCATAGTCCCCTTTCTTTAACAGTAACACTGACATCCTTCTCCCTCTCAAATTGTCGATTAAAACCTACCATATTATAGTCACTACCTCCTAATGGTTCTTTAACCTCAAGTTCCGTAATCAAATCCGATTCATTACACAACACTAAATCCAGAATTGCCTTCTACCTAGTAGGCTCCAACACAAGCTGCTCTCAGAATCCACACGGAGGCACTCCACGAACTCCCTTTCTTTGGGTCCAATACCAACCTGATTTTCCCAGTCTACCTGCATGTTGAAATCTCCCATAACAACCGTAGAATTACCTTTACGACATGCCAATTTTAATTCTTGATTCAACTTGCACCCTATATCTAGGCTACTATTTGGGGGCCTGTAGATAAGTCCCATTAGGGTCTCTTTACCATTACAGTTCCTTAGTTCTATCCATACTGACTCCACACCTCCTGTTTCAATGTCACCCCTTGCCAGGAACTGAATTTCATTCCTCTGCCCACCTGTCTGTCTTTTCAATAGGAGGTATACCCTTCAATATTCAGTTCCCAGCCCTGGCCCTCTTGCAGCCATGTCTCTGTACTTCCCACAACATCATACTTACCAATTTCTAACTGAGCCTCAAGCTCATCCACTTTATTTCCTATACTTTGCGCATTCATATACAATACTTTGACTTCGATATTCACCTCCCCTCTCGCACCGCTCGCAATTGGCCCTGACCGTACTCTCTTATCCCTCCTTGAACTTTCCTTCCATTTAATTTGGGAGTTTTTTGTAACTTTTCCTGTACTCACTTCACGTTTAACTCCATCTTTATACTCCCAATTTGTCAATCCCCCCCCCACTATTTTGTTTAAACCCACACGTGTAGCCCTAGCAAACCTGCCTGCCAGAACGTCGGTCCCCCTCCAGTTAAGGTCAACCCGTCCCTATTGTACAGATCACCCCTACCCCAGAAGAGATTCCAGTGGTCTATAAATCTAAATCCTTGCTCCCTGCACCAGCCCCTTAGCCACATGTTCAGATCCCCGGTCTCCCTGTTCCTGTCCTCACTAGCACGAGGTACTGGAAGCAATCCTGAAGTCCTGTTTTTCAGTCTTCCTAACTCTCTAAACTCGCGTTGCAAAACCTCCTTCCTCTTCTTCCCGATGCCATTTGTGCCTACGTGCAAACTACTGTCGGCTGTTCACCTTCCCCTCGAGGAAGTCTGAATTTGTTTTGTGATATCTTGAACCCTGGCACCAGGGCGGCAACAGACCATCCTCGAGCTTCGCCAGCCGCCACATAATCTCCTGTCTGCACCTCGGACAATGGAGTCACCCACCACTATGGCTCTGCCTGACGTCGGGCTCGCCGGTCGAGTCTCATCTCTGGGATTAGAGCCACCGACCTGTCCGCCACTCGGACTGGAAGCATCCGTCTCTCCCCCCCCCCCCCCCCCCCGACAGCTCCCAAGAGGGTGTAGCTGTTTTCATTAGGCACAGCCTCCTGCACTCCTCGTTTACTCCCCTTTCTCTCAGTCACACACCTTCGTTCTTCCTGTATCCTTGGCGTGACAACCTCACTTTAGGTTCTGTCCAGGAATCTCTCATTATCCGCTTCATCATCAATCTGCTTCTCCAGTGCCCCAACACGGTTCTTCAGGAGCTGAACTTGGACACGCTTACCACAGTTGTAGCAACCAGAGGCTCCATCAGTGTCCCTGACCTCCCTTCAGTATAAACACTGCTGTCATTTCTACATGGTAAAACCAACATGTATAAAAATGGCCTTTATTAAAATCTGACGATGTGCACGTTAACCACATGTGATTTTTTTGTTTCTATTACAAACGGCAAAATATGGAGTACAGAGGCAAATAAATAAATGATGCGCCTTTGTCCCAAACATTATGGAGGGCACTGTAAATCAGCCGGTGAAATTTGCACTGCAGAAAAGCCAGGGACTTGGCTATTGGCCCCTTTAAAGGGCACTGAGAACATGTGTTGTAAATGAAGGTGAAGGGTGGTGGTGAGTTTGCCATGCTGACCAAACGCACCGCAGTCTTGTTTCACTGCAGCTTGTGATACGCCAGTTCTTTCAGTGGCCCTAGGAAAGCTTTGGTTTAGTTAAATTTTAGTAATCTAGACACAAAGGGGAGCATCCTATTTGCCTGAGCAACAACAATGTTCTGGAGTAACTCAGTGGGTCAGGCAGTATTTCTCGATGATATAGATAGGTAAAGATTTGGTTTGGGACAATCATTCTATTCGCCCTTTGTGTACTTTTTGTACCTGCCATCTTTTTGCTGCCACTTCTCACTTTAAACCTTTGCGGAGTAAATCTGCTTTGTTCCTTGAAGGATGTATTGATTCTTCAGATGTGCAGGGACCTTTGCCTGACAATTAGAATTAAATTACATTGAACACAGTTTTATCCTTTGGAATATTGAGGGATAATTAATCAAGTTCTCTGGTGTTGAGCAAAAAACAAAGTGCTGGAGGAACTCAGCAGGCTAGGCAGCATGTGTGGAAGGAAATAGACAGATAAAGTTTCTGGTCTGATTTTGCTTTAGATTCCAGCTTCTGCAGTCTCTTGTCTCTACGATGTCAGATGCTGGTAGGATCAATAAGTACAGTTTGGGGTGGGGTAATTCCAAGGCTGGAGTCAGATTTTTTGGCAGATTTCTAAAATGAGACGATATAAATTAATTTTAGACTTCAAAAAGGTTTTGTTTTACTGATGGTTTGCTTAAGCAGTAAATTAACTTATGGGGTTCTTCTACTTTTTTTTAAGTAGGAAGAAACATTAAAACATTTGTTTGACGGTGGGCAGGTATGGTCCTGTTCGTGCCTGATTCCTTGCAAACGTGTACATATAGACGTAATTTCCTAATCCTGAACAAGTGGAAACTCTGGCTGCTACATTCCCTGAGCATCATAAAGCATTCCTTTGGTTTAAATAATCATCTGCTCATTACAGGATAGCCATATTAAAACCTGGAATAAGCTATTCATTGACAGAGACAGAGAGACACACTTGAATTTGCACAAAATCATTAAGTGTCATATGCCTTTAAGTGTCATATACCAACAATTTCTCAGCTCTCTATTATGAGTAATGTATCTTTTAGTCCTGCACAAGGTCCTGCAAGATTCAATTCACTTCAGTGGATTACTTTCCAACAAATCTGATATTTTGGCATCACTGTGGCTTGTACACAAAATAGCTTGCCGAATTAAGAGGTGTCTGACGGGTCTGATTGCTGTGGAATTTTGGAATGGCAGATGGATAGTTATATGGATTATTTGCAATGTAAACCATCTTCAAATCTTTGATCACTCCCAAACCAATAGTGGATTTTTCACAAAGCAATATGGTTGAATCCTTAGAATCAAACTTTCTCATAATTGAGAATACATTAAATGCTTATCATCAGTTTTGTAATTCAGTTATGATTTTTCTCTTTCTCAACCCCTCTGCTGGTTTCAAAACCAATAATTTTTCCACTCACATTGTATATTTGCCCTCCGCATTTGGCCTCTATCTTCCAGTTGCACCCCTTGTTATTTTGGCCTACTCTGAAAGCTTAGCTGCCTCTTGTATCTCAAGGTCTTTTAAATGTTGTTATTGTCCCTGCCTCATCACCTCTGGCAGCTCATTCCATATAAAGGGGCTGTCCCACTTGGGCGACCTAATCCGCGGGTTCTGGCGAGTTTGTCCTCGACTCATACTCGCAGCATGGTCGACACAAGGTTGTTTCAACATGTTAAAAAATGCCAGCGAGTAAAAAAAGGTCGCCATGGAAAAAAAAATCAATACTTTTTTTACTCGTAGGTTTAGTCGTAGTAGGTCTGCATGTTAGTCGTAGATAATTGAGGTGAGTTGAAGGTAGTCGTAGATTTTCCCGAAGTTAGTCATAGCTGGTCATAGCTAGTCTTCAACATTGTTGAAGGAGGTCGAAGGAATTCTTCTACATAGTCAAAGGAGGTCTTCAACATGTCATTTTTTTCAAACCAAATATATATATATATATATATATTTGGTTTGAAAAAAATGAATTATTTAGAATAATAGTATTCTAAATGCAGAAATACCAACAACAGATGGTATCAGGAGAAACTGGGAAAAATAATTAAGTATAAAAATTCCCAAAGAAAGGTGGGAAGAATATTTATTAAACGTGCATAAATGTTAAATCAATGTAGGACACACCTTAATACAATTTAAAATCTTACACAGATTATACTATTCAAAAACTAAAATAAGTAAACTTTCTCCCAACGTCTCTCCTATATGTGATAAATGTCAATGTCAAGAAGCTAATATAGCACACTCATTTGTCTTTTGTACAAAAATTCAAAAATTTTGGACTGACATTTTTGAAATTTTCACAAATATATTTGAAATAAAACTGACCCCAGAAGCAGACTGGATAATCTTCGGGATATCGGAAGACTGCCCTGAATTAAATGTGTTTCAAAAGACTCTATTTGAAAAATGTTCAAACTCTCCTAAACTCTTCTAAATTTGCCAATTAGGTTGCCGCAGTGGGACAGCCCCTTTACCCCCAATTGTGACGAAGTTCCCCATTGGGTCCCTTTTAAATCTTTTCCGCTCTCACCTTAAACTTACCCTTTGTTATTTTTTTATGCCCCTTCCATGGAAAAAGATGTAACTTATTAATGCCCCTCTTGATTTTATACCTTATTCCAAGGTCTCCCATTAGTCACCTCTGCTTTAATGTTACACATTGACTTAACTATTCTTTAATTTTTTTTTTAATGAAAGCTAACATTTTAAAATCCAGATGTCTTTAATACCTGTTTACAAATATTCAGAATTGGTTTTGTTTCAAGAGCACCAATGTAATCAAAATGAATCCTTAATGTTAATCTGCATGTTTGGATTTGCCAAGCTGCCAGTACTGTATGACTGTTGACTGGCTTAATTGCAAAAGTTGTTGCATGAGGTGATATTGGATTAAAAAATATATGTCCTAGCATGCCGAAAGCATAAATACATATCAGTTGTCTGTTATAAGCAATTCCTGTTGAGACATTTAATTGGCCAGTCATGAACATTGTTGTCTTTTAAATCTCAAGTGTTTGTCCAATTTATAGCTGATAAATTGTTGGAACCTGAACTCTGCATCTTTGGGATTCTACCTGTTGTACTTACTCGGTTATTGGATATTCATTTTTGTTATATTTATGGACTGGAAGGCAATCGCAGGATAATGGTGATTGGGTGGGGAAGTCGATAAATGATACATGTTTAGGTAGAACCAGGTGAATAACATTGTGGGCACTGCATGAGACAGTGGGTAGGAAAGCATGATAAGTTGAGTAATTCTTGTAAAGACCTGTTGCAATCACAAAGGCAGCAGTATCCTTCAATGTTTATTTACTTGTGTGTACTTGAAATAATTACACATCTTTTAAGGTTCTTTTGGTGAGAAGCATGTTTTCCCCCCCCCCCCCCCCCCCCCCAATTCTTTCAGCTTGTATCTTATGGAATTATTGAGAGAGATCAAATAAATTATTAATAAAGGTTATGAAAGCAGAAAATGCTGGAAATAACTAGCAAATTACCAACATCTGTTGAGTTTATCTCTCCCCAGATGCTACCCATCTTGCTAAGCATTTCTATATTATTTTTATTGTTACATTCTAGCATAGTTTTTTTTAATTCATTGGTGACATGTGACAAAGTTTTCTTTATTCTCCAACACATTTTCTAACCAAAGTCACGAGAGTTGTGTGGACTCTAGCAGTAGACTGCAGCACAGTAGAGCTGCTGCCTCAATTGGAGAGACCTGGGTTCGATCTTGACTGTGGATGCCGTCGGTGTGGAGTTTGCATGTTTCCTCCATGACTCTGTTAGTTTCCTCTGGGTGTTCCTGTTTCCACCCACATCCTAAAGATGTACAAGTTTGTAGGTTAATTGGTTTCAGTAAAAATTGAAAATTGTCCCCAGTGTGTAAGATAGTGCTAGTGTACAGGGTGATTGATCACAGGTCGGCGCGGACTCGGTGAGCCAAACGGCCTGTTTCCGCTCTGTATCTCTAAACTAAATGAACTAAAAATCCTAAAGACGTGTGTGTTTTCAGGTTATTTGGCTTCTGTTTTAAAGAAACCTCCTGTAATGTATAGGGAGT
This sequence comes from Raja brachyura, assembly GCA_963514005.1. Next base: position 59,598,691 of record OY740785.1, read on the forward strand.
GGATGAGAAAATAGGATAACATAAAGCGAGTGTGAATGAATGCTCGATAGTCCGTGTCGACTCAGAACATGGAACAGGCCCTTTGGCCCACTATCTCAAATAAAGACTGAAATGTCCGATTTAACTTTGGGAATTGTCAGCAAGCCCTGAACGTGTGCATTTGACAGTGCCTGCAGGGGAATCTGGGAATTGCTGCAGTTTCAGTTGTTGAATGCCAACAGGATTTGCCCCAAATGCTGTGCCAGTCTATTTTAGTCTTCAAAAATAATATTTTGCCATAAAATTTGGAGGAAAATATGTGACAGCAAATTTTGGTTATTGCAGTTGAACGTCAGTGCAGTAATAGTGTGGCTTTGCATTAAAAAAAAAATCTCTTCCTGTTGCACTTTCATTGTTCTCTTAAATGTAATTAAAAATAAAGTAAATAGACAATAGGTGCATGAGTAGGCCATTTGGCCCTTCAAGCCAGCACCGCCATTCAATGTGATCATGGCTGATCATCCCCAATCAGTACCCCGTTCCTGCCTTCTTCCCATATCCCCTGATACCGCTATTTTTAAGAGCCCTATCTAGCTCTCTCTTGAAAGCATCCAGAGAACCTGCCTCCACTGCCTTCTGACATGTTTCCTGCCTCTGGCGTGTCCAAGCCCTTAACAATCTTATATGTTTCAATGAGATTCCCTCTCATCCTTCTAAACTCCAGCGTGTTCAAGCCCAGCTGCTCCATTCTCTCAGCATATGACAGTCCCGCTATCCCGGGAATTAACCTTGTAAACCTACGCTGCACTCCCTCAATAGCAAGAATGTCCTTCCTCATATTAGGGGACCAAAACTGCACACAATGCTCCAGGTGTGGTCTCACTAGGGCTCTGTGCAACTGCAGAAGGACCTCTTTGCTCTTATATTCGACTCCTCTTGTTATAAAGGCCAACAGGCCATTCGCTTTCTTCACTGCTTGCTGTACCTGCATGCTTACTTTGATAGACTGATGTACAAGGACCCCCAGATCCCATTGTACTTCCCCTTTTCCCAACTTGACGCCATTTAGATGGCATGCGATGTTCAATCTGTACATCAAAGTCATGTTTTTCATTTTTCTGGGGATTTCACATTTTACTACTCTTTAGATTCCATTAAATTCCCTTTGGTTACTGAAAAGTGTGCTTATGTTAAAAATTCCCATTTGGCATGCATAAAGTTGAGGTGAACCTGCGTGGAAGATATAAAGTTGCTGTTGATACTTATTTCAACAAAAGGAATTTCAGATTTTTTGGAAGTGGAATAAATAAGTTAAGATCCAGAGTTTTTACAAGCATTTACAAAATTCTTCAAGTTTTGAACTTCAAAAACGTTGAACTTTTAGAATGAAACATTGGCAGGTATCAGCTCAATTGAACTAATTTTAATTGACCTGAGAAGCTAAAATTAGATAACGTAATTTCAAAATAGATTTAGAACCATGCATTTATGCATTTGGAAAAATATGATAGTACTATAATTTAGTGGTATGATCTATTTTGAATACCAAATTGCTATGTTATTCAATTCCAGCTTTCCTAAGAATGTAGACTTGAGAAGGATTCTAGCTTCGTATCATAAGTTAAGGGCCTGTCCCACTGCGGCGACCTAATTTACGAGTTTAGAAGAGTTTACACTCAACTCAAACTCGCAGCATTGTCGACACGTGGTCCTAGGAGGTCCTAGGAGGTCACTGGAACTCTCCTTTATGCTCGAGGGAAGTTCCCGCATACACGCGGCCTGAGTTTGGTCGAACATGCTGAAAAACTTTCCGCCAGTAAAAATTGGTCGGCATTGTTCTTTTGAACTCGTAGTGCAGTGGAGTGGGGTCGCCAGGCCGTCCAGGTAGCCGTAGGCAATCTCCTTTGCTGACCGGACATTTTAATTTGGCTCGTTGGAGTTTTCAGAATCAAGGAAAACTGACCGATAATGTTAAATGCCCGCTAAACTTTATTAAAAGTTGTCTGGCTTCTTAAAAGTGTCTCCACTCCTTCTCTCCCCCTCTCCGCGCTCTAAAGGACTTGTCGTAACTGTGCCAGCCGTCTTTTACCTTCCCGTTCTTTACGGGTGTGAATTTCAGACAGCGCTCCCCCGCTTTCCCTGGCCTCCGCCTTTGCAGTGTGTTTTAGTGTGTGTGTGGTTGGTCGATCCAGCTCGCGGTTTCATCGCTGATGGTTGATCCAGCTCAAGGTTTTTCATGCGAGTGCCCGCAAGCTTGATGGTCGAAGACAGTCGCTGAAAAGTCGCGTTAGTGGGACAGGCCCTTTATACTATACAATATGAAATGTTTTCAGACAGTATGAAATATAATTTCTGGTGCATCCATCCTAACAGGAAGATCGAAAAAGCGGCTTTGTGAAGCAACTTTTGATTACGTACCACAAAATGAGGATGAATTGGAAATAAAAATCGGAGATGTCATTGAAGTAGTTGAAGAGGTAAGATATTATTGTCATTGAAAGCTAGTAATATTCAAAATATACTTAAAGTTCTTTCAATTGAGAGAAAATGAGTGCAATGCACAATCCATGAAAATTTAGATCATAATTCTGTTTATCCATTGCCCACATATAGATTAGCTGAAGAGAAACGAGACAGCTGGAATCTGCAGCAGAAAATGAGCTTTTGGATGAACTTATGGGTCAGGAGCATCTGTGGAGGCAAAGGGATGGTCGATGTTTTGTGTTGAGACTGTGTCAGGACTGGGAGTGCAAAGGGGAGGTGGCCATTAGAAAGAAGTGTGGGTGAGGCAGGAGCTGGAAACAAGTAGGTGGATTCAGAAGAAATGCGGTTGTTGGGCAGATGGAGAATGAAAGGGTGGAGATTGTGACAGAAGTAGGGAGATGATTAATTAAGACAGCACAGGGTTGCAGATTATGGAGTCTGATAAGAAAGAAATACACTGGGTGGAAGTAGAAAAGGGGGTACTGAGCAGATGGGAACAGCGGTGGGAGGGAATATAGGATGCAGTATGTTGTGAGGGTAATAGGAAGTGGTGAAGGAAGAAGAAACTGGGCAACAGGAGTCTGCTTTTTCTATGGATATTGTGCCAAAATATGGTGACTTTGTTTTGTGACTGCAAAATAATTTAACTGCTGTGCATACTTGACAATAAAGAGCCATTGAGAAGATGTTTGCAAAGAAGGGGCCATATGAGAGGACCTGATTTGATCAGGAGGAGAGGGAGGGGATGTAGATTAGCTGAAATTGGGAAATTCAATGTTCAGGCTGTTGGGTTGTGGATTGGCCAGATGAAGTATGAGCTGCTGCCCCTCAAGTGTTCTTTTGGTCTTGTCTTGAAAGTGGGCAAGACCGAGGACGGACAGCTTGTTGGAAAATAAATTGTGTTAAAATAACTGGCAACCAGGAGCTCAAGGGAATAATTTGAGCAGGGCAAAGGTGCTCGGCAAAGTTGTCATCTAATTTGGTCTTGCTGATGTAGAGTAGGTCACAGTGAGAGCACTGAACACAAACGGCAGGTTGGAGCAGGTGCAGGTGAATTTCTGTCTCTCCTGGAAGAGCTGTTCAGCTCTCTGTGTGGAGGTGAGGGTCAAAGTGTAGACTCTGATGTTAGACCTCCTATGGCTGCAGGGAAAAATACTGCAGGATGGGCAAAGATAGGCGGAAAGGATGAGCTAATCAGGTGGTCATGGAAAGAGTGGTCCCGACAGATGGGTGGGGAGCGGAAAATGTGACTGATGATAGAATTGTGTTTTAACTGGCAGAAATTAGGAAGAATGTTGTGCTGGATGCAGAAGCTGGTGTGGTGAGAACCTCTTGACAAAGTGCAACTGTATTCTGGATTATCGATTTACCAAGTACTTGCGTCTGTTTGGAATGTCATGATGAATTCCTGGTTACAATCCAATTTAACTCCTCTCCCAGAACTGTCTGTCCTCCATCCCCTCCACTGCCAGCTTGAGATCAAATGCAAACGAGTTTCCATCTGGGCCGACCAACCCAAAGAAGATTGAATTCTCCAGTTTCATGAAGCCTGCACCCGATCCTATCTGTCCCCTGTTGATTTTCCCCAGATCCTCTCATATACCACCTTCTTTCAAAACATTCCTCCCAACCCCCTGTTCCCCAGTTTATTTCCCCTCCACCACCGGGTTCAAACTACGTCACCCACTGGGTGGATCCACCATCCCTCCCATTACATAGAAACATAGAAAATAGGTGCAGGAGTAGGCCATTCGGCCATTCTAACTCCCTCTTAAATATAGCCAATGAACTGGCCTCAACTACCTTCTGTGGCAGAGAATTCCAGAGACTCACCACTCTCAGAGTGAAAAATGTTTTCCTCATCTCGGTCCCAAAGGAATTCCCCCTTATCCTTAAACTATGACCCCTTTTTCTGGACCTCCCCAACATCTCGAACAATCTTCCTGCATCTAGCCTGTCCAACCCCTTAAGAATTTTGTACGTTTCTATAAGATCCCCCCTCAATCTTCTAAATTCTAGTGAGAACAAGCCGAGTCTATCCAATCTTTCCTCATATGAAAGTCCTGACATCCCAGGAATCAGTCTGGTGAACCTTCTCTGTACCCCCTCTATGGCAAGAATGTCTTTCCTCAGATTTGGAGACCAAAACTGTACGCAATACTCCAGGTGTGGTCTCACCAAAACCCTGTACAACTGCAGTAGAACCTCCCTGCTCCTATACTCAAATCCTTTTGCTATGAATGCTAACATACCATTCGCTTTCTTAATTGCCTGCTGCACCTGCATGCCTACTTTCAATGACTGGTGTACCTCGACACCCAGGTCTCGTTGCATCTCCCCTTTTCCTAATCGGCCACCATTCAGATAATAGTCTACCCTCCTGTTTTTGCCACCAATGTGGATAACCTCACATTTATCCACATTATACTGCATCTGCCATGCATTTGCCCACTCACTCAGCCTATCCAATTCACCTTGCAGCCTCCTAGCATCCTCCTCACACCTAACACTACCCCCCAGCTTAGTGTCATCCGCAAACTTGGAGATGTTGCATTAAATTCCCTCGTCCAAATCATTAATATATATTGTAAATAGCTGGGGTCCCAGCACTGAGCCTTGCGGTACCCCACTAGTCACTGCCTGCCATTCTGAAAAGGACCCGTTTGCTTCCTGTCTGCCAGCCAGTTCTCTGTTCACATCAATACTGAACCCCCAATACCGTGTGCTTTAAGTTTGTATATTAATCTCTTATGTGGGACCTTGTCAAAAGCCTTCTGAAAGTCCAGATATAACACATCCACTGGTTCTCCCTTATCCACTCTACTAGTTACATCCTCGAAAAATTCTATAAGATTTGTCAGACATGATTTACCTTTCTCAAATCCATGCTGACTTTGTCCAATGATTTCACCACTTTCCAAATGTGCTGCTATCCCATCTTTAATAACTAACTCTAGCAGTTTACCCATTACCGATGTTAGACTAACTGGTCTCTAATTCCCCGCTTTCTCTCTCCCTCTTTTTTAAAAGTGGGGTTACATTAGCTGCCCTCCAATCCTCAGGAACTACTCCAGAATCTAAAGAGTTTTGGAAAATTATCACTAATGCATCCACTATTTCTGTGGCTACTTCCCTGAGTGCAGCAGCCTATCTGGCCCTGGGGATCTATCTGCCTTTAATCCATTCAATTTACCCAACACCACTTCCCGGCTAACCTGGATTTCACTCAGTTCCACCATCTTATTTGACCCCCGGTCCCTGCTATTTCCGGCAGATTATTTATGTCTTCCTTAGTGAAGACAGAACCAAAGTAGTTATTCAATTGGTTTGCCATGTCCTTGTTCCCCATGATCAATTGCTGTTCCCATCTGCTCACCATCCCTCTCTTATTTTGTTCCACTCAGAATCTTTCTTTCTTATCAGATTCCATAACCTGCAACCTTTTGTTTCCACTTGTCACATCCCTACCTCTGTTGCTATCTCACCCCTTCCTCCCTACACCCAGCTTTATCTGCACAGTACCTCCTCCTCATCTGGATACACCTAGCATTTACTGTTCTGGCTTCACCTCTCCCACTCACCTCTTTATACTGGGTGTCTCCCCTTTACTCTCTGTCCTGATGCAGGGTCTTGACCCAAAATCTTAACCTTCAATTGCCTTCAGAAATGCTGCTTCGTGATCCACTGAATTTGTCCAGCAGCTTGTTTTTTGCTTCTTTCTCAGGTCCACTGTGTGTGCAACTATTTTTAATTGCAAGGCAAAGTGAATGTTGCCAAACTGGTTCAAGAATTTCTGCTAATGTCTTTGATAAGCCTGGCGAGTAGGAAAAATTGTTGGTATTTGCCAAATATGGATTTGAATAGAAAGATCACGCAGCAAGATACAAGATGCAAAGAATGTATTAGCTAAGTATGTAAGAACATACAAAGAATTTGATTTGCCATACAGTCTTACCAAAAAAGCAGCAAGACACAGAACTACATACAAAATTAACTTCCTCCTTTTCCCCGTGGTCAGGGCAGTCGAACCATCCGCAGTCGGGGCGATCGAAGCTCCCGCTACCGGTGATCGTAGCTCCCGTGATTGGGGCGGTCGAAGCTCCTGCGGCTTGGAGCTCCAGAAGTTGATCCCTAACTAAGGGATCACAAAGCTCCACAATGTTAAGTCCGCAGGCTCCTGAGGTTGTAGGACCTTAAAATATAAATTGCTAATTGTAGGCAAAATATAAATTGTACAAATATCCAGGCATTTTATTTTTAGTTATTTAATTATAAGAGATGGTATCTTGCTTACGTTTGCAACTTATTTCATTTGGCTGTTCTCATCAGGAAATGAAAAATTGGAAAGGTTTGTCTGTGGGTATGTGGTTAGCTTAGGCAATGGTACAAATTATGTGAAACAGCAAATTGAGTGAAAACAAAATTCAAAATCGTATGGTTCGTGTAGAAAGTGTGCTTCTCCATCTTGCCACGTTGCTAGTGTCGCTCCTGATTTGGCTTCTTTGATGCAGTGTGCGATCATTTTTTTTTCTTTCATCATCGGTTTCCACCTCGACCTAGTTAGGTACTAATTTGCCTTTGGATTTAACTCTGATTCTAACGGAGACGAGGAAAAACTTTTTTTCACAGAGAGTTGTGAGTGTGGAATTCTCTGCCTCAGACTGTGGAGGCCGGTTCTCTGGATACTTTCAAGAGAGCTAGATAGGGCTCGTGAAGATAGCAGAGTCAGCTGATATGGGGAGAAGGCAGGAACGGGGTACTGATTGGAGATGATCAGTCCTGATCACATTGAATGGGCCGATTGGCCTACTCCTGCACCTATTGTCTATTGTCTATTTATTTATTTGCCTCTGTACTACACAATTTGAGATTTGTATATAAAAAATCACATGTGGTTAAAGTGCAGTCAGATTTTATTAAAGGGTGTTTTTTTTTAATAGATTTTGGTTTCACCATGTGGAAATTACAGCTGTGTTTATACATAGTACCCCTCCATCTCAGGGCACCATAATGTTTGGGACACATGGTTTCACAGGTATTTGTAATTGCTTAGGTGTGTTTAATTGCCTCCTTAATGCAGGTATAAGAGAGCTCCTAGCACCTAGTCTTTCCTCCAGTCGTTCCATCACCTTTGGGAACTTTTATTGCTGTTTATCAACATGAGGACCAAAGCTGTGCCAATGAAAGTCAAATAAGCCATTATGAGACTGAGAAACAAGAATAAAATTAAGACATCAGCCAAACCTTAGGCTTACCAAAATCAACTGTTTGGAACATTATTAAGAAGAAAGAGAGCACTGGTAAGCTTACTAATCACAAAGGGTCTGGCAGGCCAAGGAAGACCTCCACAGCTGATGACAGAAGTATTCTCTTTATAATAAAGAAAACCCCCAAACATCTGTCTGACAGATCAGAAATACTCTTCAGGAGTCAGGTGTTGATTTGTCAATGACCACTATCCGCAGAAGACTTCATGAACAGAAACACACTGCAAGATGCAAACCACTGGTTTAGCTACAAAAATAGGATGGCCAGGTTACAGTTTGCCAAGAAGTACTTAATTGAGCAACCACAGTTCTGGAAAAAGGTCTTGATATCAGGTCTGCAAAAAGACAAATATTAACATATCAGAGTGATGGCAAGAGCAAAGTATGGAGGAGAGATGGAACTGCCCACGATACAAAGCATCTGAGAAAGACGGTGGTGGGGGTGTTATGGCCTGGGCATGTATGGCTGCTGAAGGTACTGGCTCACTTATCTTCATTGATGATACAACTGCTGATGGTTGTAGCATAATGAATTCTGAAGTGTATGGACACATCCTATCTGCTTGTTCAAACAAATGCTTCAAAACTCATGGCCGGAGGTTCATTCTACATCAAGACGATGATCTCAAACAGGGGGTTACACAAAAAGCTGGAGAAACTCAGCGGGTGCAGCAGCATCTAAGGAGCGAAGGAGATAGGCGACGTTTCGGGTCGAGACCCTTCTTGAGAAGGGTCTCGACCCGAAACGTCGCCTATCTCCTTCGCTCCTTAGATGCTGCTGCACCCGCTGAGTTTCTCCAGTTTTTTGTGTAACCCTCGATTCTCCAGCATCTGCAGTTCCTTCTTTAACGATGATCTCAAACATACTGCTAAAGCAACAAAGGAGTTTTTCAAAGTGGCCAAGTCACTCACCCGATCTGAACCCAATAATTGAGTTCGGTATTCCGATAAAGGCAAGGAGTCATGGGATTTGTCATAGGTCATTTGAGAAAAAAAAATCGAACGCAGCTCTGTATAAACTGTGTATAAATTGCTAACTAATCTACCAATGCATTAATCTAAAATTATGTCAACTCAGTAACTCCCTTTCTTGTTCTGCTGGTCACACACTACTTACACAGTCCCAGTTCTAGTTCTGTTCATTAATTTGCAATTATGAGATATTCAAAAAGTTAAAGAATTTATTACTTTCATTCAATCCTTAATGTGTTTGTTACTGGAATAAGAAAATATTACTTGTGTTTGAAACATTTTTTCATCTTTATTCATAAATGATGTGTAAAAAATATATTTAATCTGAGGCAGGCAGCGACTGTATCAGTGTGATGTGGGCTGATGCTTTACCTACAACCAATGGCGTTAAGGCAAGGGTCGGCAACCTATGGCCCACGGATCAGATCCGGCCCGTAACCCGAAATCATCCGGCCCGCAGGCGTATTTTTTTTAGTGACTAGAATGTTGTTCTTTCCTTCAGTGGGACCTTGCCCAGAGTTGTCCCAGTGCTCGGGCAAGACAACTCTCCGGGACGGTATTGACTGGGATGGTTTTATATTGTGCACCTGAGTTATTGATCAGAGTGAACACCCGTTCCTGTGGACACGTCTCACTGTGGAATCTGTCACAGACGGATTCCACTGCCTGTTGGTCAATAATCGGATCAATCTCCTGAACCAGTGGCCGTGGATCTACCGGCGTGTGTTCTTTCCAAACTGAACTTACTGTGGAATGAATCCATTAACAGAGCCACTCTGCTGCCGGATTCTAAGTTGACCTGTCTTCCCTCTGGAACCCTCATCATCCCCATCGGATGCCGATTTTTCAGAGCCCTGGTTAAACGCGGCAGGTCACGGTTAAGTCTGTAAAACCAACCTCATCAGAGACTGAGGACAGGATTAACGAAAGAAAGGACCATTCCGCCTATTGTAGCAGGTGACTGTTCGTGAGGAGTGTGAGGGAGAGAGTGGAGGGGGATGGGGCGAGATTTAATTTCCAGCGGCAGGTAACAGATGGACCCACAAGAGTTGACACTGCAACGGCAGTAGCGAGAGCGAGAGTCCGTTTCAAAAGATTGTTTATTTTCAGCTGAGTTACAAAAATAAAACACAAAGCGACCTGAATGATCACCGCACTTACTGCCAATGTCCTACATACTGCCATTGATAAAGTTACATTACTATACCGCAAGGAGTGAACAAACCCAAATATATCACAGAAAACTGTAAAAGTTTGTTTGCCGAAGTTCTTACCAGGCACACCAATAACTGTAATGAGCGTATAACTGTTATACCAGTGTCTCAAACTAACTGCTATGTTCAGTAGACATCATATTGCTTAAAGCATAGCAGTTAGTTTGAGATACTGGTATAACAGTTGTACGCTCTGAAGCTTAAAGCAATAAAACACTGAAGGATAAAGCAATAAAACCAACAAATCTTAATTGTGTACAAATGAACAATAAATACACCTAGTTAATAGTTTTGAAAGCAGTATTTTTATTACCTCGGAGAAGCAAAACTGGAAAATGCGGATGAAACTCAGGTCTGTATACACGCAGCAGCTCAGCTGGCGAGAATGTTTATCGTGAATGACCTATGACCTGGGCATGCGCAGTTGAAATATTGAACTCGCTTATTGAGCATGCCTTTTATATGCTGAAGAGAAAACTGAAGGGGACTAGCACCCAAAACAAGCATAAGCTAAATATGGCTGCAATACAGGCCAGACGGAGCATCACCAGAGAAGACACCCAGCAACTGGTGATGTCCATGAATCGCAGACTTCAAGCAGTCATTGCATGCAAAGGATATGCAACAAAATACTAATCATGACTACTCTCATGTACATGACATTGCTGTGTCCCAAACATTATGGTGCCCTGAAATGGGGGGACTATGTATAAACACTGCTGTGATTTCTACATGGTGAAACCAAAATGTATAAAATTGTAATTTTTTTTAATATTACAAATCTCAAATTGTGGAGTACAGAGGTAAATAAATAAATTATGGGTCTTTGTCCCAAACATTATGGAGGACACTGGATTGTAACCAGATCATTTGCAGAATTTAATCAGTGAAGTTTCTCTAGTAAAAGCAGAAAAGCCATCCTTGAATCGGCATCAACCATATTGCCTTCCTGGCCAAGAAAAGTTGATCAGTTCCAATGAAGAACTAGTGTACAGGATTTAAATTGCTTTCTTTGGCTTCCTACTGTATATATTAACACATTATCCTTATTATTAGTGCTAACAAGATTACATCCAACATGATGCAGCTTTTCTTTACAGATTATTCTCTGGAAAGCTAATTGCTTAAATAGTGACAATTAATTTTAGAACAGGGTATGCAAATTACACTCAGAATTATTTTGGTCAGGAATGACTCCCTTCGGCCCTCCTTCCCAAGGTACCCAAAAGCCAACGGGTCTATTTTCCCAAAGCAGTGAAAATGGTAGATCTTGTGAGTTGAATGTCATCCTGTTTTTGTGAAAGTATTGGTTTTCATCTGCTACCATGTGGGATGCAACAGTGAATTTGCTGTAGGAGAGAGCATTCACTGAAGGAGGGAAGTCCACTCGCATTGCTGCTAGCAACTAGTTTGGCATGAAGATGAGAAACATGACAGACAGCTGGCATGTGTGAAACTAACTTTAGCCAACCAGATTCTTCACATCGGCCTCAATGCACCAATGCCATGCTACCTCAATGAACTTTGTCTACTTTGTTCAGATGGGTAGTTGCTACCTTGGCGTGACCAAATTCTGCAATTAAATTTAAATTTGGTGAAATTGAGCTTTTATTGGGCTGCTCGTAGTTTAAAATAATCTCAATACTGATTGTCTCCACCCGAAACGTCACCTATTTGCTTTGCTCCATAGATGCTGCCTCACCCGCTGAGTTTCTCCAGCATTTCTGTCTATCATCAGTAGTGATGCAATCGTTTTGGGGGCAGTTGGGGAAAAATTATATTGGTCTTTTAGTAGGACATACTGTGCTGAAATATTGCATTACACATAGAGGCGGATCAAATCACATTTTTGTATTGCTATAAATATGTTTTGACTTTGGAACAAAAGGAAAATGGAGTGGTAAGAACAATAGTAAGGCTTAAGAGAGATTATGATGATCATTTATTTTGGTAAGCATGAGCTTCATATTTGTGCACGGCAATATTTCTTTGGAGCTAAGATGGAACTTTTCATTGTACTGCCAGAGCCAGCTGCATTGTGAACAGTTTTATTGGTGCATTTCTGCTATGGGAACTGGTGATGTGGCATTTTCGTATTGGCCATAAGTTGCCAGCAAGAATGTGAGTAAGTCTGCTGCAAGGATTGGCTGAGAAATTTGTTGCTGAAGAGCAGTTGGGTTCATGTTACCTCTGACTTCCATTATATGTTTAACTCTTAAGGAAGGGAATTTGCCTGAAAAGTTAAGTTTGTTTCTCTTCAAGGAAGCTATAGCTGCTCAGCTGAACATGACCAAACATACTATCTCTGACTTTCAGCATTTACTATATTTTACAGTTGTTAAAAAACACCGTGTGAAATAATTTTTGAACGATTAACTTGCAGACTTGTTGTTCGTTACATGGTGCTCGATGTGGCCAGAGAAATAATATTTAACGTTACTCTGGTACAATTTCTCCTGGTTTGTATGTACCTGGGAGGTAACCTGCAATACAGATTTAGTTTTAGAGATACAGCGCGGAAACAGACCCTTTGGCCCACCGAGTCCGCTCCGACCAGCAATCCCTGCACATTAACGCCACCCCACATACACTAGGAACAATTTACACATTCACCAAGCCAATTAACCTGCATACCTGTACACTTTGGAGTGTGGGTGGAAACCGAAGGCATCTGAGAAACCCCACGTGGTCATGAGGAGAACGTACAAACTGTACAAACAGCACCCGACAGCACGGATCGACCCAGGTCCCTGTCGCTGCAAGCGCTGTAAGGCAGCAATTCTACCGCTGCGCCACCAATGCCACACCAGACATCTTGCACTTACTAATCCCTATTTATAAGTTTTCGTTTGATTTTTATCTTCTAGGTAGAAGAAGGCTGGTGGAAGGGAGTCTTGAGTGAAAAAACTGGATTATTTCCATGCAATTTTGTAAAGGAACTGATCGATCAGAATGACGATGGAGAAGCAAATGAGGTGTTAAGTGAGCCAGGTAAAGGTTTTTGAAAGACTGCAAATGTTGGAAATGTGAAATTACAGAATTGCTGTGACATCGGTGGTGAGAGAAGGTATTTCTACAAGGAATTAAACGTCAAATAATTTTCTCTCGTAGTGGATGCTGCCTGAATGGCTGAATCTTTTCTTCATATTCCATTTTCATTTCGGGTGAAACTTTTTTTAGCAAGCAATCAGAATTCTTTAAGGAATAATAATTTCTGGAATTATTCTGTGAAGCAGCCGATATACACAGATCAAATACAGAGATTTTGTAATGATTTACATATTTAAAAAAATCAGACTTTGCAGTGAAGACCATACACTTCTCGTGGAACTCTTGAGTTTTTGCTTTTTGTTCCCTCCATCCCCCCCCCCCACACACATTTACCCAAACAGATCAACATTGGATTGATGGATATACCAATGCTAAATGATTTTTCTTATTAAGACCTGTTTTGAATTCTAAATTATTTTCATTTTTCATAAATGTAATTGAATGAAGAGCAAAATATGGCAGATTAAAACTGGCCTCAGCATGATGTTCGGCACAGCCATTGTGGGCTGAAGGGCCTTTTCTTGGGTTTGTTATGTTCTCTGTATGAATGTGGTGATTCTTTTGTGTGTATGTTTCCAGGGATTCTTGCCAGCTTCCTTCCATGTGTCTGTCATTCCTTCTGTCTTAACAAAATGCTAACGTGTGTGAATGGAGAAGTTTGGCCAAGCTCAATGCTGCCCAATTATCATATTCTACATTTCTTGTTGTATTTACCAGAGTTAGGATTGTTCAGACAAGATTACTTCATGTTTTTAGAAAATTTAGACATGGAAAGACTTGCCCAAGTAATCATCCATAGATTATTTGCAATGAATTTTGCTTGGTGCATTTCTTGGTCATTCAACTTCAAGGAATTTGCTAAAACTGAAGGTTGTCTAATGTCCAATTGTGTTTATTCTTAAAACAAGGATTACCTAAGTTGATAATTCATGACTACCATCCAACCAGCCTGATGCTTTCTTTTCTCCCCATCGTCATTTCTGCAGAACATGGAGAAAGTGCACAGCCATGCTGTGCTATTCGGAGGGAGAAGCAAGCACCTCAAATGTTGGCTTTCTTGAGCCTTGTAATTTGTACAATCCTCTTGTGTGAAGAGTATCTCAGCTTGCAGAATTCTGGACCTATTAAGATAGGGAGTTGTATGATTTATAATAAAGTGCGGTTATAAGCCTTGTGAATTGATTTGCTGACGGATTATTTTCTGTGTATTCAGTATTTGAAGCGCAATTTGTTAATAGCAGTGACCCCGTGAACAGATTTGTTTCTGATTACTATAGACATGACCGTCAAGGATTCGATCGGGGTGGGACCTTCATCACCAACATTACCATTAGACATTACTGGAAACGAGTGCACAGCAGGAACAGGCGCAACATCCCAGCCAAAGAAAATTCGCGGTTTGGGATTTGGAGATATATTTAAGGAAGGATCTGTAAAACTAAAATCACGATTGCCTAATTCGGAATTGGAGGATAAAAAATCAGAAAAGGTGGGCCTCAAGTATTTTTGCTGTTATCTACAACAATCAGTTTGCATGAATTATTAAAGATTTAAGTTATTTGCACGTAGTTAATCATGTGACTTTGCAACTTGCAACTTGGCTGACTTATTTATTTATGAAGTATTTTACAGATACAGTAGTCGAAGCAGGTATAATAATCACATTAAAAAAACATTTGGATAGATATATGGATAGAAAAGGTTTAGCGGGTTATGGGCCAGGCACAGGTAAATGGGCAAACAAACTGCTGATACTGATTTGCAAAAAAAAGACACACAATGCTGGATTAACTCAGCAGATCAGGCAGCAAATCTAGAGAACATGGATAGGTGATGTTTTGGGTCGGAACCCTCTGCAGAAGCATCCCGGCCCGAAATATCACTTATCCGTGTTATCTATAGATGCTACCTGACCCGCTGAGTTACTCCAGCACTTCGTGTCTTTTTTAAAATTTACAAGCAAATTGGACCAGATAAGTTGGAGCAAACTGGCAGCATGGCATTTTGTTCTTTGACTGACTACATTATCAATTTACAGATCGATGACTGCAGATGCGAACAAATAAATTCCCTTCTAAATAATAATGTATTCTGTCTCCTCGCTATGAGATTGCATGTGATTGTTTGATTGCCATTTATTTAACTTGCCAATGCCATCATCATAAATTAAGTGGAAATGCCAAAGGTCTGCTGTTTAGAGTTCCTTGTGCCAAAGCCAGTTGTGATTAAGCCTTCCTCTTGGTTTTTACTCGCTAGAATGAAAATGATCACTCATAGGATTACATATGGTTGTATTAACTGTTCTTTCTGCTATCTGCCTCTGGCATCAGTCTCCTTGCTGAGGGAAATCCCAATGAAGGAGTACAGTGAGATCATTGTGATTGAAAGTTAGCATCATAACTAAATTGTGCATTCAGCAAATCAGCATGTAAAGATATGCTGTCTACAAATGTTACCTACATTGTGACAGTGACAAATGCTAAACAACCTTTTGATTGGCTTTATGTGGGGCAGAGATTTTCTGCTGCTGTAAACAGACATGTCAGTTGTTGATAGTAGACAAAAATGCTGGAGAAACTCAGGGTGAGGCAGCATCTATGGAGAGAAGGAATAGGCGAAGTTTCGGGTCGAGGCCCTTCTTCACACATGTCAGTTGTTGATAAGTAATCATTTCAAAAATGTTGTTAAATTTTAATTTTTGAATCTTACCAGGGAAAGTAAATGAGTAAATAGACTAACTTAATTGAAAATTCCAGGTATAAGTAGTCACTGAGCCAATTTCATTGACGGGAGACCTTGTGTGTTCAATGATAATGGAGCTACTCTCAAAATATTGACAAAAATAATGCAATTTTAGCTACTTTAATTTACACGCAATCATTAATTGGATGTAATTTTATGTACTTTGCAGCAATCCATCCCGGCATCTAATGCAGAGGCTCTGAAAAGTGAAGCAGAAAATAAACATAAAGGTATTGTTCAAAAACACTAACGACATCAGCTATTTCCAAATTAATTTTGATCCTAATGGTTCAAACTTGATGGTGGCGAATAAGTAGCAAACTCAGCTGTTTGAAAAATTCACAAGAAGTATCAGTTGGCAATAAAAACTTGCAATATCTATAAAGCCAAGAAATATTAATTCTAAAATCCATATTGTATAGTTTATTGACGTACAAACAATCTCTCATTGGCTGATCAGTTAAATTGTTTTAACAATTCATTTCTGCTTTACACATCAATGTGGTTCTACTGCCCTCTGGAGGAATTCCACAGCTGAGCAGCATATGTGCAGATACAATCCAGTCATTGAATACAAAGCTCCAGCAAACTTAATATTGGCTACCTACAATCCAATTGGTGCAGCTAAATAGATCAAAATTGATAAATATCTTCTCAAATATTAATTCTGGGGTGCAAATAAGGAAATTTGTAGGCATATTGTGCAGAGTAAATTGAGATGTGATCTAACTAATGTTGTCCTGATTACCTGTCGCAGTTGCTCTAACCAGATGTGACATTACAAGCAATGTGCAGACTTGAGGGGAAAAAACATCCAAGTTTGACCCTATTCAATTTAAGAGAGTGTGGAATCCATTGCAGCAAATGTGATGTGGAAGGGGAATTCTGAAAGTAGTTTCGCCACCTCCAACGGGATCCCACTACTGGCCACATCTTCCTATCCCCTCCCCTTTCTGCTTTCCGCAGAGACTGTTCCCCCCACAACTCCCTGATCAATTCGTCACTTCTCACCCAAACCACCCTCTCCCTAGGTACTTTCCCTTGCAACCGCAGGAGATGCGACACCTGTCCCTTTACCTCCCTGCTCGACTCCATCAGTCTTTCCAGGTAAGGCAGAGGTTCACATGCACCTCCTCCAACCTCATCTACTGCATCCGCTACTCCAGGTGTCAACTCTATATCGGCGAGACCAAGTGCAGGCTCAGCGATCGTTTCGCTGAACACCTCTGCTCAGTCCATCTTAACCAACCTGAGCTCCCGGTGGCCCAGCACTTCAACCCCCCCTCCCATTCCCAATCTGACCTGTAAGGGTGAGACCCAGTGCAAATTGGAGGAACAGCACCTCCTATTTCGCTTGGGTAGTCTGCACCCCAGAGGTATGAACATTGACTTCTCTAATTTTAGATAGCCCTTGCTTTCTCCCTCCTTCCCCTCCCCCTTCTCAGTTCTCCCACAGTCCTACTGTCTCCTCCTACTTCCTTTCTTCCCACCCCCCCATCAGTCTGAAGAAGGGTCTCGACCCGATGCTGCCTCGCCCTCTGAGTTTCTCCAGCATTTTTTGTCTACTTTTTGATTTTTCCAGCATCTGCAGTTCCTTCTTAAAGTGAAAGTAGTACACGTCACTACTTGACCGATAGTTTTGCGATATTAAGTGAAGTTTAATTTTCATCATGTTGATTTGCTGTGATCAATTGATATTTTGCTGCTGAGTTTTTTCATGAAATTGTTATTGGACTGTTTTATCGACTTTGTAGGAATAGCTTTTCATAAAATTAAGCTTTGGCATTTGATGTTTTCCAATTCATTTTTGTAATAAAAATCTCTCTTTGAATTTCCTTTCATAAATTTGGATTTTGCATCTTGTTAATTATTTAATTAAATCAATCTTTGATTTCCAATAAAGAGGGAAAGTTCAATGTGGGGGAGAATTGTTATGGCAAATTGATTGTCATTTGCTGTGATAGTGCATGATGCATTGTACCTGGGATGGTGTTCTTAAATTCATCAATGGTAACAGATGGAGGATGCAAGTTGCTTTTCTTTCCCTTCGTAAAATGATTTCAGTATATTTTTCGCAGTTAAGTTTTAAAACTGAGAAATTGATTAACATGAATTGTTATAGATTAGGCAAAAGAGGGGTAGTAGTAATTTTTTTCTTATGAAAGTTGAAGGTGGTTGTTTTTCTTTCATTTTTCTCTGAATTGAAGAACACACATCCACGTCCAAGAGGTTGATTTTTAGGTAGCCTTGATGGGTATAAAAAGCAACTATGTAAATATTGTTAGTGTCAGGCTTTTAGAATATTTAGCATTCAGCAACACATTTTGCAAGATTTGGGGATTGCTGGCAAAGTCTGTACTGATTGTCCGTTTCTCTAATCTGTGGGTTTTACAGTTGTGAGAAGTCATCAGATGCTTGCAGAAAATGCTATGATAAAATTTCAGGTGAACAGTCTGACAATTAATGATGAGTCGTAGGGATGAGAGATGTGATAGTGAGGTGGAACAGAGTGCTATCGGAACAAATATGGAAAATGATGTACTATGTGGTCCAGGACCACATGGAAATGGCAGCTGATGCACATGTAGGATCATCCAGATAGATTGGAGACAATTTGGGACAACAAATGCTGACTTTGCCAGCTATGCCCTGATCCTGCAAAATGATTAAATGTAAAAAACCTGCAGGCCAATGAATTAGAAATGAAGATTATAAAAAGATGATCCATGAACACTTGGCAATGAATTTTTGAAGATTGAGAATGGAGGATGGTAAGCCAAAAAAAATTGTACGGTTCAATTTAAATACTAATGTAATAACAGGTTAATGTTGTACTTTAAAAGATATGTTAAAGGACGTGCCTAAGAAAATATATCTTTATTTTCTTATTCCTTGTCCTGAGTAGCTGCTCTTCTGTCAGAATCGGTGAAAAAAGGAGGGCGGATTGGTATACCTAAGACCATATTAATTTTTTTGTAATACCACGGATCATTAACTTGACGTTTGTCAACATAATGTTCCTGATATTTAAGTTTAGGTTCAGTTCATTTCCAGGTGGAGTCTTGTGAAAATGTTACACCTAGAGAAAGATAAATTCATATTCTAAATCTATCTTAAATCTGTGCGTTTTAAGTGTTTCTTGATTTTCTTACAGTTCAGATTAAACCAGCTAGCTTCAGATAATGTCAATGGAAGAATATTTAACAACAATGTTATATTTGCTGCTCCTGTGGTTGGAGTTGATCAATGGTTCGTAATAATGTTGGCATGTGCATGTTAGCCTGGCCCATCACTCAAAAAACTAATCATGAAATATTATTATTTTGGGATAGCTCTGCCAAAGGAGTGCACATATAACTTAGCAGAAGGGCAATCAATCAACACATTAGATAGAGCACGGAAACATACCCTTGGCCCATCGAGTCTGACACGACGAGTGATCACCCCATACACTAGCACTATGCTACGTTTAGGGACAATTTACGATTTTACCAAAACCAACTAACCTACAAAACTGAGATAGACACAAAATGCTGGAATACCTCAGGCAGCTTCTCTGGAGAAAAGGAATGGACAAAGTTTCGGGTCGAGACCTTTCTTTAGACAGGTCTGTAAGTCTGAAGAATGTCACTCATTCCTTCTCTCCGGAGATGCTGCCTGTCCCGCTGAGTTACTCCAGCATTTTGTGTCCATCTTCAGTTAAACCAGCATCTCCAGTTCCAAGCTACAAACCTGTACGTCTTTGGAATGTGGGAGGAAGCCGGGGCACCTGGAGAAAATCCACGCGGTCACAGGGGAGAATGTACAAACTCTGTGCAGACAGCATCCGTAGTCAGGATCTAATCTGGGTCTCTTGCACTGTACGGTAGCACCTCTAGCACTGTGCCACTGTGAAATCTGTAGAACATAGTGGACAGAAATATTGGCTTAATTCGTCCTCTAATTGCTCGAAAGTTAACTAATAGTAAATATTTCTGGAGCACGGAACAAAGAAAAATTAATAGTTCATTCTATGACTCTTTTACATTGACCTTGAATTAATAAATTAATCTCCTGTATTCCTTTCATTGTGGGACCAAACATCTTTAAATAAGAAACAGAAGCACCATTTAGCACCTCATGCCTGTTTTGCCGTTCAATGAGATCATGCTGATATCTCACCGACAGGCTAGTCCTTTTTGCATGTTATTCAAATACCCGTTGATCTTTTCTTGAATATACCCAGTGAACAAGTCTCCACAAGTGTCCTGAGTAGCTAGTTCCTGACATTTCCAATGATCTGAGTGAAGAAATGTTGTCTTTGTCTTGAGTGGCTGGCCCCTAATTTCCTCTGATCCCAGATTCTATTTAACCCAGATTGAAGAAAGGTAATCCTGTCAAACCACTCTAAGAAGTTTGAATGCATCACTGGGATCCTACAAAAAGTTGTTTAATAAATGTGTAGGTTGACTGCTTGATCTTTCCTCATGTCACTGTCCCTTCGTCCTCTGTTCCCCACCACAATAACCAATTGAGTGAACATTTGTTGCACTCCCTCTGTTACATGCATACATTTGATTTTGATTATTTTTTAAAAACTTAAAATGCTTAAAAAATTGAACTTTGTTTTTAATTCATTTAACTTTAAGCTTCCACAATTGTGTTAACACTCCTATCTTGTCCATTTGTTTTGGTAGGTGAATATTGCAAAGCAGTTTTTGCATATGAAGCAACCAATGCAGATGAACTTAGCATTAAAGAAGGTGACCATATTCTGCTAATCAATAAGGTAAGTATTTTCTTGGATTAAAAAAAATAAATAGAAGTAGGTAGTTTTTAATAACTCCATGCCAAAAATCTCCCATTGTGAGAGGGATAGTACTGTTGATGGTCATGCTATTGTTAAATAGCAACTTCCGGCTCTTCAATTTGGGTAACTGACTCGCCAGAGTTCCATCCCATCAAATACCTTGGTGTGATGGAACTAAGTAGGAATGTTACAAAATGTTGAGATTTAAAAAATGAAGCCTGTAATTTATCCCATCAGATAAAGCATAACAAGAACTCTAATTTGATACCTAATTCACTTTCATATCTTGAGTATTAAAAACGTTATGGTCATTTTCATACTCAGAAATTAGCATCTTGTTCCCTATTGCGTTTCCATCGACAACACAAAAGATGTGATCAAGGATTGTCAAAAGCCCATAACTTTCTGAAAAATTAGGAGAACGGAATGAAAATTTCAGTTATTATAGATTGAAGCATTCTGAAACAAATATGAAACATCTTACTTGGATGACCTGAAATTAAAGCATATAATTAGTTTTCTAAATGTAGCTAAATACAAAATTGACCGTTGTGACGGAAATAGTAATAAACACCCAGACTGCCTTGAAAATTCAAAAATGCACTTCCGGTTGGCGCCATGGTGTGAGTGGAGTTGCGCCATTACAGCTCCACTAAAAATTGTATAAAAAACGGGGGTCTAGGGGTCAGTCAACCGTACTCACCGCGGGAGAACGACTGGGAACGGCTCCGGTAGCGTTTAAAAGGTCCGTGACGTCATCAGGCGCGCGACTTTTTCAAGAAAATGATGTCTCGCTCCCCCCCCGGAAAAAAACCTGGAAAAAGGGAAATAGGCCCGACTGGTGCCCTGGGCTCGAGTCTGGCTGCTTCCCAAGAAGAGATTTCACAGAGGAAAGCTGAATTGGAGGACCTCAAAGTTAATATCCTAGGTGAGATGAAGAAATTACTTAAAGATAATAAGAAGGATTATAAAGAGGATATTAAAAATTTAAGGGCTGATATTCTAGTGTTTCATGAAAGAATTAAAGAAGATTTAAAAAATGAAGTTATAGAAACGGTAAAAATTATGATGAACGAGTGGAAAGAAAAGGCTGACGCTGAGTTACAAAAACAAATGGTGGAGATAAAAGACGCAGCTGCTGGTATGGAAAGAATGCTGGATGATAAGATTGATCCTATTATAATTACGCTCGACCAACAAAAAGAGACAATTAAAGAGCTAACGGAGATGGCTGCATTAAACACCAAGGAGAGAGAGAAACTCCACTCCGAGAACAAACGTCTATCAGAATTATTACGCAAAATAAATGAGAAATGTATCGATCTGGAGGGACGTCAACGGCGTAAGAATTTGCGTATAGTTGGTTTGAGCGAGGGTCGCGAGGGAAATCAAGACCCTCGAAAATTTGCTGCAAAACTACTGAAGGATATTTTGAATCTGGATCAAGAACCCCTGTTGGGCCGTGCACACAGGGCATTAAGGCGGGCTCCCAGGAGGGATGCACCCCCAAGACAAATGATTGTAAAGGTGGTTTACGATCATGCTTTTGAAGAAATGATGAAGATAATAATACGCAAGAAAAATTTTAAGTATGAAGGAGATAATATCAGTATCTTCAGAGATTATCCGGCGGAAGTGGCCAAGAGAAGATCCTTATTCACAGAAACAAGAGGTGTTCTGAGGAATCTGAAGGATACGAAGGATCTGAGATATGGCTTGATGTACCCAGCAACATTAAGAGTAACCTA
Organism: Raja brachyura; assembly: GCA_963514005.1. The sequence continues at coordinate 59,620,937 of OY740785.1, forward strand.
CAACAACAAAGAGTTCCGTTTCGTGAAGCATACTGTAGCACTGGAATTCGCCCGAAAAATACAGAATGAAACAGAAGAGGAAGAAGAACAAGTGGATCAAGACCAAGAAGATGATGGCTGAACTTTTATGACCCATCCGCGGTTATGAATCATTATGGAGAAGGAGGATGAATATTGGACATGGACTTAAATTTTGGTTTAAAGAGAGATGGACAGATTACTGTGTTATCTACCCATATAAAATGGCAATTATTCACCTAACATAGTATTATCTACCCCCCCCTAACATAGTATTACTAATTAGAATAGTAATTATAATAGTCACTAATAATATGAATTATTACTAAGTATACAAATTTAGTACCCTACCCCAAAATATATAGCATTTAAGATTGGAGCTGGAATTATTAACATCTTTTTTTTTACGGAAGTCAGTAGATTAGTAGCCACGTTAGTGTGGCTTGCACTAACACACACTACACTCTATATAGGTGTAGTTATTTTTTTTTCTGAGCACTTTACTAACACTTTTCAACTCACTTTCACTCACACTTTTTATTATTTTAGGTATATTAGATATTTGATTTTATATTATACAGTATATGAAAATATTTACGATTGGTATTATATAGTCAGTTCAAAGAGACGTGTATATGAAATAGAAAGACGTACACTAATTTTCGTCAACCCAAGGTCTGGTTACAATGTTGAGTTGTACGGGCCGGGACGGTTATTCCAATATAAACCACCTTAATAGTAAAATGCAAGATACTAATGGGAAGATTGGGGGTAATGGAATCACCTTCTGTAGTTGGAATGTTAAGGGAGTTAATGAGCCAATTAAAAGAGGTAAGGTGTTAGCTCAATTAAACAGATTGAAGTCTGACGTCTCTTTTCTTCAAGAGACCCACCTTAAAAAAGATGCTCGACACAGACTAACAGCTAAATGGATTTCGAAAGTGTATCACTCCTCATTTATACATAAATCTAGAGGGGTTGCAATAATCATTCGTAAAGGTATACCTTTTAAATTAAGTTCTATAATAGAGGATACAGAAGGTCGGTATGTAATAATTACAGGGGAATTATATTCTAAAAAAGTAACTCTAATGAATATATATGCCCCTAACTTTGATAACCCATTATTTTTTAAGAAAATATTTAATAATATCCCTATAGCTGCAGAACATAACTTAATAATTGGAGGAGATTTTAATTGTACTTTGGATAATTATTTAGATAGATCGTCAACAAAAAGTAAATCTATTTCTAAGTCAAGCATACTTATAAATTCCTTTATTAGTACAGCAAACGTTAAGGATATCTGGAGAATAGATAATCCAATAGGACGAGAATATTCTTTTTTCTCACCTGTATTCGGAACTTACTCGAGAATAGACTATTTTTTAATAGATTCAAAATTACTTCCATTTACATATGATTCAAAATATCATAATATTATTATTTCAGATCACGCTCCATTAACTTTTAAGATAAAATTAAAAGATATAATTATAAAATCTAATAATTGGAGGTTTAATCCCAAAATATTAAAGGATAAGGCTTGTTATGATTATCTGGTAAAACAGATTAAATTATTCTTTGAAACTAATGACAAACCTGAAGTTTCACCATCATTACTTTGGGATACATTTAAAGCATTTACGCGCGGAGCTATAATATCGGCACAAGCATACTTTAATAAAGAAAATAGAAAGACGGAACAAAACTTGGAAAAAGAGATAAAACAATTAGATATGGAGAATACAAAACAGCCCTCTAAATTGTTAAGTAATAAAATTGCAATATTAAAATATAAACTAAATAAAATATATTCCAATCAAGTAATTAAACTTTATGAACAAACTAAACAAGTGCACTTTGAATTTGGAGATAAACCGCAAAAATTGTTGGCTCGACAACTTAGAAAGCGAGAGGACGAAAAAATGATACATAGAATTAGATCTGAGAATGGCAATATATCGACCTTACCAAAAGATATCAATGATATATTTTTACAATATTATCAAAGTCTTTATTCATCAAAAATAACAGGACAAATGGATGAAATGGATACATTTCTACAAAAATGTAATATTAACAGCTTAGATCAGGGAGGTAGAGACTTGTTAAATGCGGATATATCAATAAAAGATATTGAGGAGTCAATCGAATCATTAAATAATGGAAAAGCAGCGGGCCCGGATGGCCTGAGTACAGACTTTTATAAGAAATTTCAAGATCTGATCTCCCCAAGATTACATGCAGTGTATAAATATACATATGAACAAGGAAAATTGCCGGAATCCCTAAATGAATCTACAATTACACTAATTCCTAAGGTTGACAAGGACTTGGAAGACCCAGGATCATATAGAGCAATTGCTCTTTTAAATACAGATCAAAAAATTTTAGCTAAAGTTTTATCACGAAGATTAAGTTTGGTGATTACTAAAATAATACATCATGATCAAACAGGTTTTATCCCAAAGCGTTACTCATCTTATAATTTGAGACGATTATTTAATATCATATATTCAAAAAGAGTTGGGGATAGGGATTTAGCTGTTATGTCCTTAGATGCAGAAAAAGCATTCGATCAGGTTGAATGGCCATATTTATTTAGAATAATGGAGAAATTCCAATTGGGGGATAGATTTTGTAAATGGATAAGAATTCTATATTCGAATCCCACTGCAAGAATATTAACTAACCAAATATTGTCAGCTAAATTTAAGCTTCATAGGGGTTGTAGACAAGGATGTCCGCTGTCGCCTTTGTTATTCGCTATGGTGATAGAGCCTTTAGCTGAAAGGATTAGATCTGAACCAGAAATATATGGATATAATACTGATACTACAACTAATAAAATATCTTTATATGCAGATGATGTATTAATTTATATTACAAAACCAGAGATCAGTATACCCAAGCTATTTAATGTTATAACTAAATTTGGCAGATTTCCTGGATATAGAATTAACTGGAATAAAAGTGAGATTATGCCTATAACCGGAATAAGTTCAAATATATTGCAACAATATCCACTAAAAATAGTTACGGATAAATTTAAATATTTAGGTATTAATGTATCTAAATCCTATAACTCATTAATTAAATCTAATTATCCCCTATTATTAGATAAACTTAGAAAAAATATTTTATACTGGAAAACACTTCCTATATCTATGATTGGTAGAATAAATGTTATAAAAATGATCTTTTTACCACAACTGCTATATTTGTTTCAAGCTATTCCTTTCTTTCTCCCAAAGAGTTTTTAAAAAAAAATTGATAACATTGTCAATAGTTTTATTTGGGATTATAAAAATCATAGAATAAGTAAAAAACATTTATGTAAATCAAAAATAAATGGAGGATTAGCACTTCCAAATTTTTTGTACTATTTTTGGGCAGTCCAGATTAAGAATATGAATTTTTGGTGGGTAAATTTGGACTACGAACCAACGTGGTTAAAGATGGAAAAGGAAGATTGTTTACCTTTTAATGTAAGTTCAATTCTTTTTGCGCCAAGAGAAATACAAAATAAAATTTATAGGAACAACCCTATAATTCATAGCAATAGACGTATTTGGAAACAAATAGTTAAGACTTTATGTTTGGATAATTTGTCACTTAAACTACCAATTATGAATAACCCTTTATTTAAACCCTCTATATTAGATAGGGGGTTTAGACAATGGGAGGATTTGGGTATTTATAGGATTGAACATCTGTATAGAAAGGGAAAATTTCTTTTATTTCATGAGTTACAAGAAATTTATGGGTTACCACCACATAATTTGTTTAGGTATCTACAAATTAGAGATTATATTAAGTCTAACACACAAGATTATAAAATTAAAGAACCAGGATTATTAGATGAAGTATTTAATAAACATCCAAATTCAGAAAAATTTATAGCTTATATATATAATCTTATTTTGGATAGGGAGAATCCAACAACAGAAATATACCGTCAAGCATGGGAAAATGAAATTGGTTTATCTATAACAAAAGAATCTTGGGAAGAAAGTTTACAACGCATACATCGCTGTTCATTAAACGCGAGGCATACATTGATACAATTTAAAGTTTTATATAGGTTACATTATTCAAAAACCAAATTAAATAGAATTTTTCCTAATGTCTCTCCTATTTGTGATAAATGTCAGAATTTAGAGGCTAATTTAATACATAGTTTTGTAACGTGTTCAAAACTTAGTTATTATTGGACAGAAATCTTTAGAGTTATATCTGAAGTTCTTAGAGTTAAACTGGATCCAGAACCAAAGTTAATAATATTAGGAATTCCGGATTCACAATGCGTATTAACAGTAAATCAAAGAATTTTCTTAGATTACTGTTTGATAATAGGGAAAAAAATAATATTGAAATTTTGGAAGGGAACATTAACCCCCATAATTAAAATGTGGACAGCAGAGATGTTGGAGACTTTGTATTTGGAAAGAATCAGATTTGTCCTAATGGACAAATGTGAAATCTTTGAACAAATATGGTCTCCATATATACAATATTTGAAGGGCTAGCTGTTCTTGGCATTACTACTCAATGGGTACTAGACAGGATTTGACGAAAAAAATATGGATTTTCTAATTGGGTTTTGTGTACACGTCTCCGCAATACGACGTTATAATTACAATACATTTTGTTGTTTCTATCTTAAATATTCATATTATACCATATTGTTCATAAAGGGGAATTATATATATATACTGAATAGATATATACTAAGTAGTGTTTGTTTTCTTTTTCTTTTTTTTTCTCTTTGACTTTTTATCTTTGTTTATTATTCAAACACAATCATTTTCTTTTTTTTTTTTTTGATTTAAAGTCTATTCCTTTTTTCTTATTCTTTCTTTATTTCTAAAAAACAGAAGATAATAATAGCGAATATGTTAGTTGTACATTTACTGAATTACGTTGGTATTTGTAAATTTGTTTTACTACTTGGAAATTACTATAACTAATAAAAATATTATTAACAAATTAAAAAAAAAAAAAAAAAAAAAAAAAAAAAATTCAAAAATGCGATATTCTCAAGATCAGAAATGTAATATTATTGTCTGATATGCTGTAAGTCCGTAACAGACGGGTAAAGATATTACAATTTCTAGCAAAAGACCAAGTCTTTATGGAGAAGATCAGTTGCTAGCTGGTGCATTGGCATATCATAATCAGTAGCATCATCATGCTCCTCAGATTGTAACCAATAAGCAACTCAGTACACCTTATTTTTCCTCAACTTTTCAATTTTGGCATTGTAAACTACAAGTTTTTGCTCTTCAAACCACGCATGACATGCCTTTCTGCCCACTACTTTCCCATTAACAATGTCCTGTAGATCATCACATTTGGAGTAGTGCAAATACGGATAATCTCTGCGAATGCTGTCAAACTCAGTCTCTTTTGCTGGGCATTTGGATTAACAATTTTGCATTTCTTCTTCTGAGACATCTGTTCAAAATGTAAAGGAAAAACCCACAAAACAGCATTAACAGAAACAAGTTGTTATTTGCAGTTTTAGAAGAAAAGGTAGAAATGATAAAGTTAAATGTTAAAACAAATAGTAAATACCCAACAAATTCATATTCATCAGTTTCATCAAATCAATTAAATTCATCTAAATTCAATTACTCGATCTATCCATTTCTTAAGAAAAGGCAAAAAAATTTAAATAGCCTAAGTATCCAAATTACAAACTGATCCCATTCACACAAAAATTCACAATATAACATGATTTTTAAATCTCACTTTGTCATGAATTTATATGCCAAATGGAAGGAATTTAATGTTTAATTCCCATAAATTAATCCAGAATCATCCACTCTCAAGATAATGTACCTTTTCCTCCCAACTTCATCAGGAAGTGTAGTTTTCAGACTGTTGCCCATAAAACCGCTGTGCAATTGCATTAGATAATGTTCCATCATCTTCCATTGTATTCCTGCAGCTGCATGTTCTGTGGCCCTTTGAATCCCTGCGGCCCTTCTGCGGCCCTTCAACCTGTGGGCTTTGCCGCTGCTGCTGTCTCAGAACATGAGACAATCCACAAGTAGCAATAAAGCCTTGGGTGTGAATGCAGAGATTCTACCCATGGACTCCGATGTTGTCCTGTCAAGGGCCTTTGGATCTGCTTTTAAATGAAACTGATGGAAAGAAATTTAAAACAGATAAAATAATTGAAATAAGTGATTTAAAAAAATAATGACTTGTCACATTTCAAGAAGAAAATAACTTAAATACTTAAATGTTCAAAAAATAATAATCTTTCCTATCATACCTTTCAATTACCTATAATCCCATTGAAATGAATGGAGACACATATCCTTATCTATGGATGGCACAAACCAAATTGAATTGTGTTCCACCCACAGACTCAATGCAGCTTCTTCAGCTAGCACATGTAGAAGAACTTACTATAATTTCTCCAAGGAAATTTGACAAAAAATTGTTGCATGTCATTGATTGTATACATGAAGGTGCTCTTAAATTCTTTTCAGGTTTCACTTATTTTAGCTGAAAGATTCATCATCTAATGTGTATCATTTGCTTTGGCTTTTAGTAAAAGTTCAATTGCCACATGTTCTTGGTAACTGCTATCTTTTAAATGTTATTAAAATATGCAATTTGTCTAATTTTCATTACTTTATTGTAGGACACAGGAGACAAAGGTTGGTGGAAAGGAGAACTAAGTGGCAAGCAAGGCGTTTTCCCAGACAACTTTGTCGTCATGCTTTCAGAAACTGGAAGAGAGGTACTTTAGAGCTATGGATTTGACTTTCAGGCAGAAACTTCTGCCTTTTTCAATTATAAAACTGCTGATTAATAGGATCTGGCAGAAGAGCATTAATTACATGTGAAAGTTTAGAGGAAATGAAGAAGTGAATGGCATGAGGAACTCATTGTGGAGGATTTATGGGCACTATGTGAGGAAAAGAGCGATAAATACATAAAAGTAGTAGGTCAGAAAATAATGTGTTCTGCCATTCAATATGAGAAAGACTGATCTGATTTTTTACTTTGATTTCCCATTTCTGGTGTCCTCGTGACTCCACTGTGAAACAAAAAAACCCGTCTTGAATATACTCAATGATTTATTTCCCTCTGGACCAGACAATTCCAAAAGTTAGAAAAAGGGAATATCTCCTCCTTAACTAGGACAATTGTTATTTTAGATCTGTGCCCATTTGTTCTAGATTATCCCCATGTAGGAAATTATCCTCCCAGTGTCTACCAAGTCATGCCCCTTCCGAATCTTACCTTTCAATGGGTTCACCTTTCATTTTTCAGAACAGCCAAATGTTCCCGGAAGATTTTTTATTTTTATTTTACTTTTTACTGCATAAATCAAACCTGTACACCACTTCTAACATGTCAAGAATATATGCAAGTATACCCGTACTAACATCCCTATTAAAAAGTGATGCAATGCAAGCCAATGTTACTTTCCTAATTGTTCGCTTTACTGCGTGTTATTTTGTGTTTTGGAGCTGCTGACTCACAGCTCCAGAGTCCTGGGTTTGGTCCTGACCTTGGCTGCCCTCTGAGTGGAGTTTGTATGTTCTCCCTATGACAGTGTGGGTTTCTTCCATATGCTCCAGTTCCCTCACATTTACCAAAGACGTGTGAGCTTGTAGGTTAATTCGACTCTGTAAATTGCCCCTGGGAATGGGTGAGAAAATAGGGTAACATTGAACTGGTGAGCACATGCAATCAATGGATGTGGTAGACTAAGTGGGCAAAAGGGCCTGTTTCCATGCTGTATCTTTCAATTAATCAAATGAGAAATTAAAATTAAACTTGCTATCAATTTGAACAAAGGATGCAGGACCAAACCCAGGACTCTGGAGCTGTGAGGCAGCAGCTCTACCAGATGCTCTGACATTTCAGGTCAGAGATCTTTACCAGAACTGGGAAAGAGAAGGGGGATTCAAGCTTTTTCTTTGTTTTTAATTATATACGAGTCCACACCGAGAATGACTGATACAGTGATACTTGATGGTTGATACAGTGAATGCTGGTTTTCTAACTTTCCCCAGTTGTGATGAAAGTGTCATCAACTGCGACAAACTCAATGCACTTTTTTTCAATGCACTTTTACCTCGTGTTGCATATTTTCAATGTTTTCTATTTTTATTTTGGAGCTTCGCGTCACAATTTTAAAATTGGTTTTCAATTATTTAAATGTAATTGATACTGCAACTAAAACTGTTAACATTTTTAATACAGGTTATAGCTGCTCCAAAAGCTCCTTCAAAATTACCTCCAAAGCCAGACCTCGATGAGGTAAGTCATTTCCAGGGAGATTTAATATTTCTTGTATTATAGGAAGTTTCAATGTGATTTGAGTATTAGCTGTAGTGTATTACACACATTTTTAGAACAAAAATCTAAAATATTGTAGCACATCAAGGTTTAAAAGTAATAAAATGCATTAGTTCCTTTGCAAGGATTTGATATTGAGATCTCATTAGAAAATTGAGGATATAATACGAATATATATTTTTTTGCAAGTGAATAGGAAAGAAAAGATAACCAAGAAAATTAAATCATATGATGTATTTTAATATGTTCACTAATTCCTTCAATTCAATTTGAGGTATCTTGTAAGTTCCATGCTTCATTTAGTGTGATGATCTTCTGTAGAATAGGGATGTAAATATTTTGCATTAGTACATTTTGACCTGTGGTCTTTATATAAAAGGAGGCAAAACTGATCTTAGGCTAATTTCTCTTTTATATCTCTCCCATACGAGTCAACCATTTGTTTAATCAGTCCATTATTTTCCTAAAATCCCAAATATGCATGTTTATTCCCTACATAAATGCAATAATTTGGTAAATACAAAATATTTACCCTATTTGCATGTTTATAGCAAAGCAAGGGGGGGATTTTGGTGCTCTTGTTAGCAAGACAAGAAAATTGAATCCTAAACAATTGGAGTACTTATTTTTGTAATTGGATAGATGTGGCAGTGATTACTTACGAACGTGGTTTGTTGCCAATATATTTAAGCATTTAAAAAAAAAAAGCTAAATAATGAAGAAAGAAGAATGATCTTCGGAATATAAGTTGATTTAAAACAAGGATTTCTTTGAAATTGGTCACCATTCTTGTGTATGCAAATGTAGCAGTGCCAACTAAGAGCAAATAATGTAATGATTTAGATGAATTGTTTGTTCAGTTTATTTCTGGGATGTTTGCAATCTAATATGAAAAATGAAGACTATTGAGCAAAACCTCCTTGTCTTGCATCTAATTTTTCTAAAAATGATTTTAAGTGGATGACACAAAAAAGGACATTATTATTTAACACTTCCATAATTTTAGATTTCCTTTATTCCTTTAGTTAACTTCTTTTCTTGCCCTTAAAGGAATAAATAGCCTGCTTCTTTAAGGTAATTTGGCTACTACATTTTATTATAATGAACTTCACTATATCTTTTCCTTTTGCTGCAAAGTTGTCCCTCTGCAGCCTGCCTTACATTTGCCAGATTTATTTTGTGATCCATGTGTTTTAGCTTTTACCATTCAAATATTTGACCGATACATCAATAAAATGAAGCTCTGAGATTTTATAGCATAAAGCTCGAGTTCAAAAGAGTTGGGTTACAGAGTGACTATTGGGCATTTGTACTAGAACAGCCAATTCCTTAAGTCACTATTTAAATTATGATTTTATGTTTATTTACAGAGACCAAAAAAGCCTCTGCCACCAACGAAAGGTACGGTAGAACAAAAGCTGTTGAAATGTACTATTTTGGTTTTGTGCCATGAAGAGCAAATGGATACTCTTGGTTCTTATAACATTTGAAAGAATCACTCTGCAGCAAAAAAACAATTAATTTACCTAAACATTGTTCAGAATGTTTCTTGCCCAGTGTGTGGTATCATTGCTGTGGTGATGTAGGGAATGGTGGCAGGCACAACAACTGTAACAACCTGATTAATCTACTTTGGTGACATTGATGGTACACTAACAATTTGCTGGAGCTCCTTTATTAGTGGGCAGCTCTTCACCTTCTGATTCGTTGTATGTGGAGCAGTAAAATTCTTTGTTTTTAATGGAGTAAAGGAGATTGGAGATCAGAGGGAAAGCATTTGACCTCTCCTTTCCAAAAGGAATACAACTCAGATTTGCCTTCTAGATGTATTGTGATATTTCAGGTACAAAGAGCAAGCCAAAAATACCATTGAGTACAAGAGCTGGGATGTTATGTTACAGTGATACAACGCTGGTTAGGCTGCTCTGAAATATTGCTGGAAGTAACTACAGATGATGGTTTAAACCAAAGATAGACACACAATGCTGGAGTAACTCAGCGGGACAAGCAGCATTTCCGGATAGAAGGAATGGGTGACGTTTTGGGTCGAGACCCTTCTTCAGTCTGAAGAAAGGTCCAGACCCGAAATGTCACCCATTCCTTTTATCCAGAGATGCTGCCGAGTTACTCCAGCAGTTTGTGTCTACTGGTACATTGCATGCAGTTCTGGTCACCACATTACAGGAAAGATGTGATTAAGCTGGAGAGGGAGTGTAAGGATTGGAGGCCTTGAGTTATAAGGAGAGGGTGGGACTGTTTTCTGCATGGTAGTGGAGGTCGAGAGGTAATAGTGGTATATAAAATTATGATAGGGCATGGATAGGGTAGATAGCCAGTATCTTTAAAATACCTTTAAGGTGAGAGGGATGACATTTAAAGGAACTGAGGGGAGCCTTTTTCACACAAAGGGTAGTTGGCAGCTGGAATGTGCTTTTGCCAAAGGTGGTGGATGTAGGACAGTAGCAAAATTAAAAAATCATATGTATAAGTACTTGAATGAACAGGGCATAGAGGGATATGGATATAATGCAGGAAAATGGAATGGTGGGTTGGCATGAGGTTTGTCTAGGTGCAGTAGACTGAAGGACCTTTTTCTGTGCTGCATTGGACTCTGAGGCTAAGTTTAATTATTTGACAGGGTGTGCTTCACAAAGCGGGTTTCTATCAGGAATTGTAGTTAATATTGCTCTCCAGTGATGATACATTTTTTTTTATCCTTCTTTCACATTTCTTTTAATAAATAGAGTGGCTGAACAATGAAAAAACTACCCTTTTCTGTTGCTGTTCATCCTTCTCCCCCTTTTGCCACCAGTCTGAATAAGTATCCTGACTGAAATGCTGTCTGTTCATTCCCTCCTCATACGCTGCCTGGCCCGCTGAGTTTTTTGCTCTAGATTCCATTGTCTGCAGTTTCTTGTTTTGTTAGGAGACTGCAATGATATTGTTCTTAACTGGTACTGAGGCTGTTAGGCTTTACATAATTGCAACTTGAGATGTATCAAAGAATGTGTATTGATGAAGTTTTATTTCAAGTTGATCTGTGGTGAAAGGGTGCACAAAATGATTTCATCATTTCCAATCTAAAAATAAACATGTATACAGACATGATATTCTTCCTATTTAAATCGGAATTCCAATTTTTCCATTTTTTGTGCCCGATTATTTGGCGGCCAATCAACTGCTGTCTCTAAGGGGGTTGCATCCAATCACCAACCAGCTTCCCTTAAAATCCGCTTCAGCCTATATTTCTCCAATTAGCCACTGTCTCCAAGGACGTTTCATCCCATCACCAACCAGCTTCTCCTAAAAATTCCCGTCCAATCAACAAATCGATCTCCTACTGTCCAATCAGCCGCTGTTTCCAAGAGCGTTGCGTCCAATCACATAATGCACTGGTCACTTGGCGGCCAATCAGATGCCGTCTCCGAGGGGCATTGTGGCCAATCACCGACCAGATTCCCTTACTGAAGCAGAAGATTTTGCAGCCAAAAGGAACACAAGAGAAAGGAACATGTTAGCAGCTCAACTGGCAAGAAAGAAGCACAGAGACGCCATGTTGAGCAAGTTTACAAAAATAAAGTGCAGGTAAAGAGGAAGTCAAACTAGAGTTTAGGTAATTTACTTATGTCATAGGATTATCAATTACTTTTCTGGTGCTGTTTGCACACAGTGCTAGGCAAAGAGACATTTCAGGTAAACATTTTTGTAAAGATTTTTGTGGTTGTATGAAGTCATTGTCATTAAGTCACTTATTTCATGACATATTTATCTTTTGGGGGTTATTTCACTGGTTATGTGTTAGAAAATCTCAAAGCTACTGTTATGTAAACTACCAGCAGAAAGCTTGGGAATCAGTTTCAATTTATTGAAAATCTCCCCCCCCCCCCCCCCCCATGCCCCTGGACGCCGCCTGGTGCCTAACCGGCCTAGTGGACCCCCAGCCAATACTTTCTACTTTTCTTCTGGAAGTGAATATTGTGCTTGATGTATAGGAAGGAACTGCATACAGCAGGACAGACAGCATCTCTGCAGAGAAGGAATGGATGACATTTTGTGTTGAGACCTTTCTTCAAACTGCAAGTCACAGGAAAGGGAAACGAGAGACATAGACGATCATGTGAAGAGATATATAGAACAAATGAATGAAAGATTTGCAAAAAAAAGTAACAGTGATAAAGGAAAGGGCATTGTTAGCTGTTTGCTAGGTGAGAACGAAAAGCTGATGTGATATGGGTGGGGAATGCAGGGGTGAAATAAACATATTGCGGAACGCAGTTTATAGACTCCACAACTCAACGGGTTCATTTGTTCAAGCATAATTTGATATTTGACAAGATTGTTTTTAAATAGGTCAGGCCAGGAGGAGGTTTCTTACACGTGGAAAATGTAAATGGGCTGTTCAGTGATTAAGTCTCACAATTCAACGTATGTTTTGAAACAACCAGTTAAAGCAATTTTAAATTGTTAAGGAAACTCAGACTATTATGATTCTTTTTTTGTTGGTATAAGTTTACTCTGCCACTGGTTAATGCATAAAATGCAAAATTGATGAGGCTGGGTAATTTTAAGATTAAATTAACATAGATTGTCAACAGCAAAGAAGGCTTCCCTTGGGGCTTTAAGTGAAAATTAAGTGAAAGTTTGGTGCATATGCAGTTTTCATTTTATTACTGATTTTTGGTACATGGTGAAATACTTCTGAATTACTGTTTAAACTACACCATGGAATGGAATGTACATGTAGTGTGCACAGTTCGCTTTGCTTACTTTTATAAATTCCTGCCCCCGTATTATTGGTCAATATGTATAACACAGGAAGTTGGTGCTTATTGCACAGAGACCACACAGTTTTAAATCGCGTCCTATTAAGCTTTACTGCATATAATTATTGAAATTCAATGTAATTAAAGTAGTCTGAATCGAAAGACTCTGATGATGAAATGTTGCCACTTGCAGTTTCAAAACCAGAACCACCTCCAGCTGAAAAGAAGTTTGAATTTAAAAAGGTTCATCCAGACAAAATTGATGCAATTACTCCAAGGATTGAAGAGAAAGGTAAGCTCAGAAATTGACTAAATATTTGTGCACATATAAATGTGATACCGCCAAATGGAAAATGGCCTATGTAGAACTGATGTTGAAATTTTAACCAGTGTTGAAATCTACTTTGTTTTTACCAATGCTATAGAAGTTTGTTTAAATCTAAATTGTGATTTAAACCTCTCGACTCTTTTTTGGTTACCATGTTAATTTTGATCTTGTATGTATATTTAAATCAATCTTGGGAAAAAGCCCAAACTACCAAATTTGATAAAAAAGAATGACGTATATTAAATCCTTTTCGGATTCTGCTTGTATTTCATTCAAGCATTAGATTGTCACTGTCACGTCCAATGGTTTTTGATCAGAGTTGCTTTCAGAGAGCAACTACTCCTGCAGTTGTTCCGAAGTCATAAATAGTGCAGCATTAAAGGCATAGATTTAAGATGGCATTAACATTAAATTATGGGAGGTGGCCAGGTAGATTGCACAATTGTTAGCTTCATATCAGCTCTTCATTGCAGATTGAAATAATTAATTGAATTTAAATTCCTTAAGATGCTGTAGAGAGATTTAAGCTTGTCCTGCCTTACCTATAGTTCTAGACTACTAGTCCAGCCAAATGATTACTGTGCTAGGAAGGCACAGATTCAAACCTACAGATTCAGATTTACACCAAAGTTAGACATAAAATGCTGGAGTAACTCAGCGGGTCAGGCAGCATTTCTGGAGAAAAGGAATAGGTGATGTTTTGGGTCAAGACCCTTCTTCAGGCTGAGAGTCGGGGAGAGGGAAACTAGAGGTATCTTCTTTCGTGTCCATCTTCCATGTTTCGAATGTTGACATCGCTGTCATTGTCCGTCCTGAAAAGGACGCACACTTCCGGCGACAATCAGTGGGAACCGTCACATGTTGCAATAGATGATGGTGGTAGCAGAATTAGCTCAGGATACTTCCAGTTTCCAGCCCCGCGACAGGAACACTTCTGCTATGGGGCCACTAGAGATATGAAAAGGTACAGAACCAATCGGGGCCAGCACTGATTGCTGAGGAGCCCACAATGGTCCATTGTTGACAGTGGAGGGGTTGAAGTGATACAAACAGTGAAACTAGCAGGATGATTTCACCAAAGTAGACAGACACAGAAATACTTTTGTGTAGGAAGGAACTGCAGATGCTGTTTTACTGAAGATAGACACAAAATGCTGGAGTAACAGCAGGACAGGCAGCATCTCTGGATAGAAGGAATGGGTGATGTTTCGGGTCAAAACCCTTCTTCAGACAGAGTCGGGGATAAGGAATTGTAAGATATGAAAATGAGACGTCAAAGAGGATGAGGTCAATAGATCATTATTAGCTGGGAGAAGGTGACAATGAAGCATACAGAGATAAAATTTAATTGGGGATCGTCAGACTGGTTGGAGAACTAAGAAGGGGGAGGGTGGAGTGAGAAGGAAAGCGAGGGTTACTGAAGTTCGAGAAGTCAATATTCATACAGCTGAGGTGTAAGCTGCCCAAGCAAAATATTAAAGTGAGATTTAGCTCTTAGGGCGAAAGGAATGTGGGGAAAAAGCAGGAACGGGGTACTGATTTGAGATGATCAGCCATGATCATATTGAACTGGCACGAAGGTCCTGCACTTATTTTTCTATGTTTCTGTGAAATATGAGATGCTGTTCTCTTTTAGTGAACTGAAATACCTTTAGTGAGACGGCATGGTTGTGAAGCAGAAAACTTGAAAGAGAGAGGGTTTATTCACAAATCACCCACAGTAATATGACAATGAAAAGATCATTTGTGTCTGAAGAAAGGTGCTGATATTGAAACATCATCTGTCCATTCCATCCACAAATACTGCTTGAGTTCCTCCTGCAATTTGATTTCTGTGGGGTTTTTTTTGTAATATAATATTAGTTAAGAATTAAACATTGGCAAGGGCACTGGGGATAATTGCTGTGTTCATCTTCAGAATACTACCAATTTTTTCCATAAATAAACATTCTCAGAGGAATCGAATTTAACAGGAGGTTTACACAAAATGCTGGAGAAACTCAGCGGGTGCAGCAGCATCTATGGAGGGAAGGAGATAGGCAACGTTTCGGGCCGAAATCGAATTTAACACTTCATCTTAAAATTGACACCTTTACAGTGTAGCGTTCACTTTTCCTTTTTGCATTGTGCCGTTAGAAACATAGAAACATAGAAAATAGGTGCAGGAGGAGGCCATTCGTCCGTTCGATGCCCGTTGGCATTGATAGTTATGCTATCAAACCCTATTTATGCTATTTGCATTTGCTATTAGTATTATGCCATTTGAAATAGGGTTTGACTGTACAACCATCTCCCGCAAACTCCCCCAACCCCATAAACAAGTGTTGAGAGTGCTAACTAGTGAACCGCACCTGACAACCTTGATTCATTTTTCACCAGGATTATGAGTGATGATATATCCTATATAAAGTTAAAATAATGGTAGTCAATTTTGTTTGCTATTTTTCGAGTTTGTTTAAGCTTCAGGAAATCCACCCTGGTCGCTCTGAAGGAATTGGGGATGTGTGTAGATTAAAAAATGATTTAAATTGAAGCAAAACAATCAGAACAACAAAAAATCAAAGATCCAGCAAAAAAATTACAGACAAACTAGTTCCAGAGATCATTTTTCAACACTCCTTTGAATATATAATAAAAATAACAAACAACACTGAAATTTTTCTGAATACTGAAATACTCGTCGGGCAACATCTATAGGAAATGTTTAACGGTTCAGATCCAAGATTCATGGGTTTCCAGTATTTCTTGTTTTTATTTCAGATCTCTAGCATCTGCAGATTTTTTTCCTTTGGTTTTTATTTACCTTCTGCCTTGGATGGATTAACTTGTTCAATGCTTGAAACTATTTATCTTTGTCAAGTCAGACAACACCTTATAACTCCTTACAATTTCAAAAGAAAATTGATCATTGATACTTTTTCCCCAAACAAAGAAATGAACTGTCCTGCGCAGGAATATTTGAATTGTACCATTTTGGAACTTGTGGTTGCATTGATGACTGAAGAATGTTAGCCACTGGAAAGTGCAGACTTAAGCAACTGCTAATGTGCTGCAAGCAACCGGGAGGAATACAGGGCCTGTCCCACCAGCATGCGATTCCATGCAGTGAGCGCGACCAAACCGGCAGCGGGGGCTGCGCGGACGTCGGGTGATCCCCGTACACCAGCATGCGCCTGCACGCCCTCCCACCAGCATGCGCCTGCATGCGGCAAGCGCGACCAAACCGGCAGCAGGGGCCGCGCGGAGGTCAGGTGAGTGGCGCAACGCAGCGCAGCAGCGAACTTGGAGCGAAGTCTTAAAGGTAAGTTCGCCAGGACAGAGAGGGACACACAGAGAGGGGCACAGAGGCACACACAGAGAGGGCCACGGAGCCACACACAGAGAGGGTCACGGAAGCACCTACAGATAGGTTCACGGAGGCACGACGTCGAGGCGGTGCGTAATGCGTGGAGGCGACAGCGAGCCGACAAGCCGTTGCCGCGCGGAATTTTTGAACATGGTCAGTTTTTCGGAGCCCCGCGCGATGTCGGGACGAACTCCGCACAACTCCGCACGGCTCCGGCGATTGAAGTGGGACCGGCCCTGCGACGCCAGACGGCTCAAGCAACCACATTAGGTGGCGCGCATCGCATGGAGTTGCATGCTGGTGGGACAGGCCCTTAAGGGTTTATGCATGAACTGCATTCACACATGGTAATGGGTCAATCTCATGTATAGTCTTTTCACCGATTGCGACACTCGCAACAAAAAGCTTCTCACTGCACCTCAGCACACTTGACAATAATAAAGTTAACTAATTTTTCTAAGATAATTACGAGATGGAAGACCGTCCAATATCAGAATGCTCATGATCCTCAAGCTAACAAAAAGTAATGTTGCTTTCATGATTATGCATCCTGCCTCAAATCTGGTCAGGAAGTGGTTTTGGCAGTGCAGCACAATCTTTCGTGAGGGGTTTTGATCAAGAATTGGGTCAGAGTTTTTATATTACAATTACTGTATGTTTTGTAAAAAAAAACTGCTTTTAACAGCATAGCTGTAAAGTGCATAAAGTCTACATTTTGTTTTCAAGCAAGTCCCAAGACAAATTAAATGGTAATGAATTATAGATGATAGTTCATGACCTAAAACATTAGGTGCTTAGTAAATAAGAAATGTAAGCAGACTATTCTATTCTTTCAGTCTGCTCCATAATTTAAGAGACAGTGTGGGATCTATTTATCGGCAGCTTTGCCTCTTTTTTTCTTTTACACTATGATGGAAAATAAAAGCAGATCTGGCACATTCTATCCCTCATGCCTTCAATAAGACTGCAGTTGATATTTTTCTCTGCCATGTTCAAGCAGGAACTGCATATCCAATGATTCCTTTGATGTCTGAAAATATCCAGTTTTGTACTGAATCTACTCAATGACTGAACTCCCCAGTGTTAAAGAAGGAACTGCAGATGCTGGAGAATCGAGGGCACACAAAAGGCTGGAGAAACTCAGCGGGTGCAGCAGCATCTAAGGAGCGAAGGAGATGACGTTTTGGGTCGAGACCCTTCTTCAGACTCGACTCCCCAGCTCTTTTGGACTCTGAATGCCAAAGATTCACCAAACTCTGGATGATGTTGGAGCTTAATAACAGCAAGTGTAAAAAAAGTGTGAGGTGTTGCACGTTGATAGGACAAATGTAAGGGGAAAATGTACAATTAATAACATGACCCTTAACAACATTGATGTGGGGAGGGATCTTGGCGTCCAAGTCTAACTCCCTGCAAGTGGCAACGCAAGTAGCTAGAATGGTAAAGAAGGCAAATGATATGCTTGCTTTCATAGGTCAGCACATTGAGCACAAGTGTCAGAGTCATGATGCAACTTTCTAGCAACTTTTAGAGTTATTTGCAGTACTGGTCGCCACATTACAGGGAGGATGTAGAGGCTTTGGAAAGGGTGTAGAGGTGGTTTGACAGCATGGTACCTGATTTGGGGGTACTAACTTCAGGAGGCAGTTGGAGAGACTTGGATTGTTTTCTCTGGAATGCTGGAGGTTGTAGGGAAACCTAATCTATACATAACTAAAACTCTGGCCTTGTACTCTTCCGGTTTGCGTGGTATTTCTACTTGCGCAAAAATAGTATGCGATAGCGCTACGATTTTTCGCCAGCTCAGTTGCCGTTCTCCTGTGCTGCGAGTGCACCACGTTTCGTTCCGATCACTGGAGTATTGTAAATGTTAGCGAGGTTCAAAAATCTTAACTGCGCGTGCTCAGATCGATCTCCTCTCCTGTCACTCCGCGGAACAGTCCGCCACTTCCTGCGCCATCGCGTCTTTACTGGAGCTGAGGGACGCCGCAGGTTGCCGGCGGAGGTCTCCAACTGGACACAATTTTCAGAGGGAGAAAACCAACTGGAAAATCTGATCCCGGTGGAGGAGAGCATCCAGCGCCCGCTGTGCCTCCCAAACACCGCCATCACAACGCCCCGCAGCTCCAGCCCCTTCCCCTGTGGTCCCCCTCCTGCCCCACTGCCCGTGATGCCCACATCTGCCCTGCGGCTCTTGATGGGGGCTCTTCCCCGTCTGTTCTGCGAACTCTCCACCCCCCCACCCCCTCCCCCATGCCGGCGTGGCCATAGCTGCTGGTGCTTCCGGGCCGAGATGAGGATCCGTGCCGACGGCTCATGCTCCTCCGAGGCACGCAAGGAGGGAGACGAGCTGCAAGCTCGAGATCCTGTGGAGGAGAGGGGATAGAGGGGAGGGGAGAGGAAAGAGGGAGTGTCTGAGGGTAGGGGAAAGGAGAGGTGAGGGAGGGTCGGGGAAGGGGGAAAAGAGGGAGGAGGTGAGTGGGGGAGGAGGGGGAACAGAGGGAGAGGAGGGCATGTGGGGGGGATGGGGAAGTGAGGAGTGGGGGATAGATGGATAGGAGGGGGGTAGGGAGGGGAGAGAATAGGTGCAGGGTCGCCATTCAATGTAAGCATGGGTGATCATCCCCAATTAGTACCCCGTTCCTGCCTTCTCCCCAAATCCCCTGACTCCACTATCTTTAAGAACCCTATCTAACTCTCTCTTGAATGTATCCAGAGAACTGCCAGAGGCAAAGAATTCCACAGATTTTCAACTCTCTTTGTGAAAAAGTGTTTCCTCATCTCCGTTCTAAATGGCTTACCCCTTATTCTTAAACTGTGGCCCCTGGTTCTAGACTCCTGGTTCTGGTTCATGCTTCCTGCCTCTAGGGCATCCAAACCCTTAATAATCTTATATGTTTCAAGAAGATCCCCTCTTATCCTTCTAAATTCCAGAGTGCACAAGCCCAGCCGCTCCATTCTCTCAGCATATGGCAGTCCCGCCACCCTGGGAATTAACCTTGTGAACCTACGCTGCACTCCCTCAATAGCAAGAATGTCCTTCCTCAAATTTGGAGACCAAAACAGAACACAATACTCAAGGTGTGGTCTCACTAGGACCCTGTACAACTGCAGGAGGACCGATGAATGCTGACTCGGACCGATCCTGTTACTGCTATCCAAATGTGCCGCTATTTCATCTTTTATGATTGACTCCAGCATCTTCCCCACCACCGATGTCAGGCTAACTGGTCTATAATTCCCTGTTTTCTCTCTCCTGCCTTTTTTAAAAAGTGCGATAACGTTAGATTCCCTCCAACCCACAGGAACAGGTCCCTAATCTATAGAACATTGGAAAATGATCAACAATGCGTCCAAGATTTCTAGAGCCACTTCCTTAAGTACGCTGGGATGCAGACCATCAGGCCCTGGGGATTTACCAGCCTTCAGTCCCATCAGTCTATCCAACACCATTTCCTGCCTAATGTGGATTTCCTTCAGTTCCTCCGTCACCCCAGGTCCTCTGGCCACTAGTACATCAGGAAGATTGTTTGTGTCTTCCTTAGTGAAAACGGATCTGAAGTACCTGTTCAACTCATCTGCCATTTCCTTGTTCCCCATAATAAATTCACCGATTTCAGTCTTCAAGGGTCCAACTTGGGTCTTAAATAATTTTTTCCTCTTCACATACCCTTACTATCCCCTTTAAGTGATAGGTGAGGGAGGGATTGGGGGAGGGGAGGGGGAGAGGGGAAAGAAGAGGGAGGATGAAGAGGAGGGGGAGAGAGTACTAGGGATGAGGGGAAATGAGCTGCGCCTGTGCGGTGAGTGGTGGAATATGGGTGAGTGGTGGAATATTGTGTTGGGGGACCAAGCCTCCAGTGTGACAGGGACCCAATGGGTCCCACTTAGTCTAGTAGAAGATAAAACAACTGCCCCATATGAAATCTCTGGCCACATCCTCGGATCCTGTGTGGATCAGCTGGCAGAGGCATTTGGATGCCTTTACTCTCTCACTACTCCATTCTGAAGTTCCCACATACTTTAAGACAAGCACTATAATCTCAGTGCTAAAGAAAAGGAAGGTAACGTACCTTAATGACTACTGTCCAGTGGCTCTGACATCCACCATCTCCCTGATAGTTTGTTGATAGACTGGTGATGGTGCATGCTCCAGCCTCCCAGCCAGCCTTGAGGCACTGCAGTTTGCTTACCGCTGGAACAGGTCCAGAACAGACTCCATCTCCCTGGAATGAAACACGTCTCTGGATCATCCAGCCAACAAGGACTCCTGCAGAGAACAAGGACTCCTGCATTAAACTCCTATTTATTGATTATAGTTCTGCCTTCAACACCAGAATACCATGCAAACTCATTTCCAAACTCCTGGATCTCGGAATCAGCACCTCCCGCTGCCACTGAATCCTTAAAGATATTTTTTCTTCTCTGAAGGAGGTTACTTTTGGGAATTATCTAACCGAGAGAGTGATGGAGGTATAATCATTGCATCGAGGCACAGCAAAGCTTGGCTTGTATTTAACCTAATACGGAAAAATAATGAGAAAGTGATGTTGAGACTAAAAGTGGGTCAGCATGATCTTACGAAGGATAGACAGGATTAAGGGAGTGACTAGTCTATGACTTCTGTCTTGGTCTGATCCGTGACTATGACTATGACAACTTGCTGACACCACAATGTCCTCCTTTTGAACTCTATATCTAAGTTCTCAGGCATTTGCGAACAACCGTACTGCAGGTAAAGTTAGATTAAAACCCTGTAGAGGGAGAAAACAGCTAATATTTCAGGTTATTGATCTTTCATCAGCAAAAGCTTTCAGAGATCAGTGATCAATGGAATTGTGTGCAAAAACTGTTAATGGACTTGCTGGGCATCTATCTCTAAAGCTTATCTTGTTAATGAATTTGAAGTATTTGAATTCTTAATTCGCTTTTCCTTAAATCTTGGGCGAAGAAATCTGTTTTTGTTTGCCAGCATTAGATATTTTTCCAAGATTATTAACCCTGGTAGTATTCTTATTTGATGTTTGTTTCTATTGTCTATAATTGAAATACAAATGTAGCGTTGTTCTTTCAATCTTTGGCATTAGCAGCCAAATACTAATTTATTTATGACCAAACACGAGCAGAAACCACACGCCTTGTTTTTTACTTTAGATGAATTATTATGTCTAAACACTTGATTCCTGCATAGCAATATCATATCCAAACACTTCACCAATCCAGTCTCCTTTGCACCATTCTATTCACATCATTGATTACCATACCTACTAATGAAGGGTTTTTTTAATGCAGTTCCGTAAAATAACATTTGAAATAGCTTTTCCCAATGGTGCTTTATTTCTTCTGCTTTATAACATGTGCTTTTTTTTCTGTGTGATGGTGCATAATCTGCAATTTGCTGATGTCTAATCGTTGCTGCTTTACACTGTTCTCCATAGAACTGTGAAGGAAAAAAAATGTTCTTCCGCTTCATCAAAGCAAAAATTTATTGTGTTCTATTTTCAGCTGAGTGAAGAAGCATTACGCAGTCAATACCACTTTTCGTTTTGCAGGCGGTGAACCGTTAAATGTTTATCTCATGCATTATTAAACCTTTACTTTCACAAGTTTTAAGGTTTGCACCTCTCATTTGAGCCGTTTTAAATTTATATTTTTATGCTTTCATTGGATGACTTTGAAATATTCAGAAATGCAAACCTTCAATATTGGCTGTTGAATCCCGAGCTCTAAAAAAGATGACATTAACTTAACTTTCCTATCTCCCATTCCTGGTAGCAACAAGCATTTATCTAGTTCCTCTTTGCAATTAGCACTCATATGGCACTTTTTGCCTTCCTGTTTATACCTTCCTTTTTGATATCCAGTAAACCCTTGTTTTAATGGACCTCATTTTATAGCAAATTCTGGTTATAGCTGATGGACCTGCTGACCCATCCCTGGCTCGCAAGGTGTACCAGCGAGTCCTCCTTCACCCACCGCATGGTCCAGTAGATGAGACTGTTGTTGCAGCCTGCACTGTATCTTCTGCGCACAGCATTTATTTAGGCCTGGTCAGCACTTGGTCACTGTAGGGCTTCCTCCCCTCTCGCCAGCTGCCACTTCTCCTCTGATGGACATTGCTTTGTCCATTTGGCGTCTTCTTGTCCTTCCACCACCTCTTGCCGTCACCCTGCCACTTTCTCCTCTACAGCCTTCTCCTTCTCTTTCTCCTCCCCCCCCCCCAGACTCACAGACATACTCCACCTTAGAAGATGTCGATGACTGTAGGGGAAAAGGAAGAGAAGACGGTGGGGAGGACAAAGTGATCACCAACAGCTGGTCAGAGGGGAGTGAGCTCCACAATGATCGGACTCTTCCTGACGGTGGCAGCAACCCCAAGGAGAGCACTGTCGGCAAGGGCGACAACAGGCATCAAAGGATTGGTGGGACAGGCTGGTAAAGCCTGAATTAGGGGAAATCAGAAAAAATAATGAGCTTGATCTAACTTGCTGATAAGTGAAACCACCGGAATTTGAAATTGACTGATGGGAAATAAGTAATAATGACCATTAGGTTGAGGATCCATTTAAGGATTTGGTCCTGACATAATGAACACCAAATATGTAAGTTTGCTCTGCGTTACAAATATGTAACAGTCTCTGTGAAGACTGCTTAGTCTTGTGAGATAACCCAGCCTTCCTGCTGAAACTGTACCTCTTTGATCCTGTGCTGTCATAGAAATAGAATAGAAAATAGGTGCAGGAGTAGGCCATTCGGCCCTTCGAGCCAACACCATCATTCAATATGATCATGGCTGATCATCTAAAATCAGTACCCTGTTCCTGCTTTTTCCCCATAACTCTTGATTAATTTAGCCCTAAGAGCTAAATCTAACTCTCTCTTGAAAACATCCAGTGAATTGGCCTCCACTGCCTTCTGTGGCAGAGAATCCCACCGGTTCACAACTCTCAGGGTGAAATTATTTTTCCTCATCTCGGTCTTAAGTGGCCTACCCCTTATTCTTAAACTGTGACCCCTGGTTCTGGACTCCCCCAACATCGAGATCAATTTTCCTGCATTTAGCCTGTCCAATCTTTCAAGAATTTTATGTTTCTATAAGATCCCATCTTATCCGTCTAAATTCGAGTGAATACAAGCCCAGTCGACCCATTCTTTCATAATATGTCAGTCCCGCCATCCCGATAATTAACTTGGTGAACCTACGCTGCACTCCCTCAATAGCAATAATGTCCTTCCTCAAATTAGGAGATCAAAATTGCACACAATACACCAAGTGCGGTCTCACCAATGCCCTGTACAACTGCAGTAGGACCTCCCTGCTCCTAAACTCAAATCCTCTTGCAATGAAGGCCAACATGCCATTAGCTTTCACCATTGCCTGCTGTACCTGCATGCTTACTTTCAGTGACTGATGTACAAGCACACACAGGTCTTGTTGCAACTCCCCTTTTCCTAATCTGACATAATTCAGATAATAATCTGCCTTCCTGTTCTTGCCACCAAAGTGGATAACCTCATATTTATCCACATTATACTGCATCTGCCATGCATCTGCCCACTCACCCAACCTATCCAAGTCACCCTGCAGCCTCATAGCATCCTCATCGTAGCTCACACTGCCATCCAGCTTTGTGTCACCTGCAAACTTGGAGATGTCACATTTAATTCTCTCGTCTGAATCGTTAATATGTATTGTAAATAACTGGGTCCCAGCACTGAGCTTTGAGGCACCCGACTAGTCACTGCCTGCAATTCTGAAAAAGATGCGTTAATTCCTAATCTTTGCTTCCTGTCTGCCAACCAGTTCACTATCCATGTCAATACCCTACCCCCAATTACCATATAATCTAATTTTGTACACTAATCTATTTGGTTGGACCTTCTCAAAGGCTTTTCGAAAGTCCAGACACACCACATCCACTGGCTCTCCCTTATCCCTTCTACTTGTTACATCCTCAAAAAATTACAGAAGATTTGCCAAGCATGATTTCCCTTTCATAAATCAGGGCTGCCAACATTGGGTGAGAGTTGGGAGTGAGAAATTGCGAGAGACCAAGCCCGAGGGAGCGTAGCGGCCGGGGGAGGGTGTGGGGGGAGGGTGTCCCCCCACCCATTGGTACAGAGCTTTCGCATTTTTCAGCTTGAAATTGTGCAATATGGTGCATACTGTAGCGAGTCTTTTAACGTACACTTGAATGCAATATATATGCTTTAAATTGGATTAGCTATGAATAAGGGTAGACTAAATTACATTCCTAATTACATTCCACAGTAGAGCCCAGGCTCTGATCAACAGCACATGAATGATCTTAGTATATTCATGTATGGAAATCAGGTTATAATCAAACACTTGGCCCTGTTGACCAACCTGGGTCAAGTGTTTCACTGCAGGTCTCACTGCACACCTGGTACTACTCCTGGCCCTGACTCCAGTTGCATACCTTCTCTCATTCCTGACCCTGAGTGTAGCCTTACACTTGCCCCCCTATTCTACCGTGATCATAGCTTCTTACCTGCTTAGGTTTCCAGTGCTGAATACACCCCTGGTCCCAGCTTTGACTGCACACCTAGTACTATTCCAGACCTTGACTCTGGATACACACTTGGCCTTGTTCCTAGCCCCTTTGCACTGACAATATATCTGGCCCACACATAAAGCCCCATATCTGACCCCCTGGACTTAACCTATTACGTTCAAGTCCACAGGTGCTTAGCTAATGCAGTAATCCTTTATGGGGCACTTCACAGACCAAATTATCTATAACAAAATTTGCTACATCCATTGGCTTCCTTGTTATCTAACATGCTTGTTACTTTGTCAAAGAAGTCATCAATTGGTTGAACACAATTTCTCATCCATAAAATTATACTCACTCAGCTGTATAAGTATTCTGATACCATTTCTTTCATTTTCGTAGCAAACTGTCCTGAAGTCATTTTCACCCAAAATATTTTCAGTATTTTGCTGTCTTCGTCTCAGCTGGGACTTTTCCGAGATGCAAAGTCCAATAACTATATATTTAAGCAATATTATTCTATTAAATGTGATCTTGAGAGTACATAATATTTTCTGTGGTATTCATAACACAACAATGATAAAAAGATCTTTGTTTTGATTGCACCTACCAACATGCATACATTATTACATTACAGTTAATATGTACCAAGGTCAAATTTTTGTTCCAATGCTCCCCATTCCCAATTACTTTTACATTGAAGTGATTGAAATCCAAGTGAAGTTTAAATGGCATCATAGAAGTAAAACCTCCGGAATGGACGATATTAAACTTTGAATCTTCAGATGTCCAGGTTCAAGCTAAACTAAAGACTAATAATAATCTCCTCACACATTCCCTGCAAGTATCTCTGTCACTCCTTTAAAATATGCCCCTTCTTTGAACAAGCTCTTAAATATCGCATCTGAATCAGTTTCCATCTGATGACACTCCTTGAGGATGTTCATCTACGTGTTTAATTAATAAAACAACGAGATTGGGGACATTTCTATTCAACCTGTCAAAGGAATTTGGGGGGGTGGGGTTTAGAAATGGTCAGTGAGGTAAACAAACATAATAGCGGCATGGCAAATGACAACAGTGCTACCTTCCCAATATTTAACTGAAGGAAATAATGGGTTATTGGGGCTGTATGTTGTGACAGACAGCCTGACACCTTGCATGTTATTTTAATATTATACTTATCCCATCCCCCTGGATATTCCAGATTAATAAATTAAGGTTTTGTCAAATAATTACAAATCAATAACATTAGCCTAATCTGAAACATGAAGCACTGAGCATTGGGATCCAGATATCACGGACAACTGGCCTCAGTTCGCACTCACATCTGGCAGAGTTCTCCCTTTGAACCAGGGGCCGCGGGGCGTTTTTGAAAGTGGGGAGGGTGAGCAATCACTGATCACTGGCCTTGGGAGTACCCGGTGAGGGAGTGGAGCAACCGAGTGGAGAGAGGGTGTGGAAGTAGGGTGTCCCCCTCCAAGGGTAGGGACTTTGATGTATTAAAATCATGTTTTAGTGCATTGTAGAAGTATGATCTCAATGTTTTTTGTATGAAGTATTTTTACGAGGTAACTTTTTAAGAGGTAACCTTTTCCACACAAAAGGTGGTGGGTGTATGGAGCAAGCTTCCAGAGGAGGTAGTTGAGGCAGGGACTATCCCAACATTTAAGAAACAGTTATACATGGATAACTAATACATGGATAGGACAGGTTTAGCGGTATGGACCAAAAGCAGGTAGCGTAGCTGGGACATGTTGGCGGGTGTGGGCAAGTTGGGCCGAAGGGCCTG
Organism: Raja brachyura; assembly: GCA_963514005.1. The sequence goes on from OY740785.1 coordinate 59,648,031, forward strand.
TTTTCATACTGTATCACTCTATGACTACATTATACCTCCACCATGCATGAATGCTTCAAAATCATGTGATCGAGTTTTATTGCCATATACTCAAGCATAGAAACGTAGAAAATAGGTGCAGGAATAGGCCATCGGCCCTTCGAGCCAGCACTACCATTCAATTTGATAATGGATGTTCATCTAAAATCAGTACCTCTTTCCTGTTTTTTCTCCATATCCCTTGATTTCGCTAGCCCCAAGAGCTAAATGTAACTCTCTTGAAAACATCCAGTGAATTGGCCTGCACTGCCTTCTGTGGTAGAGAATTTCACAGATTCACAACTCTCTTCATGAAGAAACTTTGTCCTCATCTCAGTCCTAACTGGCTTACCCTTTATTCTTAATCTGTGACCCCTGGTTCTGAGCTCCCCCAACATCGGGAACATTTTTCCTGCAGTTACATTAAGTGAAAATCTAGCAGGCAAGCAGGATGCTTTCTCCAATCACTCCCATTTGAAGTCCACTATTTTCCACTGTGGCAGCCCAGTGCTTGGTACTTACTTCCAGCAGCCACTGGTTGTCTTCCAGGATGCACCGAGCCGCAGCCGGGCACCTGGGCGAATTTGGCACAGAGACTCTCACGGCACCAGCGCAATGCCTCCGATGGCCCGGGACTCTTGCACTGAGGCTGCTCCATGGCCGGAGCTGCAGCGAGCGAATCGCCAGCCCGGCAAACATTCTCCAGCCCCCCTCCCCGTCCGCATCTGTCCCCGCCACTGCTTCTGCTTCCAACACCCGCGGCCTATGCAGTTGATATGAGTTTTGAAATTTTCGTTGATCACAGAATTTCTCAGGACAGAACGTGAGAAATTGGTGATCAGCGTGAGAATTTGGCGAAATGCGTGATTCTCACGCTCAATGCACGGGAGTTGGCAGCCCTGGCCTTTTAACCCTCCCCCCCCCTCCCCCCCCTTTATTTCTGTAACCCAAATGGTGATAATGTACGGTGCCACTTGGAGCTACTTTTAATGTAAACTGGCTAATTCAAACACACAGGTGCATTCCACTATATTTATTTAGTAATTCTGAAAGTGATAACTTCTGAGTGGTGAGGCCAGTTACAGACTGTCAAGACTACTTACTTTTGCATATATTAATAAAGAATGGAGTAATGTTTACAGTAAAATGCAACATTTCCTAATGCTCCTTTGCTGGAGAAAATAATAAGAATGTTACCCTCTGTTAGCGGGCAATGTCTGGAAGGAGAGAGCACATAATCCATTCCCATGTCTGATTTAATTACCAGACTGCCTGACTTTTTGTGCACTTTCTTAACTGAACCTTTTGAGGAATTAAGTCTCACAATCCTGTATTGGACACATTTATCAAAGCTATATATAGCAGATTAAGTCCAAATTCTATTTCAGGCCAAATAGTTTAAAAAATCCTGGAACATGCCTAAAAGTTCATCTTGTGGGCATGATCTGTCTGGACACTTGATTTTTGGAGATGCCAATTTAGAAGAGTCAGAATCAAAGAGAACAAATGAATATTCTACCAGGCTTTGATGGCAAACAAGAATGAACTTTGTCCCTCTTGAAGACAGTGCAGAAAGGCTATGACATTTGTGTTAGGTTTGAGGTCTTAATCTTCAAACATTTAACATCTGAGGAATAACAGCAGAGTTGATATATTGAAAGTGAATGGTGAATTTCATCATCAATGTCCTAATTTGACTGAATTCACGTTGTAATTTGGAGAACAATGCCAGCTACTGTGAAGAGGTAATTGAAGATCAACTTGCAATGATACACTGTGGTAGGCAGGAAATAATCTTGCATACTTACCACAATCAGATTTGCCTCCTTCCTTAATTGTGATAAAGGAGGTCCCTTGCATACTTTACAATCACAATCAATCACAATAACACTTTATTAGCCAAGTACGTTTTGCAACATACGAGGAATTTCATTTGCCTAGTCAGTCATACAAATAAAAAGCAATGGTACACACAAAATACATTTTAACGTAAACATCCACTACAGTAAATCCTCCACATTCCTCACTGATGGAAGGTGAGAAAATAGTTAAAATCTCTTCCCTTTGCTGTCCCGCGGTCGGGTGCCTCGAGCCCTCCGTTGACAGGACGATCTTGACTCCCGTAGCCAACGGCGTTTTGGCCCTCATCGGGGCGATCAGCTCCTGCAATGGGGATGGGGGGGGATGTCAGCTCCCCCGCACCGGCGATCGCAACCCGTGCCGGGGCTGGTCGAACCACGGCAAAATTGGAGCTCCCGACTAGCCTCTCCCGAGACTGTGAGCTCCCGATGTAAAACCCGCAGGCTGCGGTTGGAGTGATCCCAGACAAGGGATCAACTCCAATGTCCACGCCCCACGGTGGTTCTCAAAGTCTGTCCGAGGAGGCCTCCAGCTCCATCGATGATCGGCCGCAGAGCGACCGGAGATACGACCCAGAAAACAATCCAATCTCCGGCAAGGTAAGAAACTGAAAAAAAGTTTCTACCGACCCCCTCCCCCCACATAAAACAAACCGGAGAACATTTACACAGACTTTTAAAACACACAAAAAAAATTTAAAAGATGAAAAAACAGAAAGACTGTTGGCGGGGCTGCCAATCATGCGGTGTCCCTGATGGACTCTTTCTGCAGATGAGAGGTGGGATTAGAAAGCTCTTCAGTATAGATATTGTCTGCTCCTGAGGCGTAACTTTGCAGTTGACATAGTCTTTTTGATGGTTAGTCAGGGGTTCTTGCAAGGCTGCTGTCAAATGAAGAAGAGGATTCTCGCTTCATGAAGAGATACAATTGAGGAGATTTACCCAAATTCCCCTCCAGTTGCTGCTGATTGCCACTTTGTCCTTGGCTTAATAAGCTCCTCTCCATTCATAGGTACCAATGTGATGGCATTTTACCCGCAAATGGCTTTGGTAGCATTGAAAAATTTGCAATAAGCAAACCTGCCTTTTTCACAACTTGCATATGTTCATGGCGTATATGGAAAATCAATAAAAATATTGATTCAAGAAGCTTTTAGTTGGGCACACGCAACTTGCAGGGAATGGAGGGGTTTCAATAATGTGCAGGCAGAAAGACTCAGCTTCATGTTTGACACCGATATCATCGGCCAAAGCACCTCTTCCTATACTGTACTGCTCAGTGTTCTAGTTAACTGAGTCTCCAAATTGTAATCTCACAATATACTTCAGCATCACTTTCAACAGAACTGAAGTTAAAAATAATGTTACGGTTTTGAAGGGGGATAGGGGTGGAGAGAAGAAACAGAATGTTTGCGATAGGGTGAAGACCAAGAGAGAATGAATGGCAGACACCTAGTTGAGGGTGGCTGATCACAACAGCTAACAACAACTTAAATACTGTGAAAATCAAACATTTGCAGATGCAGGAAAACTAAAATAAAACCAGAATAACAGAAATACTCTGCAGGTCAGTTCTCAACTGCAGGAAGACAATGTTGAATTTCAGGTCTGATGAAGAGTCTTTGACCTGAAATGTTAATTCTGTTTCTCTTCCCGCAGATGTGGTACACTTATGCCAAGTATTTTTTAGCAGCTTCTGTTTATATTTAAAATACTGTGAATACTGGAAAACCAAATTAAGTGTGCAATATCAATACATGTCTCTGGTCAGGATGTATCTGGGCAAACCAGTATACGGTGCATTTCTATGTCATTTTCATTGTATTGATTTTCATGACACGTTTTGGATTGTTCGGCCAAAATGAGACAATAGTTGTATTTAGTTTATTTAAATTGCCTGTTAAGTCTAACTTAATTCACCACAGTTGCATTAATTCACCACTGTGAATTTGATGTACAAATATATTCTGTCCCACATGTTGAATGGCACAAATGTTGAGGCAGCTTAGTCACAAATACTTCTGAATTGAAATTGAAAATTAAGGAAACCCTCAATTTTGAGATGATTTGGGTAAGGGAGGGAATTACATTCTTGAAGGAAATGTTGTCCTAGTTCATAGACTTCTTGCTGTTTCAATTTAACTATTTTATAAGCCATCTTTTTTTGTGGCAGAATCTAATTTGTATTATTGGCGCATGCAGCTCATTTGCACAATCATGGATATCATCTAATTTATTTTGTAAATAACTGGATGTTTGGGCTAACAACAATTTGTATTGGCACCCTTAGCATTGTTGAAAAGAGCAGATTAGGCAGCACATCCGGAGGCAGAGTTCATGTTGCACGTTGAATAAATTATCAACAGAACTGAAGTTAAAAATAATGTTAAGGTTTTGAAGGGAGAGAGGGGTGGAGAGAAGAAACAGAATGTTTGTGAAGACCAAGAGAGAGTGAATGGCAGACACCTAGCTGAGGGTGGGTGAGAAGGCGCTTTAATTGTAGCTGACCTGTCTGCTGAATTGGCACCACCACCAATTTACTCTTTATCTCCATTCTCTCACAAACATTCCCTTTTTTTCTCTCCTCTCTTCCTGCTTTTCTCAAACTTAATAAATGTTTGATGTTTTAGTATTTCTCAATTCTGATGTAAGGTCTCAACCAGAAGCATTAACGGTTCCTCTCTAAACAGGTACTGCCTGAATTTCCAGACATCTCTAAAAAAATGTATTTAAATGTTCATTGAATCAGCTAACAAATTGGCCAGGAGCTGAATAATCAGATTGATGCGGTTTGTATCTTTTGTGTCTGTGCAGATGATCAGAAGTCAACTAAACCAGCTGCCCCATTGGTACCACCCAAAAAACCCAACCTCCCTATGAAGAGTCTTCCTTTCCGGTCTACTACTCCTCCCAAACGACCAGAGAAACCTACAATGCCTCCACCTCAACCCAAGTAAGATGTTTTCCTCCGAGGTTCTTGTAGTATATTTATTGCCAATGTTATTAATATTTATGCGAGCCAAAAAAACCCCCATTATTACTGGTTGGATTGAAGCAATTTAGTTTTCATTCTTGCCTGAGACATTTCCATGAGCAATATTTTAGGGAGAACATTTAAGGGCCTGTCCCACTAACGCAATTTTTTTTTCCACCTGTCATAGTTGCAGCAGGTTGCTGAAAATTTTCAACATGTTGAAAATCCAGCAGCGACCAGAAAAAGGTACGACTCTTTGGGCGAGTACTCATGACCATACAGGTGTTATGCCTCTGGATTTTCAACATGTTGAAAATTTTCGTCAACCTGCTGCGACTATGACGGGTGCCGGCAAGTCGCCGAAGAAATTGCGTAAGTGGGACTGGCCCTTAGGCATTATGTTTTCTCATAGCAGACCAACGATGATGACTGGGCCTTTCTGCACTGTCTTCGAGAGGAACAAAGTTCATTCTTGTTTGCCATCAAAGCCTGGTAGAATATTCATTTGCAGGACCATGACACTATGCTGTCTGTCACTGCTAAGACCTCAGTAACTGCTTCAAAGATGCAGAAAACAAGTGATCTTAACTCTGTACACAAATCTGAGTGCCTGCAGCCGGAGACTTTGGGCAGTGGGCTGGGTTCAACACTCTCTAGAATGTACAATCTATCAGTGATGGAAGCAAATTCAGTAATGACAAATACTTGAAAACTGAAACAGTGCAAGGGCTACAAGGAAAGAGCTGGGGTGCAGAAAAACTATTGTTCATTATTCCCATTCTATTGCAGTGAGATTCTATCCTCCTTTAATGAAATGATCTCTTTTCTGACATCACGTTAAAAAAAATTATCCGCTCTCACATTACCATCTGCACCCCCACAACCTGCACTTTATTTGGTTTGTCTTCACTTCCTCTGCTTCAGTAAAGGGAAAGAATAACCTGTCTCTCGATCAATGATACAATTTGTTCCTGATAGATTGCGACAATCTTACTAATGGGTCTTTCTATTCCAATGGGCCTGAACAAATTCAACCCTGGCTCCATAGCTTTTGTTTCCCTGTACATAAAATGACAATATTGCTCGTCCTCTCTGTGGATTGGGTATTTCGTAGCATGCTTTTAAGTAGTTTGCATCTGTGCAGCAAGGTAATTCTGCTCCATTTAAAGCCTTGTCATTTTTATGGATATTTACGTTCTGTTATTGGCAACATTTGCTGCTTCACATTGAATTACGATTGTCAGCTTTGTGTAATAATTCTGGCTTTTATCACCTTGCAATCTTTCACGATCCACATCCGAAATACAATCTTCCCTTAATGTAGTTGGAACTCCAATGAAATATGCCGTTAAAATATCTTGTAGAGAAAGGTAAAATTAAATCATTTACACTTGGGATATGTTTGTGTCTGACCTCCTTCCCTCTCCTTCACCATTTGTTTGGTAGATGTGTGTCACGCTACAATGCATTGATTTTCCCTTCAATTTAAGGTGACTGCCTGTTCAGAAATTGATTGGTAAAAAGGCAGTCTTTTTAAACATCCACTGGTAAACTAAAATGCACTCTTTGCTCACAGTGGTTCACACTTGAAAATCAATCTGTGAGCTATTTTGTGCAGACATCATGAAGGGAATGCAAATCCCATATTATGTTTCTATTTGTTTAACTGCCACATTACAGGGTCTCAGGCTGAATTTACTTGGTGATTTCAATTTTTAAAAGACTATACACTGTTGGATTAGTCTGTTAATTGGCTTCTCTCTTAATAATATTAGATAGTATGTAAGTATATACCCTTTTTATCTCCAGCACTGCATAGCACAGTTGAAATTATGGATTGCAAATGTTTGTTAATTACAGCTCAGATCTAATACATTTGTTTTAAAAGAAAATATTAGAGAATGAATCCTTTGATGACGATCTTGTCATGTGGTTGAATGTGAAAACATACCAAGATGCCAAGTTTACATGTTAATATTTGTTGATGCCAATGTACCAGAGCTTTCTAAATACTGGAAATCAAAATAAAACTGTAGGTACTGAAAAGCTTAAATGATTGCTGAATAAAGCAGGATACGTGGCATCTGTGGCGTGTATAATAGAATCAATCTTTGGAAGTTAATTTCCTAATTCTGCTGAAAGTTAATAGAGTCATACAGAATGGAAACGGCCCTTCGGCCCAACTCGTCCATGCCAGCCAAGTCTCACTGAGCTGGTCCCATTTGGCGCATTCGGTGCATTTTACCTCAAAACTCTTCCTATCCATGTATCCATTAACCCTTTTTAAATATTGTAACTGTACTTACCTCCTCAGCATATACCCACCACCCTGTGTGTGAAAAGTTGCCTCTTGAGTTCATGATAAATCTTTCCCCTCTCATGTTCAACCTATTCCTTCTAGCTTTGGACTCCATAACCCGGGAAAAAGACTGTGTGACCATTCACCTTATATATGCCCCTCATGATTTTGTATACCTTCTGTAAGGTCACGTCTCAGCTTCCTCTGCTCAAAGGAAATTAGTCACATCCCGTCCAGCCTTGTCATACAAGTCAAGTCCTCCAGTCCCGGTAACATCCTTGTGAATCATTTCGCTACCCGTTTCAGCGTAATGACATTCTTCCTATTGTTGGGCGACCAGAACTAAACACATTAATCCAAGCGTGGCCTGACCAACATCTTATATGGTTGTGATATGACTTCCCAACTCCTGTACTTACTGCCGTGACTGATGGCAAGCATGCCAAATGCCTTCTCATCATCCTGTCTACCTGTGTCTCCACTTTCAGAGTAATATGCTACCTTGATTAGATGGTACTAGTTAAAAGGAGAGGTTGAACAAACTTGGATTATTTTCTCTGGAGTATCGGAGTATGAGGGTGACCTAATAAAACAATATACAATTATGAGGAGCATAGATAGGCTAGACAGTCGTAACCTTTCTCCAAGGGTGGAAATGTCAAATACTAGAAGGAATAGCTTTTAGATCAGACGAGGAAAATGCGTGGGGCAATTTTCTTTACACTGAATGCCTGGTACATGCTGCCAGGGGTGGTGGTAGATACGATAGTGACTTTTAAGAAGCTTTTAGATAGGCACATGGATGAGCAGGGATTGAAGTGATATGATCACTTGCAGGCAGAGGAGATTAACTTGTCATTATGTTTGGCACAAACACTGGGCTGAAAGGCCTGTTCCTATGTTGTTCAATTCTATGTTCTAAGTACTTATGTCCCTAGGTGTCTCTGTTCTACAACACACTCCAGGGTTTTATAATTTACCATCCAAGTTCTGCTGCTGTTCTTCTGCCATACTTAAGGGCCTGTCCCACTTGGCGTTCATTTACGCGACTGGTCGGTAGTCACTGACGCGCGACCGTCGCACGCAGCATCATGCGTCCGCACAGTCATCTGGAATGTCATTTGAAGATAGACACAAAATGCAGGAGTAACTCAGCGGGACCGGCAGCATCTCTGGAGAGAAGGAATGGATGATGTTTCAGGTCGAGACACTTCTTCAGTCTGAAGAAGGGTCTCGATCCTAAACGTCACCCATTGCTTCTCTCCAGAGATGCTGCCGGTCCTGCTGAGTTACTCCCGCATTTTGTGTCTATCTCCAATCGTTTTTGCCCCGCTCTGGGAGTAAGAGTGGGGGCGGATCCTGATCCGCAACGGCCGTGAGCCGCAGGCCGAGCTCGGCGATCGTTTGCCTGCTTCTGCTGCTGTTGGAGGTGAGACGTTGCGCCACGCCAGGGTCTTGGGCCTGTCCCACTTTGCCGTCAGTTATGCGACAGGCCATTGGCGCGCGAAGAATTCGTGCAGGATGAAGTCCATACTCCTCCACGCCCCTCCACACCACTCCACGCGCCCGTCCCGTGCTACCCACACGCTAGTAGGTCGCGTAAATGGTGCGGGAATGACGGCCAAGTGGAACAGGCCCTTTACGCCCACTTCCCCAGTTAATCTAGATCCCGTTGTAATCTTAGATAAACCTCTTCACAGTCATCTACGTGACCATGTTTGGTGTTACACCCAAACTGACTAACCAGGTTAACTGATCAGTCTGAAGAAAGATCCCAACCCGAAACATTGCATATCCATGTATGATTAGTCTGAAGAAGGGTCCCGACCCGACACGTCACCTATCTATATCCTCCAGGGATGTTGCCTGACTGGCTGAGTTCCTTCAGCGTTTTTTTTGTAAACCAACATCTGTTGTTCCTTGTTTATACTTAACCACAATGTCATCCAACACATTACTATATATGACAAACAACGGTGGAACCAGCACGGCTCCTAACTTGTAAACAACCTCTCTGACTCTGACTAATCCAATTTTTTATCTAGTTGGCTGGCTCACTCTGAATCCCATGTGATCTTGCAGACCAGCCTACCATGCAGGAAACTGTAATAGGCCTTGCCAAAGTAGACATTGTCCATTGCCGGCCCTCATCAATCCATTTCCTCACCTTATTCAAAAACACTCTTTTCAGATTTGAGAGATTTTCCACACATACACCTACGTTGACTATTCTTAATCAGTCTTTCCCTTTCCAGTGCTGGTAGATAGTCTCCCTCTGAATCTCCTCCAGAATTTCCCACCACTGATGTCAGACCGGATTGTAGCTTCCAAGCTTATTTTTGCAGCCCTTTTAAAATAAAGATACAACATTAGACGCCGTCAAGTCTTATGATATCTGATTCATGGCAAAAGATGATGCAAATATCTCTGCCAAGGCCCCTGTAATTTATTTCCTAGCTTCCCACAGTATCCTAAGGTATATGTAGTGAGGGAATAGGGATTTATTCACATTAATTTGCTTTCAGACCATCAGCAATTCTTTTTTTTGTAGTGTGGATATGTTCCAAGACATCATTCACTATTCATTTCCCCCATTCCTTAGTTTCCATGGCCTTCCCCTTGGTAAACACAGATGAGACATTATTGATTTAAAATCAATTAGAAAGCATGCATGTATTATGTTTTGATGATGGCAGAGAGGTTGGAGAATGCAAAGGAGTATATTTCAAATGGGCTAGTGCCCTAGAGAAACCAAATAATGTTATGATGAGGGAGAGTAATGAAAGCTTGTTAAATCTGAAATGTTAAAAAAAGCTGGAAATGCCTAGCAAGTAAAGTAGATCCATAGAAAGAGAAAACTAAGTTAGCATAAGATTGATGACTTTTAATCAGAATTGGCCAATTTGAATTATGTTAATAGCCTGGAAAGGTCATCTGTCTGAAATTGCTTTGTAAATATTTTATTATAATCACAGCAGTGTAGCTAAACATGTCCACTGATAGTTATAAACATGCCCCTGTAGATCCTGAAAATATGATTCATCCAGATGTATAGTTTGTGTCCAGTGGTATTTGAACATTTATTTCTGATTGGTATAACGTTCAGATTGTGCTCTTGATGAAAATGGTGCTAACTGCGTTACATTCATAATAGGGAAGAGCAGCCATTTTTCTCCACTGCAGGCAATATTAGAAATTTAGGTTGAATAATTATATAATGTTATCTATGCCACAAATTGTTCAGCCCCCCCTATGTACTTGTCATGGTACTCTCCAGCAATGTTATCCTCTCTAATGCCAGTCTAATCAATTGGTGCAACAAATTCGATTAACACGCATCTCTAGTCAATTGCAGGAGCAGGCAAGCAAGCAATAAAGGTCCTTCAACTCTAAGTGAGAGTAAGAGAAGTGGATGTTTCTGGTGAATTTGCTGGGATTCACTTGAGTGACATGTTAATCTGAAGATCAATTAAATTAGGTGCTGTAACAATGTTGAGGTTGGCAGCTCAGTTCTTTATTAATTTAGTGTGCACAATTAAGACAGTGAGCAGGGAATGCATATGCTCTGAATTAAGTAGGGTGTTATTTTTGCCTATTTTGGAGATTAGAGGCAAGTCTAAAAATAATACCGCAAGTGATTGTTAGACACGGTTTCAGAACAGTCACACATCAGCAGGAGCAATGTAATAATTTTGGAACCTCTCTAATAACTATCATGCAAAAATTATTGACAATTGAAATTATAGATTGTATAATCTTGAGTGATTGTCTTCAAATATATGATCAATCATTTAACAAGTTCTGTTTCTTTTAATAGAACAAATGGAGAGATGCCTTGCAATCGACCAAAGCCAGATCTTGATTCAACAGTGCTTAGACCAAAATCGGACATAGTATCATCGATTATTCGACCAAAGTCAATAGAAATACCTGACAAAGCTCCTGACATTGGTAAGGCCCTAAATAAAATCCATTGTAGATTTGGGAGCAGAAATGAGAAGTTAATAATGCTTTCTAACAATGGACCACATTATAATGTTAACCAAATGATCATAAGAAAGCAGATGTGAATTAAAACCAGATTAATCTATAAAGTAATGCTTGATGCAATTTTCATGGATGTATGTGACAAACTAATCTGATTCTAAAAATACAATTGGTAGTTGCGGTTTTGATATTGGTGTTTTCTAGTAGTTCACGTTCTGCCACTTCATTGCGTAATGTAACGTTACTAAACTATTGACAGCCCATTTTACAGTTCGGTTAGTAAATATTTGATTCCTGGTTCGTTGCCAAACTTTTAGAAATTGACATAGCTGGTCCAATTTGTAAGGTTTTGTTGTATTTTTATAACTGGATAATATAATGTGTTGTTTCTATTTCAGATCTCATCAGCTTTGACACCGTAGAAAACATTAGTGAGAAACTTACTCATCCAACAGCCAGCAGGCCGAGAATGCCAGGACGAAGGCCACCCAGCGTTTTTATTGTTTGTCATCCCGTGAGTTCCTTTTGATCAGTGTTGACTTGGAGGATTGGTATTTTACTTTTTTTTAACTTGTACAAAAAAAACATGAATCCTTGTAGCCTCAGGGCTGAAAATGCTGGCTCACTAGATGTCAAGCCGTATTAGCAGAACGGCCCCAAATTCCAGTCCTAGCCTGCACCGTTAAGTTGGCAATTGGATTAAATAAGTACCTTTGGTACAAGGCAAAGGAAAGAAGGAGACATCAATTCATGTTCATTGTCACTCACCAGCTGTCACTGTGAAGTTTTAAACTAGATGGCTCTTGACCCGAAACGTCACCTGTTCCCTTTTCACCAGAGATGCTGAGTTATTCCCACTTTTGTGTCGTATCTAAGAAATAATGAAGTTTGGCTGTGTGGTGGCCTCTGTCAAATACTCAATATCCACTCTGCAATAAATGCCATATTTTCCGATGCATTTGAGGGCTGTAAACTTAAACATGTTAGGACGTCAGCAGCATCAGGAAAACATGGCACAAATCTGGATAACAAAGCTCCGACTTGTACCCGCAGTGAAAGGACGTGTGAGGAGGAAACGGAAGGAAAGGGGGAATTTGAGGTCTAAGGTTTGCAGGGAAGAACTTTGGGTATAGTATTAGCAAATTGGGAATGGGGTAGTAAATGAGGGAGAGCAGGAAATTTGTGGCACAGTTAGCAAAGGTCTGCAGAGAAGTGCAGATAGGTGGCGCCATTGACTATGGGTTGAAGAATAAAATGGCAGGGATGACTAAATTAAGCAAAACCAAATGTTGGAGGAACTGAGCAAATCAGGCAAAATATCAGGCGAAAGTTGACAGGCCATTTTGGGTCGGGACCCTTATTAAGAAGTTAAGTTTGTTTACAAGAGTTGGAAAAGGTATCTTTTACACTGCCTTTGTTTTTATCTGAACCAATAAGGAGTGCAAGATTTAGAAACAGAAGAACTGCAAATGCTGGTTTATACCAAAGATTATACCAAAGAAGAAAAAGAATAGGAGACGTTTCAGGTCGAGACCCTTGTCTGATACAGCCATGGTGTTATTCTTCTAAATTCCCAGCTCTAAGAACCCTATTAATAACAAAACCTCTATTAATAAAACCTCTATTAATAACAAAATGCCCTGTATGGGAATGATTGCACTGTATCATTCTATTGAGATATACAAGACCTATGCCTTTGAGACATTTATTACTTTTCAATTGGTATTACGTTATATACCCAGATCACGAGCTAGACTAAACTGTTAAGGCTAATTGTCTTTATTTTGATGCTGTCTGGATGCAGGTTAAACAGGCAAAGCCATACTTAACACCTTAACACTTAACTCTTTACACAGAGAGTGGTGAGTCTCTGGAATTCTCTGCCACAGAAGGTAGTTGAGGCCAGTTCATTGGCTATATTTAAGAGGGCGTTAGATGTGGCACTTGTGGCTAAAGGGATCAGGGGGTATGGAGAGAAGGCAGGTACGGGATACTGAGTTGGATGATCAGCCATGATCACATTGAATGGCGGTGCAGGTTCGAAGGGCCGAATGGCCTACTCCTGCACCTATTTTCTATGTTTCTATGTTCAACACCTATCTCTATTTCATCTGGTACTTGAATTGCTTTGTTAGACCATTTCAGTCACCAAAGGGTTAACTTTGCTGTGACTAGTTTCATATAATGGATAGACCCATCATTGGGATTGCATTTTTAAAGGCATTTGATGAAGTGGTTTTAATTTGTTTTAGTAGGTTTTTGTAGTTCATGAGCATAACTGAAAGAAGGCTTTGTATAAATGGAGAAGCAGGGGAATCTGTCAAATAATAAATAATAGTAATTTAATCAGATTCTATTAACATTTTTTTTTTAGGCTTCATTTGAGAGTCCTTTAGATAACATTTCTAAAACAATCAAAGAAGAGGAAGATGAAGTAACTGCCAAACCAAAGACTTCTGAAATAATTAAAAAGGTATGTTGTTGGCCAAATAAACATGTGCAATAGATTCTGAAATCTTTGAATATGTTTAAAATGGCTTATCAATATTATGACCTGTTCTTCGACTGTGTTTCAGCCATCGTTCAAACAAAATACTGCAATAATGAATGCCATTGAGGTGAAGGAAGTAACTGAGGTAGATTATAGGAACAAGACCACCATAGAAGACATTAAAGCACAAATAGCTGACCTGATGACATTGGTAGAAAAACTGAAGATCCAGCACAAGTAATATCTTTTGTATTAATTATAGTTATTTCTGACGACAATATATATAATTTCACTTTGTAGTCTGTTACAGCTATTGTATTACTTTATTAGTTTATTTATACATTTTTAGTCCCATCTTTTCTCCTTCATGAACCCCTACATTCTTGGAATCCTTAACTACTGTTGGACAAGGAGGCAATTAAATTGATATCATTTTTTTTATTTTGCTACTATTGTAAACACTGCCTGACTGAATATTTGGCAGTGAGATTAACTTCAAGAAGACCATCAAAGTTTTGTGCAATTGAATTTGAAGACTGTAGATGTGAGGATCAATTTTAAAAAACTGTACTCATTTGGAATATAAATTTACCAGACATAAGATTGCACTGAAATTTGTTTAGCAAAACTGCTTGAATTGTTTCCACTTTCATAAACTAGCAAAATAGCTGAGAGCATGTATTACTTTATCACTTTACGATCGACAAATAATAATGGAACCATTGTGAATTATTTAAATAGCCTTATAATTTCTGGATTTAATTTATTGTAAACAAACATGCAGTTAACTTGACTCTTATCTTTCTATATAAAAGGTTCCACAGGGCTTCAACACATTCCTGTTTTCCTGTCACTGCTTTTCATTTTTAGTTTGTTCTTCGGGGCTGGCTACTTTTATTATCCAAAGAAGCTGTACTACAGGAGAAATTGGTGAAAAATAGATTGGAGACTTCCTTCATTCCTTTTTCATCCAAAGAAGCAGGAGAGATTTGATGTGTTTATTTTAGTAAATGCAGTTATCTTTAAGTCATCTCAACCTTTCTACCACTGCACTGTAATGGTGTACACATGTAAATTGGAGAACACAGTATATTCAAATTCAATACTAAACCCAATGTAGTAACTTAATAACTTTTTGATACTACCAGTTTCAGCTGCCATTTCCAAGAGCTCATGTTTGAAGGCTTTTTCTTGATTGTGATTTCCCTCTTCATCTTAAGAGCTGACATTTTTGTTGGAAAATTTGATCTAATGAGGTTAAAGATCAGTCAAACCTGCTTTAAAATTATATCTGATATTGGGAAAGAACCATCCAAAGTAACAGGACATTTATGTGTTGTCCACAGGAAAGAACTAACTGAACTAAGGCGTGAATTTGAAGAAGAAAAGAAACATCGCATTTCTTTACAGGTAAAAAGGAAAATGAGCAGATTTTAATGGTTCTACATATGCGATTTAATTCATAGTTTTCACATTAATTTTTCAGAACAAGGTTTGGATTTTACTGATGAATTATTTTATTGTGCAAAATGGACATTTTCACTGCATTTTGCCTTTTATAGCATTCTAAAAGAACTAATGCTTAGTCTTGTTCACACATGTGAATTTTCTTTCTCCTGTTTCAATCTAAAAGTTATAGATTATGCTTTGTTTACCTTCTGTGTTGTAACAAGTCTTCCAGAAGGAAAAATGTGCTGACCATTTTATACTTTTTTTCTGGAACATTTTTGTTCATACACTCTAGTTATCAATTCATTGCTTAGTGGATATTTTTAGTCATCAGAAAATTCATCGTAATTTTGGATACCATCACGTTACAATGGTTCTTTATTATCACATAGAATCGGAGTCATAGAATGATACAGTGTGGAAACTGGCCCTTAGGCTCAAATCGCCCACACCGGCCAACAATGTCTCAGGTACCCCCATCCCACTTGCCTGTGCTTGGTCCATAACCCTCCAAACCTGTCCTATAAATGTACCTGTCCATCTGTTTCTTAAATTATGAGATAGTCCCAGCCTCAACTACCTCCTGTAACAGCTTGTTCCATACACTCACTACCCTCCGTGTGAAAAGATTGCAATCGTTCATAGCTGTCTTCACTATCTGTAACTTTTGTATTATCAGCAAACTTGCTAATCTTGTCCTGTCCCTTCTCGTCCAAATCAAGCACCGAACCCTGAGGCACACCACTAGCCACAAGCCTCCATTCTGAGAAGCAACCTTTCACCATCACCCTCTGATTTCTTCCATGGAGCCAATTTGCTATCCATTCAGCTATCTCTCGTTGGATCCCATGAGATCTAACCTTCCAGAACATCCTATGATGTGGCACCTTGTCGAACGACTTACTAAAGTCCATGTACACATCTACAGCTCTGTACTCATCAACCTTTTTGGTCATGTCTTCAAAAAAATTAATCAAATTTGTGAGACACGACCTCCCACGTACAAAACCACGCTGACTGTCCGTAATCAGCCCTTGCCCATCCAAATGCCTGTATATCCTATCCGTCAGAATACTTTCCAGTAATTTACCAACTACAGATGTTAAGCCCACCTTCTTTCCCTGTGACACACCGTCTTTCTCACGGTTTGAAAGTCCGTGAGAAAGAAGGTGTCACAGGGAAAGACAGTTTAAAAAGAGGGCCAAGACACAGGTTCAGTGTACCAAGGTTTCACTACCAAATATCACCAAGGTATAGTACATACAGTTGAGTAAAAAAAAATGCCAAACGTAAATATAGTCCCAGGTTAAATCCAGAAAGTATAGAAACAACCCACTGAATCAATTTGCAAGAGTTGCCAGGTTTTGGTGCAATTTTCAAAGTTTCAACTGCAGCTGGCCATAAAGGCACCTTTATTTGAAGGAATGGTGCCCACATTTTTCTGCCCACTGCTCATGGTTAAAGTCCATCATCATCGGTATTATCTTCCCTAAAGCAATGTGCTCAGAACCAAATACTATATTCCAACTGCAGCATAACCACTAACTTGTGCAATATCCTACCAACATTCTTAATTTGCTGCATGTGTGAAGGATGTCCATTTGGATATTTCTTCCGATTAAATTAAATGTTATTAAATTCTATATCTTTACATCACTAAAGATAATATTGTTTTCTCTATTTACAGCTGGAGGTAGACAAACTGAAGAAAGCAGTTCAGCCTACATGAACTACATTTTATTCTAGATTTGGTACAACTTGTCAAGCTTCAGATGTTGCTGCAAGTAACCAGGAAGACCAATAATTAGAAATGGCTTTTCACTTTTATTATGATTATGCTCCTTTTTTGAAAATGTCAGATGTGATGATCTTTATAATGATGGGTATAATTGTATGATGTAAATTTTTTGCCAATGTTAATTAATGAGGCCTTATCTTGTATTGTTCCGGAGTGGCAGACACACGTTCACGGTGGATGTTTGTTTGCCTACTGTACTACTGAATCTGTATAAAGGGGGAAGATGTTAAATTTTTAATTAAGATGTAGTTTAATTTTTTTAATGAATCTGCTTTTGTAGTTATGCAAAACAATAAGATTTACACATTTTCCGCACGAGGGGGGGGGGGGAGGCTTATTAGATATTAGAAGATTTTTGTCTACTCGGAGAAAGGGAATTTAATTTTGCTGTATACAATTTATTTTAGCAATTTTACCCAGGTTAAACACTATTGTGCCTGATTGAAACCTACAGATGAAAGTATTAAATGAATATATAAAGTTGGTGTTCAAGGGGCAAAAGATTATGGACAACATATGGACAATTACCTATGCAGAGTAGACTATGTATTTTCATATAGAAGGTTATATTGCAAATGTAATTGTTGTTTATGCATTATTTGCCATAAAGGGAGCTTTTGGCATAAATGGATCTGAGGAAATAAGCAAACACCCCATGTATCTTAAGTATAGTCTTCTTTGATGAATTATGGTTCTAAATATTTTCTTCTCCTGTTTTACCTGTGTTCCTTGTTTTCTGTTCATTTAACATTCTCGATATGATAAACGAATCTTCCTGAAAGGGAAGAAAGAATATATATACTTGCATTTACACATTTGTTTTTATTTTCCGAGCCCTCTGCACGCAGTATGGTTTGAAACCAAGTGCTCTTGGGGACTTTCTTTCAGCTGCTCTTGCTGACATGAAGCTCAAAATAAATTATCACAAATGACAATCATTTAAAAAAAATCAATGTTGATGTGTCTTTCTCGTCTGTTACACAGCCATACCAAGACCGTTCAATTCATTATGTAAGTTCCTCTGTTATATTTGACATAACTAGTATTCTGTTCCTTATGAATTCTTTCAATTTATATTTTTCCTCTTGGTTTTCTTTTCAGGAGTTACCTTTCATTAAAGAATGATTATAATACTTATTTAATCCATGACTGGTCTCTATAAATGTGGTTTATTCAAGGATAAGTTTACAGATGTTGTATAATAATGCATACTCATTCCAAATTTTACGTATCCATATTAAAATGAAAAACTGACTTGTCTTAAAAAGGTTTTTTTTTTCCTTTTGTAGTTCTGAGCAAACTGACCTGGAATTTAAATAAAATACAAAGTGCTGGAGTTAATGCAATGAGTTAGGCAGCATCTTTGGAGAACATGCCCAGGACATGTTTTGGGTTGGGATCCTTCTTCAGACTGACCTAGAATAATACTGAATTCTGTAAATGCCAGAGCATAGATTACATGGAGATAACCAATTGCCCCATAATGTGTTACAGTAATAATCACAAACATAAATAATCCTTCCCTAACCACTTATTTATAGAGTGGTCATAGTAAAGAGTAAATCCCATATGATATGTAACAAACTCTCTAGTTGTGAAATACTTCTTCAGTTGCCTAATTCAATCTCTTTTTGTTGTGAATTACATTCAATCTCACCATGAATTGCTTTTCCACCCTGATACAAAGATTGTGTGCACCACATTTCCTAAAAAAACACAAAGTTCACACTCTATGCCTTAAACTCACTAATCTTGTATAATGACTAAACATTTGATCACCTCCTGAGTCCCTTGTTTGCTTTAAATGCAACGTGCAATATTTTGAGAATGAGATGAACTATTGTTTGGGAATAGAAACAAGGAACTACAGATGTGTAGGAAGAATTTGCAGATGCTGGTTTGCACTGAAGATGGACACAAAATGCTGGAGAAACTTAGCGGGTCAGGCAGCATCTCTGGAGAAAAGGAATAGGTGATATTTTGGGCAAGACTTCTTCAGACAGTCAGAGAAGAGGGAAATTAGAGATAGGAAGAGGTACAAAGAATGAATGAATGAAATGAAAATCTTTATTATCATTTTCCTGAGTACTTACATACCCAGAGGAAACGAAACAACGTTGCTCAACCAGTGTCCATTCAGTGTGCGGTAAAAAATAAATAGAAATAAAAATAAAAATACATATATCATCATGAGTTCCAATCGGCAGCGGCACGTCAATGGCTCTGCTTCAGTGTGTCCAGGTTGGTGGTTGGTGCGCGATACTTTGGCAGGGGTCAAAGTCCGTTTATCAGTCTTATAGCCTGCGGGAAGAAGCTGAGGATCATCCTGCTGGTTTTGCAGCTGATGCTCCTGTACCTCTTCCCAGATGGTAGGATGGAGAATATGTGATGCGATGGGTGGTAGGGGTCTTTGATGGAGATGGCTCTGTTGATACATCTCTTCCTGTATATGTCCAGCAGGAACGGGAGTGGAGCACCAATAATCCTGCTGGCGGTCTTCACAATCCTGTCTAGTTGGTGCCGTTCGTACACTTTGCAGCTCCCGAACCAGGAAGTGATGCCGTAGGTTAATGTGCTCTCGATTGTCCCCCTATAAAAAGTTCGTAGGTGTGCAGTGGGGAGACCTGCTTTCCGTAGCCTTCGGAGAGGGTGTAGTCGCTGCTGGGCTCTCTTGACCAGTGCTGTGCTGTGGTGTTGGTCGTGGACGTCAGGTCATCTGACAGGTGGAGTCCTAGGAACTTCACACTGCTGACCCTTTCCACATCAGCTCCATCGATGTGCAGAGGTGTATGCCGTTGTTTTCCCGCCCTCCTGAAGTCAACTACCATCTCCTTCGTTTTTCCCACGTTGAGAATGAGGTTGTGGGATTTGCAACATCCTGTGAGCAGCTCCACCTCCATCCTGTACGCCGACTCATCATTGTCACTGATGAGACCCACCACTGTTGTGTTATCAGCGAACTTGTTGATGAAGTTGTTGAGTCTAGCAGTACAGTCGTGTGTAAGCAGACTAAACAGCAGGGGGCTTAGGACAGCCTTGGGGCGAGCCAGTGCTCACGGCTATGGTTTTTGATGTCCTACTGCCCACCCTGTCTGCTGTCAACAAATTAACAAATTAATTAACAAAAGAACAAATTAATGAAAGGTATACAAAAGAACAAATCATAACCAGCAACGATGAACAAAGAAAGGTGGAGCCCGTAGTTGTCCATTGTTGGCTGTGGAGAAGGCGATAACATGCCTTCTCCGTGGATTGTCACCTTGTCGTGGTGGAGAAGCTTGTGTGGTCCTGAGATGGACGAGGGGGAGGTCCCTGACAAAGAGCAATCCAACCAAGACCTCAACGGTGGAACAGGCGGAGGATGATGGCTGAATTTAGTGGAACGTCACAACGGCTGGGAATGAGGATGAAGGCTGCAGCAGAAAAGGGTCTCCGGTCGTCTTGGACTCCATGCCACTGGATCCTGACCCAGATCTGTCAAGAACCATGTGGTGGCTGTCGGTGCACCAGTCTCCCCACGTTAACAAATTCACGCACAGGCGTCCTCCCAAAAGCGGACAGTCATACTCGTTTTGAGTGACCGCCGATGTAACAAGTGAAACAGTGAAATTAAGCTTGATGACAGTGAAACTAGTTGGATGACTAGGGTGGGGGAGGGACGGAGAGAGAGGGAATTTCAAGGGTTACCTGTAGTTAGATTAGATAAATTAATATTTATACGGCTGGTTTGTACTACTGTATCCGCTGTTCTGGCTGTGGACTTGTATATTGGCAAAATCAAGCGCAGATTTGGCGATCATTTCGCTGAACACTTTAACTCAAATACTTTAACGACAAACACGTTAACTCCCCTCCCCAATCCCATACTGACCTTTCTGTCCTGGCCTCGTCCACTGTCACAGTGAGGCCACACACAAAGTGGAGGAACAGCACCTCATATTTTGTGTGGGCAGCTTATACCCAGTGATATGAATATTGTTCACTTTGTTATATCCTGTCATTCTTCTCCAAATGCTCTCACGTTATATCTTTTATACTGGACTCCATGTTTTTCCCTCCACCATGCAATACTGATAACATTACCTCCTTAAATGAATGTTTGGAATACGCACTCAAGAGGATATAATAGGTCTGGACTGGTGGAAAACATTGAAATTATTGTTTTCATGAGGACTTTGGTACTCTAGTCCCCATTAACTGACTTAATTGACCATTTTTAGACTTTGGGTGATTATTAAAGCTTAAACACTTGACAATTACTACTTCAGTGCTAATGACTGCAAGAAGATAGTGAATATGTTGACTTGTTCCAAGCAGATTCAGTAGTTGCCATTAAACACTGCCTGTCATTTGTGCTTATCTAGCAACAAGTGCAGTGATGTATTGTCCCCAGGTGAGATTCTGTTGCATTCCTAGCCCTTCAAGTTATAAAGTCACAATGTACTTTGTGCAGCTCAGGTGATCCTAACCACTACATGGTCAATATTTTACCACTCACCAGCACTAGACATGAAGTTATGCTAACCATAACACAATGGGCATCGTCAAGGATCAATGGTATGTCCTATACTTGAAATCTTGTAATTGTCACATGACTGAAGATGATACTTGTTATGAAGATTGCCCATTCCATTGAGATATTCCATCTCCCATTTGGGGTAATGCTGCAGTAGTGTCACTGCTGACTAAAATGAACTTAAGGATCACATAATGTGAAGATAAAGAATGTTGAATTGAGCATCTTAGTCTACCCACGAGACTTGTGTGACCTTGCTTTTGACTTTCCCTAGAATATTTTGCTCACAGATCATTTTCTATTTATATGTTGTTTGCACTATGTTGTAAATAACCCCTCTCTCATCTGACTCTATAACTAATTCCAAGAAATAAACAGCAGTCAAAGTCATCAATAATTAGTGCTGACATAGCACGGAGCAAGTCCAGCCCACAGAGTAATTGAACGTTTCACAAGACTTGTTGCAGAAGCACCACAGGATGTTTATATCTCTTGGAATGGTAAACTGATGGAGTCATATTACAACTGATCCTAAAGCAGTTGTCTGAAGAAGGGTCTCGAGCCAAAATGTCACCCATTCCTTCTCCAGAGATGCTTATAAGGTCATAAGTGATCGGAGCAGAATTAGGCCATTCAGCCCATTCAGTCTGTGCCACCATTAAATCATGGCTGATCTATTTTTCTGTCATAACCCCATTCTCCTGCCTTCTCCTGCCTTCTCCCTCATAACCCCTGACACCCGTACTATCTATTCACCTCTATATCGTGCCAACGTGTAGAGAAGCATCAAAACCTTTTGCCATCATCCCTCTCCTGGGCAAAGCTTGATAAACCCATTAACCATCACACGCAATTGTTTTATATGTAGGCCAATAGTACCGAGAGAAAGACTAGGGAAATCCTGCTGCTATAAAGAGATGTCTTAATGAGTGTAAACACTAATATTCAACACCACTTCAGAGATGCAGACAAATCTAAAGCAACAATGCTTATTGTTGTCCCAGTGTTACAAGGAGACATTCATATGCAGTGCATGAATCAGATTCATATGTGGCAACTGGCTCTGTTAGTACTGTTCAAGGAAGGTCAACTGTCCCAAACCACATATAAAAACAGAAACTGGAATCTCATGCGCTCCAAATCTCATTGGAGTTGTGAAGCAACAGTTCTCTCTTTTTTGAAATATAAAGTCAAAGTCAATTTTATTCGTCATATGCACAAAAAGGTGTAGTGAAATGAATTTGTCAGCAGCGATACACTTAAAAAGAACATACAATACACAATAAGATTTAACACAAACGTCCACAACAGTGAAGAATGCTGTGGTGGATGTTAAATCTTATTGTGTAACAAAGTTCAACCTGTCGTCCTTGTTCACCAGTGGTCAGGGCCATAAACCCTCCATAGTCGCCGCTAAGGACGGCCAGATGTACAGGCTCTCTCATAGGGATGATCCAAACTCCGACGTCGGGATGGACAATCACACTCCGCAGTGAAGAAAGCGAATGGCTTGTTGTGCAGTGAAGAAAGCAAATGGCATGTTGGCCTTTATACAATGCCTTGCAAACATTTTCATACCCCTTGAACCACATTTTGTCACGTTACAATCACAAACGTAAATGTATTTTATTGGGATTTTATGTGATAGACCAACACAAAGTGGTGCATAATTGTGAAGTGGAAGGAAAATGATACATGGTTTCCAAATTTTATTACAAATAAAAAACTGAAACCCTCTATGTGTGGTCATAGAGTATGATCTTTGCAGAGTGTGGATTTGCAAAGACAGTCTGGAGAGGCTTGTCATGATTTATTCCAAACAGCTGTCACAGAGGATTCTGTGATTTACGGACTGTTTCCAGGGTTGCATTCAGAGACTGACATCAAGTGCTGCTGGAAGGTCATCAACTCGGTGAAAGACGCTCTTTGGTCTGCTTGAGCTTTGTTGACTTCCCAGCGGAGCGAGATGTCCGTCAGGGAATGTTGCCGACTGGCCCACTGCAGACTGCAGGAGTACGTGCTGAGGGATGCGCTGAAACTTGGTGCAGCCAACGCCAAGGCTCGGTGGGGGAGGATCACAGTCTAGGGTCCTCCCGCTGCTGGACATGGGGGGCAGGGTGTGGTGGGGATGCCCCTCAAAAATAAGGGAAAGGATTCCACGCCAGTGGGCCACATGAGTGGCAAGGGTGGGGGATAAATTTGTGTAAACAGTATTGAATGTATGTATAGCCTCTGAGAATGTTGGATGGAGTCTTGTAAGGATCATGTTTTGGATATATTTATTTCTCGAATAAAGTGTATTTTGAAAATTGAAATCTCATTCATCAATCGTTCAACCGTTCATCCATGGAAGCCAGGTGTTTCAATACCAAGGGTGCTCTGTCTGCAAATAATTTAACTGGTCTATGGTGGGTCATTAATTGATCTGTGATATGCCTTGGGCAGTCATGCACTAGGAACAGCAAAATAAAACGTTACTTACTGCTGTAGTTGGAAGAGGCACCAGAACATTGTTATAACCATATAACCATATAACAATTACAGCACGGAAACAGGCCATCTCGGCCCTTCAAGTCCGTGCCGAACAACTTTTTTCCCTTAGTCCCACCTGCCTGCACTCATACCATAACCCTCCATACCTTTCTCATCCATATGCCTATCCAATTTATTTTTAAATGATACCAACGAACCTGCCGCCACCACTTCCACTGGAAGCTCATTCCACACCGAAATACAGTTATACAGTTATAGATGTTCTATAACTGACAGGTAAGCTGGTGTATTGGTGTAAAGCAGTTGGATCCAATTTCTGATTCCCTCCCAAAAGCCCATTTTGTCTTATTTTGCAGTTCCTAGTGCATGACTGCCCAAGGCATATCACAGATCAATTAATGACCCACCATAGACTAGTTAAATTATTTGCAGACAGAGCACCCTTGGTTTTGAAACACCTGGCTATCTGCTGGTGACATTCTGGAAATACAAGGCTTACTGCACTCACATTGGTGCTGCCAGTTAAAGAAGAAAAGTTTTTGCCTTGAATGTTGCTGTGACATCATCTGACGCTATAGGTTTTGTGGGTAAAAGCTACCTTGAACTATCTTTTTATTGGCAATAGGTAGGACAACTAATGTCTTCTCCTTGACAGAAAGAGCAGTCAAATTGCTGAGTGCAGAAATTCCGTTGCCACAAGGGTGTGCCACATGAGTTTGTGGTTGTAATTATTCATAAACATGATGGATTGCTTTGACATTTGGATCGCGATGAGTAACATTAAGATAAAATCGTCAAACTGAATTGAAATTTAACATGTTTTCCCATCAACCCTCTACAACAAAATCACATATGCATTGGGAGGCTTCCCTGATATGTTAAAACAAAACTAATCATCCAGTTATTTAACCCCATAAACCACCACCACCTCGCATAGCAACAGAGTCCCTTTCAAACATTTTCAATATGTACTTCATGTCAAATTATTTATAAGAAACATTTTGTGTTCAAGTCCCTGGTGTATTTTCCCAAGTGAAACCTCAGATAAATCTCAATTTGAACATTTTAATAATTTAAAGGGCAATACGGAATTGGTGCTTACTTGCATAGATACTCTATGAACAGATTGATGGTGTCATTTTTTTTCCAATGGTCATTTCTCAGTTCCTGTCCTTTCATTTAAGCCTATTTATTTACATTAATGCAGAACAATTGCGTAAAATTTCCTTTTCTGCAAGATAGCTGACCAAGGATTTTAGTTTTAGCTTAGTTTATTATTTTTGCCTATACCAAGATACAGTGAAAAGCTTATTTTGTTATTATGCTATCCAGACAGCGAAAGTATGTTTTCAGATAAGAAACACATGTGTATAGACAAGGAAAATGATTAGCACCCACAGGCAGTGAGGTGTCCAATTGGAAAGACATTTAAAAAATATTGCTGAAAATATTTTCTTGCAAATAACTTTTCTTTACAGTCTACAACACCAGTGATCTGAGTTCGATCCTGATCTTGGCTGTTGTCTGTGTCGAGTTTGCATGGTTTCCTCCAGGTGCTCTGGTTTCCTCCCACATTCCAAAGATGTGCAGGTTTGTAGGTTAATTGGCATCTGAAAAATTGTCCCTAGTGTGTAGGAAGTGGATGTGAAAGTGAGATAACGTAGAACTATTGTGAATGGGTGATTGATGGTTGGTGTGGATTTGATGGGCCGAAGCTCCTGTTCCCATGGAGTATCTCTAAACTAAGACTTGGAAGGATGTATTTTTATTTTGGTACAAAGATTTTAACATAGGACCCTTTTACCTTTCTGTCCAAATAAATGTAAAAGGAAGTGAAGGATTTCCAGATAGGGGGAGCATCACCTGCAGGAGGACCAGTACCATTGAGCCAATACTTCTGGGCACCACTGGAAATGAAAGGTAGTAGCCAGTCAGCATCTATTGGAACTGGAGAGGTCTCAAGTTCCAATAATTAGCAAGCCTGTCCTGCCAAGGATATGCGATCAATGCCGTCCGTGACAACGAGAGCGTGGAGGTTCACTGTGAGGGGAAGAACAATGCAAGACCCGGCATGAGGAGATTGCCATGAGAGAGGAAGGGAAGAACAATGGCGGACCCGTCCGTCGTGAGTTGGGGGGAGAACAATGGACGGGGGGGATAAAGGGAAACTGGGGGGGACGACGACAAAAAGAGGTGCATGGGTCTCAGAAGGCCCTGGCAAATATCTCTGGGCAGTGCCCAAGTGTCAAGAATGAAGAGGCATCATAGAATGGCAGATATTTAGTAATCACACATATATGTTTTTCAGTTGGAGGAAAACTATTCTTGATCATCTCTTCTTTTGCTCATCAATGGATCTTTGGTTGGATTGGCTGCCAGTGGCATAGGTGGTCAAGATTTTTCTTTGGATGTGGCCGTCTAATTATGATAACTTTTGTAAGTCTGGACAGATATCTAAAAAAATGCCATTTACTGTATGGTAAGTGTCATACAGATTTAGATTTGTGCAAATAGATTATTTTGTTTGCAACCTCAATAATAACTATCACTAAGTTTATGAATTTATTTTACAGATGTTTGGCTTCAAAGGCCACATGCCTTCATTTGTTTGGGTTTTGCCAGGCTTTAAGCTTTATTTTGGACCATATCCCCCTTGTTGGTTGGGGGGAGTATAGAAACATCTGAGCCTTTTGGTACATTGTGCACCCTGAACTGGTGGCTTACACAGTCCTCTGTGAATGGACAGGTCTTCATTCTGAGTATACTGTTCTTGTGCCTTGTGCTTCCAACAGCCAGAAGAGTATTTTCCTATGCAAGGATCATGGGCAAAGTTAAATCATATGCCAAAGAGGTTACACACTTTGATTCAAGCATTCAGGAAAATAAAGCTGACAATGGTAATCAGGTTTCTATCATCTGTGTTTAAGAGCAAACAAAAACAAGGAACTGCAGGTGCTGGTTAATACACAAGAGGCCACAAAGTGCTGGAGTAAATCAGCAGCTCAGTTAGCATCTCTGGAGAACATGGACGTGTGACATTTCGGGTCAAGACACTTCTTCGGATTTCTTCAGAAAATGTCCCCCCCATTTGGTGCTGCAGTTTTAGTGAGAATATTTTGTATGATGCTGTGTATGTACTTGGCTCTCAGATGTTTTGGTAAGAATGAGATTTAAAAAAGAATAATATGGATTGGAGCTTCTGACCATGCAAGCAACTTGCAATGATAAATTGATGTTAATTCACCTGCCAATGGGTGGCAGATTACTCTGCCCAACTTTAGCTTAAATGGAAAACAGTAGGAGTTCTATGAATATTCTGAACTTTTAATTTTCTCCCCCTGCAGATAAATTCTTGGCAAGGAGATATCTAAATAATTCTCTGGAGAACTTGAATAGGTGATATTTCAGGTCAGCTTTGTGTTCCACACAAGGTTCCAGAAACTGTAGTTTCTTGTTTCAATATCTCAATAGTTATTCTCATTAAACAAGTGTTTATTAAATAATCAACTGCATTTTTCTGACAGCCGTTTTCTTTCAGATTTGATATATTTTAATGCTAATTAAGCTGATTAGGATCAGGAGTAGGTGTGAATCCTTCCTTACAGGGCCTGTCCCACTTGGCCGTCATTCGCGCGCCATTTACTCGACTCGCGGGATTGGCGGATGGAGTGGTGGAGTGTGGACTTCGTCTTCACGCGCCACTGGCCTGTCGCGTAACTGTCGGCCAAAGTGGGACAGGCCGAAGACCCTGGCGCGGTGCAACGTTTCACCTCCAACAGCAGCAGAAGCAGGCAAACGATCGCCGAACTTGGCCTGGGGCTCACGGCCATTGCGGATCCGGATCTGCCCCCACTCCTACTCTCAGAGCGGGGCCAAGACGATTGAAGATAGACACCAAATGCAGGAGTAACTCAGTGGGGCCGGCAGCATCTCTGGAGAGAAGGAATGGATGACGTTACGAGTCGAGACCCTTCTTCAGACTGAAGAAGAGTCTCGCCCCGAAACATCATCCATTCCTTCTCTCCAGAGATGCTGCCGGTCCCACTTAGTTATTCCTGCATTTGGTGTCCATCTTCAAATGACGTCACGCGCTCCAGACGGCTGTGCGGAAGCATGATGACGCACGCGACCGTCGCGCATCAGTCACTACCAGCCTGTCACGTAAATGATCCCTGTAGGGATCATATTCTGTGGACGAGTCAAGAGCGTTTAATTGTTATATGTACTGAAATGGAACAATGAAATTCTTACTTGCAGCGGCGCAATGTGCATGGGTCTAATTTAGGTCACAGATAAATGCGCAAATTTATTAGTTTTTGCCAATTTCTCCTTCCTATCCTGAAAATGTAGAGAAAGGGAAGGAGGGAAGATACAAACAATAGGAGGGAAGATACAAACAATCTCCCAGATGTGCTAGGGGACAGAGGACATAGGGTGACGGAGGAACTGAAGGAATTTCACATCATGAAATGGTGTTGGGTAGACTGATGGGACTGAAGGCTGATAAATCCCCAGGGCCTGATGGTCTGAATCCCAGGGTATTCAAGGAGGTGGCTCTAGAAATCATGGACACATTGGTGATAATTTTCCAATGTTCCAATAGATTCTGGATCAGTTACTGGGAATTGGAGGGTAGCTAATGTTATCCCACTTTTCAAGAAACGAGGGCGAGAGAAGGTACGGAATTATAGACCAGTTAGCCTGACGTCGGTGGTGGGGAAGATGCTGGAGTTGATTATCGAAGATGTAATAGTGGCGCATTTGGATAGCAGTAACAGGATCGATCCAAGTCAACATGGATTTATGAAGGGGAAATAATGCTTGACAAATCTGGAATTTTTTGAGGATGTAACAAGTAAAATGGACAAAGGAGAGACAGTGGATGTTGTGTACCTGGACTTTCAGAAAGCCTTTGATAAGGTCCCACACATGGGTTTAGTGGGCAAAATTAGAGCTCATGGTATTGGGGGTAGGGTATGGACATGGTTAGAAAATTGTTTGGCAAAC
This sequence comes from Raja brachyura, assembly GCA_963514005.1. The sequence goes on from OY740785.1 coordinate 59,676,922, forward strand.
AGGAAACAAAGTGTAGGGATAAACGGGTCCCTTTCAGAATGGCAGGCAGTGATGGTGCCGCAAGATTCAGTGCTGGGATTGCAGTAATTTACAATATATATTAATGATTTAGATGAAGGCATTAAAAATAACATTAGCACATTTGCAGATGACACAAAGCTGGGTGGCAGTGTGAACTGTGAAAAGGATGCTATGAGGATGCAGAGTGACATGGACAGGTTGGGTTAGTGGGCAGATGCATGGCAGATGCAATATAATGTGGATAAACGTGAGGTTACCCACTCTGGAGGCAAGAACGAGAAGGCAGATTATTATCTGAATGGTGTCAGGTTAGGAAAAGGGGAAGTACAATGAGACCTGGGTTTCCTTGTACATTGAAAATAAGCATACAAGTACAACAGGCAATGAAAAAAGCTAATGGCATGTTAGCCTTCATAATGAGAGGAATTGAGTATAGGACCAAGGAGGTTCTTCTGCAGTTGTACAGGGTCCTGGTGAGACCACACCTGGAGTATTATGTGCAGTTTTGGTATTCTAATTTGAAGGACATTCTTGCTATTGAGGGAGTGCAGCGTAGGTTCTCAAATTTAATTCCAGGGATGGCCAGACTGTCATATGATGAAAGAATGGAGCGACTGGGCTTGTATTCACTGGAATTTAGAAGAATGAGAGGGGATCTTATAGAAACATATAACATTATTATGGGATTGGACATGCTAGATGCAGGAAACATGTTCCCGTTGTTGGGGGAGTCCAGAACCAGTTGCCACAGTTTAAGAATAAGGGGTAGGCCATTTAGAACTGAGATGAGTAAAAACTTCAATTCAATTCAATCTTTAATTGTCATTGTGCAGTATACAGTACAGAGAGAACAAAATGCAGTTAGCATCTCCCCAGAAGAGTGAACTTAGAATAATGAACGGTGAATATATATATGTACAAACAGTATCAGTAGTGCAATTATACTGGGGAGAGGAGTGTCCGGGGGGGTGACTGGCAATCACCGAGGTGCAGAGTTAAGTATTGTAACAGCCGCAGGGAAGAAGCTGTTCCTGAACCTGCTGGTCCGGCAACGGAAGGACCTGTAGCACCTCCCGGATGGGAGGAGGGTAAACAATCTGTGGCTGGGGTGAGACCAGTCCTTGACGATGCTGCGCGCCCTTCGCAGACATCGCTTGCTATGGACACACTCAATGGAGGGGAGTGAGGAACCGGTGATGCGTTGGGGAGTTTTCACCACCCTCTGCAGTGCTTTCCGGTCAGAGACAGAGCAGTTGCCATACCATACTGTGATACAGTTGGTAAGGATGCTCTCGATGGTGCAGCGGTAGAAGTTCACCAGAATCTGAGGAGACAGATGGACCTTCTTTAGTCGCCTCAGGAAAAAGAGATGCTGGTGAGCCTTCCTGACCAGTGTAGAGGTATTGTGGGTCCAAGAGAGGTTATCAGAGATGTTGACCCCCAGAAACCTGAAACTGGAAACACGTTCCACCTCCGTCACGTTAATATGGATGGGGGTGTGCGTGCAGCCCCTAGACCTTCTATAGTCCACAATGAGCTCCTTGGTCTTCTTGGAGTTAAGGGCCAGGTTGTTGTCAGTGCACCATGCTGCTGGGAGCTGAACCTCCTCCCTATAGGCTGACTCATCGTTGTCGCTGATGAGGCCAATCACTGTTGTATCATCTGCATACTTGATGATGGTGTTAGAACCATGTATAGGTGTGCAGTCGTAGGTGAAGAGGGAGTAGAGGAGGGGGCTCAGTACACAGCCCTGTGGAACGCCGGTGTTCAGGGTGAGGGTTGAAGAGGTGTGGTTGTCCAACGTAACAGACTGTGGTCTGTTAGTCAGGAAGTCCAGTATCCAGTTGCAGAGGGAGGGGTTGATGCCCAGGCCGCTGAGTTTGGTGATCGGTTTTGAGGGGATAATGGTGTTAAATGCTGAGCTAAAGTCAATGAACAGTATTCTCACGTAGGTGTCTCTGTTATCGAGGTGGGAGAGGGCGGAGTGGAGTGCCGTTGAGATGGCATCCACCGTACTCCTATTCTTGCGGTAGGGAAACTGATAGGGGTCCAGTGAGGGAGGTAGGCAGCTTTTGAGGTGTGCCAGGACCAGCCTGAGAACAGAGTTGTGAATTTGTGGAATTCTCTGCCTCAGAAGGCAGTGGAGGCTGATTCACTGGATGCATTCAAAAGAGAATTAGAGCTCTTAGGGCTAGCGGAATCAAGGGGTATGGGGATAAGGCAGGAAAGGGGTACTGATTGTGGATGATCAGCCATGATCACAATGAATGGCAGTGCTGACTTGACGGGCCGAATGGCTGCATCTATGTCTGCATCTATGTATACCCCACCAGGGAACACCGCACGATCACAGCCTTGCCAACAGTCTGTCTTTTTGTCTCTTTTTTGTTATTTTTATTGTGTTTTAAAGGTATGTTAATGTTCCCTGCTTTGTTTTATTTTTTCCAACCTGTTACCTTGATGGAGGTGCGATTGTTTTCCGGATCGTATCTCCAGTCGCTCTGCGGTCTTACATCATGGAGCTGGCGGCCTTGCTCGGGACTGACTTTGAGCCCCACAGCGGGAACGTGGACTTACCATCGGAGCAAATCCAACGCGGATTTCACCATCGCAAACTCGCAGCCTCAGGTAGAGACAGATGTCGAGAACTCCAAACGACGCAGAAACAACGGAGCTGAGATTCCCCCCCGATGCAGGTGCTTGATCGCCCCGACGCGAGGGCAAACGACGCCGGCAACGGAAGGCTCGAGGCCCCCAACCGTGGGAGAACAAAGAAGGGAAGAGATTGAACTTTCTTTTTGCCTTCCATCACAGTGAGAAATGTGGAGGAGTCACTGTGGTGGATGTTTATGTTAAAATGTATTTTGTGTGTTCTGTTGCTTTTTATTGGTATGACTGTATGGCAAATGAAATTCCTCGTATGTGGCTAATAAAGTATGATTATGATTATGATTATAATGAATATGATCCATGAGGACGGATGGATTTCAACTCCACACCTCTGATGAAAACCATGTGGATGAGCAGTTACAATAATCACCATTTACACACACTCTGGAATGTTGCCCAGAGCTATAACCTAATTGATATGATTAGATGTGCATTGGGGTGTGTCGTTCTCTTATTAGGAAAATTATTACACATATCCCTGTGCCTCAGTACCTTCAACTGATAGGGTGCTCAATTGAGTTATCACCTTCTAACCTTCAATATTAAAACGTGTACATGTGATTAAGAGCAACATGTGCATCACAAAGCAGCTGGGCAAAGCATAACGTAGGTTGACACAAGTCAGAGAAGATATATTTTGAGGTCTTCCACTGAAATATGCAATGGTAAATTTATTCACTTTGAAAATCATATTCTGCAAGCCAACCAGGCTGCTACTTCATGTGCTTTTACATAAGATCATTCACTCCCAAAAGAAAAATTAAGAATTTGCATTGTATTAGAAACATAGAAACATAGAAAAATAGGTGCAGGAGTAGGCCATTCGGCCCTTCGACCTACCGAAAGCGATGCTGCCAAAACATTGTAAATTATCAATGCCAAAATCGACACCACAGTAAGGCTGGATAGGTGAATGCTGGCCCTTTAAATGATCACATACACATATCGCACAGCACCACAATGGTGTGGCATGGCTTGTGTCAGGTTGTACACAGCCTTGCTGAGACACTGCTTTTGGCAATGGAATGTCTCTTGTGACGCTGTTACAGTTGAATCACCAAGGCTGTGTGGGGCTTGCGAAGGTGTGTCAGAATTTTAGATTATGTGTACTGCTATGTTACTTGAAATGAAACAGCAATAGATTAATATTAAGTATGTGCATTTTGAAACCAGCTGCCTGCAGCATAGCAGGTTAGAAACTTGATGTATTATTATTATTATTGTTATTATTATTATTATTATTATTATTATTATTATTATTATTATTATTATTATTAGTCCAGGTAGTTATAAATCTTATTTCTGATTACTACAGCATAAGTGCCTTTATTAGGATTGACTTTTCCATGTTTTAAAAAAAAACATATGATTGCAGTTAACAATTCAGTAGAGTTGAGGTACTCTAGTAAACTCTCTGAATCATGAAAATCTAATTTCAATTAGTCACCCAAAATCAATTAAAAATTCTCAGCAATTCTAATATTTGTAGTTAAACCAGAAAGAAGGTTATCATATTTATATGCCTTTTACACTGAGATATTAAAAGCTAGGCTTCAAATTCCAATATTCACAATTTCCCCTGCCAGTTCTGCCCAGGGGGCTCTTTCCTAATTTGGTTTTTAAATTCCATTAAGACCCACCATACTGATGTATAAAGACCCCGACTCTTTCACACATTCAACACTACTTGAGGAGATTACGTTTCCAAAGACAAAGTCCAAGTCCCATGGTTCTACTGAATGAGGAATAAGAATAGTGAATTGCCCCTTACAATTTTGACAGGGTTGTGAGGGAGAAACCTGAGTGTCTGATAAAAGAAAGTTGTTCCACTGTGATTTAAAGCCAGGTATTAAGTTATACACAAAAATCAAAATGCTGCAGATGCTGAAAATCTGAAATTAAATCTGAAAATTATAAAGATACTCAGCAAGTCAGGCATTATCTGTGCAGTGTTAATATTTTAGGTTGACGACCTTTCATCAAATATTTACTTATTGTCCTGTCAAAGCACCAGCCATTTCAAAATTCACAATGCTCTGATATTATTCTCATTAAATATTTAAATCTAATTTAGTTTATAAACTATGTGATTTGGGTTCAATGAATATATATATATATTTTATTTTTACGCCAGGTAACAATGTTAATATGCGCAGGATCCTTGATTGCTTGTATTCCCTATGCTGTTGTTTTAATCTGGTCAGCCTTTGGAACTCCTGATTCAGTGCCAGTTAAAGTTTCTTTAGTACCAACCTTCTTTGCAAAGTCAGCATCAATGTATAATACCATCATATATCAAGTAATTGACCGTGAATATGATCTGCAACTGCTTCAGATCATCACATCCAAAAGCATCACATGGGAATTCACAGTAAATATCAAGGTGATAGAACGTTCTTTGGTTTAATTGCACCAGACATTATTATCACTGGTCCATGATGGTGGGTGATTAGGGGTTAGCGAGGGTCTCAGAATGAAATGCACTCTGGCTACCAGTGGCTTTTTAACGCAACTTTAATATTATCATGTCATTCAAAAGCAAAACATTTTAGTGGTTGGTCATCTGACATAAAATCACAAAACGCTAAGAATGCTCAGCAGGTGATAGGTCCAGAAATGCTTTGTGCTGAGTTTTGCAAATGTCTTCTGATTTTATTACCACACTAGCTAAAAGCAAACATCATACTGACAATCATAACGTTTTAATTTATTTCCATGCAATCTGGTTTTATAGCCCTCCTTGTAAATTAAAACAAATTTAACAAACATATAGCAAAACCATCAATAATATAAGTAGGGGATTAAAATTATGTAGTTTAACTAAAGTTACTAAACATGCATAATGAAAGTTGAGATGCATACAAAAAATGACGTTTAATATGGTTCTCATGAAGAAGGTATGTAGTTCTGAACAAATGTTGCTTCAGAACACACTATAGTTTTTGCAGATCCCAAAATGTTGCCACATTATGCTGCCAACAGGTAAAGTAGGAGAAGGTGGTTAGACTGCAGATGTTGGTAATAATATTCAGGAAGGAGGCTGCTGTAATGGCAAATGTCAGGATTGATGAGCAAAATCCAAAGGAACTAAAATTACTTCCTGAAAACTGATGGCGTTGATGACGAGAAGAGAGACTGGTGAGATGAAATCTGATCCTGAAATTATGAGTTGGTGCCATTACAGTAGGAGAATGATGAGGGGAGTGTGCGGATGAAATGTTAAATGCTAGGCAGGTGGGGATTACCAGTTTTATTGATCTGTAAGATGTCAGAAAGAAAGCTGAAAAATGAGAATGAGAGAAATAGGGATGAAAGAGGCAGATGCCAACCGAAGGTTAACAGATTGCAAAATCAGATATGTGGGTTGGTGGAGAAACCAAAACCAATCTAACAACCTTTCCTTTAAAGAATATTCTCATCTCTTTATGAAATGCTCCACATCGTCATCTCACCATCATTTCCTGGTCAGCAGTTCACACTTTAATGTGTCGACTCCCAGAGTCACTGCCAGCAGTCCCCTGCCTGAACGCTCTTGCCTGAATGGGAAGTGGAGGAAAGCGTTTAATATCTTGCCACATCATAGGGTCAGCGAGCAAAGTGCAGTGGTGACGTAGCTTCAGGTGACAGGGTCGTCTACGAGGATAAGGCACCACCGCCTGCCAGAACACCCTGGCAGCGTTGGACCAAAGTCAAATCTGGAGTGGACCTTATTCCCTTCTCAAAACTGAGGGCTTTATTAAACATTTGAAGTGCCTCTGACATTCAGAACTATTAAACATTTATGCCATCATAATATAAATATTACTGAATGTGTCTTTAAAAAATCAAATTGAGTAAAACATGTAGAAATTATTAAAACATTCCAATAAATTAATTTAAAAATAATTTACTTTTCTTCTTGCAAAGCTGAGAATCTCTACTGAAATGAATTCAATTAGTGAGCCCACACAACTCCTTTGCAGGTATAAGATTAATTGAAAGTTACAGCATGGAATCAGGCCCTTTGGTGCATTGAGTCCATGCTAACCGTTGATCATCCATTCATACTAGTTCTTTCATCCGAGCAACAACTGGAGAGCGGTCCTGAGCTATTATCGACTACATCTACTACGTCAGACAATCTTTAATCGGACTTTACTGGACTTTATCTTGCAATAAATGGTATTCCCTTTATCATGTATCTGTACACTGTGGATGGTTTGATTGTAATCACACATAGTCTTCCCATTGATTGGTTAGCACGCAAAAAAAGCTTTTCACTGTACCTTGGTAAACATAAAGGCTATTCATTCATTCATTCATTCACATGACAATAAACTAAACTAAAACGAAACTAAACGCCCTACACAATAGGGGTAATTGACAGAGGCCAATTACCTACAATCCCACATGTCTTTGGGTTGCTCACAGAGCCCAGAAGAAACCAACACAGTCAGAGGAATAATGTACAAACTCCACACAGATGGCACCAAAGTCAGGATTGAACCCAGGACCATGGCACTGTGAGGCAGCAGTTCTACTAACTGGCAAAGGACTTCAGCCCCACACCATTTTATTTAGAGATCAATGACAGTCAAGCTACAAATGACACTAAATTAACCTCGGATCTAATTATTATGACCACATAATGTCCTCTTACGATAACGTCCTGTCTTATTTGAACCCAAGAAGCTAAGATCGCTAAGCATATCCAAATTCTGGTACTTAGCACATGTTGAAGTCATCACAAATGCTATCAAGATTTTAGCAGGCATCTGCAGCCAGAGGTGATGAACTCCTCCAGTTATGTCATTCACTTTGGCTATCAGAATTATAAGGATGTCTTTGGAGATAGTAGGTGTAAAAGGATTTTGAAGTTAGTTTTAGCCTTTGGTCCTCAGTGAGTTTTATTTTTAGTCATACAAGCTGAGCTTGTCCAAAGACAGAAAATGGATTGCACCTAAACAAATAGAGAAAGGTACATTGTTCTGACATCCCAGAAGGATAATAGTATCCTTCAAGAGAATGAGGCTGCCAGTTCATCTTTTTTCATCCATAAAGTCCAGATCACATACTAAAAATGCTGCTACCTATCAAGCAAATGTCAACAGATTTGTAATTTAACACAGCTTTTGGAGTCTAAATTTATCTTACCAGATTATATTATCCAAGTTACTATAATAATTTTATGATCAACTAATAGTCCACCCTGAATTAATGTAACAGAACATAACTATTTTTGTGGTCTATTGATTATTTCATTGTTTAACGGCCCTCAGCCTCAGTACCGGCTCTCCACAGGGCTGCGTGCTGAGCCCCCTGCTCTACACCATCTACACAAATGACTGCACCTCCGCCCACCACAGCAACACCATTGTCAAATTTACGGATGACACGACGGTGGTGGGGCTCATCTCCGGGGGGGGCGAGTACGCCTATCGGGATGAGGTGGTGCAGTTGACAGTGTAGTGTGGAGAAAATAACCTGCTCCTGAACACCTTAAAGACCAAGGAGATAATAATAGACTTCAGGAATGGTACCACTAATCATCAGAGGGGACTGTGTGGAGAGGGTGGTGGATTTCCGCTTCCTGGGAATCCATATTGAGGAGGACCTGACGTGGAGCGTGAACACCTCTGCGCTGCTGAAAAAGGTCCAGCAGAGACTGCACTTCCTGAGGGTGCTCAGGAAGAATAACATCACACAGAGACTGCTGCTGTCCTTTTATCGGTGCTCCATTGAGAGCATCCTAACATACTGTGTATGCCTGTGGTACACCAGCTGCACAGCGGCTCAGAGGAAAGCGCTCCAGAGGGCCATTGACAACGCCCAGAGGATTGTCGGCTGCCCTCTCCTTACCTTGGAGGACTTACACACTTCCCGCTGCATCAAAAAATCCCAGAATATTATAAAGGACATTTCCCACCCCGGACACTCCCTGTTTGAACTGCTGCCATCAGGCAGACGGTACAGATCTGCAAGGACAAGGACAAACAGACTTAAAAACAGTTTTTACCCCACTGCTATAAAGGCACTAAATGTAGCCGCCAAGGAACGTGGGGAGTAAGAGACTGTGGTTGGTACACTGTGAAATCAACAGAAGGATGTAGGGTTGGGTGTTTATGCGTGATATTTTCATATTTCATATTTATTTTAGTTGTTTATCTTTTTTAATATTTTACCTTGTATGTATCGTTAGCTTTTATGGTTTGAATGGTGCACTGACTGGTTGACATTTTTAAATTTTGTTGTACATGGTTCATGTTACAATGACAATAAAGAAACTATCATTATACTATTATTATTGAGTTGTGTACAGCTTTGGTTACCACATTGAAGACAGGATATGGAGGCAGTAGAGAGAGCCCAGAAGGGATTCACCAGAGCGATGCCTAGAATGGAGGGCTGGAGTTATAAAGAGAGATTGGACAGGCGGAGTTTATTCTCACTGGAATATAGGAGGCTGAGAGATGACCTTGTAAATGGTTATAAAATTACGAAGGGCACAAAAAGGTTATCTATATTTTCAAGTCAATGGAGTCTGGAACTTGAGGGTACAGGTTTGAGGTGAGAGGGGAAAAGTTTGAAGGAAATCTGCGGGGCAGGCTTTTCACATTGCGAGGGGTAAATACCTGGGAAGAGCTGCCAGAGGAGATAAATATAATGACAGCATTTAGGCATTTGGTCACTTACTTGGATAGGAATGGCATGAGGTCTAAAGTTTGCAAATGGGATTAGTGTAGATAGACATGGTAGAATTCAGTTTAGTTTAGAGACACAGCGCGGAAACAGGCCATTTGGCCCATTGAATCCTGCACACTAACACTACCCTACACACATTAGGGACAATGTATAATTACACCGAGCCAATTAGCCTACAAACCTGTACATCTTTGGAGTGTGGGAGGAAACCGGAAATCCCGGAGAAAACCCATGCAGGTCATGGGGAGAAAATACAAACTCTGTACAGACAGCACCCGTAGTCAGAATCGAACCTGAGTCTCTGGTACTGTAAGGCAGCAACTATGGTACCCGGACGTGGCGTCGAAGGACGAGAAGCCGAAACAAAGAAGTGGAAGCCAAATAACCGAATGGAAACAAAGCCGAAATGCCAAATAACCGAAAGGGTGGGACGCCTAAACTCAAACTCACCCATTGGCCGCTCTGTCAAAACGGCAACTCACCGATAGGCTGAGTCGCCTACAAGCCAACTCACCAAATGGGCGCTCTGCCGAAAAGTCAAATAACGGACATGACGTCGGCAGGGGGGGGGGGGGGGGGGGGGCGGCGGTACTTGTCAGTGATTGGTCCAGACCCTCACGTCCATCACATCACTGGCCGATGGAGACGGGAGGGTGGGGGTCATTGGCAGCCATAATAAATCGTTTTTTAAAACATGGGGCATTCTTTTCACAATAGGTGACGTTTCAGGTCGAGACCATTCTTCAGACCTGAAGACTGAGTCTGAAGGGTCTCGACCTGAAACGCCACCCATTCCTTCTCCCCAGAGATGCTGCCTGTTCCGCTGAGTCATGCCAGCATTTTGTGTCCATCTTTGGTGTGACAGTTGTCTCATTTCATCGGCTGAGACCATTCAGGTCTGAAGAATGGTCTCGACTTGAAACCCCACCCATTCCTTCTCTCCAGAGATGCTGCCTGTTCCGCTGAGTTACTCCAGCTTTTTGTGTCCATCTTCGGATAAAAAAGATTACAGATTATCTGGTGTTTCGAGCGGTTCTGCCTGAGGGATGCACTCCTTCGGCCGCTTACAACTTGGTGCATGGGTTCAGAGTGCCCAGTCACCTATGGCTTCTGGGGGGACCCTTCAGACTCAGTCTTCAGGTCTGAAGAATGGTCTCGATCCGAAGTGCCACCTATTGTGAAAAGAATGCCCCATGTGTTAAAAGCGATTTACTATGGCTGCCAATGACCCCCATCCTTCCGTCTCCATCTGCCAGTGATGTGATGGACGCAGGGATCTAGACCAATTGCTGACAAGTCCCGCCCCCCCCCCCTCCCGCCGGCGATGTCATGTCCATTATTTGACTTTTTGGCAGAGCAGCCATTCCGTGAGTTGGCTTGTAGGGACGCAGCCTTTCGGTGAGTTGGCGTTTCGGCAGAGCGGCCTTTTGGCGTCCCACCCTTTCGGTTAGTTTGCTTTTAGGCGTCCCACCCTTTCGGTTAGTTGCCGTTTCGGCTTCATACGCTTTCGGTTATTTGGCGTTTTGGCTTTGTTTCCGTTCGGTTATTTGGCTTCCACTTCTTTGCTTTGGCTTCTCGTCCTTCGACGCCACGTCCACACATGGCAACTATACTGTTGCACCACCATGCTGTCCAGAGGTTGGACAAAGGGACTGATTTTGTGCTGTATGTTTCTATGATTCTATAGTCTCTTCCAACCATACCCACCTCCTGTGACTCATACCCCACAATATGCAGCATAGCTGGGGAAGTTCCAGCTGGTGTTGCAAGCTCTGTCACAGAAGATCTAGTAGTGGGATGGACCTGTATGCATTTGCCATGTGGCAGAGTTTTGCTGCAAGATTGCTCTTATGCAAAAGTCCTTGAACTTTGCATGTCTAACATCTCTTTTGAAGTGCAACACAATTACTAGAAATTTGTATTTTCTTAATTTACTCTGGGATTTTGTACATTTTCTATCCTCTACCAAGTGATTAAATGGTCACCAGTGGCTAATGGAAGGACTTCCTAGATATGATGTTATACATTTATATTGAAGGCATGTTTTTATACATCAATTGATTTTTATCTGCCTGTCTTTTTCATTTAATAAAATTGTTGGCCTTCCACCAATATGAAGATAATTTGACCACTATCAAGCCTATCGATTGCAAAAGTTCACTGTTAATTAAGGATTATGTGCATTGCACAATGAAAGACCCTTCATGTGAAGCATCTCACATGATTTTTTTTCTGCATCCAAATCTTTCTGGGTGCAAAAGTTGATCATTGTGCATTTGGTCTGCCATCTGAAAGTATGATTACAGTTTATTGCAGATAGACACAAAATATATAATTTATAAATTAAATGCTCCACTTCCGCAAACATTTATTACAAAGCAGGATCATAGCAGTTTATGACAGTTACTTTGCAATGCCAGTAATCCATTGGTGAAGAGCCAAGGGCCACAGCAAGATAGAATGACACATTTATTGCAGACTGTTGCTTTTGGAAGATTGCAGGTGATTACTTGTTATTCATGCTTCCTTTATAACATCCTTAATATTTGCAAGATCTTTTACTTTCAATATCATCTCTTCACATCGCTGCCAGGGTTGGTGGTGGAGGCAGATGCGATGGTAGAGATTAAAAGACCTTTAGATGGCCACGTGGATATGTAGGGAATGGAGGGATATTGGTCACGTGCAGGCAGAGGAGATTGTTAATTTGGCATCATGTTAGGCATGAACATTGTGGACTGAACAGCATGTTCCTGTACTGCACTATTTTATGTTCTATATTATATGCAGATACAAGCAGGGACTCATTTGAAGGCCAATCCTAATGTTCTGCGGAGAAATCCATTGTGCCACTTTTGGTTTGAAGAGATGTTTTTCCTTTATTAGAAATCAAGAGTACAGATGCAGAAATAATTGTTGACAATTCCATGCAAGCGGGAGGTGTGTTGAAGCTAGTACGAGTAGTCATTAAGATTTTGAAGCAGCACAAATGATGTTTGGGCCCTTTGCCAGAATTGATGTCTATTGGATATGACACAGAGTCTCCAGTATGATTCTTGTCTGCTCTACTTTTTAGTTTCAGAGCTGTAATGAAGTGCTAGTGCAGCAAGCATATACGTACAACCGAAGACTTCAATGTCCAGAAGATGACCTTTAAAACAATAACAGGATTAGTTCTTCTCACGAGCTTATAATTTCCCAACTTCTGCAGCACTTTTCCATCTAGCTCATTAATCACCACTACAATTACATTGCATCTGCTCTCTTATGAGCACTGCGTGTGAGCACTGCAGCATAACACTGCAGTGGTTTTAGTTTTGTAACCAGGTATTCAATGAGTGCTGACAGTGTGATTTGCCACAGTGCTTCCCCCTTGTGCTATATTTCAGCTTTCTGCTCTTCAGGCATCCTGATTCGAATGTAGTGCTTGTGCTTAGTGGCTTAAAGGCTCTTGTAATAAAATGATGGTGATGTGAAATTGAAATCGTTTAAGAGGTTTTGAGAACTAGAATAAATACAGTGTATATTTTTAAGGCAGCGATAGATAGATTCTTGATTAGTACGGGTGTCAAGTGTTATGTGGAGAAGGCAGGAGGCTGGGGTTACGAGAGAGAGAGATAAATCAACCATGATTGAATGGCAGAGTAGACTAGATAGCCCAATTCTGCTCCTATCACTTATGAACTTATGGAAATATGAATTAATAATGTATTTCTACAATTATACAAGCCAGAGAATGTTTTCTACACCCTCTACCTAAGAAACATAGAAACATAGAAAATAGGTGCAGGAGGAGGCCATTCAGCACTTCGAGCCAGCACCGCCATTCATTGTGATCATGGCTGATCGTCCCCAATCAATAACCCGTGCCTGCCTTCTCCCCATATCCCTTGATTCCACTAGCCCCTAGAGCTCTATCTAACTCTCTCTTAAATCCATCCAGTTGGATGTACTTGGAAAGGATATACTTGTGACAGACAAAGTGTAGTGAAGGTTCACTGTATTCCTGGAATGGTGAGTGGAGAGGGATAGAGGAGAAATTTAAGTTGATTGTGCCAATATTCACAACAGCTTTGAAAAATTAGAGGTGATTCACTGAAATGTGCAAAATTCCAATGGACCCTGACAGGTCAATGCAGGAGACAGACACAAAAAGCTGGAGTAACTCAGCGGGAGAGGCTGCATCAAGGGAGAGAAGGAATAGGTGGCATTTTGGGTCGAGACCCTTCAGACCAGTTAGGGATAAGGGAATCAAGAGATATAGACGATGTAGGGAGATAAAGACCAATGAATGAAAGATATGCAAAAAAAGTAAAGATGAAAAAGGAAACAAGCTGTTTGTTGGGTGAAAATGAGAAACTGGTATGACTTGGGTGGGGGAGGGATAGAGATAGAGGGAATGTTGGGGCTACCTGAAGTGAGATAAATCAAATTCATACCACTGGGCTGTAAGCTGCCCAAGCGAAATATGAGATGCTGTTCTGAGGATGGTTTTATACTGTTAAATAAATGGTAAGGTCACAAATTAAGTACCTTGAGTAGGTTGATCAGGACAGCAACTGCATCTGCTGGTTTGTGATAGAAATTCCATTGTTCCTTTGAAGGCTCTGTGGAAGTCTCCACTACACATTTCACTGGAGTTTCTAAGTGCAACAAAACTCTAATATTCTGCCATCCAACTATTCAGTAAACCTGATGGTGAGCAGCCATTTTGAGAGGAGAATAATCAATTTTGAAAAATAGGCAGTAGAATACAAATACAGACCTGTTTTTTTAATAGAATAGGCAGGATATTTGAAGAAACACTCTTGATCTATAATAAAGCAAAACATCCCGCAAAAGTGGAACAGTGGATTTCTCCTCTGAAAATGAGGATTGACCTTCAAATGAGCAATGACATATGAGCAGGTCTTTACGCCCATCAAATCTACTCTGTCATTCAGTCATGGCTGATCTATTTTTTCCTCTCAACCATATTCTCCTGCCTTCCTGCTGTAACCTTCGATGCCCTTATTAATCAAGAACCTATCAATCTCTGTTTTTAAAATATCTGATTGCCTGACTATAGCCATCTGTGGTAAGGAATTCCGCAGAATCGCCAATCTCTGGTTAAAGAAATTCCTTATCATCTTCATTCTAAAGGTACATCCTTTTATTCTGAGCTGTGCACTCTCGTCGTAGTCTCCCACTACTGGAATCATCCTCTCCACAATGTCAATGTTGGCAATGCCCAATAATACTTCATGAATGCAAAAGTTAAATCTTGAAATAATAATCTCTTCTTACATCTATTTAAAATTGTACAGTGAAGATAATTGCTAAATGGTAAATTTCAGCAAGGTGCAGAGACATTAGCTGAAAGCATTGCAGTATCAAAACGAGTTTTAAATTGATAATTACTGAAGATAAACTGAAAAAGGTTTAATACCTGTTCTGCTGAGCATCGGGAATGTAATCAATGGATATTTTAGCAATTGCTTTACAAAATATTATATTTCCCTCATTTTTGAATATGTTTTATTTCAGTGCAATCTCAGTGACCAAAGACATCAGTTACTTAGACGTGATTGAGACAAAGCCAGAGAATTGAAATTGAACTGAATTAATTATTTAAAAGCTCTTCTGATTTTTACTTGTTGGTTTATTATCAGCTGTTCTAAATAACTTCCAACACATGAAGACCAAAAGCACACATTGAGTATGTCCTTATGAGTAATCATAGCAGTTTGTAGTTGCTAAGCTAGTTCAAAAAGACATGGTGGGACACAGGGCCAGTTTCTGTGCTGTGCACTCCTATGACTATGACTAGAGATCTAATGTTTAAGAAAGAACTGCAGATGCTGAAAAAATCAAAGAGCATTTATTCGCAGACATTTAATCTGCATTTATTCCCAGGACATTTTATCCATTTATAAGGATATTGTATTCCAGGCAATAACTATTTGTGGTTTACATCACTAACTTTTCTCATAATATGATGAGGGCTGTTGAATGAATCGACAAAAGGTGATGGATTGAGTTTTTAATTACAACCAAATACATTTCTTTCCTTCCCACCTCTCTGCACCACAAACTCTCTCTTTCTCTATCAACCACCTGTCCTTTCAACTTTCATTCTTTCTTCCCCACCTCCTCTTCCCCTCACCATCATTTGCGCTCTCCATCTCTCCCTTCTCTTTCCCTTGTCTACCCCATACTCTCTCTCACAATCTTCCTTCCCTTCCCAACTTTTTCTTTCCCCTCTTTTAAAAATCTCCTTTACCCCATGACATGTGAAATTATGAAATTGAACCTCAAGGTCCCTATATTCACTACCATTCCCTTGCACCATTCCATTCATTGTATATGTTCCACACTATTTGACTTTGGTTCTCACCGGTCAAGTAGGATATAACATACACAATAAATGAACCAGTTATCACTTGTTAGGATTAAATTCTAACTTCCACCATCAGATTTCCATCTGATCCTGTTGTAGCCTTAAACAACCTTCCATGGTTTTTCAATGTGTTTCTTTAATATCTGCAGATATAAGAAATGTGTTAAAATTAATCCATTAACTTCCCTTTGCTTCAATCATGGTAGTTAATAGTGACTAATTGATAATTAATTAATAACAATCATTAATTATTGACTTTTGGTCTCACTTTTTGTTGTAATATTTGGGATTGTGCTCTGAAAATCACTTAAGAGCAGCAATGTACAAATAATATCTCCAAGCGGTAGTATAAAGATGCAATTGTAAATAAGATTTAAATAATGATGCAATTGTAAAATAAAGCAATTATAAGCAAGAATTTTATTTCCACTTTAAGAGTAATATGCTAATATAGTTATGAATTTTGTTCACATATGAATAGTATTGCTACAATATTGTGGTATAAGAAAAGCATTCCGGTTAAATGTAAGTATGACCACACATTTATAAAAATGTTGGTTTCCTATTTTTAGCTTCACCATTTCTACCATTACACCAAAAATCTCTCCTTCCTGTTTTTGCACTGGTAATTTCAGAATCTCTTAATCTGGCAAATTAAGGAAATACTTAAAATAGACACAAAAAGCTGGAGTAACTCATTTGGACAGGCAGCATCTCTGGAGAGAAGGAATGGGTGACGTTTCAGGCCGAGACACTTCTTCAGACTGGTTAGGAATAAGGGATATGAGAGATATAGTCGATGATGTAGAGAGATAAAGAACAAGGAATAAAAGATATGCAAAAAAGTTATGATGATAAAGGAAACAGACCATTGTTAGCTGTTTGTAGGATGAAAATGAGAAGTTAGTGTGACTTAGGTGGGGGAGGGATAGAGAGAGAGGGAATGCCGGGGCTACCTGAAGTGAGATAAATCAATATTCATACCATTGGGCTGTAAGCTGCCCAATCAAAATATGAGATGCTGATTCCCCAATTTGCATTAAGTCTCACTGACAATGGAGGAGATCTGGGACAGAAAGGTCTGTGTAGGAATGGGAAGGAGAATTAAAGTATCCGGCAAACGGGAGATCAGGTAGGTTCTGTGAAGGCTGACAGGGTGGAAGGTAAGGACTAGGGGGACTCTGTCTCTATTTTGACTAAGGGGAGGGGAAGCAAGGACGCCGCTGCATTGTACCGAGGAGACACGAGTGGGGGCCTCATCTATGATGGAAGAGGGGATCCCCCGTTCCTTAAAGAATGAGGACATCTTGGATGTCCTGGTATGGAACAGCTCATCTTGGGCACAGATGCGGCGTAGACAATTGAGAGTAGGGGATAGAGTCAATACTTATCCACTTCAGTTGGATATGCTGTAGAGGGTGCTGTTGTTTCCCTCTTACTCTTACAGCTTGCAAGTCCAAATACCACTGGCATGAACATTCAAGAACAATTCCAACAGCTGGCAACATTTCTTGGACTGCCACATTATTTTGGGAGCCAATCTCCTCTTTTACATTATGATCATTATTGTAAATTTTACATTACCTTGATGATGGGTATCTATTTAATTTGGGGATTTCACTACTTGTAGTGTTAAGCAAAAAAAAAATTAAAAAGCTCTTCATTTATTTTACATAATTTCTTATTTCTTACACAAATATAATTTGAAATATCCATGCCCTAATTCGATTAGAAATTGAATCTCTGAAGTTGTAACTATTTTCCAGGAAATTTATACTTTTATATAATAGTTTTATTCATATAATGATTTTTTCAATATGGCCTGAATAAAACTTACATCCTAATGAGGTGTGATTCAAAAGCAAGAAACAACGGTTTATATTTTTTTGCCTATGAAACAACTTTAGTGTCAAAATATACTGATTTTTCCATGCATGAACCACTGTTTGGCTATCATCTTCAGCCAAAGAAACATTTGGGGTGGAATATAATAAATGGCCAGTATATATAACATCACTGTGACTTAACATCACTTAACAACACTTAACAATGCATTGCAACTTCAATGCAAAAGATAAACGTCCATGTTAAATTTCCACATTATCAGTGGCATATTGTTCTTTGTTTGCAATCATGAAAATATTAGTGCGAAGGTAATGTGACAAACTGAACTACCAGCCTACCACGTTGCATATGATCTGCAGAATTGACCTCAAACAGAAACCTTTAATAAGTGTTGTCTTTAAATTAGTCGTTTAATAGTGTGATCAGTGGGAAGAGTTCCCGTAGTACCTCATACAGACTCTGTCTGTGTGGGTAGATGAGGTTTCCAACATTTCCTTTGCCAAAGCCATGCCTGCAGGGGGACTGATATCCTAAGGAAATACTTGGCATGGAATGTTATTAATATTTTCATACCTGATTTTTTCCCTACAGTTTCAGACCTTCAACCAGTGCACTCAGCAGAATCAGACTGGTTGGGTTCAACATTTATTTTCAGTTCCTTGAATTGGGCAAGATGTAGGGGCGACACAGTGGCATGGTTGTCGCGCTGCTGTCTCGCAGTGTCAGACACCCGGGAACAGTCCTTACCTCGGGTGCTGTCTGTGTGGAGTTTGCACGTTCTCCCGGTCACCCGGATTTCCTCCGGGTGCTCTGATAACCACCCACATCCCAAAGACGGGCAGGTTTGCAGGCTAATTGTAAATTGCCTCTAGTGTGTAGGGAATGGATGAGAACCTAGGATAACACAGAACTAGTGTGAATGGGTGTTCAATGGTTGATGTGGACAGTGAGTCAAATGACCTGTTTCCATGCCGTATCTCTAAAACTAAATGTACACCAAGTATCTACCCTGTCCTCTGACTGGGTGACTTACATTTCAGTCTGCACTCTCTCTACCTTTTAGATATTTTTCTCTTGGAACTGAGGATGTTTTAATTCCCATAATGCTTAAAAATTTGGTCACATAGCATCATGATTCATGCATTATACAGAACATTTTTTATGAAACATAAAATGTTAATAAACATTCAGGATTATCTCATGGAATACAAAGTCTGCAATGTTCATTTGGATCTCTTTCCTTAATCCACTAAAATAATACAGCGAGGAACAAAAATGCACAGGACCTTTCCATAATGTGCCTGGATGTCATTTCTAGGATTTTCTGTGGAGTACTGGCTGTCAGTGTAGGGGAAGGGATGGGGTATCAGTGTAGGGGTGGGGATGGGGTATCAGTGTAGGGGTGGGGATGGGGTATCAGTGTAGGGGAAGGGATGGGTGTCAGTGTAGGGTGGGGATGGGGTATCAGTGTAGGGGAAGGGATGGGTGTCAGTGTAGGGTGGGGATGGGGTATCAGTGTAGGGTGGGGATGGGGTATCAGTGTAGGGGTGGGGATGGGGTATCAGTGTAGGGGTGGGGATGGGGTATCAGTGTAGGGGTGGGGATGGGGTATCAGTGTAGGGGTGGGGATGGGGTATCAGTGTAGGGGTGAGGATGGGGTGTCAGTGTAGGATGGGGATGGGGTATCAGTGTAGGGGTGGGGATGGGATATCAGTGTAGGAGTGGGGATGGGTATCAGTGTAGGGGTGGGGATGGGGTATCAGTGTAGGGGTGGGGATGGGGTATCAGTGTAGGGGTGGGGATGGGGTATCAGTGTAGGGGTGAGGATGGGGTGTCAGTGTAGGGTGGGGATGGGGTATCAGTGTAGGGGTGGGGATGGGGTATCAGTGTAGGGTGGGGATAGGGTATCAGTGTAGGGTGGGGATGGGGTATCAGTGTAGGGTGGGGATGGGGTATCAGTGTAGGGGTGGGGATGGGGTATCAGTGTAGGGGTGAGGATGGGGTATCAGTGTAGGGGTGGGGATGGGTATCAGTGTAGGGGTGGGGATGGGGTATCAGTGTAGGGTGGGGATGGGGTATCAGTGTAGGGGTGAGGATGGGGTATCAGTGTAGGGGTGGGGATGGGGTATCAGTGTAGGGGTGGGGATGGGGTATCAGTGTAGGGTGGGGATGGGGTATCAGTGTAGGGTGGGGATGGGGTATCAGTGTAGGGTGGGGATGGGTATCAGTGTAGGGTGGGGATGGGGTATCAGTGTAGGGTGGGGATGGGGTATCAGTGTAGGGTGGGGATGGGGTGATAGTGTAGGGTGGGGATGGGGTATCAGTGTAGGGTGGGGATGGGGTGATAGTGTAGGGGTGGGGATGGGGTATCAGTGTAGGGTGGGGATGGGGTGATAGTGTAGGGGTGGGGATGGGGTATCAGTGTAGGGGTGGGGATGGGGTGTCAGTGTAGGGGTGAGGATGGGGTATCAGTGTAGGGGTGGGGATGGGTGTCAGTGTAGGGGTGGGGATGGGGTGTCAGTGTAGGGTGGGGATGGGGTATCAGTGTAGGGTGGGGATGGGGTATCAGTGTAGGGGTGGGGATGGGGTGATAGTGTAGGGGTGGGGATGGGGTATCAGTGTAGGGTGTGGATGGGTGTCAGTGTAGGGGTGGGGATGGGGTATCAGTGCTGCCTCTAGACATCATGTAAAAGATCGCTCTAATGATCTCCAGTTTCTTCTCGCACTCCAAAGACGTACAGGTTTCTAGGTTAATTGGCTTGGCATAATTGAAATAATTGTCCCGGGTGTGTGTAGGATAGTGTAACTGTGCAGGGATCGCTGGTCGGCGTGGCTTCGGTGGACTGCAGGCCCTGTTCCGCGCTGGTTCTCTAAACTAAACTAAATTCAAAACCAATGTGCCTGTGAAGCCTGCTACTGGTTATCTTATAAAGGGGGCTCCTTGCAAAGGTCCCAAGTGACCATTGGAACCCGATTCTAGTTAATTATATAAGATAGAACAGTACAGTGCAAGAACACAATTCATATCCCTCCATTCCTTGCCTATTCATATGTCAACCCAAAAGTATTTTAAATGCCACTATCGTATCTGTTTCAACTACCCACCAGGCGCTCACCACCCTCTGTGTAAAAACATTGCCACAAACATCTTTAAACTGTGTCCCTCTCACCTTAAAACTATGCCCTCTAGTATTTGATTTTCCATCCTAGGAAAAGGTTTCTGATTGTCCACCAAGGTCTATGCTTCTCATAGTTTTACACACTACTATCTATACTCCCCGAAACCTTCGACATTCCAGAGAAAACATTCCAAGTCTGTCCAACTTCTCCATTTATCTAATACCCCCCTCATCCAGGCATCCTTAACCTTCTCCATCACCCCACTCCCAGAGCATTGATCACATCCTATTCATCATCACTGATCTCCAACAGCCAGCCTCTGCCTTCTGATGCCTGACCCTGCCATCATCCTGGGCCACTGATCCCCTCACCCCACTGACTTCAGCCCTGACTCTGTAACATTGCCATTGTATTATCCTCTCTGGTCAGTAACTCAGTAACTCAGGTTTGTAGGTTAATTGGCTTGGTTTAAGTGTAAGATTGTCCCTAGTGTGTGTAGGATAAACAGCAAAAACTTTGCATAGGGTGACCACGGTGGCACAGCGGTAGCGTTTGAGACCCGGGTTCGATCCCCACTACGGGTGCTGTCTGTCGGACTTCGTACGTTCTCTCCGTGACCGCGTGGGTTTCCTCCGAGATTTTCGATTTTCTCCCACACTCAGAAGATGTACATGTATGTAGGTTAATTGGCTTGGTGTATGTGCAAATAGTCCCTCGTGTCTGTAAGATAGTGTCCTTCTTCTTGCGTATGGCAGCACAACCTAAAGTTGTAGGACAACGTGTTCTATTTGATCTTATTTGATTGTGCACCCCAGGTTGAAACAGGGCGGACCACGTGAAGGTTGCAATCTCCCACCCCTAGGATAGTGTTGATGTGCGTAGATCGCTGGTTGGAGTGGACTCGGTGGGCCAAAGGGCCTGTTTCCACGCTGTAACTCTAAAACCCAGCATCCTGTGATTATTTTCTTTTGCATCTTTTCAGAAGCGGACAAAATTCAGGACGTCAAATCTAATACAATAACCTTCTGTGAAAATGACTAACGTACTTCCTACTATATCTAAATTCTTTGGCATTAATCCTTCCAATTTCGATTATGGATTCTCAAGAATGTGAATTCTTACTTGTCCTTTATTTCTCAAAGTACACTTTAAAAATATATTTTTAGTTAAAAGCAAATAAATTACACCAGATAACAGTGAGTAATTGATTGATATTTATTTCTATTGGTTGGAAGCACAAAAAGAGAGGAATAAATCACAGAGAATTAGCCAAACAGCTGAATGAAATATCAAATGTTATTATCCTGTTTGCGCTTAAACATAAAACGTGTATTAAAAACAATACTTTAATCCTGAACTGATTGCGTTGTTTGATGTAGCCATTGCTGAAAGTACAGTATCGCATATCTGTGGCCTTCTTCATTCTGGGTCTATGTGCTGTATATTAGCACATTTTAGGTTGCAATTACAGTGGCTTAAAGCATGCCAGTTGTCAGTCAGTTAATTAATAAACTGAAGTTACAACCATTATTTTGGATTTTGAAGTTGGAAATTTCATACCTTTAAACATTTGGGAAAATACATGTAATTGTGAGCTTTCCCAACATTGCTGGAACGAGGGGCCTGTTGAATCTGACACGTTCCCACTCGATGAAATTTACAACCCACCATTATATGTTTGCCACTTCCAGCCATACTGTAATGCAGTGCATTGCATGCAGCTTGAAAGATAATCAATTTGCAAATTTGAACTTTATTTTGTTTCTTGCCTCGGATCGCAGAGTTTTTTTCAGGAAAGCCCCACTGTACAGTCTCAGCACTGGAAAGTCCATCATTTATGAACTGGGTGCAAGTAAAATTACATGAATAAAAATTGTAACTATGGACCTCAAAAATAAAGGCAAAGAAATGAAAATTATAGTGTGTTAATTAGTTATGTAACTAATGTAACTGTCAAGTCTGCCTGACCAGTGACCTTGTTACTCATTCAGAAGCATTTTAATTCAGTTGTATAACAAAATGAAAAAAAATCAAATTGTCAATTATGTGCAAGGTGACCAAGCAAATCCAAAGACTTATGGTATCAGCTATGCATAGAAAACGTAATTAATGTTCTGTAGCTGCTGCCCCTAACGTATCGAGAAACATATTTTGAAATAAATAATGTTATAATGCAAACAATTTTTGTAGGCAGATAGTCTTCTGATAAATACCCTGATCATGTGAAGACAAAAGAGATAGTTTAACTTGGGCATTGTTAACCAGAGGTGCTGTTCCTGTACTGTACTGCTCTATGCTCTATTGTCTATGTTAAGTACAGATGTTAGTTAATTGTGTGAGCTGTGACATAGAAACATAGAAAATGGCAGGAGTCGGCCATTCGGCCCTTCAAACCAGCACCGCCATTCAATATGATCATGGCTGATCATCAAAATTCAGTACCCCATTCCTGCTTTCTCCCCATATCCCTTGATTGCAATAGCCATAAGCGCAAAATCTAACTCTCTCTTGAATACATTGAGACAGGATTAAATGGAAACCAATGCATGACCGTAATGGAAATCCCTTGCCTTTTTATCCATTTTGATTCCTCATTTATTCAATTGAAAGTGAAGAAATGTTCTCCTCGCACTGTGAGGTCTTGCCCTTTCAAACAGCAGACTTTCAATTGCTGAGGTTGTACACTGAGACGACTGTGCCAATATCATAATTTACCTTTAGTAGCAATTGGATGGAAGTGGCAGAATAAGTACCACAGGCTGGTTGGGTCAAGTCTGGAAACGGGATTGGATTGTGATTCTTATATCATCGCCCACTGCTCATAATATATCAATTATGAACTTTAACAGAATTTTAGTCGATAAATTATTTCACTGCACATTTTATCACAAGATCTGATGACACAAGGTCTCACCAGAAAGTTAATGAATGTTACAAGCAGTTAAATAATCAAATATTCCACAAACTGTTCATAAGTAGCTCTGTTACATTGATGGAATTTCACATTTGTATTCAAAGTTTTCTTTCAACCTTTACACCCAGATGAGTACATGGACTACTTCCACTTTTAAGCTACTAATCATATCAATATGGCATATGCAATATTCATCATTTTATGCTTAGAAAGCTTTATTTGATAATGAGGTATTACTACAGTGTCATTGATTGCAATCACTTGAAGTAGCAAACGTGGTCAGAGCCTAATGTGTATCTAATATAATCAAATTACTAAATAATTACATTGCTGGTGTTGGTATCCAGATTATAGAACCCATTAATGAAGAATAATAGATTTTCTTTTGATAGATATCGTTCTGTCATGCTAAAATTGTCAATAATATTTATATTGCAAGTTGGTATTGCTATGTAATAATACTTACATTGACCGATCACTCGTTCATGTATGAAAAGATTCAGAGTTTCATAAAAGTTTAGAAAAGTACCATTAAGTAGACTGACAGAACATTACAAATATACTAACATGCATATGTGAAAGATAATACTGTTGTCATTCTTAGCACAAGTACAGGAAACAATACTAAGATTCAGTCCGCGTGTATTAAAAAAAAACGATAGCTGATGGAAGTAAACAAAGATTTCCTGATATGTGTCCTACTGTGCACAGAGAATATTTGCATGGTGAAGTAAGGATTTTGGTTTGGTAAACCTAATATATATAATTTTTTATTTACTCATTCTTGTTCTGAATCAAATGGGTGGTAGTTCCACGAACACCAGAGGAAAGAAATATATGGCAATTGGAAACAATGCATATGATATAATGTAGTAGACACAAAATGCTGGAATAACTCAGCGGGATAGGCGGCATCTCTGGAGAGAAGGAATAGGCAATGTTTCGGGTCGAGACCCTTCTTCAGTGATATGATTTAGTGTTCTCTGTCTACTTCCAACAATCCAGTATTGCTCAAAATTTGGTACCATTAAAGTAACATATTGCTACTTCACTGATGAAATGGGCTTTTAGCATTTCTTTGCTTGCTTTAATACTAGTGGCTGCCCTGTCAGCCACCACACCCTAAACATCACTTCCATTCCTCAAGAAACGTTTTGAAAATTTAACTCTCTGACTGAGGTTTTGGACATCTGGCCTAATACTTTTTCTCAGACTTAATGTCAAATAGTTGAATGCATTCTTGTGAACTGTATTGATCGGTTTAGCTGCATTGAAAAGATCACACACGGTCACATTGCTGTTATTGTTGAAAGCATATATAGATGATGCAGTTACGATTCTTGGCTTTTGCAGAGGTTTCTTTCTCGGGAACCTTATTGTTTTCCCCGATTTTAGTAGAAGACAGGTACACATGGCTCAAACAGCATTTGCAAGTTAAAAACAATTCAAAAAACACATTTTAACTTGGCTGACCAAGTTGTGGTGGGGTGAAGTGTCATTCAACGGACTCAATTGTTCTTACACTTCAGTACAGTTAAAGACATATTGCAATAGAAAATAAAAATGGATATAATGTTATAACTGCAATGAAGATACAAATTGAAGATGGCAAATGAAAGCAATTAGTTTCAATAGCTCCAGAGCGCAATAACAGAGATCCCAATCAACCCATTGACTGATTGTTTATGCTGCTTAGATATTTGACACGAGAAGACCCAGCCAGTGCTAATCGTATTGTTTGTTGGTGAAGTGGAAAATGAGTAGAAACTATGGCAATGCTGACTTACTTAGGGGATCCTTCTTATGGACACATGTATGGGTAAAATAAATGAGAGCTCATTGTTGCATGCAAATCAGTTCCAATGATATATAATTAAGGGAGAAATAGTGAGTACATGTACTATGCCTACTGGCTAATTGTATCAAACTGTGAGAAGGAAAATGCCACAAAACACTTAGCAAGAACTGCAGTTCTCAGAAAAATAAATTACCCCTGAAGAGTTCACCACCGGTTTCCTCTTCCAAATCTGTTGAAGATCTTTGCTCCGGAAGAAAAGGGTGGATTGCCATGACTGTTCACCTGTTCACAGCCCTCGTCCACCATCCCTCAGCCACTCCCATAATCCTTACTTGTTTCCCCTTTTTCTCTTTTTCCAATTAACTGATTCTATGCAGCAATTCACAAGGCCAGTTATTTTAACAGTAATTTGGGATACAGGAGGAAACCAGAGCATGCATTGAAACCCCCCCACATGGTCACAGATAGAAGGGTCAAATGCTGTGCAGACAGCACTCAAACATAGGGTTGATACAGGTACCTGTAGCAGTGAGGCAGCAGCGCTAACCATGGTGCCATTATGGTGCTTGTAATGACATATCTAAATGGGTATGTTATCTATCTGTTCCATGAATCAAATTAACAGCTATCTTGAAATCTAATTATAGAGGTTTATCATTATAGGAAGTATTACATTATTTTTTAGTTTATGACAATATGGTGCTATTCTAGACAAAATTATAGTGTATAATTGGTATGGCACAAAGTGTCAGAACAGCTGTGAAATATCACTGATGGTAGGAAATGTTATCGATATCAGTATTATCAATACCAAAAATGAGGATAACAGAAAGAGGTATAAATGCTGGGAATGGTTACAGAATGCAAAGTGCATGTAGTGCACACATTTATTATTGGTCATGTGGTGTTTTTAAATAAAATGTATATTTAAGACATCTTCGAGCCAATTAAAACTATTATAGTCTAGTACATGTAATAATTAACTAATTATGGATCTAGTTGTTAATTTATACTATTGAACTTCAACCTTTATAAACCATGATTTCAGTGATAATTAATTTTCATTTAATTCATGTAATAGTTCAAATTATTTTTAGAATAGCTTTCCTTTAATATGCTACCCAGCACAGTTACTCAATAAATATTCTCATTATGGATTTTCATGGTGTAGAGTGAGGCTTATCAAAATCAGTAATTATCTTTTGGCTTTCATTATACTTTATGCAAGTTCTTGCAAAGCATTTGCAAAATGCTATTTACATTATTATTAATTTCCCAGGAGTATTTAAAATGTAGTAAGTAAAGTGTGTACTCTCAGCATAATAACATAGTACATCCTCAATTTAGATTTCCCGTTAGTGCTTCCCCCATTCCAAATCAAGGAGGTTGATGGGCACAACTATCAGTGATTGTAACTGTACTGTCAGTCTGTAGAAGTAGATTTAAGAACATCTAACAGCAGCCAGAAAATAAAGGATTCCTTCATTAATCAGACAATCACTTTGGACATAATTACTATTGCATGTTGGAGGCAAAGGCACAGATAAAAACCCATGTCATTCAATGGAAATAATTGTTCTTACACTTCCTTACAGTTAAAGACATATTGCAGTAGAAAATAAAGATGGATATCATATCATAATTGCAATGAAGACAGAAAGCTGGAAGTGGAGATGATAAATGAAGGCAGGTAGCTTCAATTGCTCCATTTTACAATAAAATAGATCCCAATCTACATTTAACTCATTAACTGATCGTTTTCCAACTTTATTCTTCTTAAACGTTAGACATGAGAGGGCCAACCAGTGCTAATCGTATTGTTTGTCAGTGGAAAAATTCAACAGGCAGTGAGAATTGTTCATCAACAGGGCTTAATTCTGATTAAAATTATCCTGCCCTAAAGGTTCACCTGCATTTACAGTCATTGAGTCATACAGCACAGAAATGGTTCCTGCAGCCCAACTTGCCCATACTGACCAAGATGCCCCATCTACACTAGTCCCACCTGCCAGAGTTTAGTCCATATCCCTCTAAATCTTTCTTATCCATAGGAAAGCAATGAGACAATGGCTGTGTCAGGTGCTAGGAATTGCAGGTAGTGAATGTATTCTGGAGAACACTGAAAAATAGCATTATTGAGCAGGGTATTTTTGGCATTTATATCAAGGATTCTGAATGCTGTATTGGTGTCCCTGGTATAAAATGTGTAAGTACCTGGAGAAAACTAGAAAGCTTGTAAGTGCATATCCAAAACGTAGTGCGAGCAGTTTGCTGGGGAAGTCAAAGACCTACAGATTTGTAGATTAATTGTGTTCGGTAAAATGTTTCAGTAAAATTTTTAACTTGTCCTTAGTGTGTAGGATAGTGTTAGTGTACGCTGGTTGGTGTGGACTCGGTGGGCTGAAAGGCCTGTTTCCGCACTGTATCTCTAAATTAAAAGTCTAAAAATATGCTCAGAGCTTGCAAGCCTTACAACTACCCCTTGCAGCTTTTGCACATCACCAAGCAGATTGCACGACACTCACTGGCACATCCGCCTCACCAATGCAGGATGCGATGGACAATAGACACAAAAGCTGGAGTAACTCTGTGGGTCTGACAGTATCTTTAGAGAAAAGGAATAGGTTTGGATCGAGATCTTCCCTCAGACCTGAAATATCACCTGTTTCCTTTCTCTGGAAATGCTGTCTGACCCATTGTATTTCTCCAGTTTTTTGTGTACATCTTCAGTTCAAACCAGCATCTGCAATTCCTTCCTACACATAAGATGAACAATAACCAGGTTATGGAATTTAAGTTGATGACATTGCAACTTATCACATAACCATTGTCATCCAAGCAGCCTTACATTGTGGGGACAGTGAAAAGTTGAGAGAGATGACAGGTGGAAACTGATACCACGTATGCGGATGACAATGCAATGTTGAGCATGTGTATATTAAGGGGAAAATATAGGATGCTCCCATGAAGGTTTTGAAGTGTTGCTTTTGTTCTCTGGTTAGTTATGAACAGAGGGCATGGTTATTGAGACACAGTGGAGGAAAATGGTGGAGTTGACAGTATCAAAGGCCAAAAAGCGAATGATGATGGAGAAAGTAATTTGAGACTTTGGTCAGGGGTATCTATGGGCCTCGGATTGAAGAGCTTCAAATAAGAGATTTCAGAACATTTGTGATGATCCTGGGCAGAAAATTTATTAAACTATTTCGTAGAGTAAAATTTCACTGTTGGACTATAAATTCACTGAACGATATAGCAGAAGAATGTATTATGAAAAAAAGGAAATAATGGTTTTAAAATGACTTACTCTACATTTGAAAACAATATCAGTTCTACGATAATTTTAAACAATGGAATTAGAAACTTCAAAAATAACCTTGGAAAATGCAATAGAAAACATAGCTTACTTAAATTGTAACCCGTGGCATTCTATTTACGTGAAAGACATAACTGCATAATGTGTCAAAAAAATGATAAACTAGTACAGATTTTGTTTCATATAAATAATAACTTAAAGGTATTTCAGTAAATTGGATAATAAACTATTGTGAGAGTGTGTCAGCAAAATGTCAATATTTCAGTACCCTGAATAAGATAATTTTCTTTGTTTTAGGAATAATTTTGCTGCAGTAATAATATAATACATTGCAAGTAAATGCCATCATTATACTCACAGTTCTGAAAGCAATTATTGTAATAAATGCCAGAAAAACGGAGCAGGAGAAAGCAAGTGTCATAACATCAGAGCTGTGGATTCTTTCTCAAAAACAGAGACTCTATGAATTAACATATCAAGTATAGACCATTTGTCAATGGAGACAGAATAACAACAATACAGCTAATGAAGCTTCTATATCTGAAACATTAATTTATCTGCTTCCTGCATATCTTTTATTTGACCCTCTGTCTGTTGACTCTAATATCTAACATCTTCAACCATTTATTAGCAATTGTTAAATTTCATTTTAGATTCCTTCAATATGTGGAATATACACTCATGACTTTTTAGATAATTATTTTCTATTGGAGTGCATCGTATTTTGCATTAAACAATAAGCAAACCATTTTTAAAAATAGTTAGTGGAGGTCACTTTTGCAACAAAAAGGGTTAACTTAATGAGATTTCTAGTACCTTTGCTGGAAGATAATGATTATACAATCAGAATATATGGTGTGTAGCTTTTAAAAATCTATAATAAATAATGGCTAATTTCCTCTCATACAGACCTCATGATTATTGAGTAGACTCGCAGTTCTTCATTGCCCTTTGGCTTAGTTACAAGAGGGAAGAAAATGAATTGTGTTGCCTACTATTATCAGCAATAATGATCGAAAATTGCCATTTAATTTGAACCTATGGAAGACATGGAAAGCAAGTCTTCCAGACACCTTCATGGAAAACGTTAATGCATAAGGCTTTGCATCGTGAATGTTTTCTGATAACTAGTTTTTTTCCATTAGCAAAATTCTTCATTGAGGGTCCATTTGTGAGACATTCACGCAAAGATATATCTTTCCTGTGCAACTTTTCCCAATCTATCCAATGTTTTTGCATTCCAGATCAGCGCAAGAAACGGTCAAATATTGAAGGTGATAAGATATAGCACATGGTTATTTTTTTCTTAAACCTTCAACTTCTAATTGATAACTTTCCAATTATTTTTTTATTTTTAATTTCACGTTCAATGCACCTGTAGTGTTAGGTGGAACAGGTTTGTTCTTTTTAAATCTTATCCTGATTGTCTTTCCAGTGAAAAGCATTTCAGAATTCCCATGCTTCCTTTGTTTTGACCCAAAGGCCAGCACAAGCTCGTGGGATTGAACCTTACCAGGGAGCTAAACCACCTGCTATGCGGCTCTGTCTGATGCCGATTTTTCCAGTGAATTTTTGTCCAGGTACTCAAACTGTGGTGATGTGATCAACCATTCCTGAGTTATCTCGTATCTCCACAGATTCAATTTCCTCTTTCATTTCTGCACGCTTCCTTTTCTTGTGTCGTTTCTTGGATGGAGGAAAAAATGTTAGAAAAACAGGTAATATTACAAAGCAATGTAGCAGTGTGCAGATGACTGTGAGGAGTAAGCATTTGAACAGTGTGAAGGTCAAATTTGAAGGCACAAAAAACAGGGGCATTAACCCTAACAGAAAACAAACATTACTCTGCAAGATGGCTGCTCCATTCCATTCCAAAGAGTTTTTGATACATTCAGTCCTTGTGCGTTCTTTTTCTAATACAAATGTAAAGAGTAGAGGGGCACAGTGATCTATGGCATAGTTCAAAGAGTAGATAAGGCACAAGATTGAAATGCTGTCCATATCTACTTTCCATAGTGTCATCAGTCCAACCACACCAAACTCCATTGAGATCACGCTAAGTATCACCCAAACATTACCCAATGCATTGATAACCAGGAAAATAGTCAGCAGCAGAATGATCAAGACACTAACACTGGAGTTCAGGATTGGTGAAGTGATGGATGAACTATATCGATCCATGAAAACAAATGTTGGATTGAACACTATGTATTTTATTCTAGAAATTAGAGAATGTTTTCTTAATGTTTCCAGCAAATCAATCATTTCTTCATGTATATTCTCTGCAGTTCTAGCCACCATGTACACTCTGGAGGCGATGATGTCGACTTCCTCTGATGTCTTTGAAAAAATAATATCATCCATATAGTTTTTAAATTCTGGTTGTTTCAAAAATGAGTTAGCTAGAATGTTGATGAAATCACTTTTGGTTAGTACTGTGACATTGATTTTTTTTAAATACTGTAAGTAATGCTCAATCCATGATATTCTGATGAAACCCCTGCTGATTATTTGCAGATCCTCCTGTATTGTTATATTCCAGTATTCTATTGGCTCGTAAATATAAAAACCTATGACTGGACTGTAGTTGCTGAAGTATTTTTGCTGGGTTATTGTAAAAGAAACACTTTTTGAGTCACTTGCAAGCATATTAAGAAGATTTGATCCGTTACTGATTTGTAAACATCCCATAAAGGAAAATGACACATAAATCAGGTACAGCAACACGACGAAAGGCTTGACATATGTATTAATGATCCACTCAGTGTAGTGCTCCCTCAGAAAGCGCTGAATGAAATGTTTCTGATACGGATCGCATTCATGGCCACTGGGCTGCTGAAATCCATCATTCAACATTGTTTTAAACCAGACAGGCCTGGACGCTAGGTATTCAGGTGACGGAATTCGACAGCAGAATATGCTGTGGTAGCGGTTCTGTTCTAACTGCCCAGCAAATACCAAGCAGGAGCCATAAAAGGAGAAAACATAGAAATAGTTGACTAGAACTGTAACACACATGTTCTGACAGAAGATTTTGACAGATTCAACGTTGGTGAATGGGCTTGCACCCATCCCAAAAGTGATGATGTAGAGCGAGCTTGTCATCGTGTAGGACACCATCACATCAGAATAAGCAGCTGCTATTCTTTCCTTGAATGGTAAATCCTCTTTTGTTCTCCGCCACCCAGCGAGAAGCTCGAACACTCCTTTAGTTCCGTGGCCTTTCAGAAAGTAGAAGGGCAACATTGTTAGCATATGATGAAGCTATGTGAACAAGTATTTATAATGAATTTGCTATTTGCTTAATGTTTGAATAAAGTCTCTCGACAGTTTGTGCCTTATCCGGATGCACAAAGCGCAGTATTGTATTTGAAAATATATATACCAAAAATAATCATGTAAAATAAAAATTGATTATTTTAGAATATCATACTGGAAAATGAGGCAGGAAGCAGAGATGACATGGTGACATTGGATTTAGAACATAGAATATAGAACTCTACAGCATGGGAATGAGCCCTTTAGCCCATTATGTTCATGCCGAACATTGTGTCCAGTTAAACTGATCTCATCTGCCTGCATGTGATTCATATCGCACTATTTCTTGCACTTCCATGTGCCTACCTAAAAATCTAAAACACCAATATGGCATCTGCCTCCACCACTACTCCTGACAATGTGTTTAACGTCCCCACCACCCTCTGCGTAAAAAAACTTGCCTTGCACACTTCCATTAAGCTTTCCCCCTCAAATAGCTATGTCCTGTAGTGTTGGAAATATCCACCCTGGGAAAAAAAGTTCTGACTGTCTACACTATCATTGCCTCCCATAAGTTTATATACTTCTATGTATATATGTATGCCCCTCAACATCTGACATTCCAGAGAAAAAAATCCGTCTATCCAACCACCTGTAGCTGAATCCCTTTTATCCAGGCAGCATTCTGGTAAACCAGCTCTGCATCCTCTCCAAAGCTTCCACATCTTTCTTCTAATGGGGCGACCAGAACTGCACACAATACCCCGAATGCAGCTCAACCAAAGTCCTACAGATTTGTTTTCATGTAATGTAATGGAATACACAGATTCTTCCTCAGGGGAAAAAGGGAACACAACCGGAAATGCCTGACCCGTTGAGTTACTCCAGTACTTTGAGTGCTTTTATTTGTAAACCAACATCTGCAGTTCCTTGTGTCTACTTTAAAATACGTTGTTTTAGGTCCAGAGAAGATACAAGGTGCTGGAGTTATTTCACGGGTTGGGCAGCATCTCTGGATAGGTGGCATTTTGGGCAGAACTATTCTTCAGACTCTGGTTATTACCTTAGGTTTTTGTGAAAGATGTTCAGTCACAAAATAACATGGAATCTTTATCTCATTGACGTAATCAGGAATTTCAGGAATTTGTGCTTCTTCCAGTGAGCAATAGTATCAAAGATACTTTTGGAAAGTCCTGCCAAGCCCATTTAATGTTTATGCTTACTTTACAAATTCCTTCTATCTATACCATATTAAGTGTTGGCCAGTGTGGTGTGAGTGTTGGAATCCCCACCTGCAGTTGGTGCTGATACTGCTAGGATATGAAAACTTGCAGGAACCATTAATGCAACAACACTAATAATGCATCATATGAATATTCAGGCTAAGAAAATAAGAGCAGAAAATATTGTCAGATAATTGTTTTTGTCAGAAATAATTCCATAGGCTGAAGTCCACATGCCGAGCAAAAATTTGCCCGACACACCACCTGCTGTTTGTAGAAGTGCTTTTGCCTAGAGCCCCAGTCTCCAAACCCAAGTACGTTTTGTTCCATGCCAAGCGAATCTGGCTGCCATTGACTATTATTTCACATGCTGCTACATAAGTTGGAGGCAGTTGATAGTATGATTACTTTTACATTATACATTCTCATGTTCCCCTGCCTCAGCACCACTCCCTTTCTGCATTCTCTTTCCTGGCCTCCGCCTCTTCATTTTTCCACTCTTTTCCTTACTTTCCCTTTTCATGGATTCTTTCACTTTTGGGTTTTCCCCCTCCACCTGTACCACCACTGGCTGTTCCCTGTCTCATGATATTAGATATTTGGGATAGGGAAAGAAAGAGTGGAAATCAAATGAAAAAGGTGGGGAAAGGAAGATGAGTCAATAGCAGCAATACTAATAGCAAGATTGAGAGTAGCTGAAGAAGGATCCTTGCACCAACGACCTCCTGCAGTAATGTCCTAAATCTGGGGTGAATAATGTCTACCAGTTATAGTCATTTTTATGTGTACGAGGGTTAGTTTTAGTTCAGCGATACAGCCTGGAAACAGGCCCTTTGGCCCAACAGGTCCCCTCCAACCAACAATCACCCATACACTAAATCACCAATACACTAATTGTGCTACACACAAGGGACAATTTACAGAAGCCAATGAACCTATAAACCTTCGGAAGGGGGGAGGAAACAGAAGCACCCGGAAAAAACCCACACAGTCACAGGCAGAACGCACAGAACTCCGTACAGACAGCACCCGTAGTCAGGATTGAACCCGGGTCTCCGGTGTTGTAAGGCAGTAGCTCTACCTCTGTGCCACTGCGCTGACCTGGGTATGATTTCAATCACTGAGCACTGGAGATGATGCGTGTTCAGTCAGGGTGATGAGGGAATGGAAGGTGATGTTGAGTTTACTGGAGCATTGGGAAATGTTGGTGATGAGGTTATGGTCAGGTGCAGGAAGCAGTGGATATGTTGGATAGTTTTGATAGGGAGAATGTGGTGCATGGGAGGTAAGGGAAAAATGTTGGAACGTATTTGGGTAGTGGGTGATGGATGTTGGAAGGGGTTTAGGGAAATTCAAAGGCACAGCTATCAGAAATAAACTATTGGTGGGGACTTAAAACATCGAGATTTTTAAATGTTGTTTAAAAAATATTAAAAATTCACAACAGCAAATTATATTCTGGCAGACAGATATATCCTAAAACTAAGTTGACTATTTTTATTCATTTGATTAGTCATATACTGTGTGACCAAGGAAACCAAAGAGCTAAATTTGGACAATTTCAAGGAAGCTCCCATGGGAATTATTTCTGAGCTTCAGTCAGGTGTGCAGGGCTGCTCTCTGAGTGGTTTCTGCTCCCCTGCTCCCAGAGCTGCTCTCTGAGTGGGATGCGGTTTCTAAATTTGCAGCGGCACAAAACTTCGATGTTCGGTAAGCAACAGAAGCTTGTGGATGACTTCAGGAGGACATAAATAGGTAGATGGAATCTGAAGTAATACAATTTAGTATGATGATGATAGAAATAAAAGATAAAATAATTCAATTCTAAAGAAATGTAGGAACTGGAGAGACCTGGGGTTACACTTGTTCATGAATGGTGGAAGACCGCTGGACAGATTGAGACAGCAATTAGAAAAGCTTATGTGTTTTTGGGGTTTATTATTAGGTGTTTGGTGTGAAAAGGAGCAGTTGTGTTGATTTAGAAATAGTTTGGCCACTGCTGAAATCTTGAGCTAGACTCTGCTAGTGGCTTCCAAGTGGATCCATGTAGATACATTGGTGTCAATGGTTCTTTACTTCTGTGTCTGTTGCTGAGCGCAGGCTCAACAACAAGTCCAGGATGGTTACATAAAGTGAGGGGCTGGTGCATCTTTGGTGCTCCACAGTTGTATATCTTCATGGACAATGTAAGTGAAGCTGACTAATTTGATTTGTAACTTATTTTGATTAATATCTAAATTGGTTGGGACATTAATAAGTTGAAAGAGTATTTCAATTGTAGATTATTTTTTAATGTTTTAACTTAAAAAATATATATTTAATTTTATTTATTGAAGTGCACATGGTGGTGAAGTGCACATTTCAATGTGGACTTTCAAAACAAAATTGGATGAATGCATAAAATAAAAATAAGTTGCACGGATGGGGGCAAGAAATGGGAAATTAGACTAATTGGATTGTTCTTAAAGCCAGCATGTAAATGAAAGGATGAATAGTCTGTAATAATTCCTGATCTAACAAAGAATCCTAATTTAATATATCTATTTGAGGGTCTAATTAATGTACTGTGAGACACATTGTTCATCCATCTTTTCCTGATGACAACCACAATTATTGTCACATGCCATTGTAATTAAAATGTACATCTAATCATGCATGCTATAAATTATCTTTATAACACTATTAATGAACAAGTCGTGTATGTCATAATAAATGACTTCTCGCAGAGCCTGTTCTGGAACAATAAACTTGATTGTGCAGCGTATGTAGTAATGATTGTGAACAATTACTGTTTCTTTAAGACTGTCACATTTATGTCACATCACGTGACAGACTGCTCTGTTGAAAGTTCTGTGGAGAGCTTTTACTGAACCACACGCTTTGAGCTGCTCAAGTGACTGGTGTGTGTAGTTTCAGAAATGGACACTGTTGGAAGATAAGAATGCTTTGAACACATTTACTTTACATCCACTGGGTGACGCCGTACAGTGGCTGCCTCGCCAACTGTCTGTCTAGCCCCTTTCTCGCTTTGGTGGTTTTTAGTCTGTAGTTAAATATTGTTTTAGTGTATCTTTAGTTTTGTCGGGTGTGGAGGGGGGTGGGGGAAACTTTTTCTTTCTCTTTCCTCGACGGAGATTCAACTTTTTCCTTATCGTATCTGCACTGCAGCCTAACATTGTGGAGCTGATGGCCTCTTGCTGGGGATCGACCTTGGGAGCTCCAACCGCGGGAGCCTGCAGACTTTAACATCGTGGAGCTCGCGATCCCTTTATCAGGGACCAGCTTCGAGAGCTCCAAGCCGCAGGAGGTTCGACCGCCCCGATCACGGAAACTTCTGTTCAGAAACTGCCCTACTTGTAGTCAACAGCCTCCTCTGGTCCTTTTCTATCACCCAGGATTAGTAAGTCAAACCACATGAAATTGATTATATTCTCTAATTCTTGCTGCGGTCTTGTCCCTTGTTTAGTTGCCTCTGTCATGTTTGCCTGTGTTACACAGATTTGTAAAGTGACACCAAAACTAGTGATGAGGCATTCAATCTAATTAGCTGACAGGCATTTCATTGACATCTGCTGCTGTGACAGCCTGCTGCCGCATTCCTCTGCTGAAATTAGCAGTTTATTCGCAGGGGCCAATTATTGGTGCATGTATTTTGTCCATGTTTAATGCCAACTATAATTCTCATGCATTTACAATTGAGTGAGCAATGTTTTTTTATTACTTAACATAGAAACATAGAAAGTAGGTGCAGGAGTAGGCCATTCGGCCCTTCAAGCCAGCCATTCAATGTGATCATGGCTGATCATCCAAATTTAGTACCCCATTCCTGGTTTTTCCATATATCCCTTGATTCCATTAGCCCTAAGAGCTATATCTAAATCTCTCTTGCAGGAAAAATGTTCCCAATGTTGGGGGAGTCCCGAACCGAGTGTCACAGTTTAAGAATAAGGGCTAGGCCATTTAGGACTGAGATGAGGAAAAACTTTTTCACCCAGAGAGTTGCGAATCTGTGGAATTCTCTGCCACAAAAGGCAGTGGAGGCCAATTAACTTGAAGTGACCTGTTACTTCTAATGGTATGACTGACCTGGCCAATGACATTCCCCGCATGTTGCAAAATATACTTGGTGAATAAAGTGTGATTCTGATTCTGCTTCTGATTCTGATATCTCGATGTATAGCTTTCCCATTGAAATTGTTCTCTAAATACAATGAAACACCCTCTGAACATAATTCACGTTTGTCTAGCAAAAGAAAACAATGGAAATACTGTAAATTAATTCTGCACGTGTTGCGTTTGTTTGATGTATTACAAATAAACTGCTGCCTTTGCCGACTGCAACACATCAATAATGAAACTTGACCAATGAGTAAAAAAAAGTTAAATCTTGTGGCTGTACAAATTGCTACCAATAAATTACGCAGACATGTTAGTTCAATGTTAATAAATGAATGATAAATGTTGTTTAAATTCATTATGCCAGCCCTAGCTAATTTGAAGGTTTTTGTGTAAAAAGACATCCTGTTTATCAGCCCTTTTTAATAGCCCTGTTCACAAAACAACTGAAGACTGTGAGATGCATCAGCATTTCAGTCACGTTCAGGTCTGGCACCAATTCAAGCACTGCAGTGCAGGAAGATATCAGCACATTTCTCGTATGAGTTCACTTTGGCCAAGAGTGGGTGACCTCCCAAATAAATTTGCCACATAGCTAAATACATCATGTTTCTACCAGCACTCATTTCTTGCCAAGATTGATTCAATATTTTACATATTGCTGATCAGCAAACAAGAATCAGGGTAAATGATCATAAATGTACTAAAGTATCAGCTCATGGAGACTGCCGCAGAATGTATTAATGCTAGCAGCTGCTCTTTAATTTAATTTAATCACGTAATTCTAGACGGGTTGAGTGAGATGACCATGGGGCTTGATCTTCTCTCCTGTCACAACCCTGAGTTTGACACCGGAATTAACTGCTCTATCACCGAGAAATTACAACATGCAACATTCAATTTGCACTTTTTCATGACATAGAGGCTTCTTCCACAGTGTTGATAATTTATCTGTCAAAAATGAAGGCAGTACTACAAATTGGCGGCTTACTTAAAATGTATTAATTGCATAAGGGCAACGATTCCAAAGCCAGTAATTATTGGCATCTCTAATTGCTTTTGAGAAAATGGCGGTGAGCTATGTCCTTAAACTGCAGAGGTCCATTAAGTGAAGTTGTGTTTTGGTGCTAGTTACTAAGAAGTTCTGAGACTACTACCCAATGGCTATGAAAATTGGAGCTGCAATATCTTGAGGGGAATTTAGAGATGGGAGTGCTCCTATTCACTTGCTGCTTTTGTCATTGTTGGTTACGTTTAACAGGCAGAGGTAGTCATTCAATTCAATGGCTCCATTCTGACTCTCAGTAGAGTCATCTGCTGCCAATCCTCTTATTTCCAAGAGCCCATCCAACTTACTCTCCCTCACATGCCATCAGCCCTTAGAGGTTATTTACAGTAGCCCTTTGACCTACCAGCATGCCTCTGCGATAATGGAAGGGGGGGGGAGGAAAACCCTCAAGGTCACAAGGAAAACATGGAAACTCAGCACCTGATTCTGGAATTCAAAATGGTTTGTTGCAACTGTGAAGCAGCAAGGCAAATTGGTGCCCAAATAACAGTGATAGAAATAGCAATTTCAAGTGGTGCTCTTGGATCAACATGGACAGGTAGCTGCAGTGCATTTTGTAGATGGTACAAATTGTAAACACAGTGCACCAGTCATGGAGGGAATGAATGTTTTGGAAGGGTGATTGGTTGCCAGTAAATCTTACTGTTTTGTGCTATATTGCACAGATCCCTGTGATTTCCTGGGGAAGTACCATGAATTTGCATTGAGTATAAGAGTCAGAAACTCATTTTGCAGCTTTATAGGACTTTGGTTAGGCCATATTTGGAATATATTTTGTGTAGTCTGGTCATCCCATTTCATAAAAGATATGGAGGCTTCGCAAAGGGTGCAATAGAGGTTCAATGCTGGCAGGAATGTTTTTTTTCTGGAACGGCAGAGGTTAATGGAGGACCTAATCGAAGTATATAAAATACCTAGAGTAGAATAATCAGAATATTTTACCAGGGTGAAAATGTCAAGGACTAGAGGGCATAGCTTTAAGGTGAGAGGAGCAAAGTTTAAATAAGATGCGCGGGGCAGGTTTTTTTTGCACAGAGGATGGTGGGCGCCTGGAACGCATTGCCTGGGGAGGTGGTGGAGGCAGATACGATGTAGTGGAATTTAGATAGGCAGATGGATGTGCGGGGAATGGAGGGTATGGGTTACAGGCAGGCAGAAGAGTCTGAAGAAGGACCTCAACCTGAAACTTCACCCATTCCTTCTCTCCAGAGATGCTGCCTGTTCCACTGAGTTACTCCAACGTTTTGTGTCTATCAGAGATTAATTTAACTTGGCATCATGTTCAGCACAGCCATTGTGGGCCAGAAGACCTGTTCCTGTGCTACACTGTCCTATGTTCTATGTAGTCTATGCAGAATAAGCAAAAAACTTGCAGTTCTAATGGTGTGGTTGATTTATTTGAAATTCTTCTTAATTTTGCACGCTGATAATGATACAAACATAATCAAAAGCATCATATAGTGATGTTGTGGCGGCACCTGCTGGTGCTCACAGGTAGTCAAACCCTGCGGCCGGGTGCCTTGGATATTGACTCTGGGGAGGGGTTTGGAAATTTATCATCGCGAACATTGCCCAGCCGCTCCTGGGAGCCAATTTCCTATGCGCTTTCTCCCTCGTCGTCGATTTACGGGGCGGTTGCATGATCCCGCGATTGGACATCGGCCCCGCTGCACCGTGCAGCGCGCCCCCACCTTGACGCCGTTGCTGGGGTCGAGGGCCCTGCTCTCTGATTTCCCCGCGCTCCTTACGCCCCGTTTCAGCGGGGCGGCTCCCCTGCACGCAGTCGTGCATCACATCCCCACCGAGGGCCCCCCAGTGCATGCCCGGGCGCGCCGCCTCCCGCCGGAGAAGCTGCGCATCACCCGAGATGAATTCCAACTGATGGAGGACATGGTCTGACAGCCCGTGGTCCTCCCTGCTACATATGGTTCCGAAAGCATCTGGGGGGTGGAGACCGTGCGGTGATTACAGGCACCTCAACGTGGTAACCATGGCCTACATAACCAACAGTGTGCCTATGTTTTCACCCGCAGGGACGCTCACCGCTCGCCACTGCAGCAGGTCTACTTAGGATCTTTTCGGGTGCTGTGGGCCGGAGTCACCACATTCACATTGGATGTGGCGACACACGTGGATGTGGACAATCCGGTGGTCATTGCTCCACCGCGACATAGGGGTCGTCCGCCAGCCGTTTCGCCCGTACTGTTCACATGATTCCGGTTTTGTTCCGCCGGCCCCTATTGTTATGACCGTCCCACTTTAGCGGCCCTCGCGGCCCTATTTTGCCGGCCCCTACTGTTACACCTGCCAAGCCTTCGAGAACCACACGTTCCGGACGTATCATCCGGATCCCTGCTCGGTTCCGTACCTTGGGTTCTGGGGGGGGACCTGCTGGTGCTTGCAGGTAGTAGAACCCTGCAGCCGGGTGCCTCGGACATGTGACTCTGGGGAGGGGTTGTGTTTTGCGCATCATCTTTTGTTTCATCCGCCAAAATGTCACATTTATTTACATTTACAAGTTGTTACTTCATTGGTAAGCAAGACTATTCCATCACAACTACTGTCTGAAGAATGGACCCGACTCGAAACATCACTTATCCACGTCCTCCATAGATTCTGCCTACAGTACTTTGTGGTCTGCTCAATATTCCATCCTCTGCAGTTCCTTGTCATTATATTCAATGGCAATCCTCCTGAGCCAGGAGGTGAAGGGAAAGCTGTAGAACTGTCATTTGCCTTGGAATATTCAGCATCTCACTGGTTCTCGTAGAAGGGTACCAATCCGCTGAGTTACTCCAGCACTTTGTGTCCAAATTTAATTGGTGATCTGAATAATATGTTTAAGATGACGAAAAGGAGGTTTTAGGGTTAAAAGAGAAAAATGACTTCCTTGGGGAGGAGAGTTCACAATAGTGACTCATTTCTTTAAAATCTGAAATATGTCATGATGGTATTAAATTTACTTTATTTATAATCATAAGGGTTATGATTAACCCTTTTAATCATAAGGGTGAGAAATCAGGAATTCTCCCTTCCAGAAAGCAGATGAAACTAGAAAAGGTGCTAATACCAAAATCTATACATAACTAAAACGCTCATCTTGTTATTTTCTGGTTTGTGTTGTTTTTACATTTGCGCAAAAACAGTATGCGATAGCACTATGATTTCGCGCCACCTTATTCACCGTCGTCCTGTGCTGCAAATGCATCAGGTTTTGTTCCGATCGGTGGTATATTTAAAAGTTATGAAGGTTTAAAAATCTTTAAAACCGCTAGGAGCAGATTGGTCTCCTCTCCTGTCAGCCATGGCTGGGACCGCGACGCCCGTTCCTGTACCATCGCTGCACTAATTGGCCGCCTCCACTGTCGGTCACCGGCCGCAGCCCACCTGCGAGCACGGCCCGCCTACCTGCCTGCCGGTGCGGTCTTCCTGCCTGCCGGCGCGGCCTTCCTGCCGGAGACCCCGAGGCCTGGGCGCTGAGCCTGGCTCTTAGAGCGCTAACAGCTGATGCTGCTCTGGGGCACGCAAGAAGGGAGATATCGGGAGGCGAGGAGGGAGAGGGGGGGGTGGATTGAGGGAGAGGAGGGGCTAGGGAAGGAGAGGGAGGGGAAAGTGGGGGAGGTGAGGAGGGAGAGTGGGGGAAGTTGGGGGTAGAGGGAGGAGGGGAGTAGGGATGGGAGAGGAGTAATGGAGGGAGGGTGTGACTGAGGTTAGGGGAAAGGAGAGGTGAGGGAGGGATTGGGGAGG
The DNA here is from genome assembly GCA_963514005.1 of Raja brachyura. The sequence goes on from OY740785.1 coordinate 59,719,079, forward strand.
GTAGGAGAGGGGAAAGAAGAGGGTGGAGGTGAGAAGGGATAGCGGGGAGGGGGAATAGAGGGAGAGGAGGGCAGTGGCGGCGGTGAGGAGGGATAGTGGGTGGATAGGGGGAGGTGAGGAGTGGGGGAGGTGGGGGATAGAGGGATAGGAGGGGGTAGGGAAGGGAGAGGAGTTATGGAGGGAGGGTTGGAGGGAGTGACTGAGGGTAGGGGAAAGGAAAAGAATGGAGAGGTGAGGGAGGGATTGGGGGAGGGGGGAGGAGAGGGTAAAGACGAGGGAGGGCGAAGAGGAGGGGAAATGAGCCACGCCTGCGCAGTTGGGGGCTACAGGTGAGTGGTGGAATATTGCGTTCGGGAAACGGATTGCGTTGGGGTACCAGGCCACCCACGTGACAGGGACCCAGCGGGTCCCACTTAATCTAGTTGTTAATAGATTTATGCAAAGCATGCACAAAAAGGCAATATACATAGATGGTTTTAAGATACAAATCAATCCATAATCCAGTTCAATGGTGAAATGAACCAGAGAGGCTAACATTTCTATTCCTGCTCAAGTACCGGGTGGCGCCAGCAATGGCTGCCTCACCAACAGTCTGCCTTCTTTGTTGTTTTAATAGTATGTGTTAAATGTATGTTTTTAGTGTTCTTTAGCTTGTTTTATGTGGATGGTGGGCGGGGGTAGTTGGGGGAAACCTTTGGAGATGCAATTTTTTTTCCTGTATCGTATCTCCGTCCACACTGTGGCCTAACATCGAGGAGTTGGCAGCCTTTGCTGGAGACTGACTTCTGGAGCTCCAACTGCGTGAGCCTGTGGACATAACATCATGGAGCTCAACCTCTGAACTCCCATCCGCAGGAGCCTGCAGACTTTAACATCGTGGAGCTCGCGGTCTCTGGTTAGAGACTGACTCTTGGAGCTCAAAACCGCAGGAGCTTCGATCGCCCCGACGCAGGGGCCTCGACTGCCAGCTGCGGGAGCTTCGATGGATGGTTCGACTGCCCCGAATCGGGAGAATAAAGAGGAAGATGATTGGACTTTATTGCCTTCCATCACAATAAGGAATGTGGGGAACCCACTGTGGTGGATGTTTATGTTAACTTTTATGTAGTTCTGTGTCTTGTTGCTTTTTTTAAAAGTGTGGTTGTATGGTAATTCGCATATCACTCTACCTTAATTGGTACACGTGACAATAAAAGGCCTTTGAAACCTTTGAAACCGTGGCATGTCTCTCCTTTTTTTAAAAACAATTCTGGAGGTCTCAACACTTCTAACAGGAAATTACCAGGGACATTGTCTCTTTCGGTGTACTTTGAGAAACTGGATAAATTGATCATTTAAACTATTGCATCAACAAAGTTATTTGATTTATGAAATAACATTGAGCTGACTAGTATCCTTAAAACAGTTGTCACACATTCCCACCATATTGCTGAAACAAAATTAAAAAAAAACAGATTATGGCAATCTGTAATTAAAAACAATGAATACTGGGAATGATGAGCAGGTACAGCTTAAAACAGTAGGTAGACAGAAATGCTCGAGAAACTCAGCGGGTGAGGCAGCATCTATGGAGAAAAGGAATAGGCGACGTTTCGGGTCGAGACCCTTCCTCAGACTGATGTCGGTGGGGGGGGGCGGGAAAAAGGAAGGAATAGGCGAAGACAGTAGGCTTGTGGGAGAGCTGAGAAGGGGGAGGGGAATGAGGGAGAAAGCAAGGACTACCTGAAATTGGAGGTCAATGTTTATACCGCTGGGGTGTAAACTACCCAAGCAAAATATGAGGTCATGTTCCTCCAATTTGCGCTGGGCCTCACTTTGGCAATGGAGGAGGCCCAGGACAGAAACATCAGATTCAGAATAGGAGGGGGAGTTGAAGTGCTGAGCCATCAGGTTGGTTATTGCGAACAGAGCGGAGGTGTTGGGCGAAGCAATCGGCAAGCCTGTGCTTGGTCTCGCCCATGTGGAGAAGTTGACACCTGAAACAGCGGATGCAGTAGATGAGGTTGGAGGAGGTGCAGGTGAACCTCTGCCTCACTTGGAAAGACTGCTTGGGTCCTTGGATGGAGTCGAGGGGGGAGGTAAAGTGACAAGTGTAACATTTCCTGCGGTTGCAAGGGAAAGTACCCGGGGAGGGTGTGGTTTGGGTGGGAAGGGACGAATTGACCAGGGTGTTACAGAGGGAACGGTCTCTGCGGAAAGCAGAAAGGAGAGGAGATAGGAAGATGTGGCCAGTGGTGGGATCCCGTTGGAGGTGGCGAAAATGTCGGAGGATTATATGTTATATGCGATGGCTGATAGGGTGGATGGTGAGGACAAGGGGGACTCTGTCCTTGTTACGAGTAGGGGGATGGGGAGTAAGAGCGGAACTGCAGGATATAGAGGAGACCCTGGTGAGAGCCTCATCTATAATAGAAGAGGGGAACCCCCGTCCCCTAAAGAATGGAGACATCTCCGATGCCCTAGTCTGGAACACATGGTTGACATGGACAAGGTTTAGTTGCTGTATAGTTCTTTGAATCTATTGTAATTTCCATCATACAGTATCTTTAATCCAAGGCGTTTCTTAAGAATACTACCTGACCAGAAAATGTGTTATATTAGGGCTTGGTGAGAAGAGGTAGAGGGGCGGAGAGGTTTAATGAGGAAATTACAGAGCCTTGGTTGTTAAGCTGAAAATGGATGACATTCACAAATGATCAAGAGCGCACAATTATTGTGAGTACAAATATTAAAGAGGGCTATAAACTGGAGAAAATCATACAGATAAGGAATCATACAGCAAGTGTGGTCCCACTTAGCTTGTGCTTGCAATGTGCTTGCTACATTAAACTTTAAACAATGTCAAATTTCAAAGGAGCTCACATTGCGATAAATTCAGAAATCCTGCACTCTCAGTGAGAACTCGTTTAGGAAGTACAAATTGCACAGTCCACATTACAGCAACATCAATGTTCCAAATTACAACCTTCTGAGTATTGCTCATCACTGTGACTACAGCATTACATTACACTTGAATAATGATCATTTATCTACATAAAGCAGTTAGGCCCTTTTGGAAATTTTGTGCCTTTGTTTAAATTTGGATTGTATTCACATTTTTAGAAGACTCTCTATGTTTTGCTTAAAATCATTAAGCATAATTGAAGTGTTGTTTGGTCATGAATGAAAGATGTCAATAACAACATATTAAAACAGATATTTATTCGTATTTTTCTGTAGTTGTAAAGTAGTTGCTCTTCTTTGATGGATTCAGCACTTTATTTGCACATTGCGATACTGAGTAATCCTATATAAGTATGGAAAAATGCTGTTCATTTATTTTCCAGAAGTCAACCAAAACCATTTTACACTGACTTTCCTTTGTTTATCTTGCTATTTACTTCCTCAAAGAATTCCAACAGGTTTGTCCGGCAAGATCTCCCTTTCATAAAACCATGCTGACTTTGGCCTATTTTATCATGTGCTCAGAAACCTCATCCCTTATAATGGACTCCAAAATCTTCCCAACCACTGAGGTCAGGCTACAGTTTCCACTCTTCTGCATTGGTCCTTTCTTGAACAGCGGAGTATTATTTGCAACTTTCCAAATCGTCTGAAACCAATCCTTATGGGCCTGTCCCACTTAGACCTGTCCCACACACATCGCTTCCTTCACCAGCCTGTTATGCAGGCGGGGGACAGGGCTAGTGGGGGAAGCACTGTCTTAGTGAAATTCACACAGTGCCAAGCCAATGTGATACAGACACACTCCTCGATGAACAGGAAGTTTGACGCTGTAATTAAGACAGTGAAAGCACAGTGTACGGGAAGGGTCACGTAAGTCCTTTGAAAGAGTGGGGAGGGAGAAGGGGGGGAGAAGGGGGGGAGATACACGGCTGTGAAGCTCGGCAGCCATTAATATTACCAGTCGGTTGTCCTTGGTTCTGAAAGCTACTGCTTACATTTTTTTTCCAATGAGCCACTGAAATACACTGGTCAGCACTGACTGGCTACAAGCTACGAGAACCTACGACAACCTTCGACCTCCTGGCAACCCATTACCACTGCACCTACGCACGAGAATTCTCACTACTCTCCATGGCGGCTTCATTCTGGTCGCCGCTAATTTTTCAACATGTTAAAAAATTTGCGGCGACCATAATGCGGGAACTCCTCACGACCATGAAGGCGACTACCCGGCAACCAACATGTGGCGACCGCATAATCTCCTGCAGTCGCCTAAGGCCCATTACTCTTGTGATTCTTGAAAGATAACTACCATTGCCTCCACAATCTCAAAAGCCACCTTTTTCACAGCCCTAGGGTGCAGTCCATCTGGGCCAGGTGACTTATCCACCTTCAGCCACTTTCAGCTGCAGTTCCACTCCACACTGGGAGATTTTTAATGCATTTGATACTGTCTATGATTTGCAACATTATGGGATTGAGTGTGATGGTCTTTGATACTGTGTTTAGGGGTGGGTTGTCAGTTTGTTGGTTGTCAGTTAGCTGCTGTCATTTGAGAGAATGTAGCCAGCAATAGTTGTGATATAAAGTGTACCTAAGCTTGATGCTCTCCCTATTTTTGGCTATTAATCTTATATTTTATCCTTGACTCCATGCAGTGCCTCATTTATGTCATGGAATAAGATTACACAATGTTGTGGGGGAGATGGGAGAGACAAGCAAAGGATGTGGATTTAAAGCGTTGAGCAAAAGATAAAGTTAGATGTGAGGAAGATCATTTCACTCAGAGAGGAGTGTTAATTTGGAATTCACTGCATGTGAGGATCATCATGGTTTTCAAAGAGCATTGGATAGGCAGGCAAGAGTGTCGGGAGTTACATCCCGGGAGTTAACATGAACTTGACAGGCCAAATGGCTTCCTACTGTCTACAGCATTGTTCTAGAAGAGAAACCCGGTTTTCTACGCTTTATGTTACCAATTTGTAATAACACGGAAGGCAGACTCAAAATGCTGGAGTAACTCAACGGGACAGACAGAATCTCTGGGTAGAAGGAATGGGTGATGCTTCAGGTCATGACCCTTCTTTATTCTTCTTAATAACAGGTTGCCTGAACTAAATCAGTGAGCCTTTTGCTTTACTCATAAGATGTGCTGAACTTTCCTTTAAAGAAAGAAAAAGTTGGTGAAGGGACTAGTGCTACAAACGGAATGGGGCAGGAAGTGAGGGAGGTTAGTGGTGGCAGAGTCCAGTGAGGTGGTGTTTAGGTTTATAAGTCTAAGGGGCTGCTTCCAAGTGCAGATTTATTTATGTTTTATTGTAGAAACCCTTGTCATCAAATCCTTCATAGGGAAAACAATCGCTGTACAATTATATATTCCAAAGCTAGCATGCTATTTTGAATTATTTTTTTAATTCAATTCTTTGAGATTCAGGACCAAAGAAACAATAATTTAACATGCATCTTTTTTTGTGAGCCATAGTTTTTGTGGAACAACCTGTCAGAAGGAACTACTTCTCAACAGCATAGTGCTGGTTTCCCTCAGGTATTGTACAAGATGATTAATGAAGTTATTATTCATGTGATGTACTCACAGAAAGAAATTCACTCCAGTCTTGCAACAGTACATTTTCCTGATGGAAGATTATTATCCAGCAAGTGAGTGCCTTTCAATTCCTTACAGACATGACTGGTACTCAGTAGACATGGAACTAATTCTCATTAAAATATATTTCAACTGCATACGCCACATGGATCCTGGATCCACAATACCAAATGCCAACATTTCACACATCAACCCCAGAAAAAAACATTATCTTGAACATTGGATGGAAGCTTGGGGGTTAAGGGCATTCCTAATCAAATTGAAATTTCAAATGACTACCAAATATTGACATCAATATTTATCAATATTCCTGGCAACAAAAATCCAAAGAATTACATGGGCATCTTGGTCGGCATGGTTGAGTTGGGCCAAAGGGCCTTTTCTGTACAGGTATGACAGTGGCTCCTGTAAGGTTGTCTTACAGTAAGGAAATTAACCAGTCCTGGTTGACCCATGGTATGATTTCCATCTGCACCAAATCAGATATTCTTTGCCGAGATACAGTGGGAGTAAAGTGTACATTTTCTTTCAAAATAAGGCAATATTTCTTTCTGCTCTTCAATGCCTAAGCTTACTTGTGAAAGTGAATATATGGAGGCTGCTCACATTGTAAACCAAGCTTGGGTGGAACATGAGAGTAAAGTATATATTTTACTTCAGAGTCACGCGAGTGACTACGTGAAGAAGACCCCGTCAGGCCGCATGCGCGTCATTCGCATGGCGCAGCACCAGACTGGCAGGCGCGTCGGTCCTGCCAGCGGTAAGTTTAAACCTGCAGGTAAGTTTGTATTTCTTACCAGGTTTTTGATTTCTTGCAGGAACCTCTTTTTACAGAGGTTTCCTGCTGAATATTGCCGCTGAATCTGGCGAGTGAACCGACTATGGGCTGTGGGGAGACCCCGATTCGGACCCCGGAAGTGGATAGTCGGCGGATGTCGGGCTCGTGACCCCAGTCACTGACAAAGAGGGTCAGTGGCTTCCAGACTGCTGTGAAATCCAGCAGGAAGGCGGTGTCACCACCAGAGCCGCTGACAGTGCGATGGAGAAGGTCGTTTAACTCGCATGTGCAGTATAAACTTTCTGAATAGGAAACTTTGTTACTGACTAACAACTGATTTCATAGGAGGTTCCCATTTACAACAATCATTGGAGACATTCAAATGATCAGGAAGCAATTGCTATGATGCAATGATAACAGTATGATAACAGTAAAGCTAACAATAAAGCATTGCAAAATGGGCTTAATTATTTACCCAGGTTATTTAATAAATTACTAAAATCTGTGCTTGCACTATGCAGAGTACAAAAATACACTTGTTATGCTTTGTCTGGATGATATTTTAATGCTGTATTTTGCAAAAAAGTCAACTGATTAAGCCTCAAACTATATTTGAGGATTTGGGCTCCTCTGTCCAGTTAAATTTAAGTTGTTACCACATAGACTTGTTGGTCATTGGGAGTTACCTTTAGCTATTAATTAGTCTATGACTCCGCCCAGGGCAAGAGATTGGAGTTAATAGAAACCTGTAACAACCTTATAAAGCAGCCTTCTATTTATCAAGACTAATTGACAATATAGTAGTTGTGATTCAGCTGTGTAAGTGGGAGAACTGACATCGTGCAAAGTGACAACCTCTCAAGTGCATGTAGGTCATTGTTAGACACACCTATGCTATTACCAGCTGAAGCTACCAAAGTCACAATGATGGACGAACATTATTCAGCATTGCTCCAATAGTTTGGTCAGTTAACTTTAAGTTATATTGCAAACTGATGCTGAGGGCTCTAACGCGGAAACTGGCCAATGTCATCTCTAGTTTGGAGGTGGAGGAGTTTTCCATGAGTTACCAATTCTTCAGTTATTGGTATCAAATATCTATAGACACTAAGGCATTCTATGGGTTAAAGAGTGATTGAGCGAATATGCATAATCTGTGCATAATCATCACTATGATGGTGGCATATGTTAGTCACATGGCTGCAATCAAGTAAAACTATCCTGTCATGGTTTATCTAATACATTTGCCACTGGTATATCATCAAGTACAGATCGATGACAACATCGAATGGGTGTTGGATCACACAGTATTTATAAAATCCTGGTTTGATGGAACACTGAATATCGATATGTTTTTTTTCATGCTTGCTCACCGGTTGCAAACATATGTGGCATAATAGTGGCGACAGATACAGTCTCACTACCAGCAGAAGGAATGGTATTTTCTGTCTTCCTCCATTTTGCCTCATCAGTCGGGAAATAAAGTCATCATGATCCCGCTTTAGGTTTTTCCTACTATCTGACTGGCCTGTGCAGCTTTGATTCCCATTTTGTCGGGAATAATAATACAACCTTATACAGTTGTTCTATACATGAACTTTGCTGGTTCAGCCTGTGGATCGGGAAATGAGCCTTTGCATGATAACATCAATTTATGACATTGCAGATTCTGAATGGACTGCCCCTACAGCTTGGGTTGTCACACTGATCCAGGTATGTGTTTACTCCAGAGTGCTGGGATAGCACCAAAACAGCAGTACATTTCCTCTTCAGGAGATGGAAAGCGTTTTATTTAATGCTAATGTTACATTTAATACGGTACAGACTACTGACGTCTTGGAGTTCATTCTTCAATGGCATTTGACAATAATTGAGTTATAGGGCCAATAACTGTGCCCAACAGGCCTTCCCATTATATTAGCTGCAGCAAACGGGACCCATTCTGTCGGGTTTCACCCCCGGATATCGAGTTTGTAAAACGATATCTTTAATACAAGTTCTCAAAGTACAAGTACAGGCAGTATCGGATATTGACATTGTGTTAACATTACTTCACCAGGGGGCTCCAGCTACATCCTTAGTCATGCCACTAGTGTCAGCACAATGAATGCAGACATTGCAAAAGCTGCGGCTATACAGGATGGAAATGGCTGCAAATAGCATTATGTTTTACATTTCTGATCTACACAAGCAGAGCAGACCAGGGGGACAGGGTTTAAGATCATATTTTGGCATACCCCACGGATTCACGTCTAGGTGTGAGAGCACGCTTGCTATATTACATCAAGGCCACCAGAACCGTAAGAGGTGTGGGATCTGCATTGTTTATTAGCCACAAACAACCACACAGGAAAATGTCGGTTCAGACTATTTCGAGGTGGCTAAAGCAGGTTCTGGGTTATACAGGTATTAACACTGCCAACTTTACGTCTCATTCCACCAGGGCGGCATCAACGTCGGTGGCCAAGGCAATGGACGTTCCCATCAACCATATCCTCATGGCCGCAGGATGGTCAAGGGAATTGTTTTTTCACAAAAATGTTATCATAGGCCGATTGCCAACCCGGGGCTATTTGCCCATTCTGTTTTGCGTTCAGTTTAGCCTCCCTTGAGATAGAGGGGTTGCTATTGGTTTTCTTTTTTTATTTTTATTTTTGTACAGTAATGTGGTACCTAAGTAACTGATGCAAACAGACACGTTATAATTCTTGTACAATTTCTTATTTTTAATTTAATAATAAAAGAGCAGTGATAGAAAGAAGAACATAGAGTGTCAAGATAGATAGACAAGAGAGTAGAAATGAATAGCAAGAGAGACAGAAAGAAGAAATAAGAAGCTAAAGAGATTGAAAAAAAAGAGAGAAAAAAGGAAAAGAAATTAGGAGAGATATACCTATTTAATATCTTTACCCATCTGTCACCCGGTTCTGAACCATTTAATTTCTAATTCTACTATTGGTTTTCTTTATTAAAATAAACCATTAATACATTTAAATCAATGTCATGCTCAATGCATTGTTGATTATTCACTCATCCTGAGTCAATCAATTCAGTGACACGCCTGGATTTGAATCTACGGCATGAAATCACAGAGCTTTGAAATCTTCACGCAGTCACTCACGTGACTCTGAAGTAAAATAGTAGGATTAAATGAGAACTTACCAGTTTGAAGTTTGATCTTTATTTTATGAGGAGTTACGTTGGTGATTACGTGCCCTTCACGCCCAACCCTCTCTCGCAAAGGTCATCTGGTAGTTCTAGATTTCTGCTCTTACTATTATACTTAAATTACTGTTACCTGTGATTTCATACCGCTGCTTTGAAGATTGACGCGCATACAGCTTGACGCGGTCTTCTTCACGTAATCACCAACGTAACTCCTCATAAAATAAAGATCAAACTTTAAACTGGTAAGGTCGTTTAATCTTACTATTTTCTTTCAAAATAATTTCAAAAAACATTTCTGCACTTCAATGTCCAAGCATATTTGTGAAAGTGAATATAAGGCAGGCACGGGTTAATGATAGGGGACGATCAGCCATGATCACAATGAATGGCGGTGCTGGCTCGAAGGGCCGAATGGCCTATTTTCTATGTTTTCTATATGGAGGCTGCTCACATTTTAAACCAAGTGTGGGTACAATGGTGTCCACAGACAACAATTCCTAAGCAATGTATTTTATCATAGCACAGAGAAGATTAATTGATGCAGTGGAGTTGGTGGTTAATTTCACTTTATACCCTGAGTTTATTATCCAACTCTATGCATTTAAATTGTTAAAAAATGTTCATCCAAAACTCCACTGAAATCTTTCCTGATGTTCTGGCTGCTAATTAACCCTTAACTAATATCTGAAACACATAATCTGGTGATTATCACATTTCTGTTTGGGGTACCTTGCTGTGTACAAATTGGCCGCTGTGTTTCCTATTGTACATGACTACGACTCTACTTCACAAGAGTCTAATTGGCTGTAAAGATCGAAGGAGCTAAAGCAGCAAATGGCATTGTAAATATGCAAATTATTTTTGAATTGATGTTGATAGTGGGCAAGGCTGCCTCGCAGCAATGAAAACTCCTAAAGTGGATGTTTAGGTCAGACTTGAGGAGACTTACACCAACAATTATTATTCAGCCAGCAAGCTCATATCTTTAACAGCAGGGCCAGGATTCAGTAAATAGCTCTGCAGAGAATTGTCTGGAGATAGTGTAAACTCTTTTCAAAGCTGATTTATCTACATCAGTGGAGGTTCTGCTAATGTTCCACACAGCTGTGCAGTGGGGAAAGCCCCAACTAAACATACTTTACTGAAATTCATAGGTAAAGTTACCTTTCCCAATGAATCTTTGGATACCATGTATATGATATTTGTATTAGTTCTAAGTGTAAGTTATAGTATAGCATATATTATAAGTGTAAGTTCCAAACAAGTTGATTTCACATAATCAGAAGTCAGTAGAGTCATGTATGTTTTGCTTTAGGTATTTTCCCACTAATGTTGGAATGTTGCAATGTGGCATTATAGGATTTGTGTTCATGCCTCTTAATTGAAGTTTTGCTGTGCCTTGGTACACATAACAATAATAATCCTAAACCTAAACCAATGCTTAATATTCACTGACTTGGCCTCCACAGCCCTACTCTGTGCCACCCCTACTCTGGGTAAAATACTCTGTACAGCTTTCCTATCTGTTCCTAATGATCTTACACACCCTTATAAGATTACCCCTCATCTTCTTGGACCCCAAGGAATAAAGTCCTAGCCTGCACCACCTCACCCTATGCTCAGGCACTCAATTCTTGGCAACATCCTCATAAATCTTCTTTACACTCTTGCAGTTTAACAATATTGTTCCTATAGCAAGGTGACCAATAACAAGGTGAACAAAACTGAACACAATGCTCCAAATGTGGCCTTACATTTGTCCTGACAACCGCAACATAACATCTTAACTTCTATACTCAATATCCTGACTGATTAAGGCCAAAGTACCAAAAGCTTTCTTAGACACAATATCTACCTGTGCCATGTTCAAGGATCTATGTACCTAAACTACTAGATCCCTCTGTTCTACAACACTCCCAAGAGCCCTACCATTCACTGTGAAGGCCCTGCCCTGGTCTGACTTCCCAAAATGCAACACCTCAGACTTACCTACCTCAAACTCAATTAACCATTCCTCAGCCCACTTGCCCAACCGATCAAGATCTGGCTGTAATTTTTGAAAACCATCTTTGCTCTCTACAATATTACACATTTTAGTGCCATCTGCAATCTTACTAACCATGCCTTGTTCTTGTATTAGTTTGTTATTTTATTTTCATCCAAATAATTGATATGCCAAACAGCAATGGGGCTAACATCAATCCCATCAACACCACTAGTTAGAAGCCTCCAGTCTGATAAAAACCCTGCCACCATCACCCTCTGCTTCCTTCCATGAAGTCAATTTTCTAATCAGCTAGCTCTTCCTGGAACCCATGCAATCTAATCTTCTAGAGCAGTCTACCACACGGAACCTCAATACATGCCTTGCTGAAAACCATATAGACAGCATCTATGGCTCAGTCCTCATCAACCTTTTCGGTTACCTCTTCAAACAACTCATTCAGATTTGTGAGACATGACCTCCCACGCACAAAACAATGCCAACTATCCCCAATCAAACCCTGTCTATCCAAATGCATATCGTATCACTCAATATTCAGCATGAAGAGAGAAATAGTGTGAACGTCTAGATTGATATTTATCAATTTAATCATTTACATTTAAATATACCAAGGATTGTTTTCAATCCTTTCATGTCAACAGAAATTAATTCTGCGATAATCTCCATTTTAGAGACCCCATCCACTTAAAGTAATGTGACAATCTCAAAATGAAAAAAATTGAAGATGCTGTAAATACGAAATGAAAAATAATAGAAATTCTGGAAATATTCAACATGGTCCACACAAAATAATGCATAAAATGTAAACACAACAAAAAGAGAATTGGTAGCAAGACGTTTGAATGATAATGAGGTGGAAGAGAATAATGGTCAGTACTCATAATGTTGGAAGTGATAGCAATGAGTCTCCATGCGCATAAGGTAACAAATCTGAGAGAAATGTAGTCCTTTAGCCTAGAAGTTCTCACAATTGAATTGGCATGATTGATGAAGAAATAAAGCATGAAAACTGGCCCTTCACCACACGGAGTCCCCGCCAACCATCGATTATCCATCCACACTCGTTCTATGTTATCTTACATTTGCATTCACTTCCAACACACTAGGAGCAATTTACCAAAATTAATTAACCTGCAAACCCACACAACTGGAGGTAACTGCATGCAGTCACAAGGAGAATGTGCAAACACCACACAGACAGCACCTAAGGTCAGAATCCAACCTGGGTCTCTGGCGTTATGAGGCAGCAACTGCGCAACTGTGCTGCCCAATATTAACAACCATTCCTCTTAGAAATTGTCTATTATCTTCCTGCTTTTGCTATTTCAATGGGAGCTCATGTAATACAATTATGTTGCCATTTTGAGTAATATATGTGTTTTAAAAAATGTGAAATGAATGCATTAACTACCTGGCAGCAATTGTGCTGACAGAAGTATATGGCAAAACCCAAATTATTGATGACCTGAACAATCATTTAAAAAACATCTTTGCTTCTCATTAATTAAATAAATGGAAATTGAAACCTTATGAATTATGGCATGCTATAAGTGCCTGAACATGATGCTGAGGACTCCTTAAGGTGATTGTAGTCAATCAGTACAATAGTAATTGGATTACTAAAAAATGAGATTTGCCTTTGATCCCAAGTGCATGTAGTCTACTCAGCTAGTCCTCTTAGTCAAGCTCTCCAGATACAGTAATTGCCACTTTATCTTTACTTTGGGCTGCAGCTATGAGAGTGACATCAAAGCATTGTGTGCAGTTCTGGTATTGTATTTCATTCTGGTCACCCCACTACAGGAAGGATGTGAAGACTTTGAAGAGAGTGCAATAGAGTTTCATCAGGATGTTGTTTGGTTTAGAGGGAACTAGCTATAAGGAAAGGTTGGACAAACTTGTATTGATTTCACTGGAGTTCAGAGGCTAATGGGAGATCGGATGGAAGTATATAACATTATGAGGGGTACAGATAGGTTAGGCAGTCAGAATCTTTTTTTCCCCAAGGCAGAAATGTCAAATACTAAAGGAGATAACTTTTAGGTGAGAGGACAAAGTTTAAAAAAGATGTGCTGGGCAAGTTTTTTTTTTACAGGGAGTGGTAGGTGCCTGGAACACTGAACTAGGGTGGGGGCGGAAGCAGCTATGATAGTTGTATTTAAGAGGCTTTTAGATAGGCACGTGAATACACAGAGAATATGCGGACAGAAGGGGCAGGTTTATTTGACATCATATTTAGCACAAACAGTGTGGGCCAAAGGGATTGTTCCTGTGCTAGGTTCTATACTGTATATAAATGCACTGGTCACATGGTCCTTACGAATGCATATTGAACTTGTGCCCAGAAACAATAGAGCATCTTTCAAATCCTCTATTGCAGACTAGATATTTAAAATTGTTATGTTCCTTTATGAATGTTCCTAGTGGAATATTAATGAGTAATAAATGTTTGTCATTCTGAAATAATGATTTTTATTGCTATATTATTTCTTTCAGCTTCTCAATTTATGTGCTTGCCTTGGGACTTCCAGCACCTAAGGTATAAATATTCATAGGTTAAGACAGAAATCTTGGCATCCAGCAATATGGATGATTTCTCAATGACAAATTCAGTAAAATAATTGGATAACTGTAACAAGTGCAGTAGATGATGAGAATTTGAGGTGAAATGTGTGAAAAATGGAACTGAATGAGTTTCTCATGAGGAGGAGGTGACAGAGAAGTGGAGACAAAAGCCAAATTGTCACTTAGGGATAATGGCCACCCCATCACCTTCTTGCTCAAGTGTGGCTGCTGGTAAAAACTATAAACAGGCAGGGTCTTCCACAAGTCGTCATCCTTCAGTTAAACTTTGATTAGTACGGGTGACAGGGGTTATGGGGAGAAGGCAGGAGAATGGGGTTAGGAGGGAGAGATAGATCAGCCACGATTGAATGGCAAAGTAGACTTGGTGGGCTGAATTGCCTAATTCTGCTCCTATCACTCATGACCTTAAAACCGTATGACTCATTCTGCATGCGATCCTTCACAAACAGATCTTGTGCCTTGATAATGAGTTAGTGAATATAGTGACAACACACAATGGAAGGGAAATAATCGATTGCAATGATCAGATTGACCCAAATGCAATCAGTTCAGATCAAATGATGCCTCCATTACACCAGCACCAACATAAACTACACTAAAGATGTTAAGTTGCATGATACAAGAACGTAGAATAGTATAGCACAGGACCAGGCCCAACGGCCCACAATGTACTTGTTTAACATCATTGCAAGTTAGATTAATCTCCTCTGCCTGTATGTGATCCACATCCTTCCATTCCCTGTGTATCCATGGGCCTATCAAAAAGCATTTTAAAGACCACTACAGTCTCTGCCTCCATCACCAACCCTAGAAGCATGTTCCACACATCCAACCCTCTCTGTGTAAACAAAACCTGCCTTGCACTTCTCCTTTAAACTTTGCCCCTCTCATCGTAAAGCTAAGCTCTTTAGATCTTGACATTTCCATCCTGGGAAAAGGGTTCTAATTGTCTATCCTATCCATGCTTCTCATAATTTTATATGCTTCTGTCAGATCTCACCTCAGTTTATGATGCTCTGGAGAAACAAATCTAGTTTGTCTAACCTCTTCTGAACGCTAGACACAAAATGCTGGAGTAACTCTTTCCCATTTCCCCATTTCCAAGGATTGTAATATCAATATCTAAAGAGCTTAGCTTTAAGGTGAGAGGTGCAAAGTTTAAAAGAGAACTTCTTCGTCTGAGAAGGGTTTTGATCGGAAACGTCACCATTCTTTCTCTCCAGAGATGCTGCCTGAACCCCAGAGTTACTCCAGCATTTTGTGTCTATCTTCGGTTTAAACCAGCATCTGCAGTTCCTTCCTACACTCTTCTGAATGCAAATACCCTCTAATCTGTGCAACAGTCTGGTAAATTTCTTCTACGACCTCTCCAGCAGCACAACATCCTTCCTGTAATGCGGTGACGAAAACTGCACATCCTGTCTCTTTAATACTCAATGTCTCGTCCAATGAAGGCAAGCATTCCATACCCCTTGGTAGACACAAAATGCTGGAGTAACTCAACAGGACAGGCAGCATCTCTGGAGAGAAGGAATGGGTGACGTTTCGGGTCAAGACCCTTCTTCAGACATATTCTTTCCTACATCTTCTTCCCTACAGATACCATACCCCTTCTTTGCCACTCCATCTAATTGTGTTGCCACTTTCATGGAGCTAATGACTTGGACCCCAAGGTCCCTCAGTATATCAGAGCTATTAATTCAACCCTCCAAAATACAGCACCTCTCACATGGCCAGATTAAACTGAGAAAAATCTTTCTGATTGTTGTCTTAAGACATCATTTAAGATTGGATTAGGATGTGCAGAAAATGATGTGGCAGTAGGTGCTTTGCCTCAGAAAGGATTCTTAACTATGTACTATCACCAGTCTTTCTGGCAGCTTGACATTGGTGCCATTACCTCCTTTGGTCTTTACTTGACTTAACATTATGGAAGCAATTAACAACAGGGACGCAGCATCTTTATTCTAGACCCATTGAGTATAAAACATTACTTACATTTGCTCCATTCCTTGCATTCTATCCTGAATGCTTTGGTTATGCATCTTATGAATATAAATCTGGTGTCAAAGGCTGGCACCAAATACTGTGTCAAATACTTAATTTTACATTTCGTAACCATCATAACATTTTTGATAATATGCAATACCTAGAAAATATGTTTGTCCTGTCTCTTTAATAATCCTGTCTCAAAATGTGTGAATAGTTGATTTAAAGAACTATGAAAATGTTAATACAGGGAAAGTAATAATGTAGGTAAATCATTCAGTGTGTGTACTTAAGCAAATATTGATAGCTTTATTGTCAACGAATAGCTCCATACTACTGTCACCAATATTAGATAAGATTTTTTACAAAGGAAATTGATGACTGGCAAAAATAATTTCATGACTTTATAAAGTTTCAGCTACCAAAGCTATTGCACAAATTCAACCTGTGATATTGACTAAAGTTTGGCCAATACCTGAGCTCTGTTAATTATTAGAGGATGCATCTTCCATTAAAATTGATTTTTTTTGCCACTGCTTTGACGTACAAGTAGCTTTGTTGGCTGTAAGTCGTTGATTTTGTGGTATGGTTGCCCTGTTATTTCTAGCTAGTTTTGAACTGGCAATTGCTCTTGAAATTGAATTGCACTTGAATTAAACTGAAAAACATTTTTATGATTTTAATATCAGTACAGCTATTGCTTTTGCTTTCATTATACCGTGATATTGACAGCAACTTCGGGATTTCCACACAAATGAATTGAAAATCCATGTTTTTGAGAATAATTCATAGCTCCTACTTAAGTTTAATTGTTTGCCATCTATCTAAATTTAAGCTACTTACAAATTAGATAAAATATGCCAAATGTCTTATGATTTGTTTCATGAGACCTCGGTGAGTTTTTAATACCACACTAAGCAGACCACTGCTTGGAAAATTCTCTAACAGAATAACAGCGGAAAAGTAATGGTCTAAATGTACTGTAGGTAGCTTGTGCCTTCAGTATGCCTCCAGACTGGTCTAACTGTGTCACATAATGTGAAATAAAAGAAGGAATTAACCTAAATCTACATTTTCAAATGAATGGGGCAGCACATTATAAACTAGATATTAAAGTTGAAGGTCCAGATGAAAGGTGCAACCAGGGTGCAGCATAGGATCATCATAATCTGCCCTAAATGTGAGAGGCCCGAACCAGAAGCATCTAACCTCCCACACATCCACCACTACTGCACTATAGTGCAGAAAAGGACGTTATGAAAAAGTTCACCAATTGAAAGACAATAGCCTGCAGTGCTCTTATTAACGGCCAGCCAAAGATTAAATAATTTCAGCCCATTTTATGCAGGTAGATTACAATATTGTTGCATTAGTATTTAAAATATATTTTTTGATATTTTGACTTGTACCTTAATTATGCATGCATGTTTTGCTCTTTATTTAATGGCCTTTATACACTTGGAGCTTGAATGCAGCCTTATTGCAAAGCAAAATAAAATAGTAAGATTAAACGAGAACTTACCAGTTTGAAGTTTGATCCTTATTTTATGAGGAGTTATGATGAGGGATTTCGTAAAGACCCCGCCAACACGCATGCACGCCATTCTTCAAAGCAGCGGTGTGAAATCACAGATAGTAGAATTGACTGGAGATAGTGAGATTAAGAGAAACTAATATACCAGTTGACCTTATGATAGAGGGTTGGGAGCGGAGAGCACGAAATCCCTCATTGTAACTCCTCATAAAAAAAGGATCAAACTTCAAACTGGTATGTTCTCATTTAATCTTACTATTTTACTTTGGAGTCACGTGAGTGACTTCGTGAAGATTTCAAAGCTCTGTGATTTCATGCACTGGAACCACGTCCATGCTCACACACTGCCGTAATAACTGATGGAGAAAGTATGTTAATGTATTTCAGGCTTGAAACAGAGCTGAAAAAACAATAATGTATTTATTAACACGAACAAAAAAACCCTGACTTCGGGGAATGTTCTGGGAACAGAACTTAAAACAGTGTCTGCAAACATTGTGGGTGTGGCCACAGGTTTATTGTAAAACCGCTGAAATGTGCCCTCATTGGCCCAGCCCGCTGTTGCGAGGACATGGTCCATGGGCACCTCCATGGTCCTCGCTGCTGATGTGGACGCAGCCCTGGTAGAATGAGATTTTAAAATGTCAGTGTCTACCCCTGCTACACCCAACACCACACTGAGCCACCTGGAAATAGTCTGCACAGTTACCCTGTAGTGTGGGCGTTTTTACACTGATCAAAAGACCTACTTCCATAAACCTGATATTCTTGGTGACATCTATATAATGTTGTAGGTGGGTGGCTATAAAAAGACGTTCATCAATAGGTTATGCCAGAAATTCCAATTTAAGACCAGTTGTTCCAGGTCTATGGTGTTCTAGTAACTCATTGATAAAGAAGGTTACCTTAGTGGGGGTCGAGACCATTCTGTCCAATTTTAATTTGTGGAGGGTCTGGACCCGTTGAGCAGTGATAAGTGCCATCAGCATCACCACTTTGTAGGTGAGGTTTGCCAGTGCGAGATTCGAAACTGGTGACCAACTCCTGAGTAGGGACAACACTACCCCAATATCCCAGGTCATAGTGTATCGTGGCCTGGGAGGGTTGGAA
Organism: Raja brachyura; assembly: GCA_963514005.1. The sequence goes on from OY740785.1 coordinate 59,737,800, forward strand.
TTGAAAATACCCCTCATTAGTTTTGATACCAATGGATGGGATCCCACTCCAAGTCTGAGGTGGGATGATAATGCACTCCTTGCACTGTTGATGGCACTATAGCTGAGGCCCTCATCATAGTGAAGGCCAGCGAGGAATTCCAGCACATCTGTGATGGTGGCAGAGTTGTAGGTGGTCCTGGAACCGAACACCTCCCATTTCCTTACATGGGTAATGTATTTCTTCCTTGTTGCCTCTCTGCATGACGCCGTGATGATGTCCATGGTCCTGTTCGACAGCTCGAATTCCAGTAATGATCTCTTCAGAACCTGTAAGCCAACAGGCTCAGATGACCATGGCATGGATGACTCTCCCCTGATATGGGATGTGTCAGGAGGTTCGGGCATTTGGGAACCGGAAAACACGGTTTCTTCACCATGTCGAGGACCACCGGGAACCATGGCTGTGTAGGCCGGTCGGGTATTATCAGTATTCCTGATGCAGAATCTAACTGGATTTTCTGCAATACCCGACTGATGGGGCAGAAAGTGGGAAATGCATAGAAGGACAAGTTCCCCCAATGTAGCAAGAAAGCGTCCATCGTTACTGCCCCAGGGTCTGATTCCCAAGAGACATATGTTGGTATCTGATGGTTCAATCTGGACGCAAAAAGGTTGATATCTGGTGTTCCATACTGAGCTATAATGTCAGCAAATATTTGGTTGTTCATCATCCACTCGGTGTTGTCATTGAATATCCATGACCTGGTGTCCACCACTGTATTTAGCTTACCCGGAAGGTATGTAGCTGAAATCCAAATATTTCTTTCAATGCACCAGTGCCAAATTGTGTTTGCCAATTCATCACAAGATATCGACTTGATACTACCCATATGGTTTAAATATGCCACCACTGTGGTATTGTCTATTTGTAGACGGACATGCGTATGATGCATATTTGTACAGTAGTCCCGTAGTCCGTGAAATGCTCCCAGCATTTCCAAATAGTTTATACCTCGTGATTGAAGCAGTGTAGATTCATGCAAATCCCATCGACCGCCAAAACTGGAGGTGGTGTCGGTAGATCCCCGGCCGTGGGCGTTGCGGTCAGTTTACAACATGACTGAAGGGTTTGTAACTACGATCGGATTAAAACAATGTTGAATGCTGCTAATCCACCATCATAGCTCATTTTTTGCTTTGGTTGGTAGCTGCATAGGTCTATCAAAATGCCCAGCATGAATTTTTAGTGCTGAGATTTTTGCTCTTTGCAAATTTTGATAATGCAACGGTCCATATCGTGCAGCTGGAAATGTAGCTACAAGTTTCCCAATTACCTTAGCAGCATGTTGAATAGTAGTTTTTTTGGCGCAAGCAAGGCTATTACATGCCTCTATTATATCTGCCGCTTTGTTATTCGGTAAAGTGATATTGATATGATTTGTGTTAATCGTGAATCCCAGATAGTCCATAATGACAGAAGGTGTTAACTTAGATTTGTCTGGATGGACGACGAACCCAAGCTTTTGGAATATTGACTTGGTGGCTGTTACAGCTAATTTAGCCAATTCCAAAGTTTTCCCCACAATCAGGATGTCATCAAGATAGGCCATGACTATGCGGTTTTGTCTTCCTAGAGACACCAATGCTGGTTTCAATATTTTAGTAAATTACCTGGGTGCTGTTGTTAGTCCATTAGGTAGTGCTCAATACTGCCACAACTGCTCCATCCATAAATTTCAAATATCTGCGGTGATCTTTACGTATAGGTACTGAATAGTATGCATCTTTTAGATCGATGCAGGCCATGTAGTATCCTCTGGAAATCAGTTGTTTGGCAGTTTCAAATGTTTCCATCTTGAATTGGGTATATTGCACAAAGGTATTCAGTTGAGTTAAATCAATAATAATACGACATCCACCATCTTTTTTGGTTTTGGTAAAGATGTTAGATACATACTCAAGAGGTTCATGTACGGCTTTCTCTATTACCCCCTTGGTATATAATCTGAATAGTTCTGCATGTCCTTCCACTTTCTCTTTTTGAGAAAGCGCACATTTTCGGCTAGGTACATGTTGAATTGGGGGGAGGAGTTTGTTAATAAATTCAATTTCATAACCTTGAATACTGTGCAATATAAAGAGGTCAGAAGTTATGGAACTCCATGCATCCCCAAACAGACGCAACCTACCTCCCACTTGTGAGGTTAAGCATGCAGAATTCCCAAGCGAACCAGACCCATTTACATCCATGGTTACCGGTGGGGCTTGGTCTTCCATCCTTGGCTCTTGGGATGTGGTGGCGCTGTGGTGTGGGGTTGACGCATTTTGCAAGCGGGTCTCTCTGGGCTGTGGTGTGGGGTTGACGCATTTTGCAAGCGGGTCTCTCTGGGCCTCTGTGGATGAGGCGCGACCTTTGGGTTTGCACCCGTCACCCTATCGGGGTGAAAGCGGGGCTTGTTGGGCGTTGTGTAGGGATGCTGCCGTCAATACGCTGGTGGCCTGCTAGAGGAAGGTGGTTTTATCATGCCAACCGCTTTGGCTTCCTCATCTAGGTCCTTGACCTGTTTGGGCAGGTCATCCCCAAACAACAAGTTTGGTGACGGCGTAGCGCCGGCTTTACACAACCCCGCAAATTTGGGGTTGAGCGTGGGATAGATAGAGCTTTTCCTGAAGCAATTGATCTCATATTGAGCGTTGCAGAACAGGGCTAACGCATCCTGCTGCTCTTCCGCCATGTCCGCACCATCAACGGACCTGGCAAATGCAGTAATCCCTGAGTTCAGAATTTTCAGAATTTTCAATTCCTGTGCCCTTATACTAGGGCTTATATTCCCCCATATGGGTGTGTTGACGGTGGGTACATTCAGCGACACGCAATTCTCCGGGGCCAGGTACTTGCCTGTGGTCTCAGATATTACCTGTTCCTGTAGTTGGTGAGTAGTCAGGTAATTGATGCTTGCCGCTAGCCATGGCTGAAGTGGTTGTCCTTTCTGGGATGGCTATGCAAATTTGGACACCATCCCTAGAAGTTCCTCTTCCTGCATCCCATGTAACTTTGGATCTTCGGTCAACCCCTCCTCAAAGTCAACCAATCCCTGACTTCTGGCACTCTCCTCTGAGGAGGGAGAGATGTTGGACAGTCCTGGAAAAGGAGCTGTCGTGGACCGGTGTGATCCACGGGTCGCATGCTCCTGCTGGAGTAGGTCCCTCTGGAGCAGCAGCTCCACCATCCGCTCCATGCGGGTAATGCGATCGCCGTCAATGTCTGCGAACGGCAGGTCGTCTTCCCCAGACTCGGCTGAGTCAATGAGGCTATGACCGCCAGTCCGCACGCCGTCGGGGTGATGACTCCCGGACTGTTGCGGTAGAAAGTCGGTGCCTTCCCGGTTACGCAACACCCGCGCAGATCTGCCGCCTGTCCGCGGTCTTCCGGACTGAAGCGGTGAAGAGTCGGTGCCTGCTGCTCCTGCCGTGCTACACGACTTCCTTGTAGATCTACCGCCAGTCCGCGGTCTTCTGGACTGTGGCGGTGGGGAGTCGGTGCCTGCCACTGCAGCAGGGCTACACGACATCCACGCGGGCCTGCCGCCAGTACACGGTCTTCAGGACTCATGTGGCGGAAAGTCGGTGCCTGCCGTAAAAACGGGGCTACTCGACTTCCGTGCGGTTTTACCGCCAGTCCGCAGTCTTCCGGACTGTCCCGGTGGAGAGGCGGGGCCTGCCGTATGAACGGGGCTGCCCAATTTCCGCACTTTTTTTCCACCAGTCCGCGGTCGTCCGGACTGAAGCGGTGGAGAGTTGGGCCTGCCGTATGAACAGGGCTTCCCGACTCCCGCGCGGTCACACCGCCAGTCCGCAGTTTTCTGGACTGTTGCGGTGGAGAGTTGAGGCCTGCCGACTGAGCGGGGCTCTCTGACTCCCGCGCGACTTTCCCGGTCCGAGGTACGGGTGCTGCCTAAAACTCAACAGCCAGCTCCGGGGAATTTGGCCGCTGAATTCACTCCAAAGTCCCGCGGTCCTCCGTGGCATGCTGGGAAGCAGCCCTCTTATTGTTCCAATTTTTATCCATCGCGAAGTCTCTGTAAAAGATTTAACTGATACAGAGCACCAACCAGCTCAAGGTTAGTAAAACTTTTTTAAGGCTGCCGGCAGAGGAGCTGCGCCCCTCCCAGCTTGTCGATTGCGATGCGAGCGACGATATGTCGCGCAAGCGGCTGGTGGGTTCTTCACAAAGTCAATCACGTGACTCTGAAGTAAAAATCATTGTATATGCATCAGTACCATATTAGCAACACCCTTCCTCCATAAAATTACAAATTTGGTTGATAAATGAGTGTGCAACAATTTATCTATGTTTTCCAGCTTGCAAAAGGCATTGGATGATGAACCATATGGGTCCAGATGGGAGCGGTTTCACTGTAATGCACCTTCCATTACTTAATCGCACTGTACTCTAGGAAGTCCTTATAAGCAAAACCCTCACGGCAGCCATGCACCAGCAGCAAATGGGCTACTGAAAAGGTGAGGAAGGTATGGACAGTCTACCGTAAGCATCTTATGACATTGAAACTCAGTCTCTACGACACCTTCCAAATTCACCACAAGCATAAGGGAACCAACATCAGCGTCTTCACCCAGGCTAATATCTCCACCGTTGAATCCCTATGGCACTCAGTAGGTCCTGTTGAACAGGCCACATCATTCACATGCTGGAAATCAGACTTCCAAGGAAAAGTCCCATTCTGGTCTCTGACGTAATAGAAGATTGCCGGGCAGATGGAGGAAAAAAGTCAAGAATGTGTTCAAAGTCTTCTTGAGAAAATGTAATATCCCTCCTTATGACCTTTTACCATAGACCGTTCAAAGCAGAGAAGAATCATTTGAAAAGTAATGAGAACTGAGCTCACGTGCCAGGAGCACACAGAAACTCGGCATAAAGGAAGGATGCAGAGCACCGCCTCAAGAACTATCCACTGACCCATCGCCTACCCCATTGTGGAATAGTACGGATTCCTACAATGGCCTCATCAGTCACGTTAGAGTCTACTAAATCAGTTATCCTCGAATTTCAGGGACTACCTCTGAAGCCGATATATTTAAATCTACATGGTCTAGAACAATTATTAAGAATAGTTGAAACCTTAAAATAAGCTTCCAAATAGTGAAATTATGCTATAGAAGTTAATTTACATACATTGACTTTCAATGATTAGTAGATTATTGTGACTTGACAGTGTGCGAAAGAGTCAATCGTATGTTTTTATTCCTATAAATCTTGAATTAAAGCGTTAATATGGAATGTACCAACAGCATACTTTCTCATTATATACCAATTATTTATTGATTCAATGTGATTGAAAATATATTAGAAACATAGAAACAAAGAAACATAGAAAATAGGTGCAGGAGGCGGCCATTCGGCTCTTCGAGTCAGCACCGCCATTCATTGTGATCATGGCTGATTGTCCCCAATCAATAACCAGTGCCTGCCTTCTCCTCATATCCCTCGATTCCACAAGCCCATAGAGCTCTATCTAACTCTCTCTTAAATCCATCCAGTGATTTGGCCTCCACTGCCCTCTGTGGCAGGGAATTCCACAAATTCACAACACTCTGGGTGAAAAAGTTTTTTCTCACCTCAGTCTTAAATGGCCTCCCCTTTATTCTAAGACTGTGGCCCCTGGTTCTGGACTCGCCCAACATTGGGAACATTTTTCCTGCATCTAGCTTGTCCAGTCCTTTTATAATTTTATATGTTTCTATAAGATCCCCCCCTCATCCTTCTAAACTCCAGTGAATACAAGCCTAGTCTTTTCAATCTTTCCTCATATGACAGTCCCGCCATCCCACGGATCAATATCGTGAACCTACGCTGCACTGCCTCAATCACAAGGATGTCCTTCCTCAAATTAGGAGACCAAAACTGTACACAATACTCCAGATGTGGTCTCACCAGAGCCCTATACAACTGCAGAAGAACCTCTTCACTCCTGTACTGAAATCCTCTTGTTATGAAGGCCCACATTCCCTTAGCTTTCTTCACTGCCTGCTGTACCTGCACACCAACTTTCAGTGACTGGTGTACACGGACACCACGATCTCGCTGAACCTCCTTCTTGCCTAACCTAACCCCATTGAGATAATAATCTGCCCCCTTATTTTTGCCGCCAAAGTGGATAGCCTCACATTTATGTATATTAAACTGCATCTGCCACACATCTTCCCACTCATTCAACCTGTCCTGGTCACCCTGCAACCTCCTAACATCCTCTTCACAGTTCACACTGCCACCCAGCTTTGCGTCATCCGCAAACCTGCTAGTGTTGCTCCTAATTCCCTCTTCCAAATCATTAATATATAAGGTAAACAGTTGCAGTGTCAACACCGAGCCTTGCGGCACTCAACTCGCCAATGCCTGCCATTATGGAAAGCACCTGTTCACTTCTACTCTTTGCTTCCTGTCTGCCAACCAATTTTCTACCCACATCAATACCCTACCCCCAATATCATGTGTTCTAATTTTAGTCACCAGTCTCCCGAGAAACCTTATCAAAGGCTTTCTGAAAGTCTAGATACACTACATCCACTGGCTCCCCTTCATCCATTTTACTTGTCACATCCTCAAACAATTCTAGCAGATTAGTCAAGCATGATTTCCCTTTCATAAATCCATGCTGACTTGGACTAACCCTTTTACTGCTATCCAAATGCCCCATTATTACCTCTTTAATAATGGACTCCAGCATCTTTCCGACCACCGAAGTAAGGCCAACTGGTCTGTAATTCCCCGTTTTCTCTCTCGCTCCTTTCTTGAAAAGTGGGATAACATTAGCTATCTTCCAGTCCACAGTAACTGATCCTGAATCTATTGGAAAATGATCACCAATGCGTCCACTATTTTTAGAACCATCTCCCTGAGGAATGCATAATTCCTGATCCCAATAGAACATATACAAAATCCTTTGCTCTCTCTGCTGAGAGAGCAGGAGTGTTCTTTTATGTCTTGAAGACATCTCAAAACTCACATTAATGTTTGTGAGAGCTACTATACATTTGGGACATCTTGAGGAGGAATAAGCCATTATACAAGATGTCTTCATTTCCTTGTCTTCACAGATTGTATATAATCTGTTACAATCACTTTCGAGTAATTTTTTTTGAAGTCATTAGGTAATAATTTTGTTTTACTTTCTTGAAATTGATTTAATAAATCTTTGGATTTTTTACATTAAAATGTCTCAAAGTAGTATCACACCTCATGCAATATTAATAACAACTGAATTCATTCTAAGAGAGTAATTATTAAGCTTGTTAAAACGGCACTATCATACCACTAAAATAAATTATTTCTGGTAATTGATTCTCTGTAAAATTCCTGGGCTGAAAGCGCAAGAGGTCACTCCTTGGAACTTTGGGATAATTCCGGATCAATAATCAGGACAATGAGTGATCTTTGATGAGAATTTAAATGAATAATTGTAACTATAGCATTGTTACATTTCATGTGCTTTAAATTGATTTAAGGATTGGCAATGTTGTTGAGGAGATGATGAACAATTGCATTTGTACTGAGTGGGATGTGGTCATCGATTTGTACAGCACATCAACAGACCCTTCAGCTCACCATGTCCATGCTACATTTTTTGCCCATCTATGCTAATCCCATTTGCCCATAGTACCACTCCTTAAATGCTTAGCTAAATGTCTCTTAAAAGTAGTGATTGTATTTGATTCCACCACCATCTCTTGAGTTCCAGATCTCAACCACTCTTCATGTAAAACAAAGTCAGACTCTAATCTATTTGAAAACTTCTTTATCTCACCTTACATCCATGCCCTCTTGTTTTTGATGCCCATGCCTGAAAACCTTGTGATATGAGCACATCCAGCAGTACACTTTGCCAATAATCATTTGGACAAGGAACCCTCTGCAGTAAACAATAAACTGCTGGAGGAACTCTGTGCAGTATTTTTATTCAAATGTATTTGCCATGCAAATGGATGAATGGAGTGAAACAGTGACTTATCAACCATTCATGAATTGTTAATATTTTGTATAATTTCTTAAACTAAATTCCTTTGCTGAATTAAGGTTTGAATGAACACAATTAAGTTAACATTGTCAGCAATGTAACATGCTCAGCTTTTTTTAGTATGTGGGGCTTTATGTGGGGCCACAAGAAATTTGAGATTCTTTAAGACAGGGATAGAACACGTTTCAAATAATTTGAGTGGGCAATTGAAGTAATTATACAAAAATCTATGTTGTAGCTTTCTTCCTGTGCTTCTGAAACATGTAACACACCAGGGAGATATAACTGGGTCACCTAACATGTGAATCTAATTTTAGTAAAGGATTATATCAATTTTTGTTCCTCCCATACATTTTTCAATTGTAAAAACAATATGAATTTGTATTGTAGGTAAAAGATTAGACAACCTAAAGGCAAGGCTGGGGTCTGTGAAAGCAGTGTGGTCATAATGTACGAAAGCACTGGACTGAAACATTTCTTTCCATTTTTTCAGCTTAACATGAATAGATAATGTAAGTATAATTTTATTTCCGTTGAGCCTTGCCGGAGTGGAGAATTTGCCAGCTTAGCAAGACATCCGTGAAACCCAAAAAGATTATGTTTCTTACAAGGAGCATTATTATTTATATTAAGTGAACAAAATGACTCATTTTATCCTGACACAAGTTCAATCTCATGGCTATTTTAAATATAAACAACAACTAGTCAGAAAATTAAGGGCCTGTCCCACTTATGCCCCTCAAAGTCCACTGATTGTGTCACACCCGTGCTGATTCAATTACACTGGCTCCCTGTGTCACAAATGATTAAATTTAAAATTGTATTATTAACATTTAAAGCGCTTCATAACCTTTCCCAGTTTATCTCACAGACCTCCTTCAGACTTACACCCCCTCCCGCTCCCTGCAGTCTTCATCATCATGTCTACTGGCACTACCACCATCAACCTCAGCACAATGGGTGCCAGGGTTTTCTCCCACGCTGCACCTAAACTTTGGAATTAACTACCCCCTCACATCAGCATACTGGACTCCATGACAGAATTCAATATCGCTCTTAAAAACCATCTTTTTAAACTAGCTTACTCATTTTAACTGCAACAACTGCATCTTATTTTATATCAATCGTAACTCGTTGTGCTATGCTTTGTTGCTTATTGTATGTTTTACTGGTGATTTTTTAATTACTGGTGCTTTGTTGCTTGTTGTATGTTTATTATTGATATTATGTGATGTAAGGTGTCCTTGAGTGTCTTGAAAGGTGTCATTAAATAAAATGTATTATTATTATTATTATTATTATTATGTAATTTTTTCGGCTACTGCCGCCACCCGTCATAGTCGCAGCAGGGAGCCGAAAATGTTCAACATGTTGAAAATCCAGCGGTAACATGTCGCCGGGTGACGCCTGTATGGTCGTCAGTAGCGTCCCAGAAAGTCGTACCTTTTTCTGGTCGCCGCTGGATTTTCAACATGTTGAACATTTTTGTCCAATTGCTGCAACTATGACGGGTGCCGGCAAGTCGCCGAAAATAATTGTGTAAGTGGGACAGGCCCTTTAGAATTGTTAGTTTATACAAATAGCGATAGGATTTGGTTGCCTTTTACATATATAAGTAAAATTAGTAAGTGTCGATAATTTTGACAATCCACTTACTCTAATTAATCGGTAGATCAAATTACTGCAAAAGCTGTTAATATCTTTGCCAGTCCTAGTAAAATTCTGTGTACCATAACAGAGACAATGTTTCACCAATGAAATCTGCTAGAAATCAGCAGTGAAGCATTTTCTGCAGATGTGTAAAATTCTATTTATGAATCATTTTTCTGCACCTTTCCTATAGACAGATGAAAATCATCTTGGGAGGGATCACGAAGCAAAAAATGCACATGCACTGAAATCATACAAAGGCTGCAATTCACTATCATCCAATAACACAAAGTAATCTGTAACTTGTAATCCATAAAAAGGACCTCGTTAATGTCTATCCTAATATATTATCCTTTGTAATCATAGGAAGAAGAAAAGTATAAAAAGACACTTTGTCTCCATGCTATAACAGGTTTTATAAACTGCCTTTCTATTCTATATGGTAAACCTTTCAGGTATATTTATAAATTTACATAATTTACATCCATTTTAGAATCAAAGAAAGCCATAGAGTTATAGTGTACATGGATTTAAAATTAAACCATCATTGCCTATTGGATTATTTTCCTTGTGTGTTATTTATTCTGCCAAGTATCTGAAAAAATAAACGTTTCTGTCCAACCCACATATTCAAATATCCACAGATATAGCCAACATTTTAAATATTAGAATACATTTAAAACAACTGCATAAAGTTTACTTCATATCATTTATAAAGGAGGAAGAAGCTTCGCAGAGGTATTCTGTTAAGACACACAAACTACGGTTTATGAAAGAGAGAGATTTTGGAGCAATAATTACCCATGGCAAAGAAAGGGATTCCCAGGAGGGTGGAGTTGTATTTTCCATCAGTGCTGATGAATATCCCTGCTGCAGTCACAGTGGAAAGGCAGATTGTGATAACTCCTAGCAATCCTAGGAAGGGTTTGCTGCGAAGGCAGTCCCTCATTGAGCTGGTGAGAGTGGCGGCAATCAGAACCAACACAAGGCTCACCACCACCTCCAGTCTGGCCACAGCATTGGTCTTATAGAAGTCTTTCCATAGACCCGAAGACGTCAGAGGGTACAACTTCAGATCACTGTGCTCCTGTTGAAATTTAAGCATGAGATGACAGAATTCAGTTTCCCATTTCTCTGCAATATCTTGTAAAGCAGAACCATAGCTTTGTAGGTAGTAGGTGATCTGAACTGCGCTGGCGGATTTCACCTGGTGTTCTCGACTGTTGGGGATGAATATCACGCCTCCAAGCTGATGCCCAATAAATGTCACCCTGCCGTCCTTTAATGACAAAAGCATTAAATTAATGTAAATTTGTAATTCTCAAGAAATTTACACCATTTCAATTAAATACATTACTGTGAAATTATTAACAGTTTTCAATGATTACAAAACACTGGCATTTTACTGAAGTGAAGCTGAGATGAAAAATAAATAATTCAAAAAATACTGACCCTCGGAAGAAAGATTAATTCTGGTTATATGCTGTAAAAGCATAAGTGTGTCACTAGTAAATTATGTACCATTTCTATCACGCATTCAGTACATGCTAGGCTGGTGAGAAATTTAACCAGTAACCAGAAAGTAACCAGTTTCCTGAGAGATTCTTTCTGACCTCAAATATAAATTCTAATGAGAGGAAAAAATAAGTAATTTCTCTCCTAACTACCATCGTAATGCAGCTGGTAGGATGCCAAGCCACCCCAGAAATCCCATCTGCCTTGTATGTACATAAAACAAGCATACCAGCATTATTACTGAGATCATATCCCAACTGAAATCAATATAACAATATAACAAGGATTAAATGCCATTGGGGAATTAGATGACAAAGGTGACACCAAGCAAAGTAATATAGACCGTCAAGCTCTCCTTAAAGAATGATAAGATGCCTTATTGGCATTTCATACGATCCTATTGGTTAGATTATCTGGTGATTGATAAATTCTAAGCAGCTACAGCAGTTTCATTATGCAGTTTTGTCCTGATAATTTGGGACAGCTTCAAAAGTAAATTGACAAATAGTATGAGAAGATAGATACAAAAAGCTGGAGTAACTCAGCAGGACAGGCACCATCTCTGGAGAGAAGGAATCAGTGAAGTTTCCAGTCGAGACTCTTCTTCAGTCTGGTGTTAATATTATTCCTGCCCCCAATGTATTTTCAATAGAAGAAGTTGATTCCCAAATCATTAATTTGCTTATAACAATTTAGTTATAACATTTCTTAAATTAATTTTACTCCTACAAGCAACCATTTTCTTGAGGATATTCTTCTTGCCACAGTTTTAATATAGATGTGCAGAAAAAACAATCTATTTCAACTGTGTTCGTGCCATTATTAATAGGAAAGCAGGTGCACAAAAGTCATCCATACAAATCAATCTTAGTCTGTGAATATTTCTGTGAAAAGTGCATTTTACTGAAAGCACTTCAATGGTAACAATGAACCTACGTGCAATGTCAGCTGAAATGTAGTCGACTTATTTCGGATATCATAGTTTTGAACTACTAATATAACAAATAACAAAAACTCTCATCTTGTCTGCGTGTGTGTGTGCGCGTGCGTGTGAGTGCATCATGGTCTGAACTACGTCAAAACGGTACATGATAGCGCTACTATTTTTAGATCACCTTACTCACAATTGTTGTGTGGTGTGTTTTTTTTATCACGTTTCATTCAGATTGATATTATATTTTACAAGATATTCACTATTTTAACTTTACAAAATCCCACTTTGAGAAATATTTCTTCCATCTGCAATGGCAGTTACAACTATAATGTCACAATGGGATTGTAGACCTGCCTGCTACAATGTTGCAATCTCAGGACACTGAATTCTGCCAGCCCTAGCAAGTGCAATTGCATTTTTTTAAAGTTTAAAATAAGGGAGGGTAAATAAGGGGAAATAGTAAGATTAAACGAGAACTTACCAGTTTGAAGTTTGATCCTTATTTTATGCCCGGCCGGGAGTCACCCCACAGAGCTGAGTCCCTCCATGCACTAGAGTCTCCCAATCCCTGCAGAGTAGTTATTAAGATGGCTGATCCGTGGGCGGTTGCTGCTGGGACGCAAGTCGGGGCCTGATCAACCCCGGCTGGGTCACCTGGGCGAGGGTGTCTGATGTTGTGAGACCCGAAACACCCGATGACCCCAGGTCACATCACTGAGGGTGCGTCCCAGTGCATCTAGAAGATGTATATTTTTCACATTGAAGTCTGGCTCAGCCAGTAGCACCTAGGAATAGACTGGGTGACAACCCAGAATAGTTTGGTGACTACTGGAGAGACAGTTGACGGCACGGAAAGACAGCACCCGGGAAAGGCTGGGTTAGCACCCCAGTCTGTGTCTTTCATGAGAAAGACATTTAACAGAGCTACGGAAAGGCCTAATGAACCATCGTGGCCTAAACATCCATCAGGCGAGAATGAAATGCTCGGAGAAGAAGAAAGAGGTGCAGCGCACAGGCCTTGAACCTGGTGAGATGCAGGAGGAGCCCAGCCGGGAGTCACCCCACAGAGCCGAGTCCCTCCATGCACTAGAGTCTCCCAACCCCTGCAGAGTAGTTATTAAGATGGCTGATCCGTGGGCGGTTGCCGCTGGGACGCAAGTCGGGGCCTGATCAACCCCGGCTGGGTCGCCTGGGCGAGGGTGTCTGATGTTGTGAGACCCAAAACACCCGATGACCCCAGGTCACATCACTGAGGATGCGTCACAGCGCATCTAGAAGATGTATATTTTTCCCATATGAGGAGTTACGATGAGGGATTACGTGAAGATCCCGCCAGCACGCATGCGCGACATTCTTCAAAGCAGCAGTGTGAAATCACAGAACACAGAAGTTGACTGAATATATAGTAAGATAAGAGAACTAATATACCAGTTGATCCTTATATAGTGGGTTGGGAGCAGAGGGCACGTAATCCCTCATCGTAACTCCTCATAAAATAAGGATCAAACTTCAAACTGGTAAGTTCTCATTTAATCTTACTATTTCACTTCGGAGTCACGTGAGTGACTATGTGAAGATTTCAAAGCTCTGTGATTTCATGCCGTGGGCGAGTCCATGCATCACACACTGCATCAGTGAAGAGCTAATTTTAATAATGCATTCAGACATGACATAGGTTGATGTTGATGCTATTAATGTACACATACCTTAAAGAGTCGGCAAATACCCCTGGTCTGGCAAAGGTATTTCTAACGTATGGAATCATTCGTTAGACCATCCTGCAGCCGCTAGGATGTGGTCCCGTGAACGTCCATCCCCTGCTGCTGAAATAGTTGCAGCCTGGGTGGAGTGAGACTTGTATGTCAGCGTTCACTCCTGTATCCCAGAACCCATATAAACCACCGGCCGATGGTCTGAAGTGATTCTCTAGTGAGGCTTCATGTGACTAACAATCATTGGTAGTTCAGTGTCCCTACGGCTCTAGTGACCTTAACATACTGGTGTAGATGTATAGCCACATACAACCGAAGGTCCATGGGATATGCAATTCTTAAATGAGACCTAATGTCCCTGGTGATTTCTGCTGATTAAGTGATAACATAAATGTAATTCCCTGCAGAATAATCATCTTTTCCAGTCACAGCTATGCAAACTGGACCCGTTGTGCTGACTCAGCGTCGTGAGCATAACCACTTGGTTTAGTGAGCCAAGGGCAGGAATGGTCCAATTCTAATATCCCATATCTCAGCGTACCTGGCCTAGGGGGGTGTCGAGTTGAAGATACCCTTCATAATCTCGATAACAGAAGGTGACCCGACAGAGTGGATTCTGCTCCTCACAGCCAATATGCTGAGAAGGCACGTGCGGCACAGTAATGGCACTCTTGAAATGATAGTCAACCCTATATGGAACTGAACTAAAGATGTCAGTCAATCGTGTCAACTTCCCTATGAGGGAAGCACTGTAAGTTTGGTGCTAACCCTGCAATTGCAGTGAGCACGTCCATAGTTTGGTTTCACAATTCTATGCCGCAGGAAGCGGTCTTCCCAGTCTGCAAGTCAATATATAGATTTAAAAATGCAGAAGATGGTTCCCCGGTCACGGCTAACCAGCCATTTAGTGCCTGGAATCCATATAAGGTTCTATCATCAGCGGGAATCATGGCTGCATAGGCCAGTCAGGCACTCCCAAAATGCCTGAAGCGGGAAATGCTGAATTTGCAAGACCCGTCTGGTAAGGTAAATGGAGGGACACAATGAACATACTTCCTCAGTGTAGCGAGAATGCATCCATCGCCACTGATACGCCACGTATTTTGCAACTGCCGTTTGAGCCTGGATGCAACATTTTGCCCATGAAGTTAGGTAAACTATTACCGGATGCTTTGACCTTATTGCACCCATGTGATTTACACATAATAGCACCAGAGTGTATCAAGTCAGACTTGAGCATGCAGATAGCATATTCGCACAAACCTTTGAATGCACCTTATGTGAATAGGTAGTTGATACCATATAACTGAATGATTGGTAACTCATGCAAACCCCATTCGCCTCCATACTAAAGATGGTATATAGTAATTATCCTTCTTTAAGCATAGCATCAGTTAGTAATTAACTGATGAGTACTGATGAAGGTTAGTGGGGCAATGCTGAATACTGTTTGTCCACCATGGTGACTTTGATAGTTTCAGCTGGGAATATCTGATGGTGCAGAAGGTGCAATAGCACAGCTGGCCAATATATTGCCAGTCACGGACAATTTAATCATTTCAATTGGTATCAACTTAAATTTACTGGATGGATGAGAATCCAATTTCTGCAGGATGGTTTGTGGCTGATACCGCTGATTTGGCAAAATACAGTGTTTTAGAACATCATCCAGATAGCCCATAAAATAATATCTTAGGTGAGCCCAGTGGAAATTATTCCCCTGTTGTTAGACAGTAAAAGTCTATACTGCATATGCAAGTTGAAACCGGTATCTTTCATAGTGACAATGAGCGGCCCGCAACTACGGCCTGTCTTGAAAGGTAACTCGTCTTGCATAAACAAGTGTAAATTTACCAACTTGTAACTGGTCCACTTACCTCATTTTTCGGAAAGAACCAGACCCACCTACCTTCATGCTTATTGGTGGTCTTGTGGCAAGCCCAAAGGCCCCTGGCGCGGATTCTAATTCCGTCCCAGATTTGGAGAATAGGATTGCTGGGGTGTGTGGACCAATTCCCCGAGGCCTTGGCCTGAAAAGCCAGCTGCCACCAGCTTCAGTGAAAAGCTTGCTGCCGATAGAGGCGTGGGGTGTTGTTGCCGTGGTACCTTGATAAGCCGGACAGCTTTAATTCTTCATCCGGTTCTTACGTATTTGTGCAGGCTCCTGAAGAGAGAATTCGGCGGCTGGACATTGCTGGCCTCACTTGAACCTCCAGATTGAAAATTTAAGGCAGGTCCGATGGCGTTCTTCTGGAAGCAGTTCTTTTTGAAGTGCATTGTACCCCCATATAGCGCTGTTCACTGCTGGTCCTTTCAGGGACAATTTTTCAGGTGTATGGTATCCCACCGCCGGCACCTGTGATGTGGCGCGAGGTGGCTGTTCCTTCACGAGGGAACTCTGGCCTTCAGGCTATTTTTCGCGAAGGTCTTGATGCCACGCCAGAATTTCTGGAACCTCACGTTTGTACTCCAGTATGTTCCCTGGATAATCTTCCGAGTCTTCCGCTTCATGCGGGATACGTAGGCGGTGTACCTTCCAACCCGGACCCATGCTGAGTCTCCGAGGTTATCCGCCGACGGGAAATTCCTCCGCAGGCGGTGAATCTTAGAGCCCGGACCCTCCAAGTCTACGGGCTCATCCGCCGGTATATATGCAGCCCAGACACTGCAGGTCTCTGGGCTTACCGTAGGCGGTATATCTCTACTGATATGCCATACATGGACCATATCAGGAGGGAGCATTAGTGGGATGAGCGCTCTCTGACGCTATCCATGCTCCACATGGGTAAACAACCGAGTTGGAGGGGACCCTCCTGGCTTGCCCAGGCCTTTCAGACTCCATTGAACCTCTCTGGGCTGCTGGAGTCTGAAAAATGCCGCCGGTCCGCAGCCGTGTCTTCACACGGTCCCCTCACGCAGTCCCTGCGGCTGTGTTCCCCGCAGCCGGGTTACCCCCCCCCCCCCCCCAGCCGGGTTCATCCCGTGGTCTTCCCGCAGTCCCCACAGCCGGGTTTTTCCTGAGCCGGGTTCATCCGTGGTCTCCCCACGGTCCCCGCAGCCGCGTATTCCCCGAGCCGGGTTCACCACGCAGTTAGGCTTCTTCCCGCGGTCCCTGCGGTCGGATTTCCCCGAGCCAGGTTCATCTCGCGGCTTGATTCTGTTGTTGTCCCGGGTTCCTCGCGGAATCCATTGCACAGTTTACCAAAGCCGGGATTCCCTCGCGGTCCCTGGAGACTGGGACCGCGAGGGATTCCCCGCGAAGTCAGTGGTGGGGTTCCCCCTCCAGCCGGGCATCCCCGCGATTCTCGCAGTCGGGTTTTCCCCGCGATGTAGGGGACCGCCATATCTCCAGCAGGAACTCTGTGCACAGAGCTTCCTGCAAAGAGAAAAAACAGACTTGGAGTTAAGTTGAAAAACTTACCTTCAGGTTTCAAACTTACCGCTGGTGGAGCAGCGCTTCCACAGCCTGTCGATACGCAATGCGGTAGACGATATGTCGCACATGCGTGCTGGCGGGTTCTTCACGTAGTCACTCACGTGACTCCGAAGTAAAATGAGCTGCCTGTCCTGCTATGGGTGAGTGGTATAATATTGTGTTGGGGGAACGGGTTGCGTTGGGTGAACGGGTGAGTGGTGGAATATTGCGTTGGGGAATGGGGTGCGTTGGGGGACCAGGCCTCCCATGGGGGCTATGGGTGAGTGGTGGAATATTGCGTTGGGGGAACGGGCTGTGTTAGAGGACCAGGCCTCCCATGTGACAGGGACCCAATGGGTCCTACTTGATCTAGTAACAAGTAAAATTGTGCAGGAGCAGTAACATACAGCTGAGAAAGCACATTTTCAACTATTGCAATTCTCTTTAATAATTATATAAACACACACACTTGCCTGCATTTAGACCATATCCTTCTAAACTTTATGGAGAAGATCTTAATTGTTACAGTGCCATATTGTAGAGCCAATATTACACTGGTCAACATCCATAAATCACAACAGCAGAAGTAAACTTCATATAGGAATCTGTCAGACAAATGCATTGATGTCCATTGAAACGTGTGTGTGTGTGTGTTTAATTGGGTTAATATATTGAGGGTACGTACAAAATTAAAATTGCTACTTTCCCAATAAAACTTTCTTGCACTCTCATTCCAAACCATTTCAATGAGGATGTTGCTGAGTTTACTTATTGACAAGCTTAAGCTGATCAAAAAACCTAAATGCTCCTCTGTCTGTTAATACCCATGAGGTAGAGCCCCACATTGCCATTCTGGCATTAACAATCAGAAATGCTGTAAATTGGCAATCTTGGTTTTGAAATGATCTCAAATATAACATACAGAGGTGCATCTCAAACAATAATGTTGAATAGCAATTATACATGTTGATAATCAGAATGTTGATTGTCAATGTTTGAATCACTATGGTATTTTGCTCACGTTTTAGAAAAAAATCAGCCTTCTTACTAAGATGAGATCTTGTTACGGTCAATCAAACAGAAACATTTTAATTGGGAAAAAAAGCTTGAGAGAAAGCTATTAGAACTCAATCAAATACATCTTACATCTAAATAAAAATCAGTTTTGTCCAAAGATATAATATCTGAATTTGAATTGATGTAATAGTCAACAATTGTAATCAACATATGCGTCTTCAATATCTGAGGTTCAAGCATTTCATTTTAAGTGTAAATCATTTGTAAAATTGTTTAAATGTGTGTATGATATGTATTTTATGGGCTGTATAAAATAAAGAGATTTTCAAAGAGTTTTAAATATAGCATCATGGAGTTAAACAACACAGAAACAGGCTTTTCAGCCCAACCAAGATGTCTATTTAAACTAATCCCATTTGTCTGATTTTTCCTCATATTCCTCTAAACCTTTTCTATCCATGAACCAATCCAATTCTCTTTTCAATGTTGTAATTTTACCCACCTCTATAGTTTCCTCTGACAGCTCCTTCCATATACTCACCACCCTCTATGTGAAAAAGTGCCCTTTTAAATCTTTCCCCTCTCATATTAAATCTATTCCCTCTAGTTTTAGACTCACTTACTCTGGGGAAAAGCGTGTGCCTATTCATCTTATCAATCCCCTCGTGATTTTATAAACCTCTATAAGGTCAAACCTTGGCCACCTATGTTAGAAAAAAAGACCCAGCTATCCCACCTTTCCTTATAACTCAAACCTTCCAGACACAGTAAATCTTTTTGGTACCCCTTCCAGTTCAATGTAATCCTTCTTCTTGCCAGGTTACCAGAATTGTACACAGTGCTCCATATGTGGCTTTACCAATGTATTTTACAGCAGTGGCATGGTGTCCAACTCCTGTACTTGGTCTGAGTCTGAAGAAGGGTCTCGACCTGAAACGTCACCTATTCCTTTTCTCCAGAGATATTACCTGACCAGCTGAGTTTCTCCAGCATTTTGTGTCTATCTTCCTGTTCTCAATACACTGACAGATGAAGACAAACGTGCAAAAAACGTCTTCACCACCCTGTCCACCATCATAGAACTGTGTACCAACACCTTTATATCTCTGTTTTACAGTATCTCTCAGGGCTCTACAGTGCAAGTCCTACCCTTGTATGTCTTATCAAAATGCAACAGCTCGCATCTATCTGAATTCAATTCCATCTGCTATTTCTTGGCGCATTGGCCCAGTTGATCAAGATCCTGTTGTAATCTTAGTCATCTTTCTTTACTGGCTTTCACGTCCAATTAGTTCACATAAACAATGAACAACAGTGGACCAAGCACTAATCTCTATGGCACATCACTCTGAAAAAATAACCCTCTACCACCACCCTCTGTTTCCTGTCTTCAAGCCAATTTGTTGTTAATTGGCTAGCTTAACATGCATCCCATATGATCCAACCTTTCTCAACAGCCTACCATCCAGTAAATTTTCAAAGAACTTGCTGATGTTCATGAAGACAAGGTCTATGACAGTAATCAAGCTAAATGAATTATCCTATTAATCTCAAGATTAACATTTTGGCAAATTGATACAGAGTAGATAAATTGGCCTTCCTGTTAAATATGGAGTTGTGACATATTTTGAAATAAGGTGGGTTCTATTCCATGAAAGCAATATCTGTACAAGCATTGCACAAGCATACCCAAGTTTTGGTCATTGCCAACGTCCATATCCTTGGTCCTTAGGTAAATGATCATATCTGAGGTTCAAACCATTAACAAGCTCTGCAAGTGTATAAATAGAGTCATTGAGTCATACAGTGTGGAAACAGGCCGTTCAGCCCAACTTGTCCCATCTACAGTAGTCCCACTTGCCTGCATTTGGACCATCTTAATTGTTACAGTGCCATATTGTAGAGCTAATATTACACTAGTCAACATCCATAAATCACAACAGCAGAAGCAAACTTCATATAGGAATCTATAGGAATTTGTCAGACAAATGCATTGAAACCAAACAATATGAGGCCACTCTACCAGTCTCTGAACACCTTGCACTCACTAGCTTTGGATAGCAATGGGGTGCTCCTGGTATTGCAGTTATCTCAGAGCTTAAGCTGTGCAGGTCTGAATCTGACATCCACTAATGTTTGTATGGTGCTGCTCCCTCTGACTGGGTGGGCGTTCCCAGGTGCTCCACACCTGAAGGCATGATGATTACTAGGCTAATCGGCTACTGTAAATCACCCCTTATGTGGCAAGGTGATGGGAGAGTCCAAGTGTGTTAAGGCATGTGCAAGTGAGTAGGTATGGGGGAACCAAGTAGGAATGGTCCTTATGTGATTCTTCTAAGAGCCAGTATAAACTCAATAGACTGAATGGCCTCCTTCTATTTCATGTGAAATTAAAATATGTAATGAACCTAATTTTTTCAGTAATTATTGTAAGTTTTGTCTTAAAGTAAAAAAACAATCTTTCTGTAAGAATTATGACAGCATTACCTTATCTTTAGGGTGGCACAGTGGACAGCGCAAGAGACCTGGGTTCGATCCTGCGTATGTGTGTTGGCTGTATGGTGTTTGCACATTCTCCATGTGACTGCATGGGTTTTCTCTGGGCGCTCCGGTTTTCACCCACATTCCAAAGACGTGCTGGTTAGTAGGTTATTTGGTCTCTAAATTGTCACTAGTACAATAGATCTAATGTACGGGAGACCAGTTGTCAGCGAGGACTCAATGGACCAGGAGCCTGCTTCACTGGAATTTAGAAGATTGAGGGGGCATCTTATAGAAACTTACAAAATTCTTAAGGGGTTGGACAAGCTAGATGCAGGAAGATTGTTCCCGATGTTGGGGGTGTCCAGAACAAGGGGTCACAATCTAAGGATAAGGGGGAATTCCTTTAGGACTGAGATGAGGAAAACATTCTTTACACAGAGAGTTATGAGTCTCTGGAATTCTCTGCCACAGAAGGTCGTTGAGGCCAGTTCAGTGGCTGTATTCAAGAGGGAGTTGGATGTGGCTCTTGTGGCTAAAGGGATCAGGGGGTATGGAGAGAAGGCAGGTACAGGATACTGAGTTGGATGATCAGCCATGATCATATTGAATGGCGGTGCAGGCTCGAAGGGCCGAATGGCCTACTCCTGCACCTATTTTTCTATGTTTCTATGTTTCTATGCTGTAATGCTAAAAACTAAAATTAAGCAACACCAGAAGGAGGCCATTTATAAATGATAGGCGAAGAATTAGACCATTCGGCCCATCAAGTCTACTCCGCCATTCAATCATGACAGATCTATCTTTCCCTCTTAACCGCATTCTCCTTTCTTCTCCCTATAACTCCTGACACCCGTACTAATTACAAATATTATCTCTGCCTTGAAAATATGCGTTAGGTGCAATCCCGATTCCCCCACTCTTTCTGTTCTTAAACCCAGGCAGGTGATTTGCTCTCAGCCATGTTCATCAAATTTTTTTGGCATTGAACTACACAAGGCATGATTTACAGTTGCTAATTAATTTATCGACACTTTTTAAGGACGTGGGAGGAAACAGGAACACTGGGGGTGAAAACCTTTTGCTCACATGCAATTTGCTCAGTGTCAGTACCCAGAGTCGGAAGTGGATCAGGCAGTACTGCTAATTGCTGCTCCAGTGCTATCATGAAATAATTCTTGCACTTATTTTTTGACATTCCTCTCTCTATTAAGTTGCTGCTGCATTCAAGCTTGTTAATAATTAGTTAATAAGCCACAGTATGGTCTGTATGCCACATTAAATACAACATTCAGCCACAAGACCCAAAGTTCCAAAACCTCCAAAATAAGACGTCCCATTGCCACTTCTGACAGCCTTTGTTTAGTGTGTCAGTCTACAGATTTAAATGTCACCCCTGAGATTTCAGTATATAATATAGGCCAATACTTGAATGCAGCACGGACTCAGGGCTGCACTATCTTTCAGATAAGATGTTAATCAAGGGCCTGTCTGACCTCTACTTCAAAGGAAAAGGTCTCATGGCAATACTGGAAGAAGAGTGACAGCATATTCTTAGATAAAATTAATTTCAAGACCCATTGATTCACAGGATGGTATAACACAGGAAGAAACTATTCATTGCACTGTTCCTCTGTCAGCTCTTTGGTATAACCATCCAACAATATTCAGTGGTTTTTCTCTATAGCTCTGCAGTTTATTCTACTTTCTTTTCAGCACTTTATGTAATTTGCAGTTGAATGTCATTATTAAATCTGCTTTCAGCACACTTTCAAGCATTGCATTCCAGATCACAACTTGCTGTATATAAAAATTGGTTCCTTGTGTCATCTGTGTTCTTGAACTATCACATTTAATTTAGTTTAGTTTGGAGATATAGCGTGGAAGCAGGCCCTTCGGCCCACCGAATCGCGCTGACAAGCGGCTCCCCATAAATACGATCCTACACACACTAGGGAAAATTTTATATTTACAAAGCCAATGAACCTACAAACCTATACTACTTTGGAGTGTGGGAGGAAACCAAAGATACCAGAGAAAACCCACGCGATCATGAGTAGAGCATATAAACACCATAGACACCACCCGTAGTCAGGATCGAACCCTGAAAACTGCGCCACTGGGTGTTTTTTTTTCATTTATCGATCGTTTTGACAGTTAAAGATTAATTTAAAGATACAACATGGATACAGGCCACCGAGTCCAAGCTGACCATCAATCACCTACTTACATTAGTTCACCTATTCACATTAGTTCTATTCACATTATTCCACTCTCTGATCCATTCCCTATGCACTAGGGGCAATTTATAACATGCAATTAGCCTACAAAGGCCTGCATGTCTTTGGGATGTGGAAGGAAAGCGGAACACCCAGAGGAAAACCATGCGTTCACATGGAGACATCACCCAAGGTTAGGATTGAACCATGATTTCTGGTGCTGTGAGGCAACAACTCTGCAAGCTGTGCCACTGTGTCACCATCATTGCTGTTTCTCCACATATTGGAGTGGTCTCTGGAGCTGAACAGCAGGGGCCTTGCCATTCTTTTAAAAAGTTGGCCATAATTCTGGTGACTTTGTAGCAAACTCCACTGATGCTCTGTACCTCCCTCATTTCACGGAACTTATTTTCTGATACCTTATGTCTTCTTTGTCGTGCGCCCCACCAATCTGCCAATCAAACGCCCTCACCTGTATTCACCTATCACTTGCTGAGCTTTGTTATGATCCTGCCTCTCTTTCCCCTTCCACGCAGTTATCACGTTCACTTAAGATGTCATCCTATATTTTTCGTTATTGACGATTCAAGTTTAAAAAAAGGCAAAAAACGATTCTCACACACAGCCTTTTTCCAGGACTTTCCACTGAAGATGTTACAATGCCACTCACAATGGGCTCTCAAGCTGCTGAGTGCCACACTTTGTGTGATCCCAACATCTGAAGTTCCTTGGTTTTTCAATTGTTCTGCTCTTCTATCTCTCTTGTATTGTTCAGAGGGCAACAGCAACTGGTCTAGTAGTATGATTGTTTATTTTTTGTTCTTTAATTCAACCCATGTAGCCTCATTTGTTGTGCTTCCACATCCATTCTCACAGCTCTGACTATTTATTGAGCGAATATTGTCGACCCCCTTCCTTCTTGTCCCCCCCTCTCTCTCTCACATGTAATCCCCATCATGTGGGACATTGAGTTTCCAGTGCTGAGGCTCTTTCAGCCATCTCAGTTATACAGTTGTAAATCTCTGGATCGTAAACCACAGAAAGCTGTAAATGCTCATTTACTGAATATACTGATGGATTTTTAGGCAACACAAAAATCGGAATTGTGCAGGAAAGTGGATGAGATACAGTACCTGCCAAGATCATATTGAATGGTGGAGCAGGTTCAAGATTAAATTGACTTCTGCCTGTGTTTAGTTCATGTTTTGTTCTATAATGTAAAATAATGTGACAAATTCAACGGTGCTCTAAATGTGTAGCAGCACAGATTATTATTCTGCAATTAATTCAATGCACTGACACAAGTTTGAAACATAATTTCCCTCAGCTTAAGGTGATCATAACCCATGCCATCCCAGCTCAAAGATAAAGACAGTGGAGCAAAACCTGTTAAAGAGATCAGACGCCCCACCATTGATTCCATCGACACTTCACGTAGCCTCAGCAATACAGCCAATTTAATCAAAGTCTTGTCCCACCCCAACCATTACATCTTTTGCCATCGGTCAAAATATACAGCTGACTCAAAAACAGCTTCTTCCCCTCTGTTATCAGGCTTCTGAACAGTCCTTTCATAAGCCAGGGTCCTCTGGAGTTATTGTGCTATAATGCTGAGAACTGTATTCTGCACTCTGTATTTTTGCTCTACCTATTAAAGTTGAGCTTGACGTGATTTTATATATTTTTAGAATGATCAGATAGCATGCAAAACACAGCTTTTCACTGTACCTTGGTACATGTGACATTAATAAACCTAACCTAAACAAATGCCAGGCACGTGCCGTGAGTAATTACTCAGGGTAGGCAGTCAGCCGGCTTTAAAAAAAATCTTAAACCACACATGTGCATATTGTTCTCTTCGTAAAAGAAAAAAAACAAGTAACAATTCAATTTTCCCAACGGTTCTAAATCTCCTTCATTTTTTAATTACTGAATGGGTGGGGGATGGAAGATAAAGGCTGGTGGAGAGATGGTGGCAAAAACGGGAGCACACCGGGACGTTGAATCAGTTGTCATCTTATTGAATGACAATACTAATTCAAGGGTCCAATTGGAGGGGGAGTTCCTTTCACAGCGGTGGAGAGTCTGTGCCAGGGGTTAAATATGCGAGAAGGCAGAAGTGTTGAGAAGGAGGGGTTCAGAGATCATATCAGACTCACTCACCGCTGCCACAGCGCTCCGGGCACGGACAGCAGAACTGGACGCCACTTCCGGGGATAGAAGCAGCTCGGGTGCGAGTGGCCGCCGGGACCCGACACCAGAACCGGGTGCTCTTCAGCGCCTTCTGATCACCTCTGGCAGTGCTCATCGTCTGAACATCTCTCACCTGCCATTCGCCGGCTTCGCTCATGTCAATCACGTCCCGCAAATCCTTAAATTCCTACAGCCAAGTAACCTCAACTGGTCCTGTGAACACGCTGTTGGAATTTGAAGATTTGCGGGAAGCCGGCCGTCGAGAAGAGGAAGAGCTGTGTTGGCGCGCGGCTGCGACCCGACTCCGGGGCTTCGGAGGCTCCGGCCGCAATCCGGGTGGACAGGATCATCGGGAGCTCACAGGTCCCTGGTGGGTGACCGCTTTTCAGACCCGAGCCTAACATCACCGGGTGTGGCTTAAACGGCCACAGGACTTACCATCGCCTGCCGGGGTCTTTAACAGTGGGAGCCCCAGTTCGCCTTGACGCTGCAGTTGTAGTGCTGGACCGCGGGAGAAGAACAAAGGGAAGAAATAAGACTTTGCCTTCCATCACAGTGAGGTTGTGTTGGAGATCCACTGTGATGGATGTTTATGTAAATTGTGTTAAGTGTGGGTCTTGGTTTTTTTTTGTAATGTTAGACTGTAGAAAATGCAATTTCGTTCAAACCAAGCTGTTTGAATGACCATAAAAGGCTTTCTATTCTATTCTAAACCTAGACCTATAGAATGAAGCAGCTAAGAAGAATAGAACTAAAGAAAAACAGAACTAAAGCCTGAGAGAGAGAGAGAGAGAGAGAGAGAGAGAGAGAGAGAGAGAGAGAGAGAGATAGGATTAACAACATGAAGACTGCAGAAGCAGCTGAGGGAGTGACAATATTCTCGGGCTTTCTATGCACAGTGCAGTTGAGCATTGAGTAACATTGAAATAATAATGGTGCTCATCTGGTATTAATTTGCACAAATAAAATGCTAGTAACTCATAACCAACCATGATTTATTGCAGGGAACTGAATCACAATTACTTTCAATTAGGGAAAGGAATGTTTATAAATGCAGAAATTAGTAGTTTTTTATTGGTTCCGAAATAACTGATCTGATTGAATTAATCACAACTGCACTTAACAGTTAAATCAGCTTCTTATTTTTATTTTCATATATACTAAAAATAATTGTTTCTGGCTATGGAAAATATAGCTTGCTTCATAGTGGCAAAAATAGTAAGCAACCTATTTCTCTGGTTATCTTGGAAATTAATTCTGCTGACAAAACCTGTTTGATGGGTATTTGTAGGACTACTCAGAGCCTTACCAGTGTTTTAATATATCAGTTGCTTTGTGCTTCTTACATGTTAGCCTGCTTGTTTGCCTCAGCATGAAGGACCTGCCACACACAAACTCAATATGCGATAGCCTCGGTTACAAGGTGAAATAAATTATTAAATCATGATGAAGCTTGAAATATCTATTTGAATGCATTTGGTGCTTTCTGGCCTTTACAGTGATGCCTGGAGATGGTATTGCATGGAGATTTCATAACATAAACTCAGCCAGAAAGCCTCAGAGGTTTGACATAATCTACATTTTATATGTTCTAATCCATGTACTAATCCATATCTTCATTCCACTGTGCAATCCCAGTGATATGCATTCAACGTTTATCAGCAGCTACAAAGAGAACTGCTGGTGAGATGTACTCACTGCCCATTGTAAAGTGGAACACACCAGAGGCCTGTTGTTGATACATCTCACTCCACAGCTAGACTTGCCAGAGAGTCTAGGGCATTTCTGACATGAGCGACTGGACACACTGTGTGTTTGGCACCTTGGCTTTGCACCAACTTTTGTTGCATAGCCTGTATGGTCTGATTCACTTGAATCGGGACATTAACCTTTGTGGAATTGGTATATGACATAAAATGATTTTATTAGTTTATTTTAACAAGCATTACTGTTTCTAATGCACTTCAGAAAATATGTTTCAGTTAGATATATTAATGCTAAATGTTGTTTAATTTTTCAATTATTTGAATTGTTCATTTATTTTACATGCTCCTGATTTTATTGACATCACAAGCTGTCCAGTCCATTATTCTTATAAAGTGTGAAACATTTTTAATTGAACCCCAATACAGAACTGATTATCTTTGGATCAATGGAAGTGGGAAGTAAACTAACTATATTCCAAGAAGCTTTTCTTAATTACCGTCTAATAACAGCAAAAAACCTTATACTCAAATTTTGGAAAAACGCAACCACGCCAACATTCAAAATGTGGATTTCAAATATGTCTGAAACGCTTCATCTTGAAGAAATGAGATTTCTCCTACTAGGCAAAGTAGACCAATTCTCAGACTTGGTCTCCTTTTATCAACTTTTTGCAAGCATATGGTGCAACATAACAGAACCACAGAAATTAAATGGTTTAGAACCGGGTGACGGATGGGCAAAAATACAAAATAGGTAGATCTCTCCTAATCTCTCTTTTCTTTACTTTCTCCTTCTATTTCAATCTTTTCAGCTTCTCTTCTATGTCCTTTATTTCTTTTGCTATCTGTTTCTACTCGCTTGTCTATCTATTCCGACACTCTTTATTTATTTTTTCTTCCACTGTTCTTTTATTATTAAATCAAAAATACGAAGTTGTACAAGAATGGAAATATGTATGTATGTATTAGGTACTCAAGTACCACACTATTGTACTTACTTCTAACAAAAATAAAAAAATAAAATAAAAAAAAGTGTGAAACATTTTTGAACGTCATAATCAGCTTATTCATGGATGAGTGTCGCAGATGTCAATACTTTATGAGAGCATGGGGACAGGCCAGGTGAAAGCTACCTGGCCCTTAATCCTGCTCCACCATTCAGTAAGATTGTGGCTGATCCAATCTTGGCCTCAGTATCACTCTCTCACACTCTTCACCACATCCTCTGAAATTTATACTTTTGTCAATTTCACAATATTCAATGACTGTTGAAGGAGGTAAGGGGAGACCTGATAGAAGTACATAGAATTAAGAGAGGCTTGGGAAGGGAAGGCAGTCTGAACCTTTTCCCCAGGTTGTTAACACGTTTAGTTTAGTTAATTATTGTCATGTGCACTGAGGTAAGGTGCAAACCTTTTGTTTGTGTGCTATCCAGTCAAAGAAAAGACTATACATGAATCCAATCCAATTATCCTCAGTGCACAGATAAACAATAAACGGTACAAAGGGCACAAAGATATAGTATTCAAAGGGCATTGTGTTAAGGTGAGAGAGGCAAAGTTTAAAGGAGATGTAAGTTTTTTATGCAGAGGACAGTGAGTGCCTAGAACGTGCTGATGGGGCTGGTGGTGGAGGCAGATATATGATAGTGGCATTTAAGAGGCTATTGGATAGGCACATGGATATGCAGGGAATAGAGAGATATGGATTATGAGCAAGCAGTTAAGAATGCAAATTATTTTCAAATAATTTTAGACTCAACCTCCCTTCATATGTCAATCTCTCCATCATAGGAATCAAATGTCATGAATGGTCTCTGCAGTATGTCCTACGCAAACACATCCTCCGCAAAATATGGAGGCCAAAATTGTATGCCATACCCCAAGTTCAGTCTCACTAGTACATGGTAAGTTTAATTAAAAACATCCCAACTTTTATAGCTACCCTTGCAATAAAGGCAAACATTCCATTAGCCTTCTTTATTACTCGCTGAAGCTGTTTGTTGACCTACTGCATTTCATGTATTAAGATCCCTGAGTTATACTGATTTATGGGTGAATGTTAATCTTGAGTAGACTGACTTAAATATAATATTTTGTTTCTACCAGCAACACAGCAGAAGAGGTTATATCCTATGAATCTCAGCAGGATTGAGATGCAGATTACAGAACGAAAATACAGTTTCAAACTGCAGCATCATTAATAGAACCAATTCTCATTCTTTGCAACATCGCCAAAGTTGTTTCACAATTAGAAGGAATAGTTGAACTAGAAGTTAGGAAAATTGTTCAATAATTTTAGGGAAGATAGAAGAGTAAAAACAATTATAATCTGTGGGGTCCTTGAGGCTGAAGTTGTCCCTAACTTGTGTCTAAAAGAGGATGGAATAAAATAAATCAAGATTTTGGGTAAAACTATAACACTGCAGCAGGGGAGGCACAAAATTAATTCACACATTTTTGAAAAATACATTATTGTGCTGTAGAAAATCAACAACAGAATAGGATTTTGAGCAAATTTTGGAGGGTTTCCTGCCAAGGGGAGATTATCTCACTTGCTTGATTAAATTATTGACACCATTTTCAATTCAATTATTCAATTATTCAATGACACTTTATTGTCACAGGTAGCTAGGTACAGTGAAATGTTTTGTTTTGCATACAACCTGGTAAATCATCCCACAGAACTCACCTAGACAGTACACAAGAGGCACCACGTATCCGGCACTGATGCATGACGCCATATTGCGCAGAATCATAAAGATTTAAGGCATTCAGCCCATCAAATCTGCATTAACAAAAATGGACTTATTTAGATTAAACTCATTTCTCATCTCTCAGGTCACCAAGGTATGTTTAAAATGTGACGAGAGGTTTTGCCTTGACTCTCCTTTCAGACAGAAGGGTAACCGCCACGGCTTTGTGGGAAAAAATATATTTTATCAATACACTGTAAACCAACTATCTTAAATAGTTGCCTCTTGGTTATTGCCGTCTCCGTTAAAGGGAACAGTTTCTTTCAAATTACCCTGTCTAAGCGTTTGATAGACACAAAAAGCTGGAGTAACTCAGCGGGACAGGCAGCATCTCTGGAGAAAACGAATGGGTGACTTTTCGGGTCGAGACCCTTCTTCAGACTGGTTAGGGATAGCGGAAATGAGAGATATAGACGGTGTTGTGGAGAGATAAAAAACAATGAATGAAAGATATGCAAACAAGTAACGATAATGAAGGAAACAAACCATTGTAAGCTGTTTGCAGGGTGAAAGTGAGAAGCAAGTGCGACCTGGATGGGGGAGAGATAGAGAGGGAGGGAATGCCGGGGCTACCTGAAGTAAGAGAAATTAATATTTATACCACAGGGCTGTAAGCTGCCCAAGTGAAATATGAGATGCTGTTCCTCCAATTTGCATTTAGCTTCACTCTGACAATGGAGGAGACCAAGGATAGAAATGTCTGTGTAGGAATGGGAAAGAGAATTAAAGTGTCCAGCAACCGGGAGATCAGGTTGCTTCATGTGGGCTGAGCGAAGGTGTTCTGTGAAACGATGGCCCAGTCTGTGTTTGGTCTCGCCGATGTATAAGGGTCCACATCTTGAACAACGGATACAGTAGATGAGGTTGGAGGAGGTGCAAGTGAACCTCTGCCTAACCTGAAATGCCTGTCGGGGTCCCTGGACAGAGTCAAGGGAGAAGGTATAGCGACAGGTGTTGCATCTTCTCCGGTTGCTGGGGAAGTTACCTGGGGAGGGGGTGGTTTGGGTGGGAAGGCATGAGATAACCAGGGAGTTATGAAGCGATCAGTCTCTGCGGAAAGGGGTGAAGATGGGAAAATGTGGCTAGTGATGGGATCCTGTTGGAGGTGGCAGAAATGTCAGAGGATTATGTGTTGTATGCAGCAGCTGATGGGGTGGAAGGTAAGGATTAGGGGGACTTTGTCTCTGTTGCGACTAGGGGGGTGGGGAGTAAGGGCAGAGCTGTTAGTAGAGGGAAATTGGATGGTTCCGCGGTCGAGAAAGAAACGGAGGGCTTTAAGGCCTGGTGGGGGATGAAGGTGTAGAGTAAAGATGAGGGAGTGGGGGCTCGAAAAGCGGAAGTCATTAAAGAGACGAAGGGCATGTGAAGTATCTTGGACATAGTTTGGGAGAGATTGGACCAAGGGGGATAGGATGGAGTCAAGGTACGTAGAAATAATTTTCGTGGGACAGGAGCAAGCAGAAACAATGGGTCTGCCAGGGCATTGTGTTTGTGGATTTTGGGGAGAAGGCCTTTGATATGTTTCAATTATACTTCCCCTTCCACAAAAAGCATCCTCTTATGGCTCTCATCATAACGCTTGTTTTCTAGCCTAGTGGCATTCTTGTAAATCTGCATTCACACAAGTTATTGAGTGCTTTATTCTGTTCGAGCTGACCATGCTTAGATTAGATAGATACAAAAATCCGGAGTAATTCAGCAGGACAGGCAGCATCTCTGGAGAGAAGGAATGGGTGACGTTTTGGGTCGAGACCCTTCTTCAGACTTGCTTAGTTTAGTTTAGATTAGAGTTACGGCACGGAAAGAGGCCCTTTGGCCCACCGAGTCTGCACCGATCAGTGATCCCTGCAGATTAACACTATCCTACATTAGGGTGATTTTTTACATTTATACCAAGCCAATTAACTTACAAACCTGTACATCTTTGGAATGTGAGAGGAAACCAAAGTTCTCGGAGAAACCCACGCAGGTCACGGGGAGAGTGTACAAACTCCATACAGACAAGGACCCATGGCCAGGATCGAACCTGAGACTGGCGCTGTAAGGCAGCCAATCCATCGCTGCGCCACCGTGCCGGCCTTTTTATGTATCCCTACCATTAACAACAAGAATCTGGCACACTTCCTTAACCACTGTTCTGCTATTTTCCAGGATTTAAAGACATACAATCCAAGCTGCTTTGATCTGCCTTTTCTTAGTGCCCCATGACTTACTCCCTTGAATTCTTTGCCTGCCAAAAACATTACTTCTACTTCACTGAACTGAATTCTTAACCTGTCCATTGATATTTTCCTGTTGTTTACAAATTCTTTCCTCACTATCAACCACATTATCAGTTTTTATTTTGTCCAAAAACTCCTTAATCGTGGGTTCCACATTTATCAAAGTAATTAAAATATAGACCACTAAAAGAATTTTGCAGAAACCTGTTGGATCCTGCTATAAACAGACGTGCGTCAATATTCTTCTAGTTGGCCACCCTCCTATGTTGCCTGCCAATGAGGCAATTTTGAATCCAACATCATTTTGCCTTTGCCTTCCTAATTTCCTTTCAAATGTTATGAGTTCACCTTTAATATTCCTCTGGCAATGCCGAGCTCACATACGCGATGTTTAAAACTCTCTGAAATGTTCAGCTCTCAGAATCTGTCAGAAGCTTCATATAAAGCAGCTGGCACAGCTAGGGCAAGGGCATTTCTAAATGTTTATCCAATGGAAACAGTTACAGAGAGAAAAAAACAAACCTATAGCAAAAAGGCCTATACCCGTGAAAGATCTCCACAGATTTACGGATAATTTTGACAAATGCCAAATTAACTGGAAAATCAGTGTTAGGAATGCATCCTTTAGGGATTCTTGAGCCGGCAGCATGGGATATACCAATGCAGAAGGTGCAATCTAGTATGTAAGTGTGAGACCAAGAGAGGGCAGTCCACTTAACCAGGCGACAGAGTGAAGAGTTTGAATTGTGAAAACTGGAAAACGTTGAGGATGATGCCATCTGATCTCTAATATTCAGATTATTCCTGATTTTCTTCTTTTTTTTAAATTTGAGGTTTACGATTAAGTGGTGGTGAGGTTTTTCTTTGGATTGGAACTGGGATTGAGGGAAATGATTGTGCGGAGTCGTTTGGAAAGGTAACATTCTTTAAATACTCTTGGTAAATGACTTTATCTCATTAATTCTCCCTTCAAGCCCTTGGCTTCTTACAAGCCAGGATGACAGTGAGCATCACAATAAGTTTTCACTGACAAGTTTTGATAGAAAATACAATGTTAATTATGCTCCTACGTGGGTATATTTTCTTTGGCTTTTGAAATCACTTTTTAAAATCTTTGATATCAATAAAGACTCTGAGAAACAAACTCCCTGTTTTGTTTTGGACAAGTCCAAGGCTATAGGTGACAAGCTGTGCTGTTCTTTGACATGTTGTAAATTCTCTCTGCTGGATCTTCTTCAAGCACAACAGATATAATTCATCTGTCCACTGGAGAGGCATTATTTTACTAATGCCTTTATTGGTGCTAAACTCAATGGCAAAGGATTAATGCTTCTTACAAACATGTATATATTTTCAAAGTTTTGTATATTCTTCCACCTTATCTTTACTCCACACCTCCATTAAAATGTGAAGGGAGCAACTGCAGATGCTGGTTTAAACCGAAGATAGGTACAAAAAGCTGGAGTAACTCAGCGGTCAGACAGCATCTCTGGAGAAAAGGAATAGATGACATTTTGGGTTGAGACCCTTCTTCAGACTGAAGTAGTAATTAAAATCCATTGCGCTGATGCAAGGTACGTTTTTCAGCAATTACACTTCAGGTAGCAGCTTACTAAAAATGTTAAACAATCCTCCAGATATGTATGTAATCCAAACATCCACTTGCAATTCAAGTACCGAAAAACTATTCACAATAGTATCTTCATCTGCACAGAAATTTGCACACTAACACATTCGTTCATCGCCAATGATGTACAAGTTTGATTTCATGCACAAAATAACTCTTGATTGCTCCTTCAAGCATTGTTAGATGGCACTCAACTGTCTTTCACTTAATTGGATAGTCTTTCTTCACCATATCTGCATGCACCAACACTGTATGTGAAACATTAACTCATCATGGTTTCATTTGGTTAGACCCCGGCATCCAGTGCACCTCTGCTTAACTGAACTACTGCACTCACCCCATTGCATTCTACTGTTTTGCCCGCTTTCTTCTCCTGACCACCAACATGCATGGGAACTGTATTTATGTCCTGAGTGGAAAAGCACACAGAAGTCACACTTCCGCTGCTGCATTCAGCATAAATTTTAATAAAAAACAGTTTGAAATATGTCTCCCCTTTGTAATGAAATAATCAATCAGTCCCGAACAAGTCTGAAGTAGGGTCTCAACCCGAAACGTCACCCATTCCTTCTCTCCAGAGATGCTGCCTGTCCCACTGAGCTACTCCAGCATTTTTTTGTCTATCTTCGATTTAAACCAGTATCTACAGTTCCTTCCTACACGATTTATCCTCACAATCTCATACATGACTCCCATGTTAAGATTATTCATCATGTGCATGAATGTACTGAATGTAAAGCATAACTGCATGGTCAAAAGCTGTGTCAATTTCCTAATTTAGGGTTTCTGTTCCCTCACTAAACAAACATTTAACACATTTTCATGGCCTTCATTCTTTCATACTTCAGAAAAGTATATGGCAACACTCTGAATCATGTAATCCTCTATCTAATCTACGACCTGAGTGTAACGCAACGTTTCTGACTAGCCATTTCATGCCACTTTCTTTGCAGGTCTGTGAACGACAGGGAGAGCTAGCATTTCTGTTGCAATATCCACACAGAAGAAGGGCGGTGTCAGTGATTATCACAAGCTAATACTTCAAACGGCTTAGTTCTAATCTCCTGCGCTTTACCGTACCTGCCCTTATAATCGACCGGATAACCCTTCCAATAGTACGCAAAGTGCTGGAGTAACTCAGCGGGTCAGGCAGCAACTCTAGAGGACATGAGACATGTCCGCTAAAACCATGTCCTTCAGAGATGCTGTCTGACCCGCTGAGTTACTCCAGCACTTGCAAGATTCCAGCATCTACGCATTCTTGTGTCCACACAACCCTCTCAACGTACTAGTAGTGCTCCACATTCCTTGTTCTAGAAACACGGACGCGTTTAAGTGCCACTTGTAAAGCTCAGGACCTCGTTAGTTCAAGGGAGAGTAATTGTTCACTTGCTTATCAAAATGAAAAAAAAACTATCTTCTGAATTTTAGAAACAACGTATCCCAAATCATCGAACTACAAATTGCGAAGAAAACGTCAAAATTACGACTCTTGGTGGTGCAGTATTTTAAAAGATCTGCTTGCTGTTTTATTCTGGCTGGTGAGGCTGCGCGCTTCGTGTTTTCTGTGCCACATCCCTTAAACTGCAATAAATGGGGAAATCCTAGATTTTTGCTGCAACTCTAAACGCGAGA
Source organism: Raja brachyura (assembly GCA_963514005.1). The sequence goes on from OY740785.1 coordinate 59,772,895, forward strand.
GCTTCACGCTTCCAATCTCTGCCTTTAACACTTGATTTACCCCCTGTCCCAAATACTTCCCGTGACACTTGCACTCTTGAAACTACGGCAAACTTCTCCTTCTCTCCTACAATTTGCACGTTTGGTCAGTGTTACTGTTTTCTTTTTTTTTTGCTACAACCAAACGCAATCGTTAAGCGATTAACCAACACACCCCAAGGCTTTTCCTTGCTCTGTCTACAAATAAAGTAAATGGCAAAGCCCCGCGATGTGGCGTGTTGCTCGCCAATCTTAGCGGACGCTACATCAAAAATAAATAGATGGCTGTTCAGCCGAATGAACTAGAGGGTTCACCTTTAATTCGGCGTTGGGGTAGCGCAGGGACTTCCTCGGTCCCGTGTTGTTAGCTAGCGCAGCTTGATTCAGATCGTCCAACACTTCGATGATATCGTCAAGCACGCACCTCTTGTCTCTGTTCCGCAACATACAAATATGAGAGAAGGAATAGCTGAAACCCGACCCGTTGACTCGCATCTCCAGCACGGCTTTGTGCATCTGCAAGATCTGATCCGCTCTGTCCAGGATGTCAGCGCCCGACAGGGAGGTGAGTACCACCCTCCCGTATTTGCCCGGGGTATGCAACGCCGAGTACAGGTTGTTCTTGGACTGGTTGATGGAGAAAAGACTGTTCACCAGGGTCCTCTCGATCTTGGCCAGGCTGTGCCTGGGCGCCGCCAGCAACTCCAGGTCAGTTTCACGTTGAAATTTATTGAGGAATGTGGCCCCGAACAGAATGGACAGGATGGAGGGCACTGTCAAGAAAAAGACGGGATGTCTGCTCACGAATAATCCCAACCAGTAGAAACATCCCTTCAGCCCTGAGTACACGACTTGCCGCAGCATCCTCTTGCAGATCCCCCAGCCCTGGATTCTTTCTGTTAGGCTCATCTGACACCTGGCTTGCCCCTTTTTTTTGTTACATGTCAATCCACACCAATCCTTTTTTGGGTAATACTCTAGGAAGACTGCAGCAATTCGCAGCAGCCGGCCAACTATTGATCAGTCAGGGCTTTTTTTTGTTTTAAGGCCAGCCCTCGCTTCGCCATTGAGCAGCAATAGTTTTATTTCCACCGCATCGCCCTCCATACATGTGTGCATTGGGGAGCGAGCGGTATAGGACTGTGGGGAATGCTGTATGGGCGTACTCTAATTTGTGGAGCTACTCGAGCCCAGTGTGTGTGATTCTGAATGGGGGAGGACGTCGGAAGGCTATTTTTAGAGCCTGCCACAGACAACTCTGAATCCCGAATGAATGGAGCATCCGGCACTGAGCTGGAACCGTTCAGATCACGGGCAATTTAGTAAACTGGGAACAATCTGTTTCCGCGATAACAATGTTCGACTCGCCTATTCAGTGCCCCCCCCCCCCTTTCCAAGTATTGCTTCCTGTCCGGATTTGTATACACGGATGATTTTTTTAAAAACCGGGGCAATTAAGCACCTATTGGCTCCCTTCACTCGCCATCGCACGGTCCCTGCAACTGTTAACCGGAGACGAGGGTCCGAATTAAAAACCCGTTATGTTCAGCTTCCTAACAGTCTCCTGCATTTTCACTGTGTTAATTCTCCGGACAGTGGTATTTACATACTCACTTAAATATTTCTCCAAGGATTTTATGTTCTGAACTAAACACAACATGTGTCTAAAATGATGCATTGGCTCGGTAGGATTTTACCATTCATTCTGTATGTTCTCTGTTTTCCTGCCTTTTCACGTGAAATGTAGACTATGGAGCTAAACGTCAATTATCTCTATTGAATTGATAGTATGCTTTGAATTCATAATTGTTTTAAAGATTAATTTAATTTGGTTAATTGTGCACTTTAATTATTTGCTAATGAAGAAAATACCTGAACCTACTGAATTTGTAGTCGGCAGTACTCAGCAGATCGCCAACTTGGATGTGTTGTGCATACTAACGTGCTGTTAATGCCCCCTTAAAATTGTCGAGTTAAGGTGATTTGATTATATTGTTATCTAGTTTATTCCATTCCCTTAAGGTTCTTACAAAGAATGAATTCTTATAAATATCTGTCCAGGCGAATGGGGTTTCTATTTGCATATCATTACTCTTTCTTGTTCTCCTTTCTATTGAGTATGTTATGTATCTATCTGCAGTTATGCCCACGACCCCCTTTTGAATCTTGTACAACATGGCTAGTCTGTTCCTTGCCCTTCTTGTTTCCAGCATTTCCCACTCCAGGTCGGACAGCATCTGGGTGATACTGCTACCTCTACTGTAGTTCCCGATGCAAAAGCGTGTTGCTTTCCTCTGTACCCCTTCTAGTTTGTTGATAGGACCAGTTTTGTATGGGTCCCAGGCGCATGAAGCATATTGCAGTAAGGGTCTAACCAATGTTGTATATGCTGTGGTTTTCACTCCCTTTGGGCAGAACCAGAGGTTTCATCTAAGGAATCCTAGTGTCCTGTTGGCTTCCGTGACCGTGTTGTCCACGTGTTGCCCCCACGAAAGCTTGCTATCAAGATGAAGTCCAAGGTATGGTTGTGAACTTGTACGATGAAGTATTTGTCTACAGAAGACGTACTCGAGTAGGTGGTTTCTTCTTGTTTGAAATTGCCATAATTGAGCATTTGGCTGGGTTGAAGCTCATCTTCCATGTGTTTTGCCAGACTTAAGGTCTTGTTGTAAGGAGTTCATATCCTCAGTGACAGGTGTATATACACGACAATCATCTGCGAAGAGTCTTGTTTTACAATTTATATGTTCAGGTAGATCATTAATGTACGTCAGGAACAACAGTGGCCCGAGGACCGTGCCTTACGGTACTCCTGACAGTACTTGTTCTTCTAAAAAAATGTTTCCTTCACAGGCCACCCTCTGCATCTGATTAGTGAGGAAGTCCTTAATACAGTTATGTAGACTATTTCTGATGCCATAGTAATCCAGTTTTCCTAGGAGCCTTTCATGAGGAACTTTATCGTACGCTTTTGAAAAGTCCAGGATTGCCATATGTATAAATGCCCCATATCTAATGCCCTTGTGATGTCATCAATAGTGACAACAAGTTGTGTTTCCGTTGAAAGTTTTGCTCTGAAGCCATGTTGTGAGTCCACCAATATCCCATTCTTTTCGAAATTGTCCATGATGTGAGAATGTATGATGTGTTCCAAGATCTTACATGTAACACGGGTCAGTGAAATTGGTCTGTAATTCTCAGGCACAGCCTTACTGACCTTCTTAAATATTGCACAGATGTTTGCTTCCTTCCACTGTCTTGGTAGTGACCTACAATCAATTGAGATCTGGAATAAATCTGTGAGTATGGATGCTATTTTCGATGCAAACGTCTTTAGAAACCATGGTGGCAACTGATCTGGATAATATTGATACATCAATGTTATTCATCTAAAATTAATGTTGTTAATATCCAGAATTGGGATAGGGAAGTGTAAGGGGTTAGAACATCCAGGATTCCTATTGCAGTCCTTTGCAGTCACTCTGCCAGAAAGCAATGTTTCTGGTTGTTAAGTCAGTGTAGGATTAGTCTTCTCAGTGAATAAATGCCCACAGCCATTTATGGACACTAAAATCTGGTAATGTGTGTGTGTATTCCAAATTAAGACAACTGGAAATGCAGTAGACGGCACAGGAGGACTTAAGAACTCTTTGTTGTTATCTGGAGGAATTACAGTGGGAAGTTTATATGCAAGGCTTAAATGTTGAAACCACCTCAGGAGCTGATCTGGGAGGATGTTCACACACATGATGCTCTTGACTGCACTAGTTGAACAGGTTTCAGCCTTCTAGCCATTGTTAGGACACCAAAATGATCCCAAGATCTAGAGTGTGGAGAGAATACAAATGGGCACACAGGGATCATCCTCCGGGCTTGGAGAATCCCACAGATCAGATCTTGCTATTATTGTACTGGGCACCCTTAACTGCGCTGGTGCTCATTATGGTGGGACTGTTTCAGCAGCTGCCTATTCCCTCCAGTCTTTTTGTTCAATTATGTTAGACTCTTTAAGGTTACAACAAGATTGTGATGAACTGGTGAAGTGGGCCAAGGAATGGCAGATGGAAGTTAGTTCAGATGAATTGTTGCAATTTGATAGGTCAAATCAGGGCAAGACCTGCACTGTAAATAGTAGGGCCCTAGAAAGTGCCAACACTAGACAGTGTGGTGAAGAAAGCAGCTGGCATGGTTGCCTTCATCAGTCAGGGCATTGAGTACAGGAGTCCTGATATTATGTTTCAACTGTACAAATTACTGGTGAGACCACACCTACAGTATTGTGCACAGTTAGGTCGCCCAGCTATAGGAAATATGTCATTAACTAGAAAGGATGCAGAATAGATTCAAAAGGATATTACTGGGTCTGGAAGATTTGAGATATAAGAAGAAGCTGGATAGGTGTAGACTTTTGTCCTCAAAGCATATGAGGGTAAGGGATGACCTTATAAAGATACATAATTCATGAGGGGTGAATGGTCACAGTTTTTTTTCCCTCAGCATAGCTAATCTAACACTAGAAGGGATAGAAGGGATAGGAAAGATATTGTCAAGCTACAGAGGGTTCAGAAAAGATTTACGAGGATGTTGCCAGGGATAGAGGATCTGAGCTATTCCATGGAGTGCAGGAGGGTGAGGGGGGATCTTATAAAGTTGTATAAGATCATGAAAGGAATAGATCGGGTAGATGCACAGAGTCTCTTCTCTAGAGTAGGGGAATCGAGGACTAGAGGACATAAGTTCAAGGTGAAGGGGAAAAGATTTAATAGGAATCCACGGGGTAACGTTTTCATACAAAGGGTGGTAGGCGTATGGAACAAGCTGCCAGATGAGGTAGTTGAGTCTGGGACTATCTCATTAAGAAACAGCTAGACAGGTACATGGATAGGAGAAAAAGGTCTGAAGAAGGGTCTCGACCCGAAACATAATTCCTTCTCTACAGAGACGCTGCCTGGCCCGCTGAGTTACTCCAGCATTTTGTGTCTACCAGGTACATGGATAGGACAGGTTTGGAGGGATATGGACCAAGTGGGATTAGTGTAGCTGAGACATTGTGGGCCAGTTGGGCCGAAGGGCTTGTTTCCACACTGTATCACACTATGACTCTAATTAAGATGAAAAGGGGAAGGATTTAAAATGGACGTGAGGGGTAACTTTTTAACACAGAGGATGGTGGATACATGGAATGAACTGTCGGAAGAAGCTGGAAAGGCATGTACAATGACAGTGTTTAAAAGATATTTGGATAGGTGCAGGTACAATGTTTTTCTTGGAGAACCGTATCCAGGTGTGGAGGTAATTGTTCTCAAAGAGTTCGAGCTCAAAGAGATTTGAGAAGATAATAATGGGTGTGGAATGGTCAAGAAAACAGGGCAAACAAATTGCTTATTCAGGGGACAAGTGACTACTCTTTTGTATGGTACCATTCTTTAATGGCACAAGTGACTGAAACACCTCATTACCTTGGACTCCATGAACGTCACCAGATCACATTAAAGGACAGAACTGACAAATGAGAATTAAGCCACTAGGTTACAAAAGTAGATTGGATGCAAGTACAAATGCTGATCCTCACATCCACTAAAATAGAGGGGCAGCTGAAAATGCTAAATTTTGTATAATTATCTGTTACTGTTTCCCAATTTCTAACCTTCCCAACTGATGAAAGAGCTGAAATTAGTCCAGTATATTCTTTCAAATAGTTTCCTGCATTCAGAAATTCTGTGCACAGAATTGGAACACAGTAACATAAATATAGGCCTAAGTCTACGCCAATTTTTTTGAAAGTCTGCTTAATAACACCAGAGACGTGGAAGCGCATGTAGTTATCACTGCCAGATGTAGGTTATGAGAAACTACATTTATCATGCAAACATATGAATGAAATACTCATGACATATTTGGATGCCAATTGCAGATGTCTAGGTTGATAAATTCCTGAAAATCTATATAGTCTGGGCAAATACTGTATGTGCCTACAACCTTGTTGTTCTGAGAAGAGGGAACCCAAGCACAGGCAAAATCCATCAGGAATTTCCTGGTGTTTGATAGGAATACAATACATTACAAGAGTTATTGACCCTTCCATGTGGCTTTAAAAAGAATCAATCTAAGGGTGCCACCAAATTGCACATGGTTTAGAATATACAGTACTAAATTGTAACAATGTTGTCAAGCTGGAAAGGGTGCAGCAAAGATTTATGAGGATGTTGCCAGGTCTATAGGGAGAGGTTGAGTAGGCTGGGACTATTCCCTGGAGTGCAGGAAGATGAGGGGTGATCTTATAGAGTTGTATAAAATCATGAAAGGAATAGGTCGGGTAGATGCACAGAGTCTCTTGCCCAGAATATGTGAATCGAGGATCAGAGGACATCAAACTGCCTATGATTTGCTCAGTGCATTTACTACTGGATAACACTGCACTAATTGTATTGGGCTCCAAATGATGTAAATGAAAGAGTGGGTGAGAGTAGATATAGAGGTAGAGATTGCCCAGAGGAGTGATTCGAGGACCAGAGGACATAGGTTTAAGGTGAAGGGGAAAAGAATTAGTAGGAATCTGAGGAGTAACTTTTTCATGCAAAGTGTTGTGGGTGTATGTAACAAACTGCCAGAGGAAGTAGTTAGGCAAGGACTATCCCTACGTTTAAGAAACAGCTAGACAGGTATATGAATAGGACAGGTTTGGTGGGATATGGACCAAACGCAGGCAGGTGTGACTAGTGTAGTTGGGACATGTTGGCTGGTGTGGGTAAGTTGGGCTATGACTCTATGACTAATGTCTGTATTTTAGTGATTTTCCAAAACTTCCAATATTTTCTCAAAATAATAACATGGCTGAAATTGAAAGAGTTTAAAATACAAAACGTTGTCAAACTGACTTGATGGTAACAATCTCACTTGTGCTGACGTGCTTAAGTTCCGCCTCCCCTTACAGTCATAATCTTAGCACATAATCAAAACTACCACTTCAATGGCACACTGTTGAGAATGCAGCCTTTTGTGTTGGCATGAGGCAGTTTCCTTGTGGCCTTTTCAAATGCTTTGGAATTTTGGAATCTGGCAAATGAACAACATTTTGTCACATTATATTGAACTTAAAATGCATGATGAAATGATGATGAACATAAAAGTCATTTTAATAGTGAGGAACAAAAGATGCTTTCTTTTGTCTGTAAACTAGCTTCCCAATGCTTCCTACAGTGATTTTTAGCAGTGTAACGCCCAGAATATAAATATGTCCATTTACCATATTCCACATTAAACACAAATGGGCAAGCTATTTTAACTTGATAGGCATGTTAAATTGTAACATGTAGATGATTAGATTTTTCAAAGTATTCGCATTCTCCTAACGTTTTTTATTTGTGCAGTTGATCAATGAAGACGCATGTAATTACCACTGATATTCTGAGCAAAGATTTTTTTCGATGCACTGTGAAAATAAAACCAGTTTAACTCTCGAGATTCTCTGAATATGATGTTCGGCACAATCTTTATGATCTGTGGACTGACAAAACCTGAGTATAATGAAAAGTAATCTGCCTGATCTGCAAAGAATTGATTATTGTTCCCTCGGTCTCTCAGGATTCTGTTCTAATTTGGAATTAGAGAACTAACTTTGTTTTACTTGAAAGAAGTGAAAGTATGGCATTGTTACCCAACAACCTGTACAATTCATGCAAATCCAACAGGGCTAAATATTTCAGGATTAATTAGCACTAAATAGTGGTCTATGTAATTGATTTAAAGGAATATCTGTCCGAGCGATACACGGGACTATGTTGGCTATACCCAAGTGGTCAGCTTTTCTGTGGGAGAATCAAGTGACTCTTTATTACCTTGTAAATGTCCATGTAACAAAGTTCTTTAGCAGTAGAAACCCTCCAACTCTAGAAATTATTTTTCTGTGCTGTGTGATCAACGGGAAGGCTTTGCAACATTGTCCAAAACATGTAATAATAGTAAATAGCATTTAAGAGGCTTTTAGATAGGCACGTAGATATGCAGGGAATGGAGGGATATGGATCATGTGCAGGCAGAGTAGATGGGTTTAATTTGGCAGAGGAGATTAGATTAATTTGGCATTATATTCGGCATGTACATTATGGGCCAAAGGCCTGTCTTTTTAAGTTTAGTGATACAGTGCAGAAACAGGCCCTTCAGCCCTCCAAGTCCAGCAATCCCTGCACATTAACACCACCCTACACACACGAGGGACAATTTGCAATCATACCAAGCCAATTAACCTACAAACCTGTACGTCATTGAGTGTGGGAGGAAACTGAAGATCCCGGAGAAAGCCCACGCAGGTCACTGGGAGAAAGTCCAAACTCCGTACAGACAAGCACCCATAATTGGGATTGAACCCAGGTCTCTGGCGCTGCCAGGCAGCAACTCTACCGCTGTGCCACCATGCCTCCTCTTGTGGGCCTCAATGCTGCCTGTTCCTGTGCATTACGTATAATTCTATGTAACATTGACGTTGTGCTATTGATGTGTGTCAGAGGGGAAACAACCCCTATATTTGTAAGCACTTTATTGACAAATAAGAGTGCCGAGGAACTATTGTGGTGTGTACAAAATCAATTTTCAGTTATTTTATCCTACTATCTACAGAAGCTTTTTTTTGGTGTATATTTCATTTAGCAAATGGAATGCTTCCAGTTGTTCCAATTGGAGGACAAAGCTCACCCGTCAGAAAATTCTACCCGCGTGCCCCAGATAAGCAGGAATTTGTTTACAAAAGAACCTTGGTTTTATGCTAGAAGACATTTAATCCCAAGAGAATTTATATAATTGCACTGAAATAAACATTCCAAAGTAACACAGTAGAGGACACATTTGTCAAGTTCAAGTTTTATGTGATTATTACAAGCCCATTTACATTTTCGCACAGGAACCATTTTAAAACATATTTATATTTTATTTCCAGTCTTAGTTCGTGTATGCTTGGAGTTTGTACATTCCACTGCTTTTGTGATTATTGACAAGGAACAAATTGGTCTTCAAAATCAGAAAAAAACATTACCACAGAAAGCTGCAGCCCAGTTATGTTAATTCGTTAACAGTAATCTCACTTTATTCCTGAAAGTTATTTAAATTCTTAGTTTTGTTATGAAGATTGTAATTGAATATAGCAATCCACCTCCAGGCCTAGTCATTGACATTGATGTTGTATTGTGTTTGCTGGATGGGAATGGGTGTAAGGAAGCCAGCTTTAGTCAGTCATCATTCAGAAACGTCAAAAAGTACAGATCCAACATACAATTAAAGCAGAAATCCATTAAAAAAATCACTATAAAATAATATAATAACCATATAAAATAACTATAAAAACCAATCTATAAAGACGAACTATAAAAGATCAGGATTCAGAAGGAAAGCATTTTCTCCTCTGTGGTATTCAAACACTGGAACATGCCTACCAGGAGCTGCCCACTGTATGGACTCGGTGTTTATTGATGGTTAATTCAGAGATTAGGGTCCTGGACTTAAAGAAAGGAGACTTTGAAGATAAGCGACAGGAATTGGCTAGTATAGACTGGCAAATTATGCTCAAAGGGATGATGGTGGAGATGCAATGGTAAAGATTTAAAGACAGCATGGATGAACTCCAAAAATTGTTCGCCCCAGCCTAGGGAAAAAATAAAACTGGGAAGGTGGCTAGCGAGGGAAATCAAGGATAGTGTAAACCAAGGAAAAGGCATATAAATAGGCCAGAGGAAGCAGCAAACTGGACGACTGGGAGAAATTTAGAACTCAACAGACTCGGCTTGTACTCGCTAGAATTTAGAAGATTGAGGGGGGATCTTATAGAAATTTACAAAATTCTTAAGGAGTTGGACAGGCTAGATGCAGGAAGATTGTTCCCGATGTTGGGGAAGTCCAGGACAAGGGGTCATAGTTTAAGGATAAGGGGAAAATCTTTTAGGACCGAGATGAGAAAAACATTTTTCACACAGAGTGGTGAATCTCTGGAATTCTCTGCCACAGAAGGTAGTTGAGGCCAGTTCATTGGCTACATTTAAGAGGGAGTTAAATGTGGCCCTTGTGGCTAAATGGATCGGGGGTATGGAGAGAAGGCAGGTAAGGGATACTGAGTTGGATGATCAGCCATGATCATATTGAATGGCGGTGCAGGCTCGAAGGGCCGAATGGCCTACTACTGCACGTATTTTCTATGTTTCTATGACAAAGGGGTTAATTAAGAGTGGGGGAAAGTGCATGAAATAAAGCTTGCGATGAATATAAAAACTCTCTAAAAGCTTCTTTAGATATGTAATCATAATCATAATGATAATTGTACTTTATTACCCTATAATACTTTAGTAAAAAAGGAAAAGATTAGTGAAGAGAAATGTAGGTCCCTTACAATCAGAGACGGGTGAATTTATAATGGGAAACAAGGAAATTGCAGAACAGTTAAACAAGTACTTTGGTTCTGTCTTCACTGAGGAAGACACAGACAATCTCCCAGAAATACTAAGGGACTGAGGATCTAGTGGGAGGGAGGAACTGAATCCAAACCTTTGCGACTGAAGACAAATAAATCCCCAGGGCCTGATGGTCTGCATCCCAGAGTATTCAAGGAGGTGGCCCTAGAAATCATGGCGATAATTTTCCAATGTTCTCTCGACTCTGGATCAGTTCCTGTGGACTGGAGGGTAGCCAATGTAATCCCACTTTTTAAGAAAGGAGGGAGAGAGAAAACGGGGAATTATAGACCAGTTAGTCTTACAACAGCAGTGGGGAAGATGCTTGAGTCAACTGTTAAAGATGTTATAGCAGTGCATTTGGAAAGCAGTGATCGGTCAAAGTCAGGATGGATTTATGAAGGGAAAATCATGCTTGACTGATCTTCTGGCATTTTTTGAAGATGTAACAAGTAGAGTGGATAAGGGAGAGCCAGTGGATGTAGTGCATCTGGACTTTCAAGAAGCGTTTGGCAAGGTCCCACAGAAGAGATTAGTGTGCAAAATTAGAGCACATGGTATTGGGGGTAGGATATTGACATGGATAGAGAACTGGTTGGCGGACAGGAATCAAAGAGTATGAATTAACAGGTCCTTTTCAGAATGGCAGGCAGTGACTAATGGGGTGTCATAAGGCTTGGTGTTTGGACACCAGTTATTTACAATATATATTAACGATTAAGATGAGGGAATTAAATGCGACATCTCCGAGTTTGCGGATGACACAAAGTTGGGTGACAGTGTGAGCTACGATGAGGATGCTCTGAGGCTGAAGGGTGACTTGGACAGGTTGGGTGAGTGGGCAGATGCACGGCAGATGCAGTATAATGTGGATAAATATGAGGTTATCCACTTTGGTGGCAAGAATAGGATGGCAGATTATTATCTGAATGGTGTCATATTAGGAAAAGGGGAGGTACAACGAGACCTGGGTGTGCTTGTACATCAGTCACTGAAAGTTAGCATGCAGGTACAGCCGGCAGTGAAGGAAGCTAATGTCATGTTGGCCTTCATTGCGAGATGATTTGAGTTTAGGAGTAAGGAGGTCCGACTGCAGTTGTACAGGGCTCTGGTGAGACTGCACTTGGAGTATTGTGTGTAATTTTGGTCTCCTAATTTAAGGAAGGATATTATTGCTGTTGAGGGAGTGCAGCGTATGATCACCAGGTTAATTCCCGGGATGGCGGCACTGACATATGATGTAAGAATGAGTCGACTGGGCTTTTATTCACTGGAATTTAGAAGGATATGAGAGGGATCTTATAGAAACATATAAAATTCTTAAAGGATTGGACAGGCTAGATGCAGGGAAAAACATCCCAATGTTGGGGGTTACCTGAACCAGGGGGTCTCAGTTTAATAATAATGGGTAGGCCATTTAGGACTGAGATTAGGAAAACCTTCTTCACCCAGAGAGTTGTGAATCTGTGAAATTCTCTGCCACAGTAGGTAGTGGAGGTCAATTCACTGGATGTTTTCAAGAGAGTTAAATTTAGCTCATAGGGCTAAAGGAGTCAAGGGATATAGGGAAAATACAGGAACGGGGTATTGATTTTAGATAATCAGCCATGATCATATTGAATGGTGGTGCTGGCTCGAAGGGCTGAATGTCCTACTTGTGCACCTATTTTTCTATGTTTCTATATATATCTAATGCAAGAAATAGTTCGGTTCACCAGGCGTTTGCCATTATTTCATGAAATGGACAAAATACTGGGGATATGAAAGGAGATATGAGGAAGAAAAAGAAAGATGAGCCACTAATTTCCAATGTGGGGTTTTGACAATGACTAACCATTCTGACTTTGTTGATATCTGTTGATCATAAAGAGGGTCCTGGAAAGATGACTGGGATTTAAAATATGGTGTGTGTCTACTGCCATATATATCTGGATGGGATTGAGTTGGAAAATACAACAGGGTTTCTACTTTTTCTTCTTGGTGGCAGAGTTCATGTGGTTGAAAGCGTTGTTGAAGAGGTTTGGTGAGTTAGTGCAATGTATCCAGTAGGTAGTACATACTGCAATCAGAGGTATATATGACTAGAAGCAAGGTTGCCAAGGTCAAGTTGCAGTTCCACCTGGCACTGACTGCACCGTATATAGTAGAGCTGAGGTCCCACCCAACACCAATTCTTCTGACACTACACTTGTTATTATTGTCCACTCCATGCTGAGAATGATTTTATTTTTCTGCTCACCGCCAACCAAGATTGCTTAGCCCATCAAATCTGTGCTGACCATCAAGTGCCCGTTTAATTCTACTTAATGCTCCCCACATGCCAATCAACACTCTCAGATCCCTCCTCTAATCTACACAAACTTACAATACTAATTCACCTATCACTCCTCACATTTTTGCAGTGGGAGGATGTGGTACCAGCAGGACATTTCTGTAACTCATGTACAAGTAGATCTAGTCAACTCTGAATTGAGCAACTCAATCAGCTCCGTTATTTCCTGGCAGTTCAGAAAATTATTCTCCCTCAAAAGCCCAATGACACCCCTCCCTCATCCTCTATAACTCTTTTGTTACTCACCTAGGGTAATAGACAATAAGCAATTAAGCTATCAAAATCAATTTAGGATGTGGAAAGAAATTGGAGCATTCAGGGAAAACTCATGTGGTCACAGGGAGAATCGCATATTTCACTCATCGGAAACGAGGGTCAAACCTAAGCACTTACTGTTGTATCACTGTTCTACTATAAATCTAAGTAGATATAAAGAGTAGTCCACGCATTCCATGACAAAGCAGTGAGAGTGGTGACAAACAGAAACAGAAACTGCTGGAAGGACTATAAAGGCCAGACAGCATCTGTGAGGAGAGTGAAATAATTAACGTTTCAAAACAATGGCCATTCATCAGAACCAGAATATGAGAAGATAAGTATGTTTCAAGTTGCAGCAAAAGGGACTGGCAGAGAGAGTAGAATCTGTCATCAATTACAGACTATAGTTGTCCAGGTGAAAAATTCCTTTAAAATGCCAACTTTCTTTCTCTCCATTCTGGTGCTGTTTAATTGAGCTTCTAAATGCTACCACCATTCCCTGTTCCTTTCTCAGAGTCATGGCATCTGAAGTTATTTTCGTCCACAGAGTTGGGGGCCACGTGGGCTCCAGTAGTAACAGGTTTTACTTGAAGGAAGTGAATTAAGTCATAGGATTTTCAGTGTAAGGTCCTCCTTACACTAGTTGGAGGAGGAGACTAGTTGGTCATCTCTTAAGAAGCACAAGGTGTTCTGTCTCTTCTTGTAGTAGATGGAAACACAGAAGGATAGGATGTACATGATGAAAATAAGGGATTAGGGCAAGGTTGGGGATGGTTGGTTCACAAGCAATAAAAGCTTTTCACTGTATCTCGGTACACTTGACAATGAACTAAACTCGAACTAAACAAAACAAATTTGTGAAGAATGTTGGCAAATTCATGGATGCAAAGTGGGAAGAAACCAGATAAGTTGGGAATATCAATTGAGAGAGAAAGAAATCAGATCTACTGGTGTTCAAGTTGAACTCGTACCCCGATGAAGGCAAAATTGTTTGTGGTTTTGCGGGAGAAGGTCGAATGGGCTCTGGGGACCATGATGTTGGCAGAAGTAGAAAGTAGATGACTGATTTGCAGATTAGCAGCAGTGTTGTCCTGGGCCAGAGGGATCAGAGAGTTGGTGTGCAGCCCGTACAAGATAGAAGTTGGCTCACCAAGCAACAATAAAGCCATCATTCTCAAGAGTTTTGTAACAATACTTTAGATTTTCTAAGTGTTCGGCACGGATTAGAAGGGCCGAGATGGCCTGTTTCCACGCTGTAATCGTTATATGGTTATACTATATGGTTATATTTTGTTTAGATTTTACAATTGGTTTGGGAGAAGGGATGAGAAATAGGAATGAGTTAAGGGCCTGTCCCACTTGGCCGTCATTTACACATGTCATCATGCGTCCGCACAGCCGTCTTGAGTGCGTGACGTCATTTGAATACTCAGTTTATGATATTTACCCAGTTTATGATATTTATGGTGATTTTCTAAAATGTTGCAGTTTCTTAAGTGGTGTTAGCAATTGGAAAAACTGCAGATGTAATGCCCCTATTCAAAAAAAGAGGTGAAGGAAAAGTAGCACGCTGCAGACCAAATTAATCAGCGGGAAGGAACTGCAGGTGCTGATTTAAATTGAAGATGGACACAAAATGCAGGAGTAACTCAGCGGGACCGGCAGCATCTCTGGAGAGAAGGAATGGATGATGTTTCAGTCTGAAGAAGGGTCTCGACCCGAAATGCCACCCATTCGACCCTAAACATCACCCTGTCCCACCTGGCCGTCATTTATGCGACAGGCCGGTGGCGCGCAAAGATTTTGTGCAGCACGATATCCTGGCGCACTGTGCGATACCGCGTGCAACTCCACACTCCTCCATGCCACTCCATGCACCTGTCCCGTGCTACCCACACGCTACCAGGTCGCGTAAATGGCGCGCAAATGACGGCCAAGTGGGATAGGCCCTTTAGGCAGGTTGCCTCTTGCATCTGCTCCTCAATTCAATAACATTACAGCTGAGTTTTATCAGTTCTACTTTTGCACATGTCCCCCACATCTCTTGCTTTGGTCGGTATCAAGAAATTTAACATTCTCAGTCCGGAATCTAATTATAATTGATTATAATTATGATTGCGACTATAATTCAGCATCCATAATCCTCTAGGGTAGATCATTACAAACGTTGAGAGAATAAATTTAAAACAGACTAATTCCATATCCTGAGATCATGACCCTTTATTTTGAAGAGGAGAAATATCACCCCAGGGTTCAGCTTTTATCCTGGAAAGCCTGTTACAAATTTTATATTTTTGAATGAAATCACCACTCATTTTGCTAAACTCCAGAGAATATATGAATTTAGATTAGATTTGATTATTGTGCAATAAAATTCCTGTTCACATAAAGCTCAAAGAGCAACCAGTAGTAACAGTAACAACCATAAATACAATGATGAACACAACGGAATTATGAAAGATGTAGTGGAAAATCAAATAGTGCAAAAGAATATTAAAGTACAACAGATTAATCGAGTGAAGTAGAGTTAAAAGTAATAGTAAGCGGTAGCCCTTCTCATACAGTCTTCCAGGCATTAACGTCCTTCTTCCAGGAGTTAACCTAAAAAACTTTGGTGCTCTCCTGTTGGGCATTGTATCATTGTACCTATCATTGTACTTGAAAATCAAGACTCCACATTTAGTGTGATCTTATCAAAGCTTTTTTTCAATCTTGTTTGCTTTCTCAGGCCACTCCATCACAGGCACAGTCCCTCCCCACCGTTGAAAGCATCTACATGAGGCGCTGCCCCAAGATCGCAGCATCTATCATCAAGGATCCTCACCATCCAGACCATGTCTTCTTTCTGTTACTATTGGGCAGGAGGTAACCTAAAGAAACCTGAAGTTCTATACCACCTGGTTCACGAACAGCTACTTTCCTACAGCCTACAGGTTCTTGAACTGACCTGCACAACCCTAATCCTATCCTGGCAACTGAACACTATGAACACTTGCACTACCATGGACCTGTTTTATAATTGTATTTTGCGATTGTGTTTTGTTTTTTCGGTCGTTCTTTCGTTCTTTCACTATCTTGTAGAATCTATATGTGATTTATTTATAATTTATATATAATTAATGTTTTTGTGCGTTGATTGCGTCTATGTGCCTGCAATGCTGCTACGAGCAAGATTTTCAATGTATTTATAACTCACCATACTTGTGCACAAGTCATGATATAAATAAAGATATTAATATATATTCAATAATATCAATTTGTATATTTACACTGTAAAATAAATCCCCTTGGTTGATTGTACAGTTAAATTATTTTATCTAAAAATATTAAATGGCAAGAATCAAGAACATAAACAGGTCGTTTGGTCCACAATATCCAGGGCTTACATAATGCCAAGTTAAACCAATCTCCTCTTCCAGCATGTGATTCACATCCCTCCATTGCCTGTAATGCAATATAAGTATTCAAAAGCCTCTTAAATGCCACTTTCATATCTGCCTCCACACCATCCCTCACAGCACGTTCCAGGCACTCAGCACCACGCCCCAAGTAAAATGTTTCCCCGCACATTTATTTTGAACTTTGTCTCTCTCACCTTAATGTTATACTCTCTAGTATTTGATTTTTCCATCCTGGGATTTTGATCCTGACTGTCTACTCAATCTACAGCTCTCATAACTTTATATACATCTATTATGTCTCCCCTCAGTTTCTAACACACCAGGAAAAACTATCCACATTTGTCCGACTTCTCCTGATAGTAAATATCTTCTATTCCTGGCAGCATTCTGCTAAACATCTTCTGCAACCTCTCCAGAGCCCCCACATCCTTCCTGCAATGGGATGACCAGAACTACTCGCAATCAATCCATTCTGATTTGCTTGCTCCATCACTCTCCATGATTTTACTAATTAATTGTATAGTTGGTGATTTTTATGCTGACGCAAGTAAAAAGAAAATTCACCTCGGAAAAACATATCCAAACTACGTTACAACTGTTTTGAAATTCATTGCAAATTTCAGTCATTTTCAGAAGAACATTTGTTCATCTTCTGTTCCCAAGAGGGTCTAATAGCCTAGGAAATAGTTTACTGGCATTTGGTCCAGTAAGCAGGAGTTACTTTCCTGCTATCACCCTACCTGGATCTCTTGCAAAATCATAACATTGGGAAGATTTACCATTACAAATTAATTATGGTGATTTTCAGCGGATTGCTGTGTTAAAAGTTTACATGTGCAGTGGGTGTTGAAGGTGGCAACTCCTGCAATTTTGCTGCTGAAAATTGTTGGACACAGGTCTCAGCCTTAAAGCACCTTGTCCACAGCAACAACAGGACAATATAAAAGGCCTCTGCGAACATAAGGTAAATCCCATGGGAGGGAAGGTTAAAAATGTGACTTCAGCCGCATGACATGTTAATTTCTTCATAATCAGGTAGTTCATGCTGAATCCCGCCAAAAGGGGCCTGAGCCACTGGCCACATCATTCTGCAGAGACTGCAACACAGACTGTAGCTCTGCTGTGGCAGCTGCAGAAAGTAATGTAAGACCTAGCAATAACGTGTGAAATATGCAGAACATTAATAGCCTAGGATGGCAGAGGTAGATAGCTAGACATTAATGGCCCAGTGGGAAATCTTTAATTCACATCTCCTTGCCAACTTGCTGAGGGCTTGTTCCTTGCTTTATTCAGAGTTTAAAACAATTTATAGCTTGCATGCGATCAGTCCAATTTCTGCCAGTAAGACAGAAAAGAGCATCAAACATATTGGTGATATTATTATATGCACAAATGATACTGGAAAAACATTAGTTCTTCAGATAAATTGTGCCCAGAATTGCCTGAACCAAGTTCGCGATGGGCATGATTCAACTGGAAATGGGTGCTCTCATATTAAAACTGTAATGGATCAACTACTAGGTGAGTGAATTATTCAACGAGTAACCCGTTCCAGAAGAATATTGATCTGGTTTTCGTTGGATTAATGTCATAGCATCCTACAGTACGGAAACAGGCCCTTCGGCCCAAACCACCCATGCCGACCAAGATGCCCCATCTAAGCAAGTCCCATTTGCTCATGTTGGTCTATGTCCTTCTAAACCCTTTCTAAAGACTTTATGCATTCACCCTGTTTATTCTCTTCATGATTTTATGCAACCCTGTAAGATCACCCCTCAGCCTCCTGTGCTCCAAGGAATGGTCCTATCCTGCCCAACCTTTCCCTGCAGCTCAGCCCCTTGAGTCCTGGCAACATCCTCATAAGTCTTCTCTGCAAAAGTGGCAATTACAATCAGCATCTTTGGCTCGGGGAGATTTCTTATTCTTGATCGGTATCCAAGCATTCCCAAAAAGCTCCCGCATACATTACTCTCAGTTGGCTGAAATATTTGGCATAGTTCGCTATTCACTGGAGGAACCCCACCAAAGGGAAAGAGATAGAAAAGGGGGAATTGTGTTGAATAATTGGGAAAAGTGAGATAAATCAACAGGAAATCTGAATTATCTGTTGGATTATCAAACAAACCTACTTCCTATCATTGATTCCAACTATTTTACTTGAAAGCTTATTTATTTTTCATGTGTTATGTAACACCATCTGCAACTATTGATGCAATGCTTTCTCAAACATCGGCCAATATTTTGCCTTTTTGGCATTTAATATCATTATCATCTTCTATGGTGCCAACCCTGAGCTTCCCGACAGCACCTGCCATCTGTTCTGACATTATTACTTTCACATTCTGTTATGTAATCAGTGCAGTTGCATTTAATGTTTGCAAGGTTGTTTCTATGCACGAGCATGGAATTCTGAAAAACTGTAGCGATAAATGCATTTGACTTGACATTTAACTATTTTAGTGAATCCACACCTCGAATTGCAATTTTAACACAAATTTTTTCCTGACCTTGGATGAAATGGTATTTTAAAAGAAGTGTATGATTCAGCAATTGTTATGCTTTACATCAATATTGCAAAATATGACAAATTTCAATATAATAAAATATATTTAAAATGTAGTTTCTCTTTCAATGGTTCAGTGGTTCAATTGTACTTAATTGTCACAAGTACCTGGTACAGTGGAAGAAGTAGAAGCAAAGAACTGCAGATGCTGGTTTATGCGAAAGATAGACACAAAGTGCCGCAGTAATTCAGCAGGTCAGGCGATATCTCTGGAGAAAAAGAATGGGTGATCTTTCAGGCATGCAACTTTCTTCAGAGTCTGAAGAAGGGTCCCAACCCAAAACATCACCCATCGTTTTTCTCGAGAGATGCTGCCTGACCCTGCTGAGTTACTCTAGCACTTTGTGTCTGTCCAGGCACAGTGGTATTCTATTTTTTGGCATAAAATTCAGTAAAGTATTATTATACATAAGCGCAATCATGCCTAGTACTAGAGGGTAAAATTAGTGGATTACACCGAGGCAGTAGACCAGAGTCAGCATGTTTCAGGTGCCATATTGTATCCATCAAGTTCAAAATACTTAAAAATATAGAGTTTAATTTTTTTGTTTAGTTTAGAGATATGGCACAGAAACTGGCCCTTCGACCCACTGAGTCTGCGCCAACCAGCGATCGCCGCACACTTACACTATCCTACACACGCTAGGGACAATTTACAATTTTACCAAAGCCAATTAACCTACAACCTGTAGGTCAGAAGACAAGGAACCATTCCCTACTGTACCATCTTTATGGGGACAAAAGGAACTGAAGATGAATCTTGAGCAAAAGCCAAAGTACTGGAATAACTTTACGGATCAGGCAGCATCTGCGGAGGGAATGGACAGACAATTTTTCAGGTTGGGATCCTTCTTTAGAGTGTAATAATGCAGTATTATCCTCTGCCCTTATCCAACTATGTTATTGCACTACTGCATTCATCCCCATGTTGTACATTTGCGTTTATTCTTAAGTTCAATAGCTTCTTATGATATTTGATACATGTGCCCATGTGCCAGCCTAGACTGTTAGTGTTGACTCTTTTCAATAAAGAGTAGTTTAGTTTAGTTTATTGTCACGTGTGCCGAGGTACAATGGAAATCTTTTTGTTGCATGCTAACCAGTCAGCACAAAGACGATGCATGATTACAATCGATCCATTTACAGTGTATAGATACATGATACATGTAATTAAGTAATGTACCATAATCCAGTCTGAAGAAGGGTCCGGACCTGAAATGTCATCTATCCATTCCCTCCACAGATAGTTTGATCTGCTGAGTTCATCCAGCACTTCGTGTTTTGTGATGCCATCTTTGCATGCCTCATTTGTTCTGTGGTCCAGCTGTACTATCAATACTCTGTCAAATAATTCTTGTTTTAAGAGTTTAACTCGCAATATTTACTCCCACTCTTTCCCTGACTCCACTCCATCTTCCCATCTTTCTTCCCTGCTCTCATTCTCCTTTGGGTTCTCACTGCTGATCTTGACAGAGAAACCCTGACCCCGCAACAATGGCCCATATTCTGATAGGTTCTCTAAATACTCTCAAGCAACCATGTTGCTGTCCACCCCATCACCCATTGTCCCTCCAGTTTATCTGTGTGTGTATCCTAAAATGTAGTTTTTTTTACATTTGCTACTCATTTTTCCAGTCAAAACTGTCAATGTTGACTGCCTTTGGTTAAAATAAAATAAAGAAGTACTGTAGCATTATCCTCATTACATGCTTTAGTCAACAACAATACAAAGGAAACAATGGACTTTTTACCTTGTGTGTCATACTGCTGGAATTCCCCACCGTCCACAACTCCAGATCCGACCCTCTCTATTTTCCAATCCTCTTAACTCTGCTGTTCTCTCAATTCCTGTCACCTCCCGCCCCATGTTTCATGAAAGGAAATCCATTGCTATTGGTAAGAAGTACGACAAGGCAAAGGATTTTTTTTGTAAAGATTATAAATAAATATTATTTTAAAGCCACTTCACAGATCATGAATTAACTATTTCTCATAACACAAGACTAGATCTGAAATAACTTTCTTCCTCTTTGCTTCCTCAATACACCGATCTAGAAAATTTACACACACACACACTCTATGAATTCATGCTCTACATTATTGCTGCCCATTTGGCTTGCCCAATTAATATGTGCATTGGTTTTGCCTGTGTAAACAGCATCGCCATCCATTTGAGCCCACAAGCATGCAGCCTGGAGGGTAATAAGGAGTTATCAGTCTGAAGAAGTGTCTCGACCAGAAACGTCACCCATTCCTTCTCTCCAGAGATGCTGCCTGTCCCGCTGAGTTACTCCAGCATTTTGTGTATTTCTTTAGTTATAAGGAGAGGTTGGACAAACTTGGATTGTTTTCTCTGGAGTATCAGAGGTTGGCAGACTTAATAGAATTATGCAAAATTATCAGAGGCAGAGATAGGATAACCAGTCAAAACCATTTTCTCAGGGTGGAAAAGTTAAAGACCAGAGGGCGTAGTTTTAAGGTGAGAGGAGCAAAGGTTAAAGTAATGTTGGGGGAACGTTTTTTACACAGAGCAGTGGTTCTTGGAATCCGCTGCCAGGATTGGTGGTGAAGGCATATACAATAGCAACATTGAAGAGGCTTTTAGGTAGGCACATGGACATGCAGGGAATGGAAGGACATCATGTTTGGTATGGACGTTGTAGGTTGAAGGGCCTGTTCCTGTGCTGTACTGTTTTGTGTTCAATCAGTGCTAAATAGGTTAGACTATGAATCCCAGTCCTCTGTTCTGCTTTCCAATCTTTCCTCATATGACAGTCCCGCCATCCCAGGGATTAACCTCGTGAACCTACGCTGCACTGCCTCAATAGCAAGGATGTCCTTCCTCAAATTAGGAAACCAAAACTGCACACAATACTCCAGATGTGGTCTTACCAGCGCCTTGTGCAACTGCAGAAGGACCTCTTTACTCCTATACTCAAATCCTCTTGTTATGAAGGCCAACATGCCATTAGCTTTCTTCATTGCCTGCTGTATATGCATGTTTACTTTCAGTGACTGGTGTACAAGGACACCCAGGTCTCGCTACACTTCCCTTTTTCATAATCTGACACCATGGAGATAATAATCTGCCTCCTTGTTCTTGCTGCCAAAGTGGATAACCTCACATTTATCTACATTATACTGCATCTGCCATGCATCTGCCATGCATCTGCCCACTCACTCAACCTGTCCAAGATACCCTGCAACCTCCTAGCATTCTCTTCACAGTTCACACTGCCACCCAGATTTGTATCATCTGCAAATTTGCTAGTGTTACTTTTAATCCCATCATCTAAATCATTAATATATATTGTAAATAGTTGCGGCCCCAGCACCAAACCTTGCGGTACTCCACTCGCCACTGCCTGCCATTCTGACAGGGACCCGTTTATTCCTACTCTTTGTTTCCTGTCTGCCAACCAATTCTCTATCCATGTCAATACCCTACCCCCCCCCCAATCCCATGTGCTCTAATTTTGCCCACTAATCTCCTGTGTGGGACCTTATTAAAGGCTTTCTGAAAGTCCAGATACACTACATCCACTGGCTCTCTTTCATCCATTTTACTTGTCACATCCTCAAAAGATTCCGGAAGATTAGTCAAGCAGGATTTCCCCTTCATAAATCCATGCTGACTTGGACCAATACTTTTACTGCCATCCAAATGTGCCGTTATTACTTCTTTAGTTTAATTTAGAGATAAAGAGCAGAAAGAGGCCCTTTGGCCCACCGTGTCTGCACCGACCAGCGATCCCTGCATATTAACACTATGCTTCAAACACACTAGGGACAATTTTTACATTTACCAAGTCAATTAACGTACATATCTGTACTTCTTTGGAGTGAAGGAGGAAACCGAAGATTTCGGAGAAAAGCCACGCAGGTCACGGGGAGAACGTACAAACACCGTACAGACAGCACCCGTAGTCGGGATCAAACCCGGTTCTGCAGCATTACATTTTTGTAAGACAGCATCTCTACCGCTGTGCCACCCACTAATTGAATCCAGCATCTTCCCCACCACTGATGTCAGGCTAACTGGTCTATAATTCCCTGTTTCCCTTCTCGCTCCTTTTTGAAACGTTGGATAACGTTAGCTACCCTCCAATCGACAGGAACTGATCTTAAATCTATAGAACATTGGAAAATGATCACCAATGCATCCACGATTCCTTGAGTACTGTGGGATGCAGACCATCAGGCCCTGGGGATTTATCAGCCTTCAGTCCCAGGAGTCTGCCCAATACTATTTCTCGCCTAATGCAAATTTCTTTCAATTCCTCTCTCTCCCTAGATCCTCTGTCCTCTAGTACATCTGGGAGATTGTTTGTGTCTTCCTTAGTGAAGACAGAACCAAAGTACCTGTTCAATTCTTCTGCCATTTCCTTGTTCCCCATAATAATTTCACCTGTTTCTGCCTTCAAGGGACCAACATTATTCATTACTAATTTTTTTTTCTCTTAACATACCTGAAGAAGGTTTTACTATCCTTCTTTATATTCTTGGCCAGCTTGCACTGGTACTTTATCTTTTCACCCCGTACTGCCCTTTTTATTACCTTCTGTTGTCCTTTGACAGTTTCCCAATCCTCTAGCTTCCCGCTACTCTTTGCATGTTATACACCTTTTCTTTTAGTTGTATTCCATCCCTAAAGTCCCATGTCAGCCACTGTTGCCTCTTACTCCCCTGAGAATCTTTCTTCTTCTTTGGAATGAAATGATCCTGCAATTTCTGGATTATGAAATTCCTGCCATTGCATTTTCACCGTCATTCCTGCTAGGACACTTTTCCAGTCGACCTTGGCCATCTCCTCTCTCATGCCTTCATAGTCCACTTTGTTTAACTGCAACACTGACACTTCTGATTTTACCTTCTTCCTCTCAAATTGCAGATTAAAACTTATCATATTATGGTCACTACCTCCTAGCAGTTCCTTTACCTTGAGTTCCCATTATTAAATCTGGTTCATCAGACAACGCTAAATCCAGAATTGTACAAGCTGCTCTAAGAATCCATCTCAGAGCAACTCTGCAAACTCCCTTTCTTGGGGTCCCAAATGAACCTGAATATCCCAGTTTACCTGCATATTGAAAGCTCCCATAACCACAGTGGCATTACCTTTGTTGCATGCCAATTTTAACTTCTGCTGCAACTTGCACCCTATATCCAGACTACTGTTTGGGGGCCTGTAGATAACTCCCATTAGTTTACAATTCCTCAGTTATATCTGCAGTGCCTATACATCGTCAGTCCCTATGTCACCCCTCGTAAGGGACTGAATTTCATCCCTCATCGACAGAGCTAACCCACCTCCTCTGCCAACCTGCCTGTCCTTTCTACAGGACGTATAACCCTGAATATTCAGTTCCGTCCCGATCCTCCTGCAGCCATGTTTCTGTAATCCACGCAATGTCATATCTATCAATCGCCTACTGTGCCTCAAGCTCATCCACTTTACTTCTAATGTTGTAATGTTGTGTTTGGCTGGTAGGAATAAGTTCAAGTATTGACTACCCAACTGAAATAAAATATGCTATTATCGTTTATTCCTCATGACTTTAGGGTGCATTTATTCTCATCTCTTGAGTTTATTTCTTTTAGAATTTATTGATTTGGCAGGTACACAAATTTAAATTTACCACTATTTGTAACTCCTATAAGATTTGCCGTGTGCATGCGTTTATAACGTAACTTCATTTTCAGATGAAGGGGTATGGAAATAGAGATGTTTCTCTGTCTCTGCAAGCTCCCATTAATGCACATCCCTATAAATAACATCAAGTAAAACTGACCCGTACTTTTAATCCATGTATATGCAATGTATTTGCCTTCATTTTTGGTCCAAGATTTTCCTTTTCCAGACATGCTTTAGGATGGGTTCCTTGGCATCCCCTGAAAAAAAAATCTTAATTTCTGTCTTCTATGTGCAGTGTTACATCGGTTGTTGTAGACAGTTTGCATGTAGTGTGGTCTGCTCTCCTTGCAAGCCACTGTTTATTTGAGGGGTGAGAGTGAGACTGCACATAGAGACCTCCAATCTGCATGTGTGAAATTTAAAAGAACAGAGAAAATATTAGGGGAGGTCATCTGGTCTTTTAAGCCTGTTCCACTTTTCATCAAGATCAGGGCTCATCTTCTAACCGAATGCCATTTTATAGCATTATTGCCACTTCTGAATTCCTTAAGATTCAGGAATTCATCAACTTCTGTTTTAAATGAATGCAATGATTGAACCTACATAGTCCCATGGAGTAGAGAATTCCAAAGGTTTACCACCCTGCGAGTGAACATTTTTTTCTTTATTTGCCTCTCCCTTTTTCCCAAACAGTATCCCCTGGCCCAGGACACCTCAGCCAGGGGGACCATCCTCGCTGCATCACACCTGTCAACCCTTTTAAGAATTGTTTAACTCCTTAGGCACGGTAGTGTAGCACTGGAGTTGGTGCCTTACAGCGCCAGAGACCCAGGTTTGAGGCTGACAACCAGTGATTGTCTGTACAGAGTTTGTACGTTCTGCCCGTGACCTGCGTGGGTTTTCTCCAGGCACTCAGGTTTCCTCCCATGCTCCAAAGACATACAGATTTGTCTGAAGAAGGGTTTCGGCCCGAAACGTTGCCTATCTCCTTCGCTCCTTAGATGCTGCTGCACCCGCTGAGTTTCTCCAGCCTTTTGTGTACCCCAGGTTTGTAGGCTAATTGGCTTGGTATAATTATAAATTGTCCCTAGTGTGTCCAGGATAGTGTTAATGCATGGGAATTGCTGATCGGCATGGACTCGGTGAGCCAAAAGGCCTGTTTCCACACTGTATCTCTAAACTAAACTAAACTAAACCTAACTAAACTAAACTTAAGAATTGTTAACAATACTGTCTCATTCTTCCAAACCTCCAGAGAAAACAGCAAGTTTAATCAGGTTCTCCTCCTTTGGCAAGCCAAGTGTTGTACGCAGGTCACCATAGGTTAGCAATGTTACAAAATTTTGAGATTTTAAAAATCAAGTCTGCAATTTATCCCATCAGATAAAGCATAAAAAGAAGTTTAATTTGACACCTAATTTACTTTCATATCTTCAGTATTAAGGAAGTTATGGCCATTTTCATACTCGGAAATGAGCATCTTGCTTCCCATTGCCTTTCAATTGACTTAACTCAAAAGCTGTGATCTGGAAAAGTTAAATGTCCATAACATTCTTAAAAATTAAGAGAACTCAATGAAATTTTCAGTTATTATAGATTGAAGCATTCTGAAACAAATATTAAACAATCTTACTTGGATGACCTGAAATTAAAGCATATAATTAGTTAGTTATCGAATTGTAGCTAATTACAAAATTCATTGAGTAGATCTAAACATCTATCAATTTCTTAAGAAAAGATAAACTTTTTAAAAATTGCCTAAGTGTCCAAATAACATTCACACAATAATCCACAATATAACATAATTTTTAAATCTAATTTTCATGAATTTCTGGGCCAAATGGAAGGATTTTAGTGTTTTATGCCTGTAAATTAATGGCCATTTAAATCAACTAGCGAGTGGGTTTTAGCGGAATGCGGTGGATTGGAACGTTGCGGTTAGCAGTGAAGTCGGGGGGAAAAATACTGGGGGTTCATACATTTTTTGGGGAACCCATTTCGCAACATAAAAATATTATTAATGCCTCCCGAAAAACCAACTTTTAATATAAAAATAAACTATTTACCTTTTTTTCTCCCCTACGCAAAATGCTTCCGGTTGTCTGCGGTCACGGCTTTTGAAGGTGATTTTTAAATTACTCTAGTTAATAAATAATCTAGAGTAATTTAAAAATACCACCATTGATGAAATGTCGGAGCGATTTTTCTTCAGCAACCAAATCGCCCGACATTCATCGATTATCCAGGCCTGTGGAAAAACGGCACTTTAAGCCCGCCCCCCTCTGCAAGGCGCGAAAGTCGCGCACACGGGGAGCGGCAGAAGTGCAGCGCCGCTAAAGGTAAGTTTTGTAACATACCTACATAGGTGGTTGTCAATGTTACTTCCAAATCCCCAACATGCTGAAAGTATGTGGGAAATTATCAACAGTAGTTTGCAGGTGGATCCTGTCATGTCAGGAAACCTAAATCTTTAAGGTCTTCATAAACTTCCTGTCCAAATGTTCTGTTAAAAACTCTTACACTGACGTATTAAAACAGAAACTAACTATGTTAACCTATCATACTATTATTGGATTCTCTTACCAGACTGCATTAATATGGCCAATTATTGGAAGTTGTAATAACAATGTGACAAAATTACAGTAACAGCTTTTGTTACACACATTAACATATAGGAGTTTTTACGGAGAACCGAGTGGAGACCGACTTAAGGATCCAGATTATCTTGCAGCGATGAGAATGCAGTCCAGTGTATCTAAAAAGAAAGTGCAAACCAAATATATAGTTTTGAAATGGATGCTGAATTTATCTGAGTGGTCTGATCCAATTATCTCCTATCTTCTAAATGCATCTGAAGATTTCACAGGATGTATGAAGGAAAGTAATTGATCTGTATGTCTTATTCAACTCTCACAGCCAAAGAAACATACCGTATAATTAGTTTTTGATATTGATATAGCTCTTAATAATTAAATCTAACAGTACAGCACAGGAACAGGCCCTTCGGCCACAATGCTTTTACTAACAGCATGCCAATTTAAACTAATCGCATCTATCTACATATGGTATATTTTCCTTCATTCCCCATGTGGCCACATGTATATCTAAATGCCTCTTAAATTATACTATCACATCTGCTTCCACCACCTCTCCTGGAAGGGCATTCTGAAAAATGTGATGCATTGGTACAGGGAAACATTTAAAGCAGTTTACAGATGATTGGAAAAGGATCATAATCTTTCCTAATGGATCTAGCTTGAGTAAGTCTTACATTCAATTCTTCTAAGTTAACTTTTCAATTTCAGCTTAAAAAAAATATTCACAATAATACATTTAAATGACTTGAACTCAGTGTCTCTCTTCACCCACAAATGTTATCAATTTTGTTGTAAACTCCAGAGATTCGGTTGAAAGTTCACTTTGATATATGAGGAATTTTAAAAGGCCTAGAAATTAAAGTAATGAATGATTAAATAAGCAAAAAAAATCTATAAGAATGTTTTCTTTCTGGGCAAATATCTGAAGTGCTTCCAATGATCAGAATTTAGACTGACTTTCAAATTCTGTAACAACCTTGAACACAAATCAGAAGAACTGAACTGAGACGGGAGAATGTTACTGGCTTATTACCCAAAACTAAACTCCAGTGATTTTATGGAAACTATTTCTTTTCCCAAAGTCAGATTATGCCGTATTTCAGCATGCTTTGTTGTTGCTGTAGATATCACTAAGAAATGATCAAACTGCTTAAAAACTAAGTACAAAATGGTAAACTGCCGTGTTAGGATTCTTGTTCAGTACAAAACCGTCTTTTTTATTAATATGTCCAATAAATCCTGCATAGATAGTTTGCAGAAATAGTAATTTGAGCATTAACCTGTTGACTGGATATGGCAAATAATATGAATCTAGATAAGGATAATCATCTCCCATACATGGGGCGGCAGGGTAGTGCAATGCCTATTGTTGCCGTCTCACACCTCCAGTGACCTACGTTTGATCCTGGCCTCAGGCACTGTCTGTGCCAAGTTTTCACAGTTTGTTTGTGACCACATGGTTTTCTCTATATCCTCTCATATCCCAAATGTATGCTGATAAATTAATTAGCCTCTGTAGATTACCCATGAGTGTACATTAATAGTAAAAAGAATTAAAAGAAAATGGGGCATGTGTGAGAAAGACAAAGTTGCAAATGGTACAGAGTGATAAGAAGAAGGGAAATAGGATTAACAGGATTGTTCTCTTGAAAGATAGTACGGACCCATTGTGCTGAATAGCCTCCTTCTGTGCCATTAAAAATATGAGGAAGAATGGAATAGAATGATGCAGGAGTCAGGTAGGAAGAGCTAATTGTAGTTGGTGGGTGATTGCGTTAGTACATTCCAACCAAACCAAATGAATTGTTTGTTATTCTGTGAACTCAATGACCTGTAAAAGTGCTAGTAATTTTTAGAAATGAGTTCTGATAACAATGGGTATGTTTTCTTTCTTGTTTGCTGTATTGTTGTTCAGTGTGTTAAATCTTCAATACATACTGGAAGTATAAAGTTTTGGGGCTATAGCATCCATACAGTGTCAGCCAGAGCTGTGTGCTAGTGGCTGCCCCTTCAGTTCAGGCCATGCATGGCGATACAATGGTGTAACCTGCTTTCTTGGATGTGTTAGGAAGGAACTACAGATGCTGCTTTAAACCAAAGATAGACACAAAAACCTGAAGTAACTCAGCGGGATAGGCAGCATCCCTGGAGAGAAGGATGGGTGATGTTTCGGGTCTGAAGAAGAGTCTCGACCTGAAACGTCACCCATTCCTTCTCTCCAGAGATGCTGCCTGTCCCGCTGAGTTACTCCAGCTTTTTGTGTCTATCTTCTTGGATGTGCTACCCTGGCTGATGTCAATATTCTTGAGTTGGCAACTCGCTAGATGCAGGAAATCTAGCAGAAGAAATACATCTTTGGTTGCTTGTGCCAAATGTGCAAAACAGTAGCTGTATAATATACTCCACATAAAAATGGAACTTGGAGAGCAGCTGCTATATTGCACATTTAGCAACTGAAGATTAAATTCTGGCCTCTGTACTCAGAGAAACTGGTGTGAGGGATGACAGTGTTCTATACAGTTCTCTCGATGACTTATTCTGAGAATTAAATGTAAGCATCTGCCGTGCTGCTCATTTTTCAGTCTGTGAAGAGTTACTGCATTGCCACTATTTCCTGACCAGATTAAAATGAGGGCAAGCAGTGATCAAACGCTTATATAACAGCTCAGCAGAGGGCAGCACAACCAACAACTTAACTTTGTTTAACATATTTCAAATAATAAAATGTCCCAAAGAATGATAATTGAGCAACATTTTGCTTGGGGGATATGACAAGGCTTTTAAGTGATTAAAAGCATAGGCAAAGACGGAACATTTATGTATCTAAATAAAGGAGAACAAAAACAAAATTTGGCCTCATCCAGTGAAGGAATTCCAGAATTCGAGTCCAAGGCGAATGAAGACATGGATGCTAATGGTGGAACAAAGGAAATCATGGATATTCAAGGGGCCAAAATTACATGAATATAAAGATTCCCACAGACTCCAGGAGAGAGATTGGGAGTGAAGGTCAGGAAGAGGAGACAAGAATGAGAGTTAAAAAGTGAGCAGAGTAATTTCAATTTAAGTTAGAGTCAAAGAGTCATAGAGTGATACAGTGTGGAAACAGGCCCTTTGGCCTAACTTGCCCACACCGACCAACATGTCCCAGCTACACTAGTTCCACCTGCCTGCGTTTGGTCCATATCCCTCCAAACCTGTCCTATCCACGTACCTGTCTAACTGGATAGTCCCAGCCTCCACTACCTCATCTGGCAGCTTGTTCCATACACCCACCACCCTTTGTGTGAAAAAGTTACTCCTCAGATTCCTATTAAATCTTTTCCCCTTCACCTTAAACCTATTCCTCGGTCCTCGATTCACTCCTCTGGGCAATCTCTACCTCTATCTCTCTCTCAATTACATCATTTGGAGCCCAATACAATTAGTGCAGTGTTATCCAGTAGCAAAAGCACTGAGCAAATCATAGGCAGTTTTGACTTGACCGAGAAGTATGACAGGACATTGAAATTAACAGGACGATTGATTTCCAGATTGAGAATTCATTATGATCTTGGTACCTTAGTGTACGTATAATGCCTTCCAAACAGTTTCAATTTCCAGTTTGTATTACCTTTTTTTTCTCCCTCTTGGCTACGCAGGTTGAATATTCATGACTTGTCATGGCTTCAGGTTTACCTTCACTCCTTCCGGTGGATGAACATTTGGAGGAAGACGAGCAACATCAGCTTAATTAACCACAAAACAGGGCCATTCGGAAGGCAATGCAGATAATTGTGCAACGAGGGATGGCAGGTCAGAGAATGGTGACAGAATATAAACACAGCAATGAATGACTAAAACATGAATAAGAAAGGAAGAAGTTGAGTACAAGATGAAGATAGCTAGAAATGTCAAACGGAAATTACATTTTTAAATGGATATTTAAAAAAAATAATGATGTGAGTATTGGTGCTGTGGGTCATGAGTCCAAGGAATTAATAATTGAAAACAAGAAAGGAGGTGATGAATTAACTAGGTATTTTACATGAGTTGTCACATAGAAACATAGAAACATAGAAAATAGGTGCAGGAGTAGGCCATTCGGCCCTTCGAGCCTGCACCGCCATTCAATATGATCATGGCTGATCATCCAACTCAGTATCCTGTACCTGCCTTCTCTCCATACCCCCTGATCCCTTTAGCCACAAGGGCCACATCTAACTCCCTCTTAAACATAGCCAATGAACTGGCCTCAACTTCCTTCTGTGGCAGAGAATTCTGGAGACTCACCACTCTCTGTGTGAAAAATGTTTTCCTCATCTCGGTCCTAAAGGAATTCCCCCTTATCCTTAGACTGTGACCCCTTGTTTTGGACCTCTCCAACATCGGGAACAATCTTCCTGCATCTAGCCTATCCAACCCCTTAAGAATTTTGTAAGTTTCAATAAGATCCCCCCCTAAATCCCCCCTTAGTCATCTAAATTCTAGCGAGTACAAGCCAAGTCTATCCAGTCTTTCCTCATATGAAAGTCCTGACATCCCAGGAATCAGTCTGGTGTACCTTCTCTGTTCCCCCTCTATGGCAAGAATGTCTTTTCTCAGATTTGGAGACCAAAACTGTACGCAATACTCCGGGTGTGGTCTCACCAAAACCCTGTACAACTGCAGTAGAACCTCCCTGCTCCTATACTCAAATCCTTTTGCTATGAATGCTAACATGCCATTTGCTTTCTTCACTGCCTGCTGCACCTGCATGCCTACTTTCAGTGATTGGTGTACCATGACACTCAGGTCTTGTTGCATCTCCCCTTTTCCCAATTTGCCACCATTAAGATAATAATCTACCCTCCTGTTTTTGCCACCAAAGTCGATAACCTCACATTTATCCACATTATACTGCATCTGCCATGCATTTGCTCACTCACCCAGCCTATCCAGGTCACCTTGCAGCCTCCTAGCATCCTCCTCACACCTAACACTACCCCCCAGCTTAGTGTCATCTGCAAACTTGGAGATGTTGCATTCAATTCCCTTGTCCAAATCATTAATATATATTGTAAATAGCTGGGGTCCCAGCACTGAGCCTTGCGGTACCCCACTAGTCACAGCCTGCCATTCTGAAAAGGACTCATTTACTCCGGCCAGCCAGTTCTCTATCCACATCAATACTGAACCCCCAATACCGTGTGCTTTAAGTTTGTCTACTAATCTCTTATCTGGGACCTTGTCAAAAACCTTCAAAAGGTCTAGATATAACACATCCACTGGTTCTCCCTTATCAACTCTGCTAGTTACATCCTTGAAAAATTCTATAAGATTCGTCAGACATGACTTACCTTTCGTAAATCCATGCTGACTTCGTCTAATGATTTCACCACTTTCCAAATGTACTGCTATCCCATCTTTAATAACTGACTCTAGCAGTTTCCCCACTACCGATGTTAGACTAACTGGTCTGTAATTCCCCGTTTTCTCCCTCCCTTTTTTAAAAAGCGGGGTTACATTAGCTTCCCTCCAATCCTCAGGAACTACTCCAGAATCTAAGGAGTTTTGAAAAATTATCACTAATGCATCCACTATTTCTGTAGCTACTTCCTTGAGTACTCTGGGATGCAGGCTATCTGGCCCTGGGGATTTATCGGCCTTTAATCCATTCAATTTACCCAACACCACTTCTCGGCTAACCTGGATTTCACTCAGTTCTTCCACCTTATTTGACTGCTGGTCCCCTGCTATTTCCGGCAGATTATTTATGTCTTCCTTAGTGAAGACAGAACCAAAGTAGTTATTCAATTGGTCTGCCATGTCCTTGTACGCCATGATCAATTCACCTGTTTCTGACTGCAAGGCACCTACATTTGTTTTAACTAATCTCTTTCTCTTCACATATCTATAAAAATGTTTGCAGTCAGGTTTTATGTTCCCTGCCAGTTTTCTTTCATAATCTATTTTCCCTTTCCTAATTAAGCCCTTTGTCCTCCTCTGCTGAACTCTGAAATTGTCCTCCTCTGGTAGGCTGCTTTTTCTGGCTAATTTGTATGCTTCATATTTTGTTTTTATTCTATCCCTGATTTCCCTTGTTATCCATGGATGCACTACCTGCCCTGATTTATTATTTTGCCAAACTGGGATGAACAATTGATGTGGTTCATCCATGCAGTCTTTAAATACCTTCCCTTTCAGGATCCACTGTCAACCCTTTAAGAATCACTTGCCAGTCTATCTTGGCCAATTCACTTCTCATACCTTCAAAGTTACCATTGTTTAAGTTCAGAACCTTTGTTTCTGACTTAATTATGTCACTCTCCATCCTAATGAAGAACTCAACCATATTATGGTCACTCTTGCCCAAGGGCCCCCGCACAACAAGACTGCTAACTAACCCTTCCTCATTACTCAATACCCAGTCTAGAATAGCCTGCTCTCTCGTTGGTTCCTCTATATGGTGGTTTAGAAAACTATCGTGCATACATTCCAAGAAATCCTCTTCCTCAGCACCCCTCCCCATTTGATTCACCCAATCTATATGTAGTAGATTGAAGTTACCCATTATAACTGTTTTACCCTTGTTGCACGCATTTCTAATTTCCTGTTTGATGCCATCTCCAACTCCACTACTACTGTCAGCTGGCCTGTACAACTCCCACTAGCGTTTTCTGGCCCTTAGAGTTTCGCAGTTCTACCCATATCGATTCCACATCCTCCAAGCTAATGTCCTTCCTTTCTATTGCATTAATCTCCTCTCTCACCAGCAATGCTACCCCACCTCCCTTTCCTTTATGTCTATCCCTCCTGAATATTGAATATCCCTGGATGTTCAGTTCCCAGCCTTGGTCCCCCTGGAGCCATGTCTCGGTGATCCCAACTATAGCATAGTCATTAATAGCTATCTGCACGTTCAACTCGTCCACCTTATTACGAATGCTCCTTGCATTGAGACACAAAGCCTTTAGGCTTGTTTTTACAACACTCTTACTCCTTATACAATTATGTTGACAAGTGGTCCCTTTTGATTTTTGCCCTGGAAACCCACCACCTCTTATTCTCTGTTTATTTATTTTTTCTTCTTTCCCCCCTACATGTTGGGTCTGAGTGCTTCCCTTCTCTGCCTCCTGCCTCAGACCCTGTCTACTGGCTTTCTCTATTTGAGTCCCTCCCCCCAACCGTTCTAGTTTAAAGTCCCCCCGGTAGCCTTTGCAAATTTCCCTGCCAGGATACTGGTCCCCCTCGGGTTCAAGTGCAATCCGTCCTTTTTATACAGGTCACTCCTTCCCCAAAAGAGGTTCCATTGATCCAGAAACTTGAATCCCTGCCCTCTGCACCAGTCCTTCAGCCAGGCATTTATCCTCCACCTTGCTCCATTCCTACTCTCACTGTCGCGTGGCACAGGAAGTAATCCTGAGATTGGTATGTTTGCGGTTCTTTTTCTTAACTCTCTTCCTAACTCCCTAAATTCTCCTTTCAGGATCTCTTCTCTTTTTTTACCTATGTCATTGGTACCAATATGTACCACGACCTCAGGCTCCTCTCCCTCCCTTTTCAGGATATCTTGGACACGTTCAGACACATCCCGGACCCTGGCACCAGGGAGGCAAACTACCATCCGGGTCTCCGGACTGCGTCCACAGAATCGCCAATCTGACCCCCTAACTATAGAGTCCCCTATTACTAATGCCCTCCTCTTCTTTTCCTTACCCTTCTGAGCAACAGGGCCGGTGTCTGTACCGCAGGACAGGTCGCTGTTGCTACCCCCAGGTAGGCTGTCTCCCCGAACAGCACTCAAACAGGAGTACTTATTTCCAAGGTGTACACCCACTGGTGTACTCTCTAGCGCCCGCCTCTGCCCCTTGCCTCTCATAACCGTGACCCACGTGTCTGCCTCCTGTGGTTTTGGAGAGACTAACTCCCTGTAACTCACTGTGGAGGACATAAGTAAATTCATAGAAAAAGGTGTAGATCAGGAATGGGAAGGGAGGAAAGAACTCAAGAAAATTACAATCAACAGAAATATATTGAAGTCGTAAGTTGCAGTCTGTCAAGACCTAAGATCCTGAGAAACTAAGATCCCCCAAATGGTAAGAGAGATGACTTGTTAGTTTTTAATTTTCTAAAATGTTTGTATTTGGAGGAAGTTTCCATTAGAATGGACAATCACAAATATGCCTGTTTAATTCAAAAGAGGAAGGAGAGAGAAGACAACAAAAATAAAGGACAAACAGCATAACACATGTAACAGAGAAAATAGATGTTCTTATAAAAGATGAATACTTTTGCAGAATACTTAGATAAAATATCTAAGAAATGAGGCAAATTCACAATGGTTTTGTGAAAGGAAATTCATATCTGACCAAATCATTAGAGTTCTTTGAAGAAGTGTCAGGTGTTGTGGATAAAGGGGGACTGGGGAATGAATGATGCTTGCATTTCCAGAAAGTAATTCCTGATGTGCAGCATCAACGGTTATAGCATAAAATAAAAGCTTCTGGTGCAGAGGTGACATGTTCACGTGACATAAAATTGATGGGCTAATAAGAATATCAGTAGACATAAAAGGGTATTTTTATTGTAGGCAAGATATAAAGGGTGCATGCCACAAGAATGGGTGGATTAAAATTTGGACTGGATTAAATCTTTATATTTTAAATCAATTATTTGGATGAGGATATTAAAGTTGGTTGCTAAATTATGTGGGAAAATCATATGACAAGAGGATATAAGGATGCTATAAAAGAATATAGGTAGATTAAGTGAGTGGGCAAAGGTGTAGCAAAGAAGCAAAATGAGAGAAAATGTGAAATTGGTGATTTTCACAGGAAAAAAAATAAAAGCAACATTACCGAAATGGTGAGAGATTGCAGAACTCTGAGATACTGGGGGATCTGGGTCTCCTTGTACATGATGCACAGAAGGCAGGTATCCAGTTATTGCCAATAAGTAGAAAAGCTGACAATAATGTTGGTTACTGCCAGAGGAGCTGAATATAGTAATCAGGGTTACACTTATAATGGCCGGCGGTGAAATTGCATTTGAAGTACATTGGGTAGCACTGGTCTTGTTTAAGATGGGATGTTAATGCACTGAAAGCAGAGTTTTATTGAACTGGTACCAGGAAAGAAGCATATTATCTAAATGGTGAGCGATTGCTGAGTCTGAAGTACAGAGGAATGAGGTGAGTGGTTATCTAGATCCTGACATCATCTGTTGTTGGCCATGGGTTGGCCTGCCTCTTTTTACTTCCAGTTTTATTTCTCTCTTCCCCTCTGCAATCAGTCTAAAGAAGGGTCCCAACCCAAAACGTCCCTTATACATTTTCTCCTGAGCCACTGCCTGACCTGCTGAGCTACTCCAGCATTTTGTGTCTATCTAGATCCACACTGGGTGCCTGGATTGGTAGTCTACATCTCTGGATTACTAAACCTGGAAACATAAGAACTGGACTACAATCATACCACTTACTTTTTGGAAGAACATAGAACAGTGCCGTACAAGAGCAGGCCCTTCAGCCCACAATTTCTGTGCTGAACAAGATGCCATAATAGGTGGAGCTGAATCTTACTGACCCTGAAATGTTGCCCTGACATGCTGCCCAAAACCCAGATTTAGCTGATCCAGATACAGAGTCTGGAATCTAGTATCCCAGACTTCAGTGATGTGGCCTGGGCAGGAACAAAACCTCCGACAGAGGTCGGAAACACCAGAGGTTGAGCACTGCCCTTGAAACACCACCGAATGTTTCATCTGCCCATGGTTTTGCTGGCTCCACGTGTTTTGTGTGGATTTTAGCAGTGTTTAATTGTTTCTGGCATTTGGAGATATTTAAAATCTCCTAAAATGGTAAATAATTCAAATGTTTCAAAATTAAATATTAAAGAGGAATTCAAAGCACGAATAATTAAAACAAATTAAATTGATTAGAATTGTTTTTGAAAATGGAAATTACCACCCACGTCTCTTGAAATCTGCAGCCCTATATTTCCTTGTGATTTCTCCAGCAGAAGGATACAACCCTTCAGGCATTCTAGACCATAACAGCTCTCTGGGGATTAAAAAAATCCAACAGTTGGTTTATGAAATTATTTCTGCTAGGTATAAGATAGTAATCCATCTGTTGAAGATATAGAATTGGTATGCTCTTACCCCCTGTGTTTGTTGCAGTCACAGGTCTCTCATTCACAGCTAAGACTGTGCCTGCACACTTCTGAAGGGAGTGAGGTTTCCTAGCATATGGTTAAAGAAACTAAATCATACAGTGCAATGTGTTTTTGAGTCATGATTCAATATCAATTAAATCAATTGCAAGGGAAAACCTTTCCTCAACATATCTGATATGCTAATGCACATTGTCACACGAACATTACTCATCAGTCTGAAGTAGAGTCTCGACCCAAAACGTCATCTGTCCATGCCCTCCAGAGATGCTGCTTGACCAGCTGAGTCACTGCAGCACTTTATACTTTGCTCATGATTCCAGCATCTGCATTTCATTGAGTTTCCACTCATTGATTATTGGTTATTATTTTATTATTGGCTCATATTCCGTTAAAAGCTTTTGTAGCAGGATGCAGTAGCAGGTTTTCATGAAGTAGCAGGCTTAGTTTAGTGTAGAGAGGAACTGCAGATGCTGGTTTAAACCGAAGATAGACACAAAAAGCTGGAGTAACTCAGTGGGTCTGAGAAGGGTCTCGACCCGAAACGTCGCCCATTTCTTTTCTCCAGAGATGCTGTCTGACCCACTGAGTTACTCCAGCTTTTTGTGTCTATCTTAGGTTTAGTTTAGTTTTAGTTTAGTGATGCAGCATGGAAGCAGGCCCTTCGGCTCACCGAGTCCCCTCCAACCATCGATCATCCATACACTAGTTATCCCACTTTCACATCCTACATGTCAGGGACAATTTATAGAAGCCAATTAACCTACAAATCTGCACATCTTTGGAATGTGGGACGAAACTGGAGCACCTGGAGAAAACTCATGTGGTCACAGAGGGAACATACAAACTCTGCATTGACAGCACCCCCATAGTCAGGATCGAACCTGGGTCTCTGGAGATGTGAGACAGCAGCCCTACCACTATGCCGCTTTGCTGCCCAGGTCTTCAGGCTGCCATTTTACCTAGCTCCATGTTTACTGCAGATAATCTCCATATTTCTTATTTCTTTCTTATCTTCCTTTTTTATACCAACTTCTGAAATGGAACTTCATAATCTGCACCTCTTGTTTATATGGCATAAATCTTTGTGATCGGTAATAATAGCTCAATTTAAGCACTGAAGTACAGATCTTAGAATGTAGCATTTTGAGTCTTCCAGTAAAATACTCATGAAAGCCAGTTTTTTTCTCCATCTTTTCCATTCATCCCCTTCACCAACCACTTCTAGTTAAATGAAGAACAGAGTAAATAAAAAGAGAGAAGTTAATGACCTCCTGTAGATACAGATGTCGTCCCAGGTGCCAATGGTATGGAAATCTAGATGTCGAGTGAATAGAACTGACTCTGCAACAAACAGTAAGTTCCATTTTTTGAAATGTAATTTATATTTGCAAACTATTTTTTGTCTAGCTTTTATGTGAATGTTGTTGAAACCTGGCAGCATGCCACTTGCATTGAACTGCTCTCACGCCCCACACTGTGGCAGCTACGCCTTGCATTCAATGTATAGCTGCTGTCATGGATCACAGGCCAGGTTCCACTATCGGGCACTACCCTGGATCTGATGGAGCTATAAAATGGGTTACAGCATTCAGGAGTTTGCAGGGAATTCTCAGAGAAACAGAAACGGAAACAACATCTCCGTTCTCTGCTAGTTGTGGAACACTTGCTGCTGAAGCAAAGAAGAATCTCAACTTACTCATCCAGGATACCAGGCAGTCGGGGCTACGCTGAAACAGCGGGTGAATATTTTTCCCTCTCACCCAGCATGAGGATAGGTCAGAACTAGCTCCATATACAAGACAATAGGCTCTTGAGATTACACATCATTAACCTCAACTATGATCTTAGTCATAGAGTCATAGTCATAGTCAAACAGCTTAGAAACACGGCCTTCAGCCTAACTTGCCCATGCCGACCAACATGCCCCATCTACACTAGGCCCCAGAACCTTGCCGTTCACTGTGTAAATGCTCCATGTCTTCTATATAGAAACAATGAACTGCAGATGCTGATTTACAAAAAAAGACACAAAGTGCTGGAGTAACTCAGCGGGCCAGGCAGAATCCCTGGAGAACATCGATAGGTGACGTTTCCAAATGGAACCCTTATTCAGACTGTAGAAGGGTCCCTACCCTTTAGTCTGAAGAAGGGTCCCAACCCAAAAGATCACCTATCCATGTTCTCAATGGATGCTGCTAACCCACTGAGTTACTCCAGCACTTTGTGCTTTTTTATGTTCTTCTATGGACTGTCTTTGTTTTGTACTA
Source organism: Raja brachyura (assembly GCA_963514005.1). Next base: position 59,812,532 of record OY740785.1, read on the forward strand.
GGATTATGTTTTTTTGTACTAACATTGCAGTTTAATTTTTTGTTTATTTTACATTATCTGTGTGTATTTCGTTTACAGGCCAATTATGCTGTTGCAATTTTGTTGCTCTGTTTGTTTAGATATGACAACTAAACACTCTTGACTCCAGACGAGCAACCCTTGCTCATTGCTAAAGAATAATATAGACTTGCCCTTGTGGATCCATTGCAGTCAAGTTACTGGTAAGTACTAAGGTGTAGTTCTGATCATAAATAGCAAGGTCCTAATTTGGGCAAGGTCTGGCAATAACATGATCTGGTATATTGGGGAGGGGTCAGGGATGGCAAGATGGACAGAACAGAAATGAGGAGATGTGATACAGTTGTAAAAACCAATGCTGGTTCAGATAAAGAGAAATTTCACATTGGTACCATCTGACAAACTACCCCTCAGAATCAAAACCAAATTACCAAAACCAAAGCCTTTCAGGAAACTCAATTTGAAAGAAATGTGATGCAAATGTGGTGCAAATTAAAAAAGTTGGGGGGGGGGGGAGGAATTGGGTCCTGACCATGTTGTTTATTTCACCCGGCGCCCACCTCCAAAACGTTGTGGTCAATGAAACCACAGGAGACATGCAACACATCGGGCACCCATCATTCAAAGGTAAAGCAGTTGGTAGACCTGTTGCCTCACAGGGTCAGAGACCCAGGTTCAGTCCTGACATCAGGTGTTGTCACTGTGGAGTTTACATGTTCTCCTTGTCACTGCATCATTTTCCTCTAAATGCTCTGGTTTTCTTCCCACATCCAAAAGACTTGCAAGTTTGTAAGTTAATTGAACCCTGCAAAATAGCCTCTAATGTATAGGGAATGGATGAGTAAGTGAGGGATAACATAGAATTAGTGTGAATGGGTGATCGATGCTTGGCATAGACATTGTGGGCCATAGGGCCTGTTTCTATGCTGTATCTCTAAATTAAACTAAACTAAACTGAACTGACGCGGTGGAAGGGCAGATGTTAAATTTTGTAACTGTACTATGACTTTGCTGGTAATACACCAACACTTTTTTCAGTATTTCAATTTGTAATGTTGCATCTGACCTCCAAAAAAACAGGTCAAATTGCGGCACTCCTAAATCATGGTCAGCTAAATATTGAGGCACAAGGACCTACATATGTTGATTTACCAAAAACGACACATAGTGGTAGAGTAACTCAGGCAGCATCTCTGAAGGACATGGATAGGTGATGATTCAGGTCAGGATGCTTCTTTAGACTGTTTCAGCTAACATCAGTCACAAACTAAAATAGCACCTATCCACATCCTCCAGAGATGCTGCCTAACTCCCTGAGTTACTCCACCACTTTGTGTCTTTGTTGGCTAAATCTTAATGCTTGAGCTGCAGTGTGCAGACGCCCTAGCATTTATGCCTGCTAGGAACCCGAGCTCCAAGATATTGTCAACCCACTCAGTAAAGCACATGAAAACATTCAATATCCACAAGACCAAGGCTCTTTATCCACCTATCTCATCGCACACCAATGATAAAGGTTCATAGCCACACCTTGGGAAATGTGGAGCATTTCCTTCATCGTGGAAGCTCCTCTTAATGATGAAAATCACCATTACTTCCAATGTGCTAACACAGTTTTTCTTCAATTGAGGAAAAGGATGTTTGAAAATGTCAGAAGATAGACCGAAATGCTGGAGAAACTCAGCGGGTGAGGCAGCATCTGTGGAGCAAAGGAATATTCGAAAATGTCAGTCTCAGATCCGGCATAAAACTTATGGTTATTAGGCAGTAGTGTACACTTCTACAATAGACTACCTAAATCTAGACATCTCAAGGCAATAGAAAAATACCACTAGTGTGATCAATGAAACCAATGACAGTCACTTCTCCCAGCCCAATATCTGCAGCATTGTGAGCCCAGTTAATCTGTCAGCATTGTTAGATTGAGTAAGTTGCCATTGACATACTTATCCAGACTTCTGAAATACCACTATGTAGCGCATTGTGCGAGAGGTTAACAGTCAAACAGAAAAAAGGGGTACGATCTAAGTTTCCTTGAAAAAATGCAACATCCCTATTGTCAGGAATTATGGGGAGAAGGCAGGAGAATGGTGTTACGAGGGAGAGATAGATCTGCCATAATTGAATGGTGGAGTTGACTTGATGGGCTGAATGGCCTAATTATATTCCTATCACTTGAATCACAATGAAAATGTTGCATTTCTTCAAGGAATCTCAAAATAGTGAAGCATTTGGGATGGTATTGAGAAGCTCAAAGCCATGAGTCATCAAAAGCCATGCACAGAACTCCTGCAATGGCAGTGCAAGAAGTGCCACCACACAAATCATCTACCCTGTCAGCCACCACCTGTACCATCTGTGAATGAGTCTGTAGCTCCCACAATGACTTCATTAGGTTGCCTCAGAATCCACAAAACCTGAGTGGATGCAACCTTTCCTCAATCCCTGGGGCCAGCTTACGCAGAACTATTAAATATCAATGATACTATTGATGTGCGAAATTCTGTGCAGGAGGCCTTGGAATCCAGATATTGCCTGCAAGCTGCGCCACACATTGTTTGGGCAAGAACATTTCTCCCGGTGTTTCAGCTAAACTGATGCAGATCCCTTTTGTGGTGAAATTTTAGTGTGCATTTTTAAATATGGAAGAACCTCTAGGCTATCTTCTTATTAGACATGAGCATGGATACACTTGGTGCCCCAGCCAGAGTCTAAGACCATCACCAAGATAGGCCAAATACTTGTTCGATATAATAAGTATGTATCAACTCTTGCTGTGTGCACTCTGGCTTAGCTACACAACTGTAGTTACAACATTTAAAAGTAATATGTTGTAAATGTTGAACATTGTACATGTTATACATGAAACATTCCAAGATGAGGTAGGATTCAAGTGTTGGAAAAATACTAGAATTTATTCAAAGCTGTGATGCATGTTCTTCAATGTCAAGTGATTTCCTTGAACTTCCCTTTTTGCAGTGTGACACAATCCAGATCTTTTGTGTGTTCTACATCTTTTGGTAGATACTCAAACCAGTTATTTTGAGTGAAACTTAGCCTTGGGGGTTTGTTGTTCCTGTAGATGTGAGTTTAAATAAAAATGAAGGTGACTGACTTTTCCGAAGAGAATGACTGTTTGATTTGTCATTTGCCTACATTCTTACTCATTGATCCTCCACTTCAGAGAGAAAAACATGATGATAAACAATAGAATGACCTGCTTGATTAAGACTCACTTGGTAGATACATTGATAATGCACAGTATCTGGATGATGTCACACGCGATAATGGTGAAGGTTAAATGGATTATGGTGTCCATTTAGATTCTAGGATTAAATTACAAATATCTTCTCAGTAATTTATATAACATTAAAATAAATTAGGTATTTCATTTGAAAGAGATTATATAGCAATACAGAGATGAAAATAAAGAGAAAAAACTAAAAAAAAAGGAAGGAAGGGAGGAAATAACGAAGCATACGGAAAGGGAGACACAAATAACTGCAAATGCTGAAATTGAGCAAAACACAAAATGCTGAAGCAACTCAGCAGGTCAGGTCATATCTGCAGTAGGAATGGATAGGCAGCGTTTTGGATTGGGATCGGGCAAAGAGTAATAACATTTTAAAAAAGCAAAGCCCTATACACTGATGGCGATACGGCTAAATTCAGCTCTAACCCCATGTACAAGTTTGCAGATAACACTACCATGATGGATCGAATCATTAACAATGACGAGAAAGAGTACAGGATGGAGATAGAGAACTTACTAACATGGTGTCAGGACAATAACCTCTCCCCGAATGTAAGTAAGATGGAGGAACTAATTGTTGTCTTCAGGAAGTATGGCGGAGTACATGCCCCAATCAGTCTCAACAGGGCCGGCCTTAAGCCAATTGGACCAATTGCTCCCAATTGGGCCCCACGCCTAAGGGGGCCCCGCTTGAGTAATCTACTCTCTATGTACTTTTCAGAGGTGATCTACACATTTTGTTTGTTACTTGTAGGTTTACATGTATGCAATTTTACATTAAAATGTCGCTTAGATCTGTTTGGTCCATTAACTCGCATGCACTTTTTAAGCGCACATTTTGATTACTTTCCATTCCACCATAGAGATTTAAAGTCTATAATAGACTTTATTTATATTTCTATGATTCTACAGACCTTGGCTGGGAACCTGGGGCTCACCAAAATTGTTCCCAATTGGGCCCTGCACCTCCTAAGGCCAGCCCTTAATTGTTGTGGAAATGGTTGAGACCTTCCAGTTCCATGGCCTAAATATAACCAGTGATCCATCATGGACCAACCATATTGATGCAACAACCAAGAAGGCACACCATTGCCTCTACTTCCTGAGGAGATTGAGCAAATTTGGAGAAAGCATCTTGTCGGGTTGCATCACAGCTTGGTTTGGGAAAGGGTCAGCCCAAGAACATAAGATATTGTAGGGAGTTGTGAATGTAGCCCCGTCCATCAACAGACCAGACTTCCCACCATTGACTATCTACTTCACGCTGCTGTAACCAGCCAAAACTTGGCTCACCCCAGTCATTCCTTCTTCTCCCTGCTCATGTCCGGCAGATGTACAGAAGTTTGAAAGGGTGCACCACCAGACTCAGGAACAGCTTTTTCCTATCTATTATAAAGCTTCTGAATGGTGCTTCCATAAGCTAAGTACTGTCCTATTCACTTCTACATCATTGTGGATATTGGATTTTTTCGATGGAACTGATGTACTATAATGCGCTACAATGCTGAAAACTATATTCTGCATTCTGTATTTTCTCCTTTGCTCTATCTATTGTACTTGAGTTTAGCAATTGTATTTATGTATGGTATATCTGATCTGTTTGGATAGTATGCAAAACCAAGCTTTTCACAGTATCTTGGTACACGTGACAATAGTAAACCTAAACCTAAACCTAAATAACATTTTAGGTTATAGTTAGGCAGCATCTGTGGAAGGAGAAGCCGAGCTAATCTTTAAGGTCAAATACGCACTGTCAGAACTGGGAAAGAGAGAATTCAAGTTAATTCTTGGATTTAAGAATTGCTCTTTAATCTTTGGCACAAATTTTGAAGATGTTACGGTAATCCTCACGTCTAGCAGGCGTTGTATGGATTAATCTCTTGTCATGTTCGCTTGATGCTGCACAGCAGTTGGCATGAGTTATCACAGCCTTTTTGAATCAGAGAGCATCTGCCCTTAAGGGCCTAATTTGTAGGATTAGTCACACACCATTGGAGGGTCTTAAATACTATGTGTACAGGAGATCAACTATATATTTTTTTAATTTGTAAAACATTTGGATCAGGGAGAAATTTCATGTACAATGGTAGACATTGGGGTTGCTCCATTACAAGTACGGCAGATTTGTAGATTATCATCACTGTAAAAAGTTGCTTCCACATTCTGTGGAATCATAGAGGAAATACTGTCATCCACAACCAGATCATTTATAGAAGGTCTGTCCCATTGATGTCTGTGGACAAAAGTGGAACTTGTGTTGCGAGGATAGGCTTCAGCACAAATGGCTCACACTATATTCACAGCCACTGTACACATTAGGAAATTACCACTCTGATACCCAGGCGTCACTGAGAGTATCTTGGTAGCTCCGAATGTTAGGGAAGATCAAAAAAGAAAATTGAAGAATTTGTGTAGTAGCATAGAACTGATTTTATAATCAAGTTGCTGAAATCCATTTATCGTAGTGCGAGCTTTGTTCAACATCAAGAAGCTTCACTTCCTAACATTTGTTCCCACACTTGTGCATCCTATGGAGGAGCGGGGAATATTTATCATCAGCTCCCGATCTCACAATCAATTTGACAAAAGAGCAATCTATAAATTACTCTGTTTCGCAGAATAATGATGAAGAACGCTGACTGATTCTCTCCCACCGTAACTGAATATTCTGCAATCAAAATCATAGAAAACTTGCAGATGCTGGAAATCTGAAATAAGAACAGAAAATACTAGAAACACTATGTGGGTCAGACTTTAACTGATTGAATTAAATAGAAAGTGGCAGCATGGAAGTCCACAACAATTATCAATCACTTATTTACACTCATTTTATGTTATCCCACTTTTGCATCCATTCCCTACACACCAAGGGCAATTTACAGAGGTCAATTAACCTGCAAATCTTCATGATAAGAGAAAAGATTCATGACCACCCAGAGGAAGTTCATGGAATTGCAAGGCGAATGTGCAAACTCCATACAAGCAGAACCAAAAATCAGGGTTGAAACTGAATCTCTGACGCTGTGAGGCAGCAGCTCTACAAGCTGGGTCACTGTGCTGATCTGGTTTCACTTTCGAAAGATGCTGTTTAATTCAGCTGGGTGTTTCGAGCGTTTTCTGCTTTAGAATCCTCACTCAAATTGAGTTTTACAACCTTCCAATGATCCCAAGATAATGAGCTCATTACTATCTTCTAGTTTGCCATACATATTGATCTAAAGCAGACAGAGTTTGCTTGCCCCTTCTGGTTGCCCTGGCATTCACTGTTCAAATATCAGCATTTTCATATTCTGACTTACAACTAAAGTTGGTTAGAGACTGCCTTTCTGAACCAATGAAGTGCCTGTGGGGAGGGAACTCTGAAGATGATGTTGTGGGTAGCAATAATCATACTATAATGGCAATTTCTTAATTTTCCAATTTCCAACTTTTAATTGCCAGTACTACTCAGGATGTAGTAGAGATATAGCTTACACACTCGCAGATAGTAAGAACAAATCTTCCAGTCATTGTTTCTTGATTAATTGGTCTTTTATTGAAATAATAGAAACAAAGAAATAATTCATACAACTTTTCGTTCTTACTACTAAATTTTTCAACTGTGTTGTGTTGAGTTATCATGTGTCTTGTGTGGTAAAAACTGTTGTCTCAACCATCCCTCGAGGCTAAACTGACGCCCAATCTCTTTGGCTACGCTAGGCTCCTCAGATGTAGACACTCACTTCTACATATCAAATCCCACCCACAAGCATACCAAAAGAAAAAACTATAAATATCTAGACATGGCTATAATATATTAACAGTATCTAACTTAAGCATATATGGCTCCTTCACATACTAATAATGACTGAAAAGGTAAAATATATTTATCACCCATATTTCTGGGTGGAGCAGGATAAAAATCTTCCTTGTGAAAGAGTGGTATCTTCACCAATTGTTGCTTCACAAGACTTCACAAAATGTTCGCGATCAAAAGGTCACCTAACCATGTTCATCTGATTTATTGGGCGACTCCAGCACTTTGTGTCTTTTTTTAAAACCCATATCTGCAGCTCTTTGTTTCGACTTCTTCACCAGTTGTTGCCATGCATGTTGTACATGGTATGCAGTGTGACCATTGCATTAATGCTCGGTTGAAGTACCAGTCAGGTAGATAATGGAATGTGGGGAACTGCATTGCTCTACCTGTGTTGAACTAGGTCAATTTTCTCAGTATCTTTAGTGAGGCATTTATGGAGGTGACAAAACAGTCCTTTGCTGCTTTCTTTCTCACAATTCTGACTTCTGCTGTGTGAATACTGGAATTGCTTTGACAAAGTAAGAAATTGAGATCAATTTTTTTTAGCAAATGGTCCTTCTCCGAAAGTGATTATGTCCCCAGTCCAGGTCATCTTCACCAGGTCAAAAAGTACACAGTGCCTTTGGATCGCTGATCTCAATGCAACCAGGTGATGTTTGTGCTGGTGTTAAGGCAACTACTGCCCTCATTTCTATACTCACATATTAACCATTAAAAATAAATCTGTTATATAATTTCAAAAATAAAAATAAGAATGTAACAAATAGCAGCAGTGGTTAGCCATTCAACCCCACATGGCAGCTCCACCATTCACCATCCAGTAAGATCATACTTCAGCTTCAATCTCATAGTCATATGGGAAATCTCATATTCATATGGGAAAGCCCCACTTTCCCATATGAACCCCATTCCCTTGATTCCTTTTACATCCAAAGATATATGAAGCTCTGTCTTGAATATAGTCAGTGATTGAGCCTAGTGGAGAACCAAAGAGATTCACTGCTCTCTAAGAAAATCAATTTATTCTCAGCTCTGTTCTGAATGGCTAACTCCATCATTACTCCCTGATTTTAGACACCCTAGTGACAGGAAACATTATCCCTGCTTTCAATCTGTCAAATTCTTATCTCTCTTTACAGGGCAACCCCACTCCTTTCCCAGGATTCTGGTGAATCTTTAATGCATTCCATTTACTACAAGAACATCCTTTCTACGGCATGGAGATTGAACCTGTACACAATGTACTAGGTAGGGGTCGGATCAAGGCTCAATATAATTGTTGTAATATGTCCTTAAAGGCCTGTCCCACTTGGGCGACATTTTAGGCGACAGCCTGAATAGAGGTTGTCGGGTCTTGGACGGGTCGTGACACGTGGTGACGCATGTAGTCGCACGCGGTGACTCCCTGCTGCCCCAGGATTTTGGATCGTTCAAAATCCTCGCGCGACATCTGCGTGTCTTATCATGTTGTGCACCCTTTTGCACGATGACGTACGGGTGATGCGTGGTGACGTACATGATGACGTACATTGACGCCGCTTGACGGCTGTGACGTCACATGTGTTGTTCTTTTTTCAAACTCAAAATTTAGTGAGATAACAAAATATACATACAGACAGAACAAAGAGACACAAAAAAGACAATCGCAAAATGACAAAATACAAATCACCTAACCTCTATTTGCATCACATCGGATCCTCTAAACATTCTACCATAGAAGCATCTTATTCACAGGCACCATAGCAAGCTCATCCATTCATATCCTTAATCAATCTTGGCATTTGTAATAGCACCGGTTTCCATATAATATTAAAGGCATCGGTCCTCAACTGGAGTTTAGCAATTATACTTTCCATCATGTATACATTTTTCAATCTTTCCATCCACTGTTGAACATTTGGTGGCATTTCCTTTCTCCATAGCACTGTTATCATCTTTTTAGCAATCAACAGCATCACCCGAAGCAAATATTTCAGATTTTGAATATCTGTTGCTGCTGGAGTATCTCCTAATATAAAACAAGCTGGTTCCAAAGGTAGATCAACTCCCAGAATTAATTTAATCTCTACCTGGACGTCTCTCCAGTATTGGTACAATTTGGGACAATCCCAAAAAATATGTGTGAGATCACCGATCTTCCCAGATTGTCTCCAGCATACATTTGAGGTGTTACTGTATCTTGCCAACACTAAAGGGGTCCTAAATACTCTCATTTTAATTTTCCAATTGAACTCCCTCCAAGAGGGGCTGCTTGTCAGCTTATGGCCCAAGAGACATGTCCTTTCCCATATTTCATCTTTAATAATAATGTTAATTTCCAATTCCCATTTCTGTTTTGTTTCTATAGTATTTCCTTTTATATAGTCTTGAAGTCCTTGATATAAATGGGATATCAATTTTTTTGTAACACTCCCTCTATAGTCATCAAGAAAGTATTTTCCAAATTTGAAGGTAGTCTACATATCTGCTCCCAATCTACATGTGTCTGTAAGTAGTGCCGTATTTGGAGGAACCTAAAGAAATCCGACCCTGACAGTCCAAATTCATTCTGCATGCGCTGTTCTATGCTGCCATATATGCTGTTGCATGCCGTCCTATGGAACACATAGAAATTGGTGCGTGTCCTGTCCTATGGTGACGCATAGAAATTGGTGACGCATGGCGATGCGGAGTGTCGTACCTTGATGTGGCTGTGTCGTACTACTTGACGGTTTTTAGGCGACATCAGTCACTGACGCCTGTCGTCGCTCATAAAATCGCAAAGTGGGACAGGCCCTTTATTCTTAATAAAGGTGCCAGAAGGGCAGAGACATACTTTGTCTTTTTAATTGCTTGCTGTACCTGAATGTTCTTTCAGTGATTTTTGTTCAAGAACTCCCTGTCCTCTGGATACTAGCACTTTCCAATCATTTGCCTTTCAAAAAATAATCTGCTTTTCTATTTTTTCTAACAAATTGTATTACCTTACAACTTTGCACATTGTATTCCATCTACCATTCACCCGGTTTATATTCTTCCCTCACAACTTGCATGTCTTATTGGAAAACAAGTACACAATTATACTTGGTTCCTTCATCTAAACTATTAATTTATTTTATAGTTAGTTGGATCCTTCAACTACCTGCTGGCTTCAGTCTCCAGATCAGAAAATGACCCTTTTCTAAATCTGTGAATCCTCACCAGTACAGTAACCCTATTCGCATGTGCTCCAATTTTGCTTGGCATCCTCAGGTATAGTATGCTATCAAAGACCTTCTGAAAGCCGTAATATACTACACCCACTAGTTTCTCCTTTTCTACCCTGCTAGTTACAAATAATTAAAATATGATTTCCTTTTCACAATCCATAATAACTTTGCCTAGTACTATTATTTTCCAAATACTGTCATAAGCGCCTGTCCCACTAAAGTGACTTTTCAGCAACTGTCTTCGACCTTCAAGCTTGAGGGCACTCGCCTGAAAAACCTTGAGCTGGATCGACCGTCACTGATGAAACCACGAGCTGGATCGACCGTCAGCACACAAAAGGTGGGGGCCAGGGAAAGCGGGGGAGCGCTGTCTGAAATTCACACCCGAGGTGAACAGGAAGGTAAAAGATGGCTGGCACAGTGTACGGTGACTCCTTTAGAGAGCGCAGAAGGGTGGGGGGGGAGGGGGGAGAGAAGGGGAGAGAGATGGGGAGAAGGGGAGAAGGGGGGAGATGGGGGGGAGAAGGAGTGGAGACACTTTTAAGAAGCCAGACAACTTTTAGCAGGCATTTAACATTATCGGTCGGTTTTCTTTGGTTCTGAAAACTCCAATGAGCCAATTAAAATGCCCGGTCAGCAAAGGAGATTGCCTACGGCTACCTCGACTGCCTATAACTACATAGCGACCCCACTCCACCGCACTACGAGTTCAAAAGAACCATGCCGACCAATTGTTACGCGCGGAAAATTTTCAACATGCTGAAAATGTTTCCTCAACCAAACTGAGGCCGCGAGTATGCAGGAACTTCCGTCGAGCATGAAGAAGAGTTACAGTGACCTCCTAGGACCACGTGTCGACCATGCTGCGAGTTTGAGTCGAGCGCAAACTCTTCTAAACTCGCAAATTAGGTCCCCGCAGTGGGACAGGCCCTTTAACAATAATATTTGGTATTTTTCTAACTACTCAGTGAGGCTGACTGGATTGTGGCTCACTGTTTTCTCTCACCTATCGCAAACTGTGAGGTTTTGGTTTCTACATTGCAATTTGTGGAACTCAGTCTAGAATTGAAGACATTTTGGAAGATGACAATCGGTGCATGCACCATCAACACTAATGCCAAAAAAAGACTTGTTTTTAGTATGGCAAAAGTATAAAGGAATGTAGCCAATATGAAGTCTCTTGCCTTTAGATGCCTTGGGCAGTCACAAAATTAATGAATAGTCCATAGTTCATTGGGTGATGCATTCATTGTTAGATTTGAATATTACATACTAGTCAGTGTTGCAGTGCTATTTATTTAGGTGCCGGGGTCATTTCAGATTTTGCTTGGGGGGGGGGGGGGGGGTAAGCTAGTTTCCCAAGAAGGTCCCAATAAGATTATCACTATCACTACAACCCGTTGTATAACTAGTACAATAAAATGTGTAATACTTAATTTAATAATATGAAAAAATATTGCACAGCTGCACTCACTGATTATCATGAAATATCATTATCAAGCAAGTAAAGAAAATACGGTGATACGGTTCCTTGAGAAATTTTACCAATTTACAGGTAATTACCTACTTACCAATTTCCACCAATGAGAAGTTTCACAATAGTTCCCACAAAGGGTCAGGCGTAATATGTGTTCTGGGGGTCTGAAGCAACTCTTGTCCTTTTGTCTTCTGCTGATATGTGGTACCGCAGCCATGATGTGATATACGGCTCAGGATTCCACTGAATCAGAGGAGGTCCATGTAGTTTAACAAACATAGACGCTGATACATGATTTATGAGAATTCTTGAGCGTGTTGGTGTTATTATCAAGTTCATGTGATGAATCCCCTCTCACACTAAGCAGTACTAATAGGAATAACTTGTGAACAGCTCAGTAATGGGCGTATATCTTGGGGATGCAGCATCCAAGATCCTCCACATAATCTCTGAAGGCATTTATTACAGAGGAAGAAGAAAGCTTAAACATCTTACAGAGAGATGATTACAGCTTCTCCATAAATAGGTCGTATTTTAGCAGGCCAACAGCATTTATCATGGACACACAGTTCGTTTAGGCGGGATTTATACATACTATGAGGTTCAGAAGAATGAGAACCTTTCAAGGATGGTGTTGTGAACACACGGTGCTGCAAATTGTTTATAAGACTAGTAAGAAACTGTTGATAATTAATGGAGACGATTTTGTTGTTGCTTATTATGGTAATTTCTCCAAACTTCCCCTTTTCAACTGCCTCTTGAGCTTCTAGAGTTTTTGTACCAGGTTGCTCTTTCAGTCCATGCAGTGATCTTATGCTCAGTTTGTCTGCATAAACAATCGTAGGAGTACGTTTCTGTAAACACTCTGACAGTAAACCAAGTTCATGCAACGTGCCACACATTAGAGCTAAATCCAATATAAACCATTCTGAAAAGAGTCTTGTCAACAGACCTTCATAGGTTTTTCTGTCATTCCCAGATCTTGTTTCATCCTTCATTGCTTTTTCAAAATGAAGACACAGTGCTTCATAATTTTGCCACACTGCTGAAACTGTTCAAAATGAGTTAGCTCCCCACCTGGTGCCCAGAACACAGCCTATTTTACAATGTGTTGTTCTAGTTGAGAGGCACATTCAGACAGTTCCTTTTGATTTAGAAGTGATCTAGTATAAACAGTCAAATTTGGCCATAAATGATCGAAAATGATTAATTCCATGAACTTCTCTCACCGAATCCCCACACTGCAAGTTCTAATCTGTGATTAAGAAGTGCCAAATTATCACATCAGGGTAATGTTCCTTGAGAATTGTAGCAACACCAGATTTGACACCAAGCATTATGCTCCCCCCATCACTAGCAAATGCTACAAGGTTCTGTTTCAAGTAAGAGTCATCAAACCCATAGTTACTGAGACAGTTCAATAGATGCTTAGCAATAGTTGCAGCTTTCTGATCAGGCAGTTCAATTAGATCGAGAAACATAAAATGGGGATAACCTTCCTTATCACTTTCACATTTCAAATAAACTATTAGGGCGCTCTTGATGCTCAGGCTTGTTGTTTTATCAACGAGAACAGAAATGTTGCCATTTATCTGCTTGATGCTGGAAAATTTTCATTTTCATATTAATGACCATGCGGTTAATAATCTCTGTAGCACTAGTGCGGGAATGCAGTCCAATTCCAATGTCAATACCATTTATGTTTTGAAGTTCCAGGAAGCCAAATTGATCAGAGTATGGTCTGTCATTCTAAATAATATGCAGAGCGAAAAAGTGAACAAGTTGCCTTTAGATGTGAAGCAGTCATGGTGTCACGTAATTTTCCAATCTTCACTCGCTTTATTTTCAACCTAGAGCAGCAGTGTGAGCTTTTAATAGTTTGTGATCAACAATTTTTTTTCTGAGAGACTTCAAGCGTGTACTTCAATTGGCTCCATAATAGGATATTTGGTATATTTGCCATTCATTTGACAGCCTCAAACCCTCAGAAGTGAAAAGTGTCAGATTGCTTATGTTTGTACATACCTTACTCCCAAGTTTATCATTCTTGAAGTCTAACCAGGGATAGGTTTCTTTCTTTTTCTTCCACATTTCTTCAGACCAAACACCTGAACAGGGCTACAAGCCTCACTTCGAAACATCATTACTTTCGGAACTACATTTGGACCCGGTTAGAAAATCTGAACTAGAAGCAGGGGAAACACAGCTTTTATCACTTTTACTATTATCAGCCTCTTGTACGTTATTTTTGTGACACTCCTCAACTTGTTTATGAAAGAAAGAAGTTAACGTTGTTTGTGTAGAAGCCATAGGGTTATTAGTGAGAAAATTTAACTTTAGTATTAGAGAGTAATCTACGGAGTGGCACGGACTACCACTAATGTGGCTGAGTCAGAGCAGTCAGCAGGGTCCGCAATGCTGCAGTTATAAAAGTAACAGAATTTACTGAAATAAAGCTAATATGTTTTTTGCATTTTAGCCACCTAAATTTAGGTATGTTACAAAACTTACCTTCAACGGTGCTGCAGTTCTGCCGCTGGCCATGTGCGTGACTTTAGCGCCTTTAAGGGGGCGGCGGGGGGGGGGGTTATAATGCGGTTTTCCCCTTGCCATCCGGAGCTTTCTTTCGTCGGAGTGCGATCTTTTTCTGGAGATTTGTTCCGACTGCCGGTAAGTTAGTTTTCTTTAATAAATAGCCCGACTATTTCATTGCTGCAGTAAAATAAAAATTAGCTCCTAATGCCGTGAACGCCGACAACGGGGACCGATTTTACGTAGGGGACAGGTAAGTGAAAGCTGTTTATTTTTACATATAAACCTGCTTTTTTAGATGACTTTAATCAATATTTCATGTTGCGAAACGGTGATTTAGTCCCCATACGAACCGGCAGAATTTTTCCTGCCGATATTGGGTTTAAATTCACCGCAACTGCAACGTTCCAATCCTCGCGTTCCAGAAAATCTCACTCGCAAGCTGATTTAAATGGCCATTCATTTATGGGCATTAAACACTAAATTCCTTCAATTTGGCCTATGAATTAATGACAATTAGATTAAAAAATCATGTTATATTCTGAATTATTGTGTGAATATTAATTGGACACTTAGGCTTTACATTTAAAAAAAAAATTTTCTTAAGAAATGGATAGATGTTTAGATCTAGTAATTTAATTTTGTAATTACAATTGGGTAAACTAATACAAACTAATTATATGTTTTAATTTCAGGTCATCCAAGTAAGACTGTTTCATATTTGTTTCAGAAAACTTCAATCTATAATAGCTGAACATTTCTATCAGTTCTCTTAATTTTTAAGAAAGTTATGGGCTTTTGACTGTCCTCGATCACAGCTTTTGTGTTAAGTCAATAGAAAAGCAATAGGAAGCAAGTTGCTAATTTCCGAAAATGGCGATAACATTTTTAATATGGAGATATGAAAGTGAATTAGGTGTCAAATTAAACTTCATTTTATGGTTTATCTGATGGGATAAATTGCATACTTGATTTTTAACATCTCAAAATTTTGTAACATTGCTACTAAATTGGAACCAACTCAACCAAGTATTCAAGTACGAGAAAAGAACGTCTAATGAACTATTGCTAAAGCGTCGAATATTGCAGAATATTAGTATAAAAAGCGGTAGGTTGTCAACTCTGCCTCGTACCGTTTTTCTCGCAGAAATGTTTGGACAGGAAGTATATGTGTCGATACTCACAATATCCTATGTTAGTAAACCAATACAAATCCTGTTTAGTTTTTTAGATATATAAGAAGTTAAAGAAAGTTGAATCTATACATGATTTATTATCTTATCTACCCCAACCTTTGCTGCCGTAAAATCCCCTTTATTTAAAATGCGGCCTCTGTTAAATTCCCCGCGAGATAAAATTCCCCGCTGTTTTGTTTGGCTTTTTTCAAAGAGAGGTGCCGGAATGGCAGCACTGCACCCCCGATACTAGTTTGTCTTTTCATCACCTCGTTCATCTGAGGTAGGGCTTGCAATAATTTCTAACAGCCCCCCATACTGTACATCACAACTTGCTTCAGATTACATGACCTTGACTTAAAAACATGAAACTCTGCCCTATTTTAGTTTAGTTTAGAGATACAGTGCGGAAAATGGCTCTTCAGCCCACCGAGTCGGCACCGAACAGCGTCCCCGCACATATTAACACTATCCAACCCACACTAAGGATAATTTTACATTTACATCAAGCCAATTAACCTACAAACCTGTACCTCTTTGGAGTGTGGGAGGAAAGCGAAAATCTCAGAGACAACACACACAGGTCACGGGAAGAACGTACAAACTCCGTACAAAGAGCACCTGTAGGCAGGATCAAACCCGGATCTCTGATGCTGTAAGGCAGTAGCTCTACCGCTGCACCACCATGCAGCCCTGAGTGAGGGTTGCCCTATTGTGAGTGGACCTTTTTTTGAAGATGTAAGCAAAAAGGTTGATGAAGGCAGAGCTGTAGATGTGTACATGGACATTTTAGTAAGGCGTTTGACGTTGCCGAATGGTAGGCTGCTCTGGAAGGTTAGATCTCGTGGGATCCAAGGAGAGATAGCTGAATGTATAGCAAATTGGCTCCCATGGAAGGAAGCAGTGTGATGGTGGAAGGGTGCTACTCAGAATGGAGGCCTGTGACTAATGGTGTGCCACAGGGTTCGTTGCTGGGCCCGTCACTGTTTGTAATCTATATCAATGATTTGAATGAGAACATACAGGGCAAGATTAGCAAGTTTGTTGATGATACAAAAGTTAGTGGTTTTGCAGATAGTGTAAATGGTTGTGAACGATTACAGCAGGATATGGACCGATTGACCAGGTGGGCGGAGGGGGAATGGTTGATGGAATTTAATACAGACAAGTGTGAGGTGTTGAATTTTGCGACATCGAATATGGGCAGGACCTACACAGTAAAGCCTCTGGTAGGCCTCTGGGTTGTGTTGTAGAGCAGAGGGATTTAGGAATACAAGTGCATGCTTCCTTGAAGTTCAAGTCGCAGGTAGATAAAGTGGTCAAAAAGGCTTTTGGCACTTTGGCCTTCATCAGTCAGAGTATTGAGTATAGAATTTGGAAGGTCATGTTGCAGTTGCATAAGACGTAGGTGAGACCGCATTTCGAATATTGTGTTCAGTTCTGAGCACCATGTTATAGGAAAGATATTGTCAAGCTTAAAAGGGTTATGAAAAGATTTACGAGGATGCTGCCAGGACTAGAGGGTGTGAGCTATAGGGAGAGGATAAGTAGGCTGTGTCTCTATTCCTTGGGGCGTAGGAGGTATAGGGGTATACAAAATCATGAGAGGAATAGGTCGGGTAGATGCACAGAGTCTTTTACGAAGAGTAGGGCAATCGAGGACCAGAGAACATAGGCTCAAGGTGAAGGGGAAAAGATTGAATAGAAATCTGAGGGGTAGCTTTTTCACATAGAGGGTGGTGGGTGTATGGAACAAGCTGCCAGTGGAGGTAGTTGAGGCTAGGACTATCCCATTGTTTAAGAAACAGTTGGACAGGTACATGGATAGGACAGGTTTGGTGGCTTATGCACCAAGCGCAAGCAATTGGGGCTAGTTTAGCTGGGACATTGTTGGTCGCTGTGGGCGAATTGGGCCAAATAACCTGTTTCCACACTGTATCACACTATGACTTCAGGTAAAATGTCAGCAATCAGACCATTTGCTGCCCATTAACAACAGAAAGGGTGGAATTGATGAAAATTAAGGGAGAATAAAGTGGATTAGAGTGGGATGTGTAAGAATAGGTGCGCACTGGTTGGCATGGACAATGAGCCTGTTTCCATGCTGCACATCTCCATGACTCTCGAAGAAGAACAACAGCTTGAATGCTAGAGCCTGAATGGAGTAAAACGTACGATACGATACAGTATGATAGAACTCCATTTATCCCAGGAGGGAATTTGTGATAAATAAAGTTCTATCGTTAAAACCTGCCATAAATATGAATTTCTATGACAGAAGCAGCAGGTTCTTTCATCTGACTATCCTCTATTCTGTCAGTCTGTTGTTTTCTCTAAGTGGTATTCTGGCTTTACTGGAAATTATACTAGTTCTTCAGTAGGCCGGGGCACCTTCTCAAGTTACTTAATATTTACTGCCTGCATATGGATCTCACAAGAAGAAGTTAATCCTAGGAATAGATTATCATTTCAAGATGGGTTTACCATGTGAGGGAACATAATTGAACATGGAGCAATACAGCACAGGAACAGGCCCTTTGACCCTGTGTGCTGTACATGATGCCTAATTGAACTGATCTCATCTAAAAGTAGGTGATCCATGACAATGTGTTCCAGGCCCCCACCACCCTCTGTGTAAAAACCTGCCCTGCACAGCACATCTCCATTATATTTTCCCCCCTCTCACCTTATAGCTATGCCCTCTAGTTTTGGACATTTCCACTCAGGTTAAAAGGTTCTGACTGTTGTGCAGCTAAGAGTTTTTGACTCAACACCTCATTCCCTTGGAGCTCTGAGAAAACCCAGAAGCAACCCTCTAATGAGACTATAGTTATTCCAAAGAAATATTGCGGGGGTTTACCCATAGAAGGCTGAGGAGGCTGTCAATGGATATTTTTAAGTTGGAGATTGATAACTTCTTGATTAGTAAGGATGTCAAGGATTATGGGGAGAAGGCAGGAGAATGGGTTTGAGAGGGGAAGATAGACCAGCCATGACTGAATGGTGGAGTAAACTTGATGGGCCGACTGGCCTAATTCAGCTCCTACAACCTATGAATTTATTATGAATATAAACTTACTGCCAAAATATTTTAACAAGGAGAGATAAAATAGACAGAATGGCACAGTTCTATGCAGCATGCAAGAAAAGATAGTTGTGGTGTACCTGCAACAGCTTGGCTTTCAACACTACCCATCCTAACTCATGACCAAGCTCTGGGATCTGGATGTCGATACCTCCCTATGCAACTGAATCCTTGACTTCCTCAATTATTGCAGATTGAGAGCAAAATGTCCTCCTCGCTGGCCATCGACATAAATGCCCCACCAGGCTCTGGGCATAACACCCTGCTTTACTCTCTTTACACCCATGACTGTGTAGCTAAGCACAGCTCCAACGCCATCTATAAATTTGCTGATGACATCGCTGTCGTTTGGCTGAATCTTGGGTGGTAAATGAGTCAGCATGCAGGAGAGAAATAGAACACCTGGTTGAGTGGTGTCGCAATAACAACCTCTCATTTAATAACTCTAAGACCAAGGAATTAATTGTTGACTTCAGAGAGGGGAACTCGGAGGTCATGTGCCAGGTTTTATTGGTGGCTTATCAGGGGAGAGAGTTAACAGCTTCAAATTACCAGGAGTTTACATCTCAAATTACCATCCTGTGCCCAGCACATATATGTACTTGCGAAGAATACATGTGTACCAGCACCTCCAATTTCTCAGAAGTTTAAATTTGATTTGAAGATTTGGCATGTCACTGAATACCTCCGTGTTTTGCACTAATGTGTTGTTCTGCACAATCCCTTTCTTTCTTTTTTATGTGTTTGTCTGAAACTGTGTGCTTATGATGCTGCTGTTTGCAAGATATTTGCGGTAACTTCCCTCACAGTACTTTGCATATGACAATGAATTCGACTTGACTTGACTGGACATATACCTTTGCAGAGAAGGTCAAGAGAATGGTGAATGATTGGTATCCTGGCAATGAAGTTGTGCTCAAAAGAACAAAGTCATGTTGAAACTTTGAAAAGCACTAGCTTGGCCAGAACTAGATAACTGTGGACAGTACTGGGCAGCGTGCTTTAGGAAGAAAGCCCTTGAGGGGATGTAAGAATAGGCCCTTCGGTCCACTGAGTCCACACCAACCAACAATGACCCCTACACTAGTCCAGTTATGCATTCTACACACTAGGGGGCAATTTACAGAATCCAATTAACCAATAAACTGCATGTCTGGGAATGTGGGAGAAAACCAGAGAACATGCAAACACTGCACAGACAGCACCCATTGTTAGGATCTCTGACGCCGTAGGCAACAACTCTACCGTTACACCATTGTGTTAGAATGGTTCCAGGGATGAAGTGTTTCTGTGGTCGCACTTCTTTGAGTAAGGAAGATGGAAAGAAGATTTGATAGATCATTTTAAACTCAGGTAAGATAGAAAGAGAGCAACTTTTCCCTTTAGCAGAGTCAAGGAGGTCCAAAACACACAGATAAAGTGATTAATGAATAAAGGATAACATTCCAAATGATGGAAACATTTTCATGACATAGCTATTACCTGGATGACGCTGACCGAAATAATGGTGGATGCAAATTCTTTGGGGATATCATAATAACTGATTTGGAAAATAATTCCAAAATAACGGAATTGGAAAAATAATTTAATGTTAAAAATTGCAGGACTACGGGGGAAGAGCGATGGAACAGAATGGACTGAATTACTTTGCAAAGAGTTGGCATACTTGATGAGCCAAAGAGACCGCTCTTGTGCTGTTATAATCCTATGATTCTTTAATTATCGAGCACTCAATGTGAAGGATAGTGAAGTTTCAACATTTCTGCTTCAATAGTTTTATTTTTCAATTGTACATCTAAGAAACGTTAAACCTCAACAAGGTAATAAAATGTGATGGTATTACTGACAAGGTTGAGATACATTGGTCATACCGAACAAATTGGTAAATGTCCAGGCGGTACCATACAGTATAGCAGGTTTATCATAAAGCAAGTTCCATAATTTGATCACAAAAAATAGAAGGAATTCTGAATTCCCTTATACAGTATGTATGATTTAGTAAAAATGGAATAACTCCAAATTCCAAACTGGCTGACATGACTGATTTCAATAATTTAAACCCTAAGTCATTAATTTTACATAAGGGACAAACAACTTCATTATTTAAGAGGACTGCAGTGAATAGGGTTGAGTACTGGTGACAAGCTTGTTTAAAGGTTTCAGAGATAAATGAGGCACAAGTAAAGCAACATTTTTTCTTACTTACCTAATGCCTACTAAGAGCCATTAACTGGAAATTGAGCCAAAATGAGTATTTTGTAATTCCAGTCTTTCTTTGCAAATCATTGATAACCAGAAGTAAATTGCTTAAGCCAGAGCCTTTTTAATTGAATGAGTGGTAAATCACATTAATAAATCATAACATTGTCCCAGGATATGAAGATCTGCAATTGTAGGCTTCAGGGTGGAAATTTATCCTTCTCTTTTGAGAGCAATGCCACAAAAAAAAGGATTGCAATAAAATGCATAATTGAGATATCTTGGCTTAATGGGAATTGCTGACAAGGTTACCATTTATTGCCCATCTCAAGTTTTCTTCAGGCAATGTTTGTAGGTCACAAGGATCATCTCCAGTCTAAAGGAAGAAAAATGACTGCAGCAACTGTAATAATCCTGCAGCAATCGGTATTGACCCTCCTGAGTTAGGATCTCCTCTCATTCTCGGTCAACTGATCGTAGGAGCTGCAGCACCTCATAAATCTTAGTCTAATTTAATGGGACTACAAGAAATATCTAATCTCAGGGAACTGACACCTCAAGCCACTAGACTGTGCTTTGCTCTGTGTCACAATGAGGGAGACAAAGAGAGTGGATTAAAAAAAGTAATTAATGAGAGAATTGTTTTGATGAATTATTTTGTTTTATTAAGGATCCCTAAAATAACATACTCCTTAGCCAACAATATGGAACAACTGTTGAAAATAACACACTCCTTAGCCAACAATATGGAAAGATAATGAAAGAAACTGAATGTGAATCGTCTAAATATACATACATGGTTCTTTGAGGGCTCAACAGCGTATATACATAGATGTATATAAATGTTTCTTCAGATGAAGGAAACTAGAACAGAGAGCCACAGTTATAAAATAAAGAGTAGGACACTTTAGGGTTAAAATGATAAAAAAAATCTTTAGGCAAATAATATGAATCTTTGAAATTCTCTGCTTGGAAGGGTTGTGGAGCCTCAGTCACAGATTGCATTCAAAGCAGAGACTGATATATTCTGGAAATGAAATAAATCAAAGGATATCAGAAGAGGGCAGGAAAAAGATGTTGTTAATAATCAGCCATGATCTTATTGAGTGGCAGACCAGACACACTGAGCTGAATGATCTACCCCAGATCCTATGTTTTATGTTATGTACCAACCCCTCAGATGAAGTGACCATTCCAAAGAAATAGCCTAAGAAATGCTGCCAGCATAACGTTTCACACATTCTATGAAACTGCTGCTTGTTAACAACATATGAATTCCATTCAGGCTGTAGTAAATACCCCAATGCATTGTAGTGTAAAGTTATTAAGTCAGGTCAAGTTTATTGTCATATCACAAGTATGGTGAGGTACAGCTATATAAACATCTTGCCTATTGCAGCACCCCAGGCACAGGCAATCAGACAACATAAAAAATACACAAATTAAACATAAATTTGACATGATAATGTAAAGAAAAATACATTAAAAAAAAACCATGAGTCCATGACAGTGCAAAAGGTGATAAGTGGTGTTCTGTTGCTGAGGTAGGATTTATCCCAGTTTGGCTAGGTTAATTGCTGAAGATTTACATTTTTAGTTAATATTATGCTCCAGAATAGTAAGATTAAACGAGAACTTACCAGTTCGAAGGTTGATCTTTATTTTATGAGGAGTTGCGATGAGGGATTTCGTGAAGACCCCGCCAACACGCATGCGCGGCATCCTTCAAAGCAGCGGTGTGGAATCACAGACTCGACGAAAAGTAAGGATATTAAGATTAAACTGCGAACTAGCCAGCTGAACATAATGATCGAGGGTTGGGAGCGGAGGGCACGAAATCCCTCATCGCAACTCCTCATAAAATAAAGATCAACCTTCGAACTGGTAAGTTCTCGTTTAATCTTACTATTTTACTTCGGAGTCACGTGAGTGACTTCGTGAAGACTTCAAAGCTCTGTGATTACACGCCCTGGACAACGCCCATGCTACCACACTGCCGCAATCCTGATGGAGGAAGTTTGTTAAAGCAATCCAGACTGGACAATCTGAAAATAATTAACATTTATTAAACACAAATCATAAACAAAACCCCCTGACTGGGGACAAATGATATTAGGGAGCAGCCCTGAGTACTGCATCCGCATATGTTGCAGGTCCGGCCAATGGCTTATGGTAGAACCGTTGAAAGGTTGACTCACTGGCCCATCCTGCCGTAGCGAGGACGTGATCCATGGGCACCTCCATGGCCCTCGCTGTTGATGTGGATGCAGCCCTGGTGGAATGAGATTTAAACAAGTTAGTGTCAATACCCGCTGCATCCAACACTTCCCTGAGCCACCTGGAGATCGTCTGCACTGTCACCCGGCGATGTGGTTTTTTGTGGCTGATAAGCAGTCCTTGTTCTGAATTCCTGATCGACCGGGTCAACTCAATGTAGCAACGGAGGTGGGCGACTGTGCAGAGTGTGGCATCAGAGGGGTACGCCTGGAATTCCAACTGCAGCCCCAAAGATCCGGGTCGATGCTGCTTCAGCAGTTCTGCAACATAAAACGTTATTTTCCCAGGGGTAGAGAGCATATTGTCAATGCGCAACCTTTGAAGCGCCTGTACCCGCTGAGCAGACGTGAGCGCCATCAACATGACCACCTTCAGGGTGAGCCGGTGAAGAGGTAACCCCGCCATGGGGGACCATGATCTTAACAGGGACAGGACCACTCCTGCATCCCAGACAACGTTATATCTGGGCCGTGGAGGGTTTGTGTTAAATACACCCCTCATAAACTTCGACACCAGATTGTTGGTCCCCACTCCTACCGGAAGGTACGAGGACAGCGCACTCCTGGCGCTATTGATGGTACTATAGCTGAGCCCTTCATCATAGTGGAGGCCCGCCAGGAATTCCAGGACGTCAGGTATTGTGGCAGAATCATAGGCAACACTCTTCCTTAAACAGAACAGTTCCCATTTCCTGATCTGGGTCAGGTACTGCCGCCTTGTAGATGCTCTGCACGATGCAGCGATTAAATCCATGGCCCTCGGTGAGATCCCCGTGTTCAGCAAAGGCCCCAGCATTTCCAAATAATTAATGCCTTGCACTTGGAGAAGCGTGAACTCATGAGCGTCCCATCTGCCACCACAGCTGGTTACAGTGTCAGTTGCCCCCCAGCCTTGTGCACTCGAACTGTGGGATTCGGGAGAATGATGGGTTTGGAACTTACTCCAATATTATGAACCCACCATTCCAGCTCAGTTTGCTCCCCTATGCCTAAGCGCATAGGTCTGTCAAAATGTCCGGTATTCAATTTTAACGCCAGAATTTTACTTTTTTGTAAGTTTTGGTAATGCAACGGACCATAATTTACGGCTGGGAACGTGGCAACCAGCTTGCCAATTACCTTAGCAACCTGCCGAATGGTTGGCCTGTTGTTGTCAAGTAAACTGATGCATGCTTGTTGAACGTCCACCACTTTGTCAACTGGGACGGTGATTTTCATCTGGTTAGTGTCTATAGTGAACCCCAAATAGTCCATGACCTGCGAAGGGTTGAACTTGGATTTGTCTGGATGGATTACAAACCCCATTCTTTGAAACAAAGATATAGCGGCCGAGACTGCCAACTGGTCGTGCTCTAGGGTTTTCCCTGCTATGAAAATGTCATCTAAATATGCCATTATAATATGGTTTTGTTTCCTGAGATGTGCCAATAAAGGTTTGACAATTTTAGTAAATAGTCCCGGCGCTGTTGTAATCCCATTAGGCAAAGCCATATATTGCCATAATTGACCTTCCCAGACAAATTTCAAGAACCTTCGATGTTGTTTAGCAATAGGGACTGTATAGTACGCATCCTTCAGGTCAATGCAAGCCATAAAGTACCCATGACTAACCAACTGTTTGGCCGTCTCAAACGTCTCCATCTTAAAATGGGTATATTGTACGAAAGCATTCAACTGGGTTAAGTCGATGATAATCCGACAGCCTCCATCCTTCTTGACCCTAGTAAAGATGTTGGAAACAAACTCCAATGGCTCGTGCGTCGTTTTTTGTATCACCCCTTTCTTTTCTAATCGTAGTATTTCAACATGAGCCCGCTCCTTCTCTGACTGAGAGAGTGCAAATCTGCGACTAGGCTCATGTTGCGAAGGGGGATCTCTGCCATTAATAAACTCTATCTCATAACCCTGAATGCTTTGTAAAATAAAAGGATCCGTAGTTAGTGTATCCCAAGCAGACCGGAAACCCTGAAGCCGTCCCCCCACCGGTGAGGTTACTAATGCTACGTTGTGGACGGAACCAAGCCCCCTTACCTCCAAGGTTAGCGCCGGGGTCTGGACTGTGGTGTCTTTGCTCCCCGTGTGGCGCGGCCCTGTTGCCGCATCTTCCAAGCTGGCTTGGGCTGGCCTTGGAATAAAAAAGGCCTCTGCTGTTGGGCCCCCGCCGAGGAATATGTTTGTGAATATGTTCTGGGGCCTTGGCCCACCGATGTGTGGGGCCTGAACGAGGACCGTGGCTGCTGCCTAGTGTAAACGGGAGTTTTGGATGAATAAGACTGTCTCATCATCCCCACAGTCTTGGCTTCCTCGTCCAGTTCCTTCACGCGTTTAGGCAGGTCTTCCCCAAACAGCTGCCTTGGTGGTGGTGGTGCGGTGGAGGTGCTGCATAATCCCGCAAATTTGGGATTCAAATTTGGCCGGATGGAGCTCTTCCTAAAACAGTTTATCTCAAACTGTGTGGTGCACAGAAGCGCTAGCGCATCCTGCTGCTCCTCGGACACATTCGTGGCATCCAGCGACCGAGCAAAAGCCGTGATACCTGCTGTCAGCAGCTTTAAGATTTTCTGGAGCTTGCCCTCCTTGACCCTTGTGTTGGCCGACATGTTCCCCCATATTGCTGCATTCACTTTCGGTACGTTGAGGGAGTTGCAGTTTGCTGGTGCCTTATACTTCCCCACTGTTTCCGAGAGCACGGTATCCTGGAGCTGGTGCGTAGTCAGGAAATCGATTGATGCCGCTATTTTGGGATGTAGTGGTCCTCCTGCCGCCGCAGGTGACCCAAATTTCGACACCGCCTCCAACATTTCCTGTGGGTTCTGGACCTCTTCTCCCTCCTCAGGCTCACCCATACTTCCTTGCTGGCTCTCGAGCGACGGGGAGATGGAAGGTGGCGGCTGCATGTAGCTCCCAGACCTCTGGGATTCCCGTTCCTGACGCTCCAGGTCCCGTTGATAGAGCACCTCCACCATATGCTCCAACCGGCCGATACGACCGTCACCGCTGTACGCGGGCCACTGGTCGTCTTCCCCAGCCTCTCCAGAGGAACCGGGGCTTCCAGCAGTTGTCAACACCCCCACGGAATGTACTGCCGGGAAGTCGCCAGCTCCCACTCCAGCGGGGCTGTGCGACTCCCACACGGACACACCGCTGGTCCGCCGTCGTTTGGACAGCAGCGGCCCCTCTGTCTGATGGGAGGGAAGAGGGCTAGAGTCAGTACTTGCACCAGAAACTGGACTCTCTGATGTCCGTGCGGGCTTACCACCACAGCGTTCCACATATAAACGGGACTGTGGCGGCGCATGGTCTGCTCTACCCGCCTCAGCAGGGGCGCCGGACCGTACTTTGCTGCCACCGGCCCGCACTACGGCAGCCTGTTCCGGTGGTGTGCCGGTACATCCTGCCCCCACAGGGATCCTCGGCACGCCAGCATTGCCACTGGTCTGCTTCCTTGCAGGTTTCCCCAGTGGCTTGTCCCTGCCTGCCGTACCGACAAGGCTGGACTTTAGCGAGGCTTCCCCCCTGTTCTGCCCGCGAGGGACCTTTAAAGGGGGGGATGCACTCGCGGACACGCTTGCTTCAAGAGCCCCACGTGCCTTACCTCCAGCCCTGGTCTTGGGCACTGGAGTTCTGGAGTCAGGGTCTCCCAGCCCCTGCTCCTGCGCGGACACCCTCTTCTTTGCCAGAGGGGTTGTGCCGGGTCTGGTCAGCTGCTCAGAGCTCCCCGACTGCCGCGACTTCTTCCTCGGTGGTGTCTCAGCTGCTCCCGATGTAGCGGGCAGCTCCGAGGACTTTACTCGCTGAACGCGACTCCCACTCCTTCCTCCTTCCATGGCTCTGTAAACACAACACAGACCACACAAAAACGACAAACCAGCTTAAGGTTAACTTACCTGCAGCTGCTTACCTTTTTGAAGGAGCCGGTTGAGGGAGCGCACTCCCCCCCCCAGCTGCCGTGAGCAAATGCGCGCGACGATATGCCGCGCATGCGTGTTGGCGGGGTCTTCACGAAGTCACTCACGTGACTCCGAAATAAAATTATGGTCCCTTCATTGGACTGCCAGTGGCTCAATATAATATTTGATGGTAGATCATAAGGTCATAAGGTCATAAATGATATGAGCAGAATTAGGCCTTTCAGCCCACCAAGTCCACACCATTCAATCATTGCTGATCTATTTATCCTTCCTAACCCCTTTCTCCTGCCTTCTCCCCATACCCCTGACACCTGTGCTAATCAAGAATCTATCTATCTCTGCCCTACAAAATATCTATTGACGGCCTCCACAGCCTTCTGTGGCTTATAATCACAGATTCATCACCCTCTGGCTAAAGAAATTTCTCCTTATCTTCCTAAAGGCATGTCCTTTAATTCTGAGGCTATGACCTCTAGTTCTAGACTCTCCCACAAGTGGAAACCTCCTCTCCACATCCACTTTATCCAAGCCTTTCACTATTCTGTATGTATCAATGAGGTCCCCTCCCCTTCTTCTAAAATCAGAGATGGCTCTGGTATGCTATTTTTTACTATTGAATAATGGCACAAATACAAGTAGATATAATAACATCCTCGGGAGACCTGCATCACTGAAGCAGCTCATTAATTTAATGCCACACTGATTTTCTTCTAATGAACA
This sequence comes from Raja brachyura, assembly GCA_963514005.1. The sequence continues at coordinate 59,840,165 of OY740785.1, forward strand.
ATAAAATATAAATGAATTCTATCTCTACTAATTACATACATTTGAGCAAGATATATTTTATTCATACGAGGATTGTTCCTACTACGATCACAAGGTTTGAACAAAAGATTTTCAGAAAAACAATAGAGCTGCTGTCAAATTTCATATTCTCTTCAACACTCAAAACAGGTGTTAGTGATCAATTAAATTGGTTTCACACCGTCATTTGCATTTATTTAGAAGTGCAATTATATGAATTGCTAGTACATTAATGCACCATTGCAGAGTTGTAAAAGCCACGGGTAAAGATGACATTGGTTTGATTTAACCACAATTGTTGTTTAAGCAGTTTCCACATTAATCAGCTAATGTACCTCATATGCATATAAACTAAATATCTATCTCTATTTAGTGCAAACGTTTAGTGAGATCTTTCACTTTAAGCAAAGTTAATACATTTTCCACAACTTGTTGACATAACTGCAGAAAAATTGGGATAACTATTATTTTTATTGCCTGCTTGAGTTTCAAAATGGCACCATGGGTACTCAGATACACCCACAAGTGAATCCTGGGGAGATCCTACTTACCTGGCTTTGAGTAACATTATCTGCACTCATCATGGTTCAACATTGTTATGTGTCACTTTCTCCTCCAAGAGCAGAGGAATCATATCATATATCATAAGGTCATGGGTCATAAGGAGTAGGAGTAGAATTAGGCCATTTAGCCCATCAAGTCTACTCCGCCATTCAATCATGACTGTCTATCTTTCCCTCCTAACCCCATTCTCCTGCCTTCTCCCCATAATTGAAATGAATTGAATTGAATTGAATAAATGTTATTAGCCAAGCATGTTTACATACAAGGAATTTGCCTTGGTGCTTTGTTTGCAAGTAATAACAACACGCTATACAGTAAACAATTAAGAATAAAACATTATAATTTAAACATGTGAAGAATGAAATAGAATACCAGAGCAAAAGGAGGCTACAGACTTTTGGTTGTTGAGTAGAGCTACTGCTCGTGGAAAAAAGCTGTTTTTATGTCTGGCTGTGGCAGCTTTGACAGTTTGGAGTCGCCTTGCAGAGGGAAGGGCTTCAAATAATTTGTGGCCAGGGTGAGAGGGGTGAGAGAGGATCTTACCCGCTTGCTTCCTGGCCCTTGCAGTGTACAGTTCGTCGATGGGGGGGAAGGTTGCAGCGAACAACCTTCTCGGCTGATCAAACGATGTGTTGGTGTAGAGAGAGTAAAGGAGAGGGGAGAGTATGCAGCCTTGTGGTGCTCCTATGCTGAGGGTCAGTGGGTCTGAGATGTGCTTTCCCAGTCTCACATGCTGCCTCCTGTCTGTCAGGAAGTTGGTGATCCACTAACCTCTAACATCCGTACAAATCAAGAATCTATCTTTCTCTGCCTTCAAAATATCCACTCACAGCCTCCACAGCCATCTGTGGCAAAGAATTCCATAGGTTCACCATCCTCTGACTAAATACATTTCTCCTCATCTACCTTTCTTTTTTTTTTGTTTTTGTTTATTTTTGTTAGAAATAAGTACAATAGTGTGGTACTTGAGTACCTAATACATACATACATATTTCCATTCTTGTACAACTTCATACTTTTGATTTAATAATAAAAGAACAGTGGAAGAAAAAAGAAATAAAGAGTGTCGGAATAGATAGACAAGCGAGTAGAAACAGATAGCAAAAGAAATAAAGGACATAGAAGAGAAGCTGAAAAGATTGAAATAGAAGGAGAATGTAAAGAAAAGAGAGATTAGGAGAGATCTACCTATTTCGTATTTTTGCCCATCCGTCACCCGGTTCTAAACCATTTAATTTCTGAGGTTATGTTATGTTGCACCATATGCTTGCAAACAGTTGATAAAAGGAGACCAAGTCTTTGAGAATTGGTCTACTTTGCCTAGTAGGAGAAATCTCATTTCTTCAAGATGAAGCGTTTCAGACATATTTGAAATCCACATTTTGAATGTTGGCGTGATTGCGTTTTTCCAAAATTTGAGTATATGTTTTTTTGCTGTTGTTAGACCGTAATTAAGAAAAGCTTCTTGGAATATAGTTAGTTTACTTCCCTCTTCCATTGATCCAAAGATAATCAGTTCAGTATTGGGGTTCAATTTTGTGTTAAATAGTTTTGTAAAAATTCCAAAAATTTCATTCCAAAATTTATACAGTTTTATACACGAGACAAAGGAATGTGCTATAGTGGCATTTTGAGTAAGACATTTGTCACAGATGGGGGAAACATTTGGGAATATTTTATTCAGTCTAGTTTTAGAATAATATAATATATGTAAAATTTTAAATTGAATTAGGTTATGTCTTACATTAATTGCACATTTATTTACATATAATACATTTTTTTCCCATCTATCGTTAGGAATTTTTATCAATAACTCTTGTTCCCAGTCCCTTCTAAAACCTTTTACCTCATCTACCTTTCTAAAAGAACATCCTTTAATTCTGAATGGTTGGCATGATAAGTGTAAGTAATACACATGCAGTAATGAACAATAGATTTGATGCCTGACTGAAAAACTTTACTGTTTGGTAAACAATGAGGATATGGCAATATGAGTGCTTTTTGAGGCTAGTGAGGCAATGGCTGGCATCTAGATATGATCACGTGTTGTTGACCACTCATATGTGGTTCTTATGGCACTGCATCTGTCCTCAAAGCTTGACTTTCATCATTGACCTCCATGGATATCTGCTCCCACTGCCCTCGGAGCATCTCTACCTTGAGCACAGGAGCAGCGCCTGCACCTCTTCCATCATAAATCTCCTCCTCCGTGGCCTAATGTGCAGAGTTTGATATCGCTGGGGTGAGTGATGTGAGTAGCTCACTCCCTCCCACCTTGCACCATTCTTTAATTATCCAGGTCAAATTCTCCTCTTGCACCGGCTCCTGCCACAATGTACTTCCCCTTTTAGAGGTGTAGGCTAGTTTTAACTGACACAGCAACCTTCTGCTGCCTCACCCAGCCTATGGTTAGGGCTGGATGACAATGCAGAAATCGTTCAACTGAGCTTCCAGATAAGATACAATTTGCTCTTTGCCATGATGTGTTCTGCTGGAAGTTTATTTTTCTGGGCCAGACCTGCTTTCCATTGGTGTCCTGCAGCCTTGATTCCAGTTTGTTTCCCATGGAGACCGCTTCCTCCCACTATATAAGTTTAAAAGTGATGCAGGCAGGTATTTTAAACAGCGACTGAAGAAGTAAGAAACACCAAACAATCAAAAAAAACTTGCATACTTACTTTCATCTAACCATGCTACTAACAAATGCAGTCATTTATTAATGATCCTATTGCAAAGTCTTCTGCACAATCATGTCAATGCACTTCAATTGGCTGGATGCTCGTTCCACAGGAAATCCACTTTTGTATTCAGTACCACAAATCTGGCCAAAAATGACAAAGATTAATACAATTGAGCCTTAGAATATATTACCCATTTACAAAAAAATATTTTCATTACTATTAATGTCAGATAATGTCAACTATTTACTGTCAGGTAATGTCAATTATGCCTTGGAAAAGCAGTCAACATAATCAAAGAGTTGGCCCACCATGAACATTTATTTTTCCCATTCCCACCAGGCAGAAGATACTGAACGCTGAAAGTGTGCACCACCAGACTCATGAACAGCTTCACCATCTCTGTTATCTGCCATCGGAATGGTCCTTCGGTAAGATAGGGTAGCGTTTAATTGACCTCTGCTACCCCATTGTGGACATTAGACTTTGTCCCTGGAAATACTGCACTACAAAGCTGAGATCTACATTCTTTCTCCATGCTCTACCAATTGTACTTGAGTTTAATTTGCTTGTATTTATGTATTATGTACAAAATCACCAGGGGCCCCGCACAATTGGCTGCCCCGCCAACAGTCTGTCGGTTTTTTCGTCTTTTTTGAATTTTTAGAGTGTGTTAAAAGCTTGTGTAAATGTTCTCTGGTTTGGTTTATGTAGGGGGGAGAAGGAGGGGGTCGTGGGAAAACTTTTTTTTCAGTTTCTTACCTTGCCGGAGATGCGATTAATTTTCCGGTTGCATCTCCGGTCACTCTGCGGCCTACCATCGATGTAGCTGGAGGCCTCCTCGGACTGACTTGAGCCCCACTGCGGGGTGTGGACTTAACATCAGAGCTGATCCCTTGCTTGGAATTGCTCCATCCGTGGCCTGCTAACTTGGCCATCAAGAGCTCACAGTCTCCGGAGAGGCCAAGTCGGGAAGCTCCAACGATGCAAAGAACCGACCAGCGCCGACCCGGGGTTCGATCGCCGATGTGGGGGAGCTGACATCCCCCCGATGCAGGAGCTGATCTCCCCAATGTGGAGGGCCCAAACACCACCAGCTTATGGAGTCAAGATCATCCCGTCAACAGAGGGCTCGAGGCCCCCGACGGCGAGAGAGCATAGGGGAAGAGATTTGAACTCTTTTTTGCCTTCCATCACAGTGAGGAATGTGGAGGAGTCACTGTGGTGGATGTTTATGTTCAAGTGTACTTTGTGTGTTCCGTTGCTTTTATTTGTATGACTGACTTGGCAAATGAAATTCCTCGTATGTTGCAAACATACTTGGCTAATAAAGTATTATTGTGATTGTGATTGTGGCACCATCTTGTGGTCAAGCCACTTCTCCCTCGAACCTTTGATGGTCGGGCTCAAACTCTCACATGGACCGGGCGTGATCAGGGACGACCACTCGCATGGTCAGGGGGGCGGGACGTTCAGCAGTTGGGATTCTAAGGTTTGACAGTTGGAGTTGAACTCCTGTTTTGGCACGTGAGCTTCGGGGCTGTATCAGTTACAGAGTGTTTACACAATGCCTCCACAGTTTCGTATTATCTGGTTTGTTTGGGTAAGAAGCAAAATAAAGCTTTTCGTTGTACCTCGGTACATGTGACGATAATAAACCTTAACCTACTTGGGAAATTGCAAGGACAAAAACCAAATCAGATGGAAAAAGTTCTGTACTTAAATTAACTTTTTGAAATGGAGAAGATTATGTTGGAACAATTACAATCCAGGATTATCATTGTGCGGTGCCAATTAATTCATTCCTACAGAGAGTGGAAGTTGCTGACACTCTTCGAGACTAATACAGCATAGTGTGGATTAGTTCTGCTCGGTTTAACTGAAACTGCTTTAGTAGCATTGGCTCATCAACAGCTTGTTTATAAATGGGAGATTTATGAATCATTTTCAGTTTTGCATGGATGTTTGTGCGTCTCAGAGTTCCAGATCATAACTAGAATTTTTTTCCGATAATAATGTTTAAAGATAAAGAACATTATGACAGATACTAACGGATTGTGATGGAAAATACTGCAGGATGTTTCAATTGCACATCTGGTTTGCAAATTGATAAAATAGTAATTAATTGAACATGTTTTATCAATGCCAGTAACTTCACGAAATTTGAATATCACAATGAAAGAATCAAGGGTTTCAGAGATTATTAAACATTCTTACAGCTGTCAAAGTAAATCACACATGAAGCTCAATAAAAACAAGAGATAATTACCAAGTGGTTTGAAGAATGCTCACAGAAGTATGGAAAATAAATCTTGAAGCAGGGAGTATTCAGTGGACCCTTCTCATATCCTATGTACTTTCTCGATCAATAACATGTATTTGCGAAATTGTGCTGAACACCAAGGTCTTATTTCTCTTTTGGCACAATTTTTCAAAAGAGGAAGTGAATAAAATGCAGTTTAAATTATTAAGAGGTTACATAGTAGAAACAGCAATGAATGGTCTAAAAACTCTACAGTCTCCAGCTGTACCAGAGCAGCGAAGCTCCAGTAGTCACATCACTAATTATATAGCAAGTTAAGTATTATTGAAGGCAACATCTGGGTTTGAATAAGCTCCAAGCTGTGCACATACTGAAGACCTACATTAACATCAGCATTCATTGATTTCATTCCCTGACACCCACAAGTCTAAATCTAACAAATGGCTAGGTTGTTTTCAGTCATCATTTTAAAACTATCATTACTTGATGCCACTTGTGAATACCAGCTTCAATTTTCCTCAGCGAGTGTGCATGTTTTAACTGCAGGAAGAACAAAAAGCATTGTAATCATATTAACACACACACGTGAAATTTCCTTTTTATCCAGAAATATTAAACCAGTAGCTGGTATAGTGATGTTGACAGAAGAATATCCGTATTTCCAATGGGAGTTATGCTACAACTGACTGCTGCAGTACAGTGTTTAAGAAGGAACTGCAGATGCTGGAAAATCGAAGGTAGACAAAAATGCTGGAGAAACTCAGCGGGTGAGGCAGCATCTATGGAGCGAAGGAAATAGGCGCAGTTTTTTTGTCGAGACCTTTCTTCAGACTCTACAATACAGTGCAGTACAGTGCTCACTGATGCTCTACAAACTGCCCATCAAAATAATTATCAGTAAATATTCCACCTGCTCTTTTACGTCTGGAAAAATAAGCCAATAGTTACTGAAGATAGACACAAAAAGCTAGAGTAACTCGGGTCAGACGGCATTTCTGGGGAAAAGGAATAGGTGACGTTTTGGGTTGAGACCCTTTTTCAGACCTGGTTAAGCAAATGGATGCTGACAAGTATTGTTTTTGTCCTATCTTGCCATAAAACTGATTTGCAACTAAAAAAAAGAGAGGTGGTGTCTCTCTCTGCTCCGAAGGCTGGGAAGTTTCAAAGCAACCTTTTAAAGGTTTTAATCGAAGGAAGAGGGACAGAGGCAGTGAAAGTTTGAAGCTTGACTTAACGTCGGACTACAGAAACTTTTTTTTTTTTTTAAAGGATTTCTCCATTCAGTGAGGAACTCCAGCGCTATTCTGGATTGCCGTGGGAGCGGCAGTGGCTGGCGGAATGCCAATCAAACCTGGGGACCTGGAGTTGGAAAGAGGCAGTGTTTATGTGTTTCCTGCACCGTAACCCTGCTCCCATACCGTTTGGCCCAGGCCAGGTCACCTGGGCTTAAACAAACAAAACAAAAAGGTACTTCTTGAATCTGGCAATTTCTGGAGGCTCAGAAGACCTGGGAAATGCCTCCCAAAAGCTGCTCTCGGCAGAAAAGTTAAACGTGGACGTGTTTCCTTGTTCGGCTGGAGAGAACTGCTTCTGCTGCTCGTTTGGACTGACTCTGAGCTGAGACTGCTGTTGCCTCTGGTGCTGATTTGTACCCTTGTCAGGATGGCGGCGACTCAGGCTTGGACTCGGAGCTATGCAGCTGCGGTGTCGGCAGCTGTTTCGTTGTCACTCAAGGAGGAGCCTTATGTTGACTTGGGGGGGGTTCAAATATGGGATCTCGGTCCAAACCGGGTGCCGGTGGACCAAGGAGGCAATAGAAGTGGGACTGCAGGATATTTTTCAGAAGAACGTGATTGCCTCTTAGAAACATAGAACATAGAAACATAGAAAAATAGGTGCAGGAGTAGGCCATTCGGCCCTTCGAGCCTGCACCGCCATTCAATGTGATCATGGCTGATCATCCAACTCAGTATCCCGTACCTGCCTTCTCTCCATACCCCCTGATCCCTTTAGCCACAAGTGCCACATCTAACGCCCTCTTAAATATAGCCAATCAACTGGCCTCAACTACCTTCTGTGGCAGAGAATTCCAGAGACTCACCACTCTCTGTGTAAAGAATGCTTTCCTCATCTCGGTAATAAAGGAATTCCCCCTTATCCTTAGACTGTGACCCCTTGTTCTGGACTCCCCCAACATCGGGAACAATCTTCCAGCATCTAGCTTGTCCAACCCCTTAAGAATTTTGTAAGTTTCTATAAGATCCCCCCTCAATCTTCTAAATTCCAGCGAGTACAAGCCGAGTCTATCCAATCTTTCCTCATATGAAAGTCCTGACATCCCGGGAATCAGTCTGGTGAACCTTCTCTGTACCCCCTCTATGGCAAGGATGTCTTTCCTCAGATTTGGAGACCAAAACTGTACGCAATACTCCAGGTGTGGCCTCACCAAAACCCTCACCAAAACTCTCTGCCACAGAGGGTAGTTGAGGCCAGTTCATTGGCTATATTTAAGAGGAAGTTAGATGTGGCCCTTGTGGCTAAGGGGATCAGAGGGTATGGAGAGAAGGCAGGTACGGGATACTGAGTTGGATGATCAGCCATGATCATATTGAATGGCGGTGCAGGCTCGAAGGGCCGAATGGCCTACTCCTGCACCTAATTTCTATGTTTCTATGTTTCTGTACAACTGTAGTAGAACCTCCCTGCTCCTATACTCAAATCCTTTCGCTATGAATGCTAACATACCATTTGCTTTCTTCACTGCCTGCTGGACCTGCATGCCTACTTTCAATGACTGGTGTATCATGACACCCAGGTCTCGTTGCATCTCCCCTTTTCCTAATCTGCCACCATTCAGATAATAGTCTATCCTCATGTTTTTGCCACCAAAGTGGATAACCTCACATTTATCCACATTATACTGCATCTGCCATGCATCTGCCCATTCACTCAGCCTATCCAAATCACCCTGCAGCCTCCAAGCATCCTCCTCACACCTAACTATACCCCCCTGCTTGGTGTCATCTGCAAATTTGGAGATGTTGCATTGAATTCCCTCTTCCAAATCATTAATATATATTGTAAATAGCTGGGGTCCCAGCACTGAGCCTTGCGGCACCCCACTAGTCACTGCCTGCCATTCTGAAAAGGACCCGTTTACTCCTACCCTTTGCCTCCTGTCTGCTAGCCAGTTCTCTATCCACATCAATACTGAACCCCCAATACCGTGTGCTTTAAGTTTGTATGCTAATCTCTTATGCGGGACCTTGTCGAAAGCCTTCTGAAAGTCTAGATATAACACATCCACTGGTTCTCCCTTATCCACTCTACTAGTTACATCCTCGAAAAATTCTATCAGATTTGTCAGACATGATTTACCTTTCGTAAATCCATGCTGACTTTGTCCAATGATTTCACCACTTTCCAAATGCGCTGCTATCCCATCTTTAATAACTGACTCTAGCAGTTTCCCCACTACCGATGTTAGACTAACTGGTCTGTAATCCCCGCTTTCTGTCTCCCTCCTTTTTTAAAAAGTGGGGTTACATTAGCTACCCTCCAATCCTCAGGAACTACTCCAGAAACTAAGGAATTTTGAAAAATTATCACTAATGCATCCACTATTTCTGTGGCTACCTCCTTGAGTACTCTGGGATGCAGACTATCTGGCCCTGGGGATTTATCGGCCTTCAATCCGTTTAATTTACCCAACACCACCTCCCGGCTAACCTGGATTTCACTCAGTTCCTCCATCTTATTTGACCCCCTTCCACTGCTATTTCCGGCAGATTATTTATGTCTTCCTTAGTGAAGACAGAACCAAAGTAGTTATTCAATTGGTCTGCCATGTCCTTGTTCCCCATGATCAATTCACCTGTTTCTGACTGCAAGGGACCAACATTTGTTTTAACTAGTCTCTTTCTCTTCACATATCTATAAAAACGTTTGCAGTCAGTTTTTATGTTCCCTGCCAGTTTCATAATCTATTTTCCCTTTCCTAATTAAGCCCTTTGTCCTCCTCTGCTGGATTCTGAATTGCTCCCAGTCCTGCTGCAGTAGGCTGCTTTTTCTGGCAAATTTGTATGCCTCATCTTTTGTTTTTATACTATCCCTGATTTCCCTTGTTATCCATGGATGCACCACTTTCCCTGATTTATTCTTTTGCCAAACTGGTATGAACAATTTTTGTACTTCATCCATGCAGTCTTTAAATACCTTCCATTGCACATCCACTGTCAACCCTTTAAGAATCACCTGCCAGTCTATCTTGGCCAATTCACATCTCATACCTTCAAAGTTACCTTTGTTCAAGTTCAGAACCCTTGTTTCTGACTTAATTTTGTCACTCTCCATCCTAATGAAGAACTCAACCATGTTATGGTCACTCTTGCCCAAGGGGCCACGCACAACAAGACTGCTAACTAACCCTTCCTCATTACTCAATACCCAGTCTAGAATAGCCTGCTCTCTCGTTGGTTCCTCCACATGTTGGTTGAGAAAACTATCCCGCATACATTCCAAGAAATCCTCTTCCTCAGCACCCCTGCCAATTTGATTCACCCAATCTACATGCAGATTGAAGTCACCCATTATAACCGTGTTACCCTTGTTGCACGCATTTCTAATTTCCTGTTTGATGCCATCTCCAACTCCAATACTACTGTTAGGTGGCCTGTACACAGCTCCCACTAGCGTTTTCTGCCCCTTAGTGTTTCGCATCTCTACCCATATCGATTCCACATCCTCCACGCTAATATCCTTCCTTTCTATTGCATTAATCTCCTCTCTCACCAGCAACGCTACCCCACCTCCTTTTCCTTTTCGTCTATCCCTCCTGAATATTGGATATCCCTGGATGTTCAGCTCCCAGCCTTGGTCACCCTGGAGCCATGTCTCCGTGATCCCAACTATAGCATAGTCATGAATAGCTATCTGCACCTTCAACTCATCCATCTTATTACGAATGCTCCTCGCATTGAGACACAAAGCCTGAGGTTGGAGGGGGGAATGTGAATTTATCTTAAAATCACAGCAGAAGGTGGCCCCAGCTTTGGATTTCTATTTAAATAAATTATTTTTTGATATTTAAAAAAGGGCGAACTCCGCCTGGTGAAGAACTGCCGCCCGGTCTCTCTCCTCTGTGCAGAGTATAACGTCTTTGCATGGGAAATCGCAAATCGTCTGTGTTCCGTGTTGTCCCAACTGATCCACCCGGACCAATCCCATACAGTCCCTGGCTGGTCTATTCAAGATAACATCTACCTGGTTAGGGACCTGATTTATCTATCTCAGGGAACTGGTCAGTCAGCTGCTTTTCAGTCCCTCGACCAGGAGAAGGCTTTTGACAGGGTAGATCATGATTACCTTTTCGGGGCGCTGCAAGCATTCAGATTTGGACAGCATCTTGTGGCACAGGTCCGGCTTTTGTACACCACAGCGAAGTGTCTCGTGAAGGTCAACGGTCTATTGTTGGCTCCCATTCACTTTGGGAGGAGGGTACGCCGGGGTGTCCCATGTCTGGTCAGTTATACTCGGTCTGTGTGGAGCCGTTCCTGTGACTTCTTCGGAGGCGGTGGATAGGCCTGGCTCTACCAGGGTGGAGGTGGTTCACTCGGCCTATGCCGATGATGTACTCCTTACGATCACTAACCCTGTTGACCTGCGGAGGATGCGTGAATGCCAGCAGGTTTTCTCAGTTGCATCGTCCGCCAGGATCAACTAGAGTAAGTGTGCTGGACTTTTAGTGGGTTGGAGGAGATGACATCTTATGCGTGGAGCACCATGCACGTCCCCTACCTGGGGGTCTACCTGAGTCCTACTGAGGATGCTTGGCTGGCGAAGTGGCAGGAGCTGGAGATGAAAGTCGTTACCCGGCTGGGAGGCTGTTCAGGCTTGCTTAGAGTTTGTTCTTTCCAGGGTAGGGTGCTGGTCATAAACCAGCTGGTGGCCCTCAAGTTTTCGTTGAATTTTAGTCCATGATCCTGGTGTTTAGGCAGAGGGCAGTAGGTGGGGAGGGCCGATCGGGAAGGTGGGATCTCCTTGTCAGTTTGCTCCTGGGCCTGGCCAAGATGGCCATTCGCGGGTCCAGGCAGAGGGCGGTCGATGGTCACACCAGAGTCGGCTGCCTGCCCCTCTTCCGGGCCTACATCCGTGCTCGTGCGTCCCTGGAGAGGGAACACGCGGTGTCCACAGGGAATCTGGAGGCCTTCCGTGAACTCTGGTTGCTCTTGGTCAAGAGCATTGTAGATAAAGATTGCACCATTATACTATAATGACTGCTTGATGTATTGTGAGCATTGAACTATTATGAACTTTTGGTACACTGTAATATGCAATTGTTGAATAAAGTTCTTGGAATGGAATTTTAAAAGAAGGGAGAGAGAGAGAGAATTTAGGTGAATAATATAGAGAAAAAATAAAAAGGGAAGGAAAATACCTCAAATGAAAAAAAATTCTAAAAGGTTGCAGGAATAGCACACCATTGAATACAAAGAAAGGGTCGTGCTTGGATGATTGAATTATAGCACTTGAACATGATCATGTGGCACTGGTAACATATGGAAATATCTATGTGGACAGGTGAAATGGAGGGATGAGTGTTTTCAAATGCGGCCAAATTATTCCTTGCCCAGCAAACCTGGCATAAGCACATAATGCAAATAGGGCAGCTTCCAAATGGACAGGCTAATTTATACTTAGGAAAAATGACTTTGTATTCATAAAAATGCAGAGTAATAATGTGCATAATAGTCCTGGAGGAGTTCTGTCAGACAGTGCCTGTCTGAAGGTAAAGCGGAGCTAAGCAAATCATGGTCAGAATTTATTCTCTGTATATTTGCACAATGTAGGTTGATATCCAAAGGGTATTTACAGGTATACAGTATGTGGTTTAGCAACAATTAAATACTAAATGCAATGAAGAAGAAAATAAACAATGCAATCAAACCGAAGAACCAACCGGATTAGACTATGAAGGGATCTGTCACATTCAGATGTCAGGATCTGTCTGAATTTAAATATAAACTGGTCAGGTAATATAAAAAATTCATGAATAAAAATAACTAGCCTCATAACTACTTTTTGACTTAATTCATCAGATGGAAAGTCACAGAATTGCAACTGATGTTCAAAGGATTTTTCTCTTTGAATAATATGTAAAGTCAGTGAGGAAAATTAGAAATTGATCCTGTTCTGTTTAAAACTGTATTTGCAACTGAACAGTGCAAAACATGAATCTCAACCATGAACTTTGGTTGCCCTAAGGATTGGATTTTTTTTGTATTTTTTAGTATAGGGTTTATTAATTTATTAAATTTTGTTTATTATATATTATTTTTGTATTGTGTTTACAGGCCTGTGATGCTGCTGTGAGTAAGAATTTCATTGCTGCGCTGTTGGCATACATGTCAAATACAATAATCATTCTTGACCCAACTCTTTTGACTCTTGATACTAAGTAGTACAACGGATTACAATGGACAGGTGTCAGGGGTTATGGGGAGAAGGCAGGAGAATGGGGTTAAGAGGGAGTGGTAGATCAGACATGATTGAATGGCAGAGTAGACAATGGGCCGAATGGCCTAATTCTGCTCTTATCACATAAGATGCTCCTCAAAGCTGATGTGGCCAGAAACCAATTAGTATTTAAAAAGTAGTTGTAAATCATACTCTTTTAGCATCATTTATTTGAAATATGTGAATATAGGAAAGGCTTATAGTGAATATAGTGAAAATATGGACATGAGTGAGCTAAAAAGACAGTTTTTAAGGGTCGACAGATAAACATAGCATTAAGCAGATGAGCCAAGATATTCTGCATGAATCCTTGAGCCTACTCTACCATTCAATAAGATCATGGCTAATCTACCTCTGTTCTATATTCCTACTCTATTTCCTTATCCCCTGATGCAAAAAACTGTCACTTAGTTTTGAACATACTTGAAAATTGGGCATCCACAGATCTGAGGATTCCAGAATTGCAAATGTGCAAACCTCTAATTAAGGAAATTTCTCCTCCTAAAATACACACTCCCTCCTCAAGTGCCCTTTATAATGGTGGCTCAGTAGCAGATTTCACAGAGGACTGCTCCATAATGAAGGGATAACATCTGCAACTGGACATCCGGAATTAACTTACACGAGTCACATAACAGTTGAGCAGTAGGAGGACGCATTGAAAAAAAATAATAATTCTGAATTTCCAATACTGTCTGTGCCAAATAGAAGATACCCTTCTTAAAATAAAAACAGAAATGCTGGAAAAACTCAGCTGTTTAGGCAGCATTGATGAAAAGAGAATGCACCGATGATTTCTCTTTGGTGAAATGCTAATGCTAATACTAATGTTATAGGTCTGGGACTCTTCATCAGAAATTGTGATGGCTCCCAGACACAAACCAATAAATGTATTTCTTTACCCAGCTCAATCCCATCCCATGGCTCAGGTTGTATAGTTATGCACTTCACTGCTCTTCAACCACACATCGGCCCCATAGCAGAAGCGTCTATGTCACGGGGCTGGAAACTGGAAGTATCCTGAGCTGATTCTGCTACCACCATCATCTATTGCGACAAGTCATTGCGTCTACTGATTGTCGCCGGAAGCTTGTTTCCTTTTCAGGACGGACAATGACAGTGAGGTCAACATTTGTAACAAGATGGACACGAAAAGTAGAAGAACCACACATCCAAATGTTTTTCAAGGATGATATGGGTGCTGCTTCGACACACTCTTAGGCAGTGACCTGGTGCACTCCCTCAATAGCAATAATGTCCTTCCTCAAATTAGGAGACCAAAAGTGCACAAAATACTCCAGGTACCACCTCACCAGGGCCATGTACAACTGCAGTACGACCTCCTTGCTCCTAAACTTAAATCCTCTTGCAATGAAGGCCGACATACCATTAGCTTTCTTCACTGCCTGCTGTACCTGCATGCTTAATTTCAGTGCAAGTATCAATAGAACTGATTGCTTGTCATTATCCAAAGCAACTTTCTTCCTCCACAGTGAAACTGACAGCCTGATTGCTGCAGGGCCGGTTACACATAAATCATTTATTTTTCAGGAGCATTTCTCATTTGAATTCAGTAATATGGGAGGCTCGTTCGTCCGTATTGGCCTTTGTAATCTTACCCCGGCTCGTTCCCGACCTGTTATGCAATGTTATTGAATGGTTGTTCTCTTTGGTTCATCACAGTTTGATAAATGCTCCGCGAGTCCTACAGCCATAACACTCCTGAATAGACTTCTGCAATGTTTTCGGATTTTGTATTTTCCGTGATATCGAAATAAAGATATCTTGCCTACACAATAGAATTTATTCTTATGCATCTATGTTATAAGGCAAATGTATGACACCATAAATATATTCAAACTCTCAAATATAATCTCAAATATATACAGCACAGAAACAAGCCTTTAGCCCACCACATACATGTCGACCGTCAAGCAGTCATCCACGATAAGGAGAATACATGAGAGACTGCAAAGTTGGAACCTGGAGCAAAA
Organism: Raja brachyura; assembly: GCA_963514005.1. The sequence continues at coordinate 59,855,197 of OY740785.1, forward strand.
AGAACAAACTGCTGGAAGGACTCAGAAAGTCGAACAGCATTTTTTGAAGGGAAAAATCCCATTCACCCAACAGATGCAGCTTGACCTGACTGAGTTCCTCCAGCAGTATGTTTTTTATTCCATCTATATTAGTCCCATTTACAAGCACTTGGTTCATTGTCTTCTATGCCTCGATGAATCCTACATTCCACAATGAAAGCTTACTCTGCTTGACGTGTAAGAAGGAACTGCAGATGCTGGTTTAAACAGAAGATAGACACAAAAAGCTCTAGTAACTCAGTGGGACAGGCAGCATCTCTGGAGCGAAGGAATGTGTGGCGTTTCGGGTTGAGACCCTTCTTCAGACTGGTTAAGGTTAAGGGAAACGAGAGATATAGATGGTGATATGGAGAGATAAAGAACAATGAATTAAAGATATGCAAAAAAGTAACGATGATAAAGGAAACAAACCATTTAAGCTGTTTGTAGGGCGAAAATGAGAAGCTAGTGCGACTTGGGGGAGGGACAGAGAGAGAGAGGGAATGCCAGGGCTACCTGAAGTGAGAGAAATCAATATTCACAACACTGGGCCGTAAGCTGCCCAAGTGAAATATGAGATGCTGTTCCTCCAATTTGCGTTTAGCCTCACTCTGACAATGGAGGAGACTGAGGACAGAAAGGTCTGTGTAGGAATGGGAAGGAGAATTAAAGTGTCCAAAAACTGGGAGATCAGGTTGGTTCACGCGGGCTGAGCGAAGATGTTCTGCAAACTGATCGCACAGTCTGCGGTTGGTCTCGCCGATGTACAAGTATCCACATCTTGAACAACGGATACAGTAGATAAAGTTGGAGGAGGTGCAAGTGAATCTCTGCCTAACCTGAAAGAACTGTCGGGGTCCCTGGACAGAGTTGAGGGAGGAGGTATAGTGACAGGTGTTGCATCTTCTACTGTTGCAGGGGAAGGTACCTGGGGAGGGGGTGGTTTGGGTGGGAAGAGATGAGGTAACCAGGGAATTGTGCAGGGAATGGTCTCTGCGGAAGGCGGAAAAGGGTGGAGATGGGAAAATGTGGCTAGTGGTATCCTGTTGGAGGTGGCGGAGGATTTCGGAAGATTATGTGGTGTTTTGCGACGGCTGATGGGGTGGAAGGTAAAGACTGGGGGGACTCTGTCTCTGTTGCGACTAGGGGGAAGGGGAGCAAAGGCAGAGCTGCTGGGTACCGAGGAGACACGAGTGAGCGCCTCATCTATGATGAGAGAGGGGAACCCTTCTTCCCTAAAGAGTGAGGACATCTCAGATGTTCTAGTATGGAACATAACTTGGGCACAAATGCAGCGTGGGTGGGAGAATTGGGAGTAAGGGATAGAGTCTTTGCAGGAAGCAGGGTGGGAAGAAATGTAGTCGAGATAGTTGTGAGAGTCTGGATTTGTAATAGACGTCAGTCAATAGTCTATTTCCTGTGATGGAGACTGTGTTCAAGAAAGGGGAGGGAGGTGTCGGAGATGGTCCAAGTAAATTTTTTTTTTTTTTAAAATAATATTTTTATTAGAAGTCATATACAATAAGGTACATTAAGAATAATATAATACATTTCATATACAACTTATGTTTTTTAATTTAATAATAAAAAAGTAATATAAGCAAAAAGAGAGAAAAAGAAAGTTAGGTAAGGTGGTGAAAGTGATAGTTCGTGAAAAGTACAAGAAAAAGAGAGAAAGGAGGAGAGATATTTAAAAAAAGGGATAATAAAAGGAAGATAAATGAAAGCGCACCCCTCACCCGGTTCTGAAACAGTTTATTTTCAGGATTATGTTGCACTATATGCTTGCAATAAATCGATAAAGGGAGACCAAATCTTTAAGAATTGGTCTGATTTGCCTGCTAGGATGAATCTCATATTGTCTAGGTGTAACAATTCAGACCTGTTGGAAATCCACATTTTGAGCGTCGGTGTTGGTGCATTTTTCCAGAATTTTAATATAAGTTTTTTTTGCCATTATTAAGCCATAGTTAAGGAAACTCTCTTGGAACGAAGTCAGCTCAAAGCCGGTCTCCATTGTTCCAAAGATAATCAATTCTGCATTGGGGTTCATTTCCGTTTTAAATACATTTGTAAAGATTTCGAAAATTTCATTCCAAAACTTCTGAAGTTTTCTGCAAAAGACAAAAGAGTGTGCTATAGTTGCATCTTGAGATAAGCATTTATCACAGATGGGTGAGACATTTGGAAATATGTTATCCAATTTAGTTTTTGAGTAATATAATCTATGTAACATTTTAAATTGAGTTAAGGTATGTCTTACATTTATTGAGCATTTATGTACATATAGCAAATATTTATCCCATCTGTCTTTCGAGATATTTATAGATAATTCTTGTTCCCAGTCTCTTCTGATTGCATCACATGGTGGTATCTCTATGTTTAAAATAATATTATACAAATATGATATTAAATTAGTAGAATCAGCCTTTCTGTTCATAGCTTCATCTAGTATATCTGAAGTCAAAGTTTGATCTTCTTTTGTATGTGTTTTCAAGTAGCCACGGATTTGAAGACATTTAAAGTACTGATTACTTTTCAGGTTATATTTAAGTTGTAGTTGTTGGAATGATAAAAGATTTCCCATTTCATACATTTCTCCAAAGGTTTTAATTCCTATTCTTTCCCAGTGTGTAAACGTTTTATCGATAGTAGATGATTTAAACGATGGATTATTAACAATAGGAGAGAGACGCAATAGATTTCTTAATTTGAAAGTTAATTTTATTTGTTTCCACGTTCGTATTGTACTATGAATAATTGGATTTTTCTTATATATTATATTATTCAGTTTTATTGGTGAGAGAAGGATCGCTCCTATCTTAAAAGGAGAGCAGTCCTCTCTCTCCATTGCTATCCAATCTACCTGTTGGGCAGAATTGTATAAAAATTATATTATTAATATTCGTTGCCCAGTGATAGTACAGAAAGTTGGGTAGTGTCAGTCCGCCGAATTCCTTGGGTTTACACAGGTGTCTGCTTTGAATTCTATGGGACTTAGAGTCCCATATGAAATTTGTGACATCAGAGTCAAGTTTAAAAAAAAAAAATTAGGTAAATATATTGGTATTGATTGAAATAAATATAAGATTTGTGGCAGAAAAATCATTTTTATGGAATTTATTCTGCCTATTAAAGACATCGGTAGTGTTTTCCAAAATTTAATCAAAGCATTTAAATTAGTAAGTAAGGGCATATAGTTTGCATTGAATAAAGATTTATATTTTCTAGTAATTTGAATACCCAGATATTTAAACATTTCTGTAGCAATTCTAAAGGGGAATTTTAAAAGGTGTGTCAGTTCTTGAGGTTTGATTGTCATAATTTCACTTTATTCCAATTTATTCTATATCCTGAAAATGATACAAATTCCTCTATTAAGTTTAATATATTTGGTATGCAATTTGCGATTTTGTAATATATAATAATACGTTGTCTGCATATAGTGATATTTTATTATTTGAATGTTTTGTATTATAACCATGGATGTTCGGATGCATTCTTATATGTTCTGCCAAGGGTTCTATCACAAGAGCAAATAGCAGGGGTGATAGTGCACATCCCTGTCTATTGCCCCTGGATAGTTGAAATTTCCAAGAGACTATATTATTAGTCAGTGTTCTAGCAGTCTGCTTGTCATATAATAATTTTACCCTTAAGATAAAATTCTCTCACATTTTAAATTTTTGCAATGCTTTGAATAGATATTCCCATTCCACCTGGTCAAATGCTTTTTCTGCATCCAATGAAATAATTGATACGTCTTCCTCTTTAATATTATGTGAATACATTATATTAAACAGACGTCTCAGATTGTTGAATGAGTATCGCTTAGGTATAAACCCCGTTTGATCCGCATTTATTAATTTACTAACATATTTGCTCAATCTTCTTGCTAGAATTTTCACAAGAATTTTCTGATCTGTGCTTAACAATGCGATGGCTCTATATGAACCAGGATCTTCTAGATCTTTATCTTTTTTCGGTATGAGTATAATAGTTGATTCCGCTAGTGTTTCTGGTAGTATTTGTTCTTTAAAAGCGTATGTGTACATTTTTGTAGACGTGGTGAAATTGTCTCGTACAATTATTTATAAAATTCATTACTAAATCCATCTGGTCCTGGCGTTTTACCGTTCTTCAGTGAGTTTATTGTCTCTTCTATTTCCTTAATTGAGATCTGAGCTCCTAATTCCTCTTGTGCCAGCAGATTAAGTTTTTGGGAGGTTACAATTATCCAAGACATTTATGTTTAATGTTATCTGTTGATGTTTTTGATGTGTATCAATTTTTATAAAATTGAGCAAATCTTTTATTAATGTCTTTAGGTACTGTTAACAATTCGCCTTTATCTGATTTGATTTTTGAAATCATATGGTCCTTTTTGCGTTTTTTCAGTTGACGTGCCAAGAGTTTATGTGGTTTATCACCGAATTCAAAGTTTTCCTGTTTTGTAATTTGAAATAGTCTTATAACTCTTGTGGATAAGATTCTGTTTAATTTAAATTTCAATATTATTATTTTATTATGTTTGTCTATGGTTGGTTCTTTAGCATTATCTAGTCTAATTGTCTAATTTGTTCTTCGTTTTTTTAAATATATTTTTACTAGAAGCAAACACATATTATGGTAAAAACATTTCATGTGTATCAATCATACATTATTAATATTATCAATTATGGATTCATTCTGCTTCTATTTTTTTTGAATATAGATAGCAAGTAAGAAAGAAAGAAAAAAACCATAAATGTCAAGATAAAAAAAAAGAATGGAATGTTTTACTAATAATACATAATTGAAGATAGGTTCGAAGATTATAAAGTATAACTTTTCTTCTAATCCTGAGTTCAAGTTTCAGTTAGGTTCCTGTGCCGAATCAATCTACCGTTTCAAATAATCGATGAATGTAGCAATGTTATAAAATTTTGAGATTTTAAAAATCAAGTCTGCAATTTATCCCATCAGATAAAGCATAAAAATAAGTTTAATTTGACACCTAATTCACTTTCATATCTTCAGTATTTAGAAAGTTATGACCATTTTCATACTCGGAAATTAGCATCTTGTTCCCCATTGCCTTTCAATTGACTTAACTCAAAAGCTGTGATCTAGAACAGTCAAAGGCCCATAACTTTCTTAAAAATTAAGAGAACTCAATGAAATTTTCAGTTATTATAGATTGAAGCATTCTGAACCAAATATGAAACAATCTTACTTGGATGACCTGAAATTAAAGCATATAATTAGTTAGTTATCTAATTGTAGCTAATTACGAAATTCAATGAGTAGATCTAAACATCTATCCATTTCTTAAGAAAAGATAAACTTTTTTAAATTGCCTAAGTGTCCAAATAACATTCACACAATAATCCACAATATAACATAATTTTTAAATCTCATTTTCATGAATTTATAGTCCAAATGGAAGGAATTTAGTGTTTAATGCCTGTAAATTAATGGCCATTTAAATCAAACTAGCGAGTGGGTTTTAGTGGAATATGGTGGATTGGAACTTTGCGGTTTGCGGTGAAGTCAGTATGAAAAATACAGCCGGTTCATACATTTTTTTTGTCCCCTTCTCGCAACATGAAAACGTTATTAAAGCCTTCCTAAAAACCAAGTTTTTATGTAAAAATAAACCGTATAGCTTCTTTTATCGCCTACGAAGTCTGTTCTGCTGTCGGTGTTCAGGGCTTTAGAAGATGATTTTTAAACTACTCTAGTTAATAAATAATCTAGCGTAGTTTAAAAATAGCTTCATGAATGAAATCTCGGAGCGATTTCTCTTTAGCGACGAAAACGCCCGACATGGATCGACTTGGACTGCCTAGAAAAAATTGGCATTTTAAACCCGCCCTCCTCTGAATGGCGCCAATGTCGCGCACACGGGGAGCGGCAGAACTGCAGCGCTGCTAAAGGTAGGTATTGTAACATACCTAATGAATGAAGACCATATTCTAACAAAAAGTTCTTGTTTGTCCATTAAGACAAATCTGATTCTTTCCAGGTGTAGGGTCTCCGACATTTCCATAATGGACATTTTAATTGTGGGGGTTATAGGGCCTTTCCAAAATTTTAATATTAATTTTTTCCCAGTTATTATACTGTAGTCTAGAAAGTTTCTTTGGCTTGTTGTGAGTGTTAGACTTTGTTCTGATATTCCAAATATTATTAGTTTTGAGTCGGGATCCAATTTAGTGTTAACAACTTCAGAAATTATTCTAAAAATATCAATCCAGACATTTTTGATTTTTATTCAATTTGCAAAAGTATGTTAAGTTATCCTCTAGATGCTGACATTTAACGCAGATAGGACAGATATGTGGGAACATTCTATTTAGTTTTACTTTAGAGTAGTGTAATCTGTGTAATACTTTAAATTGTATTAAAGCATGTCTGGCATTTAACGAGCATTGATGTGTATATTGTAGACTTTCGTCCCAAATATCTTTCGTTATAGGTTGGCCTAATTTGTTTTTCTAACTGTAATTGTTCTTCCTTATTTTTTTTATTTTGAAATGCTTGATATGAAATTATGGATCCTCAACTAAATGCCTTAAAAGATTCTCATAACAAAGAGGGTGAAATGTCTGGTGCATCGTTAGTCTCAAAAAAATTTCCATCTGTTGTTTTAGATGTATACCACCTTGTGGATTTTTAAAAATTTGGGGATTAAACCTCCAAAACGATTTTTTTATTGGGCATTCCTTCTAATTTTAAGGAGAAGGTTAGCGGAGAGTGATCAGAAAGAATACTATTATGATACTTAGGATTCGATGTATAAGGAATTAATTTCGTATCAACTAAAAAATAATCGATACTTGAATACGTTTTATGTACCATTGAGTAAAAAGAGTATTCCCTTCCAAGTGGATTAGTGATCCTCCATACATCTGTTATATTTGTACTTTTTCCAAGTATTCCAAGTAAATTTGAGTGCAGGATGAAGATTAGTGGTGAAATTGATGAAGTACTCTGCTTGCTTCTCTCAATCAAGTGAAAATGAGTTCATTCTTATACTCATGATAGCACTGATAGAGGTCCTTTGACCCATCATTTCCGGTCCCAGGAGATCAATCCCATTTCCAATCTCCATATTTCCCCATACCACTGCCATTTATTCTCTCACATATGTCCATTAATTCCACTTTGATTCTTTTGACAATAACCTCCATTCATGGGCCTTTTATCATAGATAGTTTGCCCGCCACCGCATTTTAGGAATGTGGAAAGAAAACAGGACTCTTGAAGGAAGCCCAGTGGAAGAATATGCAAACCACACAGTTAGCACATAAGGTCTGGATTCAACTTATGTCCCTGGAGCTGTAGGGCAGTAGCATTAATTGCTGCAACATCATGCTGCCTCTTGCAACAGTGGAATAGTAGTATCCATCTCATTCCTGGAATTTTTTCTTTCGCATAAACCTCCATTGCCCCAGTTACCCTGACAACCACTGGCAAGCAATGCAGTACACGCTAGCTGCAATTTGTAGTTGTAGCAGATGGCACATTTCAGAAAAGACTTCTTGCTGCAGTGGAGATCCCTGCTGGAACATCAGATAAGATAAATTGCTCCCTGAACACCCTGGACAAATGTGATTTCTTGATTTCTCACCTCCCAAGAATATTTTTTAAATGATGCTTGAGTAGACCTTTTGCCTGCTCACCATTAAAAAAAATCATTGCTCATCTATTACTTCAGGGTCATTTCCCTGAAACCTAAATTCCCTACATATCTAAGAATTTATCATATTCTCAGATTGAACCACAATGTTATCCAGCACAGATCCATGGCATTCGCCTAGTGTGTTGACGATGACCAGCAAGAACCAATCAAAACTAATCCCATTTATTCACACCTTGTCCATAGCCTTCTATGCCTTGCCAATTCAATTTCTTATCAAGATATTTCCTAAATGTTGTGAGAACATCTGCCTCCACCACCCCTCAGACAGTATATTCCAAATTCCAACTATCCTCTGGGAAAAATAAAATCTCCTCAGATTCCCCCTTTACCCTAAACCTATGTCCTCTAGTTTTAAACATTTCTACTATGGGGCAACAGAGTGACTCAGCTAGTTGAACTGCAGCCTCACAGTTCCAATGAAGTCGGTTCAATCCTGACCCAGTGCTGTTTGTACAGTGCTTGCACATTCTCTCAGTAACAGCCTGGGTTTCCTGCAGGTGTATGGATTTCTTCCCAAATCCCAACGATGTACAGGTTGTTAGGTTAACTGGCCACCATAGATTGCCGCAAGAAGGTTAGAAGTAGATTTTGCGATGGTAGGCTTTACGGGGAATTTAGGAGAATGTAATGGGTTTAGTGTAGGTATAGTGCAAGCAGATGTTTCATAATCTGTGCAGACTGTGCATGAGGAGCTTGTTTCCATACCTAATGACTCTGTAATCACTAATTAAGACTCATCAGCCTCCAGTATTGGTTGTTTGGTTTAGTTTAGAGATACAGTGTGGAAACAGGCCCTTTGGCCTACCGAGTCCTCGCCAACCAGCAATCCCTGCATATTAGCACCATCCTACACACTAGGGACAATTTGCACTTAGACCAAGCCAATTAACCTACAAACCTGTTTGTCTTTGGAGTGAACCAGAGGAACCGGAGTGGGAGGAAACCGGAGATCTCGGTGAAAACCTACGCAGTTACGGGGAGAACGTACAAACGCCGTACAGACAGCATCCATAGTCAAGATCGAACCCGGGTCTCCGGTGCTGCAAGCACTGCAAGGCAGCAACTCTGCCACCATGCCACCCACCATATTACAAACAAGATGCCTACTCATTTGCCTATCTGTGGGAGTAACTAGTTTGTGCAAAATCCATGGTCCATAAAGCTCTTCATGAAATGTCATAGTTCCTCTTTTAGACTGTTTCTACTATAAGTAAATCACTGAAGAGGTCCATCCAGCTATTTATTCACCAAAATAGTGTTAAAAACTGATGTGTGTGAGGGTGCAGCTGTGGCACGTTTCATGATCCACCTGCTCTACAAGTGTTAGCAGGTTGTTTGTTAACTAGTACAAAGTAGCTTTTCTAATCCACCTATTCCTGTGTTTCACCAGTTAAAGCACCCTAAACTAATAGCTTCACAAATAACTGTTCAATGTGGTAATTGAAAAGTTAAATAAAATACTACAGATGCGAGAAAGTTGCAATAAAAGCAGAAGATGTTGGAGACATTCAACAGGTCAGGCAGCATCCATGGAGTGAGAAACGGTGTTGTGTTACAAACCAATGAATTTTCACCAGCAATGTTCATTGTGATTATATTTTTATCAGCCACAGATGAATATATAACATAGTGAACTGGTTTCAGAATCATGAAATATGGTTGCTTGGATGCCTGATTTTAAATCCAATCTGCTAGTTTAACATATAACATAAAACATATAACAATTACAGCACGGAAATTTGCATTTCGTTGTCTAATGCATTTCGTTGTCTCTGTACTGTACACTGACAATGACAATTAAAATTGAATCAGAATCAGAAACAGGCCCTCTCGGCCCTTCCAGTCTGTGCCGACCATTTATTTTCCCCTAGTCCCATCTACCTGCACTCAGACCATACCCCTCCATTCCCTTCCTGTCCATATACCTATCCACTTTACTTTTAAATGTTAAAATCGATCCTGCCTCCACCACTTCTGCTGGAAGCTCATTCCACACAGCCACCACTCCCTGAGTAAAGAAGTTCCCCCTCATGTTACCCCTAAACTTCTGTCCCTTAAGTCTCATGTCTTGCCCTCTTGTTTGAATCTTCCCTACCCTCAATGGGAAAAGCTTATCCACGTCAACTTTGTCTATCCCTTTCATCATTTTAAAGACCTCAATCAAGTCCCCCCTTAACCTTCTGCGCTCCAATGAATAAAGACCTAAAGTCTTTATTAGTTATATCTCCACCACTTTGTTCCCACATGGAATTGCAGCAGACTGCAGCAAGGCAAAACAGCAAGGAGGCATTCCTAAAATAAACCAAGCACACAGGTTCATCCTTCAGAGCTGTCACTATCCTGAACATCATTAAGAACTGCCAACTGTGAAGTCAGAACTGAAACTATTACATAGAATGTAGACCACTACAGCCCTTTGGATCACAATATCCATGCTGAACATAATGCCATTTCCTCTGCCTGCATCTGTTCCATATCCCTCCATTCAAACATAGAACATAGAGCAGTACAGCACAGGAACGTGCCCTGCAGCCAACAACGTGTGTGTCAACATAATGCCCAGCTAAACTGCAGATAGATGAATTGCTCCCTGAACACCTTGGACAAATGTGATTTCTTGATGAGAGTCCTTCTTCTCTCCTCCCAAAAATATTTTATAAAATGATGCTCGAGTAGACCTTTTGCCTGCTCACCATTCAAAATGGGTTCTTTATATTCTTAATATTCTTAATATATTATGATTGTAATTCATGACTGGTCTGAAAGTTAGTCTCAATCAATTATTATTAGCAACCCAATGGAACTTGCTTGACATATCCAGTAACATTAAATATTATACCCTTACCTGGAATCATTCCTCCACTGGATAAATTTATCATGAGCCGTGACCTGCCCATGGAAAGCCAATAACAAACCCCATTCAAATGAAAGGCTGGCTTAATTGTTCACCTCCCTTTTGATAAAGGGCAATATGCTTTAATGTCCTTTTACCTCCTCAGCAGAAAACCATGCTTTAAAAAATAATAATTCTAAGAACTACCTTTGAAAACACATCAGATTTATTATTCCATTAAAATAGTAAGATAAAATGAGAACTTACCTGTTCGAAGTTTGATCTTTATTTTAATGAGGAGTTACGATGAGGGATTACGTGAAGACGCCCCGCCTGGCGCTGGATCGGCATACTTCATAGCAGCGGCATGAAAAACACAGAACCAATAGCCGGAGTAAAATAGTAAGGCTCAAAATAGACTAGAACTACCAGATTATCATTTATATTATGAGGGATGGGAGTGGAGGGCACGTAATCCCTCATCGTAACTCCTCATAAAATAAAGATCAAACTTCGAACTGGTAAGTTCTCGTTTAATCTTACTATTTTACTTCGGAGTCACGTGAGTGACTACGTGAAGATTTTAAAGCTCTGTGTTTTTTATGTCGTAAATTCATTCCATACGACTCTCTGTTTAGTCAAAACAGTAGTGAGTAAATAGTATTTTAAGACATTGTTACAATTTATGTAATAAGTCCTTTAATCATAAAAAAGAACAACTTTTTTAATAATAACCCCTCTATCACAGGGGAAAAATTACAAAATAAATTGATAAATGATGTCAATGGTAACATAAATCGATAATATAAAACAAAGCAAGTATTTAAAGAGAACCCAGTACTGCGTGTCCAAATCCTGGCACCGTGACAACAGGTTTATTGTAGAATGTTTCTTCTCTAGACCACCCTGCGGCCTCTAAAATTTGATCGAGTGGTACGTCCTGTACCTTCGCCGTGGACGTAGCTGCCGCCCTAGTGGAGTGAGATTTAAACACATCAGTGTCTATTCCTGCTAGACCCAAAACCTGTTTTAACCATCTAGAAATGGTTTGAACTGAAACTTTTGTATGTGTCTTTTTGTGTGTTATCAATAACGCTTTCTCAGAACCTCTGAGATTTTTGGTTACCTCAATGTATTGAGTTAAATGCTTAACTACACACAATGTTTCATCAATAGGATATGCTTTAAACATTACCTTCATTCCAGTTCTCCCTGGTCTGCTTTGTTTGATCAGGTCATAAACATAAAACACAATGTTATCTGTAGTCACATGCATGCAATCCAACCGTAACAATTGCAAAGTTTGTACTCTTTGAGCTGATACCAATGCCATTAACATAACCACCTTGAATGTTAATTTCTGCAAAGACATTGAAGTAATTGGAGTCCATTGCTTAAGCAAAGTGAGAACAATGCTAACATCCCAAATTTCTGTATATCTGGGCTTGGGAGGATTTTTATTAAAAATTCCTTTCATGAATCGGGATACTAATGAATGAGACCCAACTGAATCCCGATCAGAAATTTGTCCTAAATAGGATGACAATGCACTACGAGCACAATTAATGGCACTATAACTCAAATGCTCATCAAAGTGTAACCCAGCAAGGAACTCCAATACATTTGAAATGTTTGCAGTATGATAAGATATCTTTGACTGTGTACAAAAAGCTTCCCATTTCCTTATATGCGACATATATTGTTTTTTAGTGCTATTCCTCCAAGCTGCATCTATAACATCCATGGTCCTGTCCGACAGTTCAAACTCTTGCAATGGTCTGGTCAGAACCTGCAGATTAACAAATTCATATGATCATGCAATGGATGAACTTCTTTTGTTACTGGTTGTGTCAACAGATTGTCGCAACTGGGAATTGTCATGCATGGTTCAACAATCATTTTAAGCATCAATGGGAACCATGACTGCATAGGCCAATTTGGCACCACGAAAATGCCTTTGGCAGCGTCTTGCGCTATTTTCTTGAGACATTGCCCAATCAGACAGAATGGGGGAAAAGCATAAAAGAACGTATTCCCCCAGTGTAGCGAGAAAGCATCCACCGCTACTGCCCCTGGATCGTGTTCCCAAGACACGTATTTGGGCAATTGGTGATTCAATCTAGATGCAAACAGATCAATGTCCGGTACTCCATACCGACTGACAATATCTTTGAAAATTTGTGGATTTAACATCCATTCTGTATTGTCTTTAAATATTCGTGATCTTTTGTCTGCCACAACATTGTCTCTCCCTGGGAGATAAATAGCTGAAAGCCAAATATTTTTACCAATACACCATTGCCACATCTGGTTTACCAGATGATCACATGATATTGATCTGACACCACCCATGTGATTGATATATGCCACAGCTGTGGTATTGTCTATATGTATTTGGACATGCAAATCTTTTAATGAAGAACAATAAGCTTTTAATCCATAAAATGCTCCCAGTAGCTCCAAATAATTAATACCATATGTTTGGAGCAATAAATCCTCTTGGACAGCCCATCTGTCCCCACAGCTGGTCTCATTATCCGTAGCCCCCCATCCAAGAGAACTTGCGTCAGTTTGCAAAAACACTACTGGTTGATGAACTAAAATGTTCTTAGCAGCTTGTGGAACATTCTCAACCCACCAATGTAATTCTGATAAAGCTTCCTTTGGCAAAAGCATTGGCCTATCAAAATGGCCTGCTCGCTGAATAAGCGCTTGAGTTTTTGCCCTTTGAAGATTTTGGTAATATAGACGACCAAATTCTACTGCTGGAAATGCTGCTACCAACTTACCAATAACATTGGCAACTTCTCGGATGGAGGGATAAGGTTTGTTAATCAGGTTCTGACACACATTTGTCAAATCTATCACTTTATCCATTGGTAAAGTTACCAACATGGTAACTGAATTAATCACAAACCCCAGATATTCAATGGTTTGGGATGGCTGTAACTTAGATTTTGTTGGATGAATCAGGAATCCCAACTTCTCAAACAAGCTTGTAGTTGCTGAGACTGATTTTTCAGCTGACTCCTGATTAGCATTGACAATTAAAATGTCATCTAGTTAAGCCATAACGATGTGTTTTGTGCCCTTAACAGTGCAAGTGCTGGCTTCAACAATTTAGTGAACAATCTAGGTGCTGAACTTAATCCATTAGGCAATGCTTTGTATTGCCACAGCTGTCCCATCCATTTAAACTTTAAATACCTGCGAAAACTATGATGAATTGGGACCGAATAATATGCATCCTTCAAATCTATTGTAGCCATATAACAACCTGTTGATACCAGCTGCATTGCAGTGTTGAATGTGTCCATTTTAAAATGTTTATACTGGACAAATGTATTCAATTGTGTGAGATCTAAAATGATTCTACAACCCCCATCTTTCTTTGGTCTGGGGAAAATATTTGATACAAATTGTTGTGGATCCTCTCCTGTTTTCTCAATAACTCATTTTTCACACAAATTCTTAACCTCTTTGTCAATTTGAAATTTTTCAAGAGCTGAAAACATCAAAGAATGATAAGGCTTATTCTGTCCCAATGGATCCATACCTTCTACAAAATCAATGGTAGATCCTAACACAGTATCTAATAAAACACGATCAGCTGTTATGCTGTCCCATTCATTATAAAACATTCGGAGTCTACCCCCAATCTGAGGTTCATCCAAACATTCTTCTTTAATAAGATAAACTTTATGTACCTCTCCAACTGGACAAAATGATCTCCTTTTCCCAATAAATGGGTATACATTCGGCTGTGTTGGCTGGAAATTCTTTCTTATCATACTCCTGCCTCGGCTTGTTCCAGCTCCAAAATCAAATCCCGTTTTCATATGGCCAGCCCTTCTCTGGCCAAACTGAAGGGTTTCATAAGACGAAATGTTTTTGCCTCTTCATCCATTTCTTTAATTTGTTTAGACAAATTCTCTCCGAACAAATAACCAGGAGTTTGAACATTGCTTGGCTTGCACAACCCTGCAAACTTTGGATGTAACAGAGGCCGAATGGCAATCTTCCTCATACAATTAATCTCAAAAAATGAGTTGCAAAATAAAGCCAACATATGCTTCTGAACTTTGGTCATTCCACAACCTTCCACTTGTCTTCCAAAGGCAGTAATGCCAGCTGAAATCAGCTTGAGGACTCTTTGAAATCGAATCTCCTGTGCCCGCATCATCGATGACATTAGCGCCCAAACAGCCGGATTCACCGTAGGTACCTTCAATGAGGCACAATTAATAGGTGTTTTATACAATTCTGCTGTCTCAACCATAACAGCTTCTTGAAGCGGGTGAGAGACCATATAATTAATATTGGCCGCCAGGTTTTCTTCCATGGCCTCACCGCCTCCTCCAGGTATAACAAAACTTTGTGCCACATCAGGCACACCTGGATCAATATATTTGTATTGTGGTGTGTACTCCGGACCGCAATCACCACTTTCAGGGTCTGTCTCATACATCCCTGGTACTCCTGAAACTTGTTCAAAGGAGACTTCCTCCAGCCCAATCCCGGGCACTGGAGTTTCAAATTCCCAATTCAAACTGGCACCATATTCATGATATGGAACCCCCTCAGGGGCTGCCTGGGAATATTCTGGGTTCTTAGACCCTTGGTTGATAATAGTTTGGAGCATTTTCTCCATTTGATCCATTCTGAGCCATAAGGCTTTTCTTTCTGGACCTTCTGAATCAGAGTCCTCAGAATCCTCAGGCCTTTCAGCTTTTCTTTTACATTTTTTAGGCACTGGGTTTTCCTCCAAAGTTTCTGTTTGTGGAGCAATCAAAGCCTCACTAACGGGAATTTCAACGGCCACCGGTATCGGAACCGGCTCCGCAATAATCTGCTGTCCCGACTCCTCTGCACCCCGGGACGCACGTTTAACCCGCTGTTTTTTGGCTTTCTCCATTTTCCTTTCTAACTCCTCCTGGTTTGCCCACCAGGCTACGGAGTTCTGAAACCCGCCCTAGAAACGAAAATCTCTCTTACCTGCGGGCCGGTTCCTTACCGCTGTGTGGAGCTGCGCTCTGCAGCTCTTTTCTCTGCCGACAGCGACGACGTAATGCCGATCCAGCGCCAGGCGGGGCTTCTTCACGTAGTCACTCACGTGACTCCGAAGTAAAATATTTATTAAGGCAGCTCTGGTACAATACTGTTCTAATGCTGAGAACTGTCTCTTGCTGTAAGTGAACTTTGCTCTTCAGCCAATATCTTTACCTATCAATAGAATGTTAAAAAAAAAATTGATATCCCATGCATTTAGTTGGAATCCTTGTTGTGCAACTGAAGTACAGACTTTGTTCAGAGCAGTGAAGCATTGCAAGGTGTTATCTTGTTATTGCATGTACAAGAACAATCTTGTGGTTTTGAAATTATAATAAAGCAGTTTCTGGTACAAGATAAGTTGTAATTTTGACCCAAGCTTCTGGATAAAAATATTATTTCAAATAATATATATGCAAAGTTGATTATGTGAATCCAATGGGCTCTTGTCACAGCAGTATAGCCTTTAAAAGGATGAAGGGGGGACCTCATTGAAACTTACTGAATATTGAAAGGCCTGGATGGAGTGTGTGGAGAGAATGTTTCCACTAGTGGGAGAGTGCAGGACGAGAGGCCATTGCCTCACAATTAAAGGATTTACCTTTAGAAAGGAGGAGGAATTTCTTTAGTCAGAGGGTGGCGAATCTGTGGAATTCATTGCCACGGACGACAATGGAGACCGAGTCAATGAATATTTTTTAAGGTGGAGATTGACAGATTCTTGATTAGTGAAGGTGTCAGGGGTTATGGGGAAAAAGAAGGAGAATGGGGTTGTGAGAGAAAGATAGATCAGTCATGATTAAACGGTGGACTTGATGGGCCAAATGGCCTAATTCTACTCTTAGTACTTATGAACTTATGAACTGAAGTGATATAAATGCCATGTAATCGTCAGCAACTCCATCCATTATGATTTTCAACATGATTTTTTGTCTTGACTGGAAACATAGAAACATAGAAACATAGAAATTAGGTGCAGGAGTAGGCCATTTGGCCCTTCGAGCCTGCACCGCCATTCAATATGATCATGGCTGATCATCCAACTCAGTATCCCGTACCTGCCTTCTCTCCATACCGTCTGATCCCCTCAGCCACAAGGGCCACATCTAACTCCCTCTTAAGTATAGCCAATGAACTGGCCTCAACTACCCTCTGTGGCAGAGAGTTCCAGAGACCCACCACTCTCTGTGTGAAAAAAGTCCTTCTCATCTCGGTCCTAAAGGATTTCCCCCTTATCCTTAAGCTGTGATCCCTTGTCCTGGACCTCCCCAACATTGGGAACAATCTTTCTGCATCTAGCCTGTCCAACCCCTTAAGAAAGGTTGAATTTAATCATGTTTGATGATTGCATTGGGTAAATGTAGAAATGTCACTATTTCTGTGTGAGGGAACCAAGAATAAGAGGATTCGGGACACACAGGCCAGAAATCAGGAAGCACTTTCTCAAAAAAAAAAGTAGTGCTGAAATCTAGACTGCACCCTCTCAAAACCTGTGCCCCGTTGGGTGATTGGGCATTTCAGTATTGGGATAAATTGACTTTCTTACAAAAGTTGCCAATAAATATGGAGCAAGGGTGGGAGGATGCCACTATAGCTATAACGTAATTAAACAGTGAAGCAAAGTCAGACTATATCGGAAACTGTTGAATGCCCATCCACATCCCTTGATCTCCATTTATTATTCCAGCAAAACATTATAGCTGAATCTATAATGCTTGCATCGCTTCCTACTTCCAAATTCACATGCCTATGAATCGAAATTGATCCAATATTTCTGAAATGATAAAAAGTCTGCTTGCCCTCATGGTTATCCCATTTTAATTGATCTATCCATCTTTTGACATTTTTTACAGGCCTGTTATGCTGTTGTAAATAAGAATTTCATTGTTCCGTTGTCAGTACATATGACAATTAAACATGATTGACTATTGACTCTTCGTTCTGAACATAACTGAATCACTTTTCATGTTAGAAATTGCCTTTATGATTCACACATATCATTTACACATATCGTATTCACACATATCACGTGTTCAATAAACCTTCTTTATTGAACACGTGATATGTGTTAGGATATTCTTTGAGTGTTACGCTCCCTATTTCAAATGATTTGGTTTAATGTCTTAGGTTTTAGTTTGCATTATCCGAGAGTTAAAATTTTTAGCACAGTCATTTTTTACCATATTTACCATACGTTTTATTCAGAACATTGCTTGGCCCACCTGAAGTACCCTATCTTTCAAAGAAAAATCTAACATCCTTACTTTTTCTTCATAATTTACCCAAGTCACCTTCATTAATCACTATAATCTATTCTCTTGGGTAAAGCTTTAGCTGAGCCAGAGTCCTGTGTGTTATTATAATCACAAGCCCGCTGCTGGACTGAATGGCACCATCACTCCCCCCCCCCCCCAAACACCCCCTCCAACCCCTCCCAGCAACCAAGGACATTAAAAATTGCTGCAAGAAACGAATCTATTCACAAGACCAACAAAACTTTCTCTGCAGCAAATTATGGATTTCCTTTTATTTATTATAAAAACATGAAGAGTTACTCCTCTAAACAGATGAAATCATCTGGAATAGGTCATTTAGTTTAGTTTAGAGATACAGCGCGGAAACAGACCCTTCTGCACACCGAGTTCACGCTGACCAGTGGTGCCTGCACACTAACACTACTGTATCCTACACACTAGGGACAATTTACAGTTATATCAAGCCAATGCACCTACAAACCTGTACGGCGTTGGAGCATGGGAGGAAACTGGAGCACCCAAAGAAAACTCAGGCAAGTCATGGGGAGAATATAAAAACTCCTAGTTATTACAGTTTATTGATGATACCATCAGGTTATTTGTGGATTTGTGGAGTTGGATTTGTGCATTCATCTCCAATTGAAACCCTGATGTCCTAAACTAACAAAAAGGTCCCCAAATAGAGCAGTGAATTAAAATAGTAAGATTAAATGAGAACTTACTGTAAATGATGTTACTCACACAGTGTTTCTTTACTAAGACTTTATTGATTACATATGCACTAGTGCCCTAGCTGTACATGGTCTGTACGTTCAAACTACTAGAGGAGGTACCAGTGGATGGAGAGACATTAATATACTGGTTAAACGGGGAGTGGTCAGGGAAGCTACACAATCTATAATTAAAGGGACATGCACAAACATCTACATCCTTCCTCTTATAAAAGAAAAGAACATAACTGGTGACCATGTCTCATGCGCTAGGGCAAATGGAAATAACAGACAATAAAAATAGCAGCACTCATACATAATCGCCGTAACGGTCAGGCGCCCGTACAATGCGGCCTGAGCGGGTGCGAACACCGCTCACACCCCCTTCCCCCAAAGGAACGGAGACAGGGGGTAACCCCACGACAGGGGAACCACGAAGCGGGGAGACGCGCGGTGACAAAGGGACGTGAGGCGATCGGGGAGAAGGGGGAGAAATAGGCGGAGACACGGGAACAGGCACAGGAAGAAGGACCGGGACGGGCCGAGAAGGCGCAGGCATAGGGAAAGCAGACAGAGGGGAAGCATCGGGAAGAGCAGGAGGTGGAGGAGGCTCATTCACCAGGCGGAGGTGCTGACGGGAACGACGGTAAACTGTGCCGTCCAGGTTAACCAGATAGGAGCGAGGTGAAACAGCAGTTCCGACAACAACCGCGAGTCCAGGGCGACCGGAGGTGGAACGCATACGGACAACCTGACCTGGAGAAAGGGGAGGAAGAGGACGACAGGACCTATCATGGGAGCGCTTCTGAATGGACTGCTTAGCAGCAATGCGCTCATGGACCATGGCAGGCTTGAGAACAGCGGGAATGAGGGTTTGCTGGGCCACCGGAATGGGAGGGCGTGTGACACGGGACATGAGGCGCTGCGCCGGGGACCCCAAGACGCTGTCACGGGAGATGTTGCGGAGGTTTAGTAAAGCAAGGTAAATGTCAGACTTTGAAATGCGGCAGCGTTCCAACAAGTCCTTTGCGCTGCGGACCGCTCGCTCGGCCAGGCCGTTGCTCTGAGGGTATTCAGGGCTGCTGGTGTAGTGGCGAAAGTTCCAGTTATCAGCAAAGTCCTTGAATTCTGCGCTTGTAAATTGGCTGCCGTTGTCTGACTGTAGGCTAGCGGGCGATCCAAAGGTCGCGAAGTGGCGGCGCAGTTTCGTAATGACAGCAGAAGAGGAGAGAGAGGACAGCTGGTCGACCTCGAACCAGCTAGAGTAAGAGTCGACAAGCACCAGGAAGTGCTTGCCGTGCCATTCAAAAATGTCTGTTGCCAGCGCAGACCATGGCAGGTCTGGTGCGGGTTGCTGCAAAAGGGGCTGCCGCTGCTGTTGCGGTGCGAGACTGTTGCAGGTCGGGCATGAGGACACCCGGTCTCGGAAGTATGCAGCCATATCAGGCCAGTAAAACTGGCTTTGGGCGATGGAGAGAGTGGCCTCGGCCCCTGGATGGCCACGATGAGCAGTTTCGAAATACTGTTGCCGCAGAGCCTCAGGCACCAAAACCTTGTGGCCTTTGACGATAACACCATCTCGCAGCACCAGCTCATCACGGACCAAGAAGTAGGGAACTGCCGCGGCAGGTAGGGAAGAGCGCCGCTCGGGCCAGCCCCGCTGAATGACCGACGCCAGCTGTTGGAGAGAGGCGTCGGCAGCAGTGTGCTTGACCAGAGACTTCAGCTGCTTAGAAGGCACAAAATTGACGTTTAGGACAATCATGCTTGAAGCCTCATAAGGGTGACGGGTGGTCGAGGGCAGGGGAGCCCGAGACAAAGTATCAGCAATAAACATGTCCTTGCCTTTACGGTACACAACGGAGAAGTTGAAACGTTGTAATTGAAGCATCATCCGCTGCAGCCTGGAGGAGGCAGCATGAATTGGCTTACCGAGGATGGTGACCAGAGGTTGGTGGTCTGTTTCGACGGAAAATTCGGTGCCCAGGATATAGTCCTTAAACTTAGAACAGGCAAACACGACAGCCAGCAGTTCCTTCTCAATCTGTGCATACCGCTGCTCAGCTGGAGTCATTGTGCGGGACGCAAAAGACACAGGCAACTGTACTCCATCATGTATTTGCAAACAGGCAGCACCCAGCCCGAACTTGGAGGCATCACAAGTTATGACGACTGGTCGGTTTAGGTCAAAATATTTCAACGTCGGAGTGCAGATGAGTCTGGACCGCAGCATGTCGAAGGCAGCCTGGTGTTGCGGGAACCAGGACCATGCAGTATCTTTCTTGACCAATTCTCTTAAGGGCGCACTCAACTCACTCAAGTCAGGGATGAACTTTCCCAGGTAGTTAACCATGCCGAGGAATCGTTGAAGGCTCGGTACGTCCACAGGAGCAGGCATCTCGGAAATTGCAGCGGTCTTCTGAGGATCTGGTTTCAGTCCGGACGCTGTGAAAACGTGACCGACATAGGTGACCTCAGGGACACGGAACCGGCATTTGCTGGGGTTGAGCTTCAGGTTCACCTCCCGAGCCCGATCCAAAACAAGTCGGAGGTTATGGTCGTGCCGTTCGACATCTTTTCCATACACAAGGATGTCGTCGACGATGATAGCGCATGGGAGCCCCGCGAACAGCTGTTCCATCGTCCTCTGGAAGACTTCACTGGCGGAGCTGATCCCGAACGGCATGCGCAGGAAACGGAACCTCCCGAAAGGCGTGGCGAAAGTTGTTAGGTAAGATGAGCGTGCATCTAACGGTATCTGCCAGAACGAGCTCTTCGCATCCAGCACCGAAAACACCGTGGCTGGGCCGACCTGTGCCGCCACATCTTCGACAGTGCGCATGGGGTAGTGTGGGCGCTTGATAGCCAGGTTCAAGTCTTTAGGGTTGATGCAGATCCGTAGTTCAGTTTTGTCCTTCTTGGCCGCAACGACCATGGTAGAGACCCACTCGGTCGGCTCGCTCACCTCCTTCAGAATGCCCGTAGCCACCATGTCGCGAAGGGTGGACTCGACTCGATCCTTCGTGGCAAAGGAGACTCGGTGGGGTGGCCGTATAACCGGATCCACATCAGGATTGAGAGAGATCTTGTAGCTGCAGGGGAGCATCCCCAGCTTAGTGTCGAACCGATCAGGATACTCGGCTAGCGGGTCTAGAGGTCGCTGTACTAAACGAATGTCCCGGTGGAAATTGACCAACCCAAGGTCCTGGCATGCTTGAACACCCAGTAGTGGAACGCATTTTCCGTCTATCAGAAAGAAAGAGAGGGGCCGAACGGTCTTCAGCACTTCGCAGTTCAGGGTAGCTTTTCCCACAGGAACGAGCAGACCTCCCCCATAGGCTCGAAGGACGGAGCGCTCAGTGGTAACCTTCTCATTGTTCCTTATCTTCTTGAAGAGGCTTGTTGACATTACATTCGTCGCGGCCCCAGTATCGACCTTGGCCGAGGAAGTCGCACCATTAACAGTAACTTGCACGGTCGGGTCCGTTATCATGGCAGGTGTATTCCTGACTGAAAACACGCTGAGCTCACTCTGGGAAGAGTCGGAATCAGACAGAGGGAGGTTTTCGGGAGGATGATAAGAACTAGACACAGTCTCATCCCGTACCAGGTAATTAGAAGGCTTGCGCTGTTGCTGGGCAAGATTTCTGCGAGAATGACAGGCAGCTGAAAAATGGTTCTGCTTCTTACAGAAATTACAAGTCTTTCCCATAGCAGGGCAAACACCGAAACGATGAACCACAAACTTACAGTTCTGGCAACACTGCACTGACTTGGAGCTGGAGGCAAAGCTAGTCTCACGGCGAGCTTGCTGAGCAGGACGCCGGGTGGCAACGGTAGCCGCTCGAACCTCATGGTCAGATGTGGTCACAGCAGAGGTAACAGCCTCCGACAATTTGGAGGCATGTAGAGCACCCTGGAGAGTCAGGTCCGGCTTGCATAGGAGCTCTGAACGCAACTTTTCATTCCGCAGACCGTACACCAAAACATCGCGGGTTAGGGTGTCGGGGGTCACGTCAGCCAGTTTGCACCGTCTAGCCAGATGCCGTAGGGCAGCGTAGTAGCTGTCGATAGACTCACCGGGATTCTGACGACGACCAAAGAACTTAAAGCGCTCCAGGATAGAGTTTGTGGGGACGTCGCACATTTCAGAGAATTTCCCGATTAGGCAATCCAGGTCCGTGGGGTCTTCATCTGGCCCGTATTCAAACGATTCAGAGCGCTCGAGAGCCTCAGAGCCGGCCAAATTCAAAAGTAGTGAAGCTTTAACTGCAACGGAAGCAGCTGGGTGAACGATAGCCACATAACGCTGGAAGTCCCGACGGAAAGCATTCCATCGGTGAGCGATGTCATCGTCAAAGACCAGAGGTTCTGGCTTACGGCAGGAGGAAGCCATGATCCGACCGGGAAGGGTAACTGGGGCAAAAAACAATTAAACGCGAGAAACAGGAGGCGTGGGTGTAGAACCCGCTGACACCATGTAAATGATGTTACTCACACAGTGTTTCTTTACTAAGACTTTATTGATTACATATGCACTAGTGCCCTAGCTGTACATGGTCTGTACGTTCAAACTACTAGAGGAGGTACCAGTGGATGGAGAGACATTAATATACTGGTTAAACGGGGAGTGGTCAGGGAAGCTACACAATCTATAATTAAAGGGACATGCACTAACATCTACACTTACCAATTTGAAGTTTGATCTTTATTTTATGTGGATACTGTCACCGTGGACAAGCAAATAAAGATGTTCCCAAACCGGAAACCATGGATGAACAAGAAGGTTCAGAACCTGCTAAGGGCATGCAACATTGCCTTTAAATCAAGGGACACTTCTGCCTACTGTGCTGCCAGGTCGAACCTGAACAAAGGCATAAAAAAGGCCAAAGACATCCACAGGCAAAGGGTGGAAGACCACTTCCACACCGTGGACACCAGAAGCATGTGGCAGGGTGTCAGGGACATCACTGACTACAAGAGCAGCCCCGTCTGCCCCCACAGTGATATCACACTGGCCAATGAATTAAACACCTTCTTCGCATGCTTCAAAACTGGCAACACCACCAGGAGAGGAACAACCCCGGCCATTGCGGAGAGACAGGCCTTAACACTGAACACCCAGGAGGTACAGTGCGCTCTGCGTAAGATCAAACCATGCAAGGCTGCAGGCCCGGATGGAGTCCAGGGTAGGGTACTAAAGGACTGTGCTGTACAGCTGGCGGAGGTATTTACAACGATCATTAACCTGTCTCTATCTCTGGCAACTGTCCCCAAGTGCCTGAAGACAGCTACCATAGTGCCGGTGCCGAAAAAGTCTAAAGTCACCAACCTGAATGACTATCGCCCGGTTGCCCTAACTCCAATACCAATGAAGTGCTTTGAAAGGTTGGTCCTCTCCCACATCAAATCCAGCATCCCTGCATCATTGGACTCTCATCAATTTGCATACAGGGCAAATAGTTCCACAGAGGATGCCATCTCTGTAGCTCTTCACACTGCCCTGACCCACCTGGAAATTCAGGGCACCTACGTGAGGATGCTCTTCATTAACTAAAGCTCTACCTTCAATATGGTCATCCCCACCAAGCTCACCACCAAACTCCACCAGCTAGGCCTCAGCTCACTGATATGCGATTGGATCCTGAATTTTCTGACGGAGCGACTGCAGGCAGTGAGACTGGGGCCGTACCTGTCCTCCACTATCATCCTGAGCACCAGCACACCACGGGGCTGTGTACTGAGCCCCATGCTCTACTCCCTCTTCACTCACGACTGGGTTCCTGCATTCAACACCAGCACCATTGTCAAATTTGCAGACGACACAACGGTGATCGGGCTGATCACCAACGGTGACAAAACAAACTACAGAGCGGAGGTGCAGAACCTGGCGGACTGGTGCTCACAGAACAACTTGTCACTAAACACCTCCAACACCAAGGAGCTGATTATTGACTTCAGGAGGTCGCAGAATGGGAAATACGCTCCAATCTCCATCTACGGGGACAGTGTGGAGAGAGTGTCCAGCTTTAAGTTTCTGGGCACTCACATCTCAGAGGACCTCACATGGTCTACCAACACTGCTGCGCTGGTCAAAATGGCACAGCAATGACTGTTCTTCCTAAGAACATTGAAACGGACTGGTCTGCCCCAACAGCTGCTGACGACCTTCTACTGCTGCACAACAGAGAGCATACTCACGTATGGCATCTCTGTGTGGTATCTCAGCTGCACGGAGGCGGAGAGGAGAGCTCTTCAGCACATCGTCCACGGAGCGCAAAAGATTATTGGGACACCGCTACCAGCCTTGGAGGGCATCTACCACACACGGTGCCTTAGGAAGGCCATCAGTATCCATAAAGACTCCTCTCACCCTTGTAATGGACTATTCGAACTACTCCCTTCCGGCCTACACTACAAGGCCTTCTACGCCCGCACCTCCAGACTCAGGAACGACTTCATTCCCAGAGCTAGAGCTGCTCTGAACGGGCCCTGCTGAGTGCCCCCCACCCCCACGGACTGTCTCCCTCGGATGGTCATGTCGCACAGACACATCTGCACTTTAGTCTGTTTTGGTTTTGACTGTTTTACTGTTCTGATGTTCTTTTCACAAACCTTGTTCTCGGGGTATCTAAACCTAAATTTTATTAGTGACATCGGATGGAGTTGCAAACCAAATCTCATTGCACTTATGTATAATGACAATAAAATATATAATAATTATTATTATGAGGAGTTACGATGAGGGACTACATGAAGAACCCCGTCCAGCCGCACGTGCGTCAATCTTCAAAGCAGCGGTGTGAAATCGCAGGTAATAGTGACTGAAGTATAATAGTAAGATAACAGAAGACTAGAACTACCAGATTACATTTATGAGGTTTGGGAGCGGAGGGCACGTACTCCCTCATCGTAACTCCTCATAAAATAAAGATCAAACTTCAAACTGGTAAGTTCTCATTTAACCGTACTATTTTACTGAGTGACTACATGAAGACTTCAAAGCTCTGTGATTTCATGCCGTGAGAAATGAGTCTACACAACCACAACTGCTTCATTGACAAATGAAAGAAAAACATTCATAATGCATACAGTCATGTCAGATTTAAAACATGCTGATGTTGTTTAAATGAAGTAATAATAATCACATCTCTCACCCAGATGGAAAGTATAACTAGAACATAAAATAGAGTTGCCAAATACCCTTGGTCTAGCAATGGGTTATTATAAATGTTTGGAGATTTGTTCGTTGGACCATGCTGCAGCCGTAAGGATGTGGTCTAGCGGAACGTAAATATCCTTGCTGTTGATGTTGTGGCAGCCCTGGTGGAATGAGATCTAGAATCAGAATCCATTCATACATAACGCAAACTCTGTTTTATCATCTAGAGTGGCCTGTACAGATGCGTTCTTCTAATTTTTTTGTGACTAACAAACATTGCTAGTTCAGAACCTCGAAGGCTCTTGGTGACCTTGACGTATTGTTGTATATATGTGTGCTTACATTACCAAAGGTCCCCTGGCTTGCCTGTAACTATTTTGAGACCTGACACCCCTTCTGCTCTGCTCAAGTATTTATAAACATAAAATATTATATATTATTATTTACAGATGTAATTATCCTGTACCATCGCAATTATGTAGCGCCTGAACCTGCTGCGCTAACCAGCGCCAGAAGGATAACTACCTAATGAGCTCTGGTCAAAGTCAAGGATGTAGCTGGAGCCCCCTGGTGAAATAGTTTTCACAAATGTTAACATCCCATACGGCATTGTACTAGTCCTAGAAGACCTTGTGTTAAGATATCCTTATAAACTTGATATCCGGGGTTAACCCGACAGAGAGCGGGTCTCGTTTGCTACAGCCAATTCAATGAGAAGGCACGTTGGCACAGTTAATGGCCGTAAAACTCAATTATTGACAAAAGATCATTTAACATGAACTCCAAACGTCAGTAATCTATACCGTTTTCAATGTAACATGAGCATTAAACAACTCTTTTTATCTCCTGGAAAGAAAATTCCTTTTGGGTGCTATCCAAGCAATCTGAACACATAGAAGGATAGATGTAACAACCCCAGCCTTAGGGCAGTTTATTGAATCTGCAGAACATAATTTGATTTATCATGCAACGGCTGATTTCCCAAGCCTCAGGCTGAACCAGCAAAGTTACGTTTAAAATAACCATATAAGGTTGTATTATTATTCCCGACAAATCGGGAATCAACGTTGCATAAACCAATCACACAATAGGAATCTAAAACAAACTCTTAATGACTTTATTTGAAGCCCCGATTGATGAAGCAAATGGAGGAAGACATAAAAGACCTTCCTTCCTTGTAGCGAGAATGTATGTCTCGCCACTGTTATGCCACATATTTTGCAACCTGTTAATAAGCATAAAAAACAAACATATCTATATTTGGTGTTCCATGGAACCAGAGTTTCATAATACGGTGTGATAGAACACCAATTCTGTGTTGCCATTGACCTATACTTGATGATTCTCCTGTGGCAAATGAGATTATGTAACCATTACAGGAGTCTTTAATTGATTGCACCCATGTGACTACCATATGCCACCATCATAATGTATCAACATGAAGTTGAGCACGCAGATATGCATATTTGCTCAATTTGATTTGATTTGATTATTTTACCTGTCAATCACTCTTATCACTCTTAGTAATCACTCTTTAACCCATACAATGCCCATAGGGTCTATAGATAGTTGATACCAATAAGTGAAGAATTGGTAAGTCATGCAAATCTGCTCCACCTCCAAACTCGAGATGATATTCGCAATTTGGTGTTTGCTGTGAATGGCAACTGTGGCCCGATTTCCAAGCCAGTCTTGCAAGACAATCCTGGCCTTTATACTGAGCCTGCCCAATTATAACCTGCTTGGAATGCCAATATTGTCCAGTTTTACATGGTTAGACCCCTCAAAGTAGATGACCCCTCAAATTTTAGCAAATACAGCATTAAAATATCATTGAGACAATACATAACCAGTGTTTTTGAAGTCTGAGTAGTCCTCTTTGAATGCTTTCTTGTCATCATTCTGTTATATAGCCTTATCCTAGCAATGCCTCCTCAAATATCCCCCATGATCACTGTAAATGGGAATACACTATAATCAATTGTTAATCTACCATCTTTCATAATGAACAGGCCATGCCTGCCATCATTTGCCACACTGCCATAGACTAGGCATCCCCACTAAGCAGCCCCGTCTAAGGTGCTGCTGGCGCGGCCTTCTCATAGTTCGGTACTGCCATAGACCCGGCATTCCCATGAAGCAGCACTGAACAAAGGTTCTGCTGGAACCCATGAAGCAGCCCTGAGCAAAGGTGCTGCTGTTGCGGCCTTTCCCATAGGCCAGTATTTGTCATAGATTTGGCATCCACATGAAGCAGCCCTGAGCAAAGGTGCTGCTGGCACAGCCTCTCCAATAGGCTAGCCTGCCATAACTTGGCATCCCCATGAAGCAGCCCTGAGCAAAGGTGCTGCTGGCACAGCCTCTCCAATAGGCTAGCCTGCCATAACTTGGCATCCCCATGAAGCAGCCCTGAGCAAAGGTACTGCTGGCACAGCCTCTCCAATAGGCTGGCACTGCCATAAACTTGGCATCCCCATGAAGCAGCCCTGTAACAAGGTGCTGCTGGTGCAGGCTCTCACATTGACCTGTGCTGGCCCAACTCCTGCTGTAGGAGTGTATCTAGATTCACATTCCCGGAGGGGATCCCTCCCAACATCCGGGCTGACCATTTTGTCAGTTGTCCCCATATCCTGTGGATGACTGCGGTTTGGGAACCGCATTGCTGCTGAATTTTCCCTCCCTGGGAATCCATATATATATATGCCCGCGGTAACCTTCCCGGCACCCGAGCTGACTGTTCAGGTCAGTTTAACCCCATATCCTGGGGATTACTGCGGTCTGGGAACCGCATATTATTGGATTTCCCCTCCCCGGGAACCCGTCCGTATGCCCGCGGTAACCTTCCCGGCACCCGAGCTGACCGTCTTATCAGTGACTCCGATCGCGAACCCGACATCAGCCAGCTCCCCGCTTCCGCGGTCGGACCAGGGTTTCCCCACAGCCCTTAGCTGGTTCCCTCGTCAGCTGTCGCAAAACACCCGGCAAAAACCTCTGAAACCGAGGTTCCTGCAGGAAACCTAAAATAGATAAGAAATACAACTTACGTGAAGTTTAAACTTACCACTGGAGGAGCTCCGCTGCTCAACCGGACGACCTGCACCAATGCGTCTGACGTAATGACGCACGTGCGGCTGGACCGGGGTTCTTCACGTAGTCGCTCACTAATGTAAAATTAAGTGCTAGTTTTTAAGCTGATGATAAATGTGAATGGGCTTCTGTTATACATAATAATTCATGAGCTATTTGGAATTACATTTAACTATTACAAGCTTCTGTAGATGCAGCATAGAACGCATACTGTTGGGTTGCACCATGGCTTGGCTTGGAAACAGCTCTGCCCAAAACCACAAGAAATTGCTGACAATTGTGGATACAGTCCAGTCCGTCACACAGACCAGACTCCCAACCATTGACCCAATATCCTACTACTTCACACTGCCTCAAGAAAGCAGCTAGCATAACTAAAATCCGTTCCCCCCAGCTTCTCCTTCTTCTACCAACTCCCATCTAGCAGTAGATACAGAAGCTTGAAAGTGAACACCACCAGGCTGAGGAACTCTGTTCTCAGGCTTCTGAGTGGTCCTTCCATAAAATAGGGTACAATTTGATTCTGCTCTATATTAGAGTTTATCAATGGAACATGCACTACAATGCTGAGAACTATATTCTGCATTCTGTACCTTTTCCTATGCTCTATCTATTGTACTTGAGTTCAACTTGATTGCATTTATGTATAGTATTATCTGAATTGATTGGAGAGCATGCAAAACAAAGCTTTTCACTGTGCCTCGGTACACATGACAATAATAAACCAATACCTAAACCTAAACATTATCATTCAATTCTCGAGGTAGCAAAGCAATTAACATCATTGCACCCAAAGTACCGGTTTAAATGACCTTCGATTGTTTGAACAGCATTGTTGAGCTAATGAATCCCTTGTCTCTGCCGTTCTAAACTTTAGCTCAGTATCCCAGTTAGCTTTGCCAGATCAGTTCACCACCAGTAATCGTGCTGAGTATATTTTTATATTTAATATATGCAACTATGAGATTAGAATACCCGGAACTTATACAGCTGGTGTTTCTACATTCCTGAGTCATCTGATCTAAACATGATTGCACAGTTGAATATTAGAGCTGGTGAGTGTGGTTGGAATGTTATTAACCCCACTAAATGTAGATCCAAGAGCTATAATCGCACACTACATCTGCTGGAGTTAAAATACATGAAAAGGTGAAATGAAAGCATGCGGGACAACGCCAGAATCTTTGCTGCCTGGAGCTTGTTCCATCCCTCTTGAAGATAGTTTCTCAATTATACCAGAGCTAAACAGGATAAACAACGTGGACTGGATCCTTGAATAGTCTTGTTTCCTTGAAGGTCAAAGTTTTACAATTGATCAGACTGAGGTAATTGAAGGATTCCTTCAAAGGTTAGAATTATTATGGTAAAATTAAAGATAAGCCACTTACCTGTGATGAGAGGCATACTCCAATGTACAATGAATAATAGAACTCTACATTGATGATTTCAAAACAGATGGATACATTTTGGAAAGGCAAACTGTTAAGTGTTACAGAACAAACACAGGTAAAAGGATTTAAGACGCAACACAGTCCTATTCTAATTGAAGGGCAGGCAGCATCAAGGGGCTAACTGGATGTTCAAAATGTCCACATTCTACGAATCCTCGACATTGCAGCAATTATCAGAATTGCTCTGTAAAAATTGCAGAAGTCATATTTTTGTGGATAGCTCTGGTCACTGAGGAATCACCTTTATCTCAGAAAGTTAGAAAATATCAGGATCTGTCCCAAAATAAATCACAAAGGCAGTTTTCATGATATCAAACATTTGGGTGCATGATTAAATGTTGCTGTTCAAAAACAATCTGCACATTGGAGAGCTGGAAATCCTCTAACTTTCATGTTGTTTATGAGATTGTCAGATTGAGAATGTATGACCACAGTTTAATTGATGACTCCTCCACATTTTGGAAATTCTGGCTGTGGAATTCAAGTGCCCTTTCACACTGATGCTGGGAGTCCATTTCAAAAGTCAATGTTGAATCAAGCTTGAGCAAACAGCACATCTGTCATTTGCTTGAAAAATCGTTGCATTCCTGATCAGCTGATGCTGCAGATATCTTCAGATGCATCCTGAAACTACTAGATAGCTTCATTAACATTCAGTGTGCTGGTGACCTTCCCAGCACTCACTGTGTAAAGTATGCAATGAAATGGTCGATGTTAAGTCCCGGCATAGGACACAACCAAAGAGTAGCCTTGTGAACCAATGTGCACAAATTTCATTTCTGGGTCATGTTGGGACGAGGCAAATTCTTGAGAGAAGGCTAACATTGGTAAGATTCAAATTACCACGTGTTGATTATCCATGAACTAAAAATTAATTCAGTGCATGGTCTTACCCAGCAAGACCTGGACAACATACATGTTTGGATTGGTAAGTTGCAAATAAGATTTGTGCCAGGCAATCGCCATCAATAGCAGGAGATAAACTACCAGCTTAATTATGTTTCCTTACTTTCAACATTGAATTTCCCAGCATCCAAATCTTAGGCCTTGCTATTAAGCAGTAATAACCATACAAATATCACGGTGAGAAGCGTAGAACATAGGTGCAGGAGTAGGCCATTTGGCCCTCCGAGCCTGCACTGACATTCAATATGATCATGGTTGATTATCCAGAATTAGTACCTCATTCCTGCTTTCTCCCCATATCTCTTGATTTTGTTAGCCCTAAGAGCAATATCCAACTCTATCTTGAATACATCCAGTGAATTGGCCTCCATTGCTCTCTGTGCCAGAGAATTCCACAGATTCACAAGTTTTTCCTCATCTCAGTTTTAAATGACCTATCCCTTATTGTTAAATTGTGACCCCTGCTTCTGGACAACCCCAACATCGGGAACATTTTTTCCGACATCTAGCCTATCCAATCATTTAATAATTTTATATGGTTCTATAAGATTCCCTCTCATCCTTCTAAATGCCAGTGAATATAAGCCCAGTCAATCCATTCTTTCATCATATGTCAGTCCCGCCATCCCAGGAATTAACTTGGTGAACCAACGCTGCACTCCCTCAATAGCAAGAATGTTCCTCCTCAAACTAGGAGACGAAAACTGCACACAATACTGCATCACCATAGCCCTGTACACCTGCAGTGGACATCCTTGCACCAATACTCAAATCCTCTCTTGATGCAAGCCAACATGCCATTTGTTTTGTTCACTGCCTGGTGTACCTGCATGCTTACTTTCAGTGACTGATGTACAAGGACACCCAGGTCTCGTTGCACCTCCCCTTTACATAATCTGACAACATTCAGATAATAATATGCCTTCTTGTTTTTGCCACCAAAGTGGATAACCTCACATTTATCCACATTAGGTGGGTGTTCCATTGTGAAGGACCTGTCACCCATTTTCCTGGAGCCGCTTCAGTGCCCACAAACCAGAAATGTACTGAATCCTCCCCCTTTGTCTGGGTGGCTACAGCTACAACAGCCTTTGTAAAAATCTGTGATATCATGGACATAACAGCTTGTTTGATCAACAACACGTGACTACTTTAGACATTTATGTAGTCCACTATTTACCATTGCTGCTGAACCTGCTGTTCGCAAACTAACCAAAATCTCCGTGCTGTGTAGTATTTCAATAGTTTAATTTAGTTTTAGTTGTTTAGTTTAGTTTAGTTTAATTTAGTTTAATTTAGTTTAGGTTAGTTTAGTATGGTCATAGAAACATAGAAACATTGAAAATAGGTGCAGGAGGAGGCCATTCGGCCCTTCGAGCCAGCACTGCCATTCATTGTGATCATGGCTGATCGTCCCCAATCAATAACCCGTGCCTGCCTTCTCCCCATATCCCTTGATTCCACTAGCCCCTAGAGCTCTATCTAACTCTCTCTTAAATCCATCCAGTGACTTGGCCTCCACTGCCCTCTGTGGCAGGGAATTCCACAAATTCACAACTCTCTGGGTGAAAACGTTTTTTCTCACCTCAGTCTTAAATGGGTTCCCCTTTATTCTAAGACTGTGGCCCCTGGTTCTGGACTTGCCCAACATTGGGAACATTTTTCCTGCATCTAGCTTGTCCAGTCCTTTTATAATTGGATAAGTTTCGATAAGAACCCTCCTCATCCTTCTAAACTCCAGTGAATACAAGCTTAGTCTTTTTAATCTCTCCTCATATGACAGTCCCGCTATCCCAGGGATCAATCTCGTGAACCTACCCTGCACTGCCTCAATCATAAGGATGTCCTTCCTCAAATTAGGAGACCAAAACTGTACACAATACTCCAGATGTGGTCTCACCAGAGCCCTATACAACTGCAGAAGAACCTCTTTACTCCTATACTGAAATCCTCTTGTTATGAAGGCCAACATTCCATTAGCTTTCTTCACTGCCTGCTGTATCTGCACGCCAACTTTCAGTGACTGGTGTACAAGGACGCCCAGGTCTCGCTGCATCTCCCCCTTACCTAACATAATCCCATTGAGATAATAATCTGCCC
Source organism: Raja brachyura (assembly GCA_963514005.1). The sequence continues at coordinate 59,888,455 of OY740785.1, forward strand.
CCTTGTTTTTGCCGCCAAAGTGGATAACCTTACATTTATCTATATTATATTGCATCTGCCACGCATCTGCCCACTCGCTCAACCTGTCCAGGTCCCCCTGCAACTTCCTAACATCCTCTTCACAGTTCACACTGCCACCCAGATTTGTGTCATCCACAAACTTGCTAGTGTTGCTCCTAATTCCCTCTTCCAAATCATTAATATATATGGTAAACAGTTGCTGCCCCAACACCAAGCCTTGCGGCACTTCACTCCGGTCACTGTGATACAGTGAAGGTAGACAAAAATGCTGGTACAGTGAAAAACTTTTTGCAACACCAATATCTAAATTTCCAAGCTCATGAATGAAGAAGACGTATTGATATTCTCCCATACTCAGCATTTTACATCTCTTGCGTTTCAAGCTGAATTTCCACCTCCATAAAATTCCTGTAAGCTTCACCGAGTGCCTCAGCACGTGGTCCCTACTAGAATGGATCTCTCTGCAGTGGCTGAATATACTGTATGTTGCTGTTTTCCATTGTAGAGGCAGGTAATATCAGTATAGACAGAAACCATTTTGCACTGTCATGAAGCTGCAACAATGTGCCTATGAGACCTTGTGGGTAGCCAACTGGAAAGCAGATATTCTCACAAATAATGATGACATGGTAATGAAAAAACATGGTTAAGTGATGTTAATTATTAGTTGGGAAAAAAGGTGAATTCTTAGCTATATCTTTGACATACACCTTTGAATGTAAATTGATCATCAAATTAACATCTCAAATGTAAGACAAATGCTTCGGAAGCGCAACACTCCTTTAGTATTGCACTCAAGTGTGAAGCTATGATTTACGTGTATGCTTTAGTTTCTAGGATGGGTTATAAACCTATAACTTTTAGGGCATGTCAGTTGGATGAAATACATTGGTTTAGTAATGAAATGCACATCCAGTCAGCAAAGTTTATTAAACATAATTGTTTCAGTTAATAATAACTGTCAACTAAGCTGAGCTGTACATTGATATAACTAAAGTGGTCAGTAATGATTTAATATTAACCTATTGGGGGTTCAAATCAATCGAGTCTTTTTCCTGACCTTGTCTTTATAATTACGTATAAAATGGCAACATGTTTGCATGGGTAGCACTTGGAATACATATTTCATTAACATCATTGTGCAGATAATTACAAAAATTACTAGAGCGGAACATCACTATCAACACTTGGGAGATTAATTATGTCTTGCAGCCATTGGGGAGGTTACGTTTTACTGCATTCCTCTGATAAGAAATCGACAAAAGGAAAAGGAACACAAAAGTAGGTGAAGCCATTTTAAAAGGCAAATTGCCAATCCAATGCAACATTTGATCTGAATCTCAGCTTCATGTAACTGTCATGCTTGCGTCGTCTGAGTTGAACAGCAGTGTTAAACAAAGTTTTTCATGATAACAGAGTGCTCCATTATGAGATGGCGGAGAATGGGCAAGTTGTCACTCTCTGGTTAATTCATCTCTGGTTAGTTCATCTGGAACAGCATTGATAACGACCGTGAAGCAAATGCAGAATTTCATCAACATTTTTTAAAGGATTAAATTTCATTCAAATAGGAAAAGCCGCAACACTGTAATCAAAATTAGGGGTGAACATTAAATTGATGTTTTCATTTATTTTAATTGCTTTGATAAAGAAGTAACCAGATGAATTTTAACTATCTCGGTCAATGATGTCCCTCAGACTATCCTTGACTGGACTTTGCTGGCTTTACCTTGCACTAAACGTTTTTCCCTTATCATGTATCTACATACAGTAAGTGGATTGACTGAAATCATGTATTGTCTTTCTGCTGACTGGTTAGTATGTAACAAATAGCTTTTCACTGTACCTCGGTACACGTGATAATAAACTAAATCGAAACTCCATCCTGACTCCCCTCTGCAAATCTCCATCATCTGCTCATATTCCCAAAAGCTCTTTCTCATCAGTAGTTAATTGCAACACAACCCCTAATATAATTTAATCACATGCGCACCTTCCTCTAATGCCTTGATCCTTCATACTTCTCCATATTTCAATCTTCAAAGCAGCGGTGTGAAATCACAGGTAATAGTGACTGAAGTATAATAGCAAGATAACCGAAGACTAGAACTACCAGATGACATTTATGAGGATTGGGAGCGGAGGGCACGTAGTCCCTCATCGTAATTCCTCATAAATTAAAGATCAAACTTCAAACTGGTAAGTTCTCATGTAATCTTACTATTTTACTTCGGAGTCACGTGAGTGACTACTTGAAGATTTCCAAGCTTATGATTTCATGCCGCAGATTCAAATCCGGCCTCTCACTGCATTGATTGTCTCAACATAATTAAATAATCAATAATGCATCAATTATAATATTGCTTAAACAAATGAACGGTTTATTTTTACAAATAAAACAATAGCAACCCCTCTATCCCAGGGGGAAACTATATAACTGAACGTAAAACAGAATCAGCAAATACCCCCAGCCTTGCAATTGGCTTATGGTAAAATCTCTGGAACATCAGCTCACTGGACCATCCTGCGGCCGCGAGGATGTGGTCTCTAGGCATGTCCTGGCCACTGAAGCTGATGCCGCCCTGAAGGAATAAGATTTAAATTTATCAGTATCAATCCCAGCGCTCACCAGAACCTGCTTTAGCCACCTTGAAATTGTTTGCACCGACACCTTACTGTGCGTTTTTTAGTGGCTAATAAACAATGCTGACTCTGTTCCTCTTAGGGTTCTGGTAGCCTCAATGGAATGGGACAAATATGACACTCCACACAGGCGGGAATCCTTGCGGTATGCCGAAAAGACAATCTTCCACCCTGTCACCCCTATTTTACTCTGCTTGAGCAGATCATAAACATAAAAAGTGATGGCATCTGCCGATACCTCCAACCTGTCTAGCCGCAGCTTCTGTAATGTCTGCACATGATGAGCTGATACCAACGCCACAAGTATGACCACCTTCATGGTTAGTTTGACTAGAGATAGGACTGTGACAGGAGTCCACTGGCGAAGGAGCATAAGAACTTTGCTTATATTCCGAATACCTGGATCTAGGTGGATTAGAATTAAAAACTCCCTTCATAAATCTAGAGACTAATGGTGTCCCCCCACTGAATGTAATTCTGACACCATGGGTAAATAAGAAGACAGAGCACTTCTGGCCATATTGATCACACTATAGCTTAACATTTGATCGAAATAGACAGTGGACAAGAACTCCAGCACGTCTGGGATGCCTTCGGCTTGGTATGAGATAGTCTGCTGTAAGCAGAACACCTCCCACTTTCTTATCAAGGAGATGTACTGCTTCTGGGTACTATCCCTCCAGGCCGACGTGAGAACATCCATGGTGCAATCAGACAGTCCTCTCCTCAGGTATGGCCTTCTTAGAATCTGCAAATTTACAGGTCAATATAATCATGTAAAGGATATTGATCGCCAGTTACCAGGTTCACCAGTAGGTTTTTATGTTTGCGAACAATCATATGAGGCTGAATAGCCATCTGCAACACGAGAGGGAACCATGGCTGAGCAGGCCAGTCTGGCACTACCAATACTCCTGAAGCATAGTCCTGCTTGATTTTTTTTTGCAGGCATCGACTGATGAGACAGAATGGAGGAAATGCATATAAAAACATTCCACCCCAATGCAGCGAGAATGCATCGACCACTGCTGCGCCAGGGTTTGGTTCCCATGAAACGTATTTAGGGAACTGATGGTTTAATCTAGATGCAAACAAATCAATATCTGGCATTCCATATCGAGCAACCACATCATTAAATATGTCCTGATTCAACATCCATTCTATGTTATCATTGAATTGGCGTGACCTTGTGTCTGCTACTATGTTGAATCTACCTGGTAAGTAGATTCCTGAAAGCCAAAATGTTTTTGTCAACGCCCCAGCTCCAGATATGATTAGCCAATCTGTCACAAGATTCCGACTTGACTCCACCCATGTGATTAACATATGCCACTGCTGTAGTGTTGTCAATTTGAACCTGCACAGGCAAGTGACTCTTGGCAGAGCAATTAGCTTTAAGCCCATAAAAGGGTCCCAAAAGATCTAAATAATTGATCCCTCGCAATTGCAGAAGGGATGTTTCATCACTATTCCATCTACCTCCGCAACTGGAAGACATATCAGTAGCACCCCAACCTAGAGCACTAACATCAGTCTGTAAGACTATGGAAGGTGGTTCAACCAAAACTTCCCTGGAACCACTTGAGACATTTGTGAACCACCATTGTATTTCTGAAATGGCTTCTGCTGGCAATCCCATGGGCCTGTCAAAATGACCTGCATGTGTCCTTAGTGCCTGTTCTTTTGCTCATTGTAAGTGTTGATAATGCAGAGGCCCAAACTGCACAGCTGGAAAAGCAGCCACCAATTTACCAATTAAACTGGCCACCTGTCTAATTGAAGGTCGTTGTTCACCAAGGAGCTTCATACAACCTTCAATTAACCGCTGCTTTTTGTCACTGGGCAGAGTCACTAACATGTGATCTGAATTAATGGTAAAGCCCAAGTAATCAATAATTTTATCTGGTGTTAATTTGGATTTATCTGGATGAATGATGAACCCCAATTGCTCAAAAGTGAGTTTAACAACTGAAACAGATGATTCAGCTGCATTCCGAGTCTTTCCGACAATTAAGATATCATCTAAATAGGCCATTACAACATGACCTTGAGCTCAGAGTAACCCTAGAACAGGTTTTAACAATTTGGTAAACAATCTAGGAGCGGAGGTTAATCCATTAGGCAGTGCTTTGAATTGCCATAACGGACTCATCCAGCTAATACCTCCTATCATCACAATGAACAGGCACTGAGTAATATGCATCTTTAAGATCTATGCTTGCCATATAACACCCTTTGGAAACCAGCTGTTTAGCAGTAGAAAAGTTTCCATTTTGAAATGTCTATACTGCACAAAAGGGTTCAGGCTCGTCAGGTCCAGAATGATTCTACATCCCCCAGTCTTTTTAGACCTAGGAAAAATACATGACACAAACTGATGGGATTGACAAATCGACTTCTCAATAACCCCTTTTTTGCATAATATCTCAAGTTCTGCCTGTATCTGCATATTATATTCTTGTGAAAACACGAGTGTTCGACGTGGGACATGCTGAGTGGGTGTACACACAGTAGGGTAGAATTCAATTTTAACTCCCTCTATACTGCCCAGCAAAAACAAATCTAATGGTATCTCCTGCCATTGTTTGAGGAACTTGAACATCTTTCCCACTTAATTTGTTTTCCTCAGAAGCAAAATCTCTTACTTGCACATTTCCTGACAGCGTTTGTTGCCCCGGCCCCTCGTGTGCCTGTGGAAGGCTGCCAGCTGCGTGTGTTTGGGAATGAATGGCTCGCCTGCTTCTCTGGGGATCGCAAACTTAGCAGCTAGGTTAGGTATTAAACCCTGTTGCCCTTCACCCTTTAGGCTCTGTTCAGCCACTGACTCCGCATCAGTATACCCCTGAGCCGGCAAACCCTCCTCCTCCATGAGTGGGTAATCATGCAGCCCTATTCCAGGTGCTGCTGGCACAGGCTCTCCAACAGCCTGGCGTGGACACCACTCTTCCTCCCGGAGTGCGTCCTTATCGAGCATCCTCTGCAATAGGATCTCGATCTGGGAGAGCTGTGAGCAAACACACTCCCCTTGTGGAGGTGGAACCTCCAGGCCCCACTCTGGGTCAATGGGCCTAGCAGACTTTGCTGTGGCCTTACGCCCTACCGGCGTGGCAACGCTGCTCACAGGCAACGTATCTGCTGTCACAAGCCCCCCTGCTGGCAATGGACTTAGTGAGCTAGGCGGGCACCCACTACCCACACTCCTGCGGTCCTCCAAAATTTTAACAACGGGTTCACCTCGCCTTCACCTTCCCCTGCTTTCTGCATTTTGAACAGTTGTAAGTCCTGAAATCACCCGTAAATGCAGAAAGCGACCTCCAGGCTGAGTTTTCCACTGACCTTGAGGTGTTTTAAACTTACCGCTGGAGGAGCTCTGCTGCTCCAACCGGGCGCCTGCACCAATGCGTCTGACGTAATGACACACGTGCGGCTGGACGGGGTTTTTCTTCATGTAATCACTCACGTGACTCCGAAGTAAAACCTGTGAACTATGACATCCCTACTTGCAATTTATGGTCCTCCAATAACTAATCCTAACTTTTGATTTCAGAATTTGTTGAACTGAACTTAACTTTCCCAGCTATTGTGTTGACATTTTAAATCATATCCATATCATCCATCCATCCATCCATCCATGTGCTGAACTGTACCTACAATTTCACAGACTTTGTTTACAAAACACCAACACATTTATTTGTACATTACTAGCTGGTGTAGGGAGCTCTTAGCAAACTGATAGATCCATTTTCAGTGTCCTCCCATATAAAATATCTCAGTTAAACTATTATGACAAGGTAATATTCAAGTGATTAATTATATTAAATCAGTGGTTTTATGAAAGAGATTTCTCTGTTCTGTTGCAAAACATGCCCTGACTAACAACCCTCACCTATTCATGAGAAAATGTTTCATCCTTATGCAACCAACAATCCAAATGCTTGATTGCAATTCCATGTGTGCAAGGTGCTGCCAGGACCCTTGATCCTGTCTCACTTGTGGCCCATGGCTCACAAAGTACTCGTTTTGTCAGATATTTAAATGTATTCCATCTTCTATCCATGAAGGGGATTTAGAGCAATGCCTTGCACTTTCTATGGCACTTCCCTCCATATGGCATGAGATACTAAATTTACTGGCTCAAAATAATTTATCCCAGAGAATGCAGACTTCCTCTGTTATCTTTTAACTTGGAGATGCTATAACTAACTTTCAGTGCAATCCTCTTTTGATTATATTTATTTAAAGCTCTTGTTTAATTACCACAGTGAGATGGTTTATTTTGTAGCCATTGAATTTTTTGGGCCTACAAAGGAATTTGCAGCCAATGTGTTGCCCAGATATAGGCTGATCTGCAGAATGATTCAAGTTATGCTGGTGGCCCGTGCAGACTGGCAATGCTGGCATTTTGACCACTTTGGCATTGCCTCTTATGATGCAACTCCATGTCATTCACCTGAAGCAGTGATCGGGCACTTTTGCAGGATCTTGCACCACTCCCTAGTGAGGCTGAAGAGGAGCTGCTGGCACAGTCTGCTCTCCCCACCATATCCTCTGACAACTCTCCACCCTCTATGTTGGCACCCTCTGAATACACAGTTGTAAAATAAATCCTTATGGTAAAGTCACTGGTGCCAGTAAAGAGATCTGAGGACAACAAAATAAAAGGGAATTAGCAAATCGACTGCACAAGTTTTTGTACAGATCAGAAGATCCACCTGAGAGCCTCTTTGTATTCCAGAAACAAGATATCTGGTAAGATTCTGAGTGATATTCCTCTTTATACTCTTTTTAGTTTAGTTTAGTTTGGTTTATTGTCACGTGTACCGAAGTATAGTGAAAATCTTTTTTTTGCATGCTTACTAGTCAGCAGAAAGACAATACATGATTACAATTGAACCATTTACAGTGCATAGATACATGGTATAGCAATGTTACAAATTTTTGAGATTTAAAAAATCAAATCTGCAATTTATCCCATCAGATAAAGCATAAAAAGAAGTTTAATTTGACACCTAATTCACTTTCATATCTTCAGTATTAAGAACGTTATGACCATTTTCATACTTGGGAATTAGCATCTTGTTCCCCATTGCCTTTCAATTGACTTAACTCAAAAGCTGTGATCTGGATCAGTTAAAAGCCCATAACTTTCTTAAAAATTAATAGAACTCAATGAAATTTTCACTTATTATAGATTGAAGCATTCTGAAATAAATATGAAACAATCTTACTTGGATGACCTGAAATTAAAGCATATAATTAGTTAGTTATCTAATTGTAGCTAATTACAAAATTCAATGAGTAGATCTAAACATCTATCCATTTCTTAAGAAAAGATAAACTTTTTTAAAATTGCCTAAGTGTCCAAATAACATTCACACAATAATCCACAATAAAACATAATTTTTAAATCTCATTTTCATGAATTTCTGGGCCAAATGGAAGGAATTTAGTGTTTGATTCCTGTAAATTAATGGCCATTTAAATCAACTAGCGAGTGGGTTTTAGTGGAATGCGGTGGATTGGAACGGTGAAGTCGGGAGGAAAAATACTGTTTGTTCATACATTTTTTTGGACCCCATTTCGCAACATGAAAATGTGATTAAAGCCTCCCGAAAAACCAACTTTTAATATAAAAATAAACTATTTATCTTTTTTCTCCCCTACGCAAAATCCTTCCGGTTGTCGGTTCTCACGGCTTTTGAAGGTGATTTTTAAATTACTCTAGTTAATAAATAATTTAGAGTAATTTAAAAATACCATCATGAATGAAATGTTGGAGCGATTTTTCTTCCGCAACGAAATCGCCCGACATGGATCGATTTTTCCTGCCTGTGGAAAAACGTCACTTTAAGCCCGCCCCCCTCTGAAAGGCGCCAAAGTCGGGCACACGGGGAGCGGCAGAACAGCAGCGCTGCTCAAGGTAAGTTTTGTAACATACCTACATGGTATGCATTGGTAATTAGTTTCCTTGACTATGCTGCTGGCCTTGCCGAGGCAGCGTGAGGTATAAATGGAGTCAATAGGTTGGTTTGTGTAATGTTTTCTAAATACTGAAAATAGCAGATATGTATTGTTTAAAACCCCCACTTATCTTTCTCCCCATGCCTCTATTTGAATGGCCTTGCTGCATTGGGACTGGGGAGGCCTGCAGTTGATAACGCTCTTCTGTTGGAATTAGTAAGGAGTCCACAGATGCTGCAGCAGAGCAGTTGCAGCTGGCAGTGGCTGAGAAGTAGATGGTGCTGTTCCTTTGGACTCAACCCATGCTGGAAACCAGGAACACCAGGGGATACTTGGGAAAGTACTGGCCGAACATTGACAAAGGTGTGGAGGATTGGCTCAATTAATTTGTCAAAACTGCCGATTCAATATACAACTTGGCACAGTTTTGACTATTCGGCAATTTTGAAAAATCACTAAAGGAGATACACTGGACCATGGGAAGTTACTGGTTGATGGCAAATAAACCAACATCAATCCTGAATTTAAACAGGTTAGTGAACAGATTAGACACAGGAAAAGATATTCCCATCAAGTCAAGTCAAGAGAGTTTATTGACTGGTGTCCCAGATAGGACAATGAAATTATTGCTTGCTGCAGCACAACAGAATATTGTAGGCATAAATACAGAACAGATCAGTGTGCCTATATATCATAGACCATATATACACCCATAAATAAACAGATGAAGTGCAAGAGGCTGTTATAGATCAGAGTTTGTTTGAAGTTGTGTTTAATAGTCTGATGTGGGGAAAAAGCTGTTCTTGAATCTGGATGTTGCAGATTTCAGGCTCCTGTACCTTCTACTATGATGGCAGCGGAGAGATGAGTGTGTGGCTAGGATGGTGTGAGTCCTTGATGATGTTGGCAACCATTTTGAGGCAGTGATGGTGATACATCCCTTCGATGGTAGGGAAGTCAGAGCCGGTGATGGCCTGGGCAGTGTTTACAAATTTTTGCAGCATTTTCTGCTCCTGGACACTCAAGTTACTGAACCAAGGCTCGATGCAACCGGTCAGCAAGCTCTCTACTATGCATCTGTAGACGTTCGAGAGAGTTCTCCTTGACATACCGACTCTCCGTAATCTTCTCAGGAAGTAGATGCACTGATATGCTTTCTTTATAATTGCATCAGTGTGCTGGGACCAGGAGAGATCTTCGGAAATAAGCACGCCCAGGAATTTGAAGTTCTTGACCCTTTCCACCATCGACAATGATGGTGAGTCCGTTTGCTCACCATCAATTAAAATTGAAATTGAAATGCCGAGCTGTAGTCGAATGACAGCCTGACATATGAGTTTTTATTGTCCAAGTGGTCCAGAGCGGAATGGAGAGCCAGTGAGATCGCATCCACCGTTGATCTGTCGTGGCGGTAAGCGAACTGCAGTGGGTCCAGGTTCTTGTCGAGGTAGGAGTTGATATGCACCATGATCAACCTCTCAAAGCACTTCATCACCACAGCTGTTGTTTGATTATCACTGAAACCTGGCTTCACCAATGGGATACCTGATGCTAGCATGCAGCTAGCAGGATGCTTTCTGCTCCGCGGGGACAGGACTATGGACTACAGTAAGAGCAGGGGAGGAGGCCTCTGTATCTACGTGCATGAGAACTAGTGCAACAACGGGACAATCATAGACAAACATTGTTCCCCTGACCTCGAGTACATATCTGTAAGATGCCGGCCTTTTTTTCTACCGAGAGAACTAACAGTAGTGATTGTCACGGCTGTGTATATTCCACCCGACGCCAATGCAAACACGGCGCTCTCTCTCCTGCTGAACACCATTAACGAACAGCAGCGGGCCCACCCCGAAGGTGTTCACATAATTGCAGGGGACTTTAATAAGGCCAACTTGAAGACTGTATTGCCGAAATTTTATCAACATGTCAAGTGTCCTAGAGGGGAGAACACGCTGGATCATGTCTATTCCAATATCAAGCACGCGTATAGAGCCATTCCCCTCCCCCAACTCGGCCAGTCAGATCATCTCTCCCTCCTGCTCTCCCCAGCCTACACCCCCCTCAGACGCAGTGCCAGGCCCACCATAAAGACTGTTACAACCTGGCCTGAAAATGCACTCTCCAAACTACAGGACTGCTTCACACAGACAAACTGGGACATATTCGAACACCAGGATCTGGAACATTCACAGGAACGGTACTGGACTATATCAAGTTCTGCATCGGAAACGTGACTGTGGACAAAAACATTCGGGTTTTCCCAAACCAGGAACCCTGAATGTCCAGCCAGGTCCGCACACTCCTCAGAGCCCGCGATGATGTCTTCAGGTCAGGTGACAGAGCTCTGTACAAGGCTGCTCGAGCCGATCTGGAAAGGGGAATTAAAAAAGCCAAGGTGGACCATAAGAGGAGCATAGAGGCCCACCTGTCCAGCAATAACACACAGGAGGTATGGCGGGGCATACAAGACATCACAAACTACAGAGGCTGTGCCACAACGACAGAAGACCTGAGTGCACCGCTGGCAGAGAAGCTAAATTGCTTCTTTTCCCGCTTTGAAACATCACAACAGCAGCACTCATCTGCTACAGCCCTGCTCCCACCCTTACCTGGCTCCTGCACTACTCCACTCACTGTAAGGGAGCACGATGTCAGACGGGTGCTCCTGGATGGAGTACCTGGTAAGGTGCTCAAAGCGTGTGCCCACCAGCTCACGGTCATCTTCACCAGAATCTTCAATCTCTCCCTGGACCAGGCAGTTATCCCCTCCTGCCTAAAATCAGCCACAATTGTCCCAGTGCCGAAGAAGTTTCCCATCACCAACCTAAACAATCACCGTCCCGTGGCCCTCACTCCGGTAATCACGAAGTGCTTCGAGAGATTGGTCCTCCAGCACATCAAGGACTATCTCCCTCCCAGTTCGCCTATCGCCCAAACAGGTCCACAGAAGACGCCATCACCGTAGCTCTCCACTCTGTGCTGAGCCACCTGGAGCAGGGGCAGAGCTACGTCCAGGTGCTCTTTGTGGATTACAGCTCAGCTTTCAATACTATCATTCCGGACATTCTCATCGACAAACTGGTCACTTTCGGCCTCCCCACTCTCACATGTGCCTGGGTAAAGGACTTCCTCACCAACTGGCCCCAGACTGTGAGACTCGGCCCCCACCTCTCCTCCACTCGCATGTTGAGTACCGGCTCCCCACAGGGCTGTGTGCTAAGCCCCCTCCTATACTGTCTCTACACCCACGACTGTAGTCTGGCCCACAACAACAATCGAATCGTCAAGTTTGCTGACGACACTACAGTAGTCGGACTCATCTCAAGGGGAGACGAGGCAGCCTACAGAGAGGAAGTCCTGAAGTTGACAGACAGGTGCTCAGAAAACAACCTGGCTCTGAACACCAAGAAAACCAAAGAGCTCATTGTCGACTTCAGGAGGCACAGCACTGACTTAGCCCCCTTATACATCAACGGCGAGGGTGTGGAGAGGGTCCACACCTTCCGGTTTCTCGGCGTCCTCATCTCTGCTGACATCTCCTGGACAGACAACATCACAGCGGTCATCAAGAAGGCTCAGCAGCGGCTGCACTTCCTGAGGGTCCTCAGTAAGCACAACCTGGACTCCAACCTGCTGCTGACCTTCTACCGCTCGTCCATTGAGAGCCTGTTGACATGCTGCATTACAGCATGGTACGGCAGCTGCACCATGGCAGACAGGGAGAGGCTAGAGAGGGTAGTTAGGGCAGCACAGAAGATCATCGGCTGCCCTCTCCCCTCTCTGATGGACATTTACACCTCCCGCTGCCTCAGCAGGGCGAAGAACATTATCAAGGACAGCTCCCATCCTGCATTTGGCCTGTTCAACCTGCTACCCTCAGGGAGGCGCTATAGGTGCATCAGCACAAGGACACATAGACTCAAGAACAGTTTCTTTCCAAAATCCATTATCTCAATGAACTCACACATGCACTGACTTCACAGCCTAACACCCGGACTTCCATTTATCCACCTACTGTAATTTGTACTGTAACTGTAATTTCCAATATGTGCAATAATCCATACTGGATATAGGAATCCTATTTATCCATTCTATTTATCCATTGTCTTTTTATAGATATGTATATAGCAACGCAGAAACTGTGCACCTTATCCCCCCCCCCCCCCCCCCCCCTTTTGTTTTGCACTGAGTAGGAGCAGCTTTTAATCTCATTGTACACGTGTATAGTGACAATAAAAGGCATTCTGATTCTGATTCTGGTTAGTGCCACTGGTTGATAGTCATTGAGGCATGTAACCTTGCTCTTCTTGGGCACCGGTATTATTGGCAGTCACGGTGGCACAGCGGTAGAGTTGCTGCCTTACAGCAAAATGCAGCGCCAGAGACTCGGGTTCGATCCCGACTATGGGTGCTGTCTGTATGGAGTTTGTACATTCTCCCTGTGGTCTGCGTGGGTTTTCTCCGAGATCTTCGGTTTCCTTCCACACTCCAAAGACGTACAGGTTTGTAGGCTTGATTAATTGGCTTGTTAAAAAAAAAGTAAAAGTCCAAGTTGGCGATATGCAGAGTACTGCCCTGCCGACTACAAAATTCAGAAGGTTCAGATGTTATTGATGCCCTTTTAAAGCTGGTGGGAAACGCAGACCTCAGAAGTGAGAGGTTGAAAATGTCTGTAAAGACTCCAGCCAGTTGGTCCGCACAGGTTTTTAAAACACGACTGGGTATATCATCAGGTCCAGGTGCTTTCCGAGGGTTCACACCTCTGAAGGATCTTCTGACGTTGGCCTCTGTGACTGTGACCGAAATACCATCACGGTGAATGGGGGCTCGGGAAGGCACATCAGTGTTCTCTCTATCAAAGCGTGCGTAAAACGCATTGAGCTCGTCAGGGAGTGATGCTTCGCCTTGTAGGAGGTGATTGCATTCAAGCCCCGCCACAATTGCCGAACACCCGTCTCATCCTCCAGCTTGGAGAACAAGCCCCTTTTGGCCTTTTGATGGGTCGTATCTGGACTTCTTATAGACCTCTGCATCGCCAGATCTGAATGCCTAGGATCTGGTCTTCAGAAGAATACGGATCTTATGGTTCATCCAAGGCTTCTGGTTAGGAAACACTCAGAAGGTTTTTATGGGGATGCAGTCCTCCACACATTTCTTTATGAAGTCTGTAACGACTGTAGCGTAATCCCTGAACATTGCCCAGACTACAGACTCCAACCAGTCCTGGAGTTGTTCCTCTGCTCCCCCCCCCGACCAGCTCTGTACGGTCCTCACCTCTGGGGGTGTAGGCAGGAAGAAGCAGCACCGCAGTATGGTCGGATTTACCAAAGTGAGGGTGATGGATAGAACGATAGGCGTCTTGATGGTCATGTAGCAGTGGTCGAGAGTGTTTGCAGGAGACATTTTGGTGGAAGTTAAGGAGCGATTTCTTAAGGTTGGCTTTGTTGAAATACCCGACTATGGTAGTAAATGCCACGAAGTAAGCCGTCTGGTGCATGTTGACCAAGTGCTAGATGGACATCTGGTTGGGGAGGGATGTAGATCGTGGTTAGAATGATGGAAGTTAATTCCCTCGGTAGGTAGAAAGCGCGGCACTTCACCGCCAAATGTTCCAGGCATGGAGACCAGGAGTTGGATAGGACTGCTACGTCTGAGCACCACGCAGAGTTGACCATGAGGCAGATGCCCCATTCACTTCTATTAATAACAATCTCGGCCCGTAGAGAATGATATCTGGGATATCTGCCAATAGAAACATTCTTGACTCTTGACATTCTCTCCTATCTGATTGTGTGAATCATTTGGTAAAAATTGCCATTGCAAAACTAACTATGTCCATTATACACAATCAAGGTAGGTTGCAGCCGATGCATCCTCTCTGACCAGATTGTAAAAGAAATTCAAATCCACACACCATCCAAATCTCCAGTTTGTTTCGCAGACATATTATGCACCAAGTGGTGAAAAACAAGACAAAACTTTTTTTCTGGAAAAGAAAGAAAGAAACCAGAAAGGAATTTCATAAAATACAAAGATAAGTTACAGAGTGAAATAAAAAGATTCTGTAAAAACAGATAGGTATGATAACAAATATAACCTTTTAAAATGGAATAAAGATAATGCAGTGAGAAGTATTTTTATTGTGCCTTCAAGACTTCTCTCTAATATATGTACTTTGTATGAAAAGGAAAATAGTTTCAACATCACAGTGTAGCAGACATTGGAATTTTAAAGTAAAAACAGAAAATGTGGGAGATGCTCAGCAGGTTTGGCAACATCAACGGAGAGAACAATTTTGAGTCGGTCACCTTTCAACACAACTGGGAAATACAGATACAGCAGTTTTTCATCAAATACATTGTCAGAGCAAATATGAAAAATTCAATGTTGAGGCACTAAGCATTGCAAAGAAAAGATGGTTATGTATCTAATGCAGGCAAAGGTCCATATCCATCTATGCTTTTCATGTTGGTATAATAAATCAGTGCCAATACCAAATTGGATTAATCTGGATGGGCTAAAAGATTGGCATGGGCATGATGGGTTGAAGTTTAGTTTAATTTATAGTCATGTGCACCGAGGTACAGTGAAAAGGTTTGTTGTGTGCTAACCAGTCAGTGGAAAGAAAGACAATGCATGATTACAATCGTGCCATCCACGGTGTACAGATACATGGTTATGGGAAGAACGTGAATAACGTTTAGTGTAAAATAAAGGCAGTAAAGTCCGATCAAAGATAGTCCGAGGGTCTCCATTGAGGTAGATAGTAGTTCGGGACTGCTCTCTAGTTGGTAGGATGATTCCGTTGCCTGATAACAGCTATAATTGCCAGATAATATTGCCTGTCTCTTCGTTATATAAGGAACCAAAGAGAGGAGAAGGGTGAGGACCATTGAAGCAGTCGTGGAGGAGGCTCTTGGCAGGCGTAGGATCTGAGTGGAACCAAGTGTCATAAAGTAGACTGCAGATGAGACCTGAGAATAAGAGTGATAAGTGAAGAATGAAATGAAGCCCAGGTACAAACTGAGTGCTATCCAAGTGAGTTCAGAAGGGAAGAGTAGGGAAGAGTGCAAAAGGTAAGCACTGAGAAAGGATCTAATATAGAGTTAGACAAAATCAAATAACTTAACTATGTTAGCTAATTGACAAAGTTATCAGTAAAGGTGCTGGGCACTAATCCACAAACCCGACTGCCCCGGCAGACCCATTGTCTCTGCCTGTTCGTGAATCCACAAACCCGACTGCCCCGGCAGACCCATTGTCTCTGCCTGTTCGTGCCCCACTGAACACATTTCCACATACCTTGACTCCATCCTATCCCCCTTTGTTAAATCCCTCCCCACCTATGTTCAAGACACCTCAGACACTCTCCGTCGGCTCCGCACATTCCGTTGTCCAGGCCCCCATCCTCTCATCTTCACCATGGACGTCCAGTCACTATACACCTGCATCCCCCACCAGGATGGTCTCAAAGCCCTCCGGTACTTCCTCGACCAGAGGAGCAACCCATACCCATCCACTGACACCCTCCTCCGCCTAGCAGAGTTGGTCCTTACCCTCAACAACTTTTCTTTTGACTCCTCCCATTTCCTCCAAACACAAGGCGTAGCTATGGGCACACGCATGGGCCCTAGCTACGCCTGCCTCTTTGTCGGGCACGTCGAACAATCTTTGTTCTCGGCGTACCAGGGCCCCACCCCCGACCTTTACCTCCGTTACATTGACGACTGCTTTGGTGTCACCTCCTGCACCCACGCAGAACTGACTGACTTCATCCATTTCACCACCAACTTCCATCCGGCACTCAAATATACTTGGACCATTTCCGACATTTCCCTACCATTCCTTGACCTCACCATCTCTATTGCAGGTGATACACTCCTGACTGACATCCACTACAAACCAACTGACTCCCACAGCTACCTGGACTACTCTTCCTCCCACCCTGCTTCCTGTAAGGACTCCATCCCCTATTCCCAATTCCTCCGTCTACGCCGCATCTGCTCCCAGAATGACGTGTTCCACACCAGGTCATCGCAAATGTCCTCGTTCTTCAGAGAACGGGGTTTCCCCTCCCCCACTATAGATGAGGCTCGCACCAGGGTCTCCTCCATACCCCGCAACACTGCCCTCTCTCCCCATTCCCCCACTCACAACAAGGGCAGAGTCCCCCTGGTCCTCACCTTTCACCCCACCAGCCAGCGCATACAACAGATAGTCCTCCGCCAGTTTCGTCACCTCCAACGTGACCCCTCCACTCGCCACATCTTCCCATCTCCCCCCCTGTCTGCCTTCCGCAAAGACCGCTCCCTCCGCAACTCCCTCGTCAATTCTTCCCTTCCCTCCCGCTCCACTCCTTCCCCGGGCACTTTCCCTTGCAACCGCAAGAGATGCTACACTTGTCCCTTCACCTCCCCCATCCACTCCTTTCAGGGACCCAAGCAGTCATTCCAAGTCCGACAGAGGTTCACCTGCACCTCCTCCAACCTCATCTACTGCATCCGTTGCTCCAGATGCCAGCTGATCTACATCGGTGAGACCAAGCGGAGGCTGGGCGATCGTTTCGCCGAACACCTCCGCTCGGTCCGCAATAACCATCCCGGTGGCTCAGCACTTCAACTCCCCCTCCCACTGCGTATCCGACCTCTCGGTCCTGGGCCTCCTCCACGGCCAGAGTGATCAACACCGCAAGTTGGAGGAACAGCACCTCATATTCCGCTTGGGGAGTCTGCATCCTCTGGGCTTAAACATTGAATTTTCTCAATTCTGTTAACCCAGACTGCCTCCCCCCCACCTCTCCCTCAGCCCTCTGGCCCTGACATTCCTTCTCCATCTCCCCCCCCCCCCCCCCCCCCCCCCCCAGTCGCACTAGCTTCTCATTTTCACACCACAAACAGCTTACAATGGCCTGCTTCCTTTGTCACCAATACTTTTTTGCATATCTTTCACTCATTGTTCCTTATCTCTCCACATCACTGTTTATATCTCTCGTTTCCCTGATCCCTGACCAGTCTGAAGAAGGGTCTCGACCCGAAACGTCGCCTATCTCCTTCGCTCCTTAGATGCTGCTGCACCCGCTGAGTTTCTCCAGCTTTTTGTGTAACCCTCGATTCTCCAGCATCTGCAGTTCCTTCTTTAACAAGGTGCTGGGCATATTGAACGAACAGCCAGTGGAGGTATTTGAGGCATTAAAAGACATTTGGACAGGTACATGGGTAGGAAAGGTTTAGAGGGATATGGGCCAAATGCAGGCAGGTGGGACTTGTGTAGATGGGGCATTTTGGTCGGCATACGCAAGTAGGGCCAAAGGGTCTGCTTCCGTACTGTATAACTGTGATTCCATGACTAAAAAACAGCTTTAATTAACCAAATAAATATGAGCCCAAGTAGGAAACCTTGGACCGGTGGGAGTATTAACAAGGGAGTATATTTTGTAAAGGAACAAGAAATGGTTGATTTTACTATGTTTTAACATTCAGTGTAAACTCAGAGATTACTGTGCACTTATTTAAATCATTTATAGATCTGAAACATGGCAAGGGGTCTACTGCCAACCTTTGGGTGTTGAACATGTTGACTTCCACAAGTAACCCCTTTATAAAGATCCCATTTTAAAACTAATTACCAATGCATATATTCTGTGACCCAACTACTGGTTCATTAACACCTGTCAAATGATGAAAGTTAATCTTTGATATTAATTGCGAATATAGAAAACTATCCACAACTACATCCTTCAACAGCATTTTAAAAATGCAATAATTTAGATTCTGTCTTTTTTTTACTCTGTGTAAGTAGCACAGGTCATGGCAAGCTGCCTGATTGGAACTTGTCAAATGTTACCTGTATTGGCTGCCTCATCTCACTTTCTTGCGTTATTAATTCAGTCCCTGTGCAGTTTTATTGCTGATGCAGAGACTCGTGTACAACAAGTGTTTTATTGTTGTTTGTTCCAGACAGAACAATGAAATTCTTACTTGATGTAGCACAACAGAATATGTAAACATAGTACTCTGTAAGCAATATAATAAATGGGAAAAAAATGTTTTATATATATAGATACGATATGATTTGATACGATAAAACTTTATTCATCCCCGGAGGGAAATTGGTCTGCCGACAGTCACAACACACAATGTACACAAAAACTTGAAATTAAAAATGAAAACAAAAAGAAAAAGACAAGTGACTGTTGGCTGGCTGCCGTGTGCTCAGCGCCTTCACCAGAACGAATGAACAAACACAGACTTATCCCGTGGGCAGAGGATTCTAAACTAGAGTGTGTGTTCCCCCCCCCCCCCTTCACACCGGGCCCCCCTTTGTTCTCCCACCATCCCTCACGGTGGTCCTTCCACACTGGGTCCTCCATTGTTCTTCATGGCGGTCCCCCCACACACATTGGCCAGGCAAGCTCAGCCATTCAATAATTCCTTGTGTCAATGGAAATGGAGTAAACAGAAGCTGGAAGTCTCATTTTGTATGTATGTGTGTATGCGTGTGTGTGTCTATCTAACTTACTGGGGGATGAGGAGACATGAGCTGTGCCTGTGCAGTTGGGGGCTATGTGAGTGGTGGAATATTGTGTTGGGGGAACGGGTTGCTTTGGGGGAACGGGTGAGTGGTGGAATATTGCTTTGGGGAGCAGATGGGTCTGCACTTGGTCTAGTCAGAGGTTGCACAAGAATGTTGGCTATGCTTATTGGAGCTCAAGGATCCTATCCCAGTGCATAACTGCAAGAATTCTACAGCTTTATTTACTAGAAATAGCTATTTTCAGATGTTCCATCAATAACCTTCCATGGTCAGAAATGGTGGCATAAGAGCTCTGGACTGAGCAAGTGAGGGAACTGGAACTTCAGATGGACAATACTAGGATCATTCGTGAGGCTTGATAGATAGGAGATATAGTGAGATGGTCATACTGTAACTAGGGTACAGACAGAAAGTAGATGGGGACCACCAGGGAAAGGAATAAGTTACAAGTCACATGTTTGGTACATATGGAATATCCACCATTTGCCTGGATGAGTCCTGCTTCAACAGCTCAAGGGGCTTAACATCATCCCTGCACATCCTGCACGATGACTGCAATTTGTACCAGCAACTAAATGCACTGCAGTTAATCATGCAGCTACTCTGGCAACACCATCCAAAACCATAGCCAAGAAAGGCAAGGACAACAAGTGCTTAGGAGCAGCACTAGCAAAAATGTCCTTCCAAGTTGTACACTATCCTGACATGGAAGCACATCGCCAGATCTTAATCCTGCACCTCCCTCCCCAATAACAGTGTGACAATACATTCACCAAAAAAATATGAATGATTCAACAAGACAGCTCATCACCACCTTTGCAAGGCCAGCCAGGGAAAGGGCAATTAATAGTTCCACTTCTGCTCAGACAATGCCGCCTTTCCACTGCTCCCAGCCCACTTTATCACTACATGACGTTGCTGGTGAGTGATTTGGAAATGGTTGCAGCTATTAAATGTTATGTTCCTTTATTATTGAAGCTGACCTCTGCTTGACATATAAATGGTAGAATGTTCCTTATTAGATATGGTGTTGTCCAGTTCCTGTAAAATATGGTTCCGACAGTTTTATACCTGAGGAACTCCACATGGATCTAAACATTATTCAAAACATCCTGCAGCAAGATTATAAATAAAATTACTGAGGATGGTTGGGCCTAGGGCATTGTCTTAGAGAACTCCTTCAGTGATGTCCTGGGACTGAGAAGATTAATCTCCAACAACCAGAACTGTCTTCCTTCACATTCGCTATGATTTCAGTGTAGCAGAAATATTGTCCTTGATTCTCATTGATTTCAAATTTAATAAACCTATTTAATGACTCACTTGGTCAAATGCTGTCTTGATGTCAAGGACAGCCACTCAGTCACAGTGTTACAGATTGTGTTGCGAATTAATTGTGTTGATGTTGATGCTGGACAGCACCTCATTGATACAAAGTGTAGAACTGCCAGTTATGTATTCTGTAACTATCTGATTTAGCACTGTGGAAATGCCACTTACACAATGGTGTGTCCTTTATATAATGGATGTTCTGAAGAAAGGTCCTGACCCGATTGTCATCTGTCCACTTCGCCCACAGATGCAGGATGGCCTGCTGAGTTACTCAAGCACTTTGTTGGAGCTGATATTGGGGCATAATGAGCAGAAAGTTTTCTTTCCATTGTCAATGAATTCATGGGGGGCAATGCTGAAGACACTCAAGATCACTCAGTTCTCATAATGCAGCCACTGTGAAATAACCTCTCCAGTTGTGACCAGCAATGTGATAAAGGAATCTAGACGTGGCTAATCAATTTGATTCCACACATGTGACCAGTTCAGAATTTTGTCTTATACGTCTGTTGGTTAGCTCTTCCAAATTTGGTATGAATTCCCTGGTGTTGGTGACAATTGCCATAGTGAGGCCACATGAAAACTGGAGGAGAATGACCTCACATTCCACTTGGATATCATATAACCCAATAGATTGAATGTTGAATTCTCCGCCTTTAGATAACCCCCACACATTTTTTTTGCCTTCTCTTCTTCGTGCCCCATCCAGATGCACACCCATTTCTCCCACTTCCCCACTTCCCCCATTCTCCTTTTCCCCATCACCTTCCACTGATATTCCTTCTTCTGGCCTCATAGTTCACACTTTTCTCCTTATCACACATACCGTTCACTCATTTTTATCTCTCACATATAGTCTTTGTCCAACTATTGCCAATCAGAAAATCCCCTCACTTATATCCACTATCACTCATCTGGCTTTGTTCTGACCCTAATTCTCTTCCAACATTTCTCCCCACTATTCCAGTCAGTTTTATGAAGAGTCCCAACCCGAAACAACATCTATCCATATCCTGCAGAGATGATGTCTGACCCTGCTCAGTTACTCCAGCACTTTGTGAGTTTTTTTGTAAACTAGCTTGTGTCTACACTACAAATTGCAGCATTGACTGGGTATTTGCTTATTTGGTAGATATGAGTTGAATACCTAGGTTGATGCTAAATTGTTAAACTAGTTTTATTCTCACTGAAACTTTTTAGACAGCTTTTGTTTTAAAACAATTGAGTGGCTTGCTTAGCTCAGAGGTCAATTAAAGAAATTCTGGGCTAAGACTTGCAGCTTTATGCTATTAAAGAATAAGAGTCAGCCATGTGTATTTTACCGTCTTCTTCTACCCGCCCCACATCACCTCTTTTATTTCTATTTTAATGACTCATCATTGTGCTGATGTCTTTTCAGAATTAATTCAATTGGAGGTACAAAGTGAATTTTAACTTTTGCACCATGATGGAAAAAAAACAAAACTATCTTTTGTAGTTATGAATATATAAAAACATGAATTATAGTTGGAGTATCAAATTATGTCATGCATTTGACTTGGCTTAGAGAGCTCGCAGCCCGATATTTGATTTAATATTTTTATTATTAAAGCAATTTTTGTCTAATAACTGCAGGGAAGGATAAATTCTCGACAATGAAGATGGAGGTCAAAAGTGAAACAACTCATTATTCAAGGCCTCAGGCTTCCTCCGATTAGCAAATAACTACTGTAAATAAGCAATTCACGTAGTCTTGGAGTGTGAAACATCCTTTAATGATAGCACAGGGTATCACACAAGTCAGCAAGCACTGGTTACATT
Organism: Raja brachyura; assembly: GCA_963514005.1. The sequence continues at coordinate 59,910,748 of OY740785.1, forward strand.
CTTCTACTAAACTGTGCCCAGGGAGGGGAAGCGTTATGATTGATGTTAACTAAGGCGGGGTTAATGGTACTGAGGTAGCTATATTATTGGTTGCATGCATAAACCATCTACATCCTTCCCCATAGAAAATCAAAGCAGATAGGAAGTCATGACAACAGAATTAAACATAATCGCCATAACGGACAGGTGGCCTACTAATCTGACCCGAGCGCGTACGCGTCTCTTCCCCTCCCCCCGAAAGATCAGAAAGAACAGGAGGCCGTGAAGCAGCTGGGGAACCAGAGAGGGGCTGCGGGGTGGGATAAGCAGGAGAGTCAGAACCGTGAATACGAGCGGCAACGGGTGACCCACGCAGAGGGGATCAGGGCGCGCGAGGTGGGGACCGAGGCATGCAGGGAACACCGGCAGGGACGGCAGCCGGCTGTTGGTGTAAGAGAGATGGGGCATAGGGGCCCGGAGGCTGCGGCTTCGGTTCGTTCACCACGAGCAGGTGTTGACGGCTATGATGGTAGATAGTTCCTTCAAAGTCAACCAGGTATGAACGAGGTGCATCAGCCACCCCAACTATGGTAGCCAGACAGGAGTAACCACTGGCGGTTTGCAACCCAACAACCTGTCCAGGCAGCAGAGGATCAAGAGGATCGAACAATCGTGGGAACGCCGCTGGCTGTCATGTTTCACCCGAATGCGCCTCTGCACGGAGGCAGGCTCCAGCACTCGAGGTTGCAGCTGGCGCTGAGCAATCAGGATAGTGGGTCTGGTTGTTCTGGACATCAGGCGCTGAGCAGGGGACCCCATGGCCGGATCCCTGGAAACGTTCCTGAGGTTCAGGAGATCCAAATACAAATCAGAGTTAGACAGTCTCGCCTGTTCCATCAGAAGCTTGGCGCTGCGGACGGCCCGTTCGGCAAGGCCGTTGCTCTGTGGGTACTCTGGGCTGCTGGTGAAATGCACGAAGTTCCACTTGTCGGTAAAAACCTTAAACTCCCGGCTGGTGAACTGCCTTCCATTGTCAGTCTGCAACCGGACAGGAGACCCAAAGGTGGAGAAGTGTTTCCGCAGCTTACGGATAACCATCTCCGACGTGAGGGATGTCAGCAAATCCATCTCGAACCAGTTTGAGTACGAGTCAACCAGGACAAGGTAGTGGTTACCACGCCACTCGAAAATGTCGGCAGCCAGCGAGGACCAGGCCAAGGCAGGAGCAGGTTGTTGGAGCAGGGGCTGTCGCTGCTGATGTGGTGCAAGGCTGTTGCACGTGGAGCAGTCAGAAACGCGACCCCGGATATACCTGGCCATTCCGGGCCAGTAGAACTGGCACTGAGCGTGGGCGAGTGTTGCATCGACCCCGGGGTGTCCGCTATGGGCTGCGTGATAGTAGAAATCAACAGGGAGGATGGGACCACAACTTTGTGTCCCTTGACGATAACGCCATTCTGTAGCACCAGTTCATCGCGGACCAGGAAGAAAGGCTGTGTTTCAGTCGGCGCGCTGGAGCGCTTCGTGGGCCACCCCGATTTAATCACCACTGCAAGCCGCTGCAAAACTGGATCGGTAGCGGTGTGTTCGGCCAAGAGCTGTAACTGCTTGGTGGGAATAAAATCAACACCCAGCACTAGCAAGTCCTCGGTTTCGTAGGGGTGGCGGGCACAGGAGATCTGCGGGGCGCGGGATAGGGTGTCCGCAATGTGCATCTCAGTGCCCTTCTTCTAGAGGTTCAGGTCGTGCTCAGCAATGTCCTTCCCATAGACCAGTATATCATCCACGATGATGGAATATGGCAGGCCTGAGAATATCTGCTCCATCGTTCGCTGGAACACCTCGCTAGCAGAATTGATGCCGAATGGCATACGCAGAAACTTGAATCTGCCAAGCGGTGTTGAAAAGGTCGTCAGGTCAGAAGACGCCTTGTCCAATGGGATCTGCCAAAACGCGTTCTTGGCGTCTAGGACCGAAAAGATGGTGGCCTGCCCGACCTGAGCCGCCACATCCTCAACGGACCGCATGGGGTAGTGGGGCCTCCTGATGGCAAGGTTTATGTCCTTGAGTCAGGTTCTGCATGATGCGCGACGTTGGCAAAGTGGGTGGTGTGGTGGATGGGGGGTGGTGTGGTGGATGGGGGTGTCGGGGGAGGGGGGTGTGGGGGAGGAGGGGGTGTGGGGGAGGGGTGGTGGAGGGGGGATGCGGTGGTGTGGGGAACTGTGGGGGGTGGGGGTAAGGGGGTGTGTGGGGGAAGGGGGGAGGGGGGAGGGGGGAGGGGGAGGAGGGAGGAGGGAAGGGGAGGCTTGGGGGGAGGACTCCACTCAGTGGTCACCGGCCACGGCACCACACAGCACCTCCCAGCTCCACTCATCGCCCGACTCCACTCACCGGCTTCCCCGACTCCACACAGCAGCTTCCCCCAACTCCACCCAGCGGCTTCCCCGGACTCCACACAGTGGCTTCCCCCGACTCCACACAGCAGCTTCCCCCGACTCCACCCAGCAGCTTCCCCCCGACCACCCTGCAGCTTCCCCCGACTCCACACAGTGGCTTCCCCCGACTCCACACAGCAGCTTCCCCCGACTCCACCCAGCAGCTTCCCCCGACTCCACCCTGCGGTTTCCCCCGACTCCACCCAGCGGCTTCCCCCGACTCCACCCAGCGGCTTCCCCCGACTCCACCCAGCGGCTTCCCCCGACTCCACACAGCGGCTTCCCCCGACTCCACCCAGCGGCTTCCCCCGACTCCACCCAGCGGCTTCCCCCGACTCCACACAGCGGCTTCCCCCGACTCCACACAGCAGCTTCCCCCGACTCCACCCAGCAGCTTCCCCCGACTCCACACAACGGCTTCCACCGACTCCACCCTGCAGCTTCCCCCGACTCCACCCAGCGGCTTCCCCCGACTCCGCACAGTTGCTTCCCCCGACTCCGCACAGCGGCTTACCCCGACTCCACACAACGGCTTCCCCTGACTCCACACGGCTTGTGGACTCAACCCCGTCTTCGAGGCTTTATTCTCCTCGCCTGGAAGGGGTATTACCTTCATGGTGACGAGTAGGCCAATCTGCTGATCTCACAATTTTAAAAATCTTCATAACTTTGGGAATATTCCACTGATCGGAACAAGACTTGGTGCGCTTGGAGCAGAGGAGAACGGTGAGTAAGATGGCAAAAAATCCTAGCGATATAGGGTACTGTTTTTGCGCAAATTTTAAAAAAAAGTAAACCAGAAGTGGTGAAGATGAGAGTTTTAATAATAGTATAGATAATTAAGCAGCCACCCTTACAGACAATAACAGTCCTAGTGGATTCAACAGATAGAAGAGTTAAGGCTTATATAATGCAGCACAAAAATACATACGAGAAAATAGAGCATAGAAAAAAAACAGTACAGCACAAGAACAGGTCCTTCGGCCCCCAAAATCTGTGCCGATCATTAAGCCAAGTTAAACTAATCTCCTCTGCCTACACATGATGATATCCCACCATTATTTACATTTCCAAGTGGATCAAGATGATCAAAAACTGAGATTCAAGATTTCTCCTCAGACAATATGACTCAAATAAATTTGCAGCTATTTGGGATTGGTAAAATAAGTTACAAACTGCCAGCTGTGACTATGCAATATCAATCATTTTTTGTAATGTCCAATGCATTCCAAATTCATATTTGTAGAAACTAAATGAAAAAATAAACATCTATTGCACAAGCATTTCAATTATACTAATTTGCAATAAATGCCAATCACATTGAATAATTTAGAAACATGATATTTAATTCTTCTTAAGAAGGGTCTTCATCTTTACATTACAGTTTTGTTTTCATTGATGCCTGACCAACTGAGTGTTTCTAGCATCGAGCATGTTTATTCATTTTCATTTTTTAATTCTTCTTAGATTTGCAATTATTTTATACAACAGGTGGCAAGGATCAAATATTTAGCTGGGATTATTAAAATAATATGTAAAGGTAGAAATTGCACCACAAATGTACTTTGTTTACTGGAGTGAAACTAATTGAATCTTGTTGATATATTTTACACTGCAAAAGGATGCTAATTCTGTTATTGCTCATTAACCTGATCTATTTTCTTTCAGAGTTTACAAGCAAACCTTTTCCTCCACATTGTCACATTGTCACCTACACATATTAGATTATTTTCAGGTGTTACATGCATTGAATACATAACAGTTTGTCTCAGTGTCTGCTGCAGAAGAAATCTTGTATGTATACCTACAGCAATGATGTATGCATTTAAAAAATGCCAATTGAGATGTAAGGATACTTTAATGGTGAGTAATTTCAGAATTACCATCAACTGTCTGAATGTCATCTAATTTGAGCAAAGTCATATCTGCATCTATTAAAGCTACATGTACTGCTGGAAGTAATTACAAAGCTGGGGATGTACAAGGCAAAACTGCTAACCACTTGTGGGAGAGACCACTCCATCTTTCAGACACTAACTTGTAAAATTGGAGGCTGTGCAGAGAGTTCATGCACACTGGGATGCCAATAGATGGATGATGAAGTGAATGTCAGAGGAGTTCATGTCATGCGGAATGCCGGAAGGAATGTTCCCAATACTGGGAGAAGTTCCATTTCTGGATAATGCTAACCCTTTTGGATAAACAAAAAACAACAAAAACAATTGATTTAACGATGCCCTTCCTAAGTCCCTATTCTGTTCTTCAATGTGATTTGGCTTCTGAATTCATCCACTCAGAAGATGCAACATGCACAGAACCCAGCTGGAGAAAGACTGCAGAGTGAAGCAGTGAATAAGACTAAGTGAAGAAACACATTCACAGTCATCTATTTTACTTCGGAGTCACGTGAGTGATTCCGTGAAGAACCCCGCCAATCTGCACGCACGTTAATACGTTGTTCGCATGGCAAAGCACCGGACTGGCAGGCGATCGCTCCTGCCAGCGGTAAGTTTAAAACCTACATGTTAGTTTGTATTTCATACCAGGTTTTCATTTTGTTGCTGAAACCTGTTTTACAGAGGTTTCCTGCTGGATATTGCGCAAAGTACGGCGAGTGAACCGGCTGTGGGGTGGGGGGGGGGAGACCCCGGTTCAGACCGCGGAAGCGGATAGTCGGCGGACGTCGGGCTCACGATCCCAGTCACTGACAAGGAGGGTCAGTGGCTTCCAGACTGCGGTGAAATCCAGCAGGAAGGCGGTGTCACCGCCAGAGTCACTGACAGAGCAGTCAGCGGCTCACAGACAGGTAGAATTATCAATGAATTAGTCAGCCTTTGGACTCGGACGAGTCGGGCTGGGAGGGTTCCCCTCCGGTAATACCTAGATACACTCCAACAAGGAGTAGTGTCAGCGCTGGCCTTGGGAGAGACTGCGCCAGCAGCATCTGGGACAGGGCTGTTTCATGTCCCTCGCTTGGAGGAGGAGACCATGCAGGGTCAGTGTAATACTGACGCCGAATCTGTAGCAGCGCCGGCCTATAGGAGAGCTCGTGCCAGCAGCGCCTGGGACAGGGCTGCTTAATGTCTCCCTCTTGGAAGTAGAGAGCATGTCGGGTCAGTGTAATTCTGACGCCGAGTGTGAGGGTATAGCCATGGAGCATACCCCAAGGGATGAAGGGCATGAGTCAGAGGTACCATTCCTAGCAGCAAGGTTGCCATCCCAACAGAATCAGTGCCAAAATGTTCCATCCTGGGATACGTCCGTTGGAAGGGCTATATCAGTGCAGGTACCCTCGGTGACCTGCGGCAGCGCAGGCTCAGGGTTGCCTACGAAACGCCCTCTCTAAGGAGGGGAGTGCGTCTGTTCAGATGTAACTGACTTCAAATTCTGACGATGTCCATGGAACATACTGGAACCATGTATGCAGGCAGTGAACAGCGCTATCAGGGGGATATTGGAGCAAGCCGCTGAATCTTCTATTCAGGTAAGGCCTATTCAACAGGCAAAACCTGGAGGTCGAGGTGAAAGCTGTCGGACCAGTCAAGGTCGACGACAAGCAAATCTTCATCGTTTCGGGGTCAATGCACCCTACACCTTCATCGGCAGTAAGAGGTTCACTGAATCTAGTGGCAGCATGAAAGCTGGGCAGAGGTTCCACGCACCCTACTCTATGAGGTAACTAGGCAGAGAGGTTGGTCTGGCATTTTCCGAAACATGGATAAGTGTCCCACTTACACGGTGGTAATATTTACACTTGGTTGTACAATACACAAATGGTTAAGACATAGTCCGCAACTTAGCGGCATCTAACCATGTAAACCTGTACAATATTAACATTCCAAGCAAGGTTGCCTTCGAGAGGCAGGCTCAGAATTGTGCCCAGCATTGTCTTTAAAAGAAACATGATGGGAGTGAAATATTTTGGACCTGACAGGACTTAATCTGTTTGTGTAGTATAATCATTTCAAATGGAAACATTTGATACTGCCAAACCATTGGTTCCAGAGGGTGTTATATGGCATGTATTGAGTTTAAGGATGCATATTACCCAGTACATGTTCATAAAGAGTATCGGAGATATTTGACATTTAGCTGCATGGGGCAATTATGGCAATTCAAGCACTGCCTAATGGGTTAACCTCAGGCCTAGATATCGGTTTCACCTGTTACACTCATGATTGACAGATTCGTTTCATCCATCCAGTTAAATCAAAATTGGTACTGGTTAAGTGATTGACTATTTGGGATTCACAGTTAATTCAACTCACATGTCTGTGACTCTGCCCAAGGGCAAGAGATCAGATTTAATTGAAGGCTGTATCAAGCTCATGGGGGAGCAATCACCTTCAATTAGACATGTGGCCAACTTGATTGGTAAATTGATAGCTGTCTTTCCAGCTGTGTTGTATAGAACTTTGCATACTGAAATTTACATAAGGCAAAGGTACAGGCACTCAGGATACATGCAGGTAATTTCAACCGACCCATGCAATTACCATTTGAAGCCATCTTTGAAATAGAGTGATGGATAAGAAACATTCAAGTTGTTCTAGCAAAATTCTGATGGAAGCACCTTCAATTTGCAGACTGATGTTAGTGTCCTAGGTTGGGGTGCTACGCACCATTTTAGCTGTGGAGGCAGATGGAATAGGCATGAGGCATTTATTTCTCCAATCACATGGAATTAATATTTAGAGTTTAGGAGCATTTTACGGGCTCAAGGCTTATTGCAGGATCAGAATCAAGGCAATCTGAAGCAGCACTTACATGTTCAGCTTCAGATTGACAACACCACGGCAGTGGCGTATGTTAATGCCTACGGCCATACTAGCCTGACCACGCCCGATCCAGTCTGCTCCTGGAAGCTAAGCAGGCTCAGGCCTGGTTAGTACTTCGATGGAAGACACATGGGTGGAATCAAGTTGAAACCTTGTGACAGATTGGCTAACCTTATTTGGCTGATGCATTACAAAATAACATTTGTATTTCAGCTGTCTATTTGCCAGGCATATTCAATATGGTGGCAGACACCAGGTCACGCAAATTCAATGACAACACAGAGTGGATGTTGAATCATGATGTATTTAATGAACTTATTCTTCGGTATGGAATGCCAGATGTCGATTTGTTTGCATCCAGACTCCATCACCAGGTACCGAAGTATGTTCATGGGAACCAGATCCAGAGACAGTAGCGGTCGATGCGTTCTCGCTACACTGGGGCGGAATGTTTATATGCATTTCCCCACTTCTGCATCATCAGTCGGTGCTTGACCAAGATCAAGCAGGACTCCGCTTCAGTAGTTTGGTGTCATTGCCGAAGATTACCCTAAAGTTGGTTATGTAACTCTGCTCATCGTAACTCCTCATAAAATAAAGATCAAACTTCAAATTTGGTAAGTTCTCGTTTAATCTTACTATTAAATCTCACATAATAACTGCTTGGCAAGTTTAAAGAGCAAAATATATCATCACATATTTTAGTTGATCGGTGCAATTTTTTAACTAAGATATTTAAAAACAATGTTGATTAATAGTTAAAATCCAGTTTCTGATGTGTTAACCTTTACTTTATTGAAGTCTGTTCGAGAATGTCGCTTTTAGCAAATCATTTATTTTCAATCACAAGATCCAAGCTCGGATTCTCTTGTGTCTATTAATATCACATATACTGTTGACATTGTTTGGTTTAAATGACAATTAATATATGGGATTTAATACATCCCATGTTAATCAGATCCCACTTCTGTCATCTTTACTTTACCACTTGTCTAATTTCTGTATTTTTCTCTCCCTATCTGGCACTTTTCAATTAATTTCTGTTCCTAGCAGCTGTGGGAGGTGAAGAAGCAGGTTACTGCAAACTATTTTCATCATAGCCTGCAATTAGCTTTCGAGCTATAACTTCCTAAAATAGAATGGACCATCCCATCAAAGAAAATAAACCAGTTATCACAATAGTTTTGGCTGACTGACTTGGGTTTGGTGAGAAGAAAGTCAACAAATGTATTCAATATATTTACTGTAATGTACACCAGTAAATGAGAAAATATGAATCTGTGAAATGAAAGAGCTAATTTCAATTTTAACAGTGGATTTAGGTGGGATGGCAGTGGGTCAGGGGTTGGACATGGTGACTGGTCAAGGGATGGGTGGTTATGCCAGACAAGCATGCTCTCGTGCCAGTATTAGGACAGGCTACCTTTAAACCTCACAATTTCCCAGGCTATCTGAAGCATCTAAGAACAATGACCAGATTGTGAGTTTCGGAGAATGGGATCCAAGGGTGCTGAGATCACATAGAAAGGGGAAAGTGACTGTTAATTGAGGAAATTATTTTTTGGGGGGTAGGATGCCGGGTTCACACTGGGAGTCTCAAGGTTTTAAATTGTAATGGTAATTGACCAGTAAGATGATATGAAAATGTTTCAGATAAAGCTTTGATGCTACAAACTCACAATTCCATTAATGGGACAGGGTGACCATTTGGTGCCAATCATTTCATGTTGACAATTTATGCTTACATTAGCAAACAGTCTAATCACATTTATTTTTCTTGTTGCAAAATTCATTCATCTTCCTCTACAACCAGATCTTGCAAATTTATACAATTTTTGACACGACCTCTAACCTTTAACCAAAATGGTGGAGAGGAGACAATCTACATACAAATTATTCGTTCTGGAATCTTTCTTCAAAAATCATTGTCCTTTGGGAAGACATATCCAACAACTAAACAAGCGTCAAATTATCTTTTTTTTAATTGAAAAGTAACCTTCAATTGTATCAGTTCATAGTGGCAAACTACCCTTTTGTTAGATAACGGTCATATATTTATTAATCGTATATTAATTTCTCATGTTTCAATAATAGTACAATACTGGTCCAATAATGCATCACATTCATACCAGTTGATACATAATGCCAGAGATATGGGTTCAATTTTGACATCGGGTGCTGTCTATGTTGAGTTTGCATATTCTCCATGCGACAGTACTGACTTCCTCCCACTTCACAAGGATAAGCAGGTTGATAGATAAATCTGCTTCTTGAAATTGCCCCTCAGGTGTGGGCATGTACTAGAATCTTAAAGGTGCTGATGAGAATGTGGACAGAATAAAAAACGGAATTGGTATAAATGGGTGGTTGTTATTCCACATGGACTCTGTGGATCGGAGTTCCTGATTAATGTGCTGTATCTCTCTATGTTTCCAGATACCTTTCCAATTATATACACTGTATATTAATTGATTTTCCTTTCAAGTCCCTAAAAGTTACATTTAAAAATCACTACTTCCACTTCAAACAACCATGTTGAGCCTGTCGAATCATTTACAGTTTTCTAACTGCGTCATTCCTGCTCCCATGGTTTGAAATGTTTTTCTGATGTTGAGCTAGAGACTTGTTCACTAGTTTCTCTTTCTCTCTTCATTCTTACACAGCACGGTAACATTTGAGATAAAACACAGAGTGCTGGAGGAACCCAGTGAGTCAGGCAGCTCCTGTCGAGGGAATGGACTGATTATAGATGGGGGAGGGGGCCTGACAAGTGATAAATGGATCAAGTCTGGGTCAGAACATGGTCAAAGAGCAGGAGAGTAGCGGACTCATAGTTAGGTAGCAGTGAGAGGGGGTCCAACAGAACTCCCATCACAGAGAGGAGGAGAACAAAGTAGGCAAACTTTGAGATTTCACAACGGGCAATAAATTGGAGACACCACAAATTGCCAATGTGGGAATTTGAGCAAAATAAAAAGTGCTGGAATAACTCAACTGGTCAGGCAGAATCTGTGGAGGGAATGGATAGGCAGTTCCTCCTGTGCATGTCCATTCCCTTCACAGATACTGCTTGACTCATTGAATTTCTCCTGCACTTTGTGTTTTGCTCAAGATTCCAGCATCTGCAGCTGCTTGTGTCTCTAACACTTGGTATCATCCATTTCATTGCAAGAATTCTGGAGGCCTGGAAAAAATACAAAGGCAGTCGAGACACAAACGAGTTAACAGAGGTAAAGTATATTTTCATATACTTTGTAATTTTACTGTGAAATTATTAACAAAAATAGTCTGCTAATATTGCTGATGGTCCTATTAATGGTGTTCTACAACACTTAATATGGTTTATTGAAGCTCAATACCTAACAATTTTGACCTAAACTCACCAGAAAAGCCAATTACAAGAATAGTCAAATTAACCTTATTTAGTCTGCTGCCTTATAATATTTTAATCAGGTAGCAATACCATTGCTGAGTCACAATCAAACTGCTTTTCATTACTTAAATCTATAAATCTTTCAGTACAGTTTTGTTTTATGGTAGGACTTTGAATATAGAATTAGAGTTAAGAAGTAAATGACATTACAAAAAAAAAGATAAAATGTAAAAAATCACTTAATTTTAATGCCAGATGATCGATGGATGAGTTATGTCCTCTTACTGAGATCAATGGATGGTATTTTTCCAGTAAATAGAGATACAAATGAGGTTTGCACTGTGACTGTCTCCACTGACCAAGATTAACAATACTCATCAGAACGTTGCCTTAATTCGCAGAGTACAACAAATCCATTAGGGCAGAAATTCTTGGTTCTGATGTATATTTAGTTTGGTTCAGTTCAGTTCGGAAACAGGCCCTTCAGCCCTTCGAGTCCACGCTGACCAGCGATCCCTGCACACTCTCTAAACATGCTCCCATCTGGAGAGATATTACAAAGCTCCGCTTGTTCAGTCTAGTTTGAGATGCAAGTATCTCTGAACTAAACTAAAGTAAACTAACACTATCCTCCACACTAGGGACAATTTACACTTTTTATCGGAGCCAATAAACCTACAAACCTGTATGTCTTTGGAACACCCGGAGAAAACCCACATGGTCATGGGAAGAATGTACAAATTCCATAGAGACAGCACCCGTAGTCAGGATCAAACCCGGGTCTCTGACACTGTAAGGTAGCAACTCTACTGCTGCGCCACCATGCCGCTCATTCTATGAATCATAAACTGTACTCAAATTCCTATCCTTTGCTCAAGTGATTACATAATTTTGGTACTTGCCTGAAGCATCATGACCCATAAGAGAAGTAAATCAGTAAAGGAAAGAACATTTTTAGGCCCCTGAACCTACTCTCTTGTAGTGACAGAAGCTTCTCCATTCAGACCACCAGGTAATATCTAGCATCTAATGTAACACATTGATCTGTTTCCAAGGCTCTTGTTTTTCAGTAAGGAAACACAGTAAGGAGTCAGGCCGGGGGGAGATCCCCCCCCCCACTACGGGTACCGTGTAATTCCGTGCTACCTGCCCCGTGGTCGGATAGTCGGTGACTAAACTGTCTCCCCCACCTGGTGAGGAGGGGGCTGTGGACCCCCAGCAGGACCAAAAACAAGATCTGTCAAAGGGCAGATGAGCTCCTAGCGAGCCAACGGCCATCTACACCTCAATAGAAGTTGCGATCACTGTCGTACATAGTGCCTGTAGATATTTTCAACGATGATGATGATGATTGTTTTTCAGTGGACATACTCCATTTGCAGCTACTCATTTGGCTGGAGTAGTGTTGAGAACCAGATAGTTTGCAGTGGGATGAATTCTCAGTTGAAGAGTTCTTTAAAGTGCTCCTTTCATCATCTATACTTGATTAACACTACTCCATTCTAACTTCTCAGTTTGGATGTTTAGATTGTAGATGATGTTACCAGCACGGCAAATTCCCATACCTGCTGTGACTACTGGCTGATTTCTGTGGATCTCTTTATGTACCTGGGGAGAATGCAGAAATTCATCAACAACAGTCTGGCCAACCAAGAAAAAGATTATCCAATTATCAGGACCTTAAACTCTGCACCAAGCTCATGATGTATTGGGTGGCACTGATCTCCATTTTCCTGTATGCTTCTGAGACCTGTGTTAACTGCGGAAGGAACCGTAAATCTTTGGACAGGGAAATTTCTCCCCGAAATCCACCAAATCCACTATCAGGATAAGCAAACGATCTTCAGTCTCCTCAAATCACATCCTGAAAATTAAGGGTCTAATTACACTTAAGGGCCTGTCCCACTTTCGTGACTTTTTCAGTGACTGCCAGCACCCATCGTAGGTCGCGGAAAATTTTCAACATGTTGAAAATTCAGCGTCGACCAGAAAGACGCTATGACTCTTTGGGTGACTAGGAGACCTCTCATGACCATACAGGCGACACCATGACGACATGTCGCGGGGTGAAGCCTGTATAGTCATGAGTAGTCGCCCAAAGAGTCGTACCCTGTTCTGGTCGCCGCTGAATTTTCAACATGTTGAAAATTTTCAGCAACTGGTAATGACCTAAGACGGGTGCCAGCAGTCGACGAAAAAGTTGCATAAGTGGGACAGGCCCTTTAGCATGGTCTGATGGATGGGCCAAATTGTTTGCATGCTTCACACTGGATTCCTACAACAGGTCCATTACTCAAACATCCATCACAATGAGAACTAGCCGGAAAATGCAGGTGAGCTCACTGAAACCCAGTAAAAATGGCGAAAGTAGTCCATCAGCTCTCTTTCAGGGTGCTCTCAGTACACTCCTATTAATCCCATCCACTCACTTTCCCTGCAACCTATTCTCTTTCGTCTGCCCATGCTGTAACATTCAATCAATCAATTAACCTACCAGCCTGCATCTTAATTGGGGGAAACTGAGGGAAGAGCCTGAGGGAAACCCACACCATCACAGGACAGATGTATAAATTCCAATCAGACAACACAGTAAGTGAAGAAGAACGGTCTCGACCCGAAACACCCATTCCTTCTCTCCAAAGATGCTGCCTGTACTGCTGAGTTATTCTAGCTTTTTGTGTCTGTCTGCAGTAAGCTAAGATTGCACCGAGTCGCTGGAGTTAGGAAATAGAACATAAAACAGCACAATACAGGGACAAGTCCTTTGGTCCACTATGTCTGTGCCAAACATGATGCCAGATTAATTTGATCCCTTATGCCTGCACATGATCCCTATGGTAGCAGGACTCATTAATACACCACTCGTACACCCACGCTAAGAGTTTTCAAATATTGCCCTAGCTTTGCTTAAGGCTCAGGGGGTATCGTGTACGTAACTCACATTGAACTCCAATAGTCAGCTCATGAACTGCTATAAATAAGAAAAGGATGCTATTCGCTAAATATGACAATAGTCTGTTGCCAGCTGTAAAAATAAATTATGCGTGTGAATGCCAAATTTGCAGGCTGTCATTATGATTCCATGGGGTTTAGGAATTCCAGCCACCTTACTGTGTATTGGGAAGGGAGCCAAGTATTCAGATTGTTTTTAGAAGATATGTATTGTCCATGACATTCATAGATCACAACTCCTTTGAGTTGCAAAAGCAAAAACCAAAGCCCACTGCAATACCATTCTTCAGCACTGATGGCCTCTGAACTGGAAGTGGATCTAAAATTGTTCATCTCAAACTAGACTGAACAAGCAGAGCTTTGTAATATGTCTCCAATGTTGGAGCTTATAGGTTTCACCAATCAGAATCCTGTTCATTCAGCGAATTTTGAGCCTGAAAGCTGGGATGCACCTGCCCTATTTAATTTGGAGGAAGAAAAAATTGAAATGGATTCTCAGAAGGGTTGTTACTTAAGAGTTTATCACTGTTTGTGCAGGGCAATTAATGCACATTATTTCATTCCCCTCTGGCAACCTATAAGAAACTGCTGTTTAAAGAGCTAATGCTCAAATAGCATTCTTTGTGTTCACTGTAATCTCTGGCCTCAAATACTGACTCCCAGGCATGGTTGATGTGGTCAAATGGAGATCAAGGTCATGGTTATTACCAATTTCTTAGCCCCAGTATCACTCCAGGGAGCAGTCACTAATCTCTGCCACCTCTTAGAGTTTGCTGCCCACGGGTAGATTAGAGAGCACACTAACTCCATAATCAAGAGGCAAGAATTGAGGGTAGCACTGTGGAGCAGCTGGTAAAGCTGATGTCTCACAGGGCCAGACACTCAAGTTTGATCCTGACCTCGAGTACTGTCTGTGTGGAGTTTGCACGTTCTCCTTGTAACCACATGACTTTCCCCTGTGGACTCTGGTTTCCTTCCATACCCCAAAGATGTGTGGGTTTGTAGGTTAATTGGCCTCTGTAAATTGCCCCTAGTGTGCAGGGAATGGATGGGAAAGTGGGATAACAGAACTATTGCAAAAGGATGATTGATCGTCTGTGTGGAAACGGTGGGCCGAAGGGTTGATTCCATGTTGTATCTTTCAATCAATTTACTCAAACTTGAGCTACTTTTCTTTTAGTCCATAAGAGCATGTATAGTGAGCACAGACATAGTTTTTCAAAGTACAAGCATACATTGTGATCATATCTTTACAATTACTTTTCTGACTATTTTCAGCCAAGGATGGAACCCTAAAGAATCTTTGTACACAGTAAAGGCACCTTGCTGTAACTGGAAGTCACCTCAGTAGTTGCTTCCGAGAGGGGAGGTCCTTTAAGATTTATCTGTGAAGATCTCATCTACTGGGCTACGCACAGAAATGCAGCATTTCACAGCATTCCAACAATGCTATTCTGACCTCATCACAACTGAAATTCTTAATCTTTATGGTACTTGGGGTGACCCAGAACACTTCATTAGCCATCAATAAATCCAAGCGGAAATATCAGAGAAATTGCTTAATGCTGAGAGCTGTTAGAATACAGAATTGTCAGCTCATCAAATGTATACATATAAGAAGGATGAAAATACTGTTGCCAGCTGTAAAAGAGTTTTTAAAATGAATAGCAAGGGTGTGTTCAAGGAGAAACTGAATAAATGCATAGGGAATAGAAGAATGTAAAGATGCGTTAAATGGTGAGTGTGGGAGGAGGCTTTGTGTGGAGATAAATGCAGGCATTTTAGAGTGACTGCTGCTGCGCTGGAGGTTCAAGACAGCATTTAACTGGTTGTGGTATCTGTGTACTGTAGCTGGAGACTTGATGTCAAGAATCCCGACAAGCTTTGGGAGCATGCTACTAGCTAGAGAGAAACGCTGAGACAAGGAGAACAAAAAAGCACTGTGAAAATGGTCACGTGACGGCCATCTGGTGAGAGAACAGCTGAAGATAACTTCATGGCTGTGTAGAAAGACACAAAAAACTGGAGTACCTCAACGGGACAGGCAGCATGTCTGGAGAGATGGAATGGGTGGCATTACGGGTCGAGACCCTTCTTCTGACTGAAAGACACAGGAAAGGGAAACGAGGGACATAGAAGATGATGTAGAGAGATAAAGATCAATGAATGAAATATATGCAAAAAAGTAACGATGATAAAGGAAACAGGCCATTGTTAGCTGTTTGTTGGGTGAAAATTAGAAGCTGATGCAACTTGCTTGGGGGAGGAATAGAGTGATGGGGAATGCCGGGGTTACTTGAAGTTAGAGAAATCAATATTCATACCACTGCTGTGTAAGCTGCCCAAGCAAAATATGAGATGCTGTTTCTCCAATTTGCGATTAGCTTCAATTCGTCATGGCTATGCAGTGTGGCCTTGAGAAGACAAGGTGGCCGGTAACAGCCATTTTGCAAAAGGAACTGTATGCTGAGAATGAAAATATGAACAGACAACATAATTAAGAACTCTCTAGCCTGATAAGAAACAAAGATGTGTTTTGTTTATTCAGCATTTGGATGAGTGACAACTGAAATTATTGACCAGAATTTTTAGTTTAGTTTTGTTTAAAGATACTGCGCGGAAACAGGCCCTTTTGGCCCATGCCAACCAGTAATCCCCGTACATTAACACTATCCTTTACCCACTAGGGACAATTTTTACATATACCTACATACCTGTACATCTTTGGAGTGTGGGAGGAAACCGAAGGTCTCGGAAAAACCCGCGCAGGTCACGGCGAGAACATACAAACTCCTTACAGACAGCACCCGTAGTCAGAATCAAACTCTGACTACGGGTCAGGGAAATTGTGAGAGCCTTGGGTTAGAATAAAGACTTCCTTTAGGAGTTTGAAGGGAAAATTATTATAAAAATAAAGGCGATCTGAGAATGTGGCTGAGCAACAATGGCAAGAAGAGGGGACCTGAGTTTGAAACTCAGAGAAGACTACCTCCTATCAATGGAGTGAGTCTGGCCAATTCATTCATACGGATAATATCTGACTCCAAATCATGAGTTTTCTGATATAGTTTAAGAAGTGATAAGTTGAAATAGTAATGTAAATGAGAAGTTATTAGCAGTCTTTAAGAAAGTTCTGCAGATGCTGGAAAAATCGAAGGTAGACAAAAATGAGGGAGAAACTCAGCGGGTGAGGCAGCATGTACGGAGCGAAGGAAATAGGTGACATTTCAGGTCGAGGCCCTTCTTCAGCCTGATGTGGAGGTGGGGTGCCCCTCCCCCCCCACCCCCCCGCCTCCACATCAGTTTGAAGAAGGGCCTCGACCTGAAATGTCACCTATTTCCTTCGCTCCGTAGATGCTGCCTCACCCGCTGAGTTTCTCCAGTTATTAGAAGTCTATTGTTTGCATGAATGTTTAAGTTACTCGAATGTTAATAAAGATTAAATTGATCGAGTCTTTTGGTCGACACGTCAGTTGATACCCTATTGAGGAAATAGGGTCCATAGTCCCCTGGCAAAACTGAGGTCTATTGGCATCAATATCAATGAGGAAACTCTCCAGTGGTTTGAATGATCTGTTGACGGCCCTACTTTGGTCTGGCCTTTTCTTACCTCTAGTTCCCTCCTCTTTAATTTCAGTCTGAAAAAGGGTCCCGACGCAAAACACCACCCATCCTTTTTCTCCAGAGATGTTTCCTGACCCGCTGAGTTAAGGGCCTGTCCCACTAGCATGCGACTCCATGCGGTGAGCGCGACCAAACTGGAAGCAGGGGCTGCACGGAGGTCGGGTGATCCCCGTACAGGGCCGGTCCCACCTGCATGCGGTGAGCGCGACCAAACTGGCAGCGGGGGCCGGGCGGGGTTCGGGTGAGTGGCGCGTCGTGGCGCGAAGTTGGAGCGAAGTCCGCTAGTAAGTTCGAACGTAAGTTCGCAAGGTCAGAGAGGGACACACAGAGAGGGGCATGGAGGTGCACAGAGAGAGGGTCACGGAGGCGCACAGAGAGAAGGTCATGGAGGCACATATAGAGAGGGTCACGGAGGCACATATAGAGAGGGCCACGGAGGCACACAGAGAGGGCTACGGAGGCACATAGAGAGAGGGTCATGGAGGCACACAGAGAGGGACACGGAGGCACACATAGAGAGCGCCATGGAGGCACATAGAGAGAGGGTCATGGAGGCACAGAGAGGGTCATGGAGGCACAGAGAGGGTCATGGAGGCACACAGAGAGGGCCACGGAGGCACACAGAGAGGACCCCAGAGGCACATATAGAGAGAGGGCCACGGAGGCACATATAGAGAGGGCCACGGAGGCACACAGAGAGGGCCACGGAGGCACATATAGAGAGAGGGCCACGGAGGCACATATAGAGAGGGCCACGGAGGCACATAGAGAGAGGGCCATGGAGGCACATATAGAGAGGGCCATGGATGCACATAGAGAGAGGGCCACGGAGGCACATATAGAGAGGGACGTGGAGGCACATATAGAGAGGGACACGGAGGCACATATAGAGAGGGTCATGGAGGCACACATGGAGAGGGTCACGGAGGCACACATGGAGAGGGTCACGGAGGCACACATGGAGAGGGTCATGGAGGCACACATGGAGAGGGTCACGGAGGCACACAGAGAGGGACACGGAGGCACACATGGAGAGGGTCACGGAGGCGCACATGGAGAGGGTCACGGAGGCACACATAGAGAGGGTCACGGAGGCACACAGAGAGGGACACGGAGGCACACATAGAGAGGGACACGGAGGCACACATAGAGAGGGTCACGGAGGCACATAGAGAGGGTCACGGAGGCACACATAGAGAGGGCCACGGAGGCACACAGAGAGGGATACGGAGGCACACATAGAGAGGGACACCGAGGCACACATAGAGAGGGTCACGGAGGCACACAGAGAGGGCCACGGAGGCACATAGAGAGAGGGCCATGGAGGCACGACGTCGAGGCGGTGCATAATGTGTCGAGGTGGCTGCCGCGCGGAAGTTTTGAACACGGTCAGTTTTCTGGAGCCCCGCGCGATGTCGGGACCAGCTCCGCACAACTCTATTCGGCTCCGGCGATCAATGTGGGACCGGCCCCGCGAGGCCGGAAGGCTCAAGCGACCACGTTAGGTCGCGCTCACCGCATGGAGTCACATGCTGGTGGGACAGGCCCTTTACTCCAGCACTTTGTGTCTAGGTTTGAGTCATACTTTGGACAAAGGAAAACAGTAGATGTTGTAGGTCAGTAATATCAGACGCATGACATCTCTGCTGTATTTCCTCAGGGTATTATCCTAGGTCCAACCATCTTCAGCTGCTTCATCAACGACCTTCCTTCCATCATACGATCAGAAATGTAATACTAGTTGATGATTGCACAACATTCAATTTAATTTGCAATTTCTTGACTAATGAAGCATGTAGCATGACCTCAATAACGTTCAGGCCCGGGTTTGTAAACGGCAAGTAACCTTGGCACAGAAGTGCCAGAGAGAATTCAACAACATAACCTGGGTAGCACAGTACTGCAGTTCATAGAGCTGCTGCAAAATAACTTTAACAACACTGGGTCAATTGTGACCTCCAGTGCTTTCTCTATGGAGTTTGCACATACTCTCTGGGATTGCATTAGTTTCCTTTGGGTGTTTTTATTTCCTTCCATATCTCAAAAAACATGGGGGTGGGGTGTTGCTAGGTCAATTGGCCACTGTCTATTGCCTGTGGTGTAAGTGAGCGCCCTGGTGAGGAAAAGACTACAAAAGGTAGCAAACACTGCCCAATCCATCATTGGCTCTGACCTTCCTTCCATCGAGGGGATCTATCACAGTCGCTGCCTCAAAAAGGCTGGCAGCATCATCAAGGACCCACACCATCCTGGCCACACACTCATCTCCCTGCTACCTTCAGGTAGAAGGTATAGGAGCCTGAGGACTGCAACAACCAGGTTCAGGAATAGCTACCTCCCAACAACCATCAGGCTATTAAACTTGGCTCGGACAAAACTCTGAACATTAATACCCCTTTATCTGTTATTTGCACTTTAGCAATTTATTCATTCACGTGTGTATTTACATATATAATGGTATATGGACACACAGATCTGTTTTGTAGTCAATACCTACTATGTTCTGTTGTGCTAAGCAAAGAAAGAATTTCATTGTCCTGTCAGGGACACATGACAATAAACTCTTTTGACTTTGACTTTGACTTGAACTGACAGAACTGAGTAAGCAGTTAGGCTCCAGGATTATTAATAGAAGAAGAATGGAATTGTTCTGTGAGCCAGTATAGGTGCAAGAGCCAAAATGACATCCTTATATTTTATTTGATTTTACCACCCCTGAATTCAAAATCTTGGGTGTTCATCATTGATCAGGCATAGAACTGAACTACACTCATAAGTACAGCGTCTGCTAGAGTAGGTCAGAGGCTTGGTGTTCTGTGGTGAGGGACCTGCTCCGCAAATCCTTCCCATCATCTCGGAGGAACAAGTCAAAAGCATGATGGAATTCTCTACATTTGACTGAATGCTGTTCCTACAATTTTCTAGAAGCTCTGTATCCCACAGGACAAAACAAGCCATTTTATTAGTACCCCATCCACCACACTAAACATTCACTCAGCTCCACCATTCAGCTGCTGCTGTATGGAGTATGTACAAAGTTTAAATCAAAGTCACGTGAGTGACTACGTGAAGAGCCCGCTAGCCCGCATGCATGTCAATACATCGATGCATGGTACGGGATTCGGAGCAGTTCAAAACTGCTCTGGCGGATAAGGAAATTTTTTGTTCCAGGAACGGCCCGCAGCTGTTATTTGGGTGCAACGGGCTTGGAGAAGCTGACGGCTGCGGACAGTGCAGCTACTCAAGAAGCGGCCGCACAGCTACCGCCATGGAGAGTGGTCGAACGCAAAAAATTGACGGGCATGGCCCGTGCAGCTACCGCGATTGAGGTTCCAAGAGGGAGCAGGCGGCTATTGGAGAGAAAAAATCTGACGAGTACGGTCGTACAGTCACCTCCAGATTTTGACCTGTTCAGATACCTCCTTTGTAGCTCTGAAAGGGAGTCAGCCAGAGGACTGAGGAAGCAACACCTGGTTCAGGGTTGCGTTATAATATTTCCCGCTCAGAAGAGGGGATTGTTGGCGATTATTACATAGGTGACTAGAACCATTTGGATATCGATAAGCAATTTGAATCCCTTGAACTAATGGGGGATATGCTTCATTTTAATCATATGCAGGAATTACTGGCTGTTGTCACATATTTGCCATTCCTTTGGGGATAGGAGATTTACTGGAGGAAGTTGTGGCTAAGAGCATCAGGGATTTCTCATTAGCTAAGGAGGGGAATATGCTGGATACGGCTGGGAAATATGCCAGTCCAGATAACTGCCAGACTTTTGGATGTTCCATAAGTCGATTTCATCAGTTGGGATATCGCAGTGATGATATGTCGGCAAATAATTATTTCAGCGAGTCCAAAAACTGCTTACTGGAGTCATTACGGCCTTTTGCAAAGTCAGTTGATGGGTCTCAACTTTCAGAAATGGAGAAAGCTGCATTAATACTTTTCTGTAACACACAGTTGGGGCTATTGCCTTCGCAAAAATGCTATAAGGCATGAGATAATTCCCAAAATGACTCATTTTTGCAGGGCCAGTAACGTGCAGCATGCATAGTATCTCTTCAGAGAGGACTTGTGTAGCAAGTTGAAGACTTGCAGGGGGAATTTAATGCGGCTGCGGGGGTGGAGTACCATCCTATGTGGTTAAATCTCCAGTATTCCGGCGGGTTTTCACCCCTGTATACAAGGGGCAGGAAGCGCCGTTGAAGCTCTGGAAAGGACCAGTCGGGAGTCACTAGCTGGCCCCGGAAGAACAGCCTGTTGAACCAGGCTTGCAGTAAAGGCAGGCGTGACCTGTCCAGTAAGCCCTGCTAAGGCTCCAAAGGAGTAGCTGGCCTAAGGAGCAGCCTGTCGATCCAGGCTGGGAGAAACTGGCAGCACGATTTGCACAGTCAGATCCAGCAAAGACTCCAAAAAAGGCAGAAGACCCGCAGGAGCAGCCTGTCGAGGCAGGCTTGGAGTAATGGCAGGCACGGCATGTTCAGTGAGGAGGAGCAGAAAGGGCCGAAGGAGCGGCCTGTCAAACCAGGCTGGGAGTAACTGGTAGCATGACCTGCACAGTAAAGCTCCAGCAAGGCTCCAAAGAGGCTGTAGGCCGAAGACGTAGTCTGTACCATTGGGCTCAGAAATGCTGGCATGCGTGCCTTGTACAGCAATGTCGCTTTTGAGCTCCGGAAAAGAGCTGTTTTGTAAGCGTGGGGCTGAAGATGTGGTCAGACATGGTCTGCAATGGAACTTTGCTGAAGCTCCAACAAGGGGGTCGACCTGGGCGCAGGTAAGGTCTCTTTACTAACCTCCGTAAAACTCCAAAATGGAGCAATCTGTCACCGCGGGTTTTGATTTACTGGCAGCATAGTCTGTCTAGTACCTTTCACTGCCTCTGGAGAAGAGCTGGTTGATTCAGAGACATTGGCAGGGTGCCTTGCATAGCAACCTCTGTAAGTTCCAAGTAGGAACAGTTTGGCTATCCTGGTTCAGGGTAGACCAACTTGGAACTGACTGGCCATATGGAACATATTGACCAGAGAAGTACTGCCTCAACATCTGTGATTGAGGTTATCAGGCTGCTCAGTAGAGTGAGGTAGCTTGAGGTTTCCCTCCACACATGCTTAATTCTTTCAGCTCAGATAGTAGAGTTGCCAGTTCGTTGGAAACATCATTGCCATGGGGAAGACGGGGAAGA
The DNA here is from genome assembly GCA_963514005.1 of Raja brachyura. The sequence goes on from OY740785.1 coordinate 59,933,074, forward strand.
GTTGACAGGGAACTTGTAATCCCACATCAAGTGGATGTTATGCTTCAGCTTCAGTCATAAGGATCTGATTATATGTTATGAGCGTAAAAATAAGTAAGTAAATAAATAAATAAATAAATACATAGATAAATACATCATCTGCGGCAAGAGAAGCCAAAATTTCCATCCATATGGTCAATAGAGGAAACGATGGTTATCCAAGTCGAAACAGAGACATCTCACAAAGGATGAGTAGTCTGCCCAAGAACAAGTGGGGTATATTTCTAATATTTTCTCAAGGTTGAAGAAAAGTGGAGCATGCCAAATTAGGTTAGGATTTGGCTAGTTTGATCATGTGTTTGGTTAACCAGTTTAAAATGGATAATTGTCTTTCAGCAATTTAGCTGATTCAGAGGATTTAGGGCCCCAATCGATCTTGAAGATGCATACTTTTCCATATCTATACATGAGAGGCACAGATATATCTGGTGTTTTTGATAGCAAAGCCAGTGGTGGAAAGTTTAGTCTACCTAGGGGTTGTCTTCAGGCCAAGGCTATTTACAAAAATTCTAAAGCTAATGCTGCCCTACTCAGATCAAAAGGGCATTATATCATGGAGTTCATAGACGACATGCTTTTGTTGCTGATAAGACTCAGGGGTTTTATCAGTAGATGCCTCTTATGATATTAAAGATGAGGCGACATGAATTTTAATATTGCCAATTTGGCCTACTCATTCAGGGTGTCCATTGTAAAAGGCGGCTGAAAGAAGCTCCTATTTTTTCGAAGTCACGAGTGATGGCTAGTTCAGCCTATTTCTCGTCAGCTAGCTCTGCACGGTTGTATGGGAAGTTTGTGAAAAGGGCACGTGAGCTACTTTTAAACAGAAGTAGCAGAGGTTTGTGTTTCTTTCAGTTTGGGCTTAAAGAAGTGATTATGTTATAGCACAATTGACACTGCTTGTGATGCTTTGTCATTCTCTCTAGTACCATACGTGGGACAATAAATGATTGGTTATTCTCCCACTGACTAACATTATGCAAGGTGTCTTTTGTATGAACACTCTAAAGCCTAGACTCATAGTAGCTTAGAATGTGTATCATTAAATTATTATGCAGATATTCATCTACTGTATTCCTAATGGGAGCAGTATCTTTTAAATTGATTATGATTTTAGCAACTGATTTCAGCACAAAGAACACAGTCTTTTCTCAATCTCCGGCTCAGTCTCTGGGTCATAACTGACACGAGGGTAGCATGTTATGGGAATGATCTCATAAAGCAAAACGGGCACGGTTGGGTACAAGTTGGAGTTGACAGCATACCCACCAGATTGGAGATTGGGGGTGTTATTATGTATACAGGTACACTGAGCTTGCTAGCACCTATGAAGCGAAGGATAGTTCCTTCATTGTTATTTAATAGTTTTCTCAAGAGATTGCTGGTGCAGACCATCTCAACATGAATAGAGTGTAAGCAGCTAATAGCGGGTGTGAATTAAAGTAATTTCAAGTCTCACTCTTCCAAGGGGGCTGGCTCATTAGCAGCCAATAGAATGGATATTCCCATTTGATCATCTTCTTGCAGCAGCAGGAGGCTTACATAGTGCACTTTCAGAAGTTATAGAATTTGGTTGAATATGCCTGGATGATTGCAGATAGAATTCTGAACAGTGTTGCATGAGTTATTGTCTAACTTAAAGCCAATTGGGATTGTGGTCCGATTAGGGGCAATGGACATGTATGCAAGTTAGCATCATGTTGTTAATAACCCATGTCTTTTCTACCATTTATGGTTTATCTGTTTACGTGTTTCACACACAGATTGGTTTACTGCATGAAACCACAGAGCTGTGAAGGCTTCATGTAGTCACTCACGTGACTTCGATATAGAAATATTAAACGAGAACATACCGTTTGAAGTTTGATCTTTATTTTATGAGAAGTTGAAGTGAGGAACTACGTGCCCTCCACTCCCAACCCTGAATCTCATAAAGATAATTTGGTAAGTCAACAGTTAATCTTTAATTAATAATTAATCTTTCTATAGTTTAAGTTCGTGCAAGTGGTCTGTGGTTTCAAACAGTTGCTCTGAAGATTGACGCGCATGCGGGCTGGCGGGCCCTTCACGTAGTCCTTCACCAAAGTGCCGTGACCTACGATTCCCAGTAGAAATAATAATTTTGTCAGAAATGTCTGAATAATATTATTTGACACATTTTGAGCATAAAAACACTTTGTTAACTTACCAAAACTTATTTATCTAACATTGCTGTCTTTTTCCATTATTTATTGCAAATTGGTAAATTACTATATTACATGACAAAAAATAATCATTATCACCAAACAAATAGTTAATGAAAAGTTGATTTTATTCGAGCGTGCAGCTTTTTCAAAAAGCAACATACTACAGATGGTAGAAACCTGATAAATTCATATTTGTGTGGTGGATTTTGAAAGTATATTAATTTTAGGAATGGGTAATATTGCAAAATTTCTCACTCTGAATTACCTTTAGGTCAGCCATTACATGGGTTGGGGTGGGAGATTGCAACCTTCAAGTGGTCCATCCTGTTTCGACTAATGCATTCAAACCAACGTGCACAAATAAGATCAAATAGAATAAGTTGACCTACAAATTGAGGCTGTGCACGCCATACGCAACAAGAAGACATTAGATGAGAAGTAAATTTCCTTTCTACTTCCAATATCAATTACTATTGGTTTCTTTACTGACGTACTCAACCACAAAAAAAGTACTTCCTCCTTGTCCTAATTTGGTGAAATGGGCAAAGTTTTAAGGAGACTAGACCAAGTGGGACCCATTGGGCCCCGTCCCCCAATGCAATAATCCACCACGTTTCCACCACTCACCCATTCCCCCAATGTAACCCGTTCCCCCAATGGAATAATCCATCACTCACCCATAGCCCCCACGAGAGGCCTGGTCCCCCAACGCAACCTGTTCCACAACGTAAGATTCCACCACTCACCCATTCCCCCAACGCAACCCATTTCCCCAATGCAATTCAATGTGTCTGAACCCGCTTCTGTGGCTCACCAGCTTCCTGACAGGAAGCAGCATGTGAGGCTGGGAAAGCACATCTCGGACCCTCAAACCCTCTGCATAGGAGCACCGCAAGGCTGCGTACTCTCCCCTCTCCTCTGCTCTCTCTACACCAATGACTACACCTCCTCTGATTCCTCTGTCAAGCTTCTCAAGTTTGCGGACAACACAACTCTGATTGGACTGATCCAGGATGGGGAGGAATCTGCCTACAGACAGGAAGTGTCACAGCTGGGATCCTGGTGCCATCGCAACAACCATAAGCTCAATGCTCTTTTGGCAGTGGAATTGATTGTAGACCTTAGGGGAGCTCCCCCTCCCCTCACCCCACTCACTATCAACAACACCACAGTCACATCTGTGGAGTCTTTTAAGTTCCTGGGAACCATCATCTCCAAGGACCTTATGTGGGGGGCTACCATCGACTCCACAGGCAAAAAGGCACAACAGAGGATGTACTTCCTGCGGCAGCTGAGGAAGCACAATCTGCCACAGGCAATGATGGCCCAATTCTATATGGCCATCGTAGAGTCTGTCCTCACCTTCTCCATCGTGGTCTGGTTTGGCTCAGCCACCATGCACGACACCCGGAGGCTGCAGCGAATCGTCCGAGCAGCTGAGAAGGTTATTGGCGCAACCTTCACTCCATTGATGAACTGTACACTGCAAGGGCCACGAAGCGAGCGAGTAAGATCTTCTCTGACCCCTCTCACCCTGGCCACAAATTCTTTGAATCACTTCCCTCTGGAAGGTGACTCTGGACTGTCAAAGCTGCCACAGTCAGACATAAAAACTGCTTTTTTCCCACGAAGAGTAGTTCTACTCAATAACCAAAAATATGTAGCCTCCTTTTGCTCTGGTATTTTATTGAAATCACATGTGTAATAAATAATGTTTTATTATTAATGTTTAATGTTTTATGTATGATTCTTAACTGTCACTGATGGTCATGTTGTCACTTGTGCGTGGAGCACCAAGGCAAATTCCTTGTATGTGAATAATTGACCAAGTAACTTATTCATTCATTCATTCAATATTCCATCCATAGCCCCCAAATGTGCAGGTCATTTTAAACTTTAAAAAAAATGCAATTGCACTAAGGTTTAATGTAATGTTGGTGCCACCGACAAGGCCATCTTTTGTTATCCAAATCTAATCATTAAACTTTGCTGTGCTGGGTTAGGCTGGCAGATTATTTCCCTGAAGGACATTTGCTGTGAAGGACTCAGTGCTCTGGGATAGAAGCATTGTAGCGGTAGGGCATTGTGACGACAAAACTGCCTAACTGCCAGTGCAGATTTGAAGAAATCCAACTTTTAAATCTCCCCCACTACGCAGCAGAGATCACATTGTGATACAATTTTCGGTTCTCGGAATCTTCACGACAGCTTGTGTAAATGAAATCCCATTGTGATTGGACGACTGTGAGATGGCATTGTAACATCATTACTGGAAGCTGCTGGAAGAGTCTCCCTGTCAAAGGCAGTTATTTTTTCAAAGTTGGCTTTTTTTAAACTTTAAATATCAATAACATGAAATATAACATCAAATCTGAAGGAAACTTGATCAGATCGACGACGGGAAAAATCTAAGTATGTTTCTGTAAAAATGTCAGTGCTACCGCGAATCATTTTGGTGACGATACAATAAAACCTAAACACACATACACACGCACATACAAAACAAGACTTTTAATAGTATATAGATGTGCAGGACAAATTATTTACACGAAGGGTGGTGGTTGCCTGCAACTTGCTATCGACACGGAGATAGTTGAGGCAGATATAATAATAGCATTTAAGAGACTTATGGTTAGGCACTTGGATATTCAGGGAAAGGAAGGATATGGATCATGGCAAACAGATTAGAGTTGGTCTTGGCATTATGCTTGGCACATGCATTGTGTGCCGAACGGCCTGCTCTTGTGCTGTACTGTTCTATGTTCTATGTTCATTCAGCTTTGAATTTTATTCAGATAAAAGGGAAGAATACCAGCCGATCCAAAAGCGATGGTCCCAAACAAGGCAAATAGATGTCCAAATGACCTGCCATATCCAATCCCTCGTGGTAAATTCACAAATATTTTTGTGGCTATTACTGGGAAAGATTTTGATATGATGACTAACCTGAATATTGAAACATAATTTTCACAGTTCATTCCCAAAAGGTTTAGAAAAATAATTATGCAGTGACAATGACAAATGAATACAAGGGTGTGAACCTTGCTTGTTAAGTCTTGCAGCAAGCAATGAATTTCCAGGTGCGGTGTTGTAGGGCTAATTAAATTGTCTTCACTGTGAAATAAGTTTTGAATAGTGAATTGTATTCCAATTACTACTTTACAATGTATGAGTGAGATCTCTTGAATGTTTTCATTGCTTTATTGCCATGTGATGTGTTGTCCTGGAACTTTCAAAAAATGTACAACTGAAAATTGATGTTGGTTTAATATGAACAAAATAATTTATTGAAAAACTAATAATCACAAGTACTTGAAGTCTGAAATAAAAGCAGAAAATATTGAAATACTCAACAGATCTGGCAGCATCTGTGGAGAGAAAAATGTTGATTTTCAGGTTGATGACATTTTCATGTTCTGGTGTTGATGAAAGTTCAACCTGTAATGGTCCGTCTTCTTGCGTTTGAGGCAGCAGAAGTCTGCAGCAGGGTGATGCCATCCGGTTCGACATCCGTTGGTGCCCGCCCTAAAAAGGGCGCATGCTCCGGGTTGGTGGCAAGCTGCGGTGCTGCTGCTGTCTCTGTTTGTTGTTATTCACCTGACTGAGGACAGTTGCCAGGGCTCACCACGGGGAGGTCAACAACATGAGCCCCCTGAAATGGTTGATGATCAACCTGAAATGTTAACTGTTTCTCTCTCTACAGAGGCTACCAACCTGCTGAGATTTTTCAGCATTTTCTGTTTTACTTTAGACTTTAGAGATACAGTGTGCAAACAGGTCCTTCGGTCCACACCGACCACTGATCACCCAATTCACTAGCACTATCCTACACAAACTAGGCACAGTTTAAAATTTTACAAAAGCCAATTAACTTAGAAACCAGAACGTATTTGGAGTGTGGGAGGAAACTGGAGCACTCGGAGAAAACCCACACAATCACTGGGAGAATGTACAAACTCGATACAGACAACACCCGTAGTCAGGATGAAAGCCGGATATCTGGCACTGTAAGGCAGCAATTCTACCACTGTGCCACTGCATCACTGTTTTATACACCTAATTATTCACTGTTTTAAAATAATTCTGTTCTCCCTTCCAAATTGAATACCCCCACATTATATATTCCATCTGCCCATTTCTTTCCCTCTCGTGTTTGCATGTGCACTTTGCACCTCACAGTTCATTTTTTCTTCTAGTTTTGCACTGTCAGCCTTTTCTGCCTTTTTAATGGAAGATCTAGATTCCTGTAGCAGCCCAGTAGTAACTCTTTGCCAATATGAAAGTGAGCCACTTATTTCCTCACCTTGTATGATGTCCTTCAAGCAATTTCCACACAGTGATAATATGTAACTCCTGGCCTCCAGAGGCTTCATTTTCTCCAACCAGCTGTAGTGTTGCACATTATCAAATAGCAAATTGTAAAATTCCCGATCTAACATAGTCACATGTTTTTCCATATCTAATTTTCTAGTTAACATCTCAACAAACTGCAATTAGATTTGTCAAAGGATTTCTGAAAGTCCAGGTACACTACATTCACTGGCTTTTCTTTGTCCATTTTACTTGTTACGTCCTCAAAAAAATCCAGAAGATTTGTCAAGCATGATTTCCCCTTCGTAAATCCATGGTGACTTGGACCGATCCTGTTACTGCTATCCAAATCGCCGCTATTACATCTTTAATAATCGACTCCACCATTGATGTCAGGCTAATTGGTCTAATTTACGAAGGGGAAATCATGCTTGACAAATCTTCTGGATTTTTTTGAGGACGTAACAAGTAAAATGGACAAAGAAAAGCCAGTGAATGTAGTGTACCTGGACTTTCAGAAATCCAAGCTTTCTCTCTCCCTCCTTTCTTGAAAAGTGGGATAACATTAGCTACCCTCCAATCCATGGGAAATGATCCAGAGTCTATAGAACATTGGATCACCAATGCATCCACAATTTCTAGAGCCACCTCGTTGAGTACCCTGGGATGCAGACCATCAGGCCATGTGGATTTATCAGCATTCAGTCCCATTAGTCTACCCAACATAATTTCCTGACTAAAATGACCTGCATGTATCCTGAGTGCCTGTACCTTCGCCCTCTGTAAATTTCGGTATGCAAAAGTCTATACTGCACAGCTGAAAAGGCAGCTATCAATTTACCAATCAAGTTGGCCACATGTCTAATTGAAGGTGATTGCTCCCCCAAGAGCTTCCTTCAATGCAGCCTTCAATTAAATCTAATCTCTTGCCCTTGGGCAGAGTCACAGACATGTGTTGAATTAACTGCGAATCCCAAATAGTCAATTACTTTAACCAGTACCAATTTTGATTTAGCTGGATGGATGGGACCAATCTCTCAACCATGAATGTAACAGCTGAAACCGATATCTAGGGCTGAGGTTAACCCATTAGGCATTGCTTGGATTGCCATAATTCCCCCATCCAGCTAAATTTCAGATACTCTTTATGAACAGGTACTGAATAATATGCATCCTTAAGATTTATACATGCCATTTAACACCCTGTGGAAACCAATTGCTTGGCAGTAGCGAATGTTTCCATTTTTAAATTATACTGCACAAACGGACTATGTCCTATCAGGTCCAAAATAATCCACTCCCACCATCTTTCTTTTGAAACAATGCTGGGCACAATTCCCTTGCTTGGAATGTTAATATTGTGCAGTTTTACATGTTTAGATACCGCTAAGTAGCTGACTATGTCTTACCATTTGTGTATTTTACAACCAAGTGTAAGTATTACTAACGTGTAAGTGGTACCCTTATCCATGGTACAGAAGTGCCACACCAACCTATCTGCCTGGTTACCTCATAGATTAGGGTGCGTGGAACCTATGCCCAGCTTCATGCTGTCACTAGGTTCAGTGAACCTCTTACTGCCGATGAAGGCGTAGGGTGTTGTCCCCGAAACGATGAAGCTTTGCTCGTCGTCGGCCTTGATTGGTCCGACAGCTTTTGCTTTGTCCTCCAGGTTTTGTCTGTTGAATAGGCCTTACCTGAATAGAAGATTCGGTGGAATAGGCTCTAATGTCCACCTCACAGCGGTGTTCACTCCATTGTGTTGGGATGGCAAACCTTGCTCTCAGTAATGGGACCTCTGACATGTACCCTTCATCCCTTGGGGTATGCTCCACGGCTATACCCTCAGACTCGCCGTCAGATTTACACTGGCCCGGCATGCTCTCCACTTCCAAGAGGGAGAGATTAAGTAGCCCTGCTACAAGGCGCTGCTGGCGCAGCCTCTCCCGTAGGCCGGTGCTGCCATAGACTCGGCGTCAGACTTATACTGACCTGCTATGCTCTCTTCCTCCTCCAAGAGGGAGAGATTAAGCAGCCCTGTTACAAGGCGCTGCTGGCGCGGGCTCTCCCAGAGGCCGGCGCTGCCACGGACTCGGCATCAACATTAAGCAGTCCTGTGCAAGGCGCTGCTGGCGCGGGCTTTCCTATAGCTCCGCGCTGACACAGACTCAGTATGAACATGAATCAGCCCTGTCCAAGGCGCTGCTGATGCAGGCTCTCCCATAGCCCCGCGCTGACAGAGACTCAGCATACACATGAAGCAGCCCTGTCCAAGGCGCTACTGGCGCGGGCTCTCGCATCGCTCCGCGCTGACACAACTCCTGATAGTATATCTAGACGGAGCGTCCTCTCCTGGCCATAGGAGTTCCATCCTGGCCAACCTCCAAATGTTATACATTACCGGAGGGAACCCTCCCGGCACCAGAACTGGCCGTTCTGGTCGGTTTTACCCCCTATCCTGGGGACCATTGCTGCTGGATTTCCCCTCCACGGGAACCACAGCGTCTGGAAGTCATTGACCGTTTTCAGTGACTGCGATCGCGAACCCGACATTCACCATTCATTCCGCGGTCGGAACCGGGGTGTCCCCACAGTTCATAGCCGGTTCCCTCGTCGGACTTTGCCAAAATATCGAGCAAGAAAAACCTCTGTAAAAGAGGTTCCTGCAAGAAAATCAACACCAGGTAAGAAAACAAAACTTACCTGTAGTTTAAACTTACCGCTGGCAGGAGCGACTCGCCTGCCATTCCGGTGCTTCGCCATGCGAACGACGTAATGACACGCGTGCGGATTAGCGGGGTTCTTCATGGAATCACTCATGTGACTCCGAAGTAAAATGTATAACACTGTAAGTACCAAATAAATGATACTGCAAACAGAACCCCAGTTGATTTATCTTTGTCATTTTGTTGAGCTTGCATTTACGGACTCCTCCACATTGATCTGGATGTATTAGAGGAGAACTCCCTTTGTTATCTCCAACTCACACAGCAAGCTAACTCACTATAATGTGTAGGAAGGAACTGCAGATGCTGGCTTAAACCAAAGATAGATACAAAATGCTGGAGTAACTCTGCAGGACAGGCAGCATCGCTGGGAGAAGGAATGGGTGACGTTTCGGGTCGAGACCATTCTTCAGGGTACTTGCAAGAAACAAGACTTAAAGATGGTACTACATGGCCATCAGGGCACAACCAGAATCCAACTGGTGCACAAAGTTACCAGAAGGAACAAATAGAGAAAAATAGATGACTTCAGTTTTTCCTTCCTGACTTTCTTTCTTCAGATGTAGAACAAAAGAGAAGGGCTAACTGTGATCAGGTTCAGAGACCTGACAAAGATTGGGTTCACACATGTAGAGGCAAGTGGCTGTAACAATAGATGCTGCTTCCATCTGTGCAAGGAGAAGGTTGAACAATCAACAGCCAGGAGTAAGAGGCATTCTATTATCTTGAGCTCTCCTTGCAGACTTTTTATACATACAATAGCACTTTCTAATCCCTTCTGACATTACCGAATCCCTGCAATGAACATAAAACAGTGCACTGACAAACTCTTTGGGTTCACCATGTCGGTGCCAAGCTAACTAATCCCATCAGCTTGCACATGGTCCACATCCCTCTAAAGGCTGTCTATGTGTCTACTAATTGCCTCTTTATTGTTGCTATTGTATCTGCTCTTTCTGGCAGAATGTTACAGGCACTCCATGCAAAATCTGTACCACGGGACTCATAAATCTCATTTAAACTCTCCCCCTCCCATCTCAAAGCTATGCCCCCTTGTATTTGATATTTCTACCCTGGGAAGAAGAATCAGGAAGTTTACCATATCCATGCTTCTCATAATTTAATAAATTTCTATCAAGCCATCCCACACCCTCCGACGATCTAGATAAAAACATTCATATTTCACATCCACATTCAATCCACTTTATTGATAGACAGTCAACATCTCCTTGTTGCTAATACACTCCCATCCAGGCAACATCCAGGTACACCTCTTCTGCACCATTTTCAAACCTTCTGCATCATTCCTATAACATGGTGACTAAAATTGCACATCAATTTTCAGTTATGTACAGCTGCCACAAGAGTTGCCAACTTTTATCCTCATCTTTTTTGACTTGACTTGAAAAACAAAGAAAAAAAATTATTTGGCAGACATTACATTTTTGAAGAAGCATGTTTCGTTTCACATTTCCAATGTATCTTATATACTTATGAAATGTCTCTACCAAAACTAAATATTGGTTTGCAATTTTTTTTGGATATAGTTTTTCAATTAGATAAAAACTGACTATAATTCACTAATTGACATATCACAGCATATTTTTTGTATATCGGCTTTGAAGCAGTCTGTGGTACCATGTGTAAACATTGCAGATCACTTCAACTTTATCCAAGTTTAATATTCATCAATATTATGCACTGAAACTTCAATTTTACTTTGGAGTCATGTGAGTGATTCCGTGAAGAAGTCCCGCCAGAACGCATGCGTGTCATTATGTCTGACGCATGGCGCACTGACGGGCTGGCAGGTGCGTAGCCTCACCAGCGGTAAGTTTAAAACCCGAGGTAAGTGCTTTAAACTTAACTTCGGTTCTGTTGTGGTCTGTAAATTCCTGTCCACAGGAACAAGTCGACCGTGTGAAAATGCTGAAGGGAAAATCCAGACGGCCCGCCACACAATCGGCTACGGAAGACCGCGGCAGTGCGGGTAGCGGGAGGCCGTCCATTTCCCCTGCAGAGTCACTGGCGGCACGGCCAGTGGCTTCCGACTTGATGCTGGTAGGAGGTACCATGGCAACTCTGGCTGGCCGGAAAGCTACGAAAAAGTTGGTGCGGCCCGTAGACTCAGATGAGTCGGGCCAGGAGGAAAGCCCTCCTAATATGGATGCCGTTTTTGGGCGGCTGTCCAGAGTGGAGGTCCTCATGGACAGGATGCTCCATGCTACCGTGCTCAGTGAAGATGAGCCTTATATCCGCGGGGCCCTCTCAGGCCTGTGGCAGCAGTCCCTGTAGAAGGGCTGCTTAATGCACCCCTCATGGAGGAGGAGTGTGCCCGGAGTTAGTTTTGTTCTGACTCCGAGGTCGGGGGTGAAACCAGTGAGCATACCCCCAGACTAGGAGACCAGGAATCTGGGGTACCAAGCCTGGAATCCAGATTTGCCATTCCAGCTGGAACAGGCAGTCCGCTGAATGAAGATTTGGCCAGGAACATTAACTATATGATCTCCCACCAGTTGCAGGAACTCACCATGGACGACACCTCAAAGAAGTACTTAACTCCTACCAACTGTGCTTCGCTGCGAGTTCCGATGGTGAACCACCCAATTTGGGGTCACATGGGTGCGGGGGTCAGAGCCCAAGAGCTGAGGCTCCAAAAAGTCCTGAAGCTGCTTGCCTCGGGTATCACGGCATTCGCCAGGTCCGTGGATGATGGGGCTCTTTCGGAAGAACAACAGGATGCACTGGCTCTCATGTGTAACACACACTTTGAGATTAACTGCTTAAGGAAAAGTGCTATCCGCCCCATGTTAAACCCCAAATTCGCTGCACTTTGCAGAACAAGCAATGTGCAGCCGCTGAATTTGCTTTTCGGGGAGGACCTGTCTAAACAGGTTCGTGAGTTGGATGACGAGGCGAAGACGGTGGGCCTCATAAAAGCTCAACTGGCCAACAAGAATCTGCCCCGGTGCCAGCATCCCTACCAACGGTTCACTGCAATGGCTGCAGGTCAAGGTCCAAGCCGGACCCAGCCAACTTTATGCAACTGGCCTACTTCAAATTTCTCCACGAAAACCCGGGAGCAGACGTATACACCAACTTTGGAGGTAGGTGCATCTGGTTCTTTTCAAAATGTATGGGCAAGTTACAAGTTGGTGGGAAGTTATGTTTGTTTTTCAATGAGTGGAGTTGTATAACTTCGGACTTGTTTATACTGCACAGTATACTTGGTTTCCGAATTGAGTTTATTTTCAAATTATGTCCACCCACACAGCATACAACAAAACGGACGTACTGTTTTTCACAACAACAGTCTCTAGATGTTCAAGTTGAAATTGAAACACTAGCTAAAAAGGGGGTAATTGAGAAATCTGTCCATCAATCTCACCAATTTGTGTCTAATATATTCCCTGCACAAAAGAAAGATGTTGGGTGTCGAATCATTCTGGATCTGAATCGGCTTAACTCTTATGTGCAGTAAAAACATTTCAAAATTGAAACTTCTGTTACTGCTAAGCAACTAGTTTCCAAAGGATGCTATATGGCATGCATAGATCTCAAAGATGCATACTATTCAGTACCCATTCATCATAATCACCAGAGATATTTGAAATGTAACTGGATGAAGCAATTATTGCAGTTTAAGGCATTGCCTAATGGATTAAGTTAGGCTCCCAGGCCCTTTACAAAGTTGTTAAAACCAATGTTGGGTCTACTCCGGGCTCAGAATCATATTGTCATGGCCTATTTGGATGATATCCTAATCATAAGCTGAATTATCTGTTTCAGCTACCAAACTCATGTTTGAGAGATTGGAATTTCTTATCCATCCTGTTAGGTCCAAATTGATACCATCTAGAGTAATTGATTATTTGGGTTTCACCATTAACTCAATTCACCTGTCTGTGACTCTGCCTCCAGGCAAGAGGTCAGAATTAATAGAAGCTTGTAACAACCTCATTGATGAGCAACAAGCTTCTATTCGGCATGTTGCTAGCATAATTGACAAATTAGTAGCAGCATTTCCAGGTGCTCAGTTTGGACCTTTACATTATCAAAATTTGCAACGTGCAAAGGAGCAGGCACTCATAAAGAATGCAGGTCATTTTGAAGGCCTATGCAATTACCAGCTGAAGCTCTTGCTGAGACAATGATGGATAACGAACATTCCTCAATGCTCCAACAAAATTCGAGTTGATGCACCTTCAGTAATTTTACAAACTGATGTAAGTGCTCTAGGATGGGGAGCTACTGATACTATCTCCAGCTGTGGTGGCAGGTGGAATACGCATGAAGCATTAATCCTTCAATCCTGGGGCATTAACTATATAGAATTGTTGGGAGCACTCTATGGGTTAAAAGCGTATTGTACTAGTATGCATGACTTGCATGTGCAGCTTCAGATTGACAACACTACGGCCGTAGCATATGTTAATCACATGGGTGGAATCAAGTCGGTGTCATGTGATAACTTGACTAACGTTATCTGGCATTGGTGCATTACAAGAAACATCTGGATTTCAGCTACCTATTTACCAGGTAGATTTAACGTGGTGGCAGACACCAGATCACGAAAATTTAATGACAACACAGAATGGATGTTCAATCGTGAAATATTCAATGATATTGTCGCTCGGTATGGCGTACCAGAGATTGATTTATTTGCATCCAGATTGAATCACCAGTTACCAAAATATGTCTCATGGGAACCTGATCCTGGGGCAGTGGTGGTAGATGCTTTCTCACTACAGTGGGGTGGAATGTTTTTATATGCCTTTCCCCCATTTTGCCTCATCAGCCGATGCTTAACTAAAATTTGGCAGGACTCGGCCTCAGGTATTCTGGTAGTTCCTGATCAGCCTACACAGCCATGGTTTCCACTGGTTTTGAGACTAATAACACAGCCTTTTATGGCGATCCCCAAAAGCAGTAATCTGCTGGTTCATCCTGTAACTGGGGAGAATCATTCACTACATGATCGTATTAATCAATTGATTTGCAGATTCTGAGGAGACTGTTCCTGGGGCTCGGACTATCAGGGCGTACGGTGGATGTGATTACTGCAGCCTGGAGGGATAGCACTAAATAACAATATATTTCTCATATCAAGAAATGGGAGATTTTCTGCTTGCAGTCGAACATTTCATATCATATGGCAAGGTACCTGACGTGTTGTTATATATTGTTATTTTGGTCTCCAAATCTGAGGAAAGACATCCTTGCCATAGAGGGGGTACAGAGAAGATTCACCAGACTGATTCCTGGGATGTCAGGACTTTCATATGAGGAAAGATTGGATAGACTCGGTTTGTACTCGATGGAATTTAGAAGATTGAGGGGGGATCTTATAGAAATCTACAAAATTCTTAAGGGGTTGGACAAGCTAGATGCTGGAAGATTGTTCCCGATGTTGGGGGAGTCCAGAACAAGGGGTCACAGTCTAAGGATAAGGGGGAATTCCTTTAGGACCGAAATGAGGAAAACATTCTTTACACAGAGAGTGGTGAGTCTCTGGAATTCTCTGCCACAGAAGGTAGTTGAGGCCAGTTCATTGGCTATATTTAAGAGGGCGTTAGATGTGGCACTTGTGGCTAAAGGGATCAGGGGGTATGGAGAGAAGGCAGGTACGGGATACTGAGTTGGATGATCAGCCATGATCACATTGAATGGCGGTGCAGGCTCGAAGGGCCGAATGGCCTACTCCTGCACCTATTTTCTATGTTTCTATGTTTCTATGTGTTGGAATTTCTTTCCACGTTATATTTTGATGAGTGGCTTAGCTATAGTGCCTGAAGTGCCTTATCGTCCTACCTATGGCAAGGAAGGGGACACAATCTGTTGGGTCTCACCCTTTAATATCTCAGTTCATGAAGGGGATTTATAATTGTAATCCCCCAGGCTCAGGTACACGGAAATCTGGGATGTGAGTGTGGTTCTTGTATTGCTTCGTCAATGGGCCCCAGTAACATCTCTGTCATTGCCCAGACTCACTCTTAAAGTGGTTATGCTCATGGCACTGATTTCAGCACAATGTGTCCAGACACTGCAGAAACTTAGACTGGACAGGATGGTCTCATCTGTCAACAACATAACCTTTTCTGTGTATGATTTACTTAAACAGAGCAGGCCTGGGACATCAGGGCTTAAACTTGAATTTAGGGCATACCCCATGGATCTTCGCCTATGTGTAGTTAAGCACTTATGGCAGTATATTGAGGTCAACAAGTGCATAAGAGGTGCTTTATTTATCAGTCAAAAAAAGCCTCACAAAAAGGTGTTGGTACAGACCATCTCCAGGTGGCTGAAACAGGTTCTGGCTGCCGCTGGAGTTGACACTGATATTATTAAATCTCACTCCACCAGGGCGGCATCAACATCAGCAGCGAGGGCACTGGACATCCCTCGAGATCGAATCCTCGTGGCCACAGGATGATCCAAAGAAATGACTTTTGACGGTTTTACCACAAACCGCTTGCCACACCAGGGGTGTATGGCCATTCTATTTTGAGTTCTGTTTCATAGCTTCCCCCTGGGAGAGTGGGGTCACTATGGGTTTTTCTTTTCAACGTGTTTAATTCTGTATCATGTTTGAATGCATTATTTGTTATTAATCCTCCTTTCAACCAAGGCAGTGTGTTGTATGGACTCGTATAACCATATAACCATATAACAATTACAGCATGAAAACAGGCCTTCTCGGCCCTTCCAGTCCGTGCCGACCATTTATTTTCCTCTAGTCCCATCTACCTGCACTCAGACCATACCCGTCCATTCCCTTCCCGTCCATATACCTATCCATCAGCATGAAATCCACGGCATGAAATCACAGAGCTTTGAAGTCTTCACGGAATCACTCACGTGACTCCGAAGTAAAATAGTAAGATTAAATGAGAACTTACTAGTTTGAAGTTTAATCTTTATTTTATGAGGAGTTATGATGAGCGATTATGTGCCCACCGCTCCCAACCCTCGTATCACAAAGGTCATCTGGTAGTTTCTAGGTTTCTAATCTTACTATATTACTTCAATTACTGTTATCTGTGATTTCACACCGCTGCTTTGAAGATTGACCCGCATGCGCTCTGGCGGGACTTCTTCACGTAATCGCTCATCGTAACTCCTCATAACATAAAGATCAAACTTCAAACTGGTAAGTTCTCGTTTACTCTTACTATTCTGTCAGAATAATATACATGGATTGACCTTCAACATTTTCCTGAACTTAATGTAGTAATTATAATCTGGCAAGCTCTGGTAGAGAGATGGCAAATTAAGGGCAGAAGTAAGTGTCGTTTAAATTGAAAAATAATTGTGTTTTAAACAAGATCTATTACCTCCAAAATTAGCGTGTAGTTCTTGAGCTTCCACAAGGTAACTGCAGCAATGATGAGAATACATTTCAATTGCTCCCATTTATCTTTCACACCACTGCAGGGCACATTGCAAATCATTTAACCATTCCTCTGTCTGAGAATGTGATAAACATTTTGGACAATGATGTTTAGAGGCCTGATGTACAAGTATGTTTCCCAAATGGCATATCAATAACTGTCCATCATTTTCTTGTTGATTCAATAGCAGACAATACTTTTCAGCATTTATGCTCTGAAAGATCAGAGGTCGAACTGAGACTATTCCCAGGTGACAGCGAAAGCCATCTATCAGCTTCACTGTTCCTGTACAAATCATGGGGAAATAACAGGTGTCCAGAATAATAAACCAATGTCAATAGTCAAGCTAACAAAATAATAATAATGTTTAAGAAAGAACTGCCGATGCTGGAAAAATCGAAGGTAGACAAAAAATTCTAGAGAAACTCAGCAGGTGAGGCAGCAAGTCAAGTCAAGTCAAGTCAAGTCAAGTCAAGTCAAGAAAGTTCATTGTCATGTGTCCCAGATAGGACAATGACATTCTTGCTTGCTGCAGCACAACAGAGTATTGTAAGCATAGATACAGAACAGTTCAGTGTGTCAACGTTTCGGGTTGAGATCCTCCTTCAGACTCAAGAAGGTTCTCTAGCAGACTCAAGAAGTGATGTTATCTGAAGAAGGGTCTCGACCCGAAATGTCAACTATTCCTTCTCTCCATAGATGCTGCCTCACCCACTAAGTTTCTCCAAAATAATAATAATCTTTAATTCAAACCAGATATGTTGAACAATGGTACTTAACATTTGAAGTGTATTTTCTGTTATCCAGTACACAATTAAAGTCCTCTTTCTCAATTTTTTCATGCCTAAAAAAATATTAGAGATATAAAAATAATAGAATGTAATTAAAATACATATAAATGAAAGTCATAATTGGCAAAACATTTTCTGAACCATCGGTTTCAGCAAGGGTTGGAGATTTGATTCCAGCCTCCCTGCTTTAGGAAAAACAAAGATAATCCTGATTGCTAATCCTTGCAATGAAATGTTAGCAAGTTTGGGTTGGCTTCTAACTCTCATTCATCATTCACTCACAAAAAAGACCAGAATTGATCAGTAACTGGATGCAGAAAAACTGCACTGTAGCAAGTTTAATACAGTTAGGGCTGTACAGAACTAGCAGTACCTCAATCAGTATCAATTTGCAACAACACTTACTGCTTGACGACCATCAGCACAGGGAGCATTTCTTTTTATTTCATTCTTTTCATACGCTTATGTTATTGGAGCAACAGCAGACTGGGACCTTTGAACAGCCACACGGATGTGGTTTTTGGCCAGATGATCAGTAAACTCCTGATAAGGAGCCTTGCTAAACACAGTCTCTTTCCAAAGATCGGGGGTCAGGTAGCTGTAAGCTTTGGAGATGGCATCGAAGGTAGCTTTAGCGAAGTTACCCAACGTGGCTGTGCAGCCTCTGGCAGAGGTATAGCAATCATCAATACCAGCCATCTGCACAGGGCCGGATTTAGACGAAGAGAGGCCCTAAGCTATTTCACTTGTGAGGCTCCCCCCTCCCAATGCCCCACCCCCACGCCTAGAGGACCATGACTACCCAACAGTGACAGTGTGACACTTTTAGATCCTACTGTATGTTGTCATTAAACAGTTGGTTTTAAAGTACATATTCGATTCACCGCAGAGCGGGCGATGCCTCACCTGGATCGCCGTTTGAAGCTCTGGAGTGTTTGGCCTGCTGCTTCAATATCATGGAGCTGTGGTTTGCGGAGCTTCCAGCCTCAGGCCATGCTGATTTCAACATCCCTTTGCCGAGGTCCGCCAGCATGAATCTCTGCCCAGCTCAGCCTGTGGACTTCGGGAGCCGCGGTCTCAGGTAGGAAGTGGCCGATTCGGAAATCCAAGCTGCTGAGAATGTTTTCCCGTTCCGACATCGGATGATGACCCCCAAATTTCATTGCACCAATTAGTGCATGTGACAATAAGTGTCTCTTGAATTGAATCTTGAATATTAAGAAATAAAGAAACTACAAATACACTAAGAGCACTACCTTCTTCATAGCAAAATCATCCAGAAGTTCACCAAGATCTGTTTGTCTAAGTTTGTCACTCTCGATGCACAGAATGCTCAGTGCAGACAACCTCTCTTGAGACATTGTGGATCTTAATTCATTTTTATTCTCTTGAGTCTTGAAAAAGACTTGGTGACTATTAAGCTAAGAAACAGCCGCAAGATTGCTTCCACATTAGGGAAGGCCATCTGAATTGTTTCCTTGTATATTATTTGATAAAGGTCTGTATGAGGCAGAGACTGCTCTACTGTATGCCTATGGCTTTGTCTCACGTACGAGTGAAAGTGCAAAAGTTAATCAGTATGTTTCAAGTCAACGCCTTCTGGGTATGCTTCCATCAACAGTTCAACACCTTGCTGAATTTCTTGCTTAGATGCGGTCAGATTAGCAAGAAAGGAAAACTGTTGTGCAACTTCACTGAAGTTCTCCTCTTCTTTTTAAATTGGTTTCAAGTACATCTCATATTGGAATAAAGGATTTTATCCTAAACTTATCTCTTGAAGAAAGTTTATCGAAAGCATCAGGACCAGGTGCACTTCCATCATTTCCTTGCCATTTCCTTACTCTTTGTCTCCCTGTGACAGTTCTGTAGTTAACATCTGGCAAGGTGGTCTTTGCTTGTTGCTCAAGCTCATCAAAATCTTCTCTAATTTTGCTTACAAAATCCTGAAGTGAACTATACAAACTTGCACAAGTGCTCAATAACAGTTTGGATTTCTGAATGGCTTTGTTGACCTTGTGGAAATAGCCTAGCAGACGGGTCCAAAAATACAGCATAAACACAATTTCCAGTTCTTCCATTTTCTGCAAAAGATTGTTAGCTTGAAGCCTGGTATCACCCTTCACATTAACATCAGAGTACAAATGACTGAGGGCATCAGAGATGGTGCTGCAACTGTGCTTTTGCATGTGCCTCCCGTTGGGAACTATTTCTTAAAGAATTGTTCCTTATTGATAATTATATTGCAAAACCTGATTCAAATCTGAATCAAATCTGCTTGATAAAGGCTAATTTATAACTAAACAAACAGGTTCACTTCTTAATAAACAGACAACTCACAAAGCAATTCAAAACGTTACTAATTATCGGCCAATGAAAGTGGCAAGGAAAACAAACCGCAGCCAAGTGAACAACACAGACACTTGGCTGTCCTCTCTCCACTTCCCTGAACATAGAATTACATGGTATTATATACTGTTGAGGCGGTTGATGCCCTGCCGGCAGTTTAAAATAAAATGGTCTAAGGCCGGAAGATGGCCATGAGGGGGGTCCAAGAGGAGGGGGTCTGTTGGAGACGGGAAAAGGGATCATCAATGGAGGCGAGGACTCCTTCCCATGGAAGAATGCTGTGAGGCGGAGGCGATGGAAGAATTGCGGCGGACGCAGAACTCATTGAGGTGGGGACGGAGGGGGACAAAGGTAAGGCCTCTGCTGAGGACAGACCATTCGGTATCAGAGAGGGAGAGGTCAGGGGGGATGGTGAACACACGGCAGGGATGGGGGATGGGACGGAGGAAGGCAGGTGAGTGGACTCAGGCCGAGGCAATGTCTGGTGGGGGGGTGGTGGGTGGTCAGGGGGTAGGGGGGTATGAGGACTGTAGTGTGAGTGGGGAAGAGCTGGGGTCACATGGTTTGAGGGGAATGGGGAAGACCCAGTGGAACAGCCACTGAGGTTACCAGGGTTTGGAAGCTAGCACTAGGACCCAGCGCAGTCAAACTCAGGGAGTTGGAGTCTGCAGCTTGGAAACAGCGCCACCGATGGTAGGTTTTGTAACAATGCCACTATGTCAAATGTTTTATACACCTTGGTGGAGCAAGCCGAGGCCCCCCTAGATCTCGAGGCTCTAAGCTTAAGCCTGTTTAGTTTATATGGAAATCCGGCCCTGCATCTGCAGCAGTTTCTTGGGTACAGGGGCTGAGACTATACCAATACCACGGGGAGCAGGGATCAGACAGACCAAAACAGAACCACATCTGCCAGTCGCCTTGCAATGTACAGTGCGGGGCATGCCAATCTTGTTACCCCAGTAACGGTGTCGCACAGGAATGATCAACAGTTTTGCCAGAATGATAGCTCCTCGAATGGCAGTGGCTACTTCCTTTGAGCATTTGATGCCCAACCCAATGTGGCCATTATAGTCTCCGATAGCAACGGAAGCTTTGAATCTTGTCCGTTGACTGGCATGGGTTTGTTTCTGCACGGGCATGATCTTCAGAAATTCATCCTTCAAGGTTGATCCCAAGAAGAAGTCAATGATCTCAGACTCCTTAATAGGAAGGGAAAAATGGTAAATTTCTTCCAGTGTCTTATCTTCATATCTTTCACCAAGCACCCAAGCTTTGATACTGGCACCCATTCCTTATCTTCAGCTTTGCCACCATGAGCTCCTTGACCTCTGCCATGGCCCCTCCCACAGCCTCGGCCACTGCCTCAGAGCTCAAAGCCGAAGCCACCACGAAATCGTCACCTTCTACTGACGTTGTCTGCCATTTTGTGATGATTCTCCACAGACTGTGTGCTCAGTCCCCTTCTCTACTCTCTCTATCTCTTGAAAGTTCAGCCAGGCGTAGCTCCAACGCCATCTTTAAATTTGCTGACAATACCACCATGGTTGACCAAATAATGAGTAACTATAATTCAGAGTAAGGTAGGGAGATTAAATAGTGCCAGTACAACAATCTTACTCTCAACGTTAGCAAGACCAACAATATGTTGTTGACTTCAGGAAGTGAAAACTGGGGATCCATGAACTGTCTTCACCAATGGGATGGCGGTGGAGATAGTTGACAACACCAAGTTCCCGGCCGTGAATATCTCTGAAGAACTGACCCGGGCCCAGCACGTTAATGCAATGACAAAGAAAGCTCAACAATGCTTCTACTTCCTCAGAAGATTGAAGAGGCTTGGCATGTTGCTGAATACTCTATAAAAATGTAACAGGTGTATGGCAAACAGCATACAAATTGGTTGCATCATGACCTGATTCAGTAACAAAGAAGGTTGCACAAAGTGGTAGATATTGCCCGGTCCATCATAGCGTTGATCTGTTGTGGACTATATGAGTATAAAACACTCTTGACCCTTGACCTTAAAACTTGCAGATATGGTCACTTTTCGCATAAAACATCTCCCGCTTTGAAATGTCGATCACCTGGCCTGGTTCATTCCCCATTACAAGGACCAGTGCAGCTCCAACCCTACTTGGATTAGTTTAGTTTAGTTCAGTTTAGAGATACTATGTGGAAACAGGCCCTTTTGCCCACTGAGTGCATGCCAGCTATCAATCACCCATTCACACGAGTTCTATGTTATCTCACTTTTGCAGCCTACAAAATAGGGACAATGTACAGAAGCTGATTGACCTTTAAACCTTCAAGTCTTTGGAATGTGCGAGAAAACCGAAACACCCCGACAAAACCTACTCAGTCACAATGAGAACAGACAGGATCTATAGTCAGAATCAAACCCGGGTCTCTGGCCCTGTGAGGCAGCAGCTCTACCACTGTGCCTTGCTGAATGAGTCCTTTAAGATGTCCTCTCTCAGTGTAGCCATGGTGTTGTCGCTAATCAGTTACGCAGCTCCACCAACTCTTCGATGCTGTCATGGCCAAAACATCTTTGCCCTGGAATGTTGACCTGTTAGTCTGGTGCTTCTGTCAACCAGATTTTTATAATGGAGCTACAATATCGTACTTTCATGTATTAATCCAGACTCTAAGATAATCTATACTCTTTGCATTAAAATAAAACATACTTTATGCCATCACTATTCTGTTCCTGCCCGTTTGTCCTATTAGATTTATTGATTTAGCTTCTACCTTTTCCTCAATCACTTCATCAGCTGACCTAGTGTTCTAATTCCCACCCCCCGTCACTGTGGTTTAAATCCCGAGTATCACTCGCAAACTTCCATGAACGTTTGATTAAAAAATAAGAAATGCTGGTTTTATTGAAGAATCCCTTTAATTCAAAGTGGAACTAGAATGTGCAGAGGTTGTGCACACTGAATGAAACAATGACTGAGCATGTGGCCAAATTAAGGAAATTATCAGAATTTGCCTCATCTATTCCTAGTTGCCTGTCTTTACCAATAATTTAAGATAGACACAAAAAGCTTGAGTAACTCAGTGGGACATGCAGCAACTCTGGAGAGAAGGAATGGGTGACATTTCGGGTCAAGACCCTTCTTCAGGGCGCTTTCCTTATAGAAATCTGATCCAAGTTAAATTTCAACCCTCATCTTAAAGCAATTGATATGTGACTTCCATTCCACTTGATTGTGCTAACAAAAATAACATGATCACTTTCTGTCCAAACCAAATCAAACTAATTGGTTCCTTTGGATAATTGTCTTTTGTGATTTTTGTGACCTTTTTTCTATCTAGACTAGACCAATGGTAGATTTGCTTGTTGAAACTTAAAAGATCTTGGGAATCACTGAAGTATATTTCTAACTGGTTAGTGAAGATGTAGAATACTGATAATGGTGTTTGGCCATGAAAGGTTACACCTGGAGAGTAGAATTAGAGTGTTAGTTTTTAAACCCTACTTTGTATCGGTTCAAATTTAGCAGGCTATTAATTATTTGGTCTTCAGGCACAGTGTCCTGGACATTTCCAAGATTTAACTCTGCCTTAATTTGCTTTCCCCAGTCAGTGCAATAGTCTCATCAATTGGTGACAATGTGAGTTCAGGGCAGCACCAATTGAATGCCAATGCAGAAAGGTTGAATCAGCTTGTTGAAAAAGAACTGGATCAATATTTACAGAGCTGTGCCTTTTCGTGTTTACTGTAATTTCATGGCTTTATTCCCTATCACGCTGTGTACAGGTTGTTCCATTCCATAAAGTCCTCAGTTGTTGAGGAATGAGAACTGAGCTGCCATAAACAAACGGGGGTTACACAAAAAGCTGGAGAAACTCAGCGGGTGCAGCAGCATCTAAGGAGCGAAGGAGATAGGCGACGTTTCGGGTCGAGACCCTTCTTCAAACACCATTTGTTTAAATTGACAGTTAGTGCATCCATAAAATATATTTAACTTGGCAAACTTGCATATTTCCTATTCACCACAGATTCAATCCACGGACTAATCTTGGAAGTAAAAGGGATATATGGTGCTTTCTTCACACGTCCCTAGCCAACAATGGACCTACCAGGCACTGCCGTGCTTGAGGTCATTTGTGGCCGACCCAGATTGGTCCTGGTCTCTTTTCGCCTCCAGCCCTTCATACCCACCCCCCCCCCCCCCCCCCAGCCACTACTCTCAGCCTGAAGAAGATTCCTGATCCAAAATATCACCCATCCTTTTTCTCTAAAGATGCTGCCTGACCCGTTGAGTTACACCAGCACTTTATGTCTATATTTGGTTTAAACCAGCATCTGCAGTTCTTTGTTTCTGCAGGATATATGGTTCTCACATTTTCTTAATCTAAGGAGAGTAAATAAATTGAGACTAACATTAAAGGGCCTGTCCCACCAGCATGCAAATCTATGCGATGAGCACGACCTAACGTGGTCGCATGAGCCGTCCGGCGTCGCGGGGCTGGTCCCACTTCGATCGCCGGAGCCGTGCGGAATTGTGCGGAGTTCGTCCCGACTTCGCACGGGGCTCCGAAAAACTGACTATGTTCAAAAATTCTGCGCGGCAACGGCATGTCGGCTCGCAGTCGCCTCGACGCATTACACACCGCCTCAACGTCGTGCCTCCTTGACCCTCTCTGTAGGTGCCTCCGTGACCCTCTGTGTGTGTGGCTCCGTGGCCCTCTCTGTGTGTGCTTCTGTGCCCTTCTCTGTGTGTCCCTCTCTGTCCTGGCGAACTTACCTTTAGACTTCGTTCCAAGTTCGCCTCACTTTGCGCCGCGTTGCGCCACTCACCCGACCTCCGCGCGGCCCCCTACTGCCGGTTTGGTCACGCTTGCCGCATGCAGGCGCATGCTGGTGGGAACGGCCCTGTACAGGGGATCACCCGACCTCCGCGCAGCCCCCGCTGCCGGTTTGGTCGCGCTGACTGCATGGAGTCGGAAGCTGGTAGGACAGGCCCTTAACACTTTAAGATTCAGCACATTTACCTCTGCCAGCTGACCTTTAAAATGAGGCTCTATCTGTTTCCCTCGGTCACCCACATCATGATATCTGCTGTCCATTGTAGGGCTTATGACGTTTTTTTCCAAAATATCATCCGGAAATGTTGTATCTTTGCTGGGGAAGGCAAGAGAAATCTTAGAGAAGAATGGACGAGGAAATATATGCAAAAATGTCCAATAGTTTGCCATGGTGTATAAGCTATGTTACAGAGGATGGCGAGAGTAATTCAAAATGGTACTTAATTGAGTCAGACTCCAATGGGCTGATAAGAGATCTGTTCATAGTAAATAGAGCAAATGTATACGACGGCAAACGCATTTGGGCAATTGAGGCAGACTTCAATGGGCTGATAGATTTGTTCATGCCAAGTTGAGCAAATGTAAACTACAACAAACTGTACTTGGCCAGTCTGAGTCGGGCGACCTCTTTGTCAGCAAACCAGCCAGTCCCATTTTCTTTCCTATTCCTATAACACTAAAGATTATTTTTGAAGGAGTGCTTAACTAAGTTTTGAGAATTTTCCTCCCACACTCCAAAGACATACAGTTGTGTAGGTTGACTTGTTTGCTATAAATGTAAATTGTCCCTAGTGTGTGTAGGATACTGTTAAAGTGCGGGGATCGCTTGTCAGTGCGGACTCGAAGTGCCTGTTCCTCCACTGCATCTCTAAACTAAACTAAACTAATTCCCTAATGAATTCCCTGGTTTACTCTGTTGTTATCATCTTTACATGCAGTCAGTTGCTGATCATTAGCACAATGAGTACAGGAAGATTTTCCCCCAATCTCTCTTGTATCTTTTGTCCACCACTTTGAATCTGTGCCTGCGGATCCTTGAACAATCCTTTGATAGGTAAAGCAACAATTTCTTTATGATCTTGTACCTTGCCTTCAAGTCTCTCATCAATTTTATTTGATCTGAGACAACCACAGTTCCCTCAGTCTAAACTTGTAGCTGAAATCCCTCAGTGCTGGTGCCAATCCAGTAAATATTTATTTAATTTATTCTTTGTCCTTCACTTCCTTCATAGCATGCAGTGAGCAGAAATGGATGCAAACTTCAGTTGCAGACTAACATGCAGCATGGTTTTAAGGATGAAGGTTTATCATTTGAATTTAGAAATTATTAGGCCTTTTTGATATAGATATCAATTTATCAAAAATTGATATCTGTGGATTTAGAAAAAAAAGTAAAGTTGCACTTACTACACGGGTCAGCAACAAGTGAGAGCAGCTTGTTACTTGTAGCAAATGCCTTCCTTTAGATTAGAAGGACTATAATTCCAAGGCTTACTTGTTTAGTTTAGAGATACAGCGTAGAAAGAGGCCCTTCGGCCCACTGGGTCTGCGCCGACCAGCGATCCCTGCACATTAACATTATCCTACACTCACTAGGGACAATTTTTACATTTACCAAGCCAATTAACCTACAAACCTGTACATTTTTGGAGTGTGGGAGGAAACCGAAGATCTCGGAGAAAACCCACGCAGGTCTCGGGGAGAACGTGCAAACTCCGTACAGACTGCGCCTGTAGTCAGGATCGAAGCCGGGTCTCCAGGCGCTACGTTTGCTGTAAGGCAGCAACTCTACCGCTGCAGCACCGTGACTGCCATGTCTTTCTTCTACTGTGGTAGATGTCATTTAAGCGATATTCTTTCTAGTCTCCTCCACAAAAAATTACTGATTACATTGCCTCTTTTACCTTGCTAAATTTATTTTTGCATTTATTTTATGGGCACTTTGCATGGATCATTTTCATAATGGTCAAGCTGAAGGAAGCCTTCAAGTGTAAATGTCAACAGTGCCTATAAATGATTTAATGACTATAACATCATTAGTGTGTTCACTCACCCCATAGGAACGTTCAAAATGGAAGAAGTTAACAGCTCTGAATTCCCCGATGCATAAAGATGACATTCAAGGATGTCACCCAATAATAATCATTGCCATACCAACTTTAAAATATAGGAGAGGAAGTAAAAAATATTTAGAAATCATTTTTGTCTGCGAATGTATTACTAATTTTGTAATTTCCAGATAAGTTTAAATTGGTACCAGCACAGATATTGTGGGCCAAAGGGCCTGTGCCTGTGCAGTGCCACTCTATGTATTATGTTCCACTAGGTAACCAGACCATAATAGTGCAAAGTGAAACACATAGTGCAACTATAAAAAGTCCGTGGTAGTTTGTGCTGAGGTAGGGTTATGGTCAAGATTTGCAGTGTGGTTCAAGAGCTCGATGATTGACGGAAATAAATGGTTAGCGGCCTCTTGGACCTTCTTCCTGCAGGTGCAGGGAGATGAGAGCGTAGCTGGGATCATGTGGCACCGTATTGATGTTAACTGCTGTTACAAGGGAACAGGTTCAAAGATCTGACTATTCAAACAGAAAAAAGGCACACTCGTCTGTTAAGTTACAAATCAGTTTTATTGGCCTGAGAGAGAACAAAAACAATACTTATGTCGGTAAGCGCAGGGGCTCGTTTTACAGCAGCTTACCTCCCTCTCTTGCAGCCTTATGGCTTACCGGCGCCTGCCTTTATAGAGGCAGAAATTTGTTATTGAAATGACCGCCAGTAAGTCATGGTCAATAGCGCTGCTTCCAAATTCAAACTACAACCAATGGCAGGGGACTGCATCCAAGCAAGACCCCCCCCCCCCTTGGAATCAAAGCACTATCAGCCGCAGACCTGGCATGCAGGGTAATACACACAACGCTATCAGCTGCAGATTGGACGCATAAAGCAATACGCATAGTGCTACAGACTTGGCCAGCAAAGGTAATACACAGCGCTACAGACTTGCCGCTCAAATTTTTAAACAGAGCGCTGTCACCTGCAGTGCTATGATTCAAAAAATAGTGCTACTACCCACAGCATTATGTGGCTTTAAACGTAGCACAATGGACTTTAAATATAGCACTATGGGTCACAGACTGTTCGGGCAAAATTTTCGTATAACATTCCATCATTGGCTCAGTCTGGTTAGCGTCACATCTGGCCCGCAGGCGTTACCTCGTTACAGCCGGCCCGCAGGCATTACCTCGTTACATCCGGCCCACAGGCTGTAGTAAAGTCTACGCGGTCGTGATGCCAATCCGCACATACAACGCACTAATATAAAATTGTCCAGAGGGTCAGTCCCCAGTGCACCACTGTTGTCCACCAGCCTCCAAACATCACAAAAAGCCACCATCCTCCCAGGGGGGTGGAGGCGTGGTACTGTTCTCCGACCTTACAAATCAAGGTCAGCAAGGTTGTTGATGTTCTTTGAATCATCTGGAATATAAGTACAGCAATCCCACCCGATCAAAGCACGTGCCCCCTTTCTCAGCTAGTGCTACCACCCACAGCGCTGTGGGCTTTCAACATAGCACAATGGGTTTTTGAACATAGCGCTATGGGTCACAGACTCTTCTGGCAAAATCCTTGTATAACAGCTGCACTTGCAATTTCCTCAATGGTGCACTTCTCTTGCACTTCTTCCAATTTAGAGTATTATATTTGGTCTTTACTTTGGTTGAAGAAAATGTAGAACAGGTGCACACTGTGCAGAACATCTTCATTCAATCAACACTTGAGCATCAACCTCCAGTTCTCTTCAATACTCCATGCCATCCCACTCTGTTGTTTGAGCTCCTATAATGCACAATGATATCAAGCCCATCGAACAGCATTCCATCTTTGTCTAAGGACTTCGAGACTCAATATTAACCATTTCAGGTGAACGGTGTTTTCCCCCATAGGTGTGGCTGCATCTTTGTTTCAATTTGACTGTTTCAGATGTCATTTCTTTGCCGTTGGTTCCTTCTGTTCTATCCATGTCCCATTCTCTGCGACTGAACCACAGTCATCTTCTCACGGTTTGTAACAAAATATATGCAGGATTCAAGGATTTGGATCAATGAACGGAGAAAGCACATAAGCCTGAAACATTGACTCTTTCACTTTCCCCACAAATGCCGTCTGACCAGTTTCCGCTGTTCTGTTCAGAAAGTAGGGCATATGATTGTGTCACACTTGCAAGTGTTCTACTATATTTGATGCCAGGTTACCCCAAGCATTATATTCATAAAACTGCAATAAATCTTAACTGAATAGTAAAGGAACAAACTGGTAACAAATTATCAGAGAAGCAGTAAACCAAAAATCCAGTTAAATCAGCAAGCATGGAAAGGTATAATTATTGTAATTATCCAGGAGTGAAATTTGCTGTTTACAGATTAATCAAACAAAGCAAAAGATGATCAACAGAGGAAATACTTTCCAATTCTTTCCTAGTAAATAACAATAGCAGCATGGCATGGGCATAATGATTACATGAAAGGGATTGCTCCATTCATTTACAGCTCTTTCGGAGCAGTGTGGATTCACTCACCTGAGAGTAACATCCAGCCGTGCTCTTCATGTATTGGCCCAGCTGAATCTCCTGCCTTCCTGACACACAAAACATCTTTCCCGATATTTGTCTTAATCTAGGAGTCTGCTTCCTCTCTCCTGCTTTTCCTTATTACCTTCTGTGCTGGTGATAGTGTTCATGGCTGCTGTTTAGCTGTAAACGGGGAGTGAACTTTTAAGGAACATACCAATCTGATTAGAATCCAACAAATTGGTGGAAGCTATGTTCAATACATTGTGGTCTAATTGCGAATCATACACGGCCTTGGGTTAATTGACAAATACAATATTTCTAATGTATCTGTGAATAGTTTTGTGAATTTATTTTGCAGAGAATCCAGAAGGGCACTCAATGCTAACAATAGCAACCCACAGGTAGGCAAAAAAACAGATTTTAGGAAGGAATGTTTGGGCACCATATTTACTCTTATCACCTCTGGATTTTCCAACAACAGCCTTGACCAAATGCAGAATGTGCAGGAAAGATGCTGGATCTCTGGCTACCTGACCCATTGAGCTATTCCAACATTTTATAGACTATAAACAATAGGTGCAGGAGTAGGCCATTCAGCCCTTCGAGCCAGCACCATCATTCAATGTGATCATGGCTGATCATCCCCAATCAGTACCTCGTTCCTGCCTTCTCCCCATATCCCCTGACTTCGCTATTTTCAAGAGCCCTATCTAGCTCTCTCTTGAAAGCATCCAGAGAACCTGCCTCCACCGCCCTCTGAGGCAGAGAATTCCATAGACTCGCCACTCTCTGTGAGAAAAAAGTGTTTCCTCGCCTCCGTTCTAAATAGCTTACTCCTTAGTCTTAAACTGTGGCCCCTGGTTCTGGGCTTCCCTAACATTGGGAACATGTTTCCTGCCTCTAGCCTGTCCAAATCCTTAACAATCTCATATTTTTCAATGAGATCGACGCTCATCCTTCTAAACTCCAGAGTGTACAAGCCCGGCTACTCCAATCTCTCAGCATATGACAGTCCCGCCATCCCGGGAATTAACCTTGTAAACCTACACTGCATTCCCTCAATAGCAAGAATGTCCTTCCTCAAATTAGGGGACCAAAACTGCACACAATACTCCAGGTGTGGTCTCACTAGGGCTCTGTACAACTGCAGAAGGACCTCTTTGCTCCTATATTTGATTCCTCTTGTTATGAAGGCCAACATGCCATTCACTTTCTTCACTGCCTGCTGTACCTGCATCCTTACTTTCATAGACTGATAAACAAGGACCCCCAGATCCCATTGTACTTCCCCTTTTCCCAACTTGATGCCATTTAGTAATCTGTCTTTCTGTTTTTGCTACCAAAGTGGATAACCTCACATTTATCCGCATTAAACTTCATCTGCCATGCATCTGCCCACTCCCCCAACCTGTCCAAGTCACCCTGCATTCTCATAGCATCCTCCTCACAGTTCACACTGCCACCCAGCTTTGTGTCATCTGCAAATTTGCTAATGTTACTTTGAATCCCTTCATCCAAATCATTGATGTATATTGTAATTAGCTGCGAACTCAGCACCGAGCCTTGCGGTACCTCACTAGTCACTGCCTGCCATTCTGAATGGGACCCGTTAATCCCTACTTTTGTGTCTATCTTGACCAAATGCAGAGCAAGAATAAAATAAGGCCTATCCAGAATTGGCATAAGCAGATAGCCCGTCACAAAAAGCTTGTCAACATCAATCAATGGCTTACAATCAAAATTCAACATAATTTTCAAGTTATTATTTGCAAATATCTTATGTGTGTTGACTGGAATTGCTTTATTGGCACAAACAAATTTTGCAGCAGATTCACTTCTGAAAATCTACACATCTACTTTTTGGCTTCAATCAACAAAAGCAATACAGCTCCTTCGATGTTACTGGGAGACATACAAATGAAAACAATGTAGTTTCAAGACAGTTGTTCATCTTTTTAGGAATGTAGTCAATAGCAGATTGGTATCTTAACAATATCATAGAAAGAATCACCAATTTAAGAGAATCATGCATCAATGTTCTGCAGTGCAGCAACAGTATGGTATTTTGAACCTAAATTAAAAAAAACACAATTGCACAACCAAATAGAAAACTACTATCATGAGATGACTGTATTTTATAAGAGCTGGAGAATTGCTGATACCGAATTGAATTACTGCCTTCTGCACATCTGCAGGCATTGTTTTTTACAGATGCAGTTATTATTGCGGTAAATCTGTATTATATTGACATAATTTGTAAATAATATTCCAACATGAACTAAAATCGACCACAATAAATATTTGAAACAGTATTTTACATTGATCCCCTTGAAGCAAATCAATTACGTTGTATCAACACGGTTGTATTTGTTAGAAATATTATCACCAACTACCAATTCTCTTCTTCTTTCTTGACGATTGTTCTGTGCACCCTTTGTACACCTTCATCTGCGTGTTTAAAACAGAAAATGGACTTTAGGGTTTTCTGAGGGTCTTGAGGAGCGGGAGATGATAATGTTCTTTAAGTCCTGTCTGAAAAAAGACAACCTTTTCAGGGTCCTTGGGAGCAGTAACATTGGTCTTCTTGTAGCAACACTTCTGCAGATATTGATGTGGTGGCTAGGCAGCAGGAGATAATGGAGTCGTTTCAAAGGTGGTCAGTCACAGAGAGGGGTGGTGCCTGGAACGCACTGCCAGAGGTGGTGGTGGAGGCAATACAACAGTGGCATGCATTTAAGAGGCTTATGAATAGGCACATGAATATACAGGGGGTGATAGGATCTGGATCAGCACCAGGCAGTGGATGTTAGGTTAAGCTGGCATCATGTTCGGCACAGACATTGAGGGAATAAGGGCTTGTTCCTGTGCTGTGCTATGTTGTTCTATCGTGTTTTTTAGCCTACTCGCTATCAGGTGCTGTCATGGCATGTCATCTATGTGGGCTCTCACTTGCACGATTATATAATTTAACAGGTAACAGTGCTTGGATCAGGGATGTTGCCATTGCCTTTGTGTTTTCCCCTCTGATGAAACAAAGTGTTCATTATAGCAAAGCCGTGGTACCCGCATTTTGATAGGAGAAGCCCCCACTGGGTTTAGACATTCCTACTCTTTCCTTGAGTAGGAACTGCAGATGCTGGTTTACACTGAAAATTGACACAAGATGCTTGAGACACAAAATGTCTCGACCTGAAAAGTCACCTATTCCTTTACTCCAGATATGCTGCCTGACCCAGTAAGTTACTCTAGCATTTTGTGCCTACTTTTTCCTTGTTGATTACTCCTTCCCAAAGTGTATTTTCACTGTGGAGTTGATGTCACCCAAGCGGATTAGTTTGGCTCCCTTTGGGATCTGGCCCAGAATTTGTTTCAAGGTAGGAGTAGGCATTCTCCATGGCCTTATCCAAAGCTTCCAGGGGTGGTGTGAATCACTGGTGACTAGATGTTGTTGCTTCCATATTATAGTGAGCCAAAAGCTCAATAGATTTGCTGATAGTTCAGAGTTAGTCACTGGGCGGCCAGACCAGCTTATTCTTGATGGCAAAACTCAATCTGTGAAGACAGCGTAATACATAGAAAATATATAGAATCTATACATAACCAAAACTCTGATCTTGTTATCTTCCGGTGTGGCAGTCTTTCTATTTGTGCAAAAACGGTTCCAGATAGCGCTACTAATTTTCGCCAGTTCACTCACCGTTCTTCTGAGCTGCGAGTGCACCATGTTTCGTTCCGATCGGTTGAATGTCGTAAAAGGTAGCAAGGTTTAAAGTTCTTAAAAACCTGCATGCGCAGATTGATCTCTTCTGCCAGTCAGCGCCGCGTAGATTAGTCTCTTCCCCTATCACTCCCCAGGATGATTCGCCCCTCCCTGCACCATTGCGTCTTTACTGGAGTTGAGTGAGGGAGGCCTGACTCTCGGAGGGACCCTAAGCAGCCCAGCCCCGCCCCAAGCAGCAGCCCAGCCCCAAGCAGCAGCCGACTCCCAAGCAGCCCGGCATCAGAGGCCCGACCCAGCTCAGCCCAGCGTAGGACATCCAGCCCAGCCCAGCCCAGAGTTGGAGACCCAGCCCAGCCCGGAGTCGGAGATGTCGCCGATGTCACCAAATGGAATGCGAGACTCTGATGCCGGTGGAGGAGTGACCAGCATCCACTGTGTCCCCATCGCACCACCAATTCCAGCCACAACCCCTCTGGTCCCCCTCGCGTGCTCCTCCCCCCCTCCCCCATGATGCCCCCCCTCCCCCATGGCTCTTCCCCCATCTTTTCTCCGAGCTCACCACCCCCCCTGCCCACACACCCCGCCACCCACACACAACCCCCCCTCGCCCCCACAACCCCTCCACCCCCACAATGCCTCCACACCCCCACAAACCCCCCTGCCCCCACAACCTCACCCCCACAACCCCCCCACCCCCACGATCCCACCCATCCCAACAATCCCCCTCACCCCTACCCCCACAATTTTAAGGAAGCAAAAGATCATGATTTTCCAAAGTACTGTAGAAATACTGTTGGTATTCTTTGGCATCAACAAGCTGGCAGAAGTGTTGCCAACAAACTTTCTTTACGGATTAGTTATGATTAATAATAATTACTACAGCTCGATCATGGGACTGTTTTAATTTTCAAGCATGAGTTGCAAGATACACCATTAATTTGGCACAGCATGCAGAAGGATATTGTTTATTATCACTTACTTATTTATGAGGTGATAATAAAACCAAGCATCTTCTGTAAGAAGCACCACAGGCTCATTAGATTTTGAATGCTCTGCTCTATTTTATCTTTAATTGGATGTTCTCATGTTTAAAAATATTTCCTTATTATAACCGTTTACAGAGTTAAAAAAAATTTTTTTAGTAAGAAAACAATCATTGCAAAACAAGGTTTTGCACCTTTATTTCACAATAGCGAATGCAGAGGATTTGCTCTGTTTCCACATTAAGGCCTAATGTACCTCATACAATCTTATGATGCATGGATTGGACATGGTGGCATATTGAGGATTGAAATAAACAACTTTCACTTTTCCATTTTGTTTGAGGCATTTTTTCTAGATCCTGGCCAGAAGCAAGAGATTGTCAGCTGCCTGGGAGCAGGCTGGAGCCAGCAGACTGACTATATAGAATACACAACATTGATGCTAGATTACTGATTCCTTTAGCACACCTCCAGATACCGATTGCCAATCCTAAAATGACTTATTTATCCTGACAACCCTTATGATTTTGTCTACCAGAAACAATTTCCAGTTCTGTGCTGTTCACTGTCACAGTAAATGACATATCATTCCTTTTCTTTGCAGCACTAGTAATGGGTCAGGTGTTTCCTTCCCACCGACGATGCCTTACCTTCTAAATGTTTCCAGTACCTTCTGCTTTATCTTGGAATTGAGTGTTGGTTTCAGGAATCTGTTGTCAGGAATATGAGCGACATGAGTAGCTCAAAGATTGATTAGTTACTAGACCAAGTGGGACCCGTTGGGTCCCTATCACATGAGAGACCTGGTCTCCCAACGCAACCCGTTCATCCAATGCAATATTTCCACCACTCACCCATGGCCCCAACTGCATAGGCGTGGCTCATTACCCCTCATCCCCCAACATCCCTCCCCCACCCTGCCTCTTCTCTCCCTCTCTTGTCATAGAGGGAGTACAGAGAAGATTCACCAGACTAATTCCTGGGATGTCAGGACTTTCATATGAAGAAACACTGGATAGATTTGGCTTGTACTCGCTAGAATTTAGAAGATTGAGGGGGGATCTTATAGAAACTTACAAAATTCTTAAGGTGTTGGACAGGCTAGATGCAGGAAGATTGTTCCCGATGTTTGGGAAGTCCAGGACAAGGGGTCACAGTTTAAGGATAAGGGGGAAATCTTTTAGGACCGAGATGAGAAAAACATTTTTCACACAGAGAGTGGTGAATCTCTGGAATTCTCTGCCCCAGTAGGTAGTTGAGGCCAGTTCATTGGCCATATTTAAGAGGGAGTTTGATGTGGCCCTTGTGGCTAAAGGGATCAGGGTGTATGGAGAGAAGGCAGGTAAGGGATACTGAGTTGGATGATCATATTGAATGGTGGTGCAGGTTCGACGGGCCGAATAGCCTACTCCTGCACCTATTTTCTATGTTTCTATGCTTCTCCTCCTCCCCTCCTCCACTCCCTCCCTCAACTCTTCCTCCCTCTCCTTTCCCCTTACCTCAGTCACTGCCTCCCTCCCTCTCTCCATAACCCATCTCCTCTCCCTACCCCCTCCTCTTCCTCTATCTCCATGCTCCCCCACTCCTCACCTCTCCCCTATCCCACTCCACCACTAAACACAATGTTTAAATAACATGTCTCCTCCTCCCCTCCCCCACTCCCTCACTCTCCTGACAACAATGTAACAAATCTCTCATTGCAATGGGTGGACCAGTGTTTACGGGAAGTTTATGTAAATGAGATCCCATTGTGACGTCATAGTTGCTAACTGCCAGTGCAGATGGAAGAAATTTTCTCAAAGTGGGATTTTGTAAAGTTAAAAATGTGAATAACCTGTAAAATATAACATCAATCTGAATGAAACTTTGATATAGCACACCACAGGAGAATGGTGAGTAAGGTATCCAAAAATTATAATGCTACCTTGTACCGTTTTTGTGTAGTTCAGGTGATGAATCACACACACGCACGCACACATACATCCACACAGACAAAATGAGAGTTTTAATAATATACTAGACGAAGTGGGTCCCGTTGGGTCCCCATCACACGGGAGGCCTGGTCCCCCAATGCAACCCATTCCCCAATGCAATATTCCACCACTCATCCATTCACCCAACGCAACCCATTTCCCCAACACAATATTCAACAACACTCAAAGCCTCAATGGGAGGCCTGGTCCCCCTACGCATCCCGTTCCCCAAACAATATTCAATCACTCACCCTTTCCCCCAATGCAACATGTTCCCCCAACTCAATATTCCACCACTCACCCAAAGCCCCCAGCTGCGCAGGGGCTGCTAATTTCATCTTATTCACCATCCCTCATTTTAAACTTTAAAAAAAAATTCAGGGTACTGTGACTTTAAGAAAAATGCGTATTTTCAGGATATAGGATTAATTGGAATAAAAGTGACATTATGCCTATAACTGGTATAAATGTAAATATATTACAAAAATACCCACTAAAAATAGTTACAGATAAATTTAAATATTTAGGAATCAATGTGTCTAAATCCTATAAATTATTAATTAAAGCTAATTATTATCAATTATTAGAGAAACTTAAAAAAAACATTTTATATTGGAAAACACTCCCTATATCTATGATCGGTAGGATTAATGCTATAAAGATGATTTTTTTACCACAATTGTTATATTTATTTCAGGCAATTCCTTTTTTTCTCCCAAAAAGTTTTTTAAAAAAAATTGATACTATAGTTAATAATTTTGTCTGGGATTACAAAAGTCATAGAATAAGTAAAAAACACTTATGTAAGTCTAAGATAAATGGAGGACTGGCACTTCCAAATTTTCTATATTACTTTTGGGCAGT
Source organism: Raja brachyura (assembly GCA_963514005.1). The sequence continues at coordinate 59,969,793 of OY740785.1, forward strand.
CCAGATTAAGAATATGAATTTTTGGTGGGTAAATATGGATGTTGAACCAATGTGGTTAAAAATGGAAAAGGAAGACTGTTTACCTTTCAATATAGAGTCGATTATTTTCGCACCTAAGGAAGTACAAAAAAAGACTTATAGGGACAACCCTATAATTCATAATAATAGGCGTATTTGGAAACAGATAGTTAAGACCCTATATCTGGATAATCTTTCTTTTAGGTTACCAATTAGGAATAACCCACTGTTTAAACCCTCAATCTTAGATGCGGGGTTTAGACTGTGGGAGGATTTAGGAATTAAAAGGATAGGACACCTTTATAGAAATGGAATTTTTTTATTATTTGAAGAGTTACAAGATATTTTTGGATTACCTTCACAACACCATTTTAGGTATTTACAAATTAGAGATTTTATTAAATGTAACACACAAGACTATAAAAAAAAAGAACCAGGCTTATTAGATGAGCTGTTTAATTTACATCCAAATACGGATAAGCTTATAGCTTATATATACAATATTATTTTAGATAAAGAGAACCCAACAACTGAAACATATCGTCAAGCATGGGAAAATGAAATCGGATTACCTATAACAAAAGAAACTTGGGAAGAATGCTTACAAAGAATACATTGGTGTTCTTTGAATGCCAGACATACACTGATACAATTTAAAGTTATATATAGATTACACTACTCGAAAACCAAATTAAAAAGTATTTTTCCTAGTCTCTCCTCTATTTGTGATAAATGTAAGAATCTTGAAGCAAATTTAATACATAGTTTGGTAACGTGTCCACGGTTGAATTATTATTGGATTGAAATTTTTTAAGTTATTTCGGAAGTTCTTAAGGTTGAACTCGACCCAGACCCAAAATTAATAATATTCGGAATCCCGGAGCCAAATTTGGTACTCACGGTTAATCAAAGAAATTTTTTTGATTACTGTTTAATAATAGGGAAAAAAATGATACTTAAATTTTGGAAGGGAACATTATCTCCAACAATTAAAATGTGGAAAGCAGAGATGTTGGAGACGTTGAATTTGGAAAGAATTAGATTTGTCCTTTTGGACAGGTATAATTCTTTTGAATCGATATGGTCTCCATATATACAGTATTTAGAAAAGTAGCTATTCTTGGAATCACGGCTCGACTGACACCCTATGGATCCGATGCGAATAACTTATTTATAATTGATATTATTGTGCATTTATTAGAGATATTTCTGAATGAAATAGTATTTCGTATAATGACTTTAGTTTTTGTTTATATATATATGTAATATTTTTGTTTTTTAAATTTTCCCTTTTTATTTTCTTTTTATTTACGATTGAAGTATGTGGGAAGAATTTTTTTTTTTAATTCTTTTTTATTTACTCTTTTTTCTTTTCTCTTTTATATATCTTTTTCTTTATTTCCAAAAAATAGAAGATATTAAGTATTGATATGTTATTTGTAGTAATATTGAATTAAGGTGTTAGTTTATAAAGTAAGCTTTACATTGTAAACGGTTTACTTCAAATAAAAAAATATTACAAAAAAAAAAAGAAAAAAAAAAAAGAAAAATGCATTTGCAATGTTGTGAGCAGGGCTACAATCCCATTGTGACATTATAGCTGTAGGCCCCATAGCAGAAGCGTCCACGTCGTGGGGCTGGAAACTGGAAGTATCCCGAGCTAATTCTGCTACCACCATCTTCTATTGCGACAAGTGATGGCTTCCATTGATTGTCGCTGGAAGCTTGCGTCCTTTTCAGGACGGACGATGACAGCAAGGCCAACATTTGTAACAAGATGGACACGAAAAGAAGAAGATTATAGCTGTAAGCACAGGGAACAAATCTTTCTCAAATTGTGGTTTTGTAAATCTAAAAATGTCAATAACGTGAAATATTAAATCAATCTGAGTGAAACGATGCAAAACAACCACGGGACAATTGTGATTAAGGTGGTCCAAAAATGTTAGGGCTATTGTGTACCATTTTTGCGTAGTTCCGGGAGCACATACGACAGACAGACAGACAGACAGACAGACAGACAGACAGACAGACAGACAGACAGACAGACAGACAGACAGACAGACAGACAGACAGACAGACAGACAGACAGACAGACAGACACAAGATGAGAGTTTATAATATACTAGACCAAGTGCAGACCCAAGGGTCTGTTCCTCCAATGCTCGGTTGCGGTGGGGGGGGCGGTATGCGGTGTCACATGCACTAACCACCCCCCCACACTTGCTAACTACCCCCCCTTGATATTATATTCATATTATTAAGAGAGGGAGGGGTGTGGTAGAGAGTGAGGGCAGAGAGAGAATGGGGAGAGACAGAGAGAGAAGGGCAGAGACAGAAGGGCAAGAGACAGAGGGAGACGGGGGTGGTGGGGAGCAGGAAAGGGAGGGTGGGGAGAGAGATGGGAGGACAGCGGGGAGGAGGGAGAGGGTGTCTGAGAGGGGGGGTAGGGGGGAAGGGGAGAGGGGGGAGAGGGAGAGAGGGGAAGGGGGAGAAGGGGGGAAAAGGGAGGGGGGAAGAATGGAAGGAGGAGAGGCGTAGGGCTGCCCAGAAGCCGCTGGCCTCAGAGTCAGCCGCAGCTCCATGGCCTTGCATCCTCGGCGCATCCTCGGCGCATCCTCGCTGTACCCCCGGAGCCAAGAGGACCGATTCCCGAATGCTTCAGACCCCGAGTACGGGGAGAGGGGGGGGGGAGGAGGGTTGTTGGGGGGGAGTGTGGAGCGGGCGGGCATGGTCCCGAGTGAGCCTGCGGGCCACCAGCGAGGCACGGAGCGATGTGAGGACGGTGAAAAGCAGCGGGGGGAAATGATCGTGGCTTCCGCCAGCGTGACAGAGCCGGGCCGGGGGTAGTGGAGGAGGGCCGGGCGGCAACAGTTAAATTCAATGCAATAAAAATAAAGAAATTAACAATTAAATTCAATCAAATGTTAATGTGAAAAAATTAATCTTTTAAATGAAATGCACTCTTTAAGATTTATAAAGTCGAGACAGAAAGATCAATTGTTTCAAAATGAAATCTTACACAAAAACAAATGGCTGAAAGGTACATGGGCCAAATGCAGCAGGTGTGACTAGTGCAGAAGGGGCATGTTTGTCGGCATGGGCAATTTGGGCCAAAGGGGCTGTATAAAAGATGTATGACTCTTGTATAAGCGTGATACTGCAAGGAAATGAAGCCCAAATTGGCTAACAGAGAAAATAGCTTGTGTAAATCCATGTAAGTCCTGGCAAAAATCATTGAAAGGATAGTTTATAAACAAATTTACAGCTTTATGATCCAAAACAATATTTTTAATGTTTTCCAGTCGGGATTTCGGCCACATCACAGCACTGAGACTGCACTTACTAAGGTCCTAATCGACATACATCTAAACAGTGATGCATCAAAAGCTTCAGTTTTGGTACTTCTAGATCTCAGTGCTGCTTTTGATACGGTGGACCATAACATACTACTTGACAGACTGGAGAAATGGGTAGGACTCTCTGGTTCTGTGCTGGACTGGTTCAAATCCTACTTGAAAGATCGGGATTATTTTGTTTCCCTTGGTAATTATGAATCAGAACATACAAAACTCACATGCGGGGTTCCCCAGGGCTCCATTCTTGGACCCATCTTGTTTAATATTTACATGCTCCCCCTAGCTCAGATCATAGAGTATTTTAACATATCCTACCATACTTATGCCGATGACACACAACTTTATATCACAGTGTCACCGCATGACCATAGTCCCCTACACTCACTGAGTCAGTGTGTCACACGAATGAATGAGTGGATGAACCAGAATTTCCTCCAGCTCAATGCAAATAAGACAGAAATTATTGTCCTTGGCCCCAAAAAAATAAGGCTAGAGATAAGTGCTCAACTTGATTCAATTGCATTGAAAACCACAGACAAAGCCAGAAACCTTGGTGTAGTTATAGACTCGGATTTGAATTTTAACAGCCATATAAAGGCCATTACCAAATCTGCCTACTACCATCTAAAAAACATTGCAAAAATCAAGGGATTTCTGTCCAAAGAAGACACTGAAAAGCTTGTTCATGCATATATCTTCAGTAGGTTAGATTATTGTAATAGTATCTTTACAGGTCTCAGTAAAAAATCAATTAAACAACTGCAGCTTATCCAGAATGCCGCTGCCAGAGTCTTAACCAACACCAAGAAAATGGACCACATTACACCTGTCCTTAAATGTTTGCACTGGCTCCCTGTGTGTAAAAGGATAGATTTTAAAATTCTGCTACTGGCATACAAGGCTCTGAATGGTCTGGGTCCAAAATACATCTCTGACCTTCTTGTTGTTTATGAGGCACCTAGACTCCTCAGGTCTTCGGGACAGGTTTACTCCATGTTCCCAGGGTGAGAACAAAAAGGGCTGAAGCAGCATTCAGTTTCTATGCTCCACACCTGTGGAACAGGCTCCCCGAACACCTGAGGTGTGCACAGTCTGTAACCACATTTAAGTCAGGCCTAAAGACACTATTGTTTGATGTAGCTTTTTCATGACCCTACATGCGGGTAATTTTAATCTTCTTGTTTTAACCTTTTTATGTGCTTTTAAAATCGCCTTAATATTTTAGTGATTTTATTTTACTATTCATGCAATTGGCTTATTGGCTATTTTGTTGTCCTGTATTGTATTGTGGTTCTGCAATGCTTTTAAACTATTTTATTCTCTTGTTTCTTTTGTAAAGCACTATGAATTGCAGCTTGTATGAATGGTGCTATATAAATAAACTTGCCTTGCCTTGCCTTGCCTTTAAACCTATCTTATCCTATCCCTGTATCTGGAAAAATGCTCCTTAAACATTGCAATAGTAACTGCCTCACCTACCTTCTCTGGCAGCTTGCTCCATAATTAGGTTAATCGCTTTACATTCAGAAGGCTGGTCCATTGTATTAGTTAAAATTATCATTTTTACTTCTGTAAGATTGCTAGTTTCACCTTGAAAAAGGGCATACTTAGATCGAGTAACAATTTAACTTATGCGATTGAGCCAATTTTTCAACATTACCCTTGTGAAGAACAAATTGAAATCACTGTGCTCACTTTTCTTAAATTCAGCAAATACAGCGAGTGTTTTCTTTTCCTCTAATTATTAATCATGGACTTGGAGATCTGCCATTTTTCATCTTCCACTTTGTAGGACAAAATTGTTTGGTTGAAACAAACAGTTCCAAATTAATACAGGTATAGAATCTTTCATTGGGAACTTAATGAATGTGTCAAACACCTATTTCAGTTGATCAAAAAGGTGACATAACCCCAGCAAATTTATGCATACTCATTCTAAAGCCATTGCAGGTGTTAACATTGAAAACTAAATTTCACTTATTTTAGAGCACCTACTTGAAAAGATTCAGTTCCATTCAGATAGATGTACTATTTCCAATTAATTCTGATAAAATCGTATTTAGCTAAAAACCATAACAAAATTAAATTGTAATCATACCTGCACTTTTGATTTGACTGTAAGAAAACACATTTTAGCCAAAATCTTCAAGCCGCTTCCCGTTGATCAAGGAGAAAATGACATGTCTCTCTGACATTGACCTCTTTTAGTATGATTTCTCTGGTGGCACCTGGTAACTGATGCAATATGCCTCATTGGTTGGTACTATGTTGCAGTAAATAATTGAAAGTCACAATAGCAACACCAGAATGTCAAATTTAAACAGATGCACAGAGATAAAATTAATGAGCACAAAATATAACATTCTGTAAGCGCACTCATCTTCTTCAGAACTTTTCCATATAGATTTTTGATTTGCTTTTTTATTGCCAGTTAATGTTCTCACATAAACTGTGCAAGATTTTGTGAAGCCTGCTAAGGAAAAACTGAGTCAAATGGCTGATTTCTCTACTGTCCAGGCCAACTTTAGTTATGTACATACTATAAGGCCATTTATATGTGGAGGTGAGTATTGTTTGTCAATGTGGCTATGCTGAAGTCTTTTAACAAAATGTATGGAATTGCAAGTATTAATTATGGAATCATAAAATTGCAATGCCTTTCAGCCGATTGGATCAGTGTATGCTCTGTGCAAAGCATTGTGCAAAGCAATCCACTCAGTTTCATTCTCACTGTGTTTCCCTGTAAAATTGATTTTGACATTCCTATCCAATTCCGTCACAAGCAGTGAGCTCCAGCTCATAAACAATTTTTTAATGAACTTTTTCTACACATTCCCTGTGAATCTTGTGCTCAACATTTTAAATCTATGGCCCCAGTTTTGTTCATCCACTAATGGAACTGCCTCTCCTTAAACCCACAGTTATACCTCTATCAATTTTTTCTCAACCTTTTCTTCATTGAGAACAACCACAGTTTCTTCAGCCTAATCTTACAGTTAAAATCTCACATACCTGGAACCATCTTATTATATCTTTTCTGAAACTGATTGCTCGAATGATAAAAGGCTGATTGATTGAACAATAAAAGGCTCCAAAGTGGAATGTTTTTTTAGTTCAAGACCAGACTGTTTTGGTAACTAAAAGCATCATAATGTTGGAGGTTGAATCACAAGCTGTGTACTTTGAACTATATGTTTATTCAATTGTGGGATGTGGGTGTCACTTAAAAGGCCAACATTTATTATCCATTTGGTGGTGGATTGTGGAGATATGGTAAAAGCAATACTGCTCCCAAAGTGCAACTTTTGAAGGAGTGGTAATAATTTTCCAAGTGAGGAGGAAATATAAATTAGAAGTTAATTGTGGATCAAGGTGTATGCATGGTGTTTCCTGTCTATCAGAATGGGAAACTTAGTAAGTTCATGCCTTGCTATAGACAAGGCTGGTAGTATGCTGTAGTGCATTTTGTGGGTTGTGCACTGTGCAGCCATAGTCCGCTGGTGTTGAGGGACGTGAATGTTTAATATGGTGGACCGGTATGGCGGACCGGTTACTAAACAAGTACGCAGTTCTGTCCTGGATGGGGTGCCTGTTCTTCAGTGCATCAACACACATATTGATTATTTTAAGGAATATAGAGTATGGAGGAGGGAATGTGACTAGAAATAACCTTGATATGAAAGTTAGTAGAGTTATAGAGATGGACGATGATATAGAAAATAGTTGAGTGAGGATATGAAAGGTATTGATTGCTCTGCTGTTCCATGGAAATATACTCCAAGTATTTGAAATTTAAAGGATCTAGCTATTATCAAAGCAATTTGAGTTTTTATATGAATATAATTGTAGAGACATAAAAGGTCAGTGCATTGTTAATATTGAACGTTCAATATTCTTTTCCACATATTCGGGCAATTGATATTGGATAACTCTAGGTTGCAGTTAAATGTGTCATTGCTTCATTCCTGGAATTAAATTCTGTGTTTCTAAAGACTCGCTGATAAAGTTCCACAAATGAACAAATCCCAACCACAGGGTTAAGCAAGAGAAGATGTGATTGTTCTCCTTAGAGCAAAGAAGCAATTTGATCGGAGTGCACATGATCATGTTGGATTTAGACAGTCTAAATAGAGGGGGGCATGTATTGAGGGCCAGGGACACAGTTTCAAAGTCATGGGTGAAGGAAACAACAGGGATGTGAAGAAAAGCCTTTTATGCAGAGAATGGTGATGTTTTGAATTAGTAAAAAGGCTGATTTCAACAGGGGAAGAGTGGACCGGGTGAAAGCGGTTTTGGGAGCAAATGCTTTGAGGTAAAATGACAGCTGAAAATTGGGTATCATTCAAAGCAATTGGTGCGAGTTCAGGGCCAGCTCATTCTGTAAGGGTGAAAGGTAAAAGTAGCAAAATTAGAGTCCTGTGGATGTCAAAGAATTTTAGAAGCCAGATCAGGGAAAACAAGAAAATGTTTGACATGTGTAAGCATCTGGGATTGAGGAATATACAGTATGAAGGAGATAACAAAAATGAAATTAGGAGAGCAAAATGGCACACAAAATATGCTTGATATGAAACTCGGTGGAGTGGTGGAGGGTGAGATATGTAGTCCAAGGATACACTTGGAAATTTGCACAATGAAATGGCAGATGGAGCTAAATTCTGATGAGCGTGAAATATTGCATTTTGAAAGTACAAGGAAAATGTACAAAATATGTGGGACTCTTTGGAGTACAAAATAATCTTTAGTTGTAAGTCTATAGTTCCCTGAAAGTAGCAGCATAGGTGGATAAAGTGTAAAAGAAGGCATATATCATGCTTTCCTTAATCAGTTGGAGCATAGAATATAGAAGTTAGGGAGCTGTATAAATCTTTAGTTAGCCCACATTTGAAGTGCTGTGTGCAGTTCTTGTTCACTCCATTCCCACATCTCAAAGGCATAGAAATTAGTATGCTAATTGGGCATTATAAATTGTCCATTATTTAATTTAGAGGTACAGTGTGGAAACAGGCCCTTTGACCCACCAGCGATGTGCTGTCCAGCGATCCCCGCACATTAACACTATCCAACGCACACTAGGGACAATTTACACTTATACCAAGCCAATTTACATACAAACCTGCACATCTTGGGAGTGTGGGAGGAAACCGAAGATCTCGGAGAAAACCCATGCGGTTACGGGAACAACATACAACCTCCGAACAGACAGCACCCGTAGCCAGGATTGAACCTGGGTCTCCGGGACTGCAAGCGCTGTAAAGCAGCAACTCTACCTCTGCGTCACCCTACTACCCTAAGTGTGTCAGTGAATTGGAGAGAGGGTAAAATGTGAGATTTACGTAACACCAAGGTAAAGCCCCCTGTCCAACTTTCACGACCTAATTGGCGACCTCTGCCGAGTTTGCCCTTGACTCATACTCGCAGCATGGTCGCCATGTGGCCGTAGGAGGTCTTCGTAACTCATCGTCATGCTCTTGAGTGGTCTCCGTGTACTCGTGGCCTCAAGTAGGTCGCGGCGTTTTTTTAGCATGATAAAAAATGTTCACAAGTAAAAAAAAGGTTGGCATGGAGAAAATTGATACTTTTTACTCGTAGGTAGGTCGTAGGTAGGTTGTAGTAGGTTGTGATGGTAGTCGTAGGTAGTCATAGATAGTCATAAGTAGTCGTAGGTAGTAGTAGGTCGGTAACTGGCCCAAGGAAAAAAATGCAAACATGACATCATTTTATCATGTGATCATTTTCCACTCGTGCATAGTCGTAGTTGGTCTTAGTTGTGGAAGACTGAGGTCGTGGGGGGGTCGTAGGGGGTCATAGACATAGTCATATGTCTATAGTCGTGGGAGGTTGTAGACATAGTTGTAGGAGATCGTAGACATAGTCGTAGGAGGTCGTAGGAGGTCTTTTACTTTGGCGAGTCAACACAACCTTGACATTGTTTTCAACTCGTCTAGGGTCTTCTAAACCCGTGGATTAGGTCATCCAAGTGGGACAGGCCCTTAATAGATTAGCCTTGATCTAAAAGATTGACAGAGCAATTACAAGGGGTTGAACAGCCGACCTGTTTATGTCTTAATTTTTACGTCTTCGATTGGAGAATGTCTTGCTCTGTGATACAAGATGCTTGGGTTGATTTCCCAGGGCAAAATAATTACCATTGGTATAGATATTGGTATCAGTATTGGTTTATTATTGTCACCAGTACCAAGATTCACAGAAAAATGTAGGTTCAATCTAATCAAATCATGGTATACATGAGTACAGTCAAGCCATACACAAGTACCATAGGTGGTGAGAAGCCCAAATACAGAAATACAGAATATAGTGTTATAGCCTTATAGCCTTATAGTGTTACAGATGCAGAGAAAGTGAAGGCCCACAATTAGGTAGCTTGGGAGATGGGGACTTCACATTTAGCTCATGAGCGCACCATTTAGTAGTCTGAGAATCTTATCTTATAGAAACTTACAAGATTCTTAAGGGGTTGGACAGGCTAGATGCAGGAAGATTGTTCCCGATGTTGGGGAGGTCCAGGACAAGGGGTCACAGCTTAAGGATAAGGGGGAAATCCTTTAGGACCGAGATGAGAAGGAATTTTTTCACACAGAGAGTGGTGGGTCTCTGGAACTCTCTGCCACAGAGGGTAGTTGAGGCCAGTTAATTGGCTATATTTAAGAGGGAGTTAGATGTGGCCCTTGTGGCTAAGGGGATCAGAGGGTATGGAGAGAAGGCAGGTACAGGATGCTGAGTTGGATGATCAGCCATGATCATATTGAATGGCGGTGCAGGCTCGAAGGGCCGAATGGCCTACTCCTGCACCAAATTTCTATGTTTCTATGTTTCTATGAGAACAGCAGGGAAGAGGCTCTTCCTGAATCTGGTGATATGTGCTTTCAAACCTTTATATCTTCTGCCAGGCAGGAGAGAGGAGAAGAAGGAATGACTGGGACAATGACTGGGACATGAGTCGTCTTTGATGATGAGGGCTGCTTTCCAAGGCAGCATAATATGTAGACAGAGTCGATGGGGGGTGAGGAGGCAGTCCCATGTGATGTACTGGGCCACCTCCACAAATCTCTGCGATTTTTTGCTCTCTCGGTCAGAGATGTTGCCAAACTAAGCTGTGATGCATCCTGATAGGATGCTTTTTCTGAAGCATCTGTCAAAGTTAATAAGAGTCATTGGAAACATGCCAAATTTCCTTAGTCCTCTGAGGAAGTGGAGAAATTGGTATGAATTTTTGCCACTAGCTTTAAAGTATTTGGTCCAGGACAAATTATTGGTCATATTCGCACCTAGGAACTTGAAGCACGCGACCAACTCCACTTCATCACCATTGATGTTGACTAGGGGAAATTTACAATTTTACCAAAGCCAATTAACCTACAAATCTGTATGTCTATGAAATGTGGCAGGACACCGGAGTACCTGGAGAAAAACCTATATGTTCACAGGGAAAATGCACAAGCCCCATCCAGACAGCATTTATAGTCAGGGTCGAACCAGGGTCTCTGGTGCTGTAAGGTAACAACTCTATGCCATTGTGCCGTCCTCATCTCCATCTCCAAGCGCTCCATCTCCTTCCTGTCTTTTCATTGGTCAATATTGGGCCCACTACAGTGGTGTCAACTATAAACGTAAATAGTTTAGAGCAGAATTTGGACACGCGATCATGAGTGTATGGGGAATTCAGTAGCCGCTTGAGAATGCATTCTCCCAGGACACCACAGTTGAGAATTATTGTGGAGGATGTTTTAAGGTCATAAGGTCATAAGGTCATAAGGAATAGTAGTAGATTTAGGTAATTTGATCTATCTCTCCCTCCTGACCTCATTCTCCTGCCTTATCCCCATAATCTCGGACTAATCAAGAATCTATCTATCTCTGCCTTAAAAATATTCACTGACTTGAGCTCCACAGCCTTCTGAGGCAAAGAATTCCACAGATTCACCACCCTCTGACTAAAGAAATTTTCCCTCATCTCCTTCCTAAAAGAATGTCCTTTAAATCTGTCCGTATGACCTCTAGTTCTAGACTGTCCCACTAATGGAAGCATCCTCTCCACATCCGCTTTATCCTGACATTGGAGTCTGACATATGAGTCCTTGTTATCCATATATTTCAGCAAAGTGTGTTGGGCCAGGGAGATGGGGTCTGCCGTAAACCTATGGTGACAGTCGGAAAATTGCTGTAATTGCTGCCACATTGTGTGGTGGAAGGAAATCTGGAAAGCATCACAAACAAGATTTAAGCATTTGTGATTCAGCGCAGAAATCCTGAATTTTCTTGTTCTCACATGGAGTCATAGAGTAATGGAGACTGACATCAAAAAAGCAGGCTCTTCGACCCACCATATCCATGTTAATCATTGTATTTGTCTACACTAATACTTGATTTGCCTCAATTTGGTCCCTGCGTGGAGATATGTTATCAGTTTCAATCATTTACTTGCAAATTCCACGCCAGTGTAATACGCAATGGACACAATTAAAACCAATATTGCAAATTATCACATAGGAACAGTGCTTTCTTTTAACTTAATTTCTCTTTCAGATTATCCTAACTGTTCTGATTTAATGTCTTTCATTCACTAATTAAATATCTTTGTCTTTTTGTTCTGAATTATTTTATTATAGCACATAAAAGCAGAGTAAAAGCTTTGTTCTGAGAAGTAGAACAAAGAACTGAACAAATCAGGAGAAAATGTTAAATTGCTTAGAATTAAACGAGACAAGAAGAACAATGAATGAGGAAAAGTAAAAGAACCTAAAAGGTTGTGAAATTGCTTTTGGAAAGTTCATTAACTGGAAGAAATGAGCCTGCTTTAGTTCCGTTGTTTGATACAGCTCATACCATGACTATGAGTGCTACAAAAGAATACTGCAGAATTATTCTTGGGTAACCACGCACACAATTATCATAAAATATAATATTTAGCCAAATAAAAGGCTAGCCCAAAAATAACCTGAATATTGCTAGTTTAACTTAATTCATGTAGGCCTATAATTTGCTCTGTTTTTGTTAATTTAAAGTTTAATTATACCCATTTAAGAGAAAGTACAAAAGTGGATGCATAAGGAGAAGAATATTGTTGGCCCATTCACTGAAAAAATATTTGCCGGTTTTTGGAGGCTTGAAATTTCAGTTTTAGTATGAAGTCACAAAGAATTTTTAAGAACATTTTGGATGGAGTCTTGTTAAACAGTTTGAAAATTGTAGAAACACCGGGTCAAATGTCACTGGCACCAAATACGGTTTTGCTACATTACTCTCCTAAAATATTGCACAACCAAAAGTCAGGCAGACTGGCTTGGCCTATTTTTTCCAGGGCTGACCTATTTATCCCGAGCAGCCTCACGAGTAACTGCTTAAGAAAAGGCCCAGAATTTGAGATCTTTTTGCAACAGCAAGGGGAGGAAGAACTCTATTTCCATTCCGGGATACAGACACTCTTAAAGGAGGGAACGTGATGTGGTTTTCAAGTTCTTATCAGTTGATCTAAGAGATGGAGGAGTCTCTAGTAATGATCAGTCTGAACAGTAGACCATGGGTGTCCTTAAGATAATAAAGAACACAAACAGACTAAATGTGCAAACATGCTTTAATGTCATAGACGCTAAAACTCTTGTGGAAACGGTGACACAACTAAGGCCATCCACCTGCTGTCTTGATGCTTTACCCACCAACTTTTTAAAGAATGTTTTTGACTGCCTAGCAATAGACATACTGCAAATAATTAACAGCTCTCTTCAATCAGGCAATTTCCCAAAAGCCTTGAAAACTGCAGTTATTAAACCCCTTTTAAAAAAGCGGAGCCTAGATGCCTCTATTATTAACAACTATAGACCAATATCAAACCTATCTTTCATAAGTAAAATAATTGAGAAAGTTGTTCTCCAGCAACTTAATCACTTCCTGGCTTCAACTGGCTGCTATGACAACTTCCAGTCAGGATTTCAACCCCTTCATAGCACCGAGACCACCCTTATTAAAGTTGTAAACGAAATCCGTCTTAACACAGACTCTGGCAAAATTTCAATATTAATGCTATTAGACCTCAGTGCTGCATTGGACACTGTTGATCACTCAATACTTTTGGACAGGTTGGAAAAATGGATGGGGCTTTCAGGCACAGTTTCAAGTTGGTTCAGGTCATATCTACAAGATAGGAACTATTTTGTTTCCATTGGCGACTTTGTATCAGAACCAACCAACATGATGTGTGGAGTCCCACAAGGTTCGATCTTAGGACCCTCTTTATTCAACATCTACATGCTTCCACTAGGGCAAACCATGCAAAATAATAATATTGACTACCACTGCTATGCCGATGACACTCAAATCTATGTAGCGCTATCACCAAATGACTATCGCCCCATAGATCTGCTGGGCCAGTGCATTGAGCAAGTCAAAGACTGGATGTGCCAAAATTTCCTTCAACTAAATAGGGACAAAACGGAGATAATTGTTTTTGGTGCTAAAAAAGAAAGAATTAAAGTAACCCAACACCTTCACTCTTTGTCCCTGAAAACCTCAAAGTCAGAAATCTCAGGGTTATTATGAATTCAGATTTACATTTCGACAGTCACATCAAATCAGTAACAAAATCGGCCTACTATCACCTCAAAAACATAGCAAGATTAAGAGGACTCTTGTCTGCTCAAGACTTAGAAAAACTTGTACATGCCTTTATTACTAGTAGGCTAGATTATAGTAACGGTCTCCTTGCAGGTCTTCCAAAAAAACTGTCAGGCAGCTACAGCTAGTTCAGAACGCTGTTGCTAGAGTTCTAACAAAGACCAAAACATTTGAACACACTACAACAATTCTTAAACCCTTACATTGGCTCCCTGTATGTCAGAGAATTAATTTTAAAATCTTGCTGCTCACCTATAAATCACTACATGGTTTAGGGCCAAAGTATATCACTGACATGCTTCCACTGTATAAGTCTTCTAGACCGCTAAGATCTTCAGAGACCAATCTGTTAGTGATTCCCAGAGTAAATACAAAACATGGGAAAGCAGGATTTAGTTACTATGCATCAAATAGCTGGAATAAACTTCCTGAAGATTTAAGACATGTCCCAGCTTTGACCACTTTTAAAATAAGACTGAAAACTTTTATGTTTACTTTAGCTTCAGCTAAATCCTAACTACATTGCACTTTTAACTTGCACTTTTCTATAATGCATTCTTTACTTTGCTTTTATTTTCTTTCAATTCTTCTATTTTATTTCTTTTTTAAAATTATTTCATTTTATTTCATGACATGTTTTTATGTGAAGCACTTTGAGTCTGCCTCGTGTATGAAATGTGCTATATAAATAAAGTTGCCTTGCCTTGCCTTTCCTAAATGTTAGGAGTTCCCAAAACAGAGCTCACAAGCATGACCTTTTCACTATTAAATTCAAACGATATACAGTAATTGGCGATCACTAGAAATCGAGTATGATTGTCTTCCTGGCGAGGTTTTTCTTTGCATCTTAAGATGGCGGAAGAGATTGATCCTGGAGCTCCAGACCTTAATTCCTCCTGGCGGATGCCTGTGCATGACATCGTTTAATGGGGGTGGACAGCCACTGCATGGTTCTTGATAGAGACAGATCCAGGTCCAACATCATGGACTCCATGAATCCATGTTTGGGAGTCTCTCCCTGCTGCAGCCTTCTTCCAACTTCTCAGTCATTGTGGTGCTCCACCTGCTGGCTAGCCACCATCATCCACCCTCATATTTCGCGTGGACAGCTTACAACCCAGCGGTATGATACTGGTTTCCCTAACTTCAAGTAATCCTTGCATCCCCTCTCTCTCTGTTTATAACAATGACCAGTTTATTTTATCATCATTATTTTTTGCATATCTTTCATTTATTTCTTCTACATCTCTCTATAACACTGTCTATATCTCTTGTTTTCCTTTCCCCAGACTCTCAGTCTGAAAAAGGGTCTCAAAATATTATCTATTCCTTTTCTCCAGAGATGCTGTCTGACCCGCAGAGTTACTCCAGCTTTTCGTGTCCATCTTCGGTTTAGACCAGCATCTGCAGTTCCTTCCTACGCCTGTTTCACCATTGACAACTAACCAATTTATTTATCTGGACACTGATTAGAATGCGAATCTGGTCATCATTTGGACTGACTGAAACAAATAACATTAATGGATTAAGGGAAAATGAGACACATTCACAAGGTGAAAGAATGGAGAAATAAGCTTATGGCATTGGATGAAGTAGGGCAAGAAGTGGCACCTATGACTGGTGACCCTAATGCTCTGGAGTTATATGTAGTTCATTGAGATGTGCATGAGATAGAAATGGAATAACCATAAAGGGGTATAGAGAATGGTAGGAAACATTGAAATTGTACCCAATAAAAAAATAATTTAAAATATGGCAGTACTATCAGTACTATCTTGACAGTGAATTTGAATGTCCTCTAAAAATGAAATAAATATGAACATAGATGAATTGATGTAGTACATATAAGTGTGAATGACACATTAGGAACTGCCTGTACATATTCTGTGCCTCTTGATTTATTCTTAAACTGATAGGGTTGGACAAACTCTATTGCTTTCTCTGAAATGTTGTTGGCTGAAAGGAGAACCAATAGAAGCTTATAAATTTATGAGAGGCATGGATATAATAAACAGTCCAAATCTTTTTCCCAGGGTGGAAATAACAAAAACATGAGTGTGGAGGCAGAGTTTAAAGGAAATGTGCGGGACACATTTTATACAGAGAGGCCTAGTTGCATAGAACGTGCTGCCAGGGATAGTAGTGGAAGTATATACGATTACGGCATTTAAGGGGCTTTTAGAAGGGAACATTAATTTTCAGGGAAGATAGACACAAAATGCTGGACTAACTCAACGGGTAAAGCAGCATCTCCAGAGAAATGGAATAGGTGATGTTTCTTCAGACCCCAGGGAATGGAGACCTTTCAGAGAATGGAGGGATATGGACCACATGCAGGCAGAAAAAATTAGTTTAATTTGTAATTGTGTTCGGCCTAACTAAGTGTTTTCGCATTCTATGTTCAATGGAAATATTTGCAATCCTCTATAGTAAGTAGTTTGGAAGAAGGATTGTAATTTGTTTAGATAGGAAGAGACAGTGCGTTCACTGATAATAATGGATGATGGATATGTCATTGCATGAATCCAGAGGTGAGAAACTTGGCACGGGTCCTGTAACAATTTCAACTGAGTTAAATGCTGTTGCTAGAAGCTGAGACTGCACAATTGTTCGGAAAATGTCTGTGTCCACAAGGTGTTTGATATTTATGTTGTTACCAAATGAGAGCGGATTGATTTTGATGCTTGAGGGAACATTGTATTGTAATAGGGAGGCATTTCGAAAGTTATAAACACCCCAGGAGTAATGTCACATTGGGGCTGGACTTATAGATGGCTGCCTAATACCATGGAGCCAAAGTACAACAAGAGAGGCAGCAAGCAGTCATGCTGGAAATGGGAGCAATTATTTACAGAGACAATCTAGAGAGGGAAAGTCAGCAGA
This sequence comes from Raja brachyura, assembly GCA_963514005.1. The sequence continues at coordinate 59,986,685 of OY740785.1, forward strand.
GTTTACATCCCACCTTCAAGAGCAGAAAAAAGGAAAGACCAATGAGTACGAGGAGTCGAATTGGAAGTCAAGGTGCAAGAGACTGTAAAATCAGTGGCATGAATAACATTAAGAAGAAATTTTAGTAGAAATGAATATGGTTGAGGTCTTAGTATATAGAGGTACAAAATGGACTGAACAATTGTAATTACTATGGTAATGAATCAGTGTTATAACTTTTGTTAAGTTTGCTATTAACTATTGTTGATTAAAATGAGTAATGGCATGTATTTGTAATGATGCATTTTTATAAGATAACTGGACCCGTTCAGCCCATCCCCTCAACGTGAGGTTGCGGGGGGGGGGGGGGGGGGGGGGTTCTTGCGGTGTCACACACACACTCACCACCCCCCCCCCCCCACACACACGCTAACCGCCCCTCTTGATTTTATATAAATATTATTCAGTCGCTCCTTTTACCCCATCCCCGCCCTATCCACTCACGCATAGCCCCCAAATCGCAGGCGCGGCTAGAGAGGGAGAGGGAGAGGAAGGATGGTAGAGAGAGATGGCAGAGAGGGCAGACACAGAGAGGGCAGAGACAGAGATGGCAGAGGGCAGAGACAGAGAGGGCAGAGGGCAGAGATGTAAAGGGCAGAGACAGAGAGGGCAGAGAGGGCAGAGGGCAGCAACAGAGGCAGAGAGAGGGCAGCGACAGAGGCAGGGAGAGGGCAGGGACAGAGGCAGAGAGAGGGTAGAGAGTGGGCAGAGACAGACAGAGGGCAGAGACAGATGTAGAGACAGAGGCAGGGGCAGAGAGAGGGCAGAGAGAGGGCAGAAAGGGTGGGGGCACCACTCCACTACTCACCCATAGGTCCCATTACTCACCACTCCCTAGAGAGGGAGGAGGGCAGAGAGGGAGGGAGGCATGGGCAGAGAGAGAGGACCTGAGGACACGATCGAGGACCTGACTGAGGACCGGACCCGAGCCGAGGACCGGACCCGAGCCGAGGGCTGGACCAAGCCGAGCCGAGGACCGGACCTGAGCCGAGTTGAGGCACAGGCAGGTGAGTGGGCGAGCGTCGACCAGCTATGATCTTTGGTCTTTAGTCGACTGCCTGACTTCACCTCCGATTGCTCCTTTTCAATGAAGTCACTCGCAGCGCGTGGAAGAACGGCACGCATGCCCATTGTGACGTCATCAGAGAAAGACAGTCAGTTTTTAATTCAAAGATTTGTCAGATTTTTGAACATTTTCAGTAATAACTCGAGAAATAAAGCATAATTTTTTTCAGATATGGCGGCTTTGGACTCCACGGGGAAAATGTCTGCCAGAATATGTAAAAATTATATTGTTACCACGTAGATGTTTTGAGAAGATATGATTATACACAAACAAACACACAATCACACACACATCCAAGATCAGGAGGCAGAGGGCAGGGCCAGAGGTAAGCTGAGAGCAGCGGGCAGTGGCAGAGGGCAACGGGCAGAGGGCAGAGGCAGAGGGCAGCGGCAGAGGGCAGCAGCCAAGGCAGAGGGCAGGGGCAGAGGCAGAGGGCAGAGGGCAGGAGCAGAGGCAAAGGCAGAGGACAGAGGACAGACGAGAGGGCAGATGAGAAGAGGGCAGAGGGCAGAAGGCAGGGGCAGAGTGCAGGGGCAGAGGGCAGAGGTAGTGGGTAGAGGCAGAGGGCAGGGGCAGAGGCCAGAGGGAGAGCAAGGGCATAGGGAGGGCAGGGGCAGAGGTTTGGAGCATGGACAGAGGGCAGGGACAGAGGGTAGGGACAGAGGGCAGAGGCAGAGGGCAGGGGGCAGAGACAGAGGGAAGAGGGCAGAGGGGGCGGGGGAAGCAGAGAGGGGGGGTGGAGCGGAGGGGGCAGAGAGGAAGCGGGAGAGGTGCAGAGACAGAGCGGGGAGGCAAAGAGGGAGGGGGGTAGAGGGGTGGGGGGGCGTGTAGCGTCACAGGGGAGGGCTGGTTCCCGAATGCAATACTCCCTCACTCGAGATCATGTTACAGGCTCCAAGCTCCAGGCTCCTGGCTCAGCTTCTGCCCAGGTCCAATCGTCGGGCTTGGCTTGCGGCAGCAACCTCCCCGCCATGCGCCGACCCGGAGCGAGTACAGGGCCCGACTTGCTCGTTCTTTCTGCTTCTTTTGAATAACCGGGGTGGGGGGAGTGGTTGGGGGGTGACGTCACTCGCAGCGTGTGGAAGAAGGGCGCACAGAGCGGATCCATTGTGATGTCATCAGCGAAAGACAGTGGCGAAAGATAGTGGTTTTTAAATTGAAAGTTTTGTCAGATGTTTGAACATTTTCAGTAATAACTCGAGATATAAAGCCTAAAATTTTCAGATAAGGCGATTTTGGACTCCACGAGAAAGATCTCTACCGGAATATGTAAAATTTTACCATTACCGCATTGTTTTTTCGCAAAGATGTGATTACACACAAACACACAAATAAATACACATCCAAGATCAGAGTTTTATAAATATAGAGATTATGTTTTGGTAATAATTGCAGTATAAAATTTAGAATCAGTTCTGAATCAAACTTATTTGTGGAGCGACACATAGATACTAGCAGTACTGGGAATGCATATTACAGTGTTTGTAGACCACTGTTTAGTTGTGTATATTTATATAACTGGTCATACAGCTGGCATTTTTGTACCAGCTCTGCTCTTCATTGGCTGTTGACTGCCCTCAATAAAGGTTGTTTTGCCGGTAGCTAAATTTATATTACTTGTCTTATTGAATTGCAATATGAAAACCCTACAGACTATGATTAATGTGCAAATAAATCTCATTACAGCTAACCATTTAAAAACAATCCCTTGTCATGCATTAAATATTATTATTTTTGTAATTCATTGTAGTTTCTTTGAGAACCAGCTAAGTTTCAGGCATTAAAAAAAAAATGTTTTAAAGGTTAACCATGTAACTCAAATGTATGTTCACAGTGATATTGAAACAGCGTCACTATTGACAAGTTTTAGTTGAAATCAAAATCATTATAAATCTTATTTTTAACTAGACCGAGTGGGCCTGTCACATGGGAGATCTGGTCCCGAAACGCAATATTCCACCACTCACCATAGCCCCTAACTGTGCAGGCATGGCTGACTGGTTCTCGTTGTGACGCCAGAGATCCCCGTTGTGTTGTGAGTCATGGCAACCCTCCCCAACTGTGCCTTGCCATCGCTCTTCCTACCCCTATCCTCCTCCATTGCCCCTCATCCCCCAGCAGTCCCTCCCCCTCCTCTTGACCTTCCCTCTTATTTCCCCTCTCCTCCTCCTCTTCCCCACTGCCTCCCTCATCTCTCCCTTCCTCTCCTTTCCTCTACTCTCTGTCACACCCTCCCTCCCTCCATAACCCATCTCCCCTCCTTACTCCCCTTGATGTCATTGTGAGCTGCTGTGTTTTTTAAAACTGATTTAAAAAAAAAATGTAAATGAGATGCCATTGTGATGTCATTGTGGGGTGGAACACTGCTGACGGGTAGTTTATGTAAATTACATCCCATTGTGAAGTCATACTCTGCTTACTGTCAGTGCAGATAGAAGAGATGGAAGAAAAAAGTTGTTGTTGTAAAGTTTTAAATGTGAATAAGTTGTAAAATATGGCATCAATCTGAACAAAACTTATTTTTTACATATCACAGGACAATGGTGAGTAAGGTGGTGCAAAAATTGTAGTACTTGGTGTACCATTTTGGGCAATTATAGGTGCAAATGCACAAACAAACCGGGCAAGTATAGAAACAAGATGTGAGTTTTAGTAATATACAGATTAAACATTTTTATGTAGAGTTGAAGCATTAAAGTACCAATTACTAGGCTTGAGACTGCTTCATTTCCATCTCACAAATATCAATCCCAATCCAAAGAACACAAAGAACCCAATGGCTTAATTAACCATCTAACCCTTTATTGCAAAAGAACTGCTGTAATCTTGTTTAACTGTAAGATGAGTCCTTTGGGCTTTCTTTATCTGGACAATTGATCTATACCTCACCTTTTTGGGTTTGTGATTTGACTGCGGCCATTATACATGGCTGGATCTATGTGCAAGGCATGAGGTATTTAGATTAGTTTGCAGTACAGTAATGAACTTTGAAGGTATAAAGAATAGCATATAATTTCCAAGAAAGTTAATTATTATATAATCAATCCATTTAATGAATAGCTTCATATAGTCCACAAATTCAATTGTTCAGTAACTTCTATCTGAGGTGTAACTTGTTGACTATGCAAACTATCAATATCCATAATTAAACGTTTTGCTTCAAGCATGTAGTTTCCTTGGGCAATATATTGTTGGAACATATAAGACAGTGGCTGGAAAACATAAGATTACCTGAAGGGCATGAATTACATAAGTCTCAATGGCTTCTCAGGCAGCTCATCCCATATACCCATTGCCCTCGGTGTGAAAAGGTTACCCTTCAGGTCCCTTTTAAATCTATCCTCTGTCATCTGAAACCTATGCCCTAGAAAAATGATTTTATTCATCGTATTTACACCCCTCATATCTTTATACAGCTATACAATATATTTGGCTCCAGGGAAGAAAGTTCCAGCCTATCCAGTCTCCTCTTATAACTCAAGCTTTCCAGTCCAGGGAACTCCCACATGATTTTTTAAAATATCATTTCCAGCTTAATGACATCCTTCCTGTAGCAGGCCAATGAGAGCTGTGCACAATACTCAAATTCTGGTCTAATTGATGACATTTACATATGCAGCATAATGTACCACCTCCTGTAATTAGTGCCCTGATTGATGAAAGCAAGCAAGCCAAAAACGCCTTCTTCATTACATGTCGGAAGGAACTGCTGATGCTGGTTCATACCAAAGATCCTCAAAATGCTGGAGTAACACAGCAGGTCAGGCAGCATCGCTGGAGAAAAGGAATAGGTTCAGGTCCAGACCTTTCATCAACATGAAATGCCACCTGTACCTTTTCTCTAGAGATGCTGCTTGAACCACTGAGTTACTCCAGCATGTTGTGTCTTCCTCTTTATGGGCCTGTCCCACTTAGGTGACTTTTAATGTGACTGCAGGAGACTATGCAGTCATCACATGGTCGCCACATTTTCGCGGGTGGTTGCCGGGGAATCGCCTTCATGGTCGTGAGGAGTTCCCGCATTCTGAGAACCAGTCGCGACCTCATTATGGTCACCGCAAATTTTTCAACATGTTGAAAAATTAGCGGCGACCAGAATGAAGCTGCCGTGGAGAGTGGCGAGAATTCTCGTGCCGTAGGTGGGTAGCCAGGAGGTCCTAGTGGGTTGCCAGGTGGTCGAAGGTTCTCGTAGGTTCTCATACGTTGTTGAAGGTGCTGACCAGTGAATTTCATTGGCTGGTGAAGGAATGTCCGCCGAGCTTCTCAGCCGTGTATCTCTGGCTTCTTAAAGGTTGTCTCCATTCCTTCTCCCTCCTTCTCCGCTCTCTTCCCCCCCTCTCCACCCCTCTTTTAAAGGACATACTGTACACTGTGCTTTAGCTGTCTTAATTACATCGCCAACCTTCCTGTTCATCCCGGTATGTGTCTGTATCACCTTGGCACGGTGTGAATTTCACTCAGACAGCGCTCCCCCCGCTTGCCCCGTCACCCGCCTGCATAACGGGCTGGTGAAGGAAGCGATGTGTGTGTGTGTTCCACTCTGACAGTCGCCGTTCCAGTTGCTGGTTTTTCAGACGACTGCTGTTAACTTGACAAGTGGGACAGGCCCATTACTCTGTCTTCCTGTTAAGTTTACTCTTGTTACAGTCAAGATAGTCACTAGAGGTGGAAACTATTAGCATGGTAGGTACACACCTGAAAGTGCCCAGCCACCACAAAGCATGTTGGACTGGGGCACAGCCACTAGCTGGGTGAATGTTTTTAAACTGTTCCAACATGATCTGATGAAATTTGCAGGCTGCAACATTAAGTAAATCAATTTCCTGGATTTGCTCTTGCTTTTACTAATTCTATTTACATAATTTAAGTGTCTGCACTTCAGAAATAATTTAGATGTGAAACACTTTGTGGCCTTTTGGAACACAATGACAGTGTTGCCCTAATACAAAGTCTTTCTAACTTGCTGCTTATTTTAGTTTCTTGGTTAAATCAGGTCTATAATACACGTACATCCTCCATGATCTGCTGTTTGCTAGTCAGTGAAGCCATCAGAGAACAATGCATCCCACATTGTTTATTGTGAAATTATCAGAGATAACAGAGATTTATTGGTCACCAAATTTATTTCCATCACAAGGTCACATTGTGATTCATAGGGTGTAAATCTGCTTGACTTTGTTTTGGCTATAAATGTAAAGGTGCCTAAAGAATATCAACAACAAAACAATCAAAAGAGAATCAGAGAGCTACACAACGGCGAATCATAGAATCAGAGAATTACAGAGAACTATACAGCAGAAAAATTCGTCCTTTGGGCACCTTGTCCATGCCAACCTAGTTGCACAACCGAGTGGTTGGTTTTTGCAAGGATATGAGCCAGGTGCAGGCAAATCTGAAACAAGAGGAACTGGTTCTGCAGGGCTTGGTGCTAGGGCTGCTACATTTCACGTTATATATTAATGATTTGGACGACGGGATTGAAGGTTGCGGATGATACGAAAATAGGTGGAAGGGCAGAGTAGTGTAGAGAAAGCAGGGACTCTGCAGAAGGACTTGGGCAGGTTGGGAGAGTGGGCAGAGAAGTGGCAGATGGAATATTGTTTAGCAAAGTGTGGAATCATGTGATTTGGTAGTAGGAATAAAGGCGTAGACTAATTTGTAAATGCGGAGCGAATCCAGAAATCGGAGGTGCAAAGGGACTTGGGATGCAGGTGCAGGATTCCCAAAAAGTGAATCTGCAAACCAGGTGGTGCCAGCAATGGCTGCCCCGCCAACAGTATGTCTGTCCCTTCCTTCTCTGTTGTTTTATAGTGTGTGTTAAATATATGTTTTAGTGTTTAGCTTGTTTTATGTGGGGTGGGGGAAACTTTTTAAAAATCTCTTACCTCGACGGAGATGTGATTTTTTTCTGTATCATAACTCCGTCCGCACTGCGGCCTAACATCGAGGAGTTGGCGGCATCTGCTGGAGGCCGACCTCGGGAGCTCCCACCGCGGGAGCCTGTGGACTTACCATTGCAGAGCTGGCAATCCTTTTGCCAGGGATCGACCTCGGAAGTTCCGACTGCGGGAGCCTGCGGACTTTAACATCGTTGAGCTTGTGGTCCCTGGTTACAGTCCGACTTCGGGAGCTCCAAGCCGCAGGAGCTTCCACCGCCCTGACGCGGGAGCTTCAATAGCCGGTTGCGGGAGCTTAAATCGCCCCAACTGTGGATGGTTCGACTGCCCCAACCATGGGAGAAAATTAAGGAAGAAGGTTAGACTTTGTTGCCTTTCATCACAGTGAGGAATGTGGAGAATCCGTTGTGGTGGATGTTTATGTAGTTGTGGTTAACTTTTACGTAGTTGTTTGTCTTGTTGCTTTTTTTTAGTATGTTTGTATTGTAATATGAATATTACTGTACCTTAATTGGTACATGTGACAATAAAAGACCTTTGAAACCTTTGAATTGGTAGTAAAGAAAGCAAACTCAATACTAGTATTTATTTCAAGAGGGCTTGTACACCAAAAACAGGCATGTAATTGAGATGTAACAGGCTCTATAAGGGACTGGTAAGGCCGCATTTGGAATATTGTCAGCAATTTTTGGGCACCATATCTGAGGAAGAATGTGGGGGATCTCATTGAAACGTACAGAATAGTGAAAGGCTTGGATAGAGTGGTGTGGAGAGGATGCTTCCACTAGTGGATGTGTCCGGGACTAGAGATCATAGCCTCAGAATTAAAGGACGTTATTTTAGGAAGGAGATGAGGAGAAATATCTTTAGTCAGAGGGTGGTGAATCTGTGAAATTCTTTGCCACAGAAGGCTGCAGAGGCCAAGTCAGTGGGCATATTTAAGGCAGAGATAGATAGATACTTGATCAGTGCAGGTGTCAGAGGTTATGGGGTGATGGCAGGAGAATGGGGTTAGGAGGGAGAGATATATCAGCCATGATTGAATGGTGGAGTAGACTTGATGGGCCGAATGGCTTAATTCTACTCCTATTACTTATAACCTTATGACCTTATAAACCCAAGCCCATTAAATCTGAACCTCAAGAAAAACAATTACGAATAGTCAGAATTCCAAATACCTGATCTCAAGGAGGGACAAGCGAATGTAAGCGCTAAAGTCTAGTAGAAATCAAACTTCAAAGGTTCAAAGGTATTTTATTGTCACGTGTACCAATGAAGGTATGGTGAAATTCGATGTGAAACTCAGCATGTCAGGCAGAGTCCATGGAGGGAAATTACCCATTTCCCTCCATGAATGATGTCTGGGCCACTGAGTTCCTACAGCAGCCAATTTATGTTCCATCATCTCCTGTTTTGTTTCAGATTGTACGCCGAGACCTGGATCTTCACATCTCGACAAGCAGGACCCTTTTGTGGTGGCAAAGTGGCCAACGTTCCTTCCATTTGGTTTCAGAATAAGCAGTCACATATTTCAGAAGGAGATGAAGAATATCTTTGTCTGCACACAGTGGTGCAGCTGGTGGAACTGATGCCCCTCAGCGCCAGAGACCCGGATTTAATCCGTATCTTTGGGGCTGTCTGCGTGGAGTTTGCACGTTCTCACATTGACCGTGTGGGTTTCCTTCGAGTGGTTTAGCTTCCTCCCACATCTCCTACATTAAGCTGGAAAGGGCGCAGAGAAGATTTATGAGGATGTTGCCAGACCTCAAGTGGCTGGGCTATAGAGGGAGGTCGAGCAGGCTAGGATTTTATTGCTTGGAGTGTAGGAGGATGAGAGGTATATAAAATAATGAGAGGAATGGATTGGGTAAATGGACAATGCTTTTACCCAGAGTAGGGGAATCAAGAACCAGAGGGCATAGGTTTAAGGTGAGGGGAAAAGATCTAGAGTTTCTTTGTGTTCACAACTTGTCCATCTCAAGATTGTATTTAATTGATTATTAATGACTCAACATTCCGGCATACTTGGAATAACGTGAGAATATATCCACCATATGGGCGGCACGGTGGCGCAGCGGTAGAGTTGCTGCCTTACAGCTCTTGCAGCGCTGGAGTTCCGGGTTCGATCCTGACTACGGGTGCTGCCTGTACAGAGTTTGTACATTCTCTCCATGACCTGCGTGGGTTTTCGCCGAGATCTTCGGTTTCCTCCCACATTCCAAAGACATACAGGTATGTAGGTAAATTGGCTTGGTAAATTAAAAAAATGTCCCTAGTGCTTGTAGGATAGTGTTAATATGTGCGGATCGCTGGTCGATGCGGACCTGGTGGGCCTGAGGGCATGTCCCGCACTGTATCTCTAAACTAAACTAAACTTATTCTTGATTCACCAGCATAAAGAAATCTACTCGGCTATTCTTCCACAATGCTATATTTTTCAACTGGATAATCTCCCTTTCATCTTTTGTTCAAAAGCAATGTATATTTAAAATTAAAATTCATTGTCCAGATGATACATTGCACATTTTCTAACACATGGTAACGTGATAAACCTTGATCAAGCATCAACGATTTTAACGGGACTGCTCATATGTGACTGTAGTAATCCTGAGCATAAATATCTTTAATATCTTTTATCATATTAAATTTGTAGGGAGTGAACTGACTGATGCTAAGCAGCTTTAGAATTGACTAATGACTTATTTAAATAACACCAATTGCCACATTTAGAAAAGAGCGTTTTTATAGTTACCCCAACTTTCCATTACCTGAGTCAAGTCGAGAGTGTTTATACACCAGAACTGGAAGAATGAAATTCTTGCTTGCCGCAACTTTACAGGTAATTAATGCAACAACACAACAAAAAAATATATACACTAAAAAATGAAGCAATAAATTATCAGTTTTGCTAGGTAACCAATAGTGAATGCCGAAGTATGCCATGAAATTTTATATAAAGTGCATAGAAGTTTAGTTCTGAGAAACAGCTGTGGTTAAGGTTGTGTGGTGTGGTTAAAGAGCCTGATGGTTGATGGGAAAAAGTTGCTCTTGAATAAGGATGTAATGGTTCTTAGGATCTTGTATCTTCTTTCTGACGGTAGCAGCTAAAATGAGAGCAAGTCTAGAGCTGTGCTTGTCTTTGATGCCATCAGCTGTTCATACCATTATTAAATAGGACAGCCAGTCAAAGAGTGAATGATTTGGACACAATCACACATCTGGTCAGGTAAATCGATAAGAAGATTTTAATGTAATACAAAAAAGCAAATCTTGCTGGATTGCATAAAACAGCCATCCCAGTCCTGATCTGACGTCATTGGCCAAAGCATTGTTTCTATTCCTCTTGCCACAGATGCCGGACATTTTCAGCATTTTCTGTTTTATTTCAGATTTACAACATCTGCAGCAGTTTCTCTTTTGGATCACACTTAGGCCCTTCAGCCTAACTCGGCCATGCCGACTAAGTTTGCATTTTGGGCTAGTCCCATTTGCCCGCATTTAGCCCATTCCTGTCTCAAAGATTCTTATCCAGATTAGTCCAATTGTATTTTCAAAATTGCAATTGTATCCATTTGGCACTTTGTTTCAGACACAGACTGTGCGAAAAAAGTTGCCCCTGAAGTCCCTCTTAAATCTCTCCATTCTCATCTTAAGCATTTGCCCTCTAATTTTAGAATCCTCTAGTCTGGGAAAAAGATTGTGTTCACTTTATTCATGCTCTTCAGGATTGTGTACACATCAATAAGGTCACTCCTCAGCCTCTTACTCTAAAGTGAAAAGTCCCAACCTATCCAGCCTCTCACTATAATACAACCCTGCAAGTCCAGGTAACGTTGTGGTGAATCCTTCCTGCACACAGTACTCCAAGTATGATCTCACCACACTTTAATGTGTTATAAGTTGAGGCTTTTGTAATTGAATTTCATAGCAATGATAAATGGTTGCCTCAGATAAGTGATACTAAGTGGTGTGACCTGCACTTTGAACACTTTTTCAAGAATTAATTTCATTTTCTACACCAGCATTGATTTAGAGTGAAAGCAAGTTCATGTCTAACACCAATTTAAAGTTGAATATTCTGCACAACAGTAAGTTGAAATAAAATCTAACAGCAGGAACGATTTTAATTTGTAAATGTAATATGCAGTGTTAGTTTAATAGGTTTATGGATTTTGCTTTCAGGGCTAACCTAAGTTGTGTTTTCCAAACATACCTATGTATATTAAATCAAGCATAATGCTTGTTATTGTAAAAGAACACGTATTGTACCAGTCTGATGTAAAGATCAAATGAATGCATTTATTGAGGCAGCCTATGGGGACTAATAGATGTTCTCTTACTTCTAGCACATTACTGTTAATACCAGACTGCATTTTCATTGAGTAGGAGGTTCATTATATTTTAAAGGAGCCATGCACATACATTTTGGATTGGGATGGACGCACTACTAATGATAGTGATCAGGAAGGAAATTAATCGGGTTAAAAATGCTAAAACTAGGTGCAAAGGGATATTTTGGTAAAACAAGAAAATCAAGAGCTAGAGGTAATGGTGAATTTCATCAAGATCCATGTGTGACTTTGTTAAGAGCTACCTCCCAAGGTAAGTAAAGATATCCTTGTTTCTCAGGGTGTCGTCTTGTTGGCATGAATGGGAGAAATATACTGCCTGCACAGCCTGGTGAAGGACCTTGGCTCTGCAGATGTTAAATGGAAGGTATATTCTCTCCTCCATTTCAATAGATAAGTCAACAATTACCAACGTTGGAAAGAAAATATGCCAATTGAAAAACAACAAAACATTGGGAGTGGACAGTATTTCTGCTGTAATTCCAAATCTTGGCAGAGGAATTTCAATCAAAATTCACAATCTCTTCTCCCATGTCTGGGAGAGGAAGATGTGCAATGGATCCTTAGCGATGTAACTACCATGACCACCATCAAGAAAAATCACACATTCAGAGTGTAGACATACAAGATAAGGGAATAACGTTTAGTGCAAGTTAAAGCCTGTAAAGTCTGATCAAAGATAGTCCAAGGGTCACCAGTGAGGTAGATTGTAATTTAGGACTGCTTGCTAATTGCAGTAGGATGATTCAGTTGCCTGATAACAACTGGGAAGAAAGTGTCCCTGCATCTGGAGGTATGCATTTTCACACTTCTATACCTTTTGCCCAACAAATCAATAATTTGCTTATCACTTATTTAGGGAGAAACTTAATCTCTCACCAGTAATGCTGAAGTTTGAGAATTCACTGTGCAACAGCAAATTTACTTGGATTTTAAGTTATATACTTTTGTGGAGTGATGTAACACATCATCATTGGTAACTTTGTTTACAAATGCCAAAAACCTTTTTCAAAACACTGGCCAGAGGATATTGGTACGAACCTTGTTTTAATTGCATTGAAATAATAGTAAGATTAAATGAGAACTTACCAGTTTGAAGTTTGATCTTTATTTTTTGAGGAGTTACGATGAGGGATTACGTGAAGAAGACCTGCCAGTGCGCATGCGCATCATACTTCAAAGCAGCGACGTGAAATCACAGTAACTACAGTCGAAGTGATATATTAAGACTCAGAAGACTGGAACTACCAGATGATCTTTGTGATTATGAGGGTCGGGAGCGGAGGGTATGTAATCCCTCATCGTAACTCCTCATAAAATAAAGATCAAACTTCAAACTGGTAAGTTCTCGTTTAATTTTACTATTTTACTTCGGAGTCACGTGAGTGACTACGTGAAGATTTCAAAGCTCTGTGATTTCATGCCGTAGATCCAGTTCCATACGACACACTGCCTTGGTTGACAGGATAAATAAATAACGTATTGAACATTGTTTAAATTATACAATGAACGTTTTAAACAATAAAAGAACAGTAATAACCCCTCTTGAGTAGGGGGAATTACAAAGGAGAACTCAAACAGAACCCAAAACAGCATGCCCAAATCTTTGCATTGCGAGGACAGGTTTATCATAAATCGTGAAAAAGGTTCCTTCACTGGACCATCCTGCGGTGAGGATTTGGTCCAATGGCACGTCCTGTGCCTTTGCTGCGTACGTTGACGCCGCCTGGTGGAGTGATTTAAACACAACAGTGTCTACTCCAACATAATGCAAACCTGTTTCGGCCATCTAGAAATAGCTTGTACTGACACCTTTGTATGAGGTTTTATGTGGCTGATGACCATCGCTGTTTCAGAGCCTCTGAGATTCTTGATGACCTTGATATATTAGCTCAGATGCGTAATTACATACAGTCTTAGATCAATGTGTATATTTTAAGCTTATTTTGGTTCCAGCCATCCCTGGCCTGCTCTGTTTGATTAGATCATATGCATAAAACACAATATCATCTACAGAAGAATGCATGCTGTCCAGTCATAACTTTTGCAATATTTGGACCCCCAGTGCTGCCACTAGCACCATGAACATGACCACTTTGGGCATTAACTTCCGGAAAGGCAGAGATGTAATTGGAGCCCATTGCCAAAGCAGTGTGAGAACTACGCTCACATCCCAGATTTACGAATATCTACGTCTGGGAGGGTTTTGTTAAATACCTCCTAAGAATCGGGCCACCAATAGATGAGATCCGACAGAGTTTTGTCCGGACCCTTGCCCTAAGGTGGAGGACAAAGCACTTCGAGCATTATAATGGCACTATACCTTAACTGCCTGTCAAAATGCAATGTAGCCAGGAACTCCAATACATCCCAAATGCATGCAACTTATGATAAGATATTTTTGACTGTGACTTCCAGTGGCACTATGGAGGGTTAGAGACCAGTGCCAGCTAGCTCCATGAAAAAATCGCTAATTATGGGGAGAAAAATTGACCTACCTGCTGTTTCTGCACTGGCTGCCTGCAACGCGTGAGTGACGTCATCAGGCGCGTGACTCCGGTATGTCTATGGAGCATAGCCCCCCCAAGCTACCAAAACGGGTTGCTAGGTAGAAAACGGCACCGGAAGAACAAGGCCCAACTGAAGTCTCGGGCTCAGGTACAACGTCGTCCCAGGAAGATTTCTCGAAGAAACCAAAGCCCAAAAAATCTGAGATACAAGATCTTCGGATTTTTCTATCTCAAGAAATTAAAAATATAAAAAAAGAACTAAAGAAAGTGAATGTTAAAGAAGAAATTCAAAATTTCAAGGAAGAGTTTAAGGAGTTTAGGTTGGAAATGAAGGAAGAAATTAACTCCTCCATCCTTGAATTTTCAGAAAAATGGAAGAATGAAACAGAAGCAAAGCTGAACCAGCAAATTACAGAGATGGATGCGGAGATGGAAGTTAGAATCAACTCGGTGGAGTCTGGTTTTAACGAAAGGCTGGAGCCTGTCGAGGAATCACTGAATCAACAGGCTGTAGCCATAACCAACCTAGAGGAGATTGCTGCAACAAGTGCTGAAACAACAAAACAGCTTATCAGAGAAAACCAGCGCTTATCAGAGCTACTGAGCAAAATAACTGAAAAATGCACTGAGCTGGAGGGACGTCAGAGGCGTCAGAACTTAAGAATCATTGCAATTCAAGAAGGGAGAGAGGGGAAACGAGAGCCCCGCGAATTCGCTGCAGACTTACTGCAAAAAGTCTTAAATTTGGATCAAAAGCCTCTGTTAGCTCGAGCACACAGAGTGATGAGACGTCGCTCCCGGGTGGATGCCCCACCAAGACAAATGATAGTAAAGGTGCAATACGACCATGTACTGGAGGAGATTATAAAAAAAATGTCCGTACCAGGAATCTCATATACGAGGGAGATAAGATCAGTATTTACCGAGATTATCCTGTGGAGGTCTCCAGGAAGAGAGCGCTGTTTAAAGAGACAAAAAGAATACTAAAGGATGTGAAAGATCTGAAGTATGGTCTGATGTATCCGGCTACATTAAGAGTTACCTACAATAAGAATTAACATATCTTTACTAACCCTGTGGATGCATTGGAGTTCGTCCAGAAGATCAAGAATCTGCCTGATGACTGAAGATTATCTACAAAATAAATGATGCCAATGAACAATGTAACTTTGTAAGATCGGATGGAATTAAGGACCTGTTATACCCAAGGAAAATTGTAACTGAAGAAGGATGCTGAATAAGGCTTTTCTCATGGACGTTACACTCATAGCTATTATTATAATACTATTAACATAAATAACTAACAAATACGAATACAATTGCGCAGTACTATTAATAATTATTACTAATAGTCATTAATTTTTTACAATTGAATTACTTAGAATTAGCTAAACGGTAATTATGAGTGCGGTTGGATTTAAAGTTTGATCTCACTTTTCTTCCCTTTTTTAAAAAAATATTTTTTTATATATATATTTGACTAATGGGCATGGTATGGTATTGTACTTTAGTTGTCATATGTACAGAAATACAATGAATTTCATTTTTGTCTACAGTTCAGTACAAGTATCACTATACATGAGCACTTAGATACATCTTGGATAAGCATCTCAGATACAGTACAAGTGCATAGCAGTAGTATACTGGGGCAGTATACAGAGTCGCCAATTTGGCAGCATTTTCAAGTCCTAGTCCTAGTAGCAGTAAGATGATTTTACCCCTATATTCAAATCTGCTTATAATAAAGACTATCTTACCATTTGCCTTCTTATCACATGTTGGATCTAGCTATCAGTGATTTGTGTACGAGCACATATAGATCTATTTGACCATCAACACCATGCAAAATCTTACCATAAATCCATTTTAATTCTCCTCAATCCTGTTATTATTAGGGAAGTGTCCTGCTATGATATCCTTCATGGTATAATCTTAAATTTTGCACATTTACCAACATTTGGCTAAAGGATAACTAGACTACCTCTTTCCAAACTTTGAAATGTAAAACTATGGGTCCTTGAGATGTATCAGCTCTCAAGGCAATACTTATTCCCTTCAGTTCCTTTTTACTCATTAACCCCTGGCAGACATTATGCGCCTCTTTCCTGTGAAGACAGTCAGCAAATTCAGGCACAGCAGGAAGTGAAGAAAGCTAATGGCATGTTGGCCTTCATAACATGAGGAGTTGGGTGTAGGAGCAAAGCGGTCCTTCTGCAGTTGTACAGGGCCCTGGTGAGACCACACCTGGTGTATTATGTGCAGTTTGGTCTCCAAATTTGTGGAAGGACATTCTTGCTATTGAGGGAATGCAGCATAGGTTTACAAGGTTAATTCCCGGGATGGCAGGACTGTCATATGTTGATAGAATGAAGCGACTGGGCTTGTATACACTGGAATTTAGAAGTATGAGAGAGGATCTTATTGAAACATGTAAAATTATTAAGGGATTGGATACGCAAGAGGCAGGAAACATGTTCCCGATGTTGGGGGACTCCAGAACCAGGGGCCAGTTTAAGAATAAGGGGTAGGCCATTTAGAACGGAGATGAGGAAAAACGTTTTCACCCGGAGAGTTGTGAATCTGTGGAATTCTCTGCCTCAGAAGGCAGTGGAGGCCAATTCTCAGGATGCTTTCAAAAGAGAGTTAGGTAGAGCTCTTAAAGATAGTGAAATCAAGGGATATGGGGAGAAGGCAGGAAAGGGGTACTGATTGTTGATGTCAACCTTGATCACAGTGAATGGCTGTGCTGGCTTGAAGGGCCAAATGGCCTACTCCTGCACCAATTGGTCTATAGTGTTCAGTTTCTCTGTCATTTCCTTATCCCCATGGTTAATTCTCCCATCTCTGTCTATAAAACATCCATATGTGCCTGTCTGGTCACTCCTTTTTTTCCATTACTATAGAAGTTGTTACAATCTGGTTTTATGTGCTTTGCCAGTCTGTTCAAAATCTTGACTCTTTGTTTAATTTCCTGGTCTTCCTTCACTGAGTTTTAAGTGGTCCCAATCCTCAGACCGACTGCTATTTCTGGTAGCTTTATGAGTCCCTTCCTTTGGCGTAATGCAATATTTAATTTCTCTTGTGAGCCATGAGGGTTTTTCTTGATGATTTCGAGTGCCTAAAAAGTTTTAAACTTTTTTGTTTAGCAATTTGTACATTATTTCTTGAAATGCCCAAATAACAACAAATCTTTCAATGCATTTTCCTGATCAATCACATCAAAGTCTTCCCTCATAACGTTATTGTTTCCTTCATTAAGATTTACGTCTATTGCCTTAGATTGAGCCCACATCACTTGCAAATTCAATGCAAAATTCTATCATAATTACAGCTACACCTCCCTAAAGATTCCTTTTATGAAAGAGCACACTGGCACAGTAGATAGAAATCTAGCCATCGACCGAGCTTGATTCTAAACTAGGATGCTGGCCGTGGTGGGTTCCTTCCAGCTGTTCAGTTTCCTCCTACATCCTAAAAATGGGCCTGTTTTTTCTTATGTGAATTGCCTCTGGTGTAGGTGGGAGGCAAAATAATAAGGGAGTTGATGGCTATGTGACAATGGTAAAAATGATTGGAATAAAATGTGGCAGAATAGGACTGATGGGAAAAAAAATGGCAAAAATATGAAAAGTTTTATCAATTAATCAATTTTAGTTGCAAAAAATAAGTTTTAAATTGTCTTCTTTCTAAAGAGTTCCTCAATGTATTGATCAAGAAAGCAATCATGTCATTCCATTAATGTGTCCACCTAATTACTGCTAATTTGCTTTGTGCACGTCTCTATGTTAATTAAATACACCATGTTTATTGTATAATACCAGTTACACTCTTATTTCCTGATTTGCGTTGTACCCAATGTCATGACCACCATTAAGTAGTCTATAAATCCTCCTACGATATTTTCTGCTCTTTGCTATTTCTTAATTTGACTTAAATTGATTCAAATCGAATTTGTTCTACCGAACACAGATCATTTCATACCACTGCACTGACGATTTCTCCTACTAAAACCACTGCAGCACCTTCTTTATGTTTTACCTTTTCTTCGAAATAGCTAATATCCTTGAACATTCAGCTCCCATCTTGGGTCACCTTCCTGCCATGTTCCTGAACTGGCAATGGGATTAGACAAATTTTATTCTATTTGTGCCATGTAGTCATCTGATGAATGCTGCAAGAATTCTGATGTAGCACCATTGTTGGTCCATTGATGTCCTCTGCTACTTACCATTTTTCTCCCGTTTATCTATTTTCTTGCTATTTTTCCAACCTCCACATCTTGCTTTGTTTCTCACCTTCCTAAATTCCTCCTGAGGTTCCCATTCGCCCACCAAACAAGTTGAAACACTCCTTAATGTTGCCAAAAAATTCCTGTGTAAGGATCCTGCTGAGGTGCAACCTATTCAATTTGTACAGTGTCCACCCATTCCTGAAACTGTACCAGAAATTCATACCTCTATCCTCTCCCCCTTTAATATTGGTGCGATCCTTCTTTCACCAAAGACGGTGAATAATACAAACTACAACAAAAACCCAATTATACATAGTACAATTAGAATTTGGAAACAAATAAAATACAATTTAAAATTAAGAAACTTATCTCTCCTATCTCTTATTGCTAAAAAAACCCTGTTTAAACCCTCAATTATAGACAAAGTATTTATACAATGGGAAAGAGAAGGAATTAAAACTTTGGGAGATCTGTACATTATGGGAAAATTATTATCATTTAAACAATTACAATTAAAATACAATCTGGGTAACAATCAGTATTTTAAATATTTCCAAATATATGATTATTTGAAAAAACATGAATTTCACAAAATGCCATTAGATTTACTAGATGAAGTAATGAATACAAAGGCGGAATCAGCAAATTTAATTTCACATATATATAATATACTAAATGCAGTAATACCAACAACGGAAGGTATTAGAGGTGAATGGGAAAACAAACTAAGCATAAAAATCTCCAATGGAAGGTGGAAAGAATACTTATTAAATGTGCACAAATGCTCAATTAACACAAGACACACTTTAATACAATTTAAAATAATACAGAGATTATACTACTCAAAAACTAAATTAAATCAATTTTTCCCTAACGTTTCACCAATTTGTGATAAATGCCAGTGTCAAGAAGCTACTATAGCGCACTCATTCATCTTTTGTACAAAAATTCAAAGGTTTTGGATTGAAATCTTTGAAATCTTCACAAAACTGTTTAAAATAAAAATGACACCAAAGCCAGAATGGATTATTTTTGGAATGACAGAAGGTAGTTCGGAATGAAATGTGTATCAAAAGAATTTATTTGATTACAGCTTAATAATAGGAAAAAAACGAATCTTAAAGTTTTGGAAAAACGCTCCTATACCAACATTAAATATGTGGATTTCAACTATGTTTGAAACACTACATCTGGAAGATATGAGACTCCGCCTGGAAGGAAAATCAGAACACTTCTATCAGACGTGGTCTGCATTTGTAGAATTACTACAAAGATAGGGTGCAGGAGTACCTCGGGCCTTGGTGGGGGGGATGAAAAACTATCGAGTTGGTGGATTCCTTTTGCGTGATATATATAACATAATAACTGGCTTGTTTTCTTTTTTTTTCTTTTTAATTTTCTTTTTTTAGGGTCTATCTTTTAACCCCCTTTTCTAATTCTTTGACCAAGGGTTTCTTCTCCCCTTTGGCACGCTCTTTCACTATCACAACTCTTTTCACATTTCACTCTCTTTCTCTCTATTCTTTTTCTTTAAAAGCCATAAAATAATGGGGTACAATGATTGTAACAGTATATATGTGTACATTGATGTATTTATCTCTAATAAATAAAATTAAAAAAAAAAAAAAATCATATTCTTCCTTCCTGCACCATTCCTCCAAACATGCATTCATTTGTTTCATCCTCCTTCTTAGCATGTAGCACTGGGAATAATTCTAAGTACACTATCTTTGAGGTCCTGCTTTTTCATTTGTTACCTTGCTCCATACCTTGCATAACCTCATTGCCTTAACTACCCATGCTATGGGTATCATTCCTATTCAAATGAGACTCGGAGAGGTTTGGACAGGCAGAATGAAACAAACTGAGGGAACTCACACCAAGTGGATTAATAACAGATAAGCATTTAAACATGAGTTTCTCTCATCTTTATTAGTATAGCACATCTTTAACAACAAAATAAATTATGCATAATTATGTGAATTTGTGTCCCAGCAAGAAAAAGTAATCCAGGAGGAGATGAGGATAAATCCATTAATTAAGAAATGCAGAGAAAAAGACATTCTAGCCCAGAAAATGCTGTGCTGCCTTTTAAATGCCTTATAAAATTGATCTGCGTGCGACCCTGTGTTTGAAATTCCCATAAATAATCATTTTGTCGATTGTGAGGTTCATAGACAATATTTCTCTGTGTAGTGTAGCACTGCCATTTTCATCACGGCAAATTCTATCAGTCTAGTACCATTCCCACAAGGTATCAGTATTTAGCTCAACAATTGCTATTCCTGCAGCCAGATTTTAAAGGGACACTACATTCCCTCAATGTGCAGTTGCGGGGGGGGGGGGGGGGGGGCTGCGGCATCACACACACTAACTGGACTAACCACCCCCCCCTCCCCACACACACACACTAACCACCCCCTTGACATTATATTAATATTATTCATTCCCTTTTACCCCATCCCCCGCCCTATCCACTCATGCATAGCCCCCAATTCACAAGTGCGGCTCGAGATGGAGAGGGAGGGTACAGAGGGTACAGAGAGAGAGGGCAGAGAGAGAGGGAGGGCAGAGAGACTGAGGGCAGAGATAGAGGGGGCAGAGAGAGAGAGAGAGAGGGCAGAGAGAGAGAGAGCAGAGGGCAGAGGGCAGAGAGAGAGAGGACATAGAGGGCAGAGGGCAGAGCAAAGGGCAGGCAGAGGGCAAAGAGGGAGAGGGGCAGAGAGAGAGAGGGGGCAGAGAGAGAGAGGGGGCAGAGAGAGAGAGGGGGCAGAGTGAGAGCAGAGAGAGGGCAGAGGGCAGAGACAGGGAGAGGGCAGAGACAGAGAGAGGGCAGAGAGGGCCCTAAAAAGAGATTATAAATTGGCAGACCATCTCTCAACTGTCAGAAACATAAAGTAGAGACAGACCCTCACCAAATACAGGTTAAATGACCACTATTTGGCAGTTGAAAAAGGAAGACAGAAGAGATTCTGGCAACCAAGAGAATATAGAATATGCGGCCACTGTTTGACAGATGAGGTTGAAACAGAGGTGCACTTCCTCCTAAAATGCAAAAAAATTGACAAAACAAGGAAAACATACTTTGACAAACGCAGTCTGGCAACCCCTGATTTTACAGAACTAGATGATACATCAAAACTAAGAATAATCCTTGGTGAAGAAAATACAGCACTTGGTGCACAATACATAACAGCATGCCATAACCTGAGAGGTGGTGAATGACCAATATGCACATATGCACGCACACTAATTGATATTAACTGACACTGAGAAATTAATATTGAATTGCTAAACTTGCTGTTCTGTTATACTGCTTACAGCTGCAAGAACATGTAGCAATCAATAAAGGGCTATAGATCTATTGCGAGTATATGTACAGGGACATATCTATCCATGCACTGTATACTTGTCTTTATATTTATGCATTTTAAATATGTATGTTATGTTTTATACTTTGGCAATATAACAATGTATATTATCATGCCAATAAAGTTTTTTAAATTGAAAATTGAAAAATTGAGAGGAGAGACAGAGAATGGCGGTGCTGGCTCGAAGAGCAGAGACAGAGAGAGGGCAGAGAGGTTCAGAAAGAGAGAGGGGGCAGAGGGAGAGAGGGGGGGCAGAGAGAAAGAGTGGTGAGTAGAGAGAGAGGGAGAGGGGGGCAGAGAGTGAGAGAGAGGGGCAGAGAGAGAGCGGGGAGGGCAGAGAGAGAGAGGGGGAGGGCAGAGAAAGAGAGAGATAGAGGGGGGCAGAGAGAGAGAGGAGGGGGCAGAGAGAGAGAGAAGGGCAGAGAGCGAGAGAGGCAGAGATAAAGAGGAGGGGCAAAGAGAGAGAGGAGCAGAGATAGATAGAGAGAGAGAGGCAGAGAGAGAGAGCGTGGCAGGAAGAGAGAGAGAGAAAGAGGGAGAGAGAGAGAGAGAGAGAGAGAGAGGCAGAGAGGCAGAGAGGCAGAGAGGCAGAGAGAGAGAGAGAGAGAGAGGCAGAGAGAGAGGAAGAGAGAGAGAGAGGCAGAGAGAGAGGAAGAGAGAGAGAAGGTGGCACAGAGAGAGAGAGATAGGGCAGAGAGAGAGGGGGGCAGAGAGAGTGAGAGAGAAAGAGAGAGGGGCAGAAAGAGAAAGAGAGAGAAGCAGAGAGAGAGAGAGATAGAGAGAGGCAGAGAGAGAGTGAGAGAGAGAGAGAGAGGGGGGCAGAGAGAGAGACAGGCAGAGAGAGAGAGAGAGAGAGAGAGAGAGAGAGAGAGAGAGAGAGGGCAGAGAGGGACCAAGGACCCACGGCGGACACGAGCGACCCGAAATAGACCAGAGCAACCCGAGACGCACCAGACCTGAGACGGATCTGACTGAGATAGACCCGAGAGCTCTAGTACAGGGCCCGACTTGCTCGTTCTTCACTTGCAGCGCGTGGATCATCAGCGAAGGACAACCTTTTTTTCCAACGATTTTTCAGATTTTTGAACATTTTTATTAATAACTCGAGAAAATAGCATGAATTTTTCAGATAAGGCGATTTTGTAGTCCAGTGGAAAAATCTCTACCGGAATATGTAAAGATTTTACCATTAGCGCATTGTTTTTTTTTGCGAAGATGTGATTACACACAAAAAACATACACACGAACAAACACATCCGCATACAAGATCAGAGTTTGATAGATAGATAGATAGATAGATAGATAGATAGATAGATAGATAGATAGATAGATAGATAGATAGATAGATAGATAGATAGATAGATAGATAGATAGATAGATAGATAGATAGATAGATAGATAGATAGATAGATAGATAGATACCACAATATGTTGGTCCCAATGGGTGAAATGTACTTGGGGAGTCTGGTAATGAAAATACCTCGGAGGCATCTTCTTTATGCTGGATCACCCCAGCCACCAACTTCTGGCAGGAAGTTGCCAAGGGGGGTGACTCTCTGAGACTAATACTATATGAGTACTCTGTGAATGCCTGCACTTAAGGAAAGTCTGCGATGCTGTCAGATCTCTGAGCCCAGATTGCCTGCTCTGGTGGGCTGAGAGAACAGTAAAGGAAGTCTTCTATCCTTAAGTAAGGGATGACCTCCCCAATGCATTAGTGAGCATCAGGCTCTACGAAGTAGCATAGGTGCAGCAACCCAAAATCATCTTCAGGCTAAGAATTTGAGATTGACTGTGACCTTGCTCCCTTTTGGCAATGAAGTTTAGTCACATATGTGAATGGTAGGAGATCACAGAGTTACAGGATCACAGGGTAAAGAGTGCCATTTGCAGGTTTGCTATTTAAATATCACAGTTGTAGAAATCTCTGTGCTGGAGAGAACTGTGCAGCCAAACAAAGAGATGGGCAGACAGCAACTTCTGTCACATTCTAAGGAGGTGAATAGGGAGATTGCAGGATCTGCACTCTGTCAACACATGGGGCAGCACTGCCAGTCCGAAGCAATGGGCCCACACACACTGTGCCAGACAGGGTGCAGCTTTGAGCCCACGTCTCAGCACTGAGCAGCCACGGCACCCTCCCCAACCTGCACATTATCAGCCCTCATGAGCAACCTCTCCACACTTGAGCCATGGGATATGGGCCAAAGCCTCAGAATAAAAGGACATACCTTTAGAAAGGAGACAAGGAGGAATTCCTTCAGTCAGAGGGTGGTAAATTTGGAATTCATTGTCACAGAAGGCTGTGGAGGCCAAGTCAATGGATATTTTTAAGGCGAAGATCGTCAGATTCTTGATTAGTACGGAATCAGGGCTAATGGGGAACGGGCAGGAGAATGGGGTTGAGAGGGAAATCAGCCATGATTGAATGGCAGAGTAGGCTTGATGGGCCAAATGTCCTAATTCTGCTCCTATAACTTATGACCTCATGAACAATGCACACAGTGCATACCAACCGGGTTCACACTAAACATCCAACCCTCAGGTTCCTAGCAGAGCAATTGGAAGGAGAAGCACCGGTGCCACATACCTGGCTCCGCAGCATTATCAGTGATGCATCTCTCTATGTAAAGTGCAAATGGGACACATTTTAGGAATTAGCATTCTCATTCCTGGGAATGCATCCTGAGTGCCAATTAAGTTTTATGCCAGAATAAAGATATTAGAGCAAATTAAAATCAAAGGATGTATGTTCTTTTGGGGGTGAGAGCCCTAAGAGCTCTGTCTAACTCACTTTTAAATGCATCCAATGAATTGGCCTCCACTGCCTTCTGAGGCAGAGAATTCCACAAATTCACAGCCCTCTGAGTGAAAATGTTTTTCCTCGTCTCAGTTCTAAATGCAGGTACAGAAGGCAGTGAAGAAAGCTAATGGCGTATTGGGCTTCATAACAAGAAGAGTTGAGTATAGGAGCAATGAGGTCCTTTTGCAGTTGTACAGGGCCTGGTGAGACCACACCTGGAGTATTGTGTGCAGTTTTGTCTGCAATTTTGAGGAAGGACATTCTTGCTATTGCAGCGAGGTTATTTTCCGGGATGGCTGGACTGTCATATGTAGAAAGACTGGAGCGACTGGGCTGGAATTTAGAAGGATGAGGGGGGTTCTTATTGAAACGTATTGGATTATTAAGTGATTGGACACGCTAGAGGCAGGAAACATGTTCCCGATGTTCGGGGAGTGCAGAACCAAGGGCCACAGTTTAAGAATAAGGGGTAGGCCATTTAGAATGGAGATGAGGAAAAACCTTTTCACCCAGAGAGTTGTGAATCTGTGGAATTCTCTGCCTCAGAAGGCAATGGAGGCCAATTCTCTGGATGCTTTCAAGAGAGAGATAGATAGAGTTCTTAAAGATAGCGTAGTCAAGGGATATGGGGAGAAGGCAGGAACAGGGTACTGATTGGGGATGATAAGCCATGATCACAGTGAATGGCGGTGCTGGCTCAAAGGGCAGAATGGCCTACTGCACCTATCGTCTATTGTCTATAAATGGTCTATCCCTTAATTTTAAACTGTGGCCCTGGTTCTGGACTCCCCCAACATCGGGAATATGTTACCTGCATCTAGCTTGTCCAATCCCTTAATGACTTTATAATTGAAACCTCCATTAAAGAAAATAGCTTCTTAGAGAGTTATTTTATTGGGAAGTACTTCAATTGCTGTTTCCGATAAAACATTCAAGCATCCACTTTTGAACGTTCTTGGAAAAATGACTGGAGAACAATCATGTCTCTGCTGCAGCAACTTGATCTGATTTTACCTGAAACAAAAGCAGAAAGTGTTGGAAAATCGCAACCCGTCAGAAATCTTCTGTGTAATGAGAAACAATAAACGTTTCTGATCTGCAACCATTCTCAGTTTTCCCAGCATGTTTTGTTTTTAGCAGCTGCAATTCTTTTTTTTCCCCATTTACAATGGTTTAATTAATAGCTTTGACACAGTATTTAGTTTTCTATTCATTCCTTTGCCCCCACCCCTCACTGTGGCAATTTTATAATTTGACTAACCTGGAGGATGAAGAATTAATATTAGAAGGGATTTCTTATGTCACTATTCCTGACTTGGGCATTCATATTTCAGCTTCCCAATGTCCCCTCACAAATTCATGGCCCTGTTTACCATATATTCTTTGCCACTTTTTAGTTTTTTTGGTGGGAGATGATGGAAATGAGAGAAACTAATATAATTGAAAGTGATATTTGCTAAACTCAAGAGAGTAGAAGCAAGTGTGGGATTTGGAGAGGATACGTCTAGAACTTCATGGGACAGAGGAAACAGAGGCTCCTGATAAATAGGTTGTGTGAGGACCAGTAAATTTGCACAGTGAAAGGCAATGTAGACGTGGTGTAGTCAGCAGAGTGCCTCTGCTGCATGTGTACACTGGGATAAGTTCAACTGTACGAGTGTCATGTTAATTGTTAATTTTGTGTTTATTGTACGGTATTGTTATTTTTATATATGTATGACTGCAGGCACGTAATTTCGTTCAGACCGAAAGGTCTGAATGACAATAAAGGAATTCAATTCAATTCAATCAATTCAATTCAAAGTCATGCTAGAAATAATACAGTCCTTGACTTACTGAGTCAGAGTTGAGGTTAATGAAATATATAGTAGGTATGTTACAAAACTTACCTTTAGCAGTGTTGCAGTTCTGCCGCTGGCCGTGTGCGTGACTTTGGCACCTTTAAGGGGGGGGGGGGGGGGGGGGGGCGGGGTTAAAATGAGGCTTTTCCCTTGCCATCCGGAATAATGTTTTCTCGGAGTGCGATCTATTTCTGGAGATTCGTTCCGACTACCGGTAAAATAGTCGGCGCTGCAGTAAAATAAAAATTAGCTCCTAATGCCGTGAACGCCGACAACGGGGATGCATTTTACGTAGGGGACAGGTAAGTGAAAGCTGTTTATTTTTACATATACACTTGCTTGTTTAGGGGACTTTAATCAATATTTCATGTTGCGAAACGGTAATTTAGTCCCCATATGAACCGGCAGAATCTTTCCTGCCGATATAGGGTTTAAATTCACTGCAACCACAACGTTCCAATACATCGCGTTCCAGAAAATCCCACTCGCAAGCTGTTTAAAAAGCCCATCAATTTACAGGCATTAAACACAAAATTCCTTCAATTTGGCCTATAAATTAATGACAATTAGATTTAAAAATCATGTTATATTGTGAATTCTTGTGTGAATGTTATTTGGACACCGGCTTTAAAATGTTTTAAAATATTTTCTTAAGTAATGGATAGATGTTTAGATCTAGTAATTGAATTTTGTAATTAGCTACAATTGTGTAACTAACTAATTATATGCTTTAATTTCAGGTCATCCAAGTAAGATTGTTTCATTTTAGTTTCAGAATGCTTCAATCTATAATAACTGAAAATTTATTTCAGTTCTCTTAATTTTTAAGAAAGTTATGGGCTTTTGACTGTCCTCGATCACAACTTTTGTGTGAAGTCAATGGAAAGGCAATGGTGAACAAGGTGCTAATTTCCGAGTATGAAAATGGCCATAACTTTTTTAAAACTGAAGATATGAAAGTGAATTAGGTGTCAAATTAAACTTCTTTGTATGCTTTATCTGATGGGATAAATTGCAGACTTGATTTTTTAAATCTCAAAATTTTGTAACATTGCTATATATAGGTCGTAGAAATGTGGGAACTCTTTGTACATTGTGGTGGCAACAATTTTGGTGGGAATGGCATGAGAGGAAGAGAACAAAATGGCTATCAAAGTCAAGCTTGGTGTGGATGATTGAGTAAATAAGAATCTTAGTTCATTGAAAGATATCATGGAAATATTCTTGTGGAGAAAATAGTACAGTGAAAGTTAATGGTGATGGTGAGAATGTGTGAGTATTCTTCGCATTAAACACACTCGAAAATGTACATTACATCACCACATCTCTTAACTCCTTTGAAAGCAAAACATATGTTTTGTTCAGCAAATTAGTACACACGTTGCTAATCATTCACCAACAGCAGCATGGCTGGAACGAAGAATCAATTGACAATAACAAAGTAGTTAAATGGTCATTGCATCAACAATAACATCAATAGTTGCAGGCTACTCAATTACGGGCAAAGATACATGCACTCAGATCAGCCAAGTACCACAGGAAGGAATATATTAAATGTGAAATCATTTTTAGGCAAAGGAAATATATATTTTCAGGAAGTGCAACACAGATTCACTAGCTTAAATCTTAGGATGACTTGATTGTCTTGTGAGAAAACATTGAATATACTGGCTCATACATGCTCCAGTTGAGAAGAATGAGAGGTGAACTCATTGAAACATTCAAAATTACCTGTGAGGATAGATTATAGATACATAGAAACATAGAAAATAGGTGCAGGAGTAGACTATTTGGTCCTTCAAGCCAGCAGCGCCATTCAATATGATCAATGCTGATCATCCAAAATCAGTACCCCATTCCTGCCTTCTCCCCATATCCCATGATTCCGTTATCCCTGAGAGATATTTCCCTGGCTGGAATAAAGAACAATTAGTGCAGCTTCTATTTCTCACGTTCCTCTGCTCTTATCATGGCTTACCAGAAAATCTCATCGCAGATTACTATCCTCAATATCTTTTGTTTCCATCTGAGTGTTTTCTGAAGCAAACTCAATTATTCCACCTTGTTAGTGATTGTCCAATGTTGAGGCAAAAATATTAGTGAGAATTGTCACTGAAGTTTCCTACACATGTAGTTGGGACATGTTGGCCGGCATGGGCAAGTTGGGCCGAAGGGCATGTTTCCACTCTATGACTCTATGACTCTATCAGAGATAACAATCCAAGTTTGTCCGATCTTTCTTTGTCACTAATACCTTCTAATCCAGGCAACATATCCTATTTTCACAAGATATCTCTTTGAACGGTGTTTCCAACTTAGTTCTGCCAAATTTTAAGAGACAATTTAGACACCAAAAAGCAAAATAATGAACCATGTCATGGAGAGAAAATTCAAACAACAAGATGGAACTTGCGACAAAGCCAGTGAGCAAATTGGAATTTGGAAATAAGATATTAGAGTAATAGTTTAGTATTGGTATAAAGAGATATCTTGTGAAATAAAAGGAAAAGATAGAAAATAGGGCCAAGTGCAGCTTATTCAGCCAGCTTGATTCTATCTACGTCATCAGAATTACAATACTGGAGATAGTATGAGCCCAGCCTGCTGAACCTCTCCTCAGAAAGTAATTGTCGCATCCCAAGGTAGACAGAAATGCTGGAGAAACTCAACGGGTGAGGCAGCATCTATGGAGCGAAGGAATAGGTGACATTTCGGGTCAAGACCCTTCTTCAGACTGATGTGGGGGTAAGGGGGGGGGGGGGGGGGCGGGAAGAAGAAAAGAAGAGGTGGAGACAGTGAGCTGTGGGAGAGCTGGGAAGGGGAGGGGAAGGAGGGAGAAAGCAAGGACTGCCTGAAAATGGAGAAGTCAATGTTCATACCGCTAGGATGTAAACTACCCAAGCGAAATATGAGGTGCTGCTCCTCCAATTTGCGGTGGGACTCACTCTGGCCATGGAGGAGGCCCAGGACAGAAAGGTCGGATTCGGAATGGGAGGGAGAGTTGATGTGTTGAGCCACCGGGAGATCAGGTTGGTTAATGCAAACTGTGCGGAGGTGTTGGGCGAAGCGATCACCAATCCTGCGCATGGTCTCACGGATGTAGATCAGTTGACACCTAGAGCAGCGGATGCAGTAGATGAGGTTGGAAGAAATGCAGGTGAACCTCTGCCTCATCTGGAAAGACTGCTTGGGTCCTTGGATGGAATCAAGGGGGGAGGTAAAGTGACAAGTGTAGCATTTCCTGCGGTTCCAAGGGAAAGTACCGGGGGAGGGTGTGGTTTGGGTGGGAAGGGACGAATTGACGAGGGAGTTACGGAGGAAGCGGTCTCTGCGGAAAGCCAGAAGGGGAGGAGATGGGAAGATGTGGCCAGTGGTGGAATCCCGTTGGAGGTGGCGAAAATGTCAGAGGATTATCTGTTGTATGTGACGGCTGGTAGGATGGAAGGTGAGGACAAGGGGGACTGTCCTTGTTACAAGTGGGGGGATGGGGAGTGAGAGCGGAGCTATGGGATATAGAAGAGACCCTGGTGAGAGCCTCATTATATTAGAAGAGGAGAACCCCCGTTCCCTAAAGAATGAGAACATGGAAACATAGAAACAAAGACAATAGGTGCGGGAGTAGGCCATTCGGCCCTTCGAGCTTGCACCACCATTCAATATGAACATGGCTGATCATCCAACTCAGTATCCTGTACCTGCCTTCTCTCCATACCCCCTGATCCCTTTAGCCACAAGGGCCACATCTAACTCCCTCTTAAATATAGCCAATGAACTGGCCTGAACTACATTCTGTGGCAGAGAATTCCACAGATTCACCACTCTGTGTGAAAAATGATTTTCTCATCACGGTCCTAAAGAACTTCCCCCTTATCCTTAAACTATGACCCCTTGTTCTGGACTTCCCCAACATCGGGAACAATCTCCATCTAGCCTGTCCAACCCCTTAAGAATTTTGTAAGTCTCTATAAGATCCCCCCTCAATCTTCCAAATTCCAGCGAGTACAAGCCGAGTCTATCCAGTCTTTCTTCATATGGAAGTCCTGCCATCCCAGGAATCAGTCTCGTGAACCTTCTCTGTACTCCCTCTATGGCAATAATGTCCTTCCTCAGATTAGGAGACCAAAACTGTACGCGATACTCCAGATGTGGCCTCACCAAGACCCTGTACAACTGCAGTGGAACCTCCCTACTCTTGTACCCAAATCATTTTGCTATGAATGCCAACATACCATTCGCTTTCTTCACTGCCTGCTGCACCTGCATGCCTACTTTCAATGACTGGTGTACCATGACACCCAGGTCTCATTGCATCTCACCTTTTCCTAATCAGCCACCATTCAGATAATAGTCCTTTCCTGTTTTTGCCACCAAATTGGATAACCTTACATTTATCCATATTATACTGCATCTGCCACGCATTTGCCCACTCACCCAACCTATCCAAGTCACCTTGCAGCCTCCTAGCATCCCCCTCACAGCTAACACTGCCCCCCAGCTTCGTGTCATCCGCAAACTTGGAGATGTTGCATTCAATTCCCTCATCCAGATCATTAATATATATTGTAAATAGCTGGGGTCCCAGCACTGAGCCTTGCGGTACCCCACTAGTCACTGCCTGCCATTGTGAAGAGGACCCGTTTACTCCTACTCTTTGCTTCCTGTCTGCCAGCCAGTTCTCCATCCACATCAATCCTGAACCCACAATACTGTGTGCTTTAAGTTTGTATACTAATCTCTTATGTGGGACCTTGTCGAAAGCCTTCTGAAAGTCCAGATATAACACATCACAGGTTCTCCCTTATCCACTCTACTAGTTACATCCTCGGAAAATTCTATAAGATTTGTCAGACATGATTTACCTTTCATAAATCCATGCTGACTTTGTCCAATGATTTCACCACTTTCCAAATGTGCTGCTATCCCATCTTTAATAATTGACTCCAGCATTTTCCCCACTACCGATGTTGGACTGGTCTGTAATTCCCTGTTTTCTCTCTCCCTCCCTTTTTAAAAAATGGGGTTACATTAGCTACCCTCCAATCCTCAGGAACTACTCCAGAATCTAAAGAGTTTTGAAAAATTATCACTAATGCATCCACTATTTCTGGGGCTACTTCCTTAAGTACTCTGGGATGCAGCCTATCTGGCCCTTGGGATTTATCAGCCTTTAATCCATTCAATTTACCTAACACTTCCAGGCTAACCTGGATTTCACTCAGTTCCTCCATCTCATTTGACCCCCGGTCCCCTGCTATTTCCGGCAGATTATTTATGTCTTCTTTAGTGAAGACAGAACCAAAGTAGTTATTCAATTGGTCTACCATGATTCATTCACCATGATCAATTCACCAGTTTCTGACTGCAAGGGACCTACATTTGTTTTAACTAACCTTTTTCTCTTCACATATCTATAAACACTTTTGCAGTCAGTTTTTATGTTCCCTGCCAGTTTTCTTTCATAATCTATTTTCCCTTTCCTAATTAAGCCCTTTGTCCTCCTCTGCTGGACTTTCTCCCAGTCCTCTGATAGGCTGCTTTTTCTGGCTAATTTGTATGCTTCATCTTTTGTTTTGATACTATCCCTGATTTCCCTTGTTATCCATGGATCCACCTTTCCTGATTTGTTATTTTGCCAAACTGGGATGAACAATTGTTGTAGTTCATCCATGCAGTCTCTAAATGCCTTCCATTGCATATCCACTGTCAACCCTTTAAGAATCACTTGCCAGTCTATCTTGGCCAATTCACCTCATACCTTCAAAGTTACCTTTCTTTAAGTTCAGAACCCTTGTTTCTGAATTAACAAAGTCACTCTCCATTCTAATGAAGAACTCAACCATATTATGGTCACTCGTGCCCAAGGGGCCACGCAAAACAAGACTGCTAACTAACCCTTCCTCATTACTCAGTACCCAGTCTAGAATAGCCTGCTCTCTCATTAGTTCCTCTACATGTTGGTTTAGAAAAGTATCCCGCATACATTCCAAGAAATCCTCTTCCTCAGCACCCCTGCCAATTTGATTCACCCAATCTATATGTAGATTGAAGTCACCCATTATAACTGTTTTACCTTTGTTGCACGCATTTCTAATTTCCTGTTTGATGCCATTCCCAACTTCACTACTACTGTTAGGCGGCCTGTACACAACTCCCACTAGCGTTTTTTGCCCCTTAGTGTTTCGCAGCTTTCTATTGCGTTAATCTCCTCTCTAACCAGCAACGCTAATCCCCCTCCTTTTCCTTTCTCTCTATCCCTCCTGAATATTTAATATCCCTGGATGTTCAGCTCCCAGCCTTGGACACCCTGGAGCCATGACTCCATGATCCCAACTATATCATATTCACTAATAACTACCTGCACATTCAACTCATCCACCTTATTAGGAATGCTCCTCGCATTGAGACACAAAGCCTTCAGGCTTGTTTTTACAACACTCTTACCCCTTATACAATTATGTTGAAAAGTGGCCCTTTTTGATTTTGCCCTGGATTTTTCTGCCTGCCACTTTTACTTTTCACCTTGCTACCTATTGCTTCTACCCTCATTTTACACCTCTCTGTCTCTCTGCTCATGCTCCCACCCCCCTGCTACATTAGTTTAAATCCTCCCTGACAGCACTAGCAAACACTCCCCCAAGGACATTGGTTCCATTCCAGCCCAGGTGCAGACCGTCCTGTTTGTACTGGTCCCACCTCCCCCAGAACTGGTTCCAATGCCCGAGAAATTTGAATCCCTCCCCCTTGCACCATTTTTCAAGCCACGTATTCATCTGCAATATCCTCCTATTTCTACTCTGACTAGCACATGGCACTGGTAGTATACTGATAGATCTCCGATGCCCTGGTTTGGAACACCTCATCCTGGGTGCAGATGCGGCATAGATGTCGGAATTGGGAGGAAGGGATAGAGTCCTTACAGGAAGCAAGGGGGGAAGAAGTGTAATCCAGATAACAATGGGAGTCAGTGGGTTTGTAGTAGATGTCGGTCAGTAGTCTGTTACCTGCGTTGGAGATAGGGAGGTCTAGAAATGGTAGGGAGGTGTCGGAAATGGTCCAGGTGAATTTGAGTGCCGGATGGAAATTAGTGGTGAAATGGATGAAGTCAGTGAGTTCTGCATGGGTGCAGGAGCTAGCACCAATGCAGTCGTCAATGTAGCGGAGGTAGAGTTCGGGGATAGCGCCACACTATGCCTCGAACAAGGATTGTTCGAAGTACTCTACAACGAGGCAGGCATAGCTGGGGCCCATAGCTATGCTTGGATTTGGAGGAAATGGGAAGAGGCAAAGAAAAAGTTGTTGAGGGTAAGGACCAGCTCCGCTAGGCGGAGCAGAGTATCGGGAGACGGAGCTTGGTTGGTTCAAAGATGAAATGGAAGGCTTTAAGACCCTCCTGGTGGGGGATGGAGGTGTAGAGCGACTGGAAATCCATGGTGAAGATGAGGGAATGGGGGCCTGGAAAATGGAAGTCATGGAGGAGACGAAAAGCATGTGAGGTGTCTTGGACATAGGTAGCGAGGGATTTGACGAGGGTGGATAGGATGGAGTCGAGGTATGTGGAAATAAGTTCAGTGGGACAAGAAGAAGCAGAAACAAAGGGTCTGCCAGGACAGTCAGGTTTGTGGATTTTGGGGAGAAGGTAACATCGGGCCATGCGGGGCTGGGAAACGTTGAGGTTGGAGGCTTGGGCAGGCAGGGAGCTGGAAGTGGTGAAACCTGTGATAGTGTTTGAGATAATGGCCTGATGCTCGTCTATGGGATCATGTTCCAAGGATAAGTAGGAGGAGGTGTCCGAGAGCTGGCGCCTGGCCTCAGACCGGTAGATATCAGCATGCCAGACTACCACAGCCCCTCCCTTGTTGACAGTTTTGATCACCCAGTCTGGGTTGTCTATGACAGAGTCCCCCTTGTCCTCACCTTCCACCCTGCCAGCCATCACATAAAACAGATAATCCACTGACGTTTTTGCCACCTCCAATGGAATCCCACCATTGGCCACATCATCCCATCTCCTCCCCTGTCGGCTTTCCGCAGAGACCGCTCCCTCCGTAACTCCTTGGTCAATTCATCCCTTCCCACCCAACCACCCCCTCCCCTGGTACTTTCCCTTCGAACCGCAGGAAATGCTACACTTGTCACATTACCTCCCCCCTTGACTCCATCTAAGTACCCAAGCAGCCTTTCCAGGTGAGGCAGAAGTTCACCTGCACCTCCTCCAACCTCATCTATTGCATCCGCTGCTCTAGGTGTCAACTGCTTTACATTGGTGAGGCAAAGTGCAGGCTTGGCGATCGCTTCGCCCAACTTACTTACTTACTTACTTACTTACTGCCTATTATGCCTCCTGGCTTGTAGGGCAGCCTCCACTCCTGTCTGTTTGGGGCTAGCTTCAGAACATTACCCCAGGTCAGGTCCATTGTTTTCATTTCCTCCTCTACAGTTCCACGCCAGGTGGTTTTGGGTCTCCCTTTTCCCTTCCAGTGTCCAGTGCAGGTCCCTTCTTGAGATGCTGTCTGGTTCTCTTCTCAGTATATGGCCAATCCAGTTCCAGCGCCTTCTCATAATGATGGTGTTCATGCTATCTTGTTGGCACTGAGCAAGGAGATCTTGGTTGGATATGGTGTTTGGCCAAAAGATTCTAAGGATTCTTTTCAGGTTCTTAGTATGGAAGACTGACAGCTGGCTGATGTCACTCACTCTCATTCTCCAGCATTCCGAGGCATATAGGAGTGTGGAGAGGACACAGCTCTGGTATAACTTCAGCTTGGTCTTGGTGCTGTATTGCTGGGACCTCCATACTTTGTTTAGCATTCTGAGAACATTCCTAGCCTTGTTTAACCGGTTCTTGATGTCATGATGTGCTCCGCCATCGTGTCTGACTTTGCTCCCAAGATGGGTAAACTCCTCAGTTGTGGAAAGATCATTTCCATTCACTTGGATGTCAAGGGGTTTTGGATGTTTTGTGTCATTACTTCAGATTTTTTATGGTTTATCTTCAGGCCAATTTGTTGTGCAAAGTCACTTCTCCCAACACCTCCGCACAATTCGCATTATCCAACCTGATCTCCCGGTGGCTCAGCACTTCAACTCCCCCTCCCATTCCGAATCCGACCTTTCAGTCCTGGGCCTCCTCCATGGCCCGAGTGAGTCCCACCGCAAATTGTAGGAGCAGCACCTCATATTAGTTTACACCCCAGCGGTATGAACATTGGCTTCTCCAATTTCCGGTAGTCCTTGCTTTCTCCCTCCTTCCCCTCCCCTTCCCAGCTCTCCCACAGCCCATTGTCCCCGCCTCTTCCTTTCTTCTTCC
Source organism: Raja brachyura (assembly GCA_963514005.1). Next base: position 60,022,099 of record OY740785.1, read on the forward strand.
CACCCCCCTGAACCACTGAAGAAGGGTCTCGACCCGAATCCTCACCTATTCCTTCGCTCCATAAATGCTGCCGCACCCGCTGAGTTTTTCCAGCATTTTTGTCTACCTTCGATTTTTCCAGCATCTGCAGTTCTTTCTTAAACATGTCCCATCCCAAGAATCGCTTAACTGATCATTCACTATGTTTCATCAAAGTACATCCTTCAATATAATTCAATTCAATACAAGAATGGCAGATCGTCTATCTTGATAAAACATTCCTGCTCTCACCCCATATCCCTTGATGGAAGAGTCTAGATGAGAATGTTTAATTGACATCTGTATTGACAATGTAATTCTTACTAGCAGCAACAGAATAGACCTTTAAGCAAAATAACATACATAGCGTATAATAAACAATAAACTCAGTACTACTGCAGAAAAGCCCAAAGACTTTAGTGCAACCAAAGACAGCCCATAGTTCAAAGTTGAGGTTAGTGGCATGTAGTGTTCAAGAGCCTGATGGTTGTTGTGAAGAAGCTATTCTTGAATCTGTCAGTCATGGTTTTCAGTTTACCATACCTTCTTCCCGATGGTAGGAATGAAACGAGACTGTGGCCAGTGTGGTGTGGATCTTTGATGCTGGCTGACTTTTTGAGGCAGCGCTTCCCTTTGATGGTGGGGAAGTCAGTCCATCACATTTTGTAATCTCCTTTGTTCCTCGGCATTCAAGTTACTGGTCCTCTTGTATCCAAAGATCTGTCTCCAACCCCGTTAAATAACCTCAGTAGGGGACAAGCAAATTGCCGCATTTCCATAGCAGAAATGTAAGTGAATCTCAAGGAGCTTTGCATTCCAGATATTGATCAGGTGGGGAATGCGGAAGGGTTGACACAAGATTTAACGGAACTGTGTGAAAGAAGTCATGTTCTCCTTGAGCCAAGAAGTGGATACAAATAAGTTTCTCTCACATGAGCAAAGAGACAGAAAATCTCTGGTTTATTAAATCTGTAAATAATTCATCACTGTTTTTTTTCAAAAATGGAAAGCAATGTGCTTCATGTATAATGAATGTGCACCAGTCCTGCAGAGATAAGCACATGTATTCCAACAATACTGTACATCTGTGATTTCTCAATATTCCCAGCATTAACCATTGTACCCCCGTTAGAAAGAGGAATTAAGGCAAACCACATACACTACATAGAATGGGAGAGGAAGGGACAGCAAGATACTAACCGAGAGAAAAAAACACAAAGAGAGAGAGGGGGGGGGAGAGAGAGAGGGAGACAGAGAGAGTGTTGCATGGAGCGGTGGTATGTAATAAACTTTTGAGCTGGTTCACGGGCTCGTCCGCGGCATGTATTTTCTGCTGAGAGGAGGAGACCGTGTTCCACGTGTATATGGAATGTGAGAGGTTACTGCCCCTGTACCAATATCTGAAAGGGTTGTTCCTCAAGTTCTGCCTGCATTTTAGTCTCACAATCCTGGTGTTCAGACACAAGGCAGGGAGTGGGGAGAGCCGAGTTGGAGGTGGGGGGGGGGGGGGGGGACTTACCTGTCAGTTTGCTCCTGGGCCTGGCCAAGATGGCCATTCGCGGGTCCAGGCAGCGGGCGGTCGATGGTCAGGCTAGAGTCGGCTGCCTGCCCCTCTTTCGGGCCTACATCCGTGCACGTGTGTCCCTGGAGAGGGAACACGCGGTGTCCACGGGGACTCTGGAAGTCTTCTGTCAACGCTGGTCACCGCGTGGGGTTGAGAGTATTGTAAACAATGAATGTACTGTTGTACTACAATGATTTTTATGATATAGTGTTATTTTGATTATGTTTTGATGTGTTGTATTATATGATTGTGTCGAATAAAGTTTTTGGAAGAGAAAAAAAGAGAGAGAGAGGGGGAGAGGGAGAGAGAGAGAGAGAGAGAGAGAGAGAGCACACAATTGTCATAAGAAGCCCAAATACTGTGAGGGAGAGGGCAACAGTAGCTGGAAAAGGGGGGTATATACCAGTGCAATCAGTATTTGTTGCTGTGCTTTAATTAACAATTCCAATTGTGCACACATCCTGCTACCACTGGTGAGTTTCACTGCAGGGCTACCAACTCTCAGGTACTGAGCGCGAGAATCACGCATTTCACGCGATTCTCACGCTCTCACGTTGATTATAGTATTTCTCACACTCAAATTTTTTTTTAATTAAGAAAGTCACAAAAAATTCAATTTGCCTAAGGCTTCCACACTCCTCCACACTCACCAATGAGAATAGCTTTCTGTCGGCGGCTTTCCCGTAAAGAACGAGCTATTTGATTTGCTTAAGCCCATCGCAACTATTTAAAATGGCAAATTCTGCAGTGCTAATGTTTGCATTTGACACTCATGTGCTGGAAATTCAAATTAAAGCAAAACTTGTTTTAGAGGTGAGTAAAAACCACGAGGGGAATATACAAGGTGAATGCATAGTCTTTTTCCCAGGATATGTGATTCATGAACTAGAGGGCATTGGTTTAAAGCAGGGGTGTCAAACTACCAGCCCGCGAATGGGGCCCAAACTGGCCCTGGGAAAAAAATGAGTTAAATTTAGAGTCTAAAGGTGAAACACAGCGGTGGTCCCAGCACCTACCCCTGAGGCACCGCTCGCACCTCCCACCCTCACCTCCGGCGGCTCTGTGTCCGCCGGCCCTTTGTCCACACTACATAGAGTTTTAACCCCGGCCCGGAGCCAGGAGCGGACCGGGTGAGTGGGGGCGTCGATGCATCGCCAAGTCTCAGCTCACTCCGGGTGTTGTCGCCGCTTCACTGACACACACTCTCACACACAACCTAACCTCTCACAAACAGCCATATAGATGTAAAACACAATGACTGGAGACGTGTGTTATCCAACTAAGGGCAGAAATCAGAATCATGTGTTCATCTTTATTGACGTGACACCATAATATATATATATATTACAGAAAAAATAATTTAATGGGGTGGCACGGTGGCGCAGTGGTAGAGTTGCTGCCTTACAGCGCCACAGACCCAGATTTGATCCTGATTACGGGTGCTGTCTGTACAGAATTCGTACATTCTTCCTATGACCACAATAGACAATAGACAATAGGTGCAGGAGTAGGCCATTCGGCCCTTCGAGCCAGCACTGCCATTCAATGTGATCATGGCTGATCATCCCCAATCAGTACCCCGTTCCTTCTCCCCATATCCCCTGACTCCGCTATTTTTAAGAGCCCTATCCAGCTCTCTCTTGAAAGTATCCAGAGAACCGGCCTCCACTGTCCTCTGAGGCAGAGAATTCCACAGACTCACCACTCTCTGTGAGAAAAAGTGTTTCCTCGTCTCCGTTCTAAATGGCTTACTCCTTATTCTTAAACTGTGGTCCCTGGTTCTGGACTCCCCCAACATCGGGAACATGTTTCCTGCCTTTAGCGTGTTCAAACCTTAACAATCTTATATGTTTCAATAAGATCCCCTCTCATCCTTCTAAACTCCAAAGTGTTCAAGCCCAGCCGCTCCATTCTCTCAGCATATGACAGTCCCGCCATCCCGGGAATTAACCTTGTAAACCCAATGATTGACACCCCCCTCCCACACCCTTCAACCCCCTCGGTTGCTACGCTCCCTCGCAATTTATCACTCTCAATTCTCACCCAATGTTGGCAGCCCTGTCAATGGGACACACAGATGAGGGTATTAAATGTAAAAGTGAGCTGAAATTTCATTACCATTGCACACTTAACATTCCATGGTCTTCATCTTCCCAATTGTCCCGTAAAGGTTTGCTCCATCAACAGCTCTGGCTAAACCAGCTCACTTTTCCATTTAATACCCATCAGTTGGACCCTCTTTTCCCAATGGACTTGCATATTTCCAATTTTTTTAACATCCCCACCAGCCAACACCTTGATGGTTAAAATCCCCTCATTTATATCCGAAGCAGCAAAATAATTGAATGATTTGAATGATATACATTCTGTACACTGTTAAAATAACGAAACAAATATCAGGGAATGACACATCCACATCTGAACCATGTTATTATTTTTTTCTATTGAATCCGCTGTACATTTTAATGTACCTGCCAAAGATCAATGAATTAATTTGTTTGATTTAATGAAATTGTAAAGTTCAGCGGATATTCATGTAGGAGTGGTAAGAATGAGTTCAATTATATTCATCCACACATTCTTCAGCCAGGACTGAATAGTCGAAGGAAAGCAGCCCAGGGACTATCCAGGGAGTGATCCCATCTATTTTTTGGATGGACTGAAATTGCAAACTGCCAATAACCAACAGAAGATCATTCAAGTGAAAATGAATTCGGAAGATTGAAATAAGACAAGGCTGAATAAATCCATATAAGCATCCAACAATATTACTGCCTGGGTGTTCCACATAGATACTTCACAGAGCTGCTAAGCTGAATAAACTCTGATGGATTGGCCAGCATAAATAAAATGCATTTGCTTGCAAAGCAAAATGATTATAATTTTGTTCTCTAGAAGGCTATATCTTCAATTTACAGTATATTAAGACAGGGTGTTGGTTGCAGTGTTCTTTAGATGTCCTGTCAGAAGCACCTGGAGTGTGCCCAGCAATTAAAAAATAAGATTAATAAACAACTGGAAATGTGTTGTATTAACTGAGTGGTGACGTTTAATATTTTACACTCCTAAAGCTGCCGAGTGTATGCAAAATTAAATTGCACCAAAAAATCAATAGCACATTGAAAATAGAAAATAAAGTCACTGCTCGAGCCAAAGTTTCTAATGATGCTCTATTTTGTAAGTATATTGAAATTAAATTATAAAAACTGGGGTGCCTGGACAAGGTTGCCATAAATATACAGTTGAAAGGAAACTCTGCTATTTATCCGATGGTCAGCTCTTTCCTGATGTTTTAAAAATTCTCTGCAGCAAAGAACAGTTTGCAATTATTCTGTCAATTTTGCTAAGTTGGCATGTGCCGGAGAGTTGTAAAGCGTAACAATTTCACAATAAAACCTCAATGTAATAGATTTTGCAGTTCTTTATGGAGGGGAGTGGAGTAAGTGCGGATAAAAAAGGCAAAAGAAACTCCATGAACATGAACGACACAAGGCGACTGGGAGAGCATGGTCCAAGTACAGTGATGGTGACAGGAGACATGATAATATGTAAGGATGTAGGATGTGATTTACAGAGAGCGGGCTGTAACAGCAGAAGGCAGATGATGCTGGAGACAGAGGAGCCAGCCAGAGAGCGACTCAAGTGATCCTGAGGAAAATCCCCATAAAACTGCAGAAGCTGGCAAACTTCAAAAATGATGTAAATACTCAACGGGTAAGGCTGCATCTGTGGCAACAAAAACATAGTTAATGTTTAACTTGTCAGACCATAGTTAATGGTCTGACAAAGTGTTTTGACATGAGGCATTCTCTTTCCACAGCTGTTGAAGAGTCTGAATGGAAACCAAGGTTAGATAAACAGAAGATAGACACAAAATGCTGGAGTAACTCAGCGGGACAGGCAGCATCTCTGGAGAGAAGGAATGGGTGATGTTTAGGGTCAAGACCCTTCTTCATTCTGATAAACTTAAAGCCCTGTCCCATGTTACGAGTTCATTCCAAGAGCTCTCCTGAGTTTGCCCTGATTCGAACTCGAAGATTTACGGTAATGGCCACTCGTCGGTACTCGGGACTCTCGTGGACATTTTTCAACATGTTGAAAAATCTTCACGAGTCTTCCCGTGCTTACCTCCCGTTAGCGAGTCTTCCCGAGTACCTGCCGTTAGCATTAGGAGCCGCTAAGAGACGTTCCCGAGCTCCAATGTACCCGCTATGTTCATTCTCCGTGCTTACCACGAGTTTGATTTTTTTAAAACTCGGGAGAGCTCTTGGAATGAACTCGTACCATGGGACTGGGCGATTAGATAAACAGGGATAGGAAAGGCTGTGCCTATTGAGCTAACTTCCTTGTAATGAGAAGCAGGCCAGAACTGTTCCCCTACTCTGGGTAAGAGACTCTGTACATTTACCCTAGATATTCCTCCAATGATTTAATACACCTCTATATGATCGCTTCTCATCCTCCCGCATTCCAAGGAATAAACTCCAGCTAAACTTCTTCCTCTAGCTCAGGCACTGGTATTCTAGCAACATTCTCGTAAATCTTCTTTGCACCTTTTCCAATTTAACACCATCTTTCTTATAACAGGGTGAAGAAAATCATTCACTGTAAACAAATATTTAACTAAGAAGAAATGTTGTCTGATCCACAATTTTATATCAGATAGGCATCATCAGTGCACAGATGTGGTTATGACATTGCAGAAAATGGTGCTGTGGCACTGTTTATCGTCATCAATATAAATGTGGAATCCAATACTGAGTAAATGCAACCAGTCCAATGTGCACAGTAGGGTTCTGGCGTTCTGCATCTGTAAATGGTAATAAATAGCTTTATAAACTTAAACTTTAACAATGAATTTTCAATCACATTTCTGCTGCCACTGCATTGTTTTTATTGCCTTGATTAATATAATCTGCAATATTGTTGCCAAATGATTATAAAAAGTTTGGACCAGGGAAGGAAGAGAGAATAAGCCATCAGTTTGTTTCACAGATGCCCAATTGGTTTTATGTTACCAACTAAAATGAATTTCACAAAGGCCAGATTCCATAAAAAAACAAATAAAATAAAGAAAAATCTAAAATCTAAACATGAAATGACTGAGCTCATTTAGCTTCTCTGGGAATGTGGTTTAATAAAGCTTCTTAAAATGCTTGTTCTATAAATTAAGATTCCTTTTGAAATCCTGAGGCATCAGTTTCCATTTCCCTGTTGAGATAATGTATTACGCTAAACACTTTTGCAGTGGAAAATCAGTTTATGGTCATTATACTTAAATATCTTTGTAATTATAATTCTCAGCAAGCAAGAGTCAATCAGAAGTTTTTTGTCTTTCTTTTAATTTTTTATAGGGTCATCCCACAATATACAATCAGATCTCAATCATCTATAATGCTGTGCAGCTATTTGTGTTCAAGTTGTGTCCAATTTGATTACATTGATTCTTGGATTCTGAGGAAAATTGTGGGGCCCTATAATTTATCTGCATAAATTTGACAGTCTGACCAGCCACTGTGCAGTAACCCGACAGGATGTTCAGATGGTCAAATTATCAAACCTTCTTAATTTTTACCTTGTCATGACTGAACACTTCAATAAATGCAAACGGATACGAAAAAGGCATCATGGAGCTATCTGACTTAATTGATTTTTTTAAAGATGTTAATAATTTGGCAGATAATAGAGTGTCAGCATGTTGCTCAAATTACTTTGTGATGCCAATTAATGAGGTTTTTCACCTGAGACCATTAGCAAAATGAAATTGTATGGCATTAAAGACCAATATTGATGGGGGCAGGATGTTAAAGACATTTCTAGATAGACATAAAAAGGTGGAGTTACTCAGCGGGTCAGACAGCAACCCTGGAGAAACGGAATAAGTGACGTTTTGGGTCAAGACCCTTCTGCAGACTGAGAGTCAGGGGAAAGGGAAGCAAGAGATATTGATAGTGATGTAGAGAGATATATAACAAATGAATGAATGATATGCAAAAAAGTAATGATGAGAAAGGAAACAGGCCATTGTTAGCTGTGGCCTAGGTGAGAAGGAGCACAGACAATGAGGCTCAACAAGATTACTTTGAAGCAAGTATGACTTGGGTGGGTGAGGGATGAAAAGAGAGGGAAAGCAAGAGTTACCTGAAATTAGAGAAATCAATATTCATACCACTGGGTTGTAAGCTGCCCAAGCGAAATATGTGATGCTGTTCCTCCAATTTGCGTTTGGCCTCACTCTGACAATGGAGGAGGCCCAGGATAGAGAGTGCAGTGTGGGAATGGGAAGGGGAACTAAAATGCATGCTGCGATATTGTGGGTAGACAAGTTAGGAAAGTGTTCATGTACCTTGGATTAAGTATGTTACAAAACCTACTTTGAGCGGCACTGCAGTTCTGCCACTCCCCGTGTGCGCGACTTTGGCGCCTTTCAGAGGGGGGCGGGTTTAAAGTGCCGTTTTTCTCCAGACAGGGCAAATCAAGCCATCTCAGGGGATTTCGTTGCAAAAGAGAAATCACTCTGACATTTGTTTTATGAAGGTATTTTTAAACTACACTAAATCATTTATTAGCTAGAGTAATTTAAAAATCATCTTCTATAGCCGTGCGAGCCGACAACAGGAAGGATTTTATGTAGGGGATAAAATAAGATCCCCTACACAGTTTATTTTTACATAAAAACGTGCTTCTTTACATAAAAACGTGCTTCTTAGGAAGCCTTTAATCAAATTTTCATGTTGAGAAAAGGGGACAAAAAATATATACGGACTGGCAGTGATTTTCCTGCCGACTGTGGGTTAAATTCACCGCAAACCGCAACGTTCCAATCCACTGCGTTCCACTCGCAAGTTGATTTAAATGGCCATTAATTTACGGGAATTAAACACTAAATTCCTTCCATTTGGCCTATAAATTAATGAAAATGAGATTTAAAAATCATGTTATATTGTGAATTATTGTGTGAATGTTATTTGGACACTTAGGCAATTTAAAAATGTTTATCTTTTCTTAAGAAATGGATAGATGTTTAGATCTAGTAATTTAATTTTCTAATTAGCTACAATTAGGTAACTAACTAATTATATGCTTTAACTTCAGGTCATCCAAGTAAGATTGTTTCATATTTGTTTCAGAATGCTTCAATCTATAATAACTGAACATTTCATTGAGTTCCCTTAATCTTTAAGAAAGTTATGGGCTTTTGAATGTCCAAGATCACAGCTTTTGAGTTAAGTCAATGGAAAGGCAATGGGGAACAATATGCTAATTTCCGAGTATGAAAATGGCCATAACTTGTCTAATACTGAGGATATGAAAGTGAATTAGGTGTCAAATTAAGCTTCTTTTTATGCTTTATCTGATGATAAATTGCAGACTTGATTTTTAAAATCTCAACATTTTGTAACATTGTTACTTGGATGATGTGAAACTGTAGTGGCTGAACACCCTCTAAATCCAGCCAGAAATTAAAGATTATTTTCTGTTTACGAACACTGATGTTCACCAATGAATTCGACTGTACATCTTCAAGGCACTGAACATAATGAAAAATGACACAACAAAATCTGAGAAACCTATGATGGAGTTTCATGTCAGCAAACATTTCATGATAAGAAGATTCCTCCAAGCTCTGTAGTAGGTGTACTGCGATGGTGTAATGCTATTGTTATCAATGTCAACTTATGCAGGGAGCTGCCATTTGGTGATTGATGATCATTTTGATGGAAGCAGTGTAAAGCTTTGTGGAATAGTCATTTGAGTTTGACTACTATCCGAATAAGAAGGCGCTTTTCAGAATTCTACGTTTTGATTGTTTCCTTTGATTAATTAAATCTGAAGCACACTACATGAATATGTTAGTAATTGATTACTAAATAATCTGCATGCTTTATAGCTTTGCCACGTTACATGGTATCAACATCGGCAGTGCGGAGCACAGAAAATGTCCGACAAGGTATCAAGGTTGAGGATGCTGCTGGTGACTGTACAAAACCAGCTGTGGGAGATATTTAGCAGAATCAAGAGGTATAAAGTTGTAAATACTGGCTAAATTACTGGACTAGAAATTGTGGACTGTTGATCCACAATAAATCGTACCATGGCAGTCGAGGAATTAAATAAAACTGGGATTTAAAGATAATTGCATATCTTTCAATAATTTCAGTAACCATTAAAGAACTAAATAATTGTAAAAAAATATCAGGGTCTGAGAAGAAAATCTGCTGTCTTTATAAATCTGCAGTCTGTATATGACTTCAACCTACCAAGGTCATTGGCTCTAATTTGCCTGCTCAGTTTGGGGCCAATTAGAAACAGAGATTAAAGGCTACAATTGCTGGCGACTTCCACATTCTATAGATGAGACCTTCTTTTAATAAGCCTTTAAGTGAACACTCTTCCCAACATCCTCATTGTGACATTAGCAGTAGGGAAATTGTCAGTATCTATTATTAATGAAGTAATAACTAAGCACTTCAAAAATAATAATGCCTGGGTTACATAAGGGTTCCATTCCTGACAACGATCCATGAACCAACTTTTTCATAAGTCAGCAATGAACAATTCCTGTATCGATCTGCATACTATTTCATCACATATCTTGTGTTTTTTTTACCATAACACTAGCCATAATTAAACTAATGGAGCATATGGCATATCTAGTTTAGTTTAGTTTAGTTTAGTTTAGTTTAGTTTAGTTTAGAGATGCAGCGCGGAAACAGGTCCTCTTGGCCCACCTGGTCCTTGCCAACCAGCGATCCCTGCACATTAACACTATCCCACATACACTAGGGACATTTTTTGCATTTACCAAGCCAATTAATCCTACAAACCTGTACGTCTTTGGAGTGTGGGAGGACACCAAAGATCTCGGAGAAAACCCACGCAGGTCATGGGGAGAACGCACATACTCTGTACAGACAGCGCACGTAGTTGGGATCTAACCCTGGTCTGTAGCACTACAAGCACTGTAAGGCTGCAACTCTACCGCTGTGTCACTGTTGTTCACTAGTTATTAGCGAATACTATGAAACATTATTATTATTTTTTGTTAGGTTTTTCAAAAATTTATTGGAGGATTTGCGTGGTCAGTTTTCCATAAGTTCGGTCTCCTATAACTAAGGGGGCCCCTGTATTGAGCAGAGTTAAGGTAGATTTATGAAAGCAAAATATTTTTGACAAATCTGTTAAGAACTTTTTTGAGATTGTAACTAACAGAATAAGTAAAGGGCCTGTCCAACTTGGTGATTTTTTTCGGCGACTGCTGGCATAATTGACTGACATATCAGGTCACCGAAAAATATATGGTGTTATATGGTATGACGCACCGTATGACGTGGCAGTGACCTGGCGTGATGACGTGTCGCACGATTTTTTTTGTCGCCGCTGGATTTTGAAAAGTTCAAAATCTTATGGCGACACTGATATGACGCCAGCAGTCATCGAAAAAATCGCCAAGTGGGACAGGCCCTTAAGGATTAATTAGTTGTCCTGATGAATTTGGGCTTTCAGTAGGCCTTTAATAAGGTGTGATACAAGTTGCCCAACAAAAATAGAAACCAGATTAGAGAACAAGGTATTGGAGATTATATATTAGCAGCGATTGAAGATTGGATAATGAACAGAAACCAGAGTAGGAATAAACAGAACTTTTATGGATTGGGTGGGTGCGGTTGGTGGTGTGCAGAAAACATCAGAGTGGGCCACATCTGTTCCCAATCTATATCAATGATTTGGATGAGATATCAAATGTAATATATTTAAGTTTGCTGCTAAGGGCATAGTATATACTTCGAAGGTAATGCATAAAGGCTTCAGGGAAATAGACAAGATATGGGAATGTGGAAAAGCAAGGCAGATGGAATATATAGTTTAAAATATGTGAGGTAATCTACTTTGGTAGAAAATTTGTATGGCTGAATACTTGTTTTATAAACAATGCGAGATTGGAAAATGTCCAGAAGAATTGGTCTTGTACTACTTAACATGCAGTTTCAGCAAGCAGTTAGGAAGGCAAATTGTACATTAGCCCGTATTGCAAGAATTGTTGAAGAGTCTCAGTGTTGTTCTCCAATTATATTGGGTCCTGCATGAAACCACATCTGGAAGGTTGTGTACAGGTCTGGTCTCCTTACCGAAGGAAGGATATATTTGGCATGAGGGGAGTGTAGTGAAGGTTTGCCAAATTGATTCCTGGGATAGCGGTTTGTTATTAAACAGTCAAAGATTTTACTCTATTGATTTTAAAAGAGGTAATGGCATGGAAACATACAAAATTGTTACAAAGCTTGATAGGATGGATACAGAATTGATGTTTTGGTTGCCTGCGTGTCCAGAACAAGAGGTTAGTCATACGAGTTGGCCATTCAGTACAAAGATGAGAAGAAGTCTCTTCAATTGATTTATTAATTTTTGGAATTCTCTATTCAATAACACAAAGGAAGCTCCATTTGCTAATACATTCAAGATAGAGAATGGCCTATATTTAGATATTAGAACATGGAGCTGTACAGCACAGCAACGGGCCCATTGGCCCACAATGTCTGTGCTGAACGTAATGGCAAATTAAACCACTCTCCTCTGCAGACATGTGATCCATATCTCTCCATTGGCTGCATATCCATGTGTCTCTCTATAACACAATACTAATAACTGGAACATGGAGGGCTATTTCTAATAGTAGTACCCTTGATCATGGGGGACAAGGACATGGCAGACCAATTGAATAACCACTTTGGTTCTCTCTTCACTGAGGAAGACATAAATAATCTTCCGGAAATAGCAGTGGACCAGTGGTCAAACAAGACGGCAGAACAGAGTGAAATCCAGGTTAGCCGGAAAGTGGTGTTGGGTAAATTGAACGGATTAAAGGCCGATAAATCCCCAGGGCCAGATGGTCTGCATCAGTGCTCAAGGAGGTAGCCACGGAAATAGTGGATGCATTAGTGATAATTTTTCAAAACTCCTTAGATTCTGGAGTAGTTCCTGAGGATTGGAGGATAGCTAATGTAACCCCACTTTTTAAAAAAGGAGGGAGAGAGAAAGCGGGGAATTACAGACCAGTTAGTCTAACATCGGTAGTGGGGAAACTGCTAGAGTCAGTTATTAAAGATGGGATAGCAGCGCATTTGGAAAGTGGTGAAATCATTGGACAAAGTCAGCATGGATTTACAAAAGGTAAATCATGTCTGACGAATCTTATAGAATTTTTCGAGGATGTAACTAGTAGAGTGGATAAGGGAGAACCAGTGGATGTGTTATATCTGGACTTTCAGAAGGCTTTCGACAAGGTCCTACATAAGAGATTAGTATATAAACTTAAAGCACAAGGTATTGGTGGTTCAATATTGATGTGGATAGAGAACTGGCTGGCAGACAGGAAGCAAAGGGTAGGAGTAAACGGGTCCTTTTCAGAATGGCAGGCAGTGAGTAGTGGGGTACTGCAAGGCTCAGTGCTGGGACCCCAGCTATTTACAATATACATTAATGATTTGGATGAGGGAATTGAATGCAACATCTCCAAATTTGCAGATGACACCAAGCTGGGGGGTATAGTTAGGTGTGAGGAAGATGCTAGGAGGCTGCAGGGTGATTTGGATAGGCTAAGTGAATGGGCAGATGCATGGCAGATGCAGTATAATGTGGATAAATGTGGTGGCAAAAACATGAGGGTAGACTATTATCTGAATGGTGGCAGAATAGGAAAAGGGGAGATGCAACAAGACCTGGGTGTCATGGTATACCAATCATTGAAAGTAGGCATGCAGGTGCAGCAGGCAGTGAAGAAAGCAAATGTTATGTTAGCATTCATAGCAAAAGGATTTGAGTATAGGAGCAGGGAGGTTCTACTGCAGTTGTACAGGGTTTTGGTGAGACCACACCTGGAGTATTGCGTACAGTTTTGGTCTCCAAATCTGAGGAAAGACATTCTTGCCATGGAGGGGGTTCAGAGAAGGTTCACCAGACTGATTCCTGGGATGTCGGGACTTTCATATGAAGAAAGACTGGATAGACTCGGCTTGTACTCACTGGAATTTAGAAGATTGAGGGGGGATCTTATAGAAACTTACAAAATTATTAAGGGGTTGGACAAGCTAGATGCAGGAAGATTGTTCCCGATGTTGGGGGAGTCTAGAACAAGGGGTCACAGTCTAAGGATAAGGGGGAATTCCTTTAGGACCGAGATGAGGAAAACATTCAGAGTGGTGAGTCTCAGGAATTTCATTTCGGAGTCACGTGAGTGACTTCGTGAAGAGCCCGCCGGCGCGCATGCTCGACATATCGTCGTACCGCGTTGCTGCGACGGCTGGCGGTGGAGCGCGCTCCTCGCCAGCCCTTCATTAGGGGCCACAGAGGTGAGTATTCTACCTTTAGTGGTGGTCCTTGTTGTTGGTTATGTCTTGCAGCAAGGACATGGATGGGAGTTCCAAGGGCCGGAGGACGTCAGGACGAGTTCGCCGGTCAACAGTTCCGGGGCCTTTACCATCGGCAGTACCTGCAACGCAGGCCGGGACTCAGGCGGAGATGTGGGTAAGCCCTGTGGTTACAGGTCCAGATCCGCCAGCACACCACAGCTCGGAGGAGTTCGACGAGGAGGAGTGTGGTGTGCCGCCAGAGCAGGGGGACCCTGCGATGGCAGTCAGGTCGTCAGCGGGCTCGCTGGCGACCTCGAGCAGGGTGCGTGCGGCTGCACGGCCTGTTCCACTCAGCCCTCCGAGTAGGGGAAGGGCAAGAGCCCAGAAGCCTAACCCTACCAGGGCTAAGGCATTGCCTGACACGGAGGAGCGGTCAGGTTCCAGGGCGAGACCCGGGGCGGCTGTGAGGCCAGCCGGCACACCCCGACTCTCGACGCTGGGACGGGTCGGTTGAGTCGGGTCTCGTCACGGTCGCCGAGCCCCCCATGGATGGGTGGCCGAGAGCATGCGTCGGCAAGGTCCACGATGTGGGCAGCCGGCAAGCCTGCGCGGGCTTCAGGCAGCCATGCTTCGGCTGGTGCCGACACCACGCCGCAAGTGCCCTTAGTGGCAGCGGCTTCAGCTCCCGCTAAACGGAGGCGGTTGAACACGCCCGCGCGGGAATCGCGCAGTTTCGCCTCGGCGGCTGTTAGCGACAACTATCGGCACCGGCAGGGCCTCGATGAGGTGCAGGCCGATGATAGGAGCCCGGTTTTCTTTTCAGAGCCGGAGGACTCCGACCACCTGAGTGTTCAGGGTGAAGGGCGTATTGACCGTATGGAGCGGCTGCTGGAGCTCCTGCTTCAAAGTCAACAACAGCAGGGCAGCAACAGGCACAGGGCGTCGTCACCAGCCTCTACCATCAGCCTGGAGCAGCAGGAGGAGGAGGTTTTGGTGGATCCCATAACATCTCCGTTGGAGGTGCCAGCGGAGGATCTTCTGGATGTGGCGACCAAATTTGCGGCCCCACATTCATCTGGACTTCCTTTAAACGCAAAGCTGGCAGCCACTGTGGACTTTCTTAACAACCAGCAACTACAGGAAGAAGTCCTCATTCAGGCAATGAGCCGTCACAAGGCTCCATCCAATTGCAACTCCCTCAACGTGCCTGTGGTCAATACGCCGATATGGGGCAACATCAGTGCGGCTATCCGTCAACAAGAGGTAAAATTGCAGCGGATCCTGAAGCTCCTCACGGCCGGTATTACCGCCTTTGCGCGGTCGGTGGACGGGGACGAACTGAATTTGGACCAGGAAGATGCTCTGGCCCTCCTGTGCGCGACCCAGCACGAAATCAACGGGTTTCGCAAAACCAGCATCCGCCCAGCGCTCAATCCGAAGTTTGCAGGATTGTGCAAACCACCGCCGCCGCCCCCGCCCCGTCAGCTCTTTGGAGAGGACCTCTCGAAGAGAGTCAAAGAGCTTGACGAACAAGCCGAAATGGTGGGGATCATGCGCTCTCAGAGTGCCCCCGCACCGTCAGGCTCAAAGTCTCCATACATTGGATCACGAGGGTCTGCTAGTACCTCGACGAGGACCCACCCTCAAGCTCCACAACGACAGCAACATCAGACCCAGCACCAGGGGTCTTTTTTAGGACAGGGTCGGCAGAGACCCTGGTGGAAAACGAAGACGCCGCGCCCTCAAGCCAACCCAGCACCTCCACGTCCACCCACGCGTGTCAAGGACCGCCGGTAACCACGGAGGTGAGGGGGTCTGGTTCTCTCTTTTCTCTTTGTTTAACTTCACATGTTGGTGGTCGCCTTCGGTTGTTTTTGGGTGCATGGGGTAATTTTACTGGTGACGAGTATGTGTTGCAGAATATTCAGGGGCATAAAATTGAGTTTATTAATGGTGACATTCCTCCATCCCAGCACATGCCCGCTCGAACGTTTAAATTATCTGCTGCAGAACAGGCAGCAGGCTACAAGGAACTTTTAAGTCTTGAGCAGAAGGGAGTGATTGAGAGAGCGGTGCATGAGCCAGTTGAATTTGTTTCGAATATATTCACCAGACCTAAGAAGGATGGAGGTTGTCGTGTCATTATTGATCTAACCCGTTTGAATACTTTTGTAACATATACTCATTTTAAAATGGATACGTTTGAAACAGCCAAATCATTGATTTCTCATGGTTGCTTTATGGCATGCATCGATTTGAAAGACGCATATTATTCAGTATCCATCCAGAAATACGACAGAAGGTTTTTGAAATTCATCTGGATGGGGCAACTCTGGCAGTACAAGGCTTTGCCTAATGGGCTCACCACAGCCCCTAGATTGTTCACTAAATTAGTGAAACCAATTATGGCTTATTTGAGACAACGACACCATACAGTTATGGCCTACTTAGATGATATCTTAATTGTGGGCCATACCCTGGAATTGGTAGAACAGGGTGTTGCAGCTGCTGTCAATATATTTCAACAATTAGGGTTTATTGTCCATCCAGAGAAATCAAAGTTCTGCCCTGCCCAGGTGATTAATTACCTAGGGTTCACGGTGAACTCTATGAGCATGAGGGTTACCATTCCAATTAACAAGATTGAGGAGGTTACCCAGGTGTGTCAAGATTTAATCCGCACCAATATACCATCGATTCGGCATTCAGCTACAATAATTGGGAAGCTTGTAGCTTTGTTTCCGGCAGCGCGATATGGACCTTTGCATTATCAGAATTTGCAAAGAGCTAAAATTGCTGCGTTAAAACAGAACGCTGGTCATTATGATCGGTCCATGCAGCTGCCGCCCGAAGCGATAAATGAGTTGCAATGGTGGGTGTGTCACATTAGCAGCTCATTCAAGCCTATCAGGGAGGCTAATCCGGTGGTATATTTGCAGACTGATGCAAGCTCCAATGGCTGGGGAGCCACGGATAATTGCTCTAGTTGTGGGGGCAGATGGGACACCCTTGAATCAACGATGTTGTTGACTCAAGGGATTAACTATTTGGAGTTGCTGGCAGCATTCCACGGACTTCGTGCGTATTGTTCCAAGCTTGTTGGAGCACATGTCCGTCTCCAAATAGACAACACCACAGCAGTGGCATACTTAAACCATATGGGTGGTACCAGGTCAGTTTCGTGTGACAAATTGGCTAACTCAATTTGGCTCTGGTGTGTTCAAAGAGACATTTGGATTTCAGCTACCTATTTGCCAGGTGAGCTTAATACTGTGGCGGACACCAGGTCACGCAAATTTAATGACAATATTGAATGGATGTTGCATCCTGAGATTTTTTCTAAAGTCACAGCCAAATTTGGTAAACCGGACATTGACCTTTTTGCGTCACGGTTGAACCATCAGGTACCAACCTACGTTTCATGGGAACCAGATCCTGGGGCAATAGCGTTAGATGCATTCTCGCTGGACTGGGGGAATTGGTTTTTCTATGCCTTCCCCCCGTTTTGCCTCATCAGTCGGGTATTGCGTAAGATTCAGGCAGATGCTGCCGAGGGCATCCTTATTATACCCGACTGGCCCACACAGCCTTGGTATCCGGTGGTATTTGACATGCTCAACGAACCTTGGGTCCTTTTGAAGGGTTGCCCACAATTGGTTACTCACCCTGTCTCAGGGGAGCCACATCCCTGCCATGGCTATTTAAATTTGTTGGCTTGCAGGTTCTGAACAGGCCGTTAGTCCAATACGGCCTCTCGGCTCGGACCATGGATACCATCGGGGCGTCGTGTCGAGAGTCCACAAGGCGAAGATACCGCTCGCATATTAAGAAGTGGGAAGCCTACTGCAGCCGCTCTCGCATCACGTACGATGACGTGACAATAACTGACGTCCTGGAATTCCTCGCGGGGTTGCACCATGATGAACACTTAAGTTACAGTGCCATCAACAGCGCCAGAAGTGCGCTATCATTCTACCTCGATATTGGGGTAGGATCCAACAGGCTAGTGTCCAGACTCATGCGGGGTATATTCAATATGAATCCGCCTACACCACGCTATAATATCACCTGGGATGTCAGGGACGTATTAACCCTGCTCAGGACGTGGTCTCCCATGGAAGGGCTCCAACTGGACCAACTCACCATGAAGCTGGTGATGTTACTAGCGCTGACTTCAGCTCAGAGGGTACAGACACTACACAAACTTCGTGTCGACAGAATTACTTCTACCCCTACAGAAGTAGTCTTTTTCATTGACGAGCTACTAAAGCAGCATAGACCTGGGTGCACAGGGCTGCAGCTGAAGTTCCCGGCATACCCCGCAGATGCTAGGCTATGTTTAGCCTCACATATCCGCCACTATGTCAAGGTGACGGCACGCATCAGAGGAATGGAGAGATACCTGCTTGTCACTCATAAGAGACCTCATCATCGAGTGACAGTCCAGACGATATCCAGGTGGCTTCGAGTCGTCTTGGGTAAGTCAGGTATCGACACTAATGTGTTCAAGTCTCATTCCACCAGGGCTGCATCGACGTCAGCGGCGAGGGTCATGGAGGTGCCCATGGACCAAATTCTCGCCACAGCAGGATGGGCTAATGAAGCTGTGTTCCAGCGGTTTTATAACAAGCCTGTTGCTGCTCCTCTACAGTTCGCAGAAGCCGTGCTGAATGCAGGTTCAGAACGTGGAGATGTCCCCGCATGAGGGGTTTTGATTTGTTATTAATAAATATGCTCTTGTTTTGCAGTATGCACTATTGAGCAAGTTTGTTCCTCCCATCCATCCCTGGTAGTGGTGTGTCAGCATGGACGTGGTCCAGGGCGTGTAATCACAGAAGCTTTGAAGTCTTCACGAAGTCACTCACGTGACTCCGAAATGAAATAGTAAGATTGAACGAGAACTTACCAGTTCGAAGGTTGATCTTTATTTTATGAGGAGTCGAAGTGAGGGATTTCGTGCCCTCCTCGCCCAACCCTCAGTCACCTTCATCTGGTAATCTTAGTCACTTCAATCTTACTATGCAAAGTCATTTCTATTGTTGGTTTCTGTGATTCCACGCCGCTACTTTGAAGTATGTCGAGCATGCGCGCCGGCGGGCTCTTCACGAAATCCCTCACTTCGACTCCTCATAAAATAAAGTTCAAGCTTCGAACTGGTAAGTTCTCGTTCAATCTTACTATTCTCTGCCGCAGAAGGTCGTTGAGGCCAGTTCATTGGCTATATTCAAGAGGGAGTTGGATGTGGCTCTTGTGGCTAAAGGGATCAGGGGGTATGGAGAGAAGGCAGGTACAGGATACTGAGTTGGATGATCAGCCATGATCATATTGAATGGCGGTGCAGGCTCGAAGGGCCAAATGGCCTACTCCTGCACCTATTTTTCTATGTTTCTATGTTTCTACTCCTGCATTTAAGCATGTATTTTCACAAATACGTCATTGGAAATACTAAATATATTCACCAAAGATATTTAAATAAATTCTTATTTCTAGCTCCTTCATTGACAACCAATTATCTCTGCTGGTCACATAATACTTAATCACTGTGGCCATGGCTAGAACATTTTCTTAATTTATACTTTTCATTAATTGAATTACATTTATGTCCTCTTACCAATCATTGATTGATCTTCTAAAAATCTATCAATGCACTCTAATGTTCTAATTTCATTATAATTTGTAAAATTCATCAGAATTGGTGGACAAAGTTGTCCATTCAGCTGCTTTGTCATCATTTTTCCTTAATGGCTTTCCATTCAGAAGTGATTCAAGTTAAAAGCAATATATCTAATAATTGATTTTTTTTTAATTCAGCCTCAGCAGACAAAGATATCTAAGACTGGATTTTAATGTTCCTGGATGCTGGAGCAGCAGTTGAGAATATTTAACAGTTTGGTAATGGGAGGTGTAGGGGGGATGGGAAGGGCAGGGGACGGGGCATGGTGGTGGTGGGAGTTGGCAGCTACAATAGGGTGCAGGAATACCTGAACTTCCTCAATGTATGGTCCAGTGATTTTTTTTCCATGGTTACTACATTAACGTATCAACATACACATTATATAACGGGCAGCACAGTGGCGCAGCTGGTAGAGCGGCTGCCTTACAGCGCCAGTTTGATCCTCATCCAGTGTGCTGTCTCCGTGGAGTTTGCATGTTCCCCCTGTGACCAGATGATTTTCCTCCCAGTGCACTGGTCCCCTCGACATCCCAAAGATGCGTTGATTTGTAGGTTATTTGGCCTCTGTAAAAAGGTTATCGCCAATGTAGGAAGCGAACGAGAAAGCAAACAGCATAGAATTAGTCTGATCGATGGTCGACGTAGACTCGGTGGGCCAAAGAGCCTGTTTCCATGCTACTGCATATCTTTAAACATCTCTAAACATCAAATTTTCACCAATAGGCTGAGCAAATCTATTGATGACATTTGTAACTCCATTACTGCTCAATTCTGATCAAGGCATTTCATGCATTCTGGAGATGCACAACATAAGGAAGACAACATGTGGAGAAAAGATGCACTAAGTTTGACCTGGATTAATTAACTCTTTATGGGTTGCCATGCCACTGGTTGTATGGGCTCACGGAGATATAATGCTCCCAGTAGAAGAGAAGAAGAAGCTTGTTCATTCAGAAGTTGGAGAACCAACAGATCTCAACAGCAGATGTGTTACTCTGGCAGATCTCAGAACTGAAATGTGGGACTCATAGTAAATGGCAGTCCATGTGGAATTTGCATTAGACTTCCATTTAACTGTGCAATTGATTTTTCATCGAAATTGAATCACATGCCACAAAACAAAATATTGTGCTATACAATCTAATTTCTAAGTGCCTTTAAATAAAAATTGTTGTGTCAGATACGTCAACTCCCCCATGTGCATTGTAATTACTGGTGTCAGTTGTTAACTTCATTTTATAGGAAAGCATTAACTCCTAAAGGGCCTGTCCCACTTTCACGACCTAATTCACGACCTCTGTCAACTTTGCCCTTGACTCACACTCGTAGCATGGCCGACACGAGGCTGTAGGGGGTCGTAGGTAGGTCGTAGCAGGCCATGATACTAGTCGTAGGTACGCGTGGCATCAAGTAGGTCGGGGCGTCTTTTCCAGCCTGATGAAAAATGTCCACGAGTAAAAAAGGCCATGAATTAGGTCGTAAAAGTGGTACAGGCCCTTAATAGTTTTAGCCCCTGGACCTCATCATTCAGAAGGCTCTATAGAAGTGCCACCTGAGAGCCTGTTGAAAATGGACTCAACTGCAAAAGCTAATTCTTAGCAATTTAGCTCTGTAGGCTTTAAAAATGTATATACACATGATTTGCACTGATGTCTTGTTATTTTTAGCAGAGTCTTTTTCTTTTCACTGTTTTGCGGAATTTATATATAATTTATTTCATACTTAATTTATGAATAATTCATGTTTTTGCACATTGTCCAAGTCTATGGGCCTGTGATGGGTCTGTGATGCAGATTTTCATTGTACCTGCATTTCACCATACTTGTCACATGCATGGATTCATTGGCCAAGGATCCTGTCTCCCTGACTCTAAAAGTAAATTTCTTGAAGTCTTCCTTCACATTTACAGAAAAGTTTGTTCCGGATAGGAAATTGTGGTGCTGCTCCCAGCATGAAATCTCTCTCGGCTGGAGAGACATAGTGTGAGGTCAGCTTGCCTGATTCTCATTACTCCTGGAAAATCAGTGGTACCATAGATCAGGCTCAGTGACATTCATATCTAAATCTTCAATCTGCCTTCCTGCCGCATAAAACCTCCTGCACAGAGATTACAATCCTACAGTGTTAAAGAAGGAACTGCAGATGCTGGAGAATCGAGGGTTACACAAAAGGCTGGAGAAACTCAGCGGGTGCAGCAGCATCTAAGGAGCGAAGGAGATAGGCGACGTTTCGGGTCGAGACCCTTCTTCAGACCCAATCAACTTACAATCCTACAGCATTGGGGATAATTATTTCTCAAAAAGTAATGGACTGGATTCTGCAGCGAAGTAAGAGAACGTGCATCACAGAGCTGTGGAGGCGCACAGCATGGAAGGAAGCATTGGTTATTTGGTGAATCTTAAAATGGTTGTACTTGTTCTTTGTTGAACCAGATCTTTCAATTCCTGAAATCAAACCTCCTCCTCTTTATATTAGTCATACAGTCATACAGTATTGAAATAGGCCATTTGGTGCAACTTCCCCTGCCATCAATAATGCCCCATCCATACTAGCCCCACCTGCCCACGTTTGGCCAATATCCCTCTAAACCTTTCCTATCCATGTTCCTGTCCAAATGTCTTTGTCTAAATGTGAAAAAGTTCCTATTAAATCTTTCCCCTTTCACCTTAAACTTATGTAATCTGGCTCTTGATTTCCCGACTCTGGGTAAAAGACTGTGCACTCATCCTACCTATTCCCCTCATGATTTTATACACTTTGTAAGATCATCCCTCAACCTCCTGCGCTCCAAGGAATAAAGTTTTAGCCTGCCCAATGTCTCCCTATAGCTCAGGCCCTCAAGTTCTGAGAACAACCTCGTAAAGTCTTCTCTGCGCTCTTTCCAGTTTAACAACATTCTTCCTGTAGAAGGGTGGCTCAAACTGAACACAATTCTAGTCCCTGACACTTCATGAAACTTTCCACTATATTACTAAACCTCACTCACTTCTGCATTTTAATTTCAAAGATAATAAAATATTTTTCTTGGTCCAAATGGAAGCCCTCTTGATTTCTTAAAACATCTGATCATGTTGCAAACCTCTTATTACATTTTTCCTTTATCCAGTGGAAATGGATTCAGCTTTTAAAATCTTATAATTCTATTTCCTCTTCCCTAGTAGAAACGCGGTGAATTAATTGGAGTGACATACCTTGGCCTTTGAAGTCTTTTCAAGAACGCTTCAAACTCTTCCAGGGATGAAGGTGGAGGCAGATACAAAAGTGACATTTAAGAGGCTTTCGGACAGGTATATGCAGGGAATGGAGGGATATGGATCACATGTAGGCAGAGGAAATTAGTTTAACTTGACATTATGTTCAGCATGGGCATTGTGGGCCAGTGAGCTTGGTCCCATGCCGTGCTGTTCTATAGGCTGTTCTAATAGATGAAAGGTGCAACGGATAAAATCCGACAGTACTCTAACTGCCGGTGATTAATAATTAAGACGTCAATTTTTGACTGAAAAATCTAATTTTCCTAAGGTGCCCACAGCTTGGCAAATGAGGATCAAGCCCTGGAGCACTTCCCTTGACAAAGGCCAGTAGAATTCTGGAATGGTCTATTCCCGCTTCTGGGGATGCTGCGTGGATGGAACTTGTGTCATTAAGAGAATTATATTTCCAATCAGAAGATTTACCAAGTGGTATGGAGCACAAGCTCTAATTCAATAGCAGGACTGGCTGAAGGACTGCGTGGCGTATACATTTCCTATTTCTGCTCACTATCTATCACCTATAGAGAGCTGTGTTTTTACGATTGAATTGATTGAAAAGTACAACATGGAAACAGCCCCTCAGCCCACCAAGTCCTCACCGAACCATCGATCACCCATTCAGTAGTTCTGTATCATCAAATATTCGTACCGATCCACTTACACACTAGGGGCAATTTACAGAGGCCATTTAACCCTACAATCCCACACATCTTGATCACATGGGAGGAAACTGGAGCACCTGGAAGAAACACAGGGAGAATGTGCAAACTCCACACAAACAGCATCTGAAGTTAGGATAGAACCCAAGTCATTGGTGGTGCTGTGAGGCAGCAGCTCTACCAGCTGTGCCACTCTACCAGCTAAATGGATTTGGCAGTTCCTATGTACTTCAATTTAAGGAAGAGGAGTAGAAAATAGATTCAGGTACAGGATCGGTGCCACGGTTGATAGTGCCCTGCTTAATACCAGCAGTGCTTCAGGCAGGGCAGTGGGCAATGACTTGTGCTACTGGCCTCTCACATGGGCAACCTGATAAAAACTATTACCCAAAGCACTTGCAACATCCCTGACTTTCGTGGACACTTATTTTCAAAGCTCCAATATGTGCAGTTTCCTAAATGGGAAACAGCCTAGCAGGTTTATGGACTACTCCTCTAAGGGGAAGCAAGCAGCATGAATATTGTGTGGGATGTCGGACAACTCTATTAATAGGAAAAAAAATGGATAAAGTGACGATTTAAATACTTATGTAGTGAGGGAATTATTTATTTTTAGGAGCTTCAAAACACAAATTGATCCACGATTCAGCAAATGCACTTAAATCCTTCTGCTGAACACTGAAAACCATGGGAAGTCTTCTCACTCTGTTGCAGAACTAGTTTCTGTACTAAGCACGCTGTGGAATTGTGTGCCATGCTGTTACATGCTGTAGGAATGCTCATGAATTATGCAGCAACTATACTGCGTGTAACACACTGCTCTCTCCATTGTTTGCAATTTCTGATCTTTACCATCAACCGTGTAGCTGATTCTAAAATGTCTCACCAAGTTATTTCTAGAAATTAAAACACTCTAATAATCTTGCTTCCTTTTAGGCCATGAGAGAAGTATGCATACAATGATATGTGAGCGCTTTCGAGCATTCCTTCATTACAAAAAATGTTCCTTTGTGTCTCAGCTGATGGAATGGATAAGAATGATAGCGTAAAAGAGTCAGAGTCATACAGCATGAAAACAGACCCTTTGGCCCAACTTGCCCACGCCGACCAACATGCTACACTAGTCACTCCAGCCTGCGCTTAGCTCATAGTTGTTTTCTCTGGTTCCCAGGTAGGTGACTGGAATAGGGATAATGAATTAAGGATATTGTTTGTAGACACAAATGCTGGAGAAACTCAACGGGTGAGGCAGCATCTATGGAGTGAAGGAATAGGTGACGTTTTGGGTCGAGACTGATGTGGGGGTGGGGGGTGGGAAGAAGAAAGGAAGAGGCGGAGACAGTGGGCTGTGGGAGAGCTGGGAAGGAGAGGGGAAGGAGGGAGAAAGCAAGGAATACCTGAAATTGGAGAAGTCAATGTTCATACCGCTGGGGTGTAAACTACCCAAGCGAAATATGAGGTACTGCTCCTCCAATTTGCGGTGGGACTCACTCCGGCCATGGAGGAGGCCCAGGACAGAAAGGTTGGATACGAAATGGGAGGGGGAGTTGAAGTGCTGAGCCACCGGGAGATCGGGTTGGTTAATGCGGACTGTGCAGAGGTGTTGGGCAAAACGATCGCCAAGCCAAATACGGACCTGGAACCAACGTGGCTAAAGATAGAAAAGGAAGACTGTTTGCCTTTCAACGTAGATTCAATTATTTTTGCCCCAAAGGAAGTTCAAAAAAAAATTTATAGGGACAATCCAATCATTTATAATAATAGATGTATTTGGAAACAAATAGTCAAGACTTTACAATTAGACAATCTTTCATTTAGATTACCAATTATGAATAACCCATTATTTAAGCCCTCCACATTGGATGGAGGGTTCAGACATTGGGATAATTTAGGAATTACAAGGGTAGAGCACCTCTATAGAAATGGAAAATTTCTTTCATTTCAGGAGTTACAAGATATCTACGGATTGTCTTCACAGCATTTGTTTAGGTATTTCCAAATTAGAGATTATATTAAATCTAATACACAGGATTTTAAAAATAAAGAACCAGGATTATTAGATGAATCGTTTAACTGGCATCCAACCACAGAAAAATTAATAGCTTATATATATAACATCATTATGGATAAGGAGAAGCCAATAACTGAAACATATCGTCAAGCATGGGAAAATGAAATTGGATCACCTATAACCAAAGAAAATTGGGAAGAAAGTCTACAACGAATACACCGGTGCTCGTTAAATGCTAGACATATATTAATACAATTTAAAGTATTATACAGATTACATTATTCGAAAACCAAATTAAATAGTATATTTCCTAATCTCTCCTCTATTTGTGATAAATGTAAGAATTTAGAAGCAAATTTAACACACAGTTTTGTTACATGTCCTAAATTGAATTATTATTGGACAGAAATTTTTAAAGTTATTTCTGAAGTTCTTAAGGTTAAATTAGAACCTGACCCAAAGCTAATAATACTGGGAATTCCAGAGGCTAATTTGATATTTACACTAGATCAAAGAAATTTCCTTGATTATTGTTTGATATTAGGGAAAAAAATAATATTGAAATTTTGGAAGGGAACATTATCCCCAACAATTAAAATGTGGGCATCAGAGATGTTGGAGACGTTGCAGTTGGAAAGAATCAGATTTGTCCTTTTGGACGAGTATAATTCTTTTCAACAGATATGGTCTCCATATATACAGTATTTAGAGAAGTAGCTGTTCTTGGCATCACGGCTCGACTGGCACCCTGCGGGATTTGATGAAAATAATGTATTGGTATACCAGGATATATGCATGTCTTTACTGATATTATTATTTGTAGTTGTTTCATTTATAATATATTGTGTGGCTTTTAATTGATATATATACATAATATGTCTTTTTTCTTTTTCTTCATTTTTTCTTTTTCTTTTATACCAAATAATTATTAAGGAATTATAATTTTATTGATTAATAATGGTATTTCTCTTTACCCACTTTTATTTAAAAAAAAAAAATAAGATAATAATCATTAGAGTACAAATATTGATTTAAGTTGATGTTTATAACTCAGTTTTAAACATTGAGAATTGTTTATTGCTAATAAAAAAATTATTCAAAAAAAAAAAAGCCTGCGCTTGGTCTCACCGATGTAGAGCAATTGACACCTAGAGCAGTGGATGCAATAGATGAGGTTGGAGGAGGTGCAGGTGAACCTCTGCCGCACCTGGAAAGATTGCTGGGTTCTTTGGATGGAGTCGAGGGGGGCGGTAAAGTGACAAGTGTAGCATTTCCTGCGGTGGCAAAGGAAAGTACCAGGGGAGGGGGTGGTTTGGGTGGGAAGGGACAAATTGACCTGGGAGTCACGGAGGGAGCGCTCTCTGCGGAAAGCCGAAAGGGGAGGAGAGGGGAAGATGTGGCTAATGGTGGGATCCCGTTGGAGGTGGTAAAAATGTGGGAGGATTATCTGTTTAGTCAGCCATCCTGTTGCTCTATGTGATGTGATCAAAAATGAGACGCATGAGAACAAAGGGTATGTGGAATGAGTTGCCGGAGGGAGTAGTTGAGGCAGCTATAATAACAACATTTAAAAGACATTAAGACGGGCACATACTGTAGATGGGAAAGGTTTAGAAACATAGAAACATAGAAAAGGGATATGGACTAAATATGGGCAAATGGGACCAGCTTAGATGGGGCATCTTGATCAGCATGGACGAGTTGGGCCAAAGGGCATTTTCCATGCTGTATGATTCTGTAACTCTATGACTCTCAAATTACAGCAACAACTAAGGACATCCTTTGGAATCACTGTTATTCTTTGTAAAAGTAAGATGCAATGGATTTTTTGTTGCAGAATGAATAAATGTAAGGATATCTGAAGGTGGTTCACAAACTATTTTGAGGCTGTTCACCATGATATAATCTTCCCAGATTAATTACTTTAGAGTAGTTTGAATGTATAAGCAGATACATTTGTAAATGAGTTTACAAAGGGTTTTTTCCTGGTCATTAGTTGTGACAGGCATCCCATGTTTGTATATTTGTTAGAATGACATGGGATCACAGGCCAAGTTATTATTATTTGTCTTTGAGAAGATGATGGTGAGCTTCTTCTTGAACCACTGAACCTCTTGAGATGTGGCTGTACCCACAATGCTATTAGGGAGGACGTTTGAGGATTTTGGCCTGAAAGTGCCTCTTCCTTCGCTGTGCTGTTGTAATGTTTATTGCTTTAATTAAGTCATAGCATAGTCTATTGTTGCAACCTGCAGATCTGTAATTGTTGCTAAGTTTATGTGACCTGAGAGCAGGTCAGGAGAAATGACTAAGAAGAAGCTTGATTACAAAATTGTTGCCTTTCCCAAGGTTAAAAAAGCAAATGACCGTACTCATGGAGCTGGTTTGATCCCAATTTAACACCATTACCCTGGTGTATTAATCATAAAATCTTCCTACTATGCCCCTGGCTCATGGGCCACTCCCCTGGCTACTCCCCTGGCCATCCCCTGAGGCGGCACAGTGGTAGAGTTGCTGCCTTACAGCGCCAGAGATCTGGGCTCGATACTGACTATGGGTGTTGTCAGAGTTGTTCGGAGTTTGTACATTTTCCCCGTGACCTGCGTGGGTTTACACCAGTATCTCCGTTTTCCTCCCAGACTCCAAAGATGTACAGGTTTGTAGGTTAATTGGCTAAATTGTAAAAATTGTTCCCAGTATGTAGGATAGTGTTAGTGGAGGATAGTGGTAGTGTGCGGGGATTGCTGGTCAGTGTGGACTCAGTGGGCCAAAAAGCCTGTTTCCACCCTGTATCTCTAAACTAAACTAAACTAAAAAGCATAATTTAATATGATCACCACTGCTGTAAAACCTTGCCACTATGAAGTATATAAGGCATTGATGAAAAATTAGCAATTTATCCAGGAGCCTAAAAAATAAAGACCAGGAGGTCCAGGATATGTCATCCACTCTCTTTTACATTGTGACAAAGTGATTTATTGTCCACTCCATAACTTTGCAGAGAACTTGCTGCTGATGTGCTGGAAAACGGCACGAGTTTTAACATGACATTGCTGATGACATAAACCATGAAGCAAATGCCCAAATACCTAGTTATGGTACAGAGATGAAAGCTGAAGACATTTGAGATCTGGTAAAACTTATTTCATCCCAACAAAAAACTGCCTCCTATCCTTAACCTCCACATGATCTCATACCATGCTATCAAAATAAGCCTGACCTTACATGTTCTCAGCTTCCTACAAGGTAACCAAACACCAACTTTATTTATTTTAATTAGAGATTATAAAAAGTTATGACCATATTTTATCAGGCTTCATCGTTCAGTTTTTATGACAATGTGAGCTATTCTCTATCATATTCTCATGCCAAAGTGAAGCCCGGGGTTCTAAAAAATACATAGCTGCTGCAAAATGCACAGAGTGAAGGTGACTCTGCTGTCAGGGCCTGTGAGGTCTGGGAGAGATTGATTCTTTGTCATAGTCTCCTGAGCAGCCTGGTTCTGCACAGATGAAGGCTTCTGTTAGAAGCCGAAGGAATGCAGATCTTTGCTACTGCAGTGAGCGAGCGAGCCGGCTCATTGGCACACACATCAGCTGCTCCACTGGTGACGTGAACACGATTCAGATCACTGGCAAGCAGCAAGAAAACTGGCCTGAAAGAAGTGAGCGCTGCATCTCTGAGAGGAAAAGCAGCAAAACAGTTTGTCTGTCAGGAGCGGTAGTAAGGCTGGCCTGAATAGTTCACTGTTTGGTGGCACCAAGGTCATTCACATCACGAACTGAATCAAAATTGACGAGGTCCTCAAAGTGTTCCTTCCAGCAGGCATTAACTTCCAGCAGGCATTAACTGCCTCTTCCTCAATTTACTCTGTTCCTGGCTCTCAGTGGGCTGCGTTCTTTGGAGTTTAGGCTTTTGCAGCATTGAAGTACTCATGGATATCATGGCTGTGAATCAGTTGCTGAACTTCCTATACTCTCTCCACCCACCATCTGTTCAGGGGTTTCCGTTACATCTCTGCCTTCATGTGCCAATGGAACTGTTTATTTCCCTGCGAATAAAGGTGGAGCTTTCAATTCAGGAACATCTTTTGTCTGTAGTTGTAAATAGGCAATTTACAAACTCTGAAAGTGTTCAACACATTTTAATGATAGCACAAGGTATTACATACATCCTCAAATACTGGCTACATTCTTCTAGTGAACCGTATCCAGGAAGGGGAAGGCGTTGTGATTGATGTTAACTAGGCGGGGTTAATGGTACTGAGGTAACTATGTTATTGGTTGCATGCAAAACCATCTACATCCTTCCCCTTAGAAAATTTAAAAGAAACAGACCGTTGTCACTACAACAGAATTAAACAGAATTAAACAGAATCGCCATAACGAACAGGTGGCTTGCTGATCCGGCCCGAGCGCGTACGGATGCCTCCCCCTTCCCCCGGAGGAGCAGAAAAAACAGGGGGACCCGAGACAGCAGGGGAACCAGGGAAGGGCGGTGGGGTTGGAGGAACAGGAGAGGGAGAACCGCGACCGCCAACAGGTGACCCGCGCAGAGGGGAACCGGGCGCTCGATATGGGGACCGAGGCATGCAGGGAACGCTGGCTGGGACAGGAGCCGGCTGCTGGTATGAGAGCGGCGGGGCATAGGGGCCCGGGGCCTGCGGCTTCGGCTCATTAACCGCAAGCAGGTGTTGTCGGCTTCTACGGTAGATGGTTCCCTCATAGTCGACCAGATACGAACGAGGTGAGTCGGCCACCCCAACCACAGTAGCCAGACGGGAGTGACCACTGGCGGTTTGCAATCGAACAACCTGTCCAGGCAACAGAGGATCGAGTGGTCTGCACGACCGATCGTGGGAACGCCGCTGGCTGTCATGTTTCTCTTGAATGCGCCTCTGCACAGAGGCAGGCTCCAGCACCCGAGGTTTCAGCTGGCGCTGGGCAATCGGGATGGTAGATCTGGTTGTTCTGGACATCAGACGCTGAGCAGGGGACCCCACGGCCGGATCTCTGGAAACATTCCTGAGGTTCAGGAGATCCAAATACAAATCAGAGTTAGACAGTCTCGCTTGTTCCATCAGAAGCTTGGCGCTGCGGACAGCCCGTTCAGCAAGGCCGTTGCTCTGTGGGTACTCCGGGCTGCTGGTGAAATGCACAAAATTCCATTTGTCAGCAAAACTTTTGAACTCACGGCTGGTAAACTGCCTGCCATTGTCAGTCTGCAGCCTGACAGGGGACCCAAACGTGGAGAAGTGTTTCCGCAGCTTCCGGATCACCATCTCCGACGTGAGGGATGTCAGCAAATCCACCTCGAACCAGTTTGAGTACGAGTCGACCAGGACAAGGTAGTGGTTACCACGCCACTCGAAGATGTCGGCAGCCAGCGAGGACCAGGCCAAGGCAGGAGCGGGCTGTTGCAGCAGGGGCTGTCGCTGCTGATGTGGAGCAAGACTGTTGCACGTGGAGCAGGCAGAAACACGGTCTCGAATATATTTGGCCATTCCAGGCCAGTAGAATTGGCACTGAGCGTGGGCGAGTGTTGCATCGACCCCGGGGTGTCCGCTGTGGGCTGCGCAGTAGTAAGAATCGAACAGGGAGGACGGGACCACCACTTTATGTCCCTTAACGATAACGCCATTCTGGAGCACCAGTTCGTCACGGACCAGGAAGAAGGGCTGTGTTTCAGGCGGTGCAGCGGAGCGCTTTGTTGGCCACCCTGATTTAATCACAGACGCAAGCCGTTGCAAAACTGGATCGGCAGCGGTGTGCTCGGCCAAAAGCTGCAGCTGCTTGGTGGGAATAAAATTGACGCCCAGTACGAGCAAGTCCTCTGTTTCGTAGGGGTGGCGAGCACAGGAGGCCCGCGGGGCGCGCGATAACGTGTCCGCGATGTGCATCTCGGTGCCTTTCTTGTAGACGATGTCGAAATCAAAGCGCTGGAGCTGCAGCATCATACGCTGCAGCCTGGCAGAGGCAGCATGAATCGGCTTGTTCAGGATTGTCACCAGTGGCTGGTGGTCGGTTTCGACTGTAAATCTGCTGCCAAACAGGAAGTCTCTGAACTTGGAGCAGGCAAACACCACCGCAAGCAGCTCCTTCTCGATCTGAGCGTACCGCTGCTCGGTGTCCGTCATGGTGCGGGAGGCATAGGAGACAGGATGTAACGATCCATCGACAGATTGGAGGCATGCCGCGCCCAGGCCGAACTTAGAAGCGTCACATGTGACGGTGATGGGGCGACTCGCATCAAAAAATCGCAACGTCGGAGTGTTAATCAGTTTCGACTTGAGACAGTCAAACGCCTGCTGGTGCTGTGGGAGCCAGACCCAGGCGATATCCTTTTTTGTCAGCTGCCGCAGGGGAGCACTCAGCTCACTGAGATTTGGTACAAACTTCCCAAGGTAGTTCACCATGCCCAAGAAACGTTGTAGACCTGGCACGTCGGTGGGGGCTGCCATCTCAGAGATGGCCGCTGCCTTCAAAGGGTCGGGTTTTAGTCCGTTAGAGGTGAAAACGTGTCCAACATACGTGACTTCTGAGACACGAAACCGGCACTTCTTTGGGTTCAGCTTCAGGTTGGCCTTTCGCGCCCGATCCAGGACGCGGCGGAGGTTCTGGTCATGTTCGGCAATGTCCTTCCCATAGACTAAGATGTCATCCACGATGATGGCACATGGCAGGCCCGAGAATATCTGCTCCATCGTTCGCTGGAACACCTCACTAGCGGAATTGATGCCGAATGGCATTCGCAGGAATTTGAATCTGCCGAATGGTGTGGCGAAGGTTGTCAGGTCGGAAGATGCTTTGTCCAACGGGATCTGCCAGAATGAGTTCTTAGCGTCTAGGACCGAAAAGACGGTGGCTTGCCCGACCTGAGCCGCCACGTCCTCAACAGACCGCATGGGGTAGTGTGGTCGCCTGATGGCAAGGTTTAAGTCCTTGGGGTTGATACACACACGTATTTCATTCTTGTCTTTCTTTATCATGGCAACCATGGTGGAGACCAAATCGGTGGGCTCGCTGACCGCTTCTAGCACCCCCTTGTCGACCATGTTGTTAAGCATCGCCTCGACCCTGTCTTTCATGGTGTGGGACACCCTGTGAGGTGCGCGGACCACGGGTTGTACATTTGGGTCAATGGAAATATGGTATGTCAGTGGTAACTTTCCCAGGTCATTGTTGAACAGGTCCTGGTATTCTGCAATCGGGTTAAATGACAGTTGCACTTTGTGGACCGTGTGGTCGAAGGACACCAGGCCAAGATCTTGGTTTCCCAGCAGGGTAACACAGTCAGAGTTCAAAACATAAAAAATCAAGTTTCTCGTGGCCTTCTGTAGCCTGCAAGTTAAAGTGGCCCTCCCCACAGGCCTGAGAATTTCTCCACCATAGGCGTGCAGAGTAGCATTGTCAGCGACCAAGGCCTCATTAGTCCTTATCTTGTTGAAAAGATTTATTGACAAAACATTGACCTTTGCCCCAGTATCTAACTTCGCAAGGAAGGTTACATTGTTGACAGTCACAGACACGGAGGGATCAAGACGTTGGCCAGGTGCCTGGAGGAGGGTAAACACATTCGAATCCTCGGGAGAATTAATTGGATCTGCATCATAGGATTCAGCAACATCGGGCTGTGGGTGGAACAGCTATCAGATTGTTTAAGCATGTTTAGACTGGGTCTGGAAATCTATACCTGTCTCCCACGAGAACGGAATAAGCGGCAGGCAGAAGCGAAATGATTCAGTTTGTTACAAAAATTACAAGCCTTGCCATAGGCAGGGCACGTCGACCGTCTGTGGTGCATGTAGTTACAGTTAGGGCACCTTTTTGGGGGCACATCAGCAGGACCAGGGTTGGCACGCGGCAGAAAAGCATTGTTTCCCCTCTGAGGCAGGGCTCTACTAAATCCAGCCTGGTGAACAGACTTATCTCCCAAGTCCCGGTGATCATCTGGCAATACAACGACCTCAGACAATCTGCAGGCATGCATGGCTTTTTCGATCCCACTTCTGACACCATGTAAATAGGCAATTTACAAACTCTGAAAGTGTTCAACACATTTTAATGATAGCACAAGGTATTACATACATCCTCAAATACTGGCTACATTCTTCTAGTGAACCGTATCCAGGAAGGGGAAGGCGTTATGATTGATGTTAACTAGGCGGGGTTAATGGTACTGAGGTAACTATGTTATTGGTTGCATGCAAAACCATCTACAGTAGTTAATTAGTTATTTGATATCCCGGTGATTCTCAGTTCAGTTCAGTTTATTGTCACGTGTATCGAGGTACAGGGAAAAGCTTTTGCTGCGTGCTAACCAGTCAGCGGAAAAAATATACATGATTACAATCAAGTTTGAAGAAGGGTCTTAACCCAAAACGTCACCCATTCCTTCTCTCCAGAGATGCTGCCTGTCCCGCTGAGTTACTCCAGCATTTTGTGTCGATCATGATTACAATCGAGCCATTTACAGTGCAGAGATACATGATAAGGGAATAAAGTTAATTGCAAGGTAAAGCCAGCAAAGTCTGATCAAGGAGAGTCCAAGGGTCACCAAAGAGGTAGATAGTAGTTCAGGACTGCTCTCTGGTTGTGGTAGGATGATTCAGTTGCCAGATAACAGAAACATAGAAACATAGAAACATGGAAAATAGGTGCAGCAGGAGGCCATTCGGCCCTTCGAGCCATTGTGATCATGGCTGATCGTCCCCAATCAATAACCCGTGCCTGCCTTCTCCCCATATCCCTTGACTCCACTAGCCCCTAGACCTCGATCTTACTCTCTCTTAAATTCATCCAGTGATTTGGCCTCCACTGCCCTCTGTGGCAGGGAATTCCACAAATTCACAACTCTCTGGGTGAAAAAGTTTGTTCTCACCTCAGTCCCAAATGGCCTCCCCTTTATTCTAAGACTGTGGCCCCTGGTTCTGGATTCGCCCAACATTGGGAACATTTTTCCTGCATCTAGCTTGTCAAGTCCTTTTATAATTTTATATGTTTCTATAAGATCCCCCCTCAACCTTCTAAACTCCAGTGAATACAAGCCTATCTTTTCAATCTTTCCTCATATGACAGTCCCGCCATCCCAGGGATCAATCTTGTGAACCTACGCTGCACTGCCTCAATCACAAGGATGTCCTACCTCAAATTAGGAGACCAAAACTGTACGCAATACTCCAGATGTGGTCTTACCAGAGCCCTATACAACTGCAGAAGAACCTCTCTACTCCTATACTGAAATCCTCTTGTTATGAAGGCCAACATTCCATTAGCTTTCTTCACTGCCTGCTGTACCTGTAAGCCAACCTTCAGCGACCGGTGTACAAGGGCACCCAGGTCTCGCTGTACCTCCCCCTTACCTAACCTAACCCCATTGAGATAATAATCTGCCCCCTTGTTTTTGCCACCAAAGTGGATAACCTCACATTTATCTATATTATACTGCATCTGCCACACATCTGCCCACTCACTCAACCTGTCCAGGTCACCCTGCAACCTCTTCACAGTTCACACTGCCACCCAGCTTTGTGTCATCTGCAAACTTGCTTGTGTTGCTCCTAATTCCAAATCATTAATATATATGGTAAACAGTTGCGGCCCCAACACTGAGCCTTGCGGCACTCCACTCGCCACTGCCTGCCATTCTGAAAAGGACCCGTTCACTCCCACTCTTTGCTTCCTGTCTTCCAACCAATTTTCTATCCACTTTAACACACTGCCCCCAATACCATGTGCCAATTCACCAATCTCCCGTGCGGGACCTTATCAAAGGCTTTCTGAAAGTCTAGATACAGTACATCCACTGGCTACCTTTCAACCATTTTACTTGTCACATCCTCAAAAAATACCAAAAGATTAGTGAAGCATGATTTTCCTTTCACAAATCCATGCTGACTTGGACTAATCCTATTACTGCTATCCAAATGCCCCATTATTACCTCTTTAATAATTGACTCCAGCATCTTTCCCACCACCGAAGTCAGGCTAACTGGTCTGTAATTCTCAGTATTCTCTCTCGCTCCTTTCTTGAAAAGTGGGATAACATTAGCCATCCTCCAATCCACAGGAACAGCTGGGAAGAAACTGTCCCTGATTTTGGTGGCGTGCAATTTCACACTTTTATACCCTTTAGCCTGATGGGAGAGGGGAGAAGAGGGAGTGGCCAGGGTGCGACTCATCCTTGATTATATTGCTGGACTTGCCGAGGCAGCGTGAGGTATAAATGGAGTCAATAGAAGGGAGGTCAGTTTGTGTGATGGTCTGGGCTAACCCTAACCCTAACCCTAACCCTTCCACAATTCGCTGCAATTTATTGCGGTCTTGGATGGAGATGTTTCCAAAGCAAGCTGTGATGCATGCTGGTAAAATGTTTTATGGTTCATCTGTAGAAGTTGGTGAGAGTTGACGGACACATGCCAAACTTCCTAAGCTTTCTAAGAAAGTAGAGGCGATTGTGTGCTTTCTTGGTCATTGCTGCAATATGGGTGGCCCAAGAGAAGTTGTTTGTGATATTGACTGAGGAATTTTAAGTTTTCAACCATCTCTACTTCGGCGCCATCAATGCAAACTGGGTTATGTGTACCGCCTTGCTTCCTGAAGTCGGTCACTATCTCCTTTGTCTTGCTGACATTAAGAGGAAGGCTGTTGTGTTGACACCCAGAGGTTCTCAATTTCCTTCCTTAGAAGAATCCTTGCAGAGCACCATCCTTGCAGAACACCAGATTATCATGGAGGATTATTTGTTCCCTATCCTCACTAACCGGGGTCTGTTGGTCAGGAAGTCAAGGATCCAGTTCTTATCAAACCACTCCTTGTACTTCTTGACAGAGAAGTCAGAATTCTGAAATGCTACTTCACTCTTAGGGCTGTCTTTCAATAAAAGGCATAATAAAAGGATGTTATTCCGACATCCAGTCTCTCAACTGCAAACGCACAACTCAGATGCACACAAGCTGGAGGCCAAGGCACCGGGTATTTTTAAGGCGGAGATTGGCAGATTCTTGATTAGTACGGGCATCAGGAGTTATGGGGCAAAGGCAGGAGAATGGGCTTGAGATGAACAGATAGATGGACAAGGAGACTTGATGGGCTGAATGGCCTAATTGTGCTCCTACAACTTACGAACTCCTATAACCTATAACTTATGAACTAATGCATTTCAGATGCATGGATTGAAAACTGGGGTTACCATAGAGAAAACTGCAAATTGAAATGAATAGGTCTTTAATCAGGATGGGAGAATGTATCTAATGGAGTACCTCAGAAATGAGTTCTTGTTTCCCAGTTATTTACTATTTATATTGCCATTCAGTTACTTACTATTTGTGTTAATGACCTGGAGGAGGGGGGAGAATGTAAGGTATCTAATTTATCATTGAATACAAGTAGAGTTGATGATAAAGATGGTATGTGCCATGTTTACCTTTATCGGTCGGGGTGCTGCAGCTGATTAAAACTTTGGTTTGGCCGCATTTGGAGTAATGTGTGCAGTTCCAGTTGCTGCATTACAAGAAGGAATTGGAGATGGTAGATGGAGCACAGAGGAAATTTACCAGGATGTTACTTGGATTAAAGAGCATTAGCTAAAAGGAGAAGTTGGACAAACTTAGATTGGTTCCTCTGGAGTAATCAGATAGAAATATTAAAATTATGAGTGGCATAGCAAGGGTGGATAGCTGGAGTCTTTTCCCCAGGGTGGAAATGACAAATAGTATGGAGTATTGCTTTAAGATAAGAATACATAGATTAAAGAAGATTTACACAATAAGTTGTGTACGTTTACACAATGAGAGTGGTAGGTGCCTGGAATGTGCTGCCAGGGGAAGTGGTGGAAGTATATATGATAGCAGAATTTGAAAGGCATTTAGACAGGCACATGAACAGTCAAGAAACTGAGGGATACAGATCATACGCAGACAGATGTGCAGCATTGTGGTTAGCACAGATATCATGAGCCAAATGCTGTACTGTTATGATATTGTGACTGCAAACAGATATGGAAAGATTGAGTGAGTGGGTGAAAACGTGGCAAATGGATTTAATGTGGGAAAGTGTAAGGATTCTAAAGACAGACTTTATCTAAAGGAAAGGCTGCTAATGAGTGAAGTACAGAAATATGTATGTATTCTTGTGTATGAATCACAAAAAAGCAGGCAGGTACAGTAATCAGTTAAAAATGCAAATGATATATTGACCTTCATTGCAAGACGGTTAGTTATTAAAAACAAGGAAGTCTTGTTACAATTGTACAGGGTACTGATGAGGCCACACCTGGAGTACTGTGCACAGTTTTGGCCCTCTTATTTAAGAAAGGATATACTGATGTTGAAGGCACAGCTAACAATGGACTGTTTCCTTTATCCCCATTACTTTTTTGCATATCTTTCATTCATTTGTTCAATATCTCTCCATATCATACCGTCTATATCTCTTGTTTCCCTTTCCCCTGACTCTCAGAAGAAAGGTCTTGACCCGAAACGTCACCTATTCCTTTTCTCCAGAGATGCTGTCTGACCCGTTGAGTTACTCCAGCTTTTTGTGTCTTTCTAGAGTTTCATGAGGCCATTTCTGAGGATGGGAGGGTTGTGCTATTGCGAGCAGTTACAGAAGTTAGTTCTATTTTCATTGGAGTTTAAAAGAATGAATGGCTATCTAATTTATATAAAAATGGAGCCTAGCAGGGTAAATGTTGAGATGTTTTCACTGGTAGGACAGCTTTGAATAAGGGGACGTAGTTCCAAGATAAAGGGCTGGCCATTTAAAATCAAAGTGTGTAGAAATTACTTCTCTCAGTGGCTTGTGCACCTCTGGAATTCTCAGCCCTAAAGAATTATGGACGTTTGCTCATTAGGACTAGTGAGGACAATTACAGATGGCAAAGGCTTTTCCCCATCAAGTATATATGCTGAATACCGAGCAGTTACACTTGCACCCGGACCAGCTAGCGGTCTGGTGAAAGAATTCTGCACATGATCCTAAGATTCTCTGGGCCTTGGATACCTGTATCTTCATCACCTTCCCAGGGAAATATTGTGTACAGGTACAGCACTGGGACTGGCCCTTCGGCCACAGTGTCTGTGCTAACCACAATGCCAATTTAAACAGTATTAGTCTATGGCTCATCCTATGCCTTGCCACACAAAATCCTGGTTATCAATGCATGAAGTCCTATGTAACTCATTCCAGATGAAGAATCTTTAATTGCCAGTGGTTGTCTTTGTGCCACACCTTATAAATCCCCATGTTTATTTAGTTTAGTTTAGTTTATTGTCACATGTACAGTTTGTTGCATGCCATGTTCACTTCCCACACTGTGATTTTGCCCCAGGCACAAGCTGTGTGGAGTGTTTGTGTATTTACTGCTGAGTCGGGAGTTATCGTTCCCACAGAATCCAAAGCCTCATCTTCTCGGCTGCTTCCCAGATATATTCATGCACTGCCTGCTTTTCTACTACTGCGGGTTGATGCTCTGACTGTCGGTACTGGTTTATAAGCAGCTGCGAGGAATACTTTGATTTGCCCTTCATGCTCTACTGCGTCACCCACTCAAGATCTGAAAGCCCCTCTGTAGCCAGGCACATTTCACACAATTTACACTGATTTATCTTGTGACAGTCCGACCACTTCCCATTTAGCACGCTTGAATTTGTTGAATTAGTGTGTGAATTTTATCCCAGGTTTCACTGAGTTGATAGAAGCCATTCAGGAACTGGTAAAAGGACAGGTGGCTTAAATCAGCCACTCAGAATGAAATCAAGAACAGTTGGGTGCTGGATAATCTTTCCTCTGTTCAGCCACACATCTTCCTGTCCTGCCATGCCATCTCCGAGAATGAGGAAACATTTTCGAGTGGTAGCTCAAGAGCACAGGGATTGGACGAGGCCAGTGGCATATATTTCCAAAGATAGACACAAAAAGCAGGATAACTCAGCGGGTCAGGCAGCACCTCTGGAGAGAAGGAATATGTGACGTTTTGGCTCGAGACCCATCTTCAGGCTCAAGTCTAGAATCTGATTCTTAAGTTTGAAGAAGGGTCTTGACCACAAACATCACCTGTTCTTTTTCTCCAGTGATGCTGCCTGACCTGCTTAGTTACTCCAGCTTTTTGTGTCTATTTTCGGTGTAAAGCAGCAGCTGTAGTTCCTTCCTCGGCATATACTTCCAGTTGGAAGGACTTGTCCAGAGTTCTATGGTTCTACTAGGTTGTGTTGGTGTTTAAGGTCACTTCAAGTCATGTCA
Source organism: Raja brachyura (assembly GCA_963514005.1). Next base: position 60,061,869 of record OY740785.1, read on the forward strand.
CGAGTATGATTTGGTCCAGGTAAAATTAAAATCTTGCCGGTGGCAGCATCACTGGTAGATAGATGTAGACCACACACAACAACATAAATTATACATGAAATACACATTAATTTAGCAAGAAAGTAAAAAGAAAAAAAATTCATAAAGCAAGACATTAGTGCACAACACAATTAAAACAAGCCTATGGCGGTGCCATAGGTGGTCCTTGGTGTTGCCGAGGTAGGAGCAGGGTTGTGCAGGTAGGTTCAGAGAGGTCCTTTCATTACTGTTGGCTCAGTAACAGGCAAAGAATACTGTCCATTAATTTCACTGTTTGGTGACACTATTATGGAATCCACAGGCCACATTTTGTGGATTCTGATCCTTTCTGCAAGCCCTCATTCTGGATACTCGGTATTTATGACCTTGAGCCTCTTATATTGCACGCATATACCTTGCTATCCAGCTCAATGTGGATCTGTTTCTTTCTCACAGATTCTAAAGTCGGCAGTGATTTGCAAGTTTTCTTTAAAGTTATGGATAGTATTTAGAAACACACTTATAATTGGTTTACTCATTTGAATATCCTACCATCCACACCAAATTGGAATGGAGAAAAAGTAGTATGGAGAACCAGAAAAGCATTTATTTTGTCAATGCATCAACTGCAGCAGATAAAGGAATCTTCATGTACTGTAACATTTGCATGGAGACAAGATAGTGCAGTTGCACTGTAACTGTTTTGTTGTCATTGATGCCTCAATCAAGCATTGGAAGTTGCTTTGTCAGTTACTTTCACCATCATCCTTTTTGCATCTAGAATTCAGATAGAGTGTCCTTCAGTTTAGTTTAGTTTATTGTCACGTCACTTTAGAATTTTTGTTGCGTGCTAACCAGTCAGCAGAAGGACTGTACATGATTACAATCAATCCTTATACATTGTATAGATACATGATAATTGAATAATGTTTAGTTCAAGGTAAATCCAGCAAAGTCCGGTCAAGGATAGTCTGAGGGTCATCAAAGAGGTAGATAGTAGTTCAGCACTGCTCTTTGGTTGGATGGTTCAGTTGCCTGATAACAGCTGGGGAGAAACCGTTCTTCTGGTGGTCTTTGCAACTGGCCTCGTAAATTAGAAGTTGTTCTGTGTTATTCCTGAAGCTGGCTCCATTCCTGTTGAATTAATCCTGGCACAAGTTTTGTTATCTCTATTTGCATTAGCGTATGGTACGTTGTGGCTCTGGGGCAATTGTGCATGGAGCAAAAAGGTAAGGGAAGGTCCTAAATGAATATCGTCATCTTTTTTTACAAAGGAAATAGACTTTATGGTTGGAGATTTCAGCAAAGGGCAAGGTGAAATTCCAATGCAACTCTCGATAAATAAAGAGGAGGTACTCAGTGCTGCTGTGGGCTTAAATGTTGATAAATCCCTTGATTCAGATGAAGTTTACTCCAGGCTGTTATGGTAGTCCAATTGAAGGGCTGAGATTTTTAAATCTTCGTCAGTCATAATCAAGGACAGCAAATAAAGCCCCACTTTTAAAGAAAGGCTGAAGGGAAAATCCTGGTGAGCCTAACATCAGCACTAGAGAAGTTATTGGAAAAGATCCTTAAGGATAGGGTTCATGACCACATTAGGGACTAATCAGAGATAGCAAATATGGTTTTTGATCTCAGTTCCCATTTCTCTGAAATTGTTGACATTGAGCAAAGGTTGTTGATCTGGCACAACTCAATCAGGTGTTCTATCTTTCTATAGGCGGATTCATCACCATCCATGCTTCAGGCAATAACAGTGACTAATCCGGTGGGCTGAAGGGCCTGTTTCCATGCTGTATCTTTGAACTAATCTAAACTAAGTACAGTTTCAATACCATTTGCATATTTTCCAACAAAATCTGAGAACTGAGCATTGACTTCAAAAAGGAGAATGCCTAAAAGGAATAGTTTGGTTTTGTTTGGAGATACAGCATGGAAACAAGTCATTCGGTCCACCGAGTCCACGCCGACCAGCAATCCCCGCACACAAACACTGTCCTACATACACTAGGAACAATTTACAATTATACCAAGCCAATTAACCCACAAACCTGAACATCTTTGGAGTGTGTGAGGAAACCAGAGCTCCCGGAGAAAACCCACGCAGGTCACGGGGAGAACGTAAAACTCCATTCAGACAAGCACCCATAGTCAAGATCGAACCCGGGACTCTGGCACTGCAAGGCAGCAGCTCTACCGTGCCGTCCGTGCACATAGCCTCACAGTCACGGGTATAAAGAGAGTTGAGCAGGGGACTAAGCATGTAGCCTTGAGGTCTACCTGCATTGATAGTCAGAGAGGTGGAGATGTTGATTTCAATCAACCTTGAATGAGGTTTGCTTACGAGGAAGTCAAAGATCCTGATGAAGTTAGACTACAGGAAACTTTTCCCCATGTCAGACATAGATAAAACTAGATGACAAAAACTTAGGTTTAGGGTTAAGAGATTTAGAGGGGATCTGAGAGGAGACTTTTTCACCCAGAGGGTAGAGAATCACTGGAATGCACTGCATGGAAGAATGGTGCAAGCAGAGCCACTGATAAATTGCATCAGTCACTGATGCATTTATAAAGTGGCCAAATGAGCACTTAAAGCACCTGAGTGTAGAATGCCACAGGCCAAGTGCTGGAAGATGGGCTTAATATGAACAAGTGTCCATTCATCTTTATGGTATGTCGAGCTGAATGACTTATTTCAATACTCATTGGCTGTGGAGCACTTTGAAGTGTTCTGGCAATTGATGAAGTGCTAAGGACAAAAAAAAAAATTTGAGCAGTCAATTTTTTAGATGAGATTCTTTATGCATAGAGATATCATACAAATCTTTAATCTAGGCTTGATGCGGTTAAAATAAATCATGACAAGCTATTTGCTGCTTCACCGCTGAAATGCATTGGATTATCTCAGCATCTTGTGACACCTCGCTTGTTAGGGTCTTTGATTCAATTTAGTCTGTTTGACTTGTTGGTTGCAGATAGTCAGCCTGTGAGATGTTCCCACAGTCCACTGAAAGTGGCAACGTGATTTGAATGGTCCCTCAGCAGCTTGACACAAATTAAGGAATCAGGCTTGGTTTGACAGCTGTGACGTGGGTCTTTGTGAATAAGGTACTGTCATTTTGATAAACAGGAGATTTTTTTCTGGTTGGCACCTCATCCCTGTCAGAACCAAAGGCTGGATGACAGACAAGAGACGGGGAGACATGTCCAGTGGCTGAGCACGTCAGTCGGCCACCCTTGAGGATGCAGTGTTGCATCCTGGCAGGTGGATAGATGGGTGGTAGGGATGAGCAGGGTGAGGCCATTGGCTTTGGGCACTTTTGCAACATTGTGTCAGGGGAGTTGGGGCCCAAGGCTTCAGTCTGAAGAAAGGTCCTGAACAGAAGCTCCGCCTGTTAGAAACATAGAAACATAGAAAAATAGGTGCAGGAGTTGGCCATTCGGCCCTTCGAGCCTGCACCGCCATTCAATATGATCATGGCTGATCATCCAACTCAGTATCCCGTACCTGCCTTCTCTCCATACCCCCTGATCCCTTTAGCCACATCCAACTCCCTCTTGAACATAGCCAATGAACTGGCCTCAACGACCTTCTGTGACAGAGAATTCCAGAGACTCACCATTCTCTGTGTAAAGAATGTTTTCCTCATCTCGGTCCTAAAGGAATTCCCCCTTATCCTTAGACTGTGACCCCTCATTCTGGACTCCACCAACATCGGGAACAATCTTCCTGCATCTAGCTTGTCCAACCCCTTAAGAATTTTGTAAGTTTCTATAAGAATTTTGTAGGTTTCTATAAGATTTTGTAAGTTTCTATAAGAAATTCCATTCCCTCCATAGGTGCTGTCTGATTCATTGAGTTCCCCGGCACTTTGTTGTGTTCAAAATTCCAGCATCTGAAGTTTCTTGTGTATCCAAGGTTTCTTCATGAGGCTCAGAGAACCTCTACCTGCTAACAAGGAGCAAAATAACTTTTTAATCTGCCTGATCACTTCTGACCTGAAACAGCAACCCAACAGATTTTGTCTGAAAAGTAGAAAAGCTGTCACTGCTCCATTTCTGCAGTTAAGGTTGATTCTCCAGTCTGGTAGGTGGCATACAACGTAGAACATAAGGACAATACAGCACAAAAACAGGTCCTTCGGCCCACGATATCTGTGCCAAACATGATGAGAAGACCAGCTCTTATATTCCTGCACATAGTTCATATCCCTCCATTCTCTGCATATCCATATGCCTATCCAAAAGACCCTTAAACGGTACTATTATATTTGCCTCAACCATCACCCCCAACAGGCACTCACCATCCTCTGTCTAAAAAACTTGCCCTGCGCATCTCCTTTAGGGATATGGGCTAAACGATGGCAAATGGAACTATCATATGGGATGTCTTGGTCTGCACAAAAGATTTGGGCCAAATGGCCTGTTTCGGTTCATGCACAACTCCTCAAAACTCATCTACTGCATTTGGTATTCCCAAGGTGGCCTCCTTCACGTCGGTGAGACAAAATGTAGACTAAGCAATTGTTTCGCTGAACATTTGCGCTTAGTCCGCCAAGACTTGTTAGATCTCCTAGCTGTTGACCATTTTAACTCCCATTCTCATTCTCATACTGACCTTTCTGTCCCGAGTCGCCTTCTTTGCTAGAGTGAAGCCACACATAATCTGGAGGAACATATTCTCATATTCTCCTTCAATAGCTTACAACCGAATCGTACGTACATTGAATTCCCCAATTTTAGAAAACTGACCTACAAACAACCCATCTGTTTTTTCCTTCCCCCTCCCAGTGCCCCTCCCACTGCCCCACCTGGATTCATGCCCATTTTTCCACTTCCCTCTACCCCCATCCCCTTCACCTCTATTCCATTCATTAGCTTCACAGTTCACACATCTTTTAGACTTATCTCACATTTTTTTATTTCATCTCTAGCCTTTATCAAACCATCTGCCAATCAAAATCCCCCCTTCTCACATCATTTATCAGGCTTTGTTCGGCCCTTCCTCTCTTTTCTACCTCATCCCAAACCCACTCCCGACAATTAGTATGAGGATGGGTCCTAACACGATACGCTACGATAGAAATTTATTGATCCCAAGAGGGAAATTAATCCACCAACAGTCATAAAAAACATTAAAAAACACAAGCACAAAATACATGAAACACCACAAAACATTACCTATCCATGTTCTCCAGAGAAGATGCCTGCTTGCCTGCCCCACTGAGATACTCCAGCACTTTGTGTCATTTTTCTTCATGATTGGATGGTGAGCAAGAGACATCAAATGTAAAAATGAGGTGTTAGTGCAAGATAATAGAAGCCAAGAGAAGATAAAATATGTAACAATTATCTGAAATTACAAAGAAAATCATGAAAATAAATATCTGGAATTGCTTATTACCTGAAAATGTTGAGTCTAGAAGACTGTAATATGCCCAGTGGGGATATGCGGTGCTTTCTGCAATTGGTTTCCCCAACATAAAAAATGACTAAATCATCACAACACAGTAAAATAATTTTTAAAAAAACACATAAGGCTTTGTTTCATACAGAAAGAGCTTTTGAATCCTGGAGATTGGGTAGGAAGAAATATGTTTTTTATAAATACCCTGTAAGGGATGCGGGCTTCATTGGCTGAGCATTTAATTTCCCATCATCATTGACCTTGAGAACTGTCTTCTTGAGCTGGCTGCACCCCTTGAGGATATATCTTTAATGTTGAGAGGGAGATTGGGGTTTCCAGGATTTTGACAAGGTAATGGTGAATGAACTCAGGATTGTGTGTGGCTTGCAGGGCAACATCCAGATGGTGATGGTCCCATGCTTTTGCTGTCCTGGCCCTCTAGCTGACAGAGTTCATGGGTTTGGATGGCACTGTCAAAGCAGTCAAGGTGAATTGTTGCATTGCATCCTGCAGATGGTACAAACTGTTGCCACTGTGCATCGGAGGTGGAGTGAGTGAATGGTGGTGGATGCGTTGCCTTTCAACCCGACTGCTGTGTTTTCTATGCTGTGGAGCTTCTTGTGTGTTGCTGAAGCTGTACTCAACTAGGCATTGCTTTCGGTGTGCAAAACAATTGGGAAGCAATCAGCACATTGCAGGTGTTATCAATTGTGAAGAATAACCTGCTGAATGTGAGGACTGGTGGAGACAGATTGTGAAGGCAAATGGCGTGGTATTCTTGTGCTGGGAATAGCATGAAGAAGAGAGAACGGAAGTAATTAAAACAGAATAGACATGAAGGAATGGGAGCCTTTTGGATTATCAATGGAAACCCTAATGGGCAAATTACTGTGATCAATAGGATCCCGGTAAAGCTGGTGAATCGAATTGCAAATATGGCACCTGTTTCTCTCTGGAAGCCATGAGTAGAGTAGCTGGACAACCTCCTGCCATAGCAATGTGCAGCAAATGGGGAGATGCGGAGAGATCAGCAGCGGCTGCTTGGAAAGATCACATGGCATGAAAGTGATTGTCACATGACCTGGATTTCTATGGAAAGAGCAGTCAAATCAAGAGAGTGTGGCCAGGAGTCTTCCCCAGAATATCATATAATTTAGTGACAATGGCGTCAGAAATCCCGACCCTGCAAATTCATTGATCATCAGAGCAATCCAAGCAGAATGTAGTGATCCTAAGTCCACTCTTTGCAGATGGGCACATTTTTGCTTCCTATCTCAAAGTGCCTTACACACCCTGCTTGGCCATTCATTGTCATTCCAATGACCCCAGCTATGGAGTAGTGTCTATTACGTCAACATATAGGGAGGGGCCTATTGAATGATATTCTCAAGAGCAAAGTGATGAACAAAATCGAGTTAGTTTAAACATATTCTGTGAACATACAGTAGGATTCTGCAGTCAGTTCTAGAGCTGCTTACTCCAGTCAGCAGGATGCCCCGTTAAGTTGTTATAAATGCAGCAGAACAGTGTAAAGCACTCTCCGTGGCAAATTAGCTGTTAAATAATGGTTGCAAATCGCTCCCAGAGGCTCTGTTTTATTTTGGTGTGGGTGTAAATGGGTGTTGCATGAGTAACAATGGCATTGGGTACATGCCTGTTACATGAGAAGCGAAAGGCATACAAATATGCAAATTGTGTACAGAGGTTCCCGATTAACTGATGGGTGGGATATCACTTAGAAATAGTCAGCAGTGCAATCTAGCCTTGGTTAAATTACATTTATAAATAATTTGTGCAAAAAGAACAAGTGGTAAAAATAAAAATAGTTAGGATCTGCTCTGCAAATTATTTTAATTTAATTTTAATTAACTTTTCAGGATTTAGGCATTGGTGATTGGGTCAGCTGTTACTGCCTATCCCTAATTGTTCTTGAGTATTTGGTGGTGGCATGCCTTCTTGAACCTCTGCAGATATTCTGTTGAAGGTATCCACAATGCTGTTGTGTTTAGACCAAGTGATCATAAGGTCATAAGTAATAGGAGCAGAATTAGGCCATTCGGCCCATCAAGTCTACTCCGCCATTCAATCATGGTTGATCTCTCCCTCTTAACTCCATTCTCCAGCTTTCTCCCCATAACTCCTGACACTGACACTAATCAAGAAACTATCTATCTCTGCCTTTAAAATATCAATTGATGGCCTCCACAACCTTCTGTGGCAAAGACTTTCACAGATTCACCACCCTCTGACTAAAGAAACTCCTTCTCATCTCCTTCCTAAAGGAACATCCTTTAATTCTGAGGCAATGACCACTAGTCCCAGACTCTCCTCATCAGTGGAAACATCATTTTCACGCCCACCATCTAGGCCTTTCATTCCTCAGTACGTTTCAATGAGGTTCCCCTCATTCTTCTAAACTTCAGCAGGCCCAGTCAAACACTCATCATAAGTTAACCACTCATTCCTGTGATCATTCTTGTAAAACTCCTCTGGACCCTCTCCAGGGCCATCACATCCTTCCTCAGATATGGTGCCCAAAATTGCTCACAATACTCCAAATGCGGCCTGACCAGCATTACAGAGCCTCAGCATTACATCCCTGTTTTTGTATTCGAGCCCTCTTGAAATAAATGCTTGCAAGTGATGACGAAAGACTGGTAATATCGTTCCAGGACAGATTAGTTCTTAGTTTAGTTTAGTTTAGAGATATAGCATGCAAACAGACCCTTTGTGCCAACCAGCAATCCCTGTTAGCTTGCAAGAAGATCTACAGATGGTACACCTTCTGCACCACGAGTTCATCATGGTGGGAGAGGTTGTGGATTTAAGAGATGCTGTCAGGGTAACCAGAGCAAATAATTTCATTGCATTTTGCAAAATTGTAGTCACAGTGTCCTAGTGATGAAAGGAATTAATCTTTAGAGTGATGGATGCAGTATTAATCAAGCAGGCTGTTTTATGCTAGATAGTGTCAAACTTTTTGAGTGTTATTGGAGCTACACTCAACCAGGCAAGTGGAAAGTATCTTGATACACTCCTGACATTTGCATCATAGTTAGTACAAAGGCTTTCAGGTATCCGCTGCAGGATATCCATCATCTGACTTGTCCGAATATCTCGACAAATGAAGATTATGCGGTCACACTTATGAAAAGTGCTTTGTAGATATTGGGAAACCATTGGGGTATCAGGTGGTCAGTCAGCCTAATACCAGTGCGAATCCCTGGTATATTGATGGTGAACAACGTTGATGATAATGTAATTAAATGTCCTTGGTCGATGTAGACTTCCCTTTTCTGGAGATGGTAATTTCTTGGCAATTCCATGGCAAAATGTAATTTGACTCTTATCAGACCACGTGTGAATGTTGTCTAGGTCATGCTGCAGGAACTGGTTAATTTGTGAAGAAGTTGCAAATAGAATTGAACATTGTGCAATCATTACCGAACATTGTTCCTTCTGCCTATATGAAGGAAGGAAGATCATCGATGAAGCAGCTGACGATGATCGAGCCTAAGACGTAGCCATACTCTGAGGAAATTCTAGAGTGTTGTTTTGGGACTGGAATGATTGATCACAACTACAACCACATTTTTATTGCACAAGGTATGGATCCTACCACTGGCATGTTCTTTGTTTGATGTTCATTGAAGTCATTTTGATCAATGCTCTTTGATTCTACTCAATCAAATGTTGCCTTGACGTCAAATACAAGTGACCTAAGCTTACCTCTATAATTTAGCTCTTTTGTCCATGATCAGGCTAAGATTGCAATGAGTTCTTGAGCCAGTTTATCATGTAAAACTGAAATTACCCTTTGATAAATAGACTATTTGACAATAAGTGCCACTTAATACATTATGATGGCACTTTTTTGATGACTAAATGTAGGCTGATCGGGTTGTAAGTAGCCTAAATTAAGTTGTTCTTTTGTTTGTCAATGGAAATGGCTGGGGTACTTGGTTTAGGTAGATGCCAGTGTGGTAAATGTTTGGAACAGGTTGGTTGGAGGCACAGCGAGCTCTGGAGTCAAGTATTCAGTTCTCCAGTCAAAGTATTGTCTGGTCCCATTAGGATTATCAGTAGAAATGTTAGAAGATGTGAATTGTGTACAATATCCTGTGTTTGTCACGAAGAACATTTAATGTGCTTGCCCACGCACTAAATTGTAATATTAAGGCATTATTTCAAATGAAATAGTAGAATTAGACAATCAAATTACACAATAATAATGGGTCGAAACTCAGTGATGAAATAAGTTACCTCTTTTCAATGTAAACCTTGCATTGGGTTGAATGGCCTACTCCTGCATCTATTGTCTATTGTCTATTGTCTACATATTATAACATAACTACAAACTAAATCAGTCATAGTAATGCATATACTATTTGATCTTGTTCTTGTATATACCATGTAGGTTCAGTGAAGACATCAGAACCTTTGTAATACCGCTATTCCATTTGAACTGACAGATATGAACCAAATTCATGTATTTGTGAATTTAATGATAAAGTGAATACAGAGAAAAAAACCCAGTGTGCTAGAGTAACTAAACAGGTTAGGCAGCATCTCTGGAGTGAAAACTTAGTGCTGAATCTATTAAAATTTGTACTACTGGGATAAAAATATGAATGAATTAACGAATGAATGAATGAATGAATGAATGAATGAATGAATACGTTTATTGGCCAAGTATTCACATACAAGGAATTTGCCTTGGTGCTTCGTCCACAACATAACATACAGTGACAGTTACGAATGACACATAAAACACTAAACATTAATAATTAAACACCATTGATCAAATATGTGAACCAAACAAAATACCAGAGCAAAAGGAGGCCACAGATTTTTGGCTATTGAGTAGAGCTACTACTCGTGGAAAAAAAATGTTTTTTATGTCTGGCTGTGGCAGCTTTGAACTGGGAATGGTCATGCTGCATTGTGGCAGAAAAAAAAGGTGCATTGGAAATTATACAGACACAAGCATAAGAAAATGGTGAGGCAAAAGCAGGTTGGATGTTCCCTTGTGAGTTTTTCTTTAATTTTTAGTAAAAGGTTTAGTGCAGCCCAATATTTTAAATGCATTTCTCTACTTCTCCATTTCAGTTCTGCTTGCTCTCTCTACCCAGTTCTGATGCCAGAATTTCCCTTTGTTTGATGGCCAGATATTGATGCTGCAAGATATGTTCCAAATTAAAATGTCATTACTTCTTCCCATTGCCTCACACACTGCCTACTCTTCCTTCTCTCCAAATGTTTGACTAGACCATTAGAAGAATGTCTCAGGACCTTAGTTCATGACCTTTTGCCAGTTTAACTCATCTTAACCTTGCCCATTTGTGCAGCTAATACACAATGCAGGTACAATAGCTCCAGCAATTGTATGGTACAACAATCAGCAGTAAAACCCTTCCTGGATAGTAATGTACTTTTTATACCTTTGCATTCTTGTCAAGTCCCACCGACAATGTCATCCCAGCTAAATGGTGAGAATGATGACCTCAAGGCAGGTATATTGATTAAACTATTCCAGAGGTTGACAAAAATTCCTAAGCTCAAGAAGGACACATTAACTATCTAGCCAACCACATAGGAGACCAAAACACAGTTCTGCTGGATTGCCATGTTAGCCACTAAATTATAGTCTAAATGGGAAGGCTCCTTTCCACAGAGAAGTGTCTCGGGCCATTTCCTCTATATTCACTGTCTAATGGGGTGGTTGCCATTTGAGAATAGAGTCCCATTCAAGAATACTCTTGGGAACAGAAGATACATCAAATGAATTTTTGTTTCAGTGTTGAATCAGCTACACTGATTAACTGTTCTGATGTTTCTCCATCTCTGAACATCATCCATCCATTTTTATTCAGCTCTTAACAGTCATATTTGGTAATGAGCCGAAAGTTAGAATTTACCTTAGAGAATTATGTCGAGAATTGAGAGGGGCACTTACTTCAGCATTAATAGAAAGAAATATTGGATAATAAAATAAGGCATTAAATATACATACATATAAGCATTTAAAAATAATTTTAAATGTATTAATTTTACTTGATAGAATTTACAGTGAAATCCAATGAATATCCTTAATGCATAAGTCTAACACTTTAAATATGACCATGGAATATTGATGCAGTAATATTACTCATCAAGTCCAAAAAACAATATCTTTGTATATTCACTTTTAGCAAATGGAAAGATCCATATCAAGTTTGCAGTCGACACAATGGTGATCGAGCTGATCACCAACAGTGATGAAACACTGCAGAGCAGAGGTGCAGAACCTGGCAGACTGGTGCTCAGATAACAACCTGTCCCTAAACACCTCTAAGACCAAGGAGCTGATTATCAACTTCAGAAGGACACATAATGGGGAATACTCTCCAATCTTTATCATCGGGGACAGTGTGGAGAGTGTCCAGCTTTAGGTTTCTGGGCACACACATCTCAGAGGACCTCACACGGTCCACCAACACCGCTACACTGGTCAAGAAGGCACAGCAACGACTGTTCTTCCTGAGAACACTGAAAAAGACTGGTCTGCCCCAACAGCTGCTGACAACCTTCTACCGCTGCACCACAGAGAGCATCCTAACATATGGCATCACTGTATGATATCAAAGCTGCACAGAGGTGGAGAGGAGAGCTCTTCAGCGGGTCGTCCACAGAGCGTAGAAGATAATTGGGACACAGCTGCCAGCCTTGGAGGGCATCTACAATACATAGTGCCTCAGGAAGGCCATCAGCATCCATAAAGACTCCTCACACCCTTGCAATAGTCTGTTCGAACTTCTACCATCCGGCAGACGTTATAAGGCCTTCTACACCCGCACCTCCAGACTTAGGAACAGCTTCATCCCCAGAGCTTTAGCTGCTCTGAACCGGGCCCTGCTGAGTGCCCCCCCACCCCCCATGAACTGTCTCCCTTGGATAGTCACGTCGCACATCGACCCAGCACAGACCTGTTTGCACTTTATAATGCTTTAGCTGTTTTTTTTTAATCTTGTTTCTCTGGGTGTCTACATTTTTAGCTAATTAGGTTATTACATCGGATAGAAGCTGCATACCAAATCTCGTTGTGCCTCTGTGCAATGACAATAAAATATATTATTATTAATATTATTATACCAATTAATAAAAGAACCATTCATGTTCCATGCAAACTCTGGAGAAGATTGTCTCTCATTCAATAGGAAGCTAATCCAAATGATCATGAATCTATCAGTCCAGATTAACCTTACACATGCGCGGAAATCCCGGGGGGACGGGGGGGGGCACACATCCCCTCCATGTGTTGAGAGGTGGGGGACAAACATTCCCATGCTTTGGCCCCCACGTTTTGTAATCAAGATTTTAAAATTCAGTGAAAAAAAAATCTATTAAAAATCTCCACTTTCCGCGAGACAGTGGGGGTGGGACTGATGATAGAGGGCGCCAATTGGATGAGAGGGACATCGGTCAGCATGCAATGGGGGGGCGGGACATAATGATTCAATGCGATGATTGGAGGAGGAATGTGTCGGTCAGAGGCGGAAGTAGGGGGGTGGGACTGAGGATAGAGCACGGTGACTGGAGGAGGGAGACGTCCTGGTGGAGCGAAGATCATAGAGCGGAGATTGAATTGGCCTGTTTGCGGGTCCTTCATCGCCCAGCGTGGCTTAAAATCTGCCGCGGGATATTCCACCGCCCTGCGGTCAAATGCCCTTCCACCGCCCTGCTGAATCGAGGCAATCGAGGCTCCTGATGTTGAAGCCCCTGCTGGGGGATAGAAGATCCCGCGGCCAGTTTTAAGCCGCTCCAGGCGATGAAGGGTCCCACGAACTGGCCTATTCAAGCCCCATGATTCGGGGCAGACAAAGTTGCTGTTGCTGGAGTTCGCGGTCAGTCACCAACCAGGTCAGTTACCGTCCACAGGGCCCACAGCCAAAGCCTCCCGCATGTGCGTGTGCATGTGGCCACCAAAAAAATGTGCCCCCCCCATGTTTTGATAGCGATTTCCACCCCTGACGTGGATGCACAGCGTAATAACACAGCATTTTGCTTGGGAATGTTTTTTTAAATAGTTAAGGTAGTAACTGATTATTTTATTTCAACATGAATTTTTATGTTAAGAAGAATTAACTCTTTTGATACTTGGAGATTCACATTTACAAAATCTACTTCTTGCAGATAGTTCTGGTCAGAGCCAAACTTTAAGCCCTTATTTCTTTCTTTTAGAACGTTAGTTACCTGATTCATTACTGTGATTAATCAGTAATGAATTACTTCTTGCTTTACCTGCCTTCTACCAAGGGTTGAACTTGGACTCAAACAGTGACACTGAGCATGAGCCTCCTGTCTCATTTCATATAGAATTAGGAACAGGACATATATGCCCTCAAGACCACTACGAACTTTTCCATTTCTTCCTCTACCCTACAACATCTGACAAACCTTCAATGCCGAAAATGAAAAAAAATAATTGCAGAAACAAAACCAGTAGCCAGTAGCATTCAGCAGGTCAGGCAGTACCTGTGAAAACAAAATAAAAACACAATGATTGTTTCAGATTGAAGATAGAAGCAGTTCTGATTAAGGGTTTTTAACCTTTATCTCCCTTAATCTATCTCTCCCTCCACAGACAATGACCAACTTATAGAATGTCTCCATCACTGTTTCCACTGTTTCTACTACTTAGATGGTAGCACAGTGGCACAGCGGCAGAGTTGATGCCATACAGCACCAGAGACCTGACTACCGGTGCTGTCTGGATCTAGTTTGTACGTTCTCCCTGTGACTGCACGGGTTTCCTCTGGGTGCTCTGGTTTCCTCACACATTCCAAAGACATGCAGGTTTGTAGATTAATTTGTTTCTGTAAATTGTTCGTAGTGTGTGGTATTGAACTAGTTTATGAATGATTGCTGACTGGCATGGAATCGGTGGGCTGAAGGGTCTGTTTCCACATTGTATTTCTGCAAACAAAACACGTTCCTGAACATAATAAATTACTTTGCCTCCACAGCCCTCTCTAAGCCATCATTGAATTGAAGAAAAGCAAGAACTATGATTGGTAGGATATTCCAGTTAACAATTACATTTTCTTATATTAACAACCAATTTCAGATTATTCTTCTCGATTTGAAGTGAATTTCCTGGAAAAAAATGTGCTATTACTTTTTCTCAGTGCCTCATGAACTCCTTACTCCTCCTGCTCTCCCAATATTTGATCCAGACCAGTAGAGGAATATCTCACAAACGTAGTTCATGTCCTTTTGCAAGTTTAATAGTAAGATTAAATGAGAACTTGCCAGTTTGAAATTTGATCTTTATTTTATGAGGAGTTACGATGAGGGATTACGTGAAGATGCCCACCAGCCCACATGCGCGTCAACCTACAGTTGTTGAACTGAATATAGTAAGATTTGAGAACTAGAACTACCAGCTGACCTTTATGAGAAGAGGGTTGGGAGCGGAGGGCACGTAATCCCTCATCGTAACTCCTCATAAAATAAAGATCAAACTTCAAACTGGTAAGTTCTCGTTTAATCTTACTATTTTACTTCGGAGTCACGTGAGTGACTACGTGAAGATTTTAAAGCCCTATGAATTCATGCCGCAGACACAAGTCCATGCCACACACTGTATTAGTGTACCAAGGATGAGTGAAATTAATAATGCATTCAGACATGACATAGATTTAAAACATGCTGATGCTTTAATGGACAAAATTAACAATAGTAACCCCTCTCATCTGAGAGGAAACTATAAAACGGAACTTAAAATGGAGTTGGAAAATCCCCCCGGTCTGACTATGGGTTTATTATAGAACGTTTGAAAAGTGCGCTCGTTTGACCATCTGCAGACGCTAGGATGTGGTCCAGCGGGACGTCCATAACCCTTGCTGCTGACATAGTTGCAGCCCCGGTGGAGTGAGATTTGAAAACATCAGTATCTACTCCTGCATAAGCCAGAACCCGTTTTAACCACCTAGAGATTGTCTGTACTGAAACCTTCTTATGAGGTTTCTTGTGACTAACAAACATTGCTAGTTCTGACCCCCTAAGGTTCTTGGTGACCTTAATATATTGTTGGAGGTGCGTGACCACACATAACCGGAGGTCCAAGGGGTATGCCATAAAGAGTAGTTTGAGGCCGGAAGTACCTGGTCTACTCTGCGTAACTAGATCATACACATAAAATGTTATACTATTGGTAGAAGTGATCATCCTATCCAGCCGCAGCTTATGCAACGACTGGACCCGTTGCGCTGATACCAGTGCCATAAGCATCACTACCTTGTAAGTGAGCTGGGCCAGGGATAGGGATGTTACTGGAGCCCATCGGCGAAGCAGCGTTAGTACCACGCCTACATCCCATATTTCCGAGTATCTGGGCCTGGGAGGATTCGAAATGAAGATACCCTTCATGAACCTGGATACCAGTGGGTGAGACCCAACAGAGTGGTGTCCCGATCCTGGCAACAAGTATGACGACAAAGCTCTCCTGGCACAATTTAAAGCACTGTAACTCAATCTCTCATCAAAATTAAGTTTTGAGAGGAATTCCAATACATTTGTTATGTGTGCTGTCTCATACGAAATATTAGACTGTAAGCAGAACACTTCCCATTTCTTAATATAGGAGATGTACTGTTTCTTGGTACTGTCTCTCCAGGCCGCCATGAGCATGTCCATCGTACGATCAGATAGTCCGAGCCCCAGGAAAGGTCTTCTTAGAGTCTGCAAACTAACAAATTGAACCGATCATGCAGTGGATGATTCTCCCCAGTCACAGTGTGAACTAGCAGATTTCTGCTTTTGGGAACTGCCATAAAAGGTTCTGTGATCATTCCCAGTGTGAGTGGAAACCATGGCTGTGTAGGCCAGTCAGGCACTACCAGAATGCCTGAGGCAGAGGCTTGCTTGATCTTAAGCAAGCACTCAATGATGAGGCAGAATGGGGAAAATGCACAGAAGAACATTCCTCCCCAGTGTAGCGAGAATGCATCCATGGCCACTGCCCCTGGGTCTGGTTCCCATGCAACATACTTTGGTAACTGGTGATTGAGTCTGGATGCAAATCTATATCCAGTTGAATCTATATCCAGTTGAATCTATATCCGGTGTTCCATACCGAGTGATAATATCATTAAACACGCTATGATTCAACATCCATTCTGTGTTGTCATTGAATTCCCGTGACCTGGTGTCCGCCACCATATTGGACCTACCTGGCAGGTAGGTAGCTGAAATCCAAATGTTTCTTGCAATGCACCAGTGCCAAATGAGGTTAGCCAGTTTATCACAGGGGACTGACTTGATTCCACCCATGTGATTAATGTATGCCACCGCTGTGGTGTTGTCAATCTGAAGTTGAACATGCAGATGGTGCATATTCCCACAATAAGCTTTTAATCCATAGAGTGCTCCCAGCAACTCTATGTAGTTAATACCATACAACTGAAGAATTGATGGCTCATGTGCATTCCATCTGCCACCACAGCCAGAGATGGTATCAGTAGCGCCTCATCCCAGAGCACCAGCATCAGTTTGTAATATAACTGAAGGATTGTTGACCAAAATATTACTGGAGCAATGCCGAATATTGGACGTCCACCATTGTAACTCAGCAATGACGTCAGCCGGCAATCACATAGGTCTGTTGAAGTGACCTGCATGGTGTTTGAGTGCCTGCTCCTTTGCACATTGTAAATTTTGATAATGCGAAGGCCCAAATTTTGCAGCGGGAAAAGCAGCCACTAATTTGACAATTATACTGGCTACTTGTCAAATAGAAGGTTACTGCTTCACAATTAGATTGTTGCATGCTTCTATTAATTCCAATATCTTGCCCCAAGGCAGAGTTACAGACATGTGAATAGAGTTAATGATAAATCCCAAATAATCCATAACTCTAGGTGGTGTCAACTTTGATTTAACAGGATGGATGTGAAACCCCAATCTCTAAAAACAAGAGTTTGGTGGCTGAAATAGCTAATTTAGCTAATTTCAGTTTTTCCAATGATCAGGACATCATCCAAGTTTGCCATCACTATATGATTTTGAGCTCGTAGTAGCCCAAGTACTGGTTTCAACAATTTTGTGAATAATCTGGGGGCTGAAGTCAACCCATTAGGCAATGCTTTAAACTGCCATAGTTGCCCCATCCAGCTATTTTTTTAAGATCGATGCATGCCATATAACATCCCTCGGAAACCAGATGTTTGGCAGTAACAAAGTTTTCTATTTTGAAATGTCTATACTGCACAAAGGAGTTAAGCCGAGTCAAGTCAAGGATGATTCGGCATCCTCCATCCTTCTTTTGTCTTGAAAAAAAATATTGGACACAAATTGGTGAGATTCAAGACTCGACTTCTCAATTACCCCTTTTGTAAATAATGACTGAATTTCAGATTGTACATCCAAACCCTCCTGTGAATGAACAAAGGTTCGGTTTGGTGTATGCTGGGTGGGTGGAAGTGAATTAGAAAGCAATTCGATTTGGAACCCGTCTATACTGTGCAGTATAAATGCATCTGATCTTATCCAACGCCACTCATCCAAAAACAAGCGTAATCTCCCACCAACTTGTGACTGACCCACACACCTCATGTTCCGGAAAGAACCAGACCCACCTACCTCCATGGTTACCGGTAGATTTGCGGTGTCTATTTCTGCCCCTGATGTTTAAGGGGTAGAGCTGCTGGAGTGCGCGAACTGCGCACCCTCGATGAGGGCCGGCCTGGGCCTTGCCCTAAAAAAGACCTCACGGCCCGTCTGGATTCACCCTTGATTTGTCCATGACTGTTCGTACTTGAAGCACTGCAATCAGGAATTAGCGAACAAACGACCTCAGAATAAGTTCGAGAACTTACCTGTTTGTCTTTTAAACTTACCGCTGGAGGAGCGACGTGCCTACGAGCCAGTCGTGGTGCCATGCGTTAGACGTATTGGCGCGCATGTGGGCTGGCGGGCTTTTTCACGTAGTCACTCACGTGACTCCGAAGTAAAATCACTCCTCACCATATCACAATTATTTGCAGTTCGGGACTTGCCTTGCAGGTAATGAATGATGTAGGTACAGTAACTGCATGCAGAATTTTACAGTACAATAATCAGCAGTATACCCTTCTCCACTGTGTCACAGTTGCCAGATGTATTGAATTGAACTGAAAGATACATCTTGAGAATGTTGCCAGGACTAGAGGGTGTGAGCTTTAGGGAGAGGTTGAGTAGGCTGGGTCTCTATTTCATGGAGCACAGGTGGATGATGGGGGATTTTATAGAGGTGCACAAAATCATGAGAGGAATATATCGGGTGGATGCACAGAGTCTCTTACCCAGAGTAGGGCAATCGAGGACCAGAGGACGTAGACAATAGACTATAGACAATAGACAATAGGTGGAGGAGTAAGCCATTCGGCCCTTCAAGCCAGCACTGCCATTCAATGTGATCATGGCTGATCATCCCCAATCAGTACCCCATTCTTGCCTTTTCCCCATATCCCCTGACTCTGCTATCTTAAAGACCCCTATCCAGCTCTCTCTTGAAAGCATCCAGAGAACCTGCTTCCACCGCCTTCTGAGGGAGAGAATTCCACACACTCACAACTCTCTGTGAGAAAAAGTGTTTCTTCGTTTCCGTTCTAAATGGCCTACCCCTTATTCTTAAACTGTGGCCCCTGGTTCCGGACTCCCCCAACATCGGGAACATATTTCCTGCCTCCAGCGTGTCCAAACCCTTAACAATCTTATATGTTTAAATAATATCACCTCCCCTCCTAAACTCCAGAGTGTACAAGCCCAGCTGCTTCATTTTCTCAGCATATGACAATCCCGCCATCCCGGGAATTAACCTTGTAAACCTACGCTGCACTCCCTCAATAGCAAGAATGTCCTTCCTCAAATTAGGGGACCAAAGCTGTACACAATACTCCAGGTGTGATCTCACTAAGGCTCTGTACAACAGGAGAAGGACCTCTTTGCTCCTATACTCGACTCCTGTTGTTATAAAGCCCAACATGCCATTCGCTTTCTTCACTGCCTGCTTTACCTGCATGCTTACTTTCATAGATGAACAAGGACCCCAGATCCCGCTGTACTTCCCCTTTTCCCAACTTAACGCCATTTAGATAGTAATCTGCCTTCCTGTTTTTGCTACCAAAGTGGGTAACCTCACATTTCTCCACATTAAACGACGTAGGTTCAAGGTGAAGGGGAAAAGATTTAATAGGAATCCGAGGGGTAATTTATTCCACACAAAGGGTGGTGGGTGTATGGAATAAGCTGCCAGAGGAGGTAACTGAGGCTATCTCATAGTTTAAGAGACAGTTAGACAAGTACATGGATGGGACAGGTTTGGAGGGATATGGACCAAGTGGGACCAGTGTAGCCGGGACATTGTTGGCCGGTGTGGGCAAGTTGGCCTGAAGGGCCTGTTTCCACACCGTATCACTCTATGACTCTCTATCATGAAACTGGCCCTTCAGACTACCAAGTCCACGCTGACCACTGATCACCCATTCACATTAGTTCTATGTTATCTGACTTTTGCATCTACTCCTTACACGCTAGAGGCAATTTACAGAATCCAATTAACCAACAAAGCTACATGTCTTGGGATGTGGAAGGAAACCTGAGCACCTGGAGGAAACCCATGCAGTTACATGGAGAACATAGAAACATAGAAACATAGAAAATAGTTGCAGAAGGAGGCCATTTGGCCCTTCAAGCCAGCAGCACCATTCATTGTGATCATGTCTGATCATCCACAATCAGTAACCCTTGCCTGCTGTCTCCCCATATTCTGCTAGCCCCTAGAGCTCTATCTAACTAACAAGAATCTGCAGACTCCATACAAACAACACCCAAGGTCAGGATTAATCCCGGGTCTCTGCTCAGAGCTCCCATGAATTTGGAAGCCACAGCAACAAAGAGAAGCAGGAGAAAACACTGATTGGCTCTAGCCTGAGTGGGAGGAGAGTTATAAGTGAGTCAGAGTAGGAGCGATCCTTCTTTCCCCGATGAAACTGAACAATATAATATATAAGAAGAATCCAATTATTCACAGTATAATGCGAATTTGGAAATAAATAAAATTAACTTTAAAATTAAGAAAATTATCGCTTCTTTCTCCAATAGCTAATAATCCCTCATTCAAACCATCCATTATTGATAAAACGTTTATCCATTGGGAAAGAATAGGAATTAAAATGATGGGAGATATGTATGAAATGGGAAAACTTGTATCATTCCAACAATTACAACTAAAATATAATTTGAAAAGTAATCAATATTTCAAATATCTTCAAATTCAAGATTATTTGAAAAAATATATACAAGGATATCAAACTTTAACCCCAGATTTATTGGAGGAAGGAATGAATAGAAAGTCAGAATCAAGCAATTTAATATCTTACTTATATAATATAATTCTAAATATAGAAACACCAACGACAGAGGCAATTAGAAGGGACTGGGAACAAGAGTTATTGATAAAAATTCTGAATGATAGATGGAAAAAAAAAATATTATATGTAAACAAATGTTCAATTAATGTAATAACCTAATTCAATTTAAATTTTTACATAGATTATATTATTCGAAAACTAGACTGAATAAAATATTTTCAAATGTTTCCCCCATCTGTGGCAAATATCTAACTCGAAATGCCACTATAGCACATTCCTTTGTCTCTTGTACAAAACTGTATAAGTTTTGGAATGAAATTTTTGGAATTTTTACAAAACTATTTAACACAAAATTGAACCCCAATACAGAACTGATTATCTTTGGATCAATGGAAGAGGGAAGTAAACTAACTATATTCCAAGAAGCTTTTCTAAATTACGGTCTAATAACAGCAAAAAAACTTATACTCAAATTTTGGAAAAGCGCAACCACGCCAACATTCAAAATGTGGATTTCAAACATGTCTGAAACGCTACATCTTGAAGAAATGAGATTCCTCCTACTAGGCAAAGTAGACCAATTCTTAAAGACTTGGTCTCCTTTTATCAACTTTTTACAAGCATATGGTGCAACATAACATAACCTTAGAAATTAAATGGTTTAGAACCGGGTGACGGATGGGCAAAAATACAAAATACGTAGATCTCTCCTAATCTCTCTTTTCTTTACTTTCTCCTTCTCTTTCAATCTTTTTAGCTTTTCATCTCTGTCCTTTATTTCTTTTGCTATCTGTTTCTACTCGCTTGTCTATCTATTCCGACACTCTTTATTTCTTTTTTCTCTCACTGTTCTTTTATTATTAAATCAAAAGTACGAAGTTGTACAAGAATGGAAATATGTATGTATGTATTAGGTACTCAAGTACCACACTATTGTACTTACTTCTAACAAAAATAAACAAACAAAAAAAAAGAAAAGAAGTGAGTCAGAGGGGGAAAACTGTTTAAAAGGAGGAATTTGGTTTGTAAATTGGTAAATTAGGCAATTTATCAGTCAATATAAGCAAGACAGCTCTCAGGGAGTGGCAGTGAGTGAGCGGCCTTGTGAGGGAAATGCCCTGTGAGTAAAGTGCGAGTCTTTGGATTTACTGGATGGATTTAAGAGAGTGTTGGATAGAGCTCTAGGGGCTAGTGGAGTCAGTGGATATGGGGAGAAGGCAGGCACGGGTTATTGATGGCGGACAATCAGCCATGATCACAATGAATGGCTTGAAGGGCTGAATGGCCTCCTCCTGCACCTATTTTCTATGTTTCTATGCTGCTGTGAGGCAGCAGCTCTACCAGCTGCACCATTAAGCATCCCTTTAATCACAGATTGGAATCTCCACACATGTCTTTGGTAATGATCCGCTTCATCCCTTGTTTTTTTTTAAAGAGATGAGTGACAATGAAGTGTATTTCAGTTTTGTTTAGAGATGCAGGATAGATACAGGCCCTTTGGCCCACAGAGTATGCACCGACTAGCATCCCTGCACACTAACACTATCCTACACACACTAGTGTCAATTTACAATTTTACCAAGACTTTTGACCTACAAACCTGTACATCCTTGGAGTGCGGTAGGCTCCCAGAGAAAAACCACTCGGGTTGCATGGAATATCAAACTCCGTATAGACATCAATGTAGTCAGGATCGAACCCAGGACTCTGGCGCTGTGTGGCAGCAAATCTACTTCTGCGCCACCACGCTGCTCCATAATATTTCTTATGCAAATATTATGGTTGGAATTTTACTTTGGAGGAAGTGGAGCGAATGACGTTACAATTGTGACATCACTCACAGCCAACTCTGAGCTCATAAATCTTCATAGACATCAGAGTGGAAGCTTTAGTGCCCCTTTAAATTATATACATTTTAATAATGCAAGATATTCTCAGCACAGGAGCAGCATCTATGTATCTATGGAAAGATAAACAGAGCTAACATTCCAGATTAAAGATTCCTAGACTGAAAATTATAAATCTGTGTCACCTTTCCAAAATCGCAAATGCATGCAGGTTTGTAGGTTAATTGGCCTCAGTAAAATTGTCCCTAATGTGTAGGGAGTGGATGAGAAAGTGAGATAACGTAGAACTGGGGTAAATAGATGATTTTACTTCGGAGTCACATGAGTGACTACGCGAAGAAGCCCCGCCAGGCGCATGTTCGGCATTACATCGACGCATGTGGCACCGACAGGGTGGAGAGCGCAGCTCCCACCAGCGGTAAGTTTAACATGCAGGTAAGTCAGTATTGAACTTCTTGCAAGTCTTTTTTAAACTCTGTAAGTCTGGAGAGCCAGCTAGAGTGTTTATGTATTTTGGAATTTTTTTTAAAAACTCTGTAAATCTGGCTTGAAAATACGGAGCCAGCTAGAGTATAAGTATTTTTAAACTGCGGTAATTGAATGGAATGCGCTGAAACCGCAGTTTCCGATTTAGATCGGATCGGGAGATAAGGCTGATTTAAAAGCTGGTTCCCGCTATTTACCGCTATTTAAACAGGTTTGGAGATAACGGCTGCGCTAAATGCCAGCTCCAAATACCCACAATTGTAAAATAAAGTCTACTCTGTATATATGTTACCAGATGCAGTTTTCCTTTATGGAAATGTATATAACCCTGTGTGATACTGAGGTTAATTAAGGGTTTTAAGACCCATGAGATTCTAAGGCAGGCTCCAAAGGAGTTTCCATACAATAAGTATGGTGCCTATGAAGAATGAGAATCTCATTCACCAGTGCCTTGCATAGGTCTGGATGAAGTTTCCCTAGAGCAAGACTCGGGAGTACCATAGCAGGATGAAACTGACCCTGAAGCTGGTGTCCCTAATTATGTGTATACACCAGAGCACAATAGAAATATTCCGGGTGTTCCCTATGTAGCACCAAGTTTTGCTATATCGGTATGGACTGGTGAGGCTATGGATGAACCTGGCGGCCAAAATTATTTGGTTTCTCACCTACTCCAAGATACTGTTATGACTGAAACAGTAAATAATATATAAAAATATATAAAACACCCGTCTATTGTGCCTCGCTCAGTGTGCCAACAGTAATTGGGCACATGAGTGTAACGATGCGAGGACAGGAAATGTGTTCCAGCATGTCCTGTGGCTGATATTCAGTTGGCATCACTGCATTTGGGGAAGACATACATGGGTCGATTATGTCCAATACTTTTAAGACATGCTTGCTTTACTCTGCAAAGCATATTCAAACCCAATTGCATGATGAAAATTGCCATTGGCTAACATTATACCCAAAAAATGCAGGATTATGTGGGCAAGCTATAACCAGATTTATGATTGATGAATACGAACCCCTATATTAAGAGAAGGAGATCTTCTGGGTCATTTACGGAAGTACAGAAACGGCATTCCATTTTACATGGAATTTCTGGGGAAACAACCTCTGGTTGGTTAAGATTACAATTGTTTTGTAATTCTGCATTAAATCTGATCGGCTTGCTGTTTAAATGCACCAGGAACTCGTCGGGTAGAGATAATATATCCCAAACACAAGTATGGGGGTTGCAGAGTCATTCTAGGACTCACAAACTTAAATTTATAGTTCAGTATTAACATTTAAAAAAGTACACTTCAGCATTATAATGAAGTTTTTATCACAAAGCTGCTATGTACATCCAAACAACATGGAAGTTACAGGCATTCCAAACAATTGATTATTTGGGGTTTGTCTTTAATACAGTTGATATGTGAGTAACTTTATCAACAAATTAAGGTTGGGGATGTTACAAATGCCTGTATTTGTCTTGGTAAAAAACATTATCCCACCATCCAAGATGTAGCTACGGGTACTGGTAAAGTGATAGCAGCATTCATGCTGTCAAATTGGGACCTCTGCATGATCAAAGTCTGCAAAGATCAGAGTACAAGAGTAAAAAGCATGCAGGTTATTGATTAGGTCCATGCAGTTACCAACTAAAGGTTGAGCTGAATTCAATGATGGATTCTCAATGTTGCACAAGTTGCTAGAAGTAAAAATCTGCTTGCTCAGAAGTCTTCAGTGTTATCACAGACTGATGAGAGTGCTCTTGGATGGGGAGCTTAGGACAGCGACACCAGTTGTGGTGGTCGATGGACTGTCCAAGACGATTAATTCTCCAAATACATGGTTGAATTATTTGGAGTTATTTGGGGGCGTTTTATGCATTGATAGCTGTTGTTCTACAATAAAGAACTTACATGTTTCAATTACGAGTAGACAATACCACAAATATGGGAGAATACAATATTGTGGTAAGACAACAGATCACGAAAGTGCAATGACAATACAGAATGAATGTTAAAATTCAAAAAGTTTCAAAAAGATTGTCAGACAGTATGTGTACCAAATGTTGATCTGTTGTGTCTGGATTAAATCTCCAGTGGTCTAAATGTGTCTCGTGGGAGTCAGACCCAGGAGCATTAGCGGTGGATGCATTCTCGCTACATTGGGGAAGTATAGGCTTTTATGTTTTCCCCATTTTGTCTGATTAGACAATGTGTCACCAAAATAGAGCAAGTCTCCGCCGCAGGCGTTTGGTGGTTCCAAATTGGTATTGTTCTCGGCCTTTTGGCTAAGATCAAGTGTAGTATCTGTTCTTATTAGTTGATATCTGATACGTCCCTTATCTACGGACCATTACTACATAGCCATTGTTCCCATTGGTGCTCAGAATGATGAATCAGACATTCATGACAAATCCCAGGTGCAGTAATTGTTGGTACATCCAGTAACAGCAGAAGTCATCCATTACATGACCGTATTAATTGTTAATCTGCAGGTTCTGATGGAATGTCGGATAGGACCATGGATGTCATAACTGCAGCTTGGGGAGATAGCACTAAGAAACAATATATGTGTCATATAAGGAAAGGGAAATCCTTTGGTATACAGTCAGATATATTTTATCATACTGCAAATATATCAGATGTATTGGAGTTTCTTGTTATGTTGCACCTGAGTATAGTACCATGAATGGAGCTTGGAGTGCTTTGTCCTCCTATTTAGGACTACTTCAGAATCGACAACCATCGGGTCTCATCTGTTAATATCCCGATTTATGAGAGGAATTTTAATAAAATCCTACCAAACACAGATATTCAGAAATCTGGGATGTCAGTATAATTCTCACATTGCTTTGGCAATGGTCTCCAATTACGGCACTGTCTTTTCAGAAGTTAATATTTAAAGTGGCTATATTCATCCCATTAATATCAGCACAATGAGTACAAACATTACAAATGTTGTGGTTAGATTGTATACAGTTGTCTGCAGATAAAATAATGTTTTATGTCAATGATCTAAGGAAGCAAAGCAAGCCAAGAAAGGCTGGAACCAATGTAATCTTTAAGACATACGTTGTCAACTAAACATTGTGTGTGGTTAAGCATCTGAATTAGTATATATTGAATTGAGAGTCTCTGAGATTGTTCATTACCCACAAGAAACATATAAACCAATGTTCATTACCCACAAGAAACATATAAAAGTGACAGTACAAACTATTTCTACATGAATAAACTGGTTCTGGATTAACTGGAGTTATACACTGATGTGTATAAATCTCACTCCACAAGGGTGGTATCAATGTCCGCGGCGAAGGTGCAGGACATGCTGCTCGACTAAATTCTGGAGACTGCAGGATGGTCTAAAAAAGAAACTTTCCTAGTTTTACGATAAACCTGCTGTTACAGTGCCAGAGTTGCACATGCTGTGTTGGGTTCTGTTCAAAATTGCATGCTTTGTTGCATAACATTTGTTGTTATTTCCCCTGCGATAGAGGGGTTATTATTTTTCGTATTATTATTATTAAAAATAAATAAATAAATAGAGAGAAAAAAGATAGATATATATATATATATATATAAAAATATTTATTGCATAATTTCAAGCAATATATATTATTTACTCACTACTGGGTAAACTGAAGCAGTGTGTCGTATGGAATGATCTACGGCATGAAAATCACAGAGCTCTAAAATCTTCACGTAGTCACTCACGTGACTCCGAAGTAAAATAGTAAGATTAAACGAGAACTTACCTGTTTGAAGTTTGATCTTTATTTTATGAGTAGTTACGATGAGGGATTACGTGCCCTCTGCTCCCAACCCTCATAATATAAATGATCATCTGGTAGTTCTAATCTTTGTGAGCCTTACTATCTTGCTCTGGCTATTGGTTCTGTGTTTTTCACGCCGCTGCTTTGAAGTATGCCGAACATGCGCCTGGCGGGGCTTCTTCACGTAATCCCTCATCGTAACTCCTCATAAAATCAAGATCAAACTTCGAACAGGTGAGTTCTCGTTTAATCTTACTATTAATGGTCAGCATGAACTCGGTGGACTGAAGGACCAGTTTCCATGCTGTTTCTCTGAACTGAGCTAAACTTAAGATGCTGGTTAAACTGAGAAACACTTGCTGGATGTTTCCTCCATTTTCTGGTTTTATTTCAGATTTTCAACATCTGCAGTTTGTTGACTTTCAACCCCTTTAAATGAACTCTCCTGGAATACAGAACCAGCAATGAATCTTGCAGTACATTACGAAAACAGTTTGATCAGCTTGAGTATTTCCAGAGGTCACGTTTTCATCAAATAAGTTGTAACACGAACAAGCAAATTCTCCACACACGTTATGGAAAATCTTGATTTTATTTCGCAAAATACTCACAATACTGAGTCAACTGTAATTTCAAAACTGACTGCAGATTTTTTGCTGGGTAAGTGGATCAAGGGACATGGATCCAAGGCAGTTGATCTACAGTGATTTTACTTCGGAGTCACGTGAGTGATTCCATGAAGAAGTCCCGCCAGTCCGCATGCGCGTCATTACGTCTGACGCATGACGCACTGACAGGCTGGCAGGCACGTAGCCCCACCAGCGGTAAGTTAAAAACCCGAGGTAAGTGTTTTAAACTTAGCTTTGGTCCTTTTTGCGGTCTGTGAGTCTTGTCTACAGGAAACAAGTCGACCGTGGAAAAAATGCTCAAGGTAATGTCGAGACGGTCCGCTGCAAAAACGGCTACGGAGGACCACAGCAATGCGGGTAGCGGGCGGCCGTCCATTTCCCCTGCAGAGACTTGAGACTGGGGCGCTGGCGGCACAGTGGCTTCTGACTCTGTCCTGGTTGGAGGCACCGTGGCTACGGAAAAGTCGGTGCAGCCCGTAGACTCTGATGAGTCGGGCCAGGAGGAAAGCCCTCCTATGATGGATGCCGGCGGCTGTCCAGAATGGAGCTCCTCATGGAGAGGATGCTCCATGCCAATATGTTCGAGGAAGACGAGTCTCCTCAGCGGCCCGTGGCAGCAGTCCCTGTAGAAGGGCTGCTTAATGTACCACTCATGGAGGAGGAGTGTACACGGAGTCAGTTTTGTTCTGACTCCGAGGTAGGGGGTATAGCCAGTGAGCATACCTCCAGACAAGGAGACCAGGAATCTGGGGTGCCAAGCCTGGCATCCAAATTTGCTATTCCGGCTGGAACTGGGGGACCGTTGAACGGGGATTTGGCCAGGACCATTAATTACTGCAAGACCTCGCGATGGAGGACACCTCCAAGAAGTATCAAATACCCACGAATTGTACCTCCCTGGACTACCATCAGTGTCTACTCCAGTTCCAACGGTGAACCACTCAATCTGGGGTCACATGGATGCGGGGATCAGAGCCCAAGAATTGAGGCTCCAAAAGATCCTGAAGCTGCTTGCCTCAGGAATCACGGCATTCACGAGGTCTGTGGATGATGGGGGCTCTCTTTGAGGAGCAACAGGATGCACTTGCTCTCATGTGCAATGCACATTTCGAGATCAGCTGTTTAAGGAAAAGTGCAATCCGCCCCATGCAAAATCCCAAATTTGTTGCACTATGCAAGACAAGCAATGTGCAGCTGCCGAATTTGCTGTTTGGGGATGACCTGTCCATACAGGTCTGTGAATTGGATGATGAGGCAAAAACAGTTGGCCTCATAAAAGCTCAACCAGCCAACAAAAATCCCCCCCGACGGCAGCACCCCTACCAACGGTTCGCTGCAATGGCTTCAGGCCAAGGATCAAGCTGGACCCAGCCAACTATGCGCAATTGGCACACACCTACTTTCTCCTCGAAAACATGGGGGCAGAAGTATACAACACCAACTATGGAGGTAGGTGGATCTGGTTCTGTTCAGAAATGTATGGGCCCGTCACAAGTTGGTGGGAGGTTACATTGTTTTTCAATGAGTGGAGTTGTATAACCTCAGACTTGTTTATACTGCACAGTCTACTAGATTTCCGAATTGAATTCATTTTCAAATTATGTCCAACCACACAGCATACACCTAAACAGATATACTGTTTTTCACAACAACAGTCTTTAGATGTACAAGGTGACATTGAAACGCTAGCTAAAAAAGGGCTAATTGAGAAATCTTTTCTTCAATCTCACCAATTTGTGTCTAATATATTCTCTAGACAAAAGAAAGATGGCGGGTGTCGCATAATTCAGGATCTAACTCGGCTTAATTCCTATGTGCAGTATAAACATTTCAAAATGGAAACTTTTGCTACTGCCAAACAACTAGTTTCCAAAGGATGCTATATGGCATACATAGATCTCAAAGATGCATACTATTCAGTACCCATTCATCATAATCACCGGAGATATTTGAAATTTAGCTGGATGAAGCAATTATGGCAGTTTAAGGCATTGCCTAATGGATTAAGTTCGGCTCCCAGGCTATTTACAAAGTTGGTAAAACCAGTGTTGGGTCTACTCTGGGCTCAGAATCATATTGTCATGGCCTATTGGGATGATATCCTTATCATAGGCAAGACTAAACAGTCAGCTGAATTATCTGTTTCAGCTACCAAACTCATGTTTGAGAGATTGGGATTTATTATCCATCCAGTTAAATCCAAATAGATACCATCCAGAGTAATTGATTATTTTGGGGTTCACCATTAATTCAATTCACATGTCTAATTCTGCCTCCAGGCAAGAGGTCAGAATTAATAGAAGCTTGTAACAACCTCATTGATGAGCAACAATCTTCTATTCGGCATGTGGCTAGTATAATTGGCAAATTAGTAGCTGCGTTTCCAGCCGCACAGTTTGGACCTTTACATTATCAAAATTTGAAACATGTAAAGGAACAGGCACTCATAAAGCATGCAGGTCATTTTTATAGACCTATGCAATTACCAGCTGAAGCGGTTGCTCAGTTACAATGGTGGATAGCGAACATTTGGCACTGCTCCAATAAAATTTGGATTGATGCACCTTCAGTAATCTTACAAACTGATGTTAGTGCTCTAGGATGGGGAGCTACTGATACTATCTCCAGATGTGGCGGCAGATGGAATATGCATGAGGCATTTATCCTTCAATCCCATGGCATTAACTGTTTAGAATTGTTGGGAGCACTCTATGGTTTAAAAGCGTATTGTACTAGTACGCATGACTTGCATGTGCAGCTTCAGATTGACAACACTACAGCAGTGGCATATGTTAATCACATGGTTGGAATCAAGTCGGTATCATGTGATAACTTGACTAACCTTATCTGGCACTGGTGTTTTACAAGAAACATCTGGATTTCAGCTACCTATTTACCAGGTAGATATAACATGGTGGCAGACACCAGATCACGAAAATTTAATAACAACACAGAATGGATGTTTAATCGTGAAATATTCAACGATATTGTCGCTCGGTATGGCATACCAGAGATTGACATGTTTGCATCCAGATTGAATCACCAGTTATCAAAGTATGTTTCATGGGAACTGGTAGATGCATTCTCGCTACACTGGGGTGGAATGTTTTTATATGCATTCCCCCCATTTTGCCTCATTAGCCAGTGCTTGACTATTATCGAGCAGGACTCGGCCTCAGGCATTTTGGTAGTTCCTGACTGGCCTCCACAGCCATGGTTTCCACTAGTTCTGAGACTAATAACACATATTTTTATGGTGATCCCCAAAAGCAGTAACCTCCTGGTTCATCCTGTAACTGGGGAGAATCATCCACTACATGATCATATTAATCTATTGATTTGCAGATTCTGAGGAGACCGTTCTTGGGGTTCGGAATATCAGAGCGTACAGTGGATGTGATTACTGTGGCCTAGAGGGATAGCACTAAAAAACAATATATTTCTCATATCAAGAAATGGGAGGTGTTCTGCTTGCAGTTGAACATTTCATATCATACGGCAAGCATACCTGACCTGTTGAAATTCCTTTCCACGCTATATTTGATGAGCGGCTTAGCTATAGTGCCATCAGTAGTGCCAGAAGTGCCTTATCGGTCTACCTATGGCAATGATGGGGACAATGGAGTCTCATCCTTTAATATCTCGGTTCATGAAGGGTATTTTTCACTGTAATCCCCCCAGGCCCAGGTACATGGAAATCTGGGATGTGAGTGTGGTTCTCGTATTGCTTCGTCAATGGGCCCCAGTAACATCTCTGTCATTGCCCAGACTCGCTCTTAAAGTTTTTATGCTCATGGCGCTGGTTTCAGCACAATGTGTCCAGACATTGCAGAAGCTTCGACTGGACAGGATGGTTTCATCTGTCAACAACATAACCTTTTATGTTTATGATTTACTAAAACAGAGCAGGCCAGGGACGTCACGGCTTAAACTTGATTTTATGGCATACCCCATAGATCTTCGTCTATGTGTAGTTAGGCACTTACGGCGGTATATTGAGGTCACCAAGTGCCTCAGAGGCCCAGAATTGGCTTTATTTATCAGTCACAAAAAGCCTCATGAATAGGTGTCGGCACAGACCATCTCAAGGTGGCTGAAACGGGTTCTGGCTTCCGCCAGAGTTGACCCTGATATTTTAAAATCTCACTCCACCAGGGCGGCATCACCAGGGCGACGTCAGCAGCGAGGGCACTGGACGTCCCTCTAGACCAAATTGTCGTCGTCGCAGGATGGTCCAAAAAAATTACTTTTGAAAGGTTCTACCACAAACCTCTTGCCACACCAGGGGTGTATGGCCATTCTAGTTTGAGTTCTGTCTTGTAGCTTCCCCCTGGGAGAGAGGGGTCGCTATTGGGTTTTTCTTTTGTTAAATAAAGCATCAATGTGTTTAATTCTGTATCATGTTTGAATGCATTATTTGTTATTACTCATCCTGTGTCAACCGAGGCAGTGTGTCGTATGGGTTCGTATCCACGGCATGAAATCACAAAGCTTTGAAGTCTTCACGGAATCACTCACGTGACTCCGAAGTAAAATAATAAGATTAAATAAGAATTTACCAGTTTGAAGTTTGATCTTTATTTTATGAGGAATTATGATGAACGATTACGTGCCCACCGCTCCCAACCCTCATATCACAAAGGTCATCTGGTAGTTTCTAAGTTTCTAATCTTACTATGTTACTTCAATTACTGTTATCTGTGATTTCACACCGCTGCTTTGAAGATTGACGCGCATGCGGACTGGCAGGACTTCTTCACGTAATCGCTCATCGTAACTCCTCATAAAATAAAAATCAAACTTCAAACAGGTAAGTTTGTGTTTAATCTTACTACTAAAGAATGCAATAGGCTCTAGGGAATTAATGACCTACTCTCATTCTTATGTTCTTATGACAAAGAAATAACATTACATTTAAGGAGGTGAGCGAAGTCGTTTGTTACGCTTTTTAGTGTTTCGATTTATCAATCAATGTAGGGTCATTGAAACTTTTGCTGCACTGGGTGACAGTTCTTAGGGTGCTGAAGGTTTCCTGACAGCCTCTGTCACCTCCCGATCAGACGCGGTCAGATGCAGCCACCTGGTAAACCTGAGGTGAATTCTGCATGCTGTGCTAATTGAGGAGAAAATGGAAGAAAGGAATCAGTGGCCAGTGTCTACTGCCGCAGTAGAAAAGATGTGTTAAACACGTGGTGTGTGGGGGAGAGGAGTCAAAGTATATTTTGATTGAGGACCCAATGCCCCAAATTTCTATTGCACACAAATTTCAAAGAGGCTTTTTGCAAAAGAACAGATCCTCTGCATTTAATGCATTAAGTAAAACCTTTCCCATTGCAGAGTGAGCAGAGAAGTTTTGTTTGGGTTTAGCACATGCATCACTTTGGAGAGAGGATAGGAGAAATGGGGAGGCATGCGGAATAAAAGATGCATGGGGGGGAATGGGTCAACCATTGAGAGGGGCAGCTGGATCACCATTTATAAGGAGAAGGAGACACATTGAGAGCAGTGAGGTTTTAATGCCGGGACACTGACCTACATGTAATTCCCACTGACACTCCCCCTGGGCTTTTAGGCACAGCTGAACGCACTGTTGGACACAACATAGTACTTTGTGTAACTCAGTGGGTCAGATAGCAACAATGCAGGAAAGGGCTATGTGATGTTTCAAGTCAGGGCCCTTCTCTTTTACTGATGGACCCTACATTTCCAGGAGGGCCCCATGTATGGTTTTGTATATCTAAAGAATCCAGGGAAAAAAATCGCAAATTTCAGGATAAATTTGGTGGAATTCTGGAATTTTTGAAGCAGTAACTATTTTCCCTTTGTAATAAAAGCAGAAATGCCAGAAATATTCAGCAGATCAGGTATAGTCAGTGGAGAGAGAAATAAAGATAACTAGATTAAGGGACCTGTTGGGTCCCGGTCTGGTCCCCCAACGCAATATTCCACCACTTACCCATAGCTCCCAACTGCGCAGGCGCGGCTCATTTCCCCTCATCCGCAGCACTCCCTCCCCCTCCTCTTCACCCTCCCTCTTCTTTCCTCTCTCCTCCTCCCCTCCCCAATCCCTCCCTCACTTTCCTCTCCCCTACCCTCAGTCACTCCCTCCCTCCCTCCATAACTCTTCTCCCCTCCCTACCCCCTCCTATCCCTCTATTCGCCACCTCCTCCAATACTCACCTTCCCGTTTCCCTCTTCACCTCCCCCGCTGCCTTCCTCTCCCTCTATTCCCCACTCCCTACCTCCCCACTCCCCTCTCATCTCCCTCTATTTTCCCTCCTCCCCATTCTCCATCCGCACCTCCCCCACTTCCCCCTCCCTACTCCCTCCTCTCCATCACTCCTCCCACTCTCCTACCTCACCTCCCCAGGATCTCGAGGCTGCCGCTCCTTTCCCTCCTTGCGTGCTTGGAGCCAGCAGCGCCTTTGGCGTCAGAGCCAGGCTCAGCGTCCAGGACGCGGATTGGCGTGGCCTCTCCCTGCCTGGCCTCTCCCCGGAGCCCCAGCCTCAGCCTCAGCCTCAGCCATATCCTCAGCGTCATGGCGGCGGATCCCCGCGGGGCCGGAGTAGCAGTAAAATGCTGTTTTTTTTTAATCTTACTTGCTTCGTTGAGAAAAAAAGATGGCGATAAAATTCTGGAAAGGCCCCAATTGCGCAGGCGTGGCTGAGATCCGTGCCCTTTGCAATGCCAGTAAAGAACGGGAACTCTCCCCCAACTGCTCATGCGTGGGTGGGGGCATTATTTTGTTAATTTAAAAAATAAACATTAATAACTTTTAAAATATACCATCGATCTGAATAAAACTGGTTTCATTTACAGCACAGAACAATGGTGAGTGAGGTGGAGCAAAAATCGTGGTGCTATCGTGTACCATTTTTGTGCAAATAGAGGTACAAACAAAATAACAGACAAAACAAACAAGATGAGAGTTTTAGTTATATACTAGACTAAGTGGGACCCGTTGGATCCCAGCTTTATACGGGTAGGCTGATCCCCCAACGCAATATTCCACCTCTCCACTGTGTGTGTGTGTGTGTGTGTGTGTGTGTGTGTGTGTGTGTGTGTGTGTGTGTGTGTGTGTCACATACACTCAGACACAGGTGCAGACGCAGCTTAATAAAGCATTGCTGTTTCAAGCACAGGAAGGGCAGCAGGCCAAACAACTCATGGCATTGTCATTTCATTTCTAATTAAGCATTGCAGTTTCAAGCATAGGTAGGGCAGCAGGCCAAACAACTCATGGCATTGTCATTAAGGGCTAACAAATCATTTATTGCAAATACTTTGCAGACTCGCAGTTCAGTTGATTCACAGCTTAGAATGACAGTCGTGGCCTCTCCCTCGCGATCTTGCAGAGTGACAGAATCACATCCAGGCATCAGGGGTTATATAGTCCTGTCTCTGACCAGCTTCCCTGTCTCTGCTGAAGAAAAGCATCCCCACAGCATGATGCTGCCACCACCATGTTTCACAGTGGGGATAATGTGTTCAGGGTGATGTGCAGTGTTAGTTTTCCGCCACACATAGCATTTTGCATTTAGGCCAAAAACTTCAATTTTGGTCTCATCAGACCAGAGCACCTTCCTCCACATGTTTGCTGTGTCCCCCACATGGCTTGTAGCAAACTGCAAACGGGACGTATTCTGGCTTTGTTTCAACAATGGCTTTCTTCTTGCCACTCTTCCACAAAGGCCCGATTTGTGGAGTGCATGACTAATAGTTGTCCTGTGGACAGATTCTCCCACCTGAGCAGTGGATATCTGCAGCTCCTCCAGAGTTACCATGGGCCTCTTAGCTGCTCTCCTTGCCCAGCCTGTCAGTTTAGGTGGACGGCCAAATCTTGGTAGGTTTGCAGTTGTGCCATATTCATTCCATTTTCGGATGATGGATTGAACAGTGTTCCGTGAGATGTTCAAAGCTTGGGATATTTTTTTATAACCTAACCCTGCTTTAAACTTCTCCACAACTTTATCCCTGACCTGTCCGGTGTGTTCCTTGGGCTTCATGATGCTGTTTGTTCACTAATGTTCTCTAACAAACCTCTGAGGCCTTCACAGAACAGCTGTATTTATACTGAGATTACATTACACACAAATGGACTCTATTTACTAATTAGGTGACTTCTGAAGGCAATTGGTTGCACTGGATTTTATTTAGGGGTATCAGAATAAAGGGGGCTGAATACTTTTACACGCCACACTTTTCATTTTTTTATTTGTAAAAAAATTTGAAAACCATGTATCATTTTCCTTCCACTTCACAATTATGCGCCACTTTGTGTTGGTCTATCACATAAAATCCCATTAAAATACATTTACGTTTGTGGTTGTAACGTGACAAAATGTGGAAAAGTTCAAGGGGTATGAAAACTTTTGCAAACCACTGTATATTAGCAACAGAGTATTGGGGTTGAATGGCCTGATAGTTGCTGTGAAAAAGTGTGTTACATTCTGCTGGTAATAGTAGTTAAAAGCGTAGGAAGGAACTGCAGATGCAGGTTTAAACCGAAGATAGACACAAAATGCTGGAGTAACTCAGCCAGACAGGCAGCATCTATGGAAAGAAGGAATGGGTGACGTTTCGGGTCTAGACCCTTCTTCAGACTTAAACTATACTAAACATCTGGTTTGCTGATTAGACATTAAAATCCTGAATCCTGCTTGAATGTTACCCCTCTATCAACATGGCAAAGGTGAATTATTTGGTTGTAATCACAATATTGCTTGTTGCGCTCGCTCTGTGTAAATTGTATCTTCTCTAAAAGGAACAATGTCAGTGCAGTCTGAGGAAATAAGATGAAGTTGAACCTATACATTTAGTTAATTTATGAGATGAGGATACAATAATAGAAATGTATTTGAAATCAAGATCATTTTTTCAAAACAAACGTGGGTGGTATTTCTAATCTACACAAAACATTTTACACCACACTGCCTTCACAAGCTCAGAAAACTGGACGAGCTATAAATCAATATTGGCTGTTTTATGTTGAGTATCAGAAGGTGACACTTTCTCCATATATGCATCTTCCATTCCCTCATCTCACCAATAACATTACTTATCAAATCCAGATACATCCACTCAGTCACAAGGAAAATGTGCAAACTCAATACAGACAGCACCTGAGGTCAGGATTGAACCTGGGTCGCTGGCGCTGTGAGGCAGCAGCTCTACCAGCTGCACCACTGTGCGAGTACCTTCATTTGAAGGAATGTAGCAATCAAAGAACGCATCCCAACATATCTTCTTAAGAGCAATTCAGGATAGTTACCAAAAAACATATTTCCTGATGACATGGGAGGAGGCATTTTGGCCAATTGAGTCTTTGGCAGCTCATGTAGCAATCTAGAGAATAGCTAATAAATGGTGGCCCCATGAAAAGTGAACAAAATAAAGCCCACCTCCCTTTCAAGTTTCCAATATTCCGTTCCAGTAAGATTGATTCAGATCTAACACAGCCAGATTTCTTAGAGAGGGCATTATTCAATACAGTTCCAATTCAACAATTAAATTAAATGGAGATCCAAGTAGAAGTCCTGAAGGCTGATTGAAATATTAGTAATGGCTTTATAGAGATTAGGCTTCAGAGATAAAAATGTTATGGATTATTTAGTATAAAGTGCCACTCTGCTTTAAACGAGAAATGATAAATTACCCAGTAAAAAAAAAAATTACCCAATAAAAAAACAATGTTTTTCACCTCATAAATCCATTCAGTGAAATTGAAATTGTTGTGTTTAAGTGCACAGATCGTCTGCATTGTATTAACTTTTTTCACTGCGGCAAACATGTAGCACAAAACGAGGTCATTTAGCCCATCTGATCTATGATAGTTCTTTGCATAACAATCCAAACAGCCCGATTCCACAGGTCCTTCTCCAAACCTTGCAGTTTATTCCTTCTCACGTAACTATCCGATTCCCTTTTTAAAGGCACTGATTGTTTCAATTTCCAGCAATTTCAAGGCAATGAATTTCGGAGCATAGGTATTATCTGCATAAGAAAGGCTTTCTCCACATCCATCAGATCTTCCCTCAAATTCCTTCAGGTCAAGAAACACAGCCTAGGATTGTCCAGTCTAACCTTCTATCCTTGGAATCATTCAAGCATATCATTAAGGACCATCTTTTTGAACTTCACATCCTTCCATATGTGCAGTGACCATAACTCCAGCTGTGATGTAAGAAATCTTGTGCAGGTTCAACATAACATCCTGTATTCTGCATTCTCAGCTTCTGCTTCCAAATCCAAGTTTTTGTTAATGCTTTACTAGCCACTCTCGAAACATAACAGCTACTTTCCAGGACATGCACATCACTTCATTCCTGTAAATCTTGCAGAATTATGCCATTAAGTCTCAATGATTTTCCATATTCCTTCAAAATGGATAACATAACACTTCTCTGTTCTGCATCCCATGAATCATGTGTATGTCAATTTAGTCAGCCTGTTATGTCTTCTTTCAGTTTAGTACTAATCTCCATGTTAATTTTTACTATTCCAAGATTTGGAACTTGGAAATTCTACCCTGTATACTTGTGTCCATAATTCATACGGTATATATCAAAAAAATGCAGTGCCATCACTGACCGCTGGAAAATATCTTTGTCTACCATTCTCTGATCTGAAAAACAGGCTAAATACTGATTTAATTTGTTAAATTACTGAATAATGTAATATTTTTGTTCAAGCAACATTGTATTAATTACAGAGGTTCTCTGTTATATAATGTGCACTATTATTTAATTAACCTCTTAAGCTGGAAGGTTGAGTGCAAGTAAAATGTGTAGGAAGGAACTGCAGATGCTGGTTTAAACTGTAGATAGACACAAAATGCTGGAGTAATTCAGCGGGACAGGCAGCATCTCTGGAGAGAAGGAGTGGGTGATGTTTCAGGTTGAGACGCTTCTTCAAACTAGTTAGGCACAAGGGAAACGAGAGAAATAGACAAAGATGCAAGAGATAAAGAACAATGAATGAAAGATATGCAAAAAAAGAATGATGATAAAGGCAACAGGCCATGGTTAGTTTTTAAGAAGGAACTGCAGATGCTGGTTAGTTGTTTGTTGGGTGAAACAGAGAAGCTGGTGTGGCTAGGGTGGGGGAGGGATAGAGAGACAGGGAATGCCGGGTTACATGAAGTTGGAGAAATCAATGTTCATACTACTGGGCTGTAAGTTGCCCAAGCGAAATATGAAATGTTGTTCCTCCGATTTGTGTTTAGTCTCACTCTGACAATGGAGGAGACCTAGGCTGGGTGCAGGAAGGAACTACAGATGCTGGTTTAAACCAAAGATAGATACAAAATGTTGGAGTAACTCAGCGAGACAGGCAGCATCTCTGGAGAGAAGGAATGGGTGACGTTTCAGTCTCAACTTGTTAGGTTGGGTGCAAGCCTACTTTTGGTGAAGAACAATCCTGTATCATCAGGTCCAAGACATGAATTGGGTCCTGGGGATGCTGTATCACAGCTGTGAGGAAGTGAGTGAGGGAGGGAAGCCAGGGTGCAAGTAATCAATCATATATTTAGCACTGTCTCATTAAATCACATCTTTCTTTAGAGATTATTTTCCTGATGTCATAAGATAAATTTATATCTTCATAAAATACGAATCGGATTGAGATTTTTGAAAAAGTAAGTAAAAAGGTTGATGAAGCCAATGCAGTAATCATTGACTCTGCGGACCAGCAAGGCATTTAATAAAGTTCTGCATGGTAGCCTGCTCTGTAAGGTTAGATCGCATGGGATCCAGGAAGAGTTAGCCAGCTTGAAAGAAAAATGGCTTCATGGAAGGAAGCAGAGAGTGATGCTGAAAGGCAAATTTTCAGACTGGAGGCCTGTGAGTAGTGATTGCCTCAGGGATCAGTGCTGGGCCCATTGCTGGGGGGTTTGTGGTATATATCAATGATTTGAATGAAAAGGCATGATTAGCAAGTTTGCTGATGAGACAAAAGTGGGAAGTATCATAGGTAGCGAAGATGGTTATCAAAAATTACAGCAGGATCTTGATTAACTGAACAAGTGGGCTGAGGAATGGTTAATGGATTTAGTGCAGATAAGTGCGAGGTGTTGTGCTTTTTCGAAGTCAAACCAGGGCAGGACCGTCACGGATGAATGGTAGTGCCCTAAGGGTTGTTGTGGAGCAAAGGGATCTAGCAGTGCATGTACATAGTACCCCGAAAGTGAAATTGCACGTACAATGGAGTGGTCAAGAAGACTTTTGGTACATTGACTTTCATCAGTCAGGATATTTAGTATAGATGTTGGGATGTTGTGTTACAGTTGTAAAATATATTGGTGAGGTTGGATTTGGAGTATTGTGTTCAATTTAGGTCACCCTAAGCTGGAAAGAGTGCAAAGAAGATTTATGAGAATGTTGGGCAGGCTAGAACTATTTTCCATGAAGTGTAGGAGGCTGAGGTTTGATTTTATAAAGGTGTATAAGATCATGAGGGGAATAGATAGGGTGGATGCACACAGGGGCATCAAGAACCAGAGGACATAAGTTTAAGATGAGAGGGGAAAAATGTAATAGGAACCTGAGGGGCAATTTGACATACAGAGGGTGGTGGGTATATGGAATGAGCTGCCAGCAGACGTAGCTGAGGATGTTACTA
Source organism: Raja brachyura (assembly GCA_963514005.1). The sequence goes on from OY740785.1 coordinate 60,102,039, forward strand.
TAACAACAATTAAAGATATTTGGACTGGTACAAGGATAGGAAAAGTTTAGATACGGGCAGGTGGGACTAGTTTAGATGGGGCATCTGGGTCGGCATAGACAAGTTGGGCCAAAGGGTCTGTATCTGTGCTGTGTGATTCTATAACTACGATTCTAATCATAATGACCATACATTTTGTGCTTTTTTGTAGCTACCATGTGTCAACACACTAAAGGCTTAACCTTTCTGTGAGATGTATTTATTCTTTATCCGTGCACTTATATCAACCAAAACCATTTGATACCGAACCTCTCAAGCTGTTAAATTTCTGATGTTCAAATTACACCTTCCTCAAAGTAATTAATCTCAAGCAGTCAATACTACAAAGAGCTGAACCTGAAGAAAATGGTAGCACACTGATTATTCCATAAATTATCACAAATTTAATTAACTTCATCATGACCCAATACTGTTCAATGGTGCCAAGAAAGTCCATGACTACATTTTCAGTTTCACATCATTATTTAAAAGTACTGCCCGAGGCAGATTTAAACCATTAGATGACCAAAAGGCCCCGTTTGCCAGCTAATCGATCGTGCCATTTGCAGAGATATGGTTTAAACATCAGAAACCTGATTGAACACCTGTTCAAGAGTCAAGAATATTTAATTCTTATAAGTATCAACCACAGAACAATTAAATTCTTTCTTGCATCAGGAGAACATTGGGCAGCCAACAATGGGCCATTATAGAGTCCGCCTTTCCTGAGGTCATCTGTTGCCAGCCCTGATTTGTTCTGGTCTTTTTTCATCTCCAGTTTCCCCTCTCCCCACTGCTATCTTTTAGTCTGAAGAAGAGTTCTGACCCAAAACGTGACATATTCCTTTCCTCCAGAGATGCCGCCTGAACTGTTGAGTTACACCAGCATTTTGTGTCTATCTTTGACTTGACTTGATTTGCCTGCAGAAATTCAGCTCTATCTCAAGTTTGAACCATTATGTCATGTAAGCCATGATATTGATCTACCGGTCTATTCTACAAGTTCCAGTGATTAAGAATCTGCAAATTCAAGATTCTTTATTTGTCAAATGCACCAGATATGAACCAAAACAAAATCATCTTAATTGCTGCATCTTAACATCAACCCAACAAGGCTAATCACATTTCTCAATCTTTCTCAATGCAATGTTGGATTCCATCTCAAAAAAAAACATTCAGTGGGAATGGGGCCTATGTTCAGAACTAATGGGTGGATGATTAACCAACAGAGAGGAGGTTGAACAACTCATCAACTGGTGTGACATCAATAACCTTCAACTCAATGTCAATAAAACAAAATAAATAACTGTGGACTTCAGGAAGAAACAGACAGTACACAACCCACTCACCATCAATGGCAGTGCAGTGGAGTCTGTGAAAAGCACCAAGTTCCTGGGAGTGCACATCACAGATGATCAGACATGGTCCACCAACACCATCTCCCTAGTCAAGAAAGCACAGCAACGCCTCCACTTCCTTCGACGGTTGAGGAGAGCCGACCTCCCCCCTTCTGCCCTCACCACCTTTTACAGGGGTGCCATTAAGAGCATTCTTACCAGCAGTCTCTCAGTCTGGTATGGCAGTTGCTCTGCTGCTGACCAGAAGGCCCTACAGAGAGTGGTGAGGACAGCGGAGAAGATCACCAGATCACCCCAACCAGCAATCCAGGACTTATACCCATCTCGCTGTCGCAAGAGAGCAACCAATATCATCAAAGACACCACCCATCCAGCACACAAACTGTTCACCCCCCTTCCATCCGGCAAGCGCTACCGCAGCATGCGGTGCAAAACCACCAGATTCAAAAACAGCTTTTTCCCTCAGGCCATCAGACTACTCAACCCACTCAAGAAAATTCCATGAACATTACACAAACAAAGATCAACTGACTGTCAAATAACTTTAACTCAATGTCTGCAGTATGCTATTTGCACTTTTCTATATTGTACCTTTTATTATTGCACTTTAATAACATACCTCAAAATGTTACTAGACTCTGGCACACTGTGAATTTTTTTAATATAATGTCTATTTTAATGGTATATTTTTTAATGGTATTTTTAATGGTATATTGTCTGTCTGTGTTATAAATAAATAAATATTACTTGCACATTTGGAGTATGGGGAAACGCAATTTCAATCCTCTGTGTAACTACTTGTTGCATTATTTGAATTGACAATAAAATTTACTTTGAACTTTGAAATTTACTTTGAACTTTGAACTAGTAACTGCCTTCCAGAAAGAAGATCATTCAAACTTCAGTAGGCAAACTCTAATTATGTACAGATCACACTAGGGGTTGTGACCATACGAAGGCCAAGCTCCAGTCATCATTGACTCGTTCACTGAGGCGGATGTGAAGATAGGGTTTATATTGAACAAGATCAAACTTGCCCCTGATACAGCACACTGCCATTTGGCAGTGAAGATTCCTGATGTGGTTCTGGAAGTGTAGTCCACTTCCCATGTCGTTGCAAAGGCAAAGATAAATGTTATAATCCACCATCACCTTCAATGTAGAAACAAAAACTGCAGATGTCGGTTTACGTAAAAAAAGACACAAAGTGTTGGAGGAACTCAGTAGGCCAGGGAACATCGCTGGAGAATGGGGATTGGTGACGTTTCAGGACAGGACCCTTTTTCAGATTTGGGACCCTTCTTCAGATTGCACATTAAAGCCACTCCAAGATACTTCTGAAACCGAGATCACCTGCAAAAGGCTTCTCAAGGCAGAGGAGAAGTAACCAATCTCCACAAAATCCTTAGAAATCACTGCAAGAATAAGTGAACCAAGCAGAGTTATCTCCCATGGCAGCATCTCCTGCATTCATGCACTCGTTACAGTCAGTTGGATACACCATATCAGGCCCAACACCAAATACCCCAAATGGACACTGTATCCAGAGCTCTAACATGGGAAGAGATTACCAGAAAGATGAAGAAAAGGTGAAAATATGCTTTTCACGTCAAAAAATGCGAACAATGATGACCCAAATGAGTGTCGATGGGTGAGGTCTCACTCTAATGCAGCCTTCATTTCTTTGCTGCACAGTAGTCAAGTAAGAATGTCAGCCCTTATCCTCAAGGACACAATCTTCGGGGAAGCCAGGCCCATGTAGAAACATAGAAGACAGAGGCCCGGGGAGCCGTTGGAGACAGAGGGTGGAGCTACCTGCTGTGAGTATAAAGCTAGCGCGGGGCTTGCTTTTCACAGAGGCCCGGGGAGCCGTTGGAGACAGAGGGTGGAGCTACCTGCTGTGAGTATAAATCTAGCGCAGGGCTTGCTTTTCACAGAGGCCCGGGGAGCCGTTGGAGACAGAGGGTGGAGCTACCTGCTGTGAGTATAAAGCTAGCGCGGGGCTTGCTTTTCACAGAGGCCCGGGGAGCCGTTGGAGACAGAGGGCGGAGCTACCTGCTGTGAGTATAAAACTAGCGCGGGGCTTGCTTTTCACAGAGGCCCGGGGAGCCGTTGGAGACAGAGGGCGGAGCTACCTGCTGTGAGTATAAAGCTAGCGCGGGGCTTGCTTTTCACAGAGGCCCGGGGAGCCGTTGGAGACAGAGGGCGGAGCTACCTGCTGTGAGTATAAAGCTAGCGCGGGGCTTGCTTTTCACAGAGGCCCGGGGAGCCGTTGGAGACAGAGGGCGGAGCTACCTGCTGTGAGACCGAAATCTGCAACGTTCCATCTTCCAGTGAGGGAATCTGTTGGAGCATCTGATTGGTTGAAGAGGACCAGAGGAAGCAGCTGATTGGCTGCAACCCGGGGTTTACATTTCTACATTTCTGCCTTCAGGTTTAAGGATTCTGGGTGCTAAGGATTCTGGGAGCTAAGGATTCTGGGTGTTAGGGATTCAGTATTTATTAGTAAAGTTTAAAGAATAAAGTTTTGTGTTTAATAAAAAATAAAAAAATAAAAAAATAAAATATATATATTTAATAGAGTAATTTGGGAGTAAGATGTCAGTGGAGATTGGCCCCATGGTTTGCTCAGCCTGCAACATGTGGGAGATCAGGGATATGGTCGGTGTCCCTGATGACTAAATTTGCAGGAAGTGTGTCCAGCTGCAGCTCCTGGCAGACCGCATTGAACGATTGGAGCTGCGGCTGGATTCATACTGGAGCATCCACGATGCAGAGAAAGTCGTGGACAGCACATACAGTGAGATGGTCACGCCACAGGAAAAAGGTAAGAGGACAGAAAGGGAGCGGGTGGCCAATAGCCAGCAAAGCAGTAGGCAGATAGTGCAGGAGTCCCCTGCGGTCATCTCCCTACTCAACAGGTTTACCATTTTGGATACTGTTGAGGGAGATGGCTCATCAGGGGAATGCAGCATCAGCAGCAGCAAAGTTCATGGCACCATGGGTGGCTCTGCAGCACATGATGGGGGAAAAAAGAGGGGAATAGATAGGCGTTTCTGCGGCTGCAAAAGAGACTCCAGGATGGTATGTTGCCTCCCTGGTGCAAAGGTCAGGGATGTTACTGAACGGCTGCAGAACATTCTGGAGGGGGAGGGTGAACAGCCAGTTGTCGTGGCGCATATTGGCACCAACGATATAGGGAAAAAAAGGGATGAGGTCCTACAAGGTGAATTTAGGGAGCTAGGAGATAAACTCAAAAGTAGGACCTCAAAGGTAATAATCTCTGGATTATTACCAGTACCACGGGCCAGTCAGAGTAGAAATAGGGGATTCAATTGTCAGGGGAATAGATAGGCGTTTCTGCTCCTGCACCTAATTTCTATGTTTCTATGTTTCTAGGAGTAGGACATTCGGCCCTTCGAGCCTGCACCGCCATTCAATATGATCATGGCTGATCATTCAACTCAGTATCCCGTACCTGCCTTCTCTTCATACCCTCCGATCCCCTTAGCCACAAGGGCCACATCTAACTCCCTCTTAAATATAGCCAATGAACTGGCCTCAACTAACCTCTGTGGCAGAGAGTTCCAGAGACCCACCACTCTCGGTGTGAAAAACGTCCTTCTCATCTCGGTCCTAAAGGATTTCTCCCTTATCCTTAAGCTGTGACCCCTTGTCCTGGACCTCCCCAGGAGGTGAGCTCCCCAACATTAGTGTTTTCTAAAACAATAGTCAACCAACATTAGTGTCTTCACTTAGTGTAACATTAGTGTATTCCCAGCAGAAAGTGGAAGATATTCAATGATGTGCTGAAGTCATCCTTGTAAACATACAACATCTGTTTCCTAATTCCTGGAAATCTTTGGCCTATGACCACTCAGAGCAGAGGCCATTTTAGGATGATTTTAAGAATCGCAAGGCAGCCGTGAAAATCATATAAAATCCCTGGTATCTCATAGCTTTCAGTGAGATCATCATTTGCTTTTTGTTTAGACGATATTGACATTCTAATAGCTAAGACAATTGAGATTTTAAAAATGAAAGATAAAGGAATGTGGAAATCGAGAAAGAATGAGACATGTATAGAAATATACTTTCAGGAAATATACTGTATGATTGGTGAAACATCTCATAAATTCATGTTCATGTCATGAGCAGAATTAAGCCATTTGGCCCATAGAATCTTCTCCGCCATTCAATCCTGACTGACATATCTTTCCCTCTCAGCACATTCTCCTACCTTCTCCCTGTAACCTTTGATACTCTTCCCAATCAAGAACCTGTCAGTTTCTGCTTTGAAAAATACCCAACAAATATTTCAGGCCTGTGATTACACTACATGGCCTTTCCACAAAATGCAAATGATTCATTTAGAAGCCATGTAAAGAGCCTGTCCCATTACGCAACCTTTTCGGTGACTGCTGGCACGCGTCATAGGTGGCCAAAAATTTTCAACATGTTGAAAATTCAGCAGCGACCAGAAAGACCCTACGAGTCTTTGGAGACCTCTCACGACCATAGGAGAACTCTCACAACCATACAGGCGACCCCTGGCGACATGTGACCTCTCATGTCCATAGGAGATCTCTCATGACCATACAGCCTGTATGGTCGTGAGAGGTCTCCTATGGTCGTGAGAGGTCTCCAAAGAATTATAGCGTCTTTCTGGTCGCCGCTGAATCTTCAACGTGTTGAAAATTTTCAGCGACCTATGACGGGTGCTGGCAGCCGCCAAAAAGATTGCGTAAGTAGGACAGGCCCTTAAATACCACAAAAGTCTTGAAGGGGAAGGGATTGGATGTAGAATTTCCTGGCAAGGCTTTTGAAGTTTATGATCCAGGGCTGCTGTCAAATCAATAAAGTAAGGTTGCCTTTTGAAGTTCTGTTTCTATTGTAATTAATATAAAGGCTGATTCAGGTGAATGTTCTGAGCCAGGATGAGCAGCAGAGACACACAGCAGATCTACAGTAACTGTTGTTCTACGAAGCAACAGAAGGACGGTATGGTCTGTTTTGTTCAGTCTGAGAGTGGGTAGTGCACCACAGGTGATGATACATCAGTAATAATAATAGGTATCACTGCACATACTCAAAAGCTTAGGCAGTGTTTTTTATCAGAGGGAAAGGCATGAATTGGCAGTCCAGTCGTGAAACAAAATGGAAATGAAATTCAACAGAGATATAAAATATATTGTTGGACTGTTAGCACAACAGGCTAAATAACCTCCCTCTGAGCAATGAATTTCTTTGATTCGGTAACTATGATAGATTACAATTGGGTAGACAGTTGTGACTATTGGAGAGCTGCAGGCATCAGTGCTGGAGTCCCGGCAGTTCACAAAGTGTGTATATAATTTGGGCAAAGAGAAGAAGTGTAAAATATAAATCCTGACAACACCGAGCAGGGTGACAGCAGAGGCTGTGAGAAGGATGCAGAATGGGCTCATTCAAGGAGATCTAGACAAGCAACGCAAAAGGTGAAAGATGGCAAATGGAATTTAACATGAAAAATGTAAAATCATTCATTTTGCATTGACAAAAAGTGGAAAACTAAGTATTTAAGTGACAAGAAAAGGAATATGTTGGTGTTTAAAGGAACTTGGATGGACTTGTACACAAATCACCAAAAGCCAGCATACATTTAACCAAGCAATGAGGAAGGTAAATAATTTACTTCCATTATTGCAACTGGATTTGAGAACGAGAAGAGATGTCTTACGCCAATTATATAGATGCACTGGTGAGACCTGATGTGGAATACCATGTACATGTCTGGATTTTGTACTTAAAGAAGGTTGTAAAAAACAAGTGTTAAAGCAGGGGTTCACAACCTTTTTTGTCCCATTTACCCCTGGCAACTTTAATAGCAGATAACAATTTTATTTCAAAGTCTCGTGAGTGACTACGTGAAGAGCCCTTCAGCCCGCATGCGCGTCAATACATCGACGCATAGCACGGGAATCGGAGTAGTTTGAAACTGCTCTGGCAGGTAAGCCAATTTTGTTTTCAGGAACAGGCCACTGCGGTACAGCGGTCCCGGAGTAACTGACAGGCACAGCCTGTGCAGCTGCCGCCGTTGGAACTCCAAACGGGAGCAGGCAGCCGGATTTGGAGGCCGCCGTGGAGGCTCCGTAAGGAGCTGGCAGGATGCAAAATTGCGGCTGCCGGTGCGGCCATGTTAGCGACCGCTGCAAATGATTAGCAGCAGCTTCGGGTTTTTAAAAATAGCCGCAGCCAGGACAGCGACCCCCATGGAAGCTCAGCTGCCGGGTCAGCATTCGCTGTGGCGGTTGCCGTAGCTGCTAGCATTTTAAAAATAGCTGCTGCCGGCTGAGGTCGGTTCAGCATACGCTGTAGAGCAGCGTATAACGTATGCTCTATTTATAGGGCAGCTATAAATAGAGCTGGTGGTTGATAATAGCGGCTGCCGCTTGGTCACGTCTGTGACTATCATAGCAAAATGGGGCTCCACTGGAGCAGGCGGCTGTTCAGAGCATCTCACGGGCAATGCCTATACAGATTGATGCTCTGAAATGGAGTCAGCCAGAGGCCTGAGGAGGCAACACCTGGTTCAGGGTTGCGTCATGATAATTTCCGCTCAGTAGGTTGTTGGAGATTCTTTCATAAGTGACTCCAACTATGTGGATATCAATAAAGCAATTGATTCCCTGAACTAATGGGGGATATGCTTCATTTTAATCATGTGAACAAAATATGCTTCGTGCACCGGGGGCATTAACAGGCGGCTCCAGCCATATGCCTGTGGCAACACCTGGCTCAGGGTTGCAGTATTCCTCCCACTCTGATGAGGGGAGTATTGTAGAACGTTACAGAGGTGACTCCGAATATGGGAATATTAATAGGATATCTGAATCCATGATTTATCGATGATATGCGGGAGCTACCAGCTCTTTTGCTCTTTTGTCACATATTTGCCATCCCTTTGGGGATAGGAGATCCACTGGCGGAAGACCTGGCTAAAGTATCCGGGACATATGCAGTCCACATAAACTGCCAGACTTTTTAGATGTTCTGTATGTCTATTCTATCTGTTGAGATATCCCAGTGATTATATATAGGCAAGTCCAATATCTGCTCTGTAGTCATTACGGACTTTTGCAAGTCAAAAGATGGGTCTCATCTCTCGGAAGTGCAGAAAGCTGTATTAACACTTCTCTACAATACACAGTTGGGGCTGTCGCCTTCGCAAAATGCTATAAGGCATGAGATGATTCCCAAAATGGCTCATTTTTTACAGGGCCAGTAATGTGCAGCCTGCATAGTATCTCTTCAGAAAGGACTTATGTAATAGTGAAGACTTGCAGGGATTAGGCGGCTGCAGGAGTGGAGTACCATCCTATGTGGGTAAGCTCCAGTATTCTGGCGGGTTTTTCTCCCTGTATTCATAGGAGCAGGAAGCGCCTTTGAAGACCTGGAAAGGAGCAGCTTGTTGATCCAGGCTGAGAAAAGCTTGCAGCTCGATCTGCACAGTCAACTCCAGCAAAGGCTCCAATAAAAGCCGAAGGCTGCAGGAGCAGGCTCGGAATTATGGCCAGAGTTGTCTTTCGAGACAGGCTCAGAATTATGGCTGGAGTTACCTTTCGAGGCAGGCTCGGATTTATGGCCAGAGTTGTCTTTCGAGGCAGGCTCAGAATTATGGCCGGAGTTGCCTTTCGAGGCAGGCTCGGAATTATGGCAGGCATGGCCTGTTCATTGCGCCCCACTAATGCTCCGATGGAGCAGAAGGAGTTGAAGGAGCGGCGGTCAAACCAGACTGGGAATACCTGGTAGCGTGACCTGCTCTATAAAGCTCCAGAAGTAATCGCCTTGAGCTCTGGAACCGAGCTGTTTGGCAAACGTGGGGCTGACAATGTGGCAGATTTGGTCTGCAAGGGAACTTCGCAGGAACTCCAACAAGCAGGTCGACCTGGGATCAGAAACGCTGGCAGGTAAGGTCTCTTTATTAAACCGCCGTAAATTCCGAAATGGAGCAGTCTGTTGCCCAGGTTTGGATTCACTGGCAGCATGGGCTGTCTAGTACTTTTCACTGTCGCTGGAGAGGTCAGGTTGATGCAAAGGCATTGGTAGGGTGCCTGCATGGCAACCTCTGTAAGCTCTAAGTTGCAACTGGCTGGTCATATGGATCATACTGACCAGGTAACCTCTGCTTCAACATCTGTGATTGAGAGAGTGAGGTAGTTTGAGGTTTCCCTCAACAAATGTTTAATTCTTTCAGCTCTAGGATAAGTAGCTACCAGCAGAAAGCCAGTCTGACATGTTGCATTTTTTATCTGACCTGCAGGTTCCTGTTGTGAATAAAAAATATATATACAAGAGAAGCCAAACGTTTCCTCCGTATGGTCAATAAAGGAAATGATGGCTATCCAAGTGGATACAGAGATGTTTAGTCTGCCCAAGAACAAGAGGGGTATATTTCTGAAATGTCTCAAGGTTGTAGCAAAGTGGAGCATGCCAAATCAGGCTAGTCTGATCATGTGCCTCGTTACCCACTCTAAAATGGATAATTGTTGTTCAGCAATTTAGCTGATTCAGAGGATGAGGGCCTCAATCGATCTTGAAGCTGCATACTTTGCCATAGCTCTTCATGAGAGGCACAGATATATCTGGTGTTTTGATGACAAAGCCAGTGGTGCGAAGGCTCTACCTAGGAGTTGTCTTCAGGCCTAGATTATTTACAAAGATTCTAAAGCTAATGCTGCCCTACTCACATCAAAAGAGCATTGTGTCATGGAGTTTTTAGACAACACACAAATTTTGTAGCTGATAAGACTCAGGGGTTTATCAAGCGATGCCTGTTAAGATATTAAGGATAGGCAACATGAAATTTAATAATGCCAAATTTGCTTACTCATTCAGAGTGTCCATGGTAAGGCGGCTGAAAGAAGCTCCTTTTTACTCAAAGTCACGAGTGATGGCTGGTTCAGCCTATTTCACGTGCAGCTAGCTCTGCACTGTTGTATGGGACTTTGAGGAGAAGACATGTGAGCTACTTTTAAACAGAAGTAGCAGTGCTTTGTGTTTCTCAGTTTGTGCTCAGAGAAGTGATTATGTTATAATACAATTGACACTGTTTGAGCTGCTTTGTCATTCTCTATAGTGCCATAAGTGGGACAGTTAATGATTGGTTATTCTCCCATTGTTGACTAACATCAAGCAAGGTGTCTTTTATATGACTGCTCTAAAGCCTAGACTCATAGTAGTGTGGAATGTATATCAGTAAATTATTATGCAGATATTCATCTACTGTTTTCCTCATGGGAGCAAAATATTTTAAGTTGATTATGCTTTAGCAGCTGATTCAGCACAAAGAACATACCCTTTACTCAATCTCTGGCTCAGACGCTGGGTCATAACTGACATGAGGGTAGCTTGTTATGAGAAAGATCACATAAACCTAAACAGGCATGGTTGGGTACATGTTGGAGTTGCCAGCATATCCACCAGATCGGAGATTGGGGGTGTTTTTATGTATACAGGTACACTGAGCTTGCGGGTATCTATGCGAAGAAGGATACTTTCTTCATTGTTAATTATTAGTTTCAAGAGATTGTTGGTGGCTCATTAGCAGCCAATAGAATGGATATTCCCATTTGTCCGTCTTCTTGCAACAGCAGGAGGTTTACATAGTGCACTTTCAGAAGTTATACAATTTTGGTTGAATATGTCTGAATGATTGCAGAAATAATTCTGTACAGTGTGGCATGAGTTAATGTCTAACTCAAAAGCCAATTTTGAGTTATGGTCCGATTAAGATCAATCGCCATGTATGCAAGTTAGCATCATGTTGTTAATAACCCATGTCTTTTTACCATTTATGGTTTTATCTGTTTAAGTGCTTCACACACAGATTAGGTTACTGCATGAAACCACATAGCTTTGAAGGATTCACATAGTCACTCACGTAACTTCGAAATAAAATAGAAAGATTAAACAAGAACTTACCGTTTGAAGTTTGATCTTTATTTTATGAGAAGTTGAAGTGAGGGAATACGTGCCCTCCACTCCCAACCCTGATTCTCATAAAAGATCATCCGGTAACTCTAGTCTCGTTAGTCTTTCTATAGTTTAAGTTCTGCAACTGGTCTGTGGTTTCATACAGTTGCTCTGAAAATTGACACACATGCGGGCTGGCGGGCACTTCACGTAATCCCTCACTTCAACTTCATAAAATAAAGATCAAACTTCAAATGGTAAGTTCTCGTTTAATCTTTCTATTTTATTTCACTTACTTATGAACAACTAATGATGAACAGATACCGGTATACCAGAACCAAACACAGTCAGTCAATGAGAAAAAATATGTACAAATCCAGAATCAACAAATTTACCCCCTGGGTAGGCAAAATTTACCCCCTGGCGGTAAATTTACCCCAGGTTGGGAACCCTTGTGTTAAAGGATCTCAGCGGGTCAGGCAACGTCTTTGGAGGGAATTAAGGGATGATGTTTCACGTTGAGAGCCTTCTTCAGTATGAAACGTTGTCTAGTCATTCCCTCCACATATGCTGAATGACTAGTTGAGTTCGTTTGGCACTTTGTTTTTTTGTTCAATTTCCAGCATCTGCAGTTTCTTGGGTCTCTAAGTAAGAATATACTTCTGTCAGAGGAAATGGACTGAAGGGTTAATCAAAAAAAGACACAAAATGCTGGAGTAACTCAGCAGGTCATGCAGCACCTCAGGAGGGCATGGGTAGACGATACTTTGGGTCAGGGCCCTTCTTCAGACTTTTCTTCAGACCACACCATACTAACATGACCTCCAGGGATGCTTCCTGGCCCGTTGAGTTACTCCAGCACTTTAGGTATTTTTTTTGTAATCCAGCATCTGCAGTTTTTGTTCTCTCCTTCCCTCCCCCTCTCAACCTCAACATGGGAGCCAGTGACGAATCCATTGTAGTGTCAGTGCCAGTTTATCAAAGGTTAAAGTTGCCCTTGTTCAATGGATCTCAGTCTGTTATTAAAAGAGGCAAATACAAAAAATCATTTTTCAATTGTACCACACTGATTTAAACAACATTGTGCATTTGCATTTCTTTAAAACTAAGAAATCTGCAGAGATTTCACCATTACTTTCGCAAAGCAGATCTGGATATTCTTCAAATCAAAGGATACAACAAAATCCTGCAATTCTGCAACAAACAAAGCTTAGTTCATAGTGTTATTGGTAAAATATTAAAACAAAAACTTTGCAACCTTTGTCAACTTCATCCTTCATGATATTTTTCTTAGGTCTATTCTAGATGTGAAATGGAAGGATCAATTCATTTTCTATCTGGGTGTAAGATGGAAACACAATTGACTTTGCCGTGATCTGTATCATGTTCTACAGTAAAGTGCCATTAATTTGCCTTTGTCATTCACAGTTAAATGTTTTGCTCTTTGAGAGCATTTCTTTCGTGACAGGAATCATAATTCTATGAGAAAGTCCACACTAAATTTTAATATTTGAAATGATTTATTTATATTTACCAAGAAGAATATTTTTGCACTCTTAGTATTTCACTCCATCTTACTACTACATAATATTTCCTGTATTATTATTAGGTCAGCACAGAGTAAGTTTTGCAACGCAATAAGATTTTAGTGGGTGGCAATACTTATCAGATTTTTTCATCTTATTTTTGGTAAAATATAATTTTGGTTAAATTTTGAAACAATTTTTAGCACTTTTAATTAAAATCTTTAAGTGATTTATTTTTATTATCCCTCCTCTAATCTTTTGGAAATAAGTGAGAGAATCTTTTAGACGTTTGTGAGTTTTTCTAATGTCTTTGTGGCTCTTCTCCCAAAGGCATTGGCGCAATGGACCGACTGGGAGGAAGAGCTCCTCCAGCGGTAAGTATTTAAAAACTTCAGGTAAGTGGAATACTTAGCCTGAGTTTGTTTTGCCGTGGTTGTGTTTAACAGGAGCCATGGACAAAGCGAGTAAGGGGACGAGGCAAGCCGCTGGAAAGTTTGAGGAGAGCCGCGGGAGAGCGGTCAGTAAACGGCTGTCTCATACCCCTTCCCAGTTGCTGGTCGGTAGCGGGGCGACTACAGACTTAGTGCTGCAGAGCACTCCGGCAGCGCCAGTCGGGCACAAGGCCATGGAAAAGTCTGTTCAGGCCATAGACTCGCCAAAGTCGGGCCGGGAGGCTTGCCCTCCAGTAGACACTGTGTCTGAGTGGTTATCTCAAATGGAGCACCTATTGCAAGGGTTGCTCCAGCAGGGCACACTCGGCAAGAGGAGTGGTGTCGGCGCCAGCCGGATGAAGAGGCCGCGCCAGCAGCACCTGGTACAGGGCTGCTTAATCGCTCCCTCATTGATGAGGAGAGTGTAATGGGTCAGCAATGTTCTGACCCCGACTCTGACAGGGAATTCACCCCCAGGGGCCAAGGGCAAGCGCCAGATGTCCCATCCCTGGCAGCACGTTTTGCTATCCTGAGAGAGTCAGGAGAGCCACTGGGAGATGAGCTAGTCTCCTCAATTAATTATTTAGTCTCCCATCAGCTGCAGGAGCTTACAATGGACGAGACCGCCAAGAAACGCGTGACCCCGGTGAACTGCGTTTTTTTGAAAGTGCCAGCAGTGAACCAAGTAATATGGGGTCAGATAGGTATGGGCATTCATGCCCAGGAGGTGAAGCTGCAGAGAATCCCGAAGCTGCTCAGTTCCAGGATCACGGCGCTCGCCAGAACGGTAGATGGAGGGCACCTGTCAGAGATGCAGCAAGAGGCACTAGGTTTGATGTGCATTAATTGTTTACGGAAGAGTGCCATTCGCCCTACCATAAACCCGAAGTTTGCAGCGCTCTGCATGCCCAATAATATACAGCCGCCCAATTTACTCTTTGGAGAGGACCTTGCAAAGCGAGTAAAAGAATTGGATGATGAGGCAAAGACAGTGGGCATGATTAAGCAACCGGTGGTCGGCAAAACTGTTCGGAAACATTATCCTTACAGATGAGCAGCAGAGTCCGGGGCTGGTCCAAGCCGGCCGTCTACTCAGATGCGCAGTTGGCGCACAGCAGCGTGGGCATGGACAAACGTGGATTTTCCCGCCAGGAACCGGGGACAGCATAACCCACCGCTCACCAAGGAGGTAGGTGGGCTTGGTTCTCATGAGAACATATGCAATACAGAAAAAAATTGGGGGTAGATTACACCTGTTTTTCGAGGAATGGAAGCAAATAGCTTCAGATCCGTTTATACTGAATATTATCCAAGGGTTTTGAATTGAGTTCGATCCAAATTATGATTTGCCCATTCAACATGTTCCTAGGAGAACATTCAATTTCTCACAAACAGAGAATATGGAGGTTCAGGCAGAACTTGAAAACCTGTGTAAAAAAGGGGTAATTGAGAAGTTGGTTCGCCAACTCCATCAATTTGTGTCTAATATATTTCCCCATCCAAAAAAGGACGGAGGGTGTAGAATTATTCTTGATCTAACAAGTCTAAACTCTTTTGTACAGTATAGACATTTCAAAATGGAAACGTTTGTTACTGCCAAACAACTGTTTCCAGAGGGTGCTATATGGCGAGTATAGATCTGAAAGATGCGTATTACTCAGTGCCTGTTCATTTGGAGGATAGAAGATATTTGAAATTTAGCTGGATGAATCAATTATGGCAATTCAAGGCACTGCCTAACGGGTTAACTTCAGCCCCTAGAATATTCACAAAATTGTTAAAACCAATACTGGGGCTACTTAGAGCCCAGGGTCATGTTGTTATGACTTATTTGGATGATATTTTAATTACAGGTCGAACTAGGGAGACAGCTGAAGCATCCGTGGCAGTTGTTAAATTCACTTTTGAAAAATTGGGGTTTATCATTCATCCAGAAAAATCTAAATTAACACCACTTGCAACAATTGATTATTTGGGGTTCACTATTAATTCAAATCACATGGTAGTGACTCTGCCCAGGGATAAAAGGCTTGAGTTAATTGAAGGTTGTATCAAGCTCATTGAGGAACAACACCCTTCAATTAGACAGGTGGCCAGCTTGCTTGGTAAATTAGTGTCAGCAATTCCGGCAGTCCAGTATGGACCATTGCACTACCAACAGCTACAGAGGGCAAAAGAACAGGCACTCAGGATACATTCGGGTCATTATAATAGGCCTATGCAATTATCAGCAGAAGCTGTTACTGAACTGCAGTGGTGGATACTAAATGTTACCAGTTGTTCCAGCAAAGTTTTGCTTGAACAGCCTTCCATGGTCTTACAGACTGATGTAAGTGCACTAGGTTGGGGTGCCACTGATACGAAGTCGAGCTGTGGAGGCAGATGGAATGCATAAGAGGCATCGCTTCTGCAATCATATGGGATTAATTATTTAGAGCTGTTGGAGCTTTTTATGGACTTAAAGCTTATTGCTCTACTAAATGTCACCTGCATGTTCAGTTTCAGATTGACAACACTACCGCAGTGGTGTATGTTAATCACATGGGTGGAATCAAGTTGGTATCTTGTGACAAATTGGCCAATCAGATCTGGAATTGGTGTATTGGCAGAAACATTTGGCTTTCAGCTATTTACCTACCGGGCAGATTCAACATAGCGGCAGACACCAGATCACGAAAATTCAATGACAACACATAATGGATGTTGAATCAGGAGGTATTCAATAATATAGTTGTTAGATATGGTATGCCAGATATCGACTTGTTCGCATCCAGACTCAACCACCAGCTACCTAAATATGTGTCATGGGAACCAGATCCTGGGGCAGTAGCGATCGATGCGTTCTCGCTACATTGGGGAGGTATGTTTCTGTATGTATTTCAACCATTCTGCCTCATAGGTCGATGTCTGCTCAAAATTAAGCAGGACTCCGCTTCAAGAGTGTTGGTGATACCCGACTGGCCTACTCAGCCATGATTCCCTTTGGTATCAGAGCTGATGACACAACCTCTTATGGTTGTTCCTAAATGGAGAAATTTACTGGTGCACCCAGTAACTGGCAAACGGCATCCTTTATATGACTGTATTGATTTGTTCATGTGCAGATTTTAAGATGGCCATATCTGGGGCGAGGACTGTCTGGGCGAACTATGAATATGCTCACTGCAGCCTGGAGAAAGAGTACCCAAAAGCAATATGTCTTCTATTAAGAAATGGGAGGAATTCTGTGTGCAAACGAATATTGAATATCATACGGCAGGTTTTTCGGATGTTCTAGAGTTCCTGTCTACACTCTACTACAATGAGTGATAGTGCGATCAATTCAGCTAGAAGTGCATTGTCCTCGTACTTGTTGATGGGGTCAGAAGAACATCCTATTGGGTCTCCCCCTCTCATATCTCGATTAATGAAAGGAATTTTTAATTCCAGACCTCTTAAACCCAGGTATATGGCAATCTGGAATGTAAGCATGGTCCTCAAGCTATTTTGCCAGTGGACTCCTGTCACCTCTCTGCATTTGGCCAAAGTCACCATGAAGGTGGTCATGCTCATGGCGCTGGTATCAGCACAACAAGTGCAGACATTGCAAAAGCTGCAGCTAGACAGGATGGAAGTGGTTGCAGACACTGTTACGTTCTACATTTATGATCTACTAAAACAAAGCAGGCCAGGGGTGACAGGGTTTAAGATTGTATTCTCCGCATATCCCATGGAGCTATGTCTATGTGTAAGGACACAGTTACTACATTATATCGAAGCCACGAGGGCCTTAAGAAATGTGGAAACAGCATTGTTTATCAGTCACAAGAAACCACACAAGAGAGTGTCAGTGCAGACTATCTTGAGTTTCCATATGCTGAGTATGGTGCCTATGAAAATGGAATACTGATTTTCCAGTACCTTGGTTAGGTCTGGGTGAGGTCCCTAGAGCAAGATAAAATGCTCCAAACTCTAATCAGTCAAGGGTTCTAAAGACCCATGAGATTCTAAGACGGGCTCCGTAGGAGTTTCCATACACTGAGTATGGTGCCTATAAAGAATGAGAATCTCATTCACCAGTGCCTTGCATAGGTCTGGATGAAGTCCTTAGAGCAAGATAAAATGCTCAAAACTCTAAACAATCAAGGGTTCTAAGACCCATGAGATTCTAAGGCAGGCTCTGAGGGAGTTTCCATACACTGAGTATGGTGCATATGAAGAATGAGAATCTCGTTCACCAATGCCTTGCATAGGTGTGGATGAAGTCTCCCTAGAGCAAGACTCTGGAGTACCAGGGCAGGATGAAACTGACCCTGAAGCTGGTGCCCTTACATATGTGTATACACCAGAGCACAATAGAAATGCTCCGGGTGTTGACCGATGTACCACCAAGTTTTGCTATATCGGTATGGACTGGTGAGGCTATGGATGAACCTGGCGGCCAACATTATTTGGTTTCTCACCTAATCCAAGAAACTGTTATGACTGAAACAGTTAAAAATATATAAAACACCCATCTATTGTGCCTCGCTCAGGGTGCCAACAGTAACTCAGTAATTGGGCACCCATGAGTGTAATGATGCGAGGACAGGAAATGTGTTCCAGTATGTCCTCTAGCTGATATTCAGTTGGCATCATTGTATTTGGGGAAGACATACATGGGTTGATAATGTCCAATACTTTTAAGACGTGCTTGCGTTACTCTGCAATGCATATTCAAACCCAATTGTATGATGTAAATTGCCATTTGGCTAACATAATACCCAAAAAATGCAGGATTATGTGGGCAAGCTATAACCAGATTTTTGATTGATGAAAAACTGCTCAAACAATTAAGGATATTTTTCTTATAAAACTTCTCATCTCTGCTTTGAGAAAACAAACAGGTTGAATACAAACCCCTATATTAAGAGAAGGGATCTTCTGGTTCATTTATGGATGTACAGAAACGTAATTCCATCACACATGGAATTTCTGGGAAACAACCTCTGGTTGGATGTAAAATTACAATTGTTTTGTAATTCTGCATTAAATCTGATCGGCTTGGTGTTTGAATGTACCAGGAACTCGTCAGGTAGAGTTAATATTTCCCAGACACAAGTATGGGGGTTGCAGAGTCATTCTGGGACTCACAAACTTAAATTTATAGTTCAGTATAGGCATTTTAAAAAGTACACTTCAACACTGTAATGAAGTTATTATCACAAGGCTGCTATATGGCTATTATTAGACCTAAAAAAAATGCCTTATTATTCAGGTACTTCAATTAATTGGATGGGTCAGCTGAAGGAATTACCTAATGGGTTAAATTCAGCCCTCAGATTGCTCACACAATTATTGAAACCAGCACTGGTGTTAATGAGGGCTCAGAATCACATTGTAATGACTTATCTAGAGGATATGTTAATTGTAAATGCGAGACAGCTGAAAAACTGGGTTCAGCAACCATAAGCCTATTGAAAGACTAAGGTTCTGTACATCCAATGAACATGTAAGTTACAGGCATCCCAAACAATTGATTATTTGGGGTTTGACTTTAATACAGTTGATATGTCAGTAACTTTACCAACAATTAAGGTTGGGGATGTTACAAATGCCTGGATTTGTCTTTGTAAAAAACATTATCCAGCCATCCAAGAAGAAACTATGGTTACTGGTAAAGTGATAGCAGCATTCCTGCTGTCGAATTGGGACCTCTGCATGATCAAAGTCTGCAAAGACCAGAGTATAAGCGTAAAAAGCGTGCAGGTCATTGATTAGGTCCATGCAGTTACCAACTAAAAAGGTTGAGCTGAATTGCAATGATGTTGCACAAGTTACTAGAAGTAAAAATGTGCTTGTTCAGCAGTCTTCAGTGTTATTACAGACTGTTGGGAGTGCTCTCGGATGGGGAGCCAAGGACAGCGAACAAGTTGTGGTAGTCGATGGACTGTCCAAGACGATTTAATTCTCCAAACACATGGTATGAATGATTTGGAGTTATTGGGGGTGTTTTTTATACATTGGTAGCTGTTTGTTCTACAGTAAAGAACTTGCATGTTCAATTACGAGTAGACAATACCACGACTGTGGGAGAAGACAATATTGTGGTAAGACAACAGATCACAAAAGTTCAATGACAATACAGAATGAATGTTAAAATTCAAAAAGTTTCAAATAGACTGTCAGACAGTATGTGTACCAAATGTTGATCTGTTGTGTCTGGATTAGATCTCCAGTGGTCTAGATGTGTCTCGTGGGAGCCAGATCCAGGAGCATTAGTGGTGGATGCATTCTCACTACATTGGGGAAGTATTGTCTTTTATATTTTCCCCATTTTTGCCTGATTAGGCAATGTGTCACCAAAATAGAGCAAGTCTCCGCCACAGGCATTTGGTTGTTCCAAACTGGTATTGCTTATCGGCCTTTTGGCTAAGATCAAGGTAGTATCTATTCTTATCAGTTAAATATCTGATACGTCCCTTATCTAGAGACCATTACTACGCAGCCATTGTACCCTTTGGTGCTCAGAATGATGATTCATGACATGTCCCAGGTGCAGTAATTGTTGGTACATCCAGTAACAGCAGAAGTCATCCATTACATGACCGTATTAATTGTTAATCTGCAGGTTCTGATGGAATGTCGGATAGGACCATGGATGTCATAACTGCAGCTTGGAGAGATAGCACTAAGAAACAATATATGTGTCATATAAGGAATGGGAAATCCTTTTGTATACAGTCAAATATATTTTATCATACTGCAAACATATCAGATGTATTGGAGTTCCTTGCTATGTTGCACCTGAGTTATCGTACCATGAATGGAGCTCGGAGTGTTTTGTCCTCCTATTTAGGACAATTTCAGAACGACAATTTATTGGGTCTCACCTGTTTATATCCCGATTTATGAGAGGAAATTTAATAAAATCCTACCAAACACAGATATACAGAAATCTGGGATGTCAGTATAGGTCTCACATTGATTCGGCAATGGACTCCAATTATGACACTGTCTTTTCAGAAGTTAATATTTAAAGTGGCTATATTCATCCCATTAATATCAGCACAATGAGTACAAACATTACAAATGTTGTGGTTAGATTGTATACAGTTGTCTGCAGATAAAATAATGTTTTATGTCAATGATCTAAGCAAGCAAAGCAAGCCAAGAAAGGCTGGAACCAATGTAATTTTTAAGACATACTCTGTCAATTAAACATTGTGTGTGGTTAAGCATCTGACTTAAGAGTCTCCGAGATTGTGAGACACCAATGTTCATTACCAAGAAACATATAAAAAGTGACAGTACAAACTATTCTAGATGGATAAACAGGTTCTGGACTAACTGGAGTAGACACTGATGTGCTAAATCTCACTCCACAAGGGCGGTATTAATGTCCATAGCGAAGGTGCAGGACGTGCCCCTCGACCAAATTCTGGAGATCGCAGGATGGTCAAAAGAAGAAACTTTCCTAGATTTATGATAAACCTGTTGTTATAGTGCCAGGGTTGCACATGCTGTGTTGAGTTCTGTTCAAAATTGTTTGCTTTGTTGCATATCATTTGTTGTTATTTCCCTTGGGATAGAGGGGTTATTATTTTTCCTTATTATTATTAAAATATTTATTGCATAATTTCAAGCAATATATTATTTACTCACTACTGTGTAAACTGAAGCAGTGTGTCATATGGAATGATCTACGGCATGAAAATCGCAGAGCTTTAAAATCTTCATGTAGTCACTCACGTGACTCCGAAGTAAAATAGTAAGATTAAATGAGAACTTACCCGTTTGAAGTTTGATCTTTATTTTATGAGGAGTTACGATGAGGGATTATGTGCCCTCCACTCCCGACCCTCATAATCGAAAAGATCATCTGGTAGTTCTAGTCTTGTGTGAGCCTTACTATCTTACTTCGGCTATTGGTTCTGTGTTTTTCACGCCGCTGCTTTGAAGTATGCCAAGCATGCGCCTGGTGGAGTCTTCTTCTCGTAATCCCTCATCGTAACTCCTCATAACATAAAGATCAAACTTCGAACAGGTAAGTTCTTGTTTAATCTTACTATTAACACTGACGTTTTTACATCTCATTCCACTAGGGCGGCATCAATGTCCTCGGCAAGGGCGATGGACGTTCCCATCTACCATATACTCGCAGCCGCCGGGTGGTCAAATGAATTGGTTTTCCAACAATTCTATCACAGGCCGATTACTGACTTGGGGCTGTTTGCCAATTCTGTGTTAAGTTCTGTTTAAGTTTACCCCTGGGATAGAGGGGTTGCTGTTGTTTTTTGTTATTCAAATAAATTATTATTACATTTAATTCAATGTCATGATTAATGCATTGTTGATTATTTTACTCATCCTGAGTCAATCGATGCAGTGAGATGCTGGGATTTGAATCTGCGTCATGAAATCATACAGCTTTGAACTCTTCATGGAATCACTCACGTGACTCCGAAGTAAAATAATAAGATTAAACGAGAACTTACCAGTTTGAAGTTTGATCTTTATTTTATGAGGAGTTACGATGATGATTACATGCCCTCCACTCCCAACCCTCTCTCACAAAGGTCATCTGGTAGTTCTCAAGTTGATGATCTTACTATGATTACTTCGATTATTGTTACCTGTGATTTCAGACCGCTGCTTTGAAGATTGGCGTGCATGCAGACTGGCTGGGCTTCTTCACATAATCACCAACGTAACTCCTCATAAAATAAAGATCAAACTTCAAACTGGTAAGTTCTCATTTAATCTTAGTATTTTCCTGCATTGATCCCTGTGAAAACAATTCAAATTTGAAAACAAATTTTACTGATCCAATTAGAAATGTACTTGGAATAATCTCAAATTAGATTATTCCAAGTAACAGAAAGTGGGCAAAGTCCTGAGCAAATAGTGGGTGGAGTGCACCACCTCACAGACTACTTGTCCACCGGTCATATGCCTCCTGGCCCACCTGTGGTAGAGTCTTTGGTTAACACATTGGCTTCATCACCCACAAATATGGAGTGGAAGCAAACCTTACTCAACCAAAGCAATGAAACCTATGTGTACCTAGACTAAATCTTGAAGAATATAGAGTGTACCAGAAATCATTACTAATTGGCACAGTGCTGCAGCGGTATTGTTGCTGCCTTACAGCATCAAAGACCTGGGTTTGACCCTGACTACAGCTGCTATCTGTACAGGGTTTACACGTTCTCCCTGTGACCATTTTTTCCAAGTGCTCCAGTTTCCTCCCACATTCCAAAGAGAGGCAGGTTTATAGATAAACTGGCTTCTGTAAATTTTCCTAAGGTGTAGGATAGAACTAGTGTGCAGACTCGGTGCACCAAATTTCATATCTCTAAATTATGCAATTATCAAGTTAACATCCTAAACAGTGGTTAGTACATGGAGCTCAGCTCATACTATAGAGGATAGAGTGATGGAGAAGGATATCAGAGTTTACACAGTGCAATCTCTCATCTCCAAGTAATAGTATGGTGATTGAACTACTAGCCAATTGTAAATGTAGGTAGGCAGCTGTCCTGCAAGGGTTGATCTTAATATTTAGAAAAAGCTATTCTGGATTTGAAGAGTGATTTGGTAAATTTGTTCACCATGCTTACTGTGTGTCCCTCAACTGTTAGCACTCTGCAGTTCAAATTCGCTGTTTGTCAGTTCAAGAAACATTGTAACACCATAGAACACAATCTGGACACATTACATTTTAGGGTATGTCTGCATTGTTGGATTGTTAGGGGATATCTACACAGTTGGATTGTTAAACAATATGTAGCAATGTTACAAAATTTTGAGATTTTAAAAATCAAGTCTGCAATTTATCCCATCAGATAAAGCATAAAAAGAAATTTAATTTGACACCTAATTTACTTTCATATCTTCAGTATTAAGAAAGTTATGGCCATTTTCATACTCGGAAATGAGCATCTTGCTTCCCATTGCCTTTCAATTGACTTAACTCAAAAGCTGTGATCTGGAAAAGTTAAAAGTCCATAACATTCTTAAAAATTAAGAGAACTCAATGAAATTTTCAGTTATTATAGATTGAAGCATTCTGAAACAAATATTAAACAATCTTACTTGGATTACCTGAAATTAAAGCATATAATTAGTTAGTTATCTAATTGTAGCTAATTACAAAATTCAATGAGTAGATCTAAACATCTATCAATTTCTTAAGAAAAGATAAACTTTTTTAAAATTGCCTAAGTGTCCAAATAACATTCACACAATAATCCACAATATAACATAATTTTTAAATCCCATTTTCATGAATTTCTGGGCCAAATGGAAGGAATTTAGTGTTTTATGCCTGTAAATTAATGGCCATTTAAATCAACTAGCGAGTGGGTTTTAGTGGAATGCGGTGGATTGGAACGTTGCGGTTAGCGGTGAAGTCGGGGGGGAAAATACTGGGGGTTCATACATTTTTTGGGGACCCCATTTCGCAACATAAAAATATTATTAATGCCTCCCGAAAAACCAACTTTTAATATAAAAATAAAGTATTTACCTTTTTTTCTCCCCTACGCAAAATGCTTCCGGTTGTCTGCGGTCACGGCTTTTGAAGGTGATTTTTAAATTACTCTAGTTAATAAATAATCTAGAGTAATTTAAAAATACCACCATTCATTAAATGTCGGAGCAACCAAATCGCCCGACATTCATCGATTATCCAGGCCTGTGGAAAAACGGCACTTTAAGCCCGCCCCCCTCTGCAAGGCGCGAAAGTCGCGCACACGGGGAGCGGCAGAAGTGCAGCGCCGCTAAAGGTAAGTTTTGTAACATACCTACAATATGTCTCTTTAGTAGGCAAAATGCGTACGAAGGAACTGCAGATGCTGGTTTAAACCGAAGATAGACACAAAATGCTGGAATAACACAGCAGGACAGGCAGCATCTCTGGAGAGAAGAAATGGGTGATGTTTCAATTCAAGACCCTTCTTCAGACCAATCTGCCCTTTCTGTCCTGGGCCTCCTCCATTGTCAGAGTGAGGCCGAGCACAAATAGGAGGATCAGCACCTCGTATTTTGCTAGGGTAGCTTACACCCCAGCGGTATGAACATTGACTCCTCGTTACTGTCACTGTATGTCATGTTGTTACTTGTGGGCGGAGCACCAAGGCAAATTCCTTGTATGTGAATACTTGGCCAATAAACTTACTTACTTACTAATGTCAGATAGCCCTTGCTTTCTCCCTCTCTCCATCCCCTCCCCCTTCCCAGTTCTCCCACCAGTCTTACTGTCTCTGACAACATTCTATCTCTGTCATGCCCACTCCCCTGACATCAGTCTGAAGAAGGGTCTCAACCTGAAACATCACCCATTCCTTCTCTCCAGAGATGCTGCCTGTCCCATTGAGTTACTCCAGCATTTTGTGTCTACCTTCCTTTTAAACCAGCATCTGCAGTTCTTTCCAACACTCTTAATTCTAGGTTCAACTACAAGAAGAAAAAATAGCCTTCTCATCAATTTCTCAGGAACCTACATAACTGAATCTCAGAAACTGGAGCACCCAGAAGAAACTCACGCGGTCACAGGGAGAATGTGCAAACTCTACACACACAACACCTGAGTGAGATTGAACCTGGGTCTCTAGCATTGTAAGGCAGCAAGTCCACCAGCTGTGCCACTTAGCCATCATTTTGCCTTGGCCAACAATGGTATTTCCACTAGTGATAGAGTCTAGGACTAGAGGTCATAACTTCAGAATTAAAGGATGTTCCTTTAAAAAGATGAGGAGGAATTTCTTTAGTCAGAGGGTGGTGAGTCTGCAGAATTCTTTGCCACAGAAGGCTTTGGTAGCCAAGTCAGTGGATATATTTAAAGCAGAGATAGATAGATTCTTGATTAGTATGTGTATCAATGGTTATGGGAAGAAGGCAGGAGAATGGGGTTAGGAGGATGAGATAGATCAGCCATGATTAAATGGTGGAGTAGACTTGATGGGCTGAATGACTTAATTCTGCTCCTATCACTTATGAACTTATGATCACTATTTATCTCATTGGTGTCTGTGGAATAATACTGGAGTTTACAAATTATGACTCCCATAATTTTTTACATAACAGCTGGTGTAAAACTTCATAACTATGTAATTGAATGAAGCATTTAGAGATATTGATATGGCATCTCTATAAACACATAGCTACTTTTCACTGAAATTATCAAACAAAGAAAAATGACACAGCTTGGCTTGCTTAAAGAAAACTCCATTACATTTCAAGTCAAACAAACAAAAAGTGCTTGCTAAGGAAAAAATGTTAGCTCACAACTAAATTATTCTTCAGGTTGTGTTTTCAACCGGTTGAAAACTAAAGTAACATGTTGAAAATGTAAAGCTCATTGATTATTTACCATAGTCTTTTCAAGGGAAGGGTAAGATAACATCTGTAAAGAATTCAATTAACTTACTCTGTGACATAACATCCTTAGAGGTCACTGTTCTATGTTTAAGGACAAGAGGCAAAGTTCCAATAGTTACTGGAAAAGCAGCATTTAAATGATAATTCGGTGGTTCATTGATCGACTGAGTAATTTTATTTTAAGTAAGTTGAACACAAGGCAAAATATTGCTTCTGAAAATGTTAATTCCATGTGGCATTATTTCTGCTCTGTTACAGATTTTCTGGAAATTGACTCGCAGTATTCATCATTTATTTTATTTGTTATAGTTCTGCTATTCTATGAAACATTTTTTGAGAGGTTTTAGATATTAAAACATTTGCTGCAATACAGAAACCAAAAGCTAATTTAAAGCTTTATAGCATTGGCAATTCTTAAATTAAACTTCCTCATTACTTTCAAAACACATTTGTACTGCACTGGGCATGCATTGACCCTATGCACTCAAGTATTGAGAAAGAATGTAGGATTTTACTTCGGAGTCATGTGAGTGACTACATGAAGAAGCCCCACCAGTGCGCATGCTCGTCCATTATGCCAGACGCATTGGCAAGCACCGGACTGGCAGGGCGATGCTCCTGCTGGCGGTAAGTTTCAACCTAGAAGCTAAGTGTTTTTTACTTACCAGCATTGTTTGTTCGAGCAGGAGCCTCTCTTCACAGAGGTTTCCTGCCGGATTTATCCGAAGTCCGATGCCTAAGCCGGCTATGGGCTGCGGTCCGACCGCTGAAGTGGATAGCTGGCAAAGATCGGGTTTTGAGATAACAGCCGCTGACAAAGCAGTCAGTGGCTTCCAGCCTGCGGGGATGCCGTTTAAATAACGCCAGATTCGCTAACAGTACGGTCAGCGACTCACAGACATGTTGTCCCCAGGCATGGAGTAAAATTGGAGGGAGAGAGAACTTGTGCAGCCCTATTGGGACTCGGGTGAGTCGGGCTGCAAGGGTTCCTCTCCGATAATAAGGCTATTTTCACCCTTCACAAGTCCACACTACCAAATTAGTGAGACTACACTATAATAGCGCGGGCCTATGGGACAGGCCGCGCCAGCAGCGCCTGGAACAGGGCTGCTTCCTGTGTCAAAGCGCTGGCCTGTGGGAGAGCCGTGCCAGCAGCACCTGGGACAGGGCTGCTTCCTGTGAAAAAGCACCGGCCTCTACGAGAGGTGGTGCCAGCAATGCCTGGGACGGGGTTGCTCAAGGTCTCCCTGCTGGAGGGGGAGACCAGGACGGGTCAGTGTGCTACTGATGCCGAATATATCACAGCGCTGGTCTACGGGAGAGCCGCGCCAGCAGCGCCTGGGATAGGGCTGCTTCATGTGTAGAAGCGCCGGTCTACGGGAGAGCCGCGCCAGCAGCGCCTAGGACAAGGCTGATTCATGTAAAAAAGCACCGGCCTCTACGACCCGCAACGCCTGGGACAGGGTTGCTCAAGGTCTCCCTGCTGGAGGGGGAGACCAGGACGGGTCGGTGTACTACTGACGCCTAATCTGTCACAGCGCTGGCCTACAGGAGAGCTGTCCCAGCAGCGCCTAGGACAGGGCTGCTCAAGGTCTCCCAGTTGCAAAGGACAGACCAGTTTGGGTCAATGGGTTGCTGACATCGAGGTTGTCACAACGTTGGCCTATGGGAGAGCTGCGCCAGCAGAACCTGTTGACAGAGCTGTGTGTGTGACCTCGCGTAATTAGGAGCTGGGAGAGCCAGGGCAGTATAATTCTGCCCCTGAAATGGTGACCTCTCGCGAGCATGACCCGGGAGAGCCAGGGCAGTAGGAATCTGACCCTGAAGTTTGGGGACCCAACACACCAGCACCTCATTTAGGGCTGTGTCTGACCTCCCGTGAGCATCAGCCGGGAGAGCAAGGGCAGGAGGAACCTGACCATGAAGTTGGTGTCACTGCTTATGTGCATACACCAAAGCACGTGAGCCATGCTCCAGGCGTGCTGGATGTGGTCAGCAATTTACCGGCAGGAACCGGTGAAGCCAGGGATGACAATCTGGCGAGCAAATTAATGGCCTCTCACCAGTTCCAGGACTTCATAATGGAAGAAACTTCTCATATCAAACACCTGTTACCTGTGCATCGCTCTAAAGGAGCGCATCATGAGAGCGCATGAATTAAGGCTGCAGAAGTCTTAAACTGGTTGAAGCAGGAACAATGGCGTTTGGGCAAATGGCAAGGCCACTATCTAAACACAGCAGGATATGCACCCTGCTGTGTAATGCCCATTTGTTAGTTTAATATTTACGAATAACTATCCAGCCTACGCTCAACCCATGGTTCACAGCCTTGCGCAGATCCTCTAGTACCCAGGGGAAGACCTGGATGATGAGACAAAAACTGAGACCAGGATGCCACCTCATAAACCATACCCTTTCAGATTAGCAAGAGGTAAGTGAATATTGGACTGTATCTGGGGATCTCGAGTAGGTATCTCGGAAGTACATCCACCCGTACAAAATACACCTAGTTGGGTATTGGGGTTCAATACCACTAACTCTACAGGTGGATGATGCATATCAGCCTTAACAATTGTGTCCAATTCCCCAGCCAAAAGAACGATGGTGGGTGTCGAGTCATTCTGGGCCGAAACATACTTAACCCTTAAGGTCCAGTATAAACTGTTTTAAATAAAAATGTCAGTATTGTAACTGGGATAAAAAGGGTGTTATATGGCAGCCATAGATCTGAAAGATAATATTCAGCTACCACACACCCGTTGAGAGGTTAAGTCCTCACCCATCTAATTAAACATAGATTAATACCATTTAGAATGATTGGCTATTTGAGGTCATCATTGGTTAATTAACATGGCAGTACTTTGCCTACGGCCAAAATTGTAACTAATGTCTCGCGATGTACTAGAGACATTCTGACTCAATAACCTTTAGTTTACAAACTGATGTGAGCTTCAGGATGAGGAGCCACTGACATCGAGTCTGGCTATGGCGGCAGATAGAATGTGAAAGAAGCATTAGTCCTGCAGAGGCATGGGGTAAACTGCGTAGAATTGCTGGGTGCATTCTATGGCCTAAAGAATTCTGTTCAACAATGCATGATTTGCATGTGCAGCTTCAGATTGATAATACCACAGCTGTTGCATATCAATTTTTTGTGGCAATTTGCCTAGCCTCATCTGGCACTGGTGCATTAGAAGGAACATCTGGGTGTCAGATACCCACCTATCAGGTAGAGATAATGTGAAAGTTGCAGACACCAGGTCATGTAAACTCCATGACAAACAAAAAATGAATGAATAATCCAAAAGTTTCAAAGTGATTGTTAGCCGGTATGGATTGCCAGACATAGATCTGTTGCATCTGGGTTAAATTACCATTACCTATATTCGGCATGGGTACCAAATCTAGGGGCAGTAGCGGAGGATACATTCTCGCTACATTGGGGATGTATGTTCTTACGCTTTCCCCATTTCTGCCTCATTTAATCAATGTCTCACCAAAATATAGTACAACTACACTTAGGTGTTTGTTATTTCCTAAACTGGTCCACACAGCCATGCTCCCATTGGTTCTGAGACTGATTACACAGCATTCATGATTATCCCAATTACAGCAACTTGTTGGTTCACACTGGGACAGCAGGAAAGCTCCGCTTTACATGAGCGTATTAATCTATTGATTTGTATTTTCTGACAACACTGTTCCAGGGACTCGGACTATCGAATAGGACCGTCGATGTGATTACGATGGCCTGGAGAGATAGTACTAAAAAAAGATATGTATCTCATATTAAGAAATGGGAGATGTCCTATTTACAGTCAAATATATCTTATCTTTTTTTTTTTCCCCCCCTTAAGATGGCGCCTGCCTGCGGCGACTTTTGCGGAGCACCGGAACAGAAAAGATTTACCTACAACTTCTATCAACTTACCTGCATCAGGGAAACGGCAGTAATCGGTGCCGTTTCTGACAGGCTGCTTGTGCAGCTGAAAGCGCTGGACATTTTGCAATCTCCCGCAGCTGCCGGAGCCCCAGACTTTAAACTTTCCCACGCTGGCTGTGAAACTCCCGACCCGACTGAATAACCCAGGTATGGCACCTGGAAATCCCAGGATGACCTCCAGAGCCGACGGGCTGGATATCCCAGAAAACATGAAGCTGGAGCTGCTGATTCTGTGGGAACCCCCGTTCGTTACGGAGCTGGAGCTGCCGTCTGTGAGGGAATTCCCGTTCCAGCGCTGGACCGCAGAAACACCAGGTACAGGAAACACAGTACCTGGAAACAAAGGGGAAGCCTCCATTGTGTCCGGAAACGTAGCCGACGGGCAGGACTTCAGGTCAGACTGAAGCGCAGGGGACTTCGGCCCCCTTTCCCTACTATCCTACTGGCCAATGTACAGTCCCTTGAAAATAAAGTGGAGGACTTAAGGGCAAGGCTGCTTTATCAAAGGGAGCTGAGGGAATGCTCTGTGTTCTGTTTCACAGAGACATGACTTGCCCCCAGCTCCCCAGACTCAGCAGTCCAGCCTGAAGGGTTCTCCATCCACCGTATGGACCGTACACTGGCATCGGGGAAAGGGAGAGGAGGGGGTGTCTTCCTCATGGTCAACTCTGTGTGGTGCTCAGACGTGGCAGTCCTGTCCAACTCCTGCTCTCCACACTTCGAACATCTGGCGGTGAAGTGCCGTCCCTTCTACCTACCGAGGGAATTCACCTCCATCATCCTGACCGCGGTCTACATCCCACCCCAGGCAGATGTCCGTCTGGCACTGGAGGAGCTGCACGCCGTGGTCAACAAACACCAGACGTCTTACCCCGAAACATTTACCACCATTGCTGGGGACTTCAATAAGGCAAATCTAAAGAAATCACTCCCCAACTTCCACCAACATGTCTCCTGCTGCACTAGAGGACCAAACACCCTCGACCACTGCTACACCACCATCAAGGATGCCTACCACTCTATTCCTCGCCCTCACTTCGGTAAATCCGACCATACCGCGGTGCTGCTTCTTCCTGCCTACAGGCAGCAATTAAAGCGTGCACCCCCAGTGGTGAGGACAGTACAGAGCTGGTTGGCGGGGGCAGAAGAACAACTACAAGACTGTTTGGAGTCTGTAGACTGGGCTATGTTCAAGGACTCGGCAACGGACTTGAATGAATACGCCACAGTCGTTACAGACTTCATAAAGAAATGTGTGGAAGACTGCATCCCTACAAAAACCTTCCGAGTGTTTCCCAATCAGAAACCTTGGATGAACTGTGATCCGCACTCTTTTGAAGACCAGACACCGGGCATTCATGTCTGATGACACAGTGGTCTACAAGAAGTCCAGATACGACCTTGGTAAGACCATCAAAAAGGCCAAAAGGGAGTTCTGCTCCAAGCTGGAGGATGAGACGGATGTTCGGCAGCTGTGGCGGGGACAGAATGCAATCACCTCTTACAAGGCGAAACCAGGAGGCAGCTCGGATGTCGGCGATACATAACTCCCTGATGAGCTCAATGCATTTTACGCACGCTTTGATAGGGAGAACACCGATGTGCCTTCCCGAGCCCCTATTCGCTGTGATGGTATTTCAGTCTCAGTCACAGAGGCCGACGTCAGGAAATCCTTCAGAGGGGTGAACCCTCGAAAAGCGTCTGGACCTGATGGCATACCTGGTCGTGTCCTAAAAACCTGTGCGGACCAACTGGCTGGCATTTTTACGGACATTTTCAACCTGTCACTTCTGAGGTCTGAGGTTCCCACCTGCTTCAAAAGGGCATCAATAATACCGGTGCCCAAGAAGAGCAAGGTGACGTGCCTCAATGACTATCGACCTGTGGCACTAACGCCTGTGGTGATGAAGTGCTTCGAGAGGTTGATCATGGCGCAAATCAACTCCTACCTCGACAAAAACCTGGACCCACTGCAGTTCGCTTACCGCCACAACAGATCAATGGTGGACGCGATCTCGCTGGCCCTCCACTCCGCTCTGGACCACTTGGATAACAAAAACTCATATGTCAGGCTGCTACTTATTGACTACAGCTCGGCATTTAACACAATCATCCCCTCCAAGCTCGTTACCAAACTCGCAGAACTGGGTCTTTGCGCATCCCTCTGCAATTGGATCCTCGACTTCCTCATCCACAGACCACAGTCTGTTCGTATTGGTGGAAATGTGTCAGACTCGATATCAATCAGCACGGGAGCACCTCAGGGCTGCGTGCTCAGCCCCCTGCTGTACTCACTCTATACTCATGACTGCGTAGCCGGTCATAGCGTGAACTCCATCATCAAGTTCGCTGATGACACCACTGTTGTGGGACGTATCACTGATGGGGATGAGTCCAGGTATAGAAGAGAGATCGAGCAACTGTCCATATGGTGCCAGCACAATAACCTGGCCCTCAACACCAGCAAAACCAAGGAACTGATTGTGGACTTTGGAAGGAGTAGGATGGGGACCCACAGTCCTGTTTATATCAACGGGTCGATGGTTGAAAGGGTCAAGAGCTTCAAATTCCTGGGCGTGCACATCTGTGAAGATCTTTCCTGGTCCGAGAACACAGATGCAATTATTAAGAAGGCTCATCAGCGCCTCTACTTCCTGAGAAGATTACGGAGAGTTGGTCTGTCAAGGAGGACTCTCTCTAACTTCTACAGGTGTACAGTAGAGAGCTTGCTGACTGGTTGCATCGTGGCTTGGTTCGGCAACTTGAGCGCCCTGGAGAGGAAAAGACTCCAAAAAGTAGTAAACACTGCCCAGTCAATCATCGGCTCTGACCTTCCTTTCATCGAGGGGATTTATCACAGTCACTGCCTCAAAAAGGCTGGCAGCATCATCAAGGACCCACACCACCCTGGCCACACACTCATCTCCTTGCTACCTTCGGGAGAAGGTACAGGAGCCTGAAGACTGCAACAACCCGGTTCAAGAATAGCTACTTCCCCACAGCCATCAGGCTATTAAACCTGGCTCGGAACTTTGAACATTAATATCCCTCCATCTGTTATTTGCACTTTATTAATTTATTAAGTCATGGGTGTATTTATGTACCGAAATTGTAGTCAATGCCTTCTATGTTCCGTTGTGCTATGCAAAGAAAGATTTTCATTGTCCTGTCAGGGACACATGACAATAAACTCTTTTGACTCTTTTGACTTTTGACTTGACTTGACTCATAAGTTGCAGGCATATCGGATGTATTGGAGTTCCTGGCTACATTGCATTTTGACAAGCAGTTAAGCTATAGTGTCATTTATAGTGCTAGAAGTACTTTGTCCTCCTACTTAGGGCAAGGGTCCGGACAAAGCTCTGTCGGATCTCATCTATTGGTGGCCCGATTCATAGGAGGTATTTTTAACAAAACCCTCCCAGACATACATATTCAGAAATCTGGAATGTGAGCATAGTTCTCACACTGCTTTGGCAATGGGCTCCAATTACATCTCTGCCTTTCCGGAAGTTAACACTCAAAGTGGTCATGTTCATGGTGCTAGTGGCAGCACTATGGGTCCAAATATTGCAAAAGTTATGACTGGACAGGATGCATTCTTCTGTAGATGATATTGTGTTTTATGCATATGATCTAATCAAACAGAGCAGGCCAGGGATGGCTGGAACCAAAATAAGCTTAAAAGATACCCATTGATCTAAGACTATATGTAATTACGCATCTGAGCTAATAATATCAAGGTCATCAAGAATCTCAGAGGCTCTGAAACAGCGATGGTCATCAGCCACATGAAACCTCATACAAAGGTGTCAGTACAAGCTATTTCTAGATGACCGAAACAGATTTACATTATGCTGGAGTAGACACTGATGTGTTTAATCACTCCACCAGGGCGGCGTCAACGTACACAGCAAAGGCACAGGATGTGCCATTGGACCAAATCCTCACCGCAGGATAGTCCAGTTAAGGAACCTTTTAGGGTTTATGACAAACCTGTCCTCGCAATGCAAAGATGTGGGCAAGCTGTTTTGGGTTCTGTTTGAGTTCTCCTTTGTAATTTCCCCAGCCCCAGCGAAAGTGGGGTTATTACTGTTTTTTTATTCTTTAAGACATTCATTGTATAATTTAAACAATGTTTGATACATTATTTGGTTATCCTGTGTCAACCAAGGCAGTGTGTCATATGGAACTGCATCTACAACATGAAATCACAGAGCTTTGAAATCTTCACGTAGTCACTCACGTGACTCCGAAGTAAAATAGTAAGATTAAACGAGAACTTACCAGTTTGAAGTTTGATCTTTATTTTATGAGTTACAATGAGGG
Source organism: Raja brachyura (assembly GCA_963514005.1). The sequence continues at coordinate 60,135,940 of OY740785.1, forward strand.
ATTACGTGTCCTCTGCTCCAGACCCTCATAATCGCAAAGATCACCTGGTAGTTCTAGTCTTCTGAGTCTTATTATATCACTTCGACTGTAGTTACTGTGATTTCGTGCTGCTGCTTTGAAGATTGACAATCATGCGTATTGGCGGGGCTTCTTCACGTAATCTCTCATCCCTTCTCCCCCCTTCACCCCCCCTCTTTTAAAGGACTTACATGACCCTTCCCATACACTGCTTTTACCATCTTAATTACACCGCCAACCTTCCTGTTCATCGCAGTATGCCTGTATCACATTGGGTTTGCACCGTGTGAATTTCACTCAGACAGTGCTCCACCCGTTTGCCCTGTCCCCCACCTGCATAATGTGCGTGTGTGCATGCGTGCATGTGTGTCCGTTCGTTCCAGTCGCTGATTTTTCAAATGGGACAGGTCCGTTAGGGCTGTCAACTTTCTCAGTCTCAAAATATGGGACAAATTCCTGACCGCAATTTGTTGACGGACTTGGCCATGGCTGGGTATATGATTAGTTGGGCCGGGTGCTGGACTAAAGCCCAGCCGGCGGGCCACTGAGGAATTTTAGCCCAGGCACCGGGGACGTGTGCAAAATCCGGCACCCCATCCAACTAATGAACTGATAATCGGCCATGAGAATGAGGGGTGGTGGTGTCGGCGGTAAGCGAAGGTCCGAAGGTCGGACAGCTGGTTGGGTCGCCGACTGACGGGGACACGAGGGGGGCGCTGTTGCTGCATTCCATGGGCTGCACTACGTCGGGACAGGTGAGGCGTATGCAGTTCCCTTGACCTGAGTAGTAGCAGTCAAATACAGGACAAGGGCGATCCCTTATGGGACAAAGCAATTTAACCACGATCCTCACGGAAACTTGGCTGATCACTGACGTTCCTGACAGCGCCATCCAGCTATCGGGGCGTCACTTACTCCGAGCGGACAGGACATCGGACTCCGACAAGACCAGAGGTGGGGGTCTGTGCATTTATGTAAATAAAGCATGGTGCACGGACTCCACCATCATCGAGAGTCACTGCTCAGCTAACCTTGAGTTCCTCTTGGTTAGATGCAGACCGTTCTATCTGCCCAGAGAGTTCACCTCCACTGTTGTGACTGCAGCCTATATCCCTCCTGATGCTAATGCCAAGCTTGCCATTAGCAATGAACAGACATACAACCCCGAGGCAGCCTTCATTGTTGCGGGTGACTTCAATTACTCTAACCTGAAGACTGTACTCCCCAAATTCCACCAGCATGTCTCCTTCCCCACTAGAGTAGACAAGACACTGGACAAAGTCTACACCAACGTGGCTGAAGCTTACAAAGCCATCCCCCTCCCCCACCTTGGTCAGTCTGATCACATCTCATTGTTCCTGCTCCCTAAGTACTCCCCACTCATCAGACGGGTTAAACCAACTGTGAGGACAGTTAAAGTCTGGTCAGAGGAAGCGGACTTCACACTTCAGCAGTGTTTTGGAAACACTGACTGGAAGGCGTTTGCAGCCCAGGCCACCCTTGACTCCCACACGGACATTGACTCCTACACATCCTCTGTTCTGGACTTTATAAACTCCACCATCAATAGTGTCACCTCCCTCAAACAGGTGACCATATTCCCGAATCAGAAGCCATGGATGAACAGCGAGGTCAGGCTACTGCTGAAAGCACGGGACATCGCTTTCAGGTCAGGCAATCCTCGAGCCTACAGTTCAGCCAGGGCTAACCTGAAGAGGGGCATCAAGAAGGCCAAGCACTGCCATAAGCTCAGGATTGAGGAGCACTTCAACAACAACTCCGACCCCCGACGCATGTGGCAAGGCATCCAGGCCATCACGGACTACAGACCTGCCAACACCACCCCCACATCCAGCGACGCCTCCTTCCTTGAGGAGCTCAATCACTTCTATGGCCGCTTCGACAGGGACAATCTAGAGACAGCCATCAAGGCTGTGCTACCTGCCGATCACCAACCCCTCACACTCACCCCCTACGACGTATACGTGGCACTGAGTAGGACTAATGCACGTAAAGCTGCTGGCCCTGACGGCATCCCCGGGCGCGTGCTCAGGGTCTGTGCGGCGCAGCTGGCAGACGCCTGGACTGATATCTTCAACCTGTCACTTGCCCAGGCAGTTCTCCCCACGTGCCTTAAAACCACCTCCATCGTGCCAGTGCCAAAACACTCCACTGCGGCAAGCCTCAACGACTTCCGCCCAGTTGCACTTACCCCCATCATCACCAAGTGCTTCGAGAGGCTGGTCCTGGCACACCTCAAAAGCTGCCTACCCCCCACACTGGATCCCTATCAGTTTGCCTACCGCAAGAACAGGAGTACGGAGGATGCCATCTCAACGGCACTTCACTCCGCCCTCTCCCACCTCGACAACAGAGACACTTACGTAAGAATGCTGTTCATCGATTACAGCTCAGCATTCAACACCATTATACCATCAAAATTGATCGCCAAACTCGGTAATCTGTGCATCGCTCCTTCCTTCTGCAACTGGATACTGGACTTTCTAACCAACAGACCCCAGTCTGTTGGGTTAGACAAGCACACCTCTTCAACCCTCACCCTGAACACCGGCGTTCACCTATGACTGCACACCTGTACATGGTACTAACACCATCATCAAGTATGCAGATGATACAACGGTGATTGGCCTCATCAGCAACAACGATGAGTCGGCCTACAGGGAGGAGGTCCAGCACTTAGCAGCATGGTGCGCTGACAACAACCTGGCCCTTAACTCCAAGAAGACCAAGGAGCTCATTGTAGACTTCAGGAAGTCCAGGGGCGGCACGCACACCCCCATCCACATTAACGGTACGGAGGTGGAACGTGTTTCTAGCTTCAGGTTCCTGGGAGTCAACCTCTCCGACGACCTCTCTTGGACCCACAATACCTCAACTCTGATCAAGAAGGCTCACCAGCGTCTCTTCTTCCTGAGGAGACTGAAGAAGGTCCATCTGTCTCCTCAGATCCTGGTGAACTTCTACCGCTGCACCATCGAGAGCATCCTTACCAACTGCATCACAGTTTGGTATGGCAACTGCTCTGTCTCCGACCAGAAGGTGAAAATTGCAGAGGGTGGTGAAAATTGCCCAACGCATCACCGGTTCCTCGCTCCCCTCCATTGAGTCTGTCCAAAGCAAGCGTTGTCTGCGGAGGGCGCTCAGCATCGCCAAGGACCTCTCTCACCCCAACCATGGACTGTTTACCCTCCTACCATCCGGGAGGCGCTACAGGTCTCTCCGTTGCCGAACCAGCAGGTCCAGGAACAGCTTCTTTCCGGCGGCTGTCACGCTACTCAACAACGTACCTCGGTGACTGCCAATCACCCCCCCCCCCCCCCCCCGGACACTTATTGTTATTTATTCAAATCATTTGCTGTGTCGCTCTTCCAGGGAGATGCTAAATGCATTTCGTTGTCTCTGTACTGTACACATCTGAATCTGAATCTAACCCAAAATACGGAATGTCCCGGCTAATACGGGACAGTTGGCAACCCCAGCTACACTGCACTAGTCTTGTAACTCTACCCAAAAGCAACATAAACATAAAATAGAAGACTGGCTGTCTTCACAGAGCCACTCCCACCTCACTGAAGGTAAGGTTGCAGAAACAGAATAGTAAGATGAAATGATAACTTACCAGTTTGAAGTTTGATCTTGATTTTATGAGGAGTTATGTTGGTGATTATGTGAAGAAGCCCAGCCAGTCCGCATGTGCGTCAATTTTCAAAGCAGAGGTATGAAATCACAAATAACCAAAATCGAAGTAACCTTAATAAGATTAGCAACCTGAGAACTATCAGATGATCTTTATGAGAGAGGGTTGGACGTGGAGGGCACGTAATCACCAACGTAACTCCTCATAAAATCTAGATCAAACTTCAAACTGGTAAGTTCTCGTTTAATCTTACTATTTTATTTCGGAGTCATGCGAGTGATTCCGGGAAGGGTTCAAAGCCCTGTGATTTCATGCCGCAGATCCAAATCTCGGCGTCTCACTGCATCGATTGACTCAGGATGAGTGTATAATCAAAAAGTGCATTAAACGTGACATTGATTCAAATGTATTAGTGGTTTACGTTAATAACTAAATCAATAGCAACCCCTGTATCTCAGGGGAGGCTAAAGTGGACGCAAAACAGAATGGGGGAAAAAACCCTGGGTCAGTATCCGGCCTATGGTTAAAAAAAAATGTTTTTAAAATCAATTCAGTTGACCATCCTGCGGTCACAGGGATATGGTCGATGGGAATGTCCATTGCCCTGGCCACTGACGTTGATGCTGCCCCGGGTGGAATGAAATATACAATCATCAGTGTTAATACCTACATAACCCAGAACCTACTGCAGCCTCCTTGAAATAGTCTGAACCGACCTTCCTTTGCGTGGTTCTTTGTCACTTAATAAACAATGCTGATTCCACACTTCTTAGGATTCTGGTGGCCTTGATATAATATAGCAAGCTTGCCCTCCCACATAGAGGGGGGTATCGGAAAAATGATCTTAAATCATGCCAACCCTGGTGTGCTCTGCTTGTGTTGATCAGAAATGTAAAATGTAATGGCACCTGCAGCCAATTCCATCCTACCGTTCCATCCACAGCGTTTGCAATGTTTTGCCCTCGTTGTGCTGATATTAGTGTCATGACCAAGGATAGCTGGAACCCCCTGGTAAAGTATTGTTAACACATTTTCAATATCCAAACTGCATATACTTGGGAGAACTTGTGTCAAGATCTCTTTTACAACTCGATATCCGGGGTTGAACCCGACAGAGTGGTTCCCGTTTGTTGCAGCTGTAGTGGCTCTATAACTGAATTATTGTCAAAGACCATTTAAGAATGAACTGGAAGACGTCAGTAATCTGTATCGTATTAAATGTAACATTAACATTTAAACAACCCGCTTCCGATCCCCTCAATAGGAATGTGCAGCTTTTTTGTGTGCTATCCCTGCACTCTGTACTGAGCACATCCATGGCTTGATGTGACACCCTGAGCCACAAGTCAATCCATTCAGAATGTGTAAGTCAATAATTGTTTTATTATGCAGAGGCCGGTGTCCTGAACCACAGTTTGAACTAGCAAAGTTGTAGTTTTTTAGAATAACCGTATACCGTTGTATTATTATGCCTGACGAAAGCAGGCATCATGGCTGCTTAGCCAGTCCGACAGTACAAAACCTAAAGCGACGTCTTGCTGACTGTTTTAAGACCCGACTAATGAGGCAAAATGGAGGAAGATAAAAAGAACATTCCTCCTTTTTGTAGCGAGAATGTATTTCTCCGCCCTGTTCTGCCACATATTTTTGCAATCAGTGAATAAACGTGAAATCAACATGTCGATATTCGATGTAGCATTGAACTATACTTTCATAACACTTTGAGATCCAATACCTATTCTGTGTTGTCATCGATCTGAACTGGATGATACACCAGTGGCAGAGGAGATTAGGTAAATTATTACAGGATATTTTTACCCGATTGCCATGTGACTAGCATATGCCACCACCGTAGTGTAGCAACTTGAAGTTGAGCATGTAGATTATGTATATTTGCTCAATAGCCCCTTAACCATGGGGTGCATCTAGTGTATATATTTTGTTGATACCAACAACTGAAGAATTGGTAATTCATGCAAATCTCCACTACCTCCAACTAGAGATGGTATTCGGACTTCTCACCTTAGAGCCCTTAGCATCAGTTTGTAATAACTGAATTCGACCGACCAAACTACTGGAGCAATGCTGAATACTGTTTGTTCACCATAGTGACTGAGGTAGCTTCAGCTGATAATAGCATAAGGTTGTTAACAATGGTCTACATGTCCTTTGAGAGGTTGCTACTGTGCATGATATCAGTTCCTTGATTTGCACAGCTGAAACACAGCTACTATTTTGCCAATTACTCTTGATGAAATAGAAGTCAGTTTTATAACAGGTTGCTATTAACTCCAATCTCTTGCCACAGGGCAGAGTCATAGGCTAATTAATAGTTAAAGGTAAATCCCAATGACCAACAAACAGTTTATCCCATTTAGCAATGTTTTACTATTATTAGTACAGTTATATTGTCTTTGATAGCCTCTGTAATGGGAACTGCATAGAATGGATGAGACCCTTATGAATCTGTTGTTAGTCAGGAAAAGAAGTTTTCATATTCAGAATGTTCAAATGTGACACTCTCCATTTTTCATAATAAACAGGCCACTCCTGCCTTATTCCATGGGTGCTTTGCATTAGAACTCTGGCCCAATTTCCGAACCTTATCTTCAAAGACAACCCTGGCCATAATCCAAACTACTTGGAATGCTAGTGCTGTGCCTCTAAGCAGATGTTTTTATCCTTTGCGTGTTGTATAAACAAGTGTAAATAAAATTTGTGAGTGGTGCACTTACCCATGTTTCGGAAGTGCCAGACCCACTTTGTTGAGTAGGGTTGGTAGGGTGTGTGGATTTTCTGCCCAGCTATCATGCTACCCCCAGCTACAGTGAACCGCCTACTGCCGATGAGCGCCTGGGGTGCATTCTGAAACGATGAACCTCTGCCCACCGTTGGCCTTAATTGATTTGTTTGCCAGGTTTTCTCCCCTGTTGAATAGGCCTACCTGAATAACAGATTCGGCGGCTGGCTTTCACATCCCCCTGTTGACGCTTTTCACTGCCGGCACATATGTGCTCCAGTATGTTCCATCGACTTCTTTAGCGCCTGGAGCTGATTATATCTTGACCTTTCGCACTCCCCTCCTCAGAGAGGGTGATTCGTAGGCAGCCCTAAACAGGCGCTGCCGCAGGCTACCTTTGCTGATATGAACCCATTGGACCTTACCCGAATAGAACTTTCTATTGGGATGGCAACATTGTTGTCAGGAAAAGGTACCTCTTGACACGTGCCCTTCATCCCTTGGGGTATGCCACAGGGCCATACCCTGAGACTCGGCATCAGCAGGACACTGACCCATCTTTGCCTCTGCCTCCAAGAGGGAGACCTGTAGCAGCTCTGTCAACTGGCGCTGCTGGTGCGACCTACAGAGGTGGAACACCTGGCTCAACCTTACCATCAGAGTTGGGTCAGAGCTAAGATGACCCATGGCCTGTGCCTCCTCATCCATGAGGGTGCTATCAAACAGCTCTCTACTACGTGCTGTTGGTGCCTTTTTGTTCAGGGTGGAGGTGACACTCCTCCTGTTGGTGTGTGCCCTGCTGTAGCACAGTATGCAAAAGTTGCTGCATTTGGGATAGTCATTCAAACGCACTATCCAGCCCTGGTGAAGAATCATCCGCCGACTCTGTGGGCCTATTATTTTGCTATCCAGCCCCGGCGGGGAATCTTCCCCCAACTCCGTGGGCCTAGCAGACCTATGTGTTACTTTGAGCAACCCTGTCCCAGACATTGCCGGCGCCGCCTCTCGTAGAGGCCGGCGCTTTTTGACATGAAACAGCCCTGTCCCAGGCGCTGCTGGTGCGGCTCTCCCGTAGAAGCAGCCCTGCCAGGCACTGCTGGCGCGGCCTGTCCCATAGGCCCGTGCTATTACACATGAAGTGGCCCTGTCCCAGGCGCTGCTGGCGCGGCCTGTCCCATAGGCTGGCGCTATTGCAGTGTAGACTCACTAATTCAATGTTTTTAGTGTAGAGCTTCACCTGTGAAGGGTTAAAGCAATTTTAACGCTTCACAGCAACTTGTGCTAAGCAAAGAAAGAATTTCATTGTCCTGACAGGGACACATGACAATAACTCTTTTGACTTGACTTTGACTATACTTTGACTTTAAAACACTACAGCATACATGCAAACTTTATTATTAGAGAAAAACCCTTGCAGCCCGACTCGCCCCAGTCCCATAGGGCTGAACGAGTCCTTTGTCCACCAATTTTACTCCCTGCCTGGAGACCAACGTCTGTGAGCCGCTGCCCATACTGTCAGCGACTCTGGCGTTACTTACTTGCCACTCCACGGCATCCCCGCAGGCTGGAAGCCACTGACTGCCTTGTCAGCGGCTGCTTATCTTAAAACCCGATCTTTTGCCGGTTATCCGCTTCTGCGGTCAAACCAGGGGTTTCCCCATAGTCCATAGCCAGCTCACTCGTCGGGCTGTAAATCTGGCAGGAAACACTCTGTGAAGAGAGGCTCCTGCTTGAAAAAATGCTGGTACGTAAAAATAACTAACCTTCTAGGTTTAACTTACCAGCGGCAGGTGCGCTGCCCTGCCAATCTGGTGCTTGCGCCAATGCGGCTGACTTACTGACGTGCATGCGGACTGGCTGGGCTTCTTCACGGAATCACTCACGTGACTCCGAAATAAAATCAAGTTTCTGCTCCCGAATGCATCAATTCCCTTAGCCTGACATTCCACTTGGTTAAGAACATCTTAATATTTCCTATACTTCATAATGTAATATATGGAAGGCACAGCCCTTCACTGGATAAAAGCAGAAACCACTCCAGGTAATTTGATTGACAAGCTGACTCTCTCTTATCTCCATGTGGCAGGCTGTTAGCTGACCTCATTGCAACTTGAGTCTTATTTTAAACTTTGTAAGTCAGGTCAAGAACTTAGAATTAAGTTGTGTATTGCAACCAATTAAGTAATCTTCATTTTTGCCTTTAATTTAGCTGAAGAAGATGAACCCAGGCTCTCAGATGGACGGGAGTACGAAGGAACTGAAGAGATGATTTCATGTCAATGGAAAAAGGCCAGCTATTCCAGGAACTGAAAAGTTTCAGTCTTCATGATTGATGTGCTGTTTTCTAAAGCAGCGGGTTAGACATTGCATGAATTGACTTCCCATTAAAATTAGTTTGAATCTGAAAGATGAACAGAATCTTATCAATTCAGTGCTGGATTATTTATAGCAGGAATAACGTTTGTGCTTCTGTCCTTGCATGCACAAGCGTCTGTGGGAATGCACCCAGAAAATTGATCATAATTCTTCCTTACTATGATCTCCACCAGTGCAGAGAACAATATTTTCACTTCATTTCATACCATACAAATCTGTTTAGAAACCCAGAAATTATTTCCCATCTGTCAAGTATGCTTCCTTGCAAGCATGAATTTTTTGAGCATTCAGCAAAGAAAAGGTCAGTCCCTGTAATTAATGTGATGAGAAAATATACTGAATACATCGATGATTAGACGTAACCAAAAATGTCCATCTATCTGTCACAAGAATCACAAGATTTGTGTAAATGCAATTACGTTTTAATAATCTGAATTAAAATGTTCCTAATTTTTAAATCAGCACTTTGTACTGAATCTATACACAGTACTTGGATGGCAATGTTGGGTATATATAACGAGTCTCATGTACATGCATAATGTCATATGTGATTTGGACGCAAATCAAAAGAAAGGGAGGGATTGCTAGGAAAGTGTGGCTGGGATCTGCAGTTTATTGCATCTCTCCACCTCCATTTCAGAAATTATTGAATTATGTTGCAGTTTTGGTGAAGACTTAACCTGGAGGTAATTTTTGCTAAGCTTGGGTATATTGATAGAATGTGTGAAATTTTGGAGGACAAATGTTTGTTGGTCATTTTATTGATGAGATCTTCTTCTAAGAACATAGAACATTGGCCTTGCAATGTCAGCACTCCAGCACCCTTGGGTTTACATTGTTGACTACTTCAGGTCTAATTTCAACATCACACTCATCAGATCAGATGTACATATAGGACCCTCTGTTGACTTCAGTGTTGTGTTAAATAAAGTAACATTGTGTCAATTTTCCTATTAGGTCTCATAGCATAAATTGAACCACTTCTATCTTTCTTAGGATGTGGGCCAAGGCTCTACTAAAGCATAGGCTGTATCTGTTCAATGCTAAAGTTGCAAGTGATGCTTACAGATAAATATATGAACATTCAAATTCAGAGCAGGAGTAGGCCGGTCACCTCTCAAGCTTGCTCTGCCCTGCCCTTCACTAAGTTCAGGTTCATCTGTTCTGAATCTGAAGAAGGATCTCGACCCGAAATGCACCCATTTCTTCTCTCCAGAGATGCTGCCTGGCCCGCTGAGTTACTCCTTCTTTTGCATCTATGATCTGTTCTTAACTTCAATTCCACATTGATGCCTACCACAGGTACCATTTCAACCCATTGCTTATTAAGAGTTTTCAAAATATTCATTTTACTTCGGAGTCACATGAATGACTACGTGAAGAAGCCCCGCCAGGCACATGCTCGGCATTACGTCGACGCATGTCGGTAGGAACGGGCTACAGATCGCAGCTCCACCAGTGGTGAGTAACAGGCCCGCAGGTAAGTGGTTTAAAACTACTTCCTGGGGTTTTAGCTCCATGACGCTGGCTGGCTAAGCCAGGAGGAGTTTGGGAAGAAAAATGGAGAGTACTGGGAAAAAGTCAGCGCGGGTTAAGCGTGCGTCCCGGGTGGAAGCAGCTCAATTAAGATTGGGACTGCAGATAAGTGCGGAGCCGGTTCCGATACCGATAGCTGTAGATGAAGCCGTAAATCAGCCTTTAGCCGCTCCACAGCCGCAGACCACTGAGGGTACTCCAGTGGATAGTAAAAGGAAATCTGTTAGGCCCGTAATATCAGACGGGTCTGATGAAGAAGATCCTCCAGACAGACGAGCCATGTGGCTCAGGATGGACGAAATGGAGAAAATGCTCCAAACTATTATCAACCAAGGGTCCAAAGACCCAGAGTATTCCCAGGCAGCCCCTGAGGGGGTTCCATATCAAGAATATGGTGCCTTTACAACATGGGAATGTGAACCTCCAGAGCCTTGTTTAGGTCTGGAAGAAGTCTCCTTTGAACAAGTCTCAGGAGTACCAGGGTGGCAGGAGACTGACCCTGAAGGTGGTGTTTCTGGTCATGAGTACCCACCACAGCACAAGAGTCAAACTCCAGGTGTACCGGATGTAGCACAATCCGTTGCTATACCAGAGGGGAGCGGTGAGGTCATGGAAGAAAACCTGGCGGCTAACATTAATTATTTGGTTTCTCACCAGCTTCAGGAGACTGTCATGGTTGAGACAGCAGACCTCTATAAAAACACCTGTTAATTGTGCATCACTGAGGGTGCCGACGGTGAATCCAGTAATTTGGACACCCATGACTTCAAGCACATTGCGGCTGGCATCACTGCTTTTGGGAGGCAGGTGGAAGGGCGTGCAATGTCCAAAATCCAAAAAGACATGTTGGCATTGTTTTGTAACTCTTATTTTGATGAGGAATATCACCATTCGGCCCATCCTGCACCCAAGATTTGCAGGTCTGTGTAAATCAAGCAATGTTCAAGCTCCAGATTATTTATTCGGAGGCAAAGACTATCAGCCTCATGAAACCTTTCATATTTGGCCAAAGGAAACAATCTGGCTGGATGAGAAGGGAGTTTGATTCAGGAGCGGGAACAAGCAGAGGCAGGGGTATGGTGAGAAGGTATTATTACCCATCACGGCCCAATGTCCACCCATATGTCGGAAGGAGGAGACCATCACGGTCATTTGCTGAGGTATAAAAACTTTATTCTATCACAGAGAAAACTTTTGGGGAACCTCCGGTTGGTGGTAGATTACAATTGTTTTATGATGAATGGTGCTGAATGAATAACATCTGATCGGTTTATATTAGATACTGTGTCAGGTGCTATAATAGAATTTATGAAAGGAGTTGATCCACCTGTACAGAATAAACCTAATCGGGTTTTGGTGTTTTCTTCACCTGAAAATTCTCAGGTAAAAGAAGAAGTAAAACATTTATTTGAAAAAGGGGTAATTGAAAGTGCAGGGAATCATCCGCAACAATTTGTGTCAAATATTTTCCCCAGGCCAAAGAAAGATGAGGGTTGTAGTGTCATTCTGGATCTCACAAAATTGAATTCATATGTCCAGTATAGACATTTCAAAATGGACACCTTCAACACTGCAAAGCAGTTGTTGTCCATTGGCTGTTACATGGCTACTATAGACTTAAAAGATGCGTATTATTCAGTGCCAATTCATCACCATTATCGCAGGTACTTGAAGTTTAATTGGATGGGTCAGCTGTGGCAATATAAAGCATTACCTAATTTGTTAAGTTCAGCTCCCAGGCTGTTCACAAAATTATTGAAACCAGCACTTGCATTGTTAAGGGCTCAAAATCACATTGTCATGGCTTATCTTGATGATATATTAATTGTTAATGCCACTCAGGAATCAGCTGAAGAATCAGTTTCAGCAACTATAACCTGTTTGAAAGGCTAGGGTTTCTGATCCATCCAACGAAATCTAAGCTACAGCCATCCCAAACAATTGATTATTTATGAGAGAGATTTTTAATAAAAATCCTCCCAACCCAGATATACAGAAATTTGGGATGTCAGTATAGTTCTCACATTGCTTCGGCAATGGGCTCCAATTACATCACTGTCTTTTCAGAAGTTAACATTTAAAGTGGTAATGATCATGGCATTAGTGTCAGCACAAAGAGTTCAAACATTGCAAATGTTACATTTAGATTGTATGCATTTGTCTGCAGATAACATTACTTTTTATGTTTATGATCTAATCAAACAAAGCAGACTGGGGAAGTCTGGAACCAAGGTAATCTTTAGAGCATACCCTGTCGACAAAACTTTGTGTGTGGTTAAGCATCTGACTCGATATATTGAAGTAACCAAGAGTCTCTGGGGTTGTGAGACAGCAATGCTTATTACCCACAAAAAAACATATGAAAAAGTGTTAGTACAAACCATTTCTAGATGGTTAAAACAGGTTTTGGATTATCTGGAATAGACACTGATGTGTTTAAATCTCACTCCACCAGGGCGGCATCCACATCCGCGGCGAAGGAACAGGACATGCCGCTCGACCAAATTTTAGAGGCCGCAGGATGGTGTAAAGAAGACGTCACCTATTCCTTTTCTCCAGAGATGCCTCCTGACCCACTGAGTTACTCCATCTTTTTGTGACTCTCACACATGCATAAACACCCACACTACTATCGCTCAAAATCTATCCCATATTCATCCCATCGGATCTCTCATGACTTCTTCGTGGATAGAGTCTGTGCTTCCCACTTTGGCCTCATTAGCCATCATAGTAGCCACAAAACTGGACTAGAAGTAGGTCATCCCTGATACTCCCCAAGAAGAAGGTGTATGTTAGTGAAAAAGAGATAGATATGGGAGAGTAAAGGTTATTTAATAATTCTTTTGAATTTTGTCTCTTAAACTTCTATACATAAGGAATTCATTCTTTCATGTTTATTTTTTTTATAGGAATGCACCTAGATTATGGCAGCCTTTCAAACTACGACCACTGGAAATGTAGTCTCTGCTTCTTTTGGCACCACAAAAAGACAGCCTGCAACACCAGTGTTGCACTGAACACTTGGCACAATTCTATAGGTGCACTCTCAAGCCTTTCAAAGCTTTCAGTGCTTGTAGATGTGTGTGCTTTGAATGTAATCAGCTTGCAGATATGCTGCAGTGCTTTTCTTCCCCTAGTGCCAGCAGTTGCTGATAATGAGAATGTATTCTGTTACACTAAAACATTCTGCAGTATATTTCTCATCTACAAAGAGCTCCAGGTGAGTAGATGCAAGCATTTTATTATTTCAAAAATAAACACATAAAAAACAGTGCGCAGAATTCAACAATTTAAATTTCTTTCCAATGATAAATTTAATTGGAAACAACACAATTCTTGGAATGGAGGAACAGAGATCTTAACAAAGAACTACTTAGAGATCCGAGAAATCTTCAAAGAAAGATTATTCAAAGTGAAAACCATTATTGAACTTTTCAAGGAGATTAGTGGATTGTTTCATTATAAATTTAGTTTTGTACTGCATTGAAAGAATAATCTATGCCTCTTACAATTTTATATACTTCTATTAGGTCTACCCGCAACCTCTGGCATTCCAGAGAAAATAATCCATGTATCCAATCTCTCCCTGCAGCTAAAACTACCAGGCGTTATTCCGGTAAACCTCTTCTGCTCTCTATCCAAAGCTTCTATATCCTTCCTGTATTGGGACAACCAGAACTACATGCAATACTCCAAATGCGGCTTAACTAAAGTCCTATAAAGCTGTGTCATGACTTCCTGATTCTTATACTCAATGCCCGACCGATGAAAGGGATCATACCATATGTCTTCTTTGCCACTCCATCAACTTGTCATGTTATGTGATCCCAGACGTCATCTGAGCTGCACCGTCACAGTTCTTGACTGAACATTTCAAGACAGAACTCATGCCTGCAAACCATACAAGCATTGGTGAGCCAGATAAATGTTGGGTAGGAATCACATTTAACAGAGCAAGCTGGATGTGTGCGGAGTGTGGTGTGGCGGCGCCTAACGGCAGCGGCTCGACTGCAGTCCGTTTGTCTTTTTTAAATTTTTGTCTCGTTAAATGTATGTTTTGACTCTGGTTTTATTATTTTTTCTAGTGGTGTATATGTGGGGGGTGGGGGAAACCGTTATTGTCTTCCCTGTACGGGGACCCGACTTTTTCCCTGTCAGGTCTCCGATGTCGTTGGGGCTAACATCGTGGAGCTGGCGGCGGTCTCTGGCCAGAACCAACCTGAGGGCTCCAATCGCGGAGCCTGAGGACCTGCCATCGCGGAGCTGGCCGTCTTCGGAACGGGAAGAGCTGTGGTGGCGCGCGGCTGCGACCCGACTTCAGAGCTTCGGAGGCCCTGGCCACAGGCCCGGTGCACGGTAACATTGGGAGCTCGCAAGTCCCTGGTGGGAGACTGCTTTTCGGAGCTCCCGCAATGGCAACTTCTCCCGCTGGAATCGCAGGGTTAAAAGACTTGGAGCGAAGCCCAACATCGCCTGGAACAGCTTAACGGCTGCGGGACTTACCATCGCCCACCGGGGGGCTTTAACATCGGGAGCCCCAGTTGCCTCGACACTGCAGTTGGACTGCTGGACCGTGGGTGAAGAACAAAGGGAAGAGATAAGCCATTTGCCTTCCATCGCAGAGAGGAGGTGTTGGAGATTCACTGTGATGGATGTTTGTGTAAACTGTGTTAAGTGTGGGTCTTGGTTTTTTTTGTAATGTTAAGACTGTAGAAATGCAATTTTGTTCAAACCAAGTTGTTTGAATGACAACAAAAGGCATTCTATTCTATTCCATTCTATTCTATTCTATTCTCTTCTCCAATGCATGCGACTGGTGGTCCAATATTTAGATGGCATTTGTTATTTCACCACACATGATCTTCCAGGAAAGGTCTTTAAACTTTACCTGCCATTCTCCCCATCTATAGAGTATTTCACTGCTGGCTTTGACCTCTTTGTCCACCACCTCTGCATTGTGCTGCATGTTGCGCCCAGGGTGCTTTATGGGCCGTTGGGCCTGGATGAGCTTCATCCCCCTTTTCTTATTGTCAACCAAGATCGCCAACTGCTTTTGAAAATTATGGTGCTTTCACTAACTGTTATATTTTCTAATGGAAAATTGTATCAATTACACCTCTTTCTTTCAACTTTACATGTGTTTGTTTCTCACTCAAGTAGATTCTGATCATCGGGGGGGGGGGGGGGGGGGGGGGGAGGGAACTCTTGGCAAGGAAAATCTGTGCAGTCAGAGGGCAAATGTGCAAACATCACACTGTAACTACAGAGATCAGAATCAAACTCTGGTCCCTGGAGCTGGTTGGCAGCTGCATTAGCTGTAACACCACCCTTAAAAGAAGGTCACAAAACCACCAAATGATCATTTTAATGAGCTGGAAATTGTACAAAGGATACATTGATGTGCATTCTCAGCGTCTAAAGCTCCCTGACCTGCTACTGGGACCCATTACACCTTTTATTTTAGCACTGCATTTACATGTGTGATCAGAAGGAACTGCAGATGCTGGTTCATACTAAAGATAGACGCAAATTGCTGGAGTCACTCAGCGGGTCAGGCAGCATCGCTGGAGAAAATGGCTTGGTGACGTTTTGCGTCGGGACCCACCTGAATTCAAGTGTGGATTGGTAAATGGCAAAATAGCAGCTGTCAAAATCTGCTTCCATCATAAGTTCATATGATAGGAGCAGAATAAGGCCATTCAGCCCATCAAGTCTACCCCGCCATTCAATCGTGGCTGATTTTTCTCTCCCTCCTAACCTCATTTTCCCGCCTTCTCCCCATCACCCCTGACACCCACTCCTGGCAGCACAGCCACCACCTCTGAGTACAAAAACTGCCAAGCACATCACCTTTAAACTTTGACCCTCTCACCTTAAAGCTATGCCCTCAAGTCCTCGGCATTTTTTATTTCTGATTTTTAAAATTAAAGCGCTTCCACTTGACTGCTTACTGCCTTGTACTACTTCAGTTCCTTGATAATAGTTTAATCCCCGCTGTAGAATGTAATCCTCCTCCTCCATAACCAGAACTGTGAATCATCATTTCATTCTCTACACGACCCTCACATGATATACCCTCTCCCTTGGCACCACCTCCCTTTGGCAGCTGAATTATGTGCCACTGGGGAAAGGCAGTCTTTCAGCCCGTACAAGATGGACAGTGTAATCCTCAGCATTATCAAGGCAATGTTAAGCTGCTGTTAATGATATTTTCTGCCCTTAAGAGAGGAGAGAAAAACAATTGATTATGGGACTCTCATCCCCACACCACTAATGATACAACCATAGCTTCCTTCAACTGCCTTCACCAGCTCCACTTTCAGTGAGCTGAAAATTGTTTTCTCCTATGGGGGAAGATTCCTGCGGAGATACTGTAAGTGCTATCTAGGTCACTAAACAATTGTGTTTCTAACAGGTAGCTAACATATTCTGAGTATCCTTAAAGGTAATACAACAAGAATATGTGCAGGCTGAGGCAGAACTTAAACAACATGACAACCTTATTCAAGCTGTCAACTAATGGCCAGATACCTATGCATCAATCAGGGTAACCAGTACCTCAAACATCATGCACACACACATACACACTCACACATGTACACACACACACACACACAGAGTAAAATCTTATTTTCCTGTTTATCAGGATCCCTGTCAGGATTTTGAATGATCCACCAGATAGGGAGCTGTACACCAATGCAAGGAAAGCTTTCAAAAGGTCGGTGAAGGAGTAAGACTGGTATGGATATGAGGAAAGTGCCAAGGAAAGTGGAACTATTCCTCACAGATCAGGGCACTGGAATTAACTATTCTAATATCTAAGTCTTCCAGATGCTAACTCAATTATTAATCCTTACTTGCTCTGGATAGACAAATTAAAATGCATATATGTTAGAGTTCAACATCAAAATTGCCAAAGTCAGGCAGAAGATTTATGAGTGAAATTTAATTTTGAAATTTGGAGCTTAGAAATTTAGATTGCTCATTAGTGAAGACATCTCAATGGGCCATTTGGTGTGATATAACAGTGCTGAGTAAGTGAATAATTGCAGATCTGAACTTACCCAAATATTTATGGTTGGAGTATTTTGGGATATTAGAATCACATCAATCTGTTACAGAGAGTAGCCATGTAATGCAAAGTCCTTTCACTAACAACTTTGCTGAAGTAGGAAAAAAAGCAAAATTGAAGCATCTGCTACTGTGAAAGTTATACTGCTGTACTGGCAGTTTTCTATACTTTAATTAAGTGAGCCAAGGGTCCCATTTCTCATTTACAGATTACCCTCTGAGCATTGCTGGAACAGATTTTAATTGCCTCAAGAAAGCTAGAAGCCGTCAATTTCTATCATGTACAGTATTAGTGTTCGTTCAGCAGTGGAAAGCAGTGATATATAGTGCAAAGAGAAGCAAACGTTTATTTTCTGCTGGAAAGAGGATGTGCCATGTATGTGGCAGAAGGGAACACTGTCTGTTAGAGTGGCCCACTGATAAGCCTCACACGTATCAGTAAAACACAAAGTGCTGCAGGAACTCAGCAGATCCGACAGCATCTGGGGAGGGAATGGCTAGGCGACATTTCGGGTCAGGGCCTTTCTGAATCTAAAGAAGGGTCCCAACCCAAAACTTCGCCCATCCATTCCCTCCACTGATGCTGCTAAACCTGATGAGTGCCTCGAAAACTTTGTGTTTTGCTGAAGAAGCCAGCATCTGCAGTTACTAGCACGTATATTAATATTGGACTTTGACTCAAGTGTGATGACTATAATACATTGTTATTAGGAGGGAAAGTTTGAATGAGCTATCTAGTTCAATTAGTCAGACAGAGTCTCCTGATATTCAGGAGCACAGAACCCCGACTACAGATTTCAAAATGCAGTTGAGCAGATTGTTATAATCCAGCAATGACAGTTTAGAACTGGATGGAAATCTTTAATGGAAAACTGTGTCCAAGAAGAGAGATGCAGTTAACATTTAACTGCATACACATTAGAAAGGCAGTAATTCTTTGTTTCTTACAGATTCATTATGAAGTGTATGAAGGCTAATTGGTTAAAACCCCAAACATTGATTTCAGATGTTAAATGCTAATCTTCCCTACACATACTGTTTGACCTGCTGACATTTTAGCAATTTTTGTTTTTATTTCAGATAACTAGTGACCTCAGTTTTAGTCTGTTTTGGTTTTGTGTATGTGAAAATCTTATTTCTTCTCTTCCACCTACGTGATGATCTGCACAGAACCATTTGACTCTTCATCCATTTAATAAAATTTACTGCTTGCCCATGGGAAATATATCGAATATTAAAGAGAAAAATCTGGCGAAAAAAATAAACGCGAACTTACTCCAACTGAATTGCATTGTGTTCCTGCCAGTATAGGAGCAATGTAAACCCCCAACAAGGTTTTTGCCCCCACCTACATATTCTGCAGAGATACGAGATACAGCGACTGTCAAAGTGGTGTTCAGTAAATATCTTGACACCGAACACAACCAAGACAAAGGGGCTAATACTGGACTTCAGGAGGTAATGGGACCCGGACCTGGCCCCGCTCTGCATAAATGGGGCATGTGTGGAAAGGGTGCAGACTTTCAAATTCCTAGGAGCCCTCATATCCGAGGACCTCTCCTGGTTGGCCAACACCACTGCAACTGTCAAGAGAGCGGAACAGAGACTCCACTTCCTGAGAGTGTTCTGAAAGCACAACACCAAGAAGAAGCTGCTGGTGGCCTTCAACCGGGCGACCATTGAGAGTCTATTGACATATTGCATGTCAGTGTGGTATGCAGGCTGCTCTGCTGCAGATAAGAAAGCGCTCCAGAGAGTGGTATAAACAGCAGATAGAATCACCGGTTGCCCACTGCCCTCTCTGGAGGATATTGCCACCACACGCTACCTCAGCAGAGCCACTAAAATCATGAAAGACTCCACACACCCCGGTCACCACCTTTTTGAACTGTTGCCCTCTGGCAGGCGTTACAGGTCAGCCAAAACACGCACCTCCAGACTCAGAGACAGTTTCTTCCCCAAAGCAATCTTCACACTCAATATTAAAAAACACTGAGTATTATTCATGCTGCACTCTTCCATGCTGCTACCCACCTTGAACTTTTACTATCACCATGTACAGTACTGATTACTTACTTATTTTAATACCTAGTTTTTAAATTGTGTCCTGTGCTTTTATGTTTGTATATTATGCACCAATGGAATTGCAACAACAATTTTGTTGTATGCAGTGCTTACAATGACAAATAAAGGCATTTCATTTCATTTCAAGGCAGGGGCTTCAAAACAAACTCCCTACTTGATTTCCATAGGAGGCACCATTTTAGCCACTTGGGAGAATTTAGAGATTAGTCGCAAAAGGATACAATTGTGATGTTACACACCAAATGCCTGAGTGTGTTGTAACAGTGAGAAGCCTGGTTCATTATGAGCTTTTTAACTGTGTAGTGACTGTCAACATTAAATGGAAATATTGCCTTTAGTTGCCAACACAAATTCCAAACACCTGCCATTGACTCCACCCACCTTCCTAGCAAATGTTGAAAGTGAACTAGATGGTTCACAACCTCAGTGTCATGCTTACCACCAGGGGCGCCGCACGATTGGCCGCCCCGCCAACAGTCTATGTTTTTTCATATTTTATTAATTTTTAGTGTCTGTCAAAAGTCTGTGTAAATGTTCTCCAGTTTGTTTGATGTGGGGGAGAGCGGGAGGGGTCAGGGAAAACTTTTTTTTTCAGTTTCTTACCTTGCTGAAGATGCGATTAATTTTCGGATCGCATTTCCGGTCACTCTTCGATCGCTCTGCAGCCTACCATCGATGGAGCTGGAGGCCTCCTCGGACTGACTTTGGGCCACACTGCAGGGCGTGCAGTGCAGGGCCTGCCGATCCCTTGCCTGGGATTGCTCCAACCTGCGAACTTTACCATCAAGAGCTCGCAGTCTCGGGAGAGGCTAGTCGGGAAGCTCCAACGATGCAGGGGCTCGACCAGCCCCGACACAGGGTCCGATCGCCAGCGCAGGGGAGCTGACATCCCCGATGCGGAAACTGATCACCTCGACGCGGAGGGCTCGCCACAGGCTAAATGAGTCAAGATCGTCCTGTCAAGGAGGGCTCGAGGCCCCCGACAGCAGGAGAGCTAAGGGAAGAGATTTGAACTTTTTTTCGCCTTCCGTCACAGTGAGGAAATCAGAGGAGGCACTGTGGTGGATGTTTATGTTAAAGTGTAGTTTGTGTGTTCAGTTGCTTTTTATTTGTATGACTGATTTGGCAAATAAACTTACTCGTATGTGGCAAAACATACTTGGCTAATAAAGTACTATTGTGATTGTGTTTGAACTCAAGTTAACTGCAACAAAAGTATGGCCATGTTGTGTGGCAGCTGTTCCAACCTATCCTTGGGCGCTCGATAGTCTAATCAGTAACCTGAAGATAATGTCAATAAGATTTAAGGAGCCAGCGTACACATCACACACAAGATAGAATCTACAGCCAATGTGAAGCAGCAACTGAGACTGTGATGACAGAACTCTTTTTCAATTGCTGGAAAGAAACTGGCCACCTCACGCAAGATACGCTTCTCACAGATGTGGTCCATATTCCATGTCTGTGCTGCAGCAGCCATGTGAGTCATCTCCCACAACATCTGAGTATTGGAAGTGATTGCGTGGTTGTAGAAACACAATGTACAAGTCTTCAGGGAAAGGATAGGAAAATGAACCCAATGTGGTCAAAATAGGTGTCCAAGTAGGTGTGGAGTTGCATCAAACTGTGTATAGTTGTAGACCATGCACAGACCAAGTGGTGAATTCTATCTGTTCCCAATATTGTGCAGGTTAGGTCTGGCCTTGTTGTCACAGAACATACTTAACACCTACAAAAGCTTTTCACTGTATCTTGGTACACATGACAATAAACTAAACTGAAACTGAAATACCTACAGTGTGTCATTCAACCCATCTTTTGCAAAATACTTTATCCGGAAGCACACATTTGACCACATATCTGTGTGGAATATCCTCAAAGACAACGAGATAGTGGATCTTATCAGGTTGTTCCTCAAGCAAACTCTCAGTCATCTGGCAGGTTGTCTCATCACCAGAACATTCAACAATGCAAGAAGACCTCACCTGGCAGGTGGTGTGAATGGCCCTGTGCATTAGAACTTTCAAATGCAGCTGGACTCTCAGCCCTAACACATGCTGCTCTCAAGATAGTTGTGCTGGTGTTGAGGCTGTCATTGATTATCTTTTCAAATATGCATTTACCAAGAATATCTGTGAGGCAATGCTATGGTATTTGTTGAAGTTCATCCACCAAGGCTTCATAAAACAGGATAATGTGTTCTACATGTGTTCCAAGAAACACACATCAAGACAAATGTTAATTGCTGCTAGAAGACTATCGACGGAATGAAGGACACCTTCTTGTATTTCCTGAAACTCCTCAGCCTTTCAATGTGAGTGTCCATTCATGAGCAAATCCTGCAGGTGAGCACACCCCAGGGGCCAAGACTACATGCTGAGGGACATGATGAAGGTTAGTATTGGCATTGGTTTATTATTGTGATGTGCAATGAGGTACAGTGAACTTCAGCAAGCATTCACCCTCACCACCAGTTAGTTGCACCACCCCACAAGGCTGTAAAGTTCACAGTCATTACTTTCCAAACCTTTTCCTGTGCAATACACATGGGAACAGCAGCAAGTGCAGGTTCCCCGCCAACTTCATTTGCAAATGTGTATTTCTTCAATGTCACTGGGTCTTAGTTCTGGAACTTCCTATCAAAGGGCAACCCTAATAATAGGTGACATAGGTTTAAATTGAAGAGGAAAGGATTTAATAGGAATCTGAGGGGTATCATTTTCACACAAAGGGTGGCGGGTGTGTGGAACAAGCTGCCAGAGGAGGTAGTTGAGGCAGAGACTATCCCAACATTTAAGAAACAGTTAGACAGGTGCATGGAAAGGACAGATTTGGAGGGATATGGGCCAAACGTGGGCAGGTGGGATTAGTGTAGCTGGGACAAGTTGGCCGGTGTGGGCACGTTGGGCTGAAGGGCCTGTTTTCACACTGTATCATTCTATGACTATGGCTCTATGACTCTAAATGGACTAGTTCAAGAAGACAGCCCACCACCATGAACGCAGCTCGCCGATGACTGATGTGCTGCACATGCTAGCCTTGACACTTATGTCCGCATCTGTTAAGTAAATAAATAAATAGCTTGTTTTATAACCTTTACATTTATAACATTTATGTTCTGAACACTAGTGGCTCCCAGATGGAAAGGGGTTAGAGGATGCTAATACAATTGTGTATCAAGGGAAGATCTAACTCTTTAGTGAAGATATCATCCCTGAAAATCGATTCTTCACCTTCTGTATCAATATGTTTTTCCCTTTTGTAATATTTATTATTATTTTTATAATCTATGGTTTATTTTTATAATCTATGGCTCACTGTTTTCTGGATTTCCATATATTATCAGAACTTTAGTCCCCCCATAATTTCTCCAACATTAGACCGTGCATTGCAGAATCGTCTTTCATTGAAGAATATGTTCCCTAAACAGTCATGAAAACATGGTCTAACATAAGCACAGTAGAGATGTAGAATGCTCCTGAGGTATTTAATCAATCTTGGACTGCAGTTTGACAATTGCATCTGGAACTACTTGGGGATTCCCCCCTGCATCCTCCTACAGCTCAAGAAAAAAAACTGACAGAACCTCAGGAAACAAAAAGTGGAAATAATGTTATCACATACAGTAAGGTTGCTCTGGATTATAACAGGGGGCATTTTCTTACTTATTTTAGTGAAACATAAATACCACATTTTATTTTTTCTCCATTCTGTATGCTGCGCTTTTATAACATTTCACCTGCCACAGTTTAGCAGATAGATGTAAAGAGAAACTGCATCCCATGGATTTATTTTGGCCAATGAAGAAACCTGGCTTTCATTGCAGATTCTGCATCGCCTGTCTCAGCACTGTTTCGCACAAGGTTACACTTCTGCAAGAATTAGCAATTTAACTTTTAATTTGTTGCATTGCAGCATTTCAGATGCTATGTATGCAAATTATATGTTAATACAAAAATGGAAGAGGAAATACATTTAAAAAAAGACCCAGCATGATAAGCAAACATCCAAACAAATAGATCACTGAATTTTACAACAAACTGATACTGAAAAAGTCAGAATTTGTCTTACTGGAATTCTGCTGTGTTTGAATCAGTCCACCTATTGGCCTGGGAAGACTAATTTTAGCCAGGATAAAATTATATAATATTGTAATGGTCTACTTCAGGCAAGCCATTGCATGAGAGCCAATTTCACAGGACTGACAATGATAAGAAAAAATAAGGGATGAAACCAAATACAGCAGAAAAAAATCGAACTTGTGGCAACTAGAAGAGAAAACATGCACACAGTTTTTTTTAATTTCCAGATCTTCAGTAAAAGGAAACATATCTCTTGGGGGAGTGGTGGTGGGAGGTTGGGATCTGGGTTAAGCGGTGAGGAGGTGGAGTGAAACACAATACTTCAACACCTTCATCCCTGCAAAAAATGTGTGAGTTTCACTTAACAGCAGAAATGGCAAGAATCCAGAGGAAAATAGTTGTCACTTTAACATCAGATTCCTATCATCAACTCCAGTTGCCTGTAAGAAAAGAAGTGGATCCCTCTCAGTTAATGTCCAGCTCGTATATATGTCATTTTTATTTACACTGATACACTGTAAATATGACACAGGGCATGGACCTATATAATTTAACCCATCTTATAAACTGATGTGATTGATTTGGCAGAGGTTTTCCTGTAAAACACCAATAGTTAGTATACATTGGCACATAGATACGTAGACAAAAGGGGCAGGAGTAGGCCATTTGGTCCTTCAAGCCAGCACCGCCATTAAATGTGATCATGGCTGTTCATACACAATCAGTACCCCGTTCCTGCCTTCTCCCCATATCCCTCAATTCCGCTAGCCCTAAGAGCTCTATGTGACTCTCTTTTGAATGCATCCAGTGAATCAGCCCCCACTGACTTCTGAGGCAGAGAATTCCACAAATTCACAACTGTGTGTGAAAACGTTTCTCCTCATCATAGTTCTAAAAGGCCTACCCCTTATTCTTAAACTGTGACCCCTGGTTCTGACTCCCCCAACATCAGGAACATGTTTCCTGCATCTAGCATGTTCAATCCCTTAATAATTTTATGTTTCTATATGATCCCATCTCATCCTTCTAAATTCTAGTGAATACAAGCCCAGTTGTTCCATTCTTTCATCATATAACTGTCCCGCCATCCCGGGAATTAACCTTGTGAATTTATGCTGCACTCCCTCAATAGCAAAAATGTCATTCCTCAAATTAGGAGACCAAAACTGCACACAATACTCCAGGTGTGGTCTCACCAGGGCCCTGTACAACTGCAGAAGGACCTCTTTGCTCCTATACTCAACTCCTCTTGCTAAGAAGGCCAACATGCCATTAGCTTTCTTCACTGCCTGTTGTACCTGTATGCTTACTTTCAGTGACTGGTGTACTAGGATACCCAGGTTTTGTGTACTTCCCCTTTTCTTAACCTGACCCATTCGGATAATAATCTGCCTTCCCATTCTTGCCTCCAACATG
This sequence comes from Raja brachyura, assembly GCA_963514005.1. The sequence continues at coordinate 60,160,922 of OY740785.1, forward strand.
GATGACCTCACATTTATCCACATTATACTGCATCAGCCATGCATCTGCCCACTCACCCAACCTGTGCAAGTCACTCTGTATCCTCATAACATCCTCTTCACAGTTCACACTGCCACCCAGCTTTGTGTCATCTGCAAATTTGCCAATGTTACTTTTACTTCCTTCATCTAAATCATTAATGTATATTGTAAATAGCTGCGGTCCGAGCACCGAGCCTTGTGGCACTCCACTAGTCACTGCCTGCCATTCTAAAAGGGACCCGTTACAAATGCAGGATGGACCTTTCCACTATTAACGAAAATGATGTGACAAGAAAACGTTCGGACATTTGGATGTTAGAACAGCTGTTCATCAACAGTTCCACTGACAGATGTACAAGTAACATGGTGCATAACTTCATAAAATATAGAGGAGTAAGCATGCCAAAATGGGAGCATAATGAGAACATGATGGTAATGAGATATATTTGCAAAGGAAGAAGAGGCAAGCAGAGATTATCAGGATCATTGCTCTATTCTACACTACATTCCGCTACATTTCCATCCGCGGCACATTTCATAATCTGTAAGTATTTTAATGTGACATTTGCCAGAAAACCTCTTCACATAAAGAAGAAATTGCACAGATAATTTTGTTGAAGAGCAAATTTGATTCAATGAGATCACATATTAGGAATAACGCTGTGGCACCAGCAATGGCTGCCTCGCCAACAGTCTTTCTGTCCCTTCCTTTTTTTGTGCTTTAATAGTATGTGTTAAATGTATGTTTTTAGTGTTTAGCTTGTTTTATGTGGGAGGTGGGGGTTGGGGGAAACTTTTTTTAATCTCTTGCCTTGACGGAGATACAATTTATTTTCCGTATCTTATCTCCATCCACACTGCAACCTAACATCGAGGAGTTCCTTTGCTGGAGACCGATTTTGAGAGGACCATCTAAAGAGATGAGAAAATTAAAGGGAAACTTAATAGGTTCCCAAATTTGTGAAAGGTTCTGCACAAAACAGAAAGTGCTAGAGGAAACTTAGCAGGCCAGGCAGCATCTGGTGAAAGAATGGACAAGGGTCTTTTTGAGTCGGGTCTCTTCTTTAGAGTCTTCTTCTTGCATATGGCGTGCACAACCTAAAGTTGTAGGACAACTTGTTCTATTTGATCTTATTTGATTGTGCACGCCAGGTTGATTGCATTCGTTGAAACAGGACGGACCACGTGAAGGTTGCAATCTCCCAGCCCTTCTTAGAGTGAAATGTTCTGGGAGAGTAAATTAGGAGGAATGTTTCCAATGCTTGAAGGCACAGATTCATGGTAATTGGCAAAAAACAATGAGGCGAGGAGAGAAGAATTATTTTTGCACATCAAACTATAATTTGGAGCCAAAACATAAAATGCTGGATAAACACAGTAGGTCAAGAAGCATCCATGGAAAGAGAAACAAAGTTAACTTAACCATTAATAGAGCATAGAACATAGAACTGTACATCACAAAATAGGCCCTTAGGCTCATAGTGCCTGTGCCTCACGTAATGCCAAGACCTCCTCTTATGTATCTCCTCATAACCCTTATCCCTCTGATCCCTGTATTTTCATATGCCTATCTAAAAGTCTCTTAAATGCCACTATCCTATCTGCTACAACTACCATCCCTGGTTGTGCAAGTGTTTACAACACTTGCCCCACACATAACATTTAAACTTTGCCCTCTCACCTTAATACTCTGCCATCTAGTATCTGATTTTTTTCCATCCTGAAAATTTCGACCCTATTTTTGCCCCCTAATTTCTCTTTCCACAGATACTGTTTGATCCGTTGACATTTTTTCTTGCATTTTCTGTTTCTATTTCAGATTTCTCTCATCGTATTTAATGTTGATTCTGCGTTACCTCAAAGGGTAGTGGATGTTAATTCAATAAGTAAAGAAAATTGATAGGGGGGGGGGAATTTGCTGGACTTCTGGGGAAAGCTATGGGACTTAAAGCAGATAGCTCTTTCAAAGATCTGTGACAGACACACTGAGCTGCATGACTTCCTTTCGTTACATTACATCAGCCCCTGACCCGAGCAGAGTCACCTATAGAGTCTCCAAGAACTGCCCCTTGTTACTGAAACAGCTGTGGAAGATCCTGAAAGTCATCTAGAGCGGTGGGAAAGTGGCGCAGCAGTGGCGATTCACTGAAGGTGTCTGGATCCCAAAGTAAGAAGATTCCAAGAAGATCGATTAGTTCAGGATCACCTCCTTGCTAAGCGTTGAAGGCAAGATCTCCTTCAGCATAGTAGCGAGGCAGCTAGCCAACTTCTTCTCCAGCAACAACTCAGTGCAAAAGGGAAGCTTATTTGGAGTGCACGGCAGAGAAGCCAGGAAGAACAAGGGAGACCTGACAGTGCTCTGGCTTGACCTGGCCAACGCCTACGGCTCCATCCCGCACAAGCTGATCCAGATAGTCATGGCCAAGCATCATGTGCCGGGCCAAGTGGCAGATCTCATCCTGGACTATTACAACCAGTGCAGCATGAGAGTCTCAGCAGGGTCAGTGACATTAGAGATGGCACAGACTGGAGGTTGGGATCATCACAGGCTGTACCATCTCTGTGATCCTTTTTGCCCTGGTGATCGGCACTCTGATCGTCAAGTCTGCTGAGCCATAGTGCCGGGGCCCTCGGACCAAGTTAGGAATGCGCCAACCACCAATCAGAGCCTTTGTGGACGACCTGACTGTCACCACTGAATCTGTGCCAGGAGGCAGGTGGATCCTGCAGGGGTAGAAGAAAATGATTGGATGGGGTTTAAGCCAGGAAATTCAAGGTCACTGGTGCTGAAGAAGGGCAAAGTTATGGACAGGTTCCACTTCAGCATCAAAGGGACACCAATCCCAACTGTCTCCGAAAGGCCAGTGAAGAGTCTTGGCAAGGTGTTTAGCAGCAGCCTGAAGGATACAGCATCAGTCCAGGCAACCTGTCAGGAGTTGGAGAGCTGGTTGAGAGCGGTGGACCAGTCGGGGCTTCCCGGCAAGTTCAAGAAGTGGATTTACCAGCATGGTATCCTGCCCTGGATACCCTGTCCACTCTTGCCAATATCCATCATCGAGAGATTGGAGAGGAAAGTCAACAGCTTTCTCAGGAGGTGGCTGGGACTGCCCAGGAGCCTTAGCAGCATCGCCCTTTACAGAAATAGCGCCAAGCTCCAATAGCCCCTGAAGTCCCTCGAGGAGGAGTTTAAGGTGACTCGGGCCAGAGAGGTGATGCTGTACAGGGACTCCAGTGACCCCAAGGTGGCTCAGGCAGGAGTGGAGGTGAAAACTGGGAGGAAGTGGAGAGCCTGTGAAGCCATGCTTCAAGCGGAGTCTCGGATATGCCACAGAGTCATGGTGGGAGCAGTGACTCGGGGAAGAGCTGGTCTGGGAATCTTCCTAACTCCCCAGTTTAACAAGGTGAAGGGGAAGGAGAAACGCAGGCTAGTCGAGGGAGAACTGAGGGCAGTGGTGGAGGAGGAGAGGTGTACCAGAGCGGTTGGCTTGATGCAGCAGGGGGCCTGGACAAGGTGGGAGCAGGCCATGGATCGAAAAGTCACATGGACTGAGCTCTGGCAAGCTGAACCACAGCGTATCAAGTTCCTGGTCTAGGCAGTGTATGATGTCCTGCCCAGCCCATCGAACTTCTTCATCTGGGGCAAAGCAGAATCTCCGGATTGCCCGCAATGCTCAGGCAAGAGTACGTTGGAAAACATCCTGAGCTGCTGCTCAAAGGCTCTTGAGCAGGGCCGGTTCACCTGGTGTCACGATCAGGTTCTTAAACCCATTGCAGGAGCAGCACAAACTAGTTCTTCTGATTCACTACATATGACAATAAAATACTCTTGCCATGCATTTAAATATTTAGGGGCGGTCATTGCCACTTCAGTAGGGTCAGTTCAGAAATGATGATGGCAGTAAACTCTTTGGTACTATTCTGGATCAGAATCTGAGATGTGGCAGCATTTATTATATGCTGTGATTTCTGCAGGGAATATAAAGAAAGGGCGGCATGGTGGCTAGACTACGGATGCTGTCCGTACGGAGCTTATACGTTTTCCCCGTGACCTGCGTGAGTTTTCTTCAGCTGTTCCGGTTTCCTCCCATACTCCAAAGACATACAGGTTTATAGGTTAATTGGCTTAGTAAAATTGTAAATTGTCCCTAGTATGTGTAGGATAGTGTTCGTGTGTAAGGATCGTTGGTCGGCGCGGACTCGATGGTCCGAAGAACCTGTTTGCGAGCTGTATCTCTATACTAAGATCCAATTATATATCTATGGTGTTGTGAAAACTCTAGATTCACCATTCAGTTTGTCTGAGAGAGTAAGGCAGTGAATTCATATTATGGTTTACAGAGGATATTAATTTAAATAGAAAGTGAGCTTCTATAGGGTACAAATGTACTGAGATGATTCGCTCTATACATCTATATACAGCACACAGCATTCTGAGTAAACAGTTTTTATCTTACACTTGTTATCAGCATCGGTGCTACATTTAACATGGCAAATCCCATCATTGTGAAGCATCCTCTGACATTTGAGTTTAATTTCAATCTCAAGATTAATGCAAAAGACGAATCTGAGTTTAGTTGCACTATCTTGTACACAAGCTTGTGCTGAAGATAAACTTATCATACCTTAGACAGTCACAATGCCTGACTATGTAGTTTGTACATTTTACTTTGTATTCTGTGCATTTTACCTTTATTTGGAACCACGTTCTTTGCTTCAAAACTAATGATTGATCATTTCTCCATTTTTTAATTCTCCTAAGTACTCGAATTGCTATCAGTTCTCAGCTCTCCCGTGTCCAAAAACTACCAGTCTGAAACTTCAATCCTACTCACAGCCAGAGTCTTGGATTGTACCTTCTGTGAGTGTGCCTGTGGTACATTATCCTGTCTCCTCCTGTTTAAGCTGCCTCCAGCATCACATGCCCTTCACTGTCAGTAATTGTAATACATTTCTGCAGCTGCTCCTTCCTTCTGCTCCGCATGACTGGACCTAAAGTTAACATTTTCACCGTCTCTCTTTTCCTCAGTTCCAAGATGCCTCCTAGCAACATTGCCAGTTGTCTGGAGATCTAACTCCTAGTTTTTAAATGTATGTTGTCACCTAGCTAAATCATTAATACTTCAATCTGTGATTTTTATGTATACCACCTACACTACTTGCTGATTCCCACTCTCCTCTTGATTTCTCTCATCCTTACACAGCCGGTAGACCCTACCTTATGGGATACTCCTGGTTTCATTTATTCTCTGCACTTCCTTAAACAGTTTTCCACAGCCTATCTGGCTGTCAAGCCTTCATGAACCTATGTTATCTTTCGAAGATAAATACAAAATGCTGGAGTAACTCAGCATCTCTGGAGAGAAGGAATGGGTGACATTTTGTGTCGAGCCCCTTCTTCAGACTGACCCGCAACATGACCCATTCCTTCTCCTCTCCAGAGATGCTGCCTGTCCTGCTGAGTTACTCCAGCATTTTGTGTCTATCTTCGGTTTAAGCAGCATCTGCAGTTCCTTCCTACACCTATGTTATCTTCTACTTGATTCAGTGCAATCCCCTATGTCAGGTGATCATTTCTTAAATGTTAACATTTCTAATTATGATTCGGGGAATTGTTCTCTAGTAAGTTACTATATAACAACAAGCCACTGTTAAAATAGAGCCGCTGATCCTACATGGCAGCACAGCAATCATATGTACTTATCTGCATTTGACCAAAATATGCCATATGACCCCAACACAACTGGTGGGACCATATGAAGAAATGCATGTGTTGTGAAGATGCAGATGTTTTTACTCTATCATGCTGTACCTGAATAAAATGGGGATAGGATTAATTGCACAGTTTAATCTAATATTAAATGTGTGTATGTCCTTGGCAATAAATAATTGCTTCTTTCACACCTGTCTCCATGCCCTATCCAAACTGTATGTTTGTCCGGCTATCCATAGGATTATGGATTTTTATTTTTGCTAAATTGGCACCTTTGGTCTCAGTGGCCCTGTTCAATTGATGATGTTAATGGTTGGCAACATCATAATATTTAGTCAATAAATTTGAAACATAAATTTGATGGTACATGGCTCACCAGCAACATCTTATTATCAGGTCAAAATATATCAATTAATTGAGTGCCTCGACGAAGCCAGAAAAGATATAAAAAAGTCAATTACATCAGTAGAATCATGGAGCCATATTACAATGCTGTCCCAAAAGGGCTGGTGCTGAGCTGAGCTGAGCTGTCGATTAACCGGCTTTTTACAATTTCATTAATCTCATCTTCCTGCTCATAGCCCAAAACTATGTGTTCTTTTTCTTCAAGCATCCATCCGTCTTCTTTTTTGAAAGTTACTATTGAATCTATATCAACCACCTTTTCAGGATTTGCATAACTTAGCTTATGAGCATAAGGACTGTGGGCAGCAATGAGCCATTTGCTCCCAGGTATGCTTTGCCTCTCAGTAGGATTATGGCTTATCAAAGTTTAGCTCAAATAATTTCCCTGCTTGTTCTTCATAACTCTTAACTCCACTAATCACCAAACTCCATTCATCCTGGCCATGAGTATATTCATTGATTCAGCCTCCACAGCTCTCAGGGGTAGAGAATTGCAATGATCCATGATATTCCAAGAGTCAAAATTCCTCATCATCTTAATTTTAAATGGATAACTCTTTATTCTGAAAACATGCCTACATTATTCCCCTGTAAGGTTTAGGCACCCCCAGTAACTATATTATAAAACTCCCTCAGAATATTATGTTTCAAAGAAATAATTTGTTAGCAAGTTTATCCTGACCTACTTAACCTTTCCTCATAAATCACCTACTTCATCCCAGGAATCAAAGTAGCGAATTGGTTCTGAACTGCCTTCAATACAAGCTCCTTCAACGAAAATGGTTAAACTTTGCATAGTCCTCCACTTGAGATTTCATCAGCATCCTACAGTCAAGTTTTATGGAAAGACACAGCAAAGAAAAAGACCCTTTGGCTCACTAACTCCATGCCAACCAACAACCTCCTGTTGGCACTATTCCTTCATTAATCTCATTTATTCTTTCTCCTGTCATCCACATCAACAAAACCAGAGTCTAACAATGACCACCATCCAAGCGTAATTTACAGTGGACAATTAACCTAGCACATTTCACTTCACTAACCTCCGCAACCAACGCATCATTCTCCAGGATTTCTCCCACCTTCAATGTGATCCCACCGCCATTCACACCTTTCATCCCCACCCTTTTTCAATTTTCACCGAGACTACTCTCTCCACAACTGTTTGGGTCGCTCATCTCTTCCCACTCAATTTGCCCTCCTCTCTCACTTCCATGAGTGGATTCCAGCAGCTCCTCCAGGTAAGTCAGGGCCATGTGCACTTCTTCCAACTTCAACCATTGTACTTGGTGCTCCTGTTGTGGGCTTTTTAACATTGGCAAGAACAAGCATAGATTAGTTGACTGTTTCATCGAACACTTATGCTCCATCTGCCAAGGTCTGCAGGAGCTCGAAGGTTGCAAACCATTTTAACTTCCCTCCCCATTGCCATGCCAACCTTTCTCCTTGGCCTCCTCATTGCCAGAGTGAAGCCAACTGCAAACTGGAAGATCAGCACCTCATATTTCACATGGTATGAACATTGGATTCTTCAATTTCAAGTAATACCCCCTAACCCCCTCTCCCTTCCCTGCCCCCCAACCCAGTATGCACACATTTCAATAAACATCTCCCAGGATGGAGCTCCCAATGGAACTCCCAGTGTTCAGTGAAACAGTCACCTAATTTATGCTTGTTCTTGCCAATGTTAAAAAGCCCACATCAGGAGTACCAAATGTAATGGTCGAAGTTGGAAGAAGTGCACATGGACCTGACATAGATAAAAAATTGGTTGACAGACAGGAAACAAAGAGTAGGGGTTAACGGGTCCCTTTCAGAATGGTAGGCAGTGACTAGTGGGGTGCCGCAAGGCTCTGTGCTGGGACCACAGCTATTTACAATATACATTAATGATTTAGATGAAGGGATTCAAAGTAACATTAGCAAATTTGCAGATGACACAAAGCTGGGTGGCAGTGTGAACTGTGAAGAGGATGCTATGAGGATGCAGGGTGACTTAGACAGGTTGGGTGAGTGGACAGATGCAGTTTAATGTGGATAAATGTGAGGTTATCCACTTTGGTGTCAACAACAGGAAGGCAGATTATTATCTGAATGGTGTCAAGTTGGTAAAAGGGGAAGTACAACAAGATCTGGGGGTCCTTGTTCATCAGCCACTGAAAGTAAGCATGGACTTCCGGTAGGCGGCAGAGCATGGTGGCTGATTAGACAGAGAGCTCCGTACAGTCGGATAAATATACCTCCCCTAAATTCAAAGTAAGCAAGTATTTAAGTTTAAATGAGTACAGTATGAGTGGGGGAGTCAAAACAAAGAGCAGAAATTTGCAAGAAAAGATGCTAGAAAAGCAAGAAACAGAAGATCAGGCTCGAAACAACACAGGCAAAGCCAAAAACAAACAGGCTGGTGGAGACGATGCAACAGAGGCCCTTCATGAGGGATTAAAAAGCATAAGTACACAAATCAGCAACTTGAGAAGAGGATTAAAAGCGGACTTCACATCATTCAAAGACGATTTCAAGCGGGATATGAGAGAAGAGCTGGCCGAACTTAAACATGAAAAGAATCTTCAGATGGCAGCGAATGCACAAGCAATACAAGACCAAAAAAAAACGCCACCCGAATAGAGGAGCTGGAAACATGGAGTGTCACTGCAAGCACCATACTCCAAGAAACACTGAAAGACCAGAAGTTGCCTGTCGACAAATTAAATGATCTGGAGTCCAGATCCCGAAAAAATAATCTGCGGATATACGGTGTACCAGAGGGTGTGGACGGTAGCTCAGTACCTCAGTTTGTGGAGAAACTGCTCAGAAGTGAAATGTCAATCCCTGAAATGACAGATTTACAGATTCAACGAGCACACAGATCCCTGGCACAGAAACCAAACCCCAGTTCCCCTCCGAGATCCATATTTGTCCACTTTCTCCAGTTTAAAGTTAAAGAGATGGTTCTCAAACAGGCATGGCAAAAGAAGATCCAATTTGGAGAACGAATGCTGTCTTTTGACCACGACTATACTACCGCTGTAGTACAACAACATAAGGCATACAAACATATTAAAAGCTTCCTAAATGAGGAAGGAATCCGCTTTCAGACACCATTTACCAAGATACGTATTCACTGGGAGAGCGGACACCAAACCTACAACAACACAAGGGAAGCCGTGTGAGAGCTACAACGGAGGGGCTATAAAGTGGAAGAGCTGCAGGGAGACACGGACATGACGCCACTGCATGAACAACTCCGCCAAACGGCGCGGTGGCAGCTCGTCGAGAGACACGGAGAATCAGAGACAGTCAGATGGGCATTGGAGCACCTTCAAGAATTCCAACGAAAGATTCATGCTTATGAAATGTTCATGAACTGAGATATGATTATGAAGGTATGCACTGACATGGATAACACAGTGGCTTCCGCCCCAATATGTTAGAATACTGAGTTCTTATGGAATCCTAAGTTTACAAATACGTGTATAGATATGTATATTCATAGACAAATCTGTTTATAAGCCTGATTCTAAAAATAACACCAAGCATCACAGACCTCATGCGAGTGTAATTAATGTAGAATTAATACAATTTTCTGTATCAGATAAATCCGACTGTTAGGGAGATTAGCAAAATATTAGAGCTAGAATGAATGGAGGGACCCATAGAGGGTTACCCCCCTTATCTAGGAGAGGGCCCTTCCTTAGTGTTAGGTTTCCCCCCTCAATTTACATAGGGACTTGGGATCTATGAAAGAGAGAGAATACACTTTTTTGGGAGTCCATATATGTTTTGATGTTTTGTTTTGTTTTGTCAGGTAAAACACCTTTGTTTGTTCATATGTTTTGATTTGTTGTTCAGAATGGTTCCGGTGTTGAGTTGAGGGGATACAGTGAAATCAATCACACTAAGTGTAATGATGCAATGTCAAGGACTTAAGCTGATGTCTCTAAAAGTTAATTGTTTGGGCAATCCAATTAAGAGGGCTAAAGTCATGACTAAATTGAAAAAAAGTGAAGATGCATATTATTTTCTTACAAGAAACCCATTTATTGTGACAAGAGCATGAGAAGCTGAAAAGATTTGGATATAAAAACACATAACCATATAACCATATAACAATTACAGCACAGAAACAGGCCTTCTCGGCCCTTCCAGTCCGTGCTGACCATTTATTTTCCCCTAGTCCCAACTACCTGCACTCAGACCATACCCCTCCATTCCCTTCCCGTCCAATATACCTATCCACTTTACTTTTAAATGTTAAAATCGATCTTGCCTCCACCACTTCTGCTGGAAGATTATTCCACACAGCCACCACTCTCTGAGTAAAGGAGTTCGCCCTCATGTTATCCCTAAACTTCTGTCCCTTAATTCTCAAGTCATGCCCTCTTGTTTTTTGAATCTTCCCTACCCTCAATGGGAAAAGCTTATCCACGTCAACTCTGTCTATCCCTTTCATCATTTTAAAGACCTCAATCAAGTCCACCCTTAACCTTCCACGCTCCAAAGAATAAAGACCTAACTTGTTCAACCTTTCTCTGTAATTTAGTTGCTGGAACCCAGGTAACATTCTAGTAAATCTCCTCTGTACTCTCTCTCTGTACTCACATATTATAGCTCACATACTTGTAGTCATAAAAGAGGAGTGGCAATCTTGATATCAAACTCAGTTAAATTCGAAATTTTTAAAGAAATAAAAGACAAAGAAGGGAGGTATATCATCGTAAAGGGCAAAGTTGATAATAATATCCTGACACTGGTGAATATCTATGCTCCCCCAGATGGTGATAAACATTTTTTCAAATCCCTATTTGATATTATTGCAATGGAAGCAGAAGGAATTTGTATATGTGGCTGGGATCTGAATGTTGTACTGAATCATAGGCTTGATACGACAAGTAAAAAGAAGAATAAGAACCAGTTAACAAAACTACTAAACACTACCTGTGAAGAATTTGGTTTTCTTGATGTCTGGAGGAATTTTCACCCTCTAGAAAGAGACTATACACATTACACTATACCGCACTCAGTTTACTCCAGAATAGACTATTTCTTAATGCAGAAAGAAGACTGTTATAGGGTAACGGATTGCAGAATTGGTATGGCAGATGTATCAGGCCATAATGTCATATACTTAACAATTCAAATGGACAGTAGAAGGAAAAACACAGTGTGGCGATTAAATGTTGGAGTACTGAATGATAAAACAACTGTTAATGATATTAAATTGGAAATCAGAAATTATCTAGAGGAGAATGACAGTGGGGAGGTGGACCCATCCATACTATGGGATTCATTGAAGGCTGTAATACGAGGTAGGTTAATAGCTAGGGCATCACTTATTAAAAAGGCCAGAATGAACACATATAATAAGTTGATAACAGACCTGAAGGATTTAGAACAGAAGTACAAAAATAATAAGGACCAGAGAAGCAAATAGAAGATTTGAGGGGACAAATGGATGGAATATTGGGTCAAGAGGTGGAGAAAAAAAGCAAGATTTGTAAAACAGGCACATTATGAGCTTGGCCCTAAATCCACTAAAATACTTGCCCGAAGGCTTCGCAAACAACAGGCTGACAACACCATACACAAAATTAAGGACCCCTGTACACAGAATTTGAAGAGTGATCCAAAAGAAATAAAATATATCTTCCAAGAATATTATAAAGAATTATATACACAAACCTCTACAGTAGATGGGGAATCAATGAGGACTTTTATAAGTACAATAGATCTGCCCTGTATTGGTGAGACACAAAATAAAATAATCACAGTAGAAATATCATTGGAGGAGATAGAGAAGACAATTGGTAGGATGAAAACAAACAAGGCCCCAGGCAGTGACGGTTTCCCTATAGAATGGTATAAAATATTTCGGAATGGGCTGAACCCACTTTTTCTGAGAACCTTTAACTGGATTATCAAAGAAGGCAAAACACCCCGTCATGGAAAGAGGCAATTATAACATTAATTCCCAAAGAGGACAAAGACAAGGAAAATTGTACCAACTACAGACCGATATCAATTCTAAATGTGGACTATAAATTATATTCTTCAATTATCTCCAAATGATTTGAAAAGTTCATGCCAGATTTAATTGATGAAGACCAGACTGGTTTTATAATAGGCAGACAAACACAGGACAGTATTAGAAGAACCCTACATATAATACACAAGATTCAAAAGGAAAGTACGCGCGCTGTCCTGATAAGCCTAGTCACGGAAAAGGCTTTTGATAGGGTTAATTGGGAATTCTTATATCAAACACTAGAAAGATTTGGTTTTACCGAAGATTCAATTCAAGTTATTAAAGCAATTTACCAGCAACCTACTGCAAGAGTAAAGGTGAATGGGTCCTTAACTGAGATATTTGTGTTAGGAAGAGGAACGAGACAGGGATGTTGTCTTAGCCCTACCCTATTTGCTATATATATTGAACCATTGGCTCAAGCTATTCATCAAGATAGGGAACTGAGATGAGTAACTATAAGAGACAGAGAACATAACATTAGCCTTTTTACAGATGATGTAATGATGTATCTCACGGAAGTAAACACCTCATTTCCAAGGATGATGGGGATCATAGATAAATTTGATTTTTATGCAGGATATAAAGTGAATATTTCAAAAACTCAAATCCTCCTATTTAATTGTCCTCCTCCTGAAGAAATCAAACAAAATTATAATATTAAATGGGATTCAAAATCAATCAAATACCTAGCGGTACATATACCAAAAAAGATATCAATGTTGTATGGGGCCAATTAAAATCACATCAACCAAAACATAAGAAAGGAAATAGAAAGATGGTCCACCTACCCAATGGATTTTAGTAGTAAGGTAAACGTGGTGAAAATTAATATTTTGTCAAGGCTATTGTACTTGTTTCAATCTCTGCCAATAGAGGTACCATTAAAACAATTCACGGAATGGGATAAATTAATATCTAGATTTATTTGGGGAGGAAAGAAGGCCAGAATTTGATACACTACACTCCAGTTGCCAAAGGACAAATGGCACTTCCAAATTTTAGGATATACTAGACCAAGTGCAGACCCGTTGGGTCTGTTCCCCCAACATGCGGTTGCAGGGGGGGGGGGGGGGGGCAGGGGGAGGGCGGGGCAGCATGTCCCTGAGGGTGGGTGAGGGGGGTAGAGAGGGGTGGGGTAAGGGAGAGGAGAGGGGAAGGTGAGAGGAGAGGGGTTATGGAGAAGACGGGAGGAAAAGGAGGTGGAGGCGAGAGGAGAGGGGTAGAAAGAGTGGTAGGGGAGAGGTGGAGAGAAAGAGTGGAGGGGGAGGGAGAGAGAGGGAAAGGAGAGGGAGGGAGGTGGGGAGAGAGAGGTGGCGGGAGAGGAGGGGGAGAGAGAGAGAAAGGGGAGGGCGAGAGGTGGGGAGGGGAGGGAGAGGGGCAGAGTGGGGAGTGAGGGGGAGAAGGGTAGCAGGGAGTGGTGCAAGAGCGAGGGGAAGGGGGTGGGGGGAGATGGGGGTGAAGAGGGGTGGGGAGAGAGGGGGTGGGAGGGGTGAGGAGAGAGGGAGATGGAGAGAGAGGAGAGGGAGGAGGAGAGGGGGGTGGGGGAGGGTTTGAGAGGGTTCAGGGAGGGGGTGAGTGAGGGATGGGGGAGGGGTAGGGAGGGGGAGAGTGGGAGGAGGGGAAGGGGAGAGAGGGGGAAGAGTGTGGAGGGAGGGGGGAGTGGTAGAGGGATGGGGAAGAGTGTGGAGGGAGGGGGAGAGCGGAGAGAGGGGGAAGTGGGGAGGGGAGAGAAGGGTGGGGGAGGGAGGGGGAGAGGTGGGGGATGGGGAGAGAGAAGTGGAAGTGGGGGGGGAGGGTGATAGGTGTAGGGGAGTGGCAGAAGTGGGAGGTAGGGGGAAGGGGGTGGGAGGGAGTGGTGGAAGAGGGACATGGGTAGGGGGAAGGGGCAGGGAGAGAGGGAAGGGGGAGTTGGAGAGAAGGAAGGGGGGTGGGGGAGAGAGGGAAGGGGATGGGAGGAGGAGGGGGGTGAGGGGAGTAGAGAGGGGTGGGGGAAGGGGAGGGGAGAGGGGAAGAGGGGGAGGTGAGAGCAGAGGGGTGGTGGAGAAGAGGGGAGGAAAGGGAGAGGTGGCTGGGAGAGGATAGGGGGAGGAAGAGGGGGAGGGGAGGTGGAGAGAGAGTGGAGGGGGAGAGAGAGGAGAGGGAGAGAGTGGAAGGGGAGAGAGAAAAGGGAGGGAGAGTTGACTTTCCTGCAGAATTAAATCAAACACAACGAAAGAATTTAAAAGAAAACGGTGAAAAATGTGGGTAAATCTAGTGGAGCAAATAACAGAGAACTCTTAAGAATGTTTAAAATGCTGTAAATCGAATAAAGAGAATTTTTTAAAAAAGGATTTTTAATGTGTTTTTTTAAAGCATTTTTTAAAAATTACTTGCATAATGTAAATTATAGATAAGCAATGAAAATCAGAAAAAGAAATAAACTTATCACTTGGTTAAAACAGCAGATCATATAAGCGCAAGTTTTTTAAACACAATTATCTGTTCAAAATGGATTAAATTGAAAATAAAGATAACATTTGAAAAACACGGCTGTGGAAATTGGCAAAGAAAATAACTGCAAAGTTTAGAAACAGAAAAGCAATGACCTCTTCAAAGTGGAGTAATGGAGTCCTTTGAAAAAAAGAATATTAAAAAAACAGGAAAATGTGTGTTAATTTGGCGGAGCAAATAACGGAGAACTTAAGAAAAAAGAATTATTCAAATATAAATAAATAATGAAAACATCGTCTGCGTTTACCTTTTGAAAAAAGTGTAAATCAAAATAATAAGATTTTCAAAACAAATGTGTCAAATGAAAAATGAAAAAACGGCAGAAATCCAGCGTTTAGATTGATCGCTGTCGAGAAACGAAGTCCGAATGACTGTTAGGTAAGAATGTTCTGGAAAAGGTTTCAAAGGCAACGTGAGCAAGCAATGTCCCCCCAGTCAAATGTGTGGGGGATCTTAGGTGGTACAGTGTCCCTCTAGTCACTTGTGTGGGGGATATTAGGTGGTACAGTATCACCCTAGTCACATGTGTGGGGGATATTAGGTGGTACAGTGTCGCCCAAGTCACATGTGTGGGGTATATTAGGTGGTACAGTGTCCCCCTGGTCACATGTGTGGAGGAAGTGGTACAGTGTCCCCCTAGTCACATGTGTGGGGGATAGTGGCGTGAGGGCAGATGTAAATGAGATCCATTCTGATTGGACATCTGTGAGCATTGATATGATTTCTATGCAGCCCAACCTCGACCACTAATTAATTGGTGTGAGGATAGCTATATAGCTAGGTGGAAAGAGATTGAGACATATATTCCTGACTTCCACATCCAAACACTTTTGGGAGAAAAAGTGCTTCCTGGTCATATCAGGAGTATAATCGATCCAATAACGATATTTACTTTAGAAACCTGGTTCACTCTTACCAGACAACTTAAACTGAATAAACGACAAAAAGTTTTAAGATGGATAGCTTTGAATAATGAATTTAAACCAGGGATGTATGGCTCAACATTTAAAGAGTGGATGAAGAAAGGAATGACTGCATTTTGTACCGTCATTGAAAATGGAGACCTAAGTTTTCAAGATTTGAAGGATAGATTTGCACTTCAGAACCAAGATTTATTTAGATACCTCAAACTGAGAGATTATTACAATAAAAAGGTAAAAAGGGAGGCACTAGAAGAAAAGAATCCAGTGATAGAAGTGATAGTTAGTGCGTATCATCAAAAAACATTAAGGATTATTTCTAAACTTTATCATTGTTTAATGGAATGTCAAGCTAAAACTACATTTTATGTAAAATTTAAGTGGGAAAAGGAATTCAACATCACATCTCAGAAGAAGAATGGCATCATATGTGTGTAACACTACAGACATCCACTAATTCACAAAATTGGAGAGAATTTAATTGGAAAATTTTGATTAGTTTCTTTATTACCCCAAACATAAAAAGCAAGTAAATTCTAAGGCAGCAAACATGCTGGAGGCAATGTGGTCAAACAGACTACAGGTCTGCAGTCGTAGGTGAAGAGGGAGTAGAGGAGGGGGCTCAGTACACAGCCCTGTGGGACACTGGTGTTCAGGGTGAGGGTTGAAGAGGTGTGGTTGTCCAACCTAACAGACTGTGGTCTGTTAGTCAGGAAGTCCAGTATCCAGTTGCAGAGGGAGGGGTTGATGCCCAGGCCGCCGCGTTTGGTGATCAGTTTTGAGGGGATAATGGTGTTAAATGCTGAGCTAAAGTCAATGAACAGCATTCTCACGTAGCTGAATCACAATCTTCTCCTCATTAAGATTATCCACTTCTCCAGCATTTCTCCAGCATTTTGTGTCTATCTTGTGCTGTTTTATAAGTTCATGAGTTATAGGAAGAGTATTCAACCCATTCAATCATGGCTGATCTATCTTTCCCTCTCAACTCCATTCTCATGCCTTCTCCCCGTAACCCCTGACACCCTTACTAATCAATGTCCTGGATTCCATTTTAATCCCCCTTTTACATGCCAAAAAGGTTATGGGGTGGCAGAAAGTGAAATGACGATGTTCAACAAAACCTAAACTATAGTAAATTAGTACAGCTTTGCACATTTCAGTGCATCATTGCTTCTTATTTTGTTTCCATTCATCTGTGATGTTTAAATTCACAGGCACGGCCTAATGATTCTCTACTAATGAATAAAATAAACATTATGAATAATGCATAGGGGTGTTTCTAATGCAATGTTTTAGTTTACATTGTACCGAGCAGGTGATTGACAATCCTGCGGCAAATGAAATTCCCAGGTATTCTTCATAAATCAGAATATTAAAACTTTTCTTCTTTTACATGCAAAACATATGCCATGTACACAGACAATTCAAGACTAAAAATTATCTTGGTATAATAACAGAGGACATTGAATTCCCACTCGTCTCTGTATTAATAATTTTAATGTGGGCTTTGGTTACATCAGTTCGTTGATAGTAGTGTCAATTTGGGACCTCCAAGCCGCGGAGTGCACTTGACCTTCACGACGTCGGAGGTTTGATCATCCCGACGAGAGGGCCTGTACATTGGGCCATCCGTAGCGGTGACTATGGAAGGTTTATGGCCCCGACCACGGATGACCAAAGGAGAAGAACTGACTGAACTTCATTGCCTTCCACCACAGTGAAGAATGCTGTGGTGGATGTTTGTGTTAAATTCTATTGTGCATTGTGTGTTCTTTTTATGTGTATCACTGCTGGCAAATTCATTTCACGAATAAAATTGACTTCGACTTTGAGACTACACTTTCAATAAAATGTTGATCATTGGCAGTAAAATCCTTGGGAAAGTCTGAAAACGGTGTAAAAATCAGGATATCAAACCTCTACATTGATCTGTGCATAATTTATATATAGTCCTCAATAATTATTAAAAGGGGTGCAAGCAGGAATTGGCCAAATAAACCTTTATGGTTCAGCACATGCAGAACATAGAACAGTGCAGCACAGAAGCAAGCCCTTAGGCTCACAGTATATGTGCTGAACATGACGCCAACATCAACTTTTATCTGTGTTGAAAAGAACTGCAGATGCTGGTTAAAAGCAAAGGTAGACAAAAAATGCTGGAGTAATACAGCGGGTGAGGCAGCAGCTCTGGAGAGAACGATGGATTCCTTCTCTCCAAAGATGCTGCCTCGTCCGCTGAGTTTCTCCAGCATTTTTGGGTTGAGACCCTTCTTCTGAAGAAGGGTATTGACACGCCATGTCACCCATTCCTTCTCTCCAGAGATGCTGATCAACCGCTGAGTTACTCCATCACTTTGTCTAGCTTCAACTTTTATCTGCCTACACGTAATTAATATCTCTCCATTCCCTGCATATCTATTTGCCTATCCAAAAGTTTCTGAAACACCACTGTCATATCTGCCTTTAGCACCACTCCCAGAAGTGTGTTCCAGGCACTCACCACCTTCCATCAAAAAATGTGCCTTGCCTCTCTCAGCCTTTAAACTTTGTCTCTCTCAGCTTAAAGCTATCCCTTCTAGTATTTGATATTTCCCTGCTGGGAAACAGGTTCTAACTGTCTACCTATCCATGGCTCACTTAATTTTAAATACTTCTATCAGGTCTCCACTCACCTTCTGCCATTCTTGAGAACATAATCCAAGTCTGTCCATTCTCTTCCTATAGACAATATCATCTAATCTAGGCATTATTCTTGTCCCACTGCACCCTTTCCAAAGCTTCTATATCCCTCCTGTAGTGGGGTGACCAGAACTGCATGCAATACTTCAAATTAAGCTTAATCAATGTCTCATAAAGCTGCATTATGATGTCCAGACTCTTACACTCAACGCCATGACAAATGAAGGCAAACATACTATATGTCTTCTCTACCATAGATCCTGCTATCAACCATAGCACCTCTTTGGTAATATGTATATATGCGTCTTGCCCTTCACTGGCTGTGGACGAGCTGAAAAAAATATCCAAAGGAGAAACATTTCAGAGAGGACCCCTCAACAGTGGATAAAATTTAACAATAAGGTCTTGGAGGAAAGATCAAGAATTGGGCTAAATATGAAGATGACAAAGTTAGGTGTAAATTTGAAAATGTGAAGACCCTCATTAGGGTGGAGGGCTGGTATTGGCAAAGGGAAGAGTTGACAGGGAGGCCCTTGGTGGCAACAGATAGTTGGGATGAGAATATGCAGCAGGCATGAAACATTTTGACCTTTGACAACCTCTCCCACCTTTCCTCCAAACAGCCTCTCCCATCCACCGTGGAGGGTGCTAATCAAGTTCAAGTTCAAGTTCAAGTTCACATTTATTGTCACATGCACCGATTAAGGTACAGTGAAATTTGAATTACCATGCAGCCATACAATCAAAAAGAACACAATACACTATTGTGTATTATAACATAAACATCCATCACAGTGGAATCAACATTCTTCACTGTGATGGAAGGCAATAACTTTCAGTCAATCTTCCACCTTTGTTCACCCGTGGTTGGGGCCATGAACCCTCCATAGTCGTCACTACGGATGGCCCGACGTATAAGCCCTCTCGTCGGGATGATCGAAACTCCGACGTCGGGACGGATCGGAACACACACTTGGAGTTCCCGAATCGGCCACTTTCTTACCGGAGACCGCAACTTCACGATGTGATAGGCCGCCGGGCGGCGGTTGGAGCACTTTTGGCGATCCCCAGCAAACGATCGCCCTGTGATGGAAAGTCCACGCCATGCCCGGGGCTGGACGCTCCATAGATGGTGGTCGGAGAATTTCTCTGGCGATCCCCAGCAAGGGATCGCCCCGCTCCGTGATTGTATGTCCGTGCACCTGCTACTGACGCTCTGGGCTGGTCTCTGAGAAAGGCCGCACCAAACCAGTTGCTAGGCTGCGATGAGGGCAAAGATGCGACAAAGAGGAAAGTCGCATCTCCGTCGAGGTAAGTGACTGAAAAATGGTGCCCTATTCCCCCCCACCATCCCCCACACTAAAACATACATTTAGACGTACTAATAAACAAAAAAAGTCCGTGATAACTAATCGAAGGACAAACACGCTGCTGGCGAGGCTGCCGCTCGAGGCATCACCCGATGACGTCACCCGATAATATCAACATCATTCACTCCAAATGATCAAACAGATACTTCAAGCTGTAAAACAATCCGTGATAACTAATATCTCCGGTGTAAGACTTTATAAATATAACCAGTCAGTTTTTCATGAGCTTTTAAAGCTTCACTTTTATTGTCATTAACTTGACAACATTTTCCAAAGGAATATTAATTGGTTGAGGGAGAAAGCACTTTCAGCAAGTCAAGTAGAGTGAAGTCAGCTCAACTGCCAATTTGTGTTCATACGTGTAATTTATGGACACAACTTGGCAGTTAAGCTAATTTAGATTTGTAAAGAACGAACAACAGCATAATCTCTCATCTCCTTCACCTGTCTTTGTGAGATACAAATATGAGTTGTGCATTCACATTGCTTCTTCGTAGCTCCTTCATGAAATGTATAAATTTCTCATATGGTAAAGAGGATACCTCTTTTCCAGTAAGTAAACAACCAATGTTATACAATGGGAAAAAATATATATTTTATTTAAATTTATAAACTGATATTGTTTTAGAATCACTGCTGCACTGACAATCAAAGTGATTATTTTGAGCAGGTTTTAATTTAGTCTTGATCTTAATCTCATCGCTGCCTCTATTGATCTTTTCACATCGATATTTTAAGATGGTGGCTATGCATACATGGATATCATAATGAAGATAGCATGCTATAAATCAGTTTAAAATTCCGTTTCCATCTGTGTTACTGTATGAAATTGTGGCATATTTTAGGATTTATTAATGGATTTCTTGCACAATGCTCTCTCATGCCAGAATGGCAATAGGGATGGGAAAGAAAAGATTTGGAAAGATGTTTGAGAAAAATATACTTCAAAGCAGTAGGCAAGTATTTCGGTGGAGGCTTGTAAAAGTTTATTTCTTTATTCGAGGTGTGTGGCAAATCCCAGTGACAAGCCCAGTATTTATCCCCATTCCTATTTGCTTTGTAAAGTGGCTGATCTGCTTTTATGAAGCATTGCAGATTTTGTAGTAAAGGTTATCTTACAGTATAATTTGCTTAGAAATTTCAGGATATGAAGAAGTGGTAATATATTGGGATGCTGTATGATTTTGACGGAATATGCACATTTTGGTATGCTAACCAGCTATCCTTTCTGCAATAGAAGTTACAGGAATGGGCGATGTTAAATGAGAGACTTTTTACATTGTGAATGAACATATGCAATCAACATTATACATCCCCCATTTCCGAGCTTATGATGGGAGTAAGTTCTTTGATACAGATAATTATTAGGTGTGGGACATTGCCTTGAGGTTTTATGGTTAACCTCCAAAAGCAGAGTCATCTTCCTTTATAGGATCTCTAAATCCAAGCAGTGGGTGTTTCCTATTGATTTCAGTTACATCAGGGCTCATTGATGGCACCATCATTGAGTCATAGATTCATACAGCACAGAAACTGTCCCTTTGACCCAAGTCGTCCATTCCCACCAAAATGCTCATCAAAGCTAATTCAATTTTCCAATGCTTGGACAATATCTCTCCAATCTTTTCCTATCCATGTAGCTGTTCAAATGTCTTTTAAATGTTAATATTGTACCTGCCTCAATGACTTCCTTGGACAGCTCGGTCCTTATACCCACAATCCTCTGTGTGAAAATGTTGCCCCTCAATTTTCAATTCATATTTTCCCATCTCAACTTAAACCTGTGCCCTTGAGATCTCGATTACCTGACCCAGGGCAAAAGACTATATCCATTAACCCTATCTCTGCCGATTGGTTGAATGTTGCCTTGATGCCAAGGGTAAGTCAGTGTCATTTTCAGTTTGGATTCGATTGCTTGGTTGATGTTTTGATTGTGGATATAATGAGTCCTGTACCCCAGTGGTCCTGACCAAATCCAAACTGAGCTTTAGCATTCAAGTTGCTGGCGAGCAAGTGTTGCCTAATAACACCATCAACCATATATTCC
This sequence comes from Raja brachyura, assembly GCA_963514005.1. The sequence goes on from OY740785.1 coordinate 60,182,591, forward strand.
ATTGCCTTGCTGATATTTGAGGGTGATAAGTCACACATTTTGTATTCCAGCTAGACACATACAAGGCATGGAGATGGTTAATCAATTAGCATATCTTCATTTGATAGATGATGAGTTAATTATGATGTTCAAAATCTAGTTGATGTGGACAAGCTTTTCCCTTTGAGAATAGGGAAGATTCAAACAAGAGGACATGACTTTAGAATTAAGGGACAGAAGTTTAGGGGTAACATGAGGGGGAACTTCTTTACTCAGAGAGTGGTAGCGGTGTGGAATGAGCTTCCAGTGGAAGTGGTGGTGGCAGGTTCGTTGATATAATTTAAAAATAAATTGGATAGGCATATGGATGAGAAGGGTATGGAGGGTTATGGTATGAGTGCAGGCAGGTGGGACTAAGGGAAAAAAGTTGTTCGGCACGGACTTGAAGGGCTGAGATGACCTGTTTCCGTGCTGTTATTGTTATATTGTTATATGTTATATTGTTATATGTTATATTATATATGTTATTGTTATATTGTTATATGGTTATATGGTTATATAGTTAATGTTGAAATAACACTGAGTGTGGGCAGAATGATATTGCTCTTAAGATTTTCATAAGTTCACTAGTTATAGAAGTAGAATTTGGCCATTCTGCCCATGGGGTCCACTCAGCCATTCAATCAAGGCAGATCTCTGCCTCCTAATCCCATTTTCCTGCCTTCTCCCCATACCCTTTGAGACTGACACTCAGATCCCCAGCCACATTCTTAGTCAAGGTTCATTACAATCTGCTGGGCATGTTTGTAACTTATTTGGGGTCTCAGCAGACAATAGTAGCTCATCATTACAGGCAGACTCAGAGGCACTCAAATATTTTCAAAGAAATGTTTTAAAACTGGGGCATGCAGATACTATAATAACAGTCCCATGAAACCTTAAAATTACAAAACCATCTTCATCTTAATGTAGCTGCATGTCAGGAACAGTGTGCTCCTGTGTTCCATTACTGTGGTGACCCAAATGCTGCTGGGAGGTACATCAAATATCATGTGCATTTTATTATAATCCTCTCAAACATATCCGACTGAGCATTTTGAATCTTCATTTGGGGTCAGTTGAGTAAATCTTAAAATCTGAATTGGTGATGGATGGATGCTGCCGGAACTTTCAGAAAATGTTAAAAAGTATTCAGCAAGTCAGTCATCAGCTGTGTAGAAAATATAGATACAACAAAGTGTAGATGTTGGTTTATACAGCATATAGTCTGAAGAAGGGTCAGTATTGGTGGCCCAATGTGGCTACCTATCTGCTTCAACAACTTCCTTTGGCAGCCTGTTCCATATAGCCACAATTTTCTGTGTGAAAATATTGCCCCTCATATTCATATCTTTTCATATTTTCCCATCTCAACTTAAACCCGTGCCCTCGAGTTCTTGAATACCTGACCCTGGGCAAAAGACTATGTGCGCTAACCTGGCATGAGGAAATAAGCGGAACTTCCTTTCAGAACCATATTTTATAGTGATCAAACAATTACTTTAAGACCAGCCACCCTAAACCTATAGCAAATCCAAAGTTCAGTCAACGATAGGAAACCTCCAAAATTAACACATTCAAACTAGCAGTTAATCCATAAGTATTCTATGATTACTTTGACTAGTGCTGGTTTTGGAATTGGCACATTCATTTCCTTTTAAAGCTCATTCTGTGAGATCTGATTTAGACAGTGGGAATTGGCCATTATCTGGAGTTTAAATGGGCCAACAATGGCATCAAATCAATGTTATCCTCTGATTCATTGCTGTTCTGCTTACTGCCAGCAGTTATTAGACATGGGCAAACGTTCACCAAGGGTCACCTTGTCAAAATAGTGTGCATACGCATTAAACCACATTTCTGACACTGAGTTAGCCGCATAATTGCCTAGATTTTAAGAAATCTGTGGCCCAATTCAGCACTAGATTTCAAGCCTCCTGCAGTGGAGTGACAAGACAGGGACTGGAATCCTATCCAGCAATTCACCACCAATGTAATTGGATTGCAAAGTCAGTATGAATCTAGGAGCTGTAATCTTCTGAAGCCAGCACACAAAGGGACATGGCACAATACAAGCCTCAGCCCAAGGGGAATGCTATAACTGAATGAATGAATGCTCAATAAAGGGAGGAAGATGGCTGAGTGCACCTCAGAGGATCAGAGTGCTCCTAGATAAGTAATTCCATCAAATATGCATGTATCAGAATCAGAATCAGAATCAGAATGCCTTTTATTGTCACTATACACATGTACAATGAGATTAAAAGCTGCTCCTACTCAGTGCAAAACAAAACAAAAAAAGGGGGGGATAAGGTGCACAGTTTCTGCAGCGATATATACATATCTATAAAAAGACAATGGATAAATAGAATGTATAAATAGGATTCCTATATCCAGTATGGGTTATTGCACATATTGGAAATTACAGTTTCAGTACAAATTACAGTAGATGGATAGATGAAAGTCCGGGGGTTAGGCTGTGAAGTCAGTGCATGTGTGAGTTCAGGGAGATAATCGATTTTGGAAAAAAACTGTTCTTGAGTCTATTTGTCCTTGTGCTGATGCACCTATAGTGCCTCCCTGAGGGTAGCAGGTTGAACAGGCCAAATGCAGGATGGGAGCTGTCCTTGATAATGTTCTTCGTCCTGGTGAGGCAGCAGGAGGTGTAAATGTCCATCAGAGAGGGGAGAGGGCAGCCGATGATCTTCTGTGCCGCCCTAACTACCCTCTGAAGCCTCTCCCTGTCTGTTATGGTGCAGCTGCCGTACCATGCTGCAATGCAGTATGTCAACAGGCTCTCAATGGACGAGCGGTAGAAGGTCAGCAGCAGGTTGGAGTCCAGGTTGTGCTTCCTGAGGACCCTCAGGAAGTGCAGCCATTGCTGAGCCTTCTTGATGACCGCTGTGATGTTGTCTGTCCAGGAGATGTCAGCGGAGATGAGGACGCCTAGAAACCGGAAGGTGTGGACCCTCTCCACACCCTCGCCGTTGATGTATAAGGGGGCTAAGTCGGTGCTGTGCTTCCTGAAGTTGACAATGAGCTCTTTGGTTTTCTTGGTGTTCAGAGCCAGGTTGTTTTCTGAGCACCAGGCTGTCAACTTCAGGACTTCCTCTCTGTAGGCTGCCTCATCTCTCCTTGAGATGAGTCCGACTACTGTAGTGTCGTCAGCAAACTTGACGATGTACAGATGGTGAAGACCAGTACCAGTCGGAGGCATTTATACTATGTGCAAGACGACCATGGCATAGTTGAGATTAAATTACTTAACTAATGGGTAGTACAGTGGTGCAGCTGGTAGAGCCGTTGTCTCACAGCGCCAGAGACCCAGGTTCGATCCTGACCTCGGGTGCTCTCTATGCGGAGTTTGCATGGTAGAAAGTTGCCAGGGAGATGTTAAAGAATATGAGCATAGTCCATAAGTGCCTGCACTTTTGACAAGCCTGAAATATAGGCATATCCATGCTCGATATGCCTATATGTGTCAACCTCTCTTTGAGATCGGAGCTTAAGGTGGTCTTCAAAATGCAGCAATGAGCAACAAATTGTGGGAAATGACAGAAATCATCAGTTGTTGCCCAAAATGGCCCTGAGACTACATAGCTATGGGTAGCCATGATCTACATTTGATGTTGTATTTGAGATACCATAAGTGTCAACTCTCGGTGAAGTGAGGTCTAGAATCTCACTGCAGGCAAGATTTGTGTGCTATACCACAGTTGGGGCAGTTGATAGGAACAGTCATTATCCCAGTAAAAAGACAAAGCAACAAAATTCCAGCTGGCCACTTACGCAGCCAAAACTGTATGCAAGATTTTCCATTGGACTAAACTATATTTTCTGAACCAATTTTCTTTGTTTAACATTAAATTGTGCGATGTAAAGCATAGTAGGACTAACAATTTTCTGAAGTGTTGGAAGGTCTACAGATTGGAAAGGTAAAGGGAAGTGGGGTCATTTGGGTTTTACAGCAGGGACGGGAATCCTGGAAAAGATAAATTGTCTAGTGCTTCTGCACTCAATCTCCACTTTATTTGTTATCATTCTTCCCCTCTCCTTTACTTCCTTTTCTTTACACCACCACTTCTTCTCCGTCACCAAGTCCAGAGTTATTTCAAACTCTTTGCCCCAGGGAGATGAAACAGCTTTAAGTGATTTGCATTAGCTGGAATTGGAATCTATCGGCTCTTCTTGAAAGCTAAAGATTCCTTTAGAAAGTTCTGCTAGCTCTTTGGCAAAGTACATCATCATTTCTCTTCTGGTCTACGCTGGAATAAAGCCCAGTGTACTTTTCCTGATTGAATGACAACACTCCTAACGTTTCATTTGCAGTCAGATTAATACATACACCATGCCAATTTTAAACAATGACTTATTTACTAGCTCTCTACTTGTTTGGCGTTTCTCAAAATTTTCAAGACAAATTCTAAGTTTGCAAATAAACAAATATAACATAATAAAATAAAGATAGGATAATCATAATTTTCATCTGAAAAATATCAACCCACTTATTACCTGTTGCTCACAGCTTTTACTCTATCCTGAATAATGCAAAATAACTGTGTTTCCTGGGATTAACATTCAAACAATCAAGGTTTTATAAAAAGTACACAGGGGCCCAAAATTATCCCCGTGTCCAAGTTGTGATTTGAAATAATAGCAGCTTCCCAGTTACTGCAAGTAAATCACTTTAATGAAATAAAACTGAGACAAAGGTTGAAATAAAACTGAGACAAAGGTTGCCTCTTGTACTTTCATCTACATTGATTGTAATGAAGTGAAAATTACCTCTCTGCTGTAATCCCTTTGTGAAATCTAATTGTCTGCCTCCATTTTTCCAAATAACTGTAGAAATCTAAATAACTAGAAGGTACTCATTGCATGAAGTCGCCTAAAGCTTGCAGCTTGACTGTCAAGAGTGTAATCATGTTTTATTTGGTGGCAGATAAGCAGTGATGTGAAATATTAAATATTTTCACAGATTATTTTTTAACAATGAGAAAAAGGAGAACTCTCTTTTATTATTTATTCCAGACTGATAAATGAATCTTTGGATATTTTTAAAAATTATTTTATTTTATCTGTGTGTTTTGGATTTGCAGGCCTGTTTAGTTTAGTTCAGTTTACTGCAAATGTTTAGTTTAGTTTATTGTTATGCTGCTGCAAGTAACATTTTCATTGTTCCTATTGCCAGTACAACTGAAATTTGAAATATTTTCACAGATTATTTTTAACAATGAAAAATATGGAAAACTATCATGTTCAATTGTCAAATTTCAGTTATCTTAGACATTCTGAAAAAAGTCTTATAAAATAAATTGAAATGCCTACCTAAAGAATCAGCCGAACATAGACAGAGAACCTCTAGTTAAGGCGCTGTCCCACTTGGGTGACTTAATTGGCGAGTTTAGAAGAGTTTCAAAAAATGACATGTTGAAGACCACCTTCGACTATGTAGAAGACCTCCTTTGACCTCCTTCGACTATGTTGAAGACCAGCTTCGAGTAGCTACGACTAACTTCGGGAAAATTGGACACCGAATAGTGGAGAGTGAAGACGACCTCCTTCAATCTCCTTTGACCTCCCTTCGACCTCCCTTCGACTACCCTCGATTACCTATGACTAACATGCCGACCTACTACGACCTACTATGACTAAACCTACAAGTAAAAAAAGTACCGATTTTTTCCATGGCGACCTTTTTTTACTCAAGGGAATTTTTCAACATATTGGAAAAAACGCCGCGACCTAGCTGAGGACTCGAGTACGCGGAGACCACTCTCGTGCATGAAGGAGAGTTACGAAGAACTCCTACGACCTCGTGTCGACCATGCTGCGAGTATGAGTCGAAAGCAAACTTGCCAGAACTCGCGGATTAGGTCGCCCAAGTGGGACAGGCCCTTCAAGGATCAAGGGGGAAAGCCAACAAACTGGCCTGCTAGGGATTACTTATTTCAAAATATGATTCTTTTCCCATTAGAACAGCTTCATCAACATCGCTGAAGCTGCCTGATATTCCTATTGGAAACAGTTTAGTTTCCTACAATTCCAAGCCACGCATTTTAAGTGTCTAATGTCCCACTGCATATTACACCATAAAGCATATTTTTTTGCCAGTTGTTTTTTTCAAGCCTGGCATTCAATAGTATTTAATAGCTGTTCCATGCCCAGCTTCAGTTTTCTTCTTCAAGCTTCCAATGGCAATGATAAATTGGAATGTTTGAGATTAATTACCTTAGAATTTCATATTTGTAATTCTTGTTTCCTTTATTCCTACAATTTAAAAGTTCATTTCATTTGATTGACTGTTGTTTGTGGATCTTGCAATTGTAAATTAAATTTGGGTTCAAAACCTAAGCATATCTATTCAGCATGAAACACTGCAGTGGAAGGGAATCAACAGAGTTTCTGGATCTGAGGCCTTCAGAGCCAGAGTCCTGACATGGGCTGGTATTAGTGGTCTAATCAAGACTGAAAACCCAGGTGCAAACTTTGCATACAATGGATTCTTCCAGGGTGCATAAAGTCAGGTGCATTATTTAGCCCATGGTGTTCGAATAGATAGACAAGAGCAGCTAAATCATATGGCTTAATTATTGTGGGATAAATGGGGAGATTATGAAGTGCATAGCAAGAGAAAGTCGGTTGTTGCTGACTTAAGTTGTAAGGAAATATGTAATACAGTACAATTGGCAAGGCAGTATTAAGTCAAGGTGGGATTGCTGAAACCTGACTGTATAAGTGCACCAGAAAATGCATTCACTTTTCTGTTCTGTTCATTGTCATTGAAACACTAGCTCCACTACTATCATGATGGGGCATGATGCTTCTGTTGCTATGTCAGATCCTCATGACTGCTTGATGACTGCCATTGGTTTCTCCCTTCTATCGCTGGTGAAAATATGTCCCTCACGATCTTTCTAACACCAATTCCAGGACAGACCAATTAATCTGTGTGCTGCCTTTGCTCACTGTACATCGCAGTACATATCCTTCTGACCCCTCCAAGTTCCAATTCTAATGTTGCTTTAAAAAGGTTGTGCCATGCATGCATCACATTTATTGTCACACATAATACCTGCGTTTGGTGATCTAAAATACAGAAGTCAAAATGTTTTGTCTTTATCAAACTGAAACTTGCAAAACAAATCTATTAATTTTATGTCCAAGATTTGTCTGTGCACATCCACCTATTGTAAGGATTGTGAAACAGGCTGCCCTCATTCACTGCTGGGCAGCCTGTTTCACAGTAATATTGGACCCTCTGAGTTCAGATGGATGTCGGAATAAATACTGATGTCCTGAAAATTAAATCTACAATTCTCTGCACTCAAGGGAAACAGTAAATGTTGTGTGTCCTTGCTATCTATTATGTACTTATTCTGGGGAAAATGAAAAATGTTTTTCCCCTTGTAAATATGATTTCAAAAGTATATTTTATGCCGCAGCTCATTGAAGACACATTTGTCTGCCTCTCTTTCCTTCTACCAGTCTGGGGATTTATATCGTTTAAGTCATCAATTTTGAGTCACTGCTCTTGGTGATATCCTGGTGATTGCAGGTTGGCTAATACATGGCTGTTACTTTCCATGTGCAAACCTTTTGTTGGCAGCGAAGAAACCCATGCATTTAGTTGATGCATCTTGCCATCCCATTGTACCTTACACCCACTAAAATGTAGTCATTGCTGTAATAAGGGAATTAAGGCAGTTAAGTTACACACAGCAAACTCTCCCAAAGTGCAATATAATTTTTAACAGATAATCTTTGTATGATGTTGGTCAATGAATAAGTATCGAACTCTCATCATCTTTAAAATGGTGCCATGGGATCTTTTATCTGAAATCAAAGTGCTGGAGAAACTCAGCTGGTCCGGCAGCATCTATTGAGGGAATGGACAGACGATGTTTCAGGTCGGGATCTTCTTCAGATTGTTTGGAGTAGGGGATAGAAAGCTGGACAAGAGAGGGTGAGACAAAGCCTGCCACGTGGTAGGTGGACAAGGATGAGTGGAAGGTTGGTGATTGGCAATGGGTGGAGTAAATGACAAAGGCAAGATAGGAAAAAGAGACAATAGGGAGAGAGAGAGAGGGGATGGGGAGGGGAAAGAGAGAGACAAAAGGGTAATATGGGGCTTGTGGATGGGAGATGAGTGTACAGTGAAAGGGAGAGAAGCAGGGTAACTTGGATGGTGGGAGATGGTAGAAATGTAAGCACACCGGGGTGGGGCTGGCGAAAGGACGGGGAAAAACAGTTGGGTGGGGACGGGCTTATTTTGCATGTGGCTTCACTCTATCATTGGAGGAGGACATCTCCAATGACAGACGGACAGTCAGATTCGTTGGAGAACTAGGATGTGGGAGTGATTGAGAGAGAAGGAAAGCAAGGCTTACTTGAAGTTAGAGGTCAACATACTGCTGGGTTGTAAGCTGCCCAAGCGAAATATGAGGTGCTGTTCCTCAAATCTGCATTGGGCCCCACTCTGACTGTGGAGGAGGCCCAGGACAGAAAGGTCAGTGTGGGAATGGGAGGGAGAGTTAACGTATTTATGTCTTCTGCCAGTCAAACATCCCCAGTGTTGAGGCTCTAATTACACACTCAGTCAGCTGCATAGCCTAAGCCACAACGTTTGCCTGTTCAACACCAGACACCTAAAACAGACACTCTATTTTCAGCTCTGATATGGAAACAGATTTCCAGGTGGACAAAGAAAATTATTAAAGGATATGCTCATAACTTCCTTGAAGAAATGTAACATCCCCATTGGCATCAGGAACCTCTGGCCTATGATGGCTCAAAGTTAAGAAGGATCATTTTGGATAGTGTTGTGACACTCTGGGATGCTGTGAGCTGAATTGTCATGGTTTCTATGATTTCTCTGATATTAGTACTAGTAAGAAAGGACCTGTAACCCATGGCTATCCTTTCACTCCTTGGTTCCCTTTATCTCTCTTCCTCCTCCTCAAACCTCCACACTTCCTACTTAATTTGATCCTGTTGCTCTGACACGGGTGTTGATAATGGGCTCTCATGATTGCAAGATGAAGAAGTGTGTACAATATTATCCCACAAACTTGGAATCTTCCTCACCTCCTCTCTCTCTTGCCGCAGCTCATCCTGATCTCATGCCTCTTCCTTTGTAGAATATTGTGAAGTGGTGGAGTACTCAAACAGCCCAAGGGAAACCTTCAGCAAAATGGCATTGGCTAACAAGTTGTGTAAGAAGCTTTCTACAGGTTAATGCCCCTTAAAACTTTTTAAAGTAAATAACATAGATTGAAAATGTCCCAAAAGGCCCCTTCAAATAGTGATACACATTTGATGAGCTCTCAAAATTCAACACAATTATTTTATTTACTATCAAATCTCTGGCACAATTAAGTCAAATGCACTCCAGATGGGATACAATGTAGCAACGTATGGAGCCATGCATTTTGGTAGGAGGAATAAAGGCGTATACTATTTTCTAAATGGGGAGAGAATTCAGAAATTGGAGGTTCAAAGGGATTTGGGAGTGCTGGCGCAGGACTCCCCAAAAGTTAATTTGCAAGTCGAATTGGTAGTAAGGAACGCAATCGCAATGCTACCATTTATTTTGAGAGGACTAGAATACAAAAACAGGGAGGTGGCATTGTAAGGCGTAGGTCAGGCCACATTTGGAGTATTGTGAGCAATTCTCAGCCACATATCTGAGGAAGGATGTGCTGCCACTGGAAAGGGTCCAGAGGAGATTTACAAGACTGATCCAAGGAATGAGTGGGTTAACATATGATGAGCATTTGACAGCACTGGGCCTGTACTCGCTGAAGTTTAGAAGGATGAGGGGGTACCTCATTGAAACTTACCAACTAGTGAAAGGCTTGAATAGAGTGGATGTGGAGAGGATGTTTCCACTAGTGGGATCGACTAGGACCAGCGGTTATAGCCTCAGAATAAAAGAACATTCCTTTAGGAAGGAGATGAGGAGGAATTTCTTTAGTCAGAGGATAGTGATTCCATGGAATTCATTGCCACTGAAGGCTGGTTAGGCCATCTATGGATATTGTTAAGGCAGAGATAGATAGATTCTTGATTAGTATGGGTGTCAGGGGTTATGGGGAGAAGGCAGGAGAATGGGATTAAGAGGAAAAGATAGATCAGCCATGATTGAATGGCGGAGATGATGGGCCGAATGGCCTAATTCTGCCCCTTTCATTTATGAACTTGTAAGATGAAATCTTGCAGGATAAATGAATGCTGAACTAATATTTTACTTGAAACTTTGAAGGTCTGTCAAAATAAATCAGTCCATGGATATGATAAATGAGGGAACAAACTTGAACATTTACATGTAAAACTACAAATGAAATACAAAATGTGTTATACTCAGGGTACAAACCAGTAGCACCATCTGAGAGCTCATACAGGAAAACTGTCTAAAGCACTATTATACAACAAGAACACTATCATAATTGTAATATTAAACTTACATAACTAATTACTATTTTACAATCTTATAAGTACATTTTAATTCTCCAGAAAAATATGGTTCATATAAAGTAATTTCTAAATAATCATATCATTCCTCTGGTAATGTGCATCTGGTGATTAATTGAAAATAGAACTTTTATATGTAAATAAGGATGTTTTGGAAACCTATTACTTGGTAAAGGATTCCACATTATTAAAAGATTAAATTCTAATTTATTGAACTCGTGTACAAAATTTCAAAAAAAGTTACATTGAGAAACCACTAAACAAACAAGACCAGATAAAAAATGCTGGAGTATCTCAGTGGGTCAGGCAGCATCCCTGGAGAGCATGGATAGGTAACATTTTGGATTGGGACCCTTCTTCAGGTTGATTGCAGGGGTGGAGGGAAAGAAAACAAAAAGAATGGAGGTACAGGATAATGCATTGGAGGTCATAGATGAACACAGGCACAAGGGGATAGATAGGTGGTTGGACAAAGGTCAGAAATTAACACACACAAGAAGTGCGACAAAAGGATTAGCGGGTTTAGACATTACTTTAGACTTAGAGATATAATGCGGAAACATGCCCTTCGGTCCACTGAGCCCGCACCAACCAGTGATCACCCCATACACACTACAATTTTTACCGGCCAATTTTACTTCGGAGTCACGTGAGTGATTCCATGAAGAAGACCCGCCAGGCTGCATGCGCACCAGTACGTCAGCCGCATTAACGCACGGAGGCTGCAAGGATCATAGAAACATAGATAGAAACATAGAAAGTAGGTGCAGGAGTAGGCCATTCGGCCCTTCGAGCCTGCACCGCCATTCAATGTGATCATGGCTGATCATCCAACTCAGTATCCCGTACCTGCCTTCTCTCCATACCCCCTGATCCCTTTAGCCACAAGTGCCACATCTAACGCCCTCTTAAATATAGCCAATGAACTGGCCTCAACTACCTTCTGTGGCAGAGAATTCCAGAGACTCACGACTCTCTGTGTAAAGAATGTTTTCCTCATTTCGGTCCTAAAGGAATTCCCCCTTATCCTTAGACTGTGACCCCTTGATCAGATACTTACCGCTGGAGGATCAGAACTCCTCCAGCGGTAAGTGTTCAGACTCCAGGTAAGTAAAAACTTTCACTGGAGTTCGAGTCCGTGCTGGCCGGTACGCTATCTACCGATCGCTAGCATGGAAAAAACAGGGAAGGGAAAGCGGTGAGTAGCAACCAGCCGCGGCAGCTCAGGCATGGAAGTCCTGCCTCATACCCCTGTACAGTCGCTAGCTACAGAGTTAGCGACTGCAGACTTAATGCTACACAACACAGAGCCATCGCCATTAGAGCGCAAGGCAATTGATAAGTCTGCTTGGCCCACGGTGTCTGGGAATGATTCCTCACCGGGGCTGGATAGAGTGTGTTCACGCCTATCCCAAATAGAGGAGCTGTTGCATACAATCCTCCAGAGAACTTTACTCCAAGAGAAGGAGTGTCAGCGTACAGGGAAAAAGGCGCCAGCAACAACAGTGCTGCCAGATAACCTTTTTACTTTTGAAGGGAGTGCAATGGGCCAGATCAGTCCTGAGCCCAAATCTGATGGGGAAGTTCAGCCAGGAGAAACAGTGGAGTTACCAGATGTTCCACCACTGGCACTACCATTTGCTGTCCCATCAGGAGCAGGGGAGCCAGGAGGTGAAGAGCTGGCCACCACAATAAATTACATGGTTTCTCATCAGCTCCAGGAGCTTACTATGGATGAGACAGCCAAAAAACATGAGCCTCCAAGCAACTGTGAGTTGTTAAAAGTTCCAACCGTGAATCAGGTTATATGGGGTCAAATGGGACCGGCATGCGAAGTCAAGAGATTAAAATGCAGAGGATTTTTAAATTATTGGCTGCTGGCATTACAGTGTTCGCAAGAACAATGGATAGTGGTTACGTGACCAGAACACACTAAGAGGCTCTAGGGTTGCTATGTAACACCCATTTTGAGATCAACTGTCTCAGAAAAAGGGCTATTAGGCCCACCATTAATCCCAGATATACTGCGCTTTGCAAGCCAGCAAATATCCAACCACCTGGTCTGCTGTCCAACCACCTGGCCCAGCCCTTACCAAACAGGTCAAAGAAATAAATGAAGACGCAAAAACAATGAGCCTGATGAGTCCAATGATGCCCGGCAGACCGCTGAAGAGAAAGTATCCTTACAGAACCACCTCAGCGTCCGGGGCTACACCAGGGACAAGCCGGTCCTCAGCGCAGGGGCGCGGATGGTACCCTTCGCCTGGAGCACGAGCTACCATGGGGGCCACTGCCAGAGGCTGGAGTCAGCAGGGTGCACCAGTTACCAGAGAGGTAGGTGGACCTGGTTCTCATAAAAACATATTAAATGTAACACAGGAAAAAGTTGGTGGTAGATTACGGCTTTTTTATGATGAATGAAAGCAGCTTACTTCAGATCTGTTTATCAGGAGTGAAATTCAAGGGTTTTGGATTGAATCCATTCCAAATGGTGTTTTACCTCTCCAACATGTTCCTAGCTGAACACTTTATTTTTCACAAACAGAGGTAATAGAGGTTCAAGCTGAACTCGTAAAAGTATGTAACAAAGGTGCAATTGAGAAGATGGTTCATCAAGTCCATCAATTTGTGTCAAATATATTTCCCCGTTTCAAAAAGGACGGAGGATGCAGAATCAATTTGGATCTGACAAAATTAAATCCATTTGTACTCTATGGACACTTCAAAATGGAAACGTCGGTTACCGCCAAGCAACTGATTTCCAGAGGTTGTTATATGGCAACCCGAGATCTGAAAGATGCTTTTTACTTGGTGCCTGTTCATTGGGAGCATAGAAAGTATTTTAAATTCATTTGGATGAATCAATTATGGCAGTATAAGGCACTGCCAAATGGGTTAACCTCAGCTCCTAGAGTATTCACTAAATTGTTAAAACCAATTTTGGAGCTACTTAGAGTTCAGGGCCATGTAATTATGGCCTATCTGGATTATATTTTAATTGTCGGCCAAACAAAAGAGTTAGCTGAAACATCAGTGGCAATTGTCAAATCCACATTTGAAAAACTGGGCTTTGTTATTCATTTGGAGAAATCTAAATTGACACCAATTACCGCAATTGATTATTTGGGGTTCACAATTGACTCAATTAAAATGGTAATTACCTTGCTCAGGGAGAAAAGTGTAGAGCTAATTGAGGATTGTATAAAGCTTGTAAACAAACATCAACCTTCAATTAGACAAGTGGCAAGGCTGCTTGGGAAAATGGTAGCAGTCTTTCCAGCAGTCCAATTAGTGCCTTTGCATTATCAGCAATTACAAACAACAAAGGAACAGACACTTAGGGTACAATTGGGTCATTATGATAGGCCCATGCAATTATCAGCATAAGCAATTACTGATATTTTATGGTGGATCCAACATGTCTCCAGTAGTTTCAGCACAGTGGTGCTAGAACAACCTTCAATGGTCTTACAGACTGATGTCAGTGCACTTGGGCGGGGTGCCATGGATACAACTTCCAGTTGTGGAGGAAGATGGAGTGTGGAAGAAGCTTTGCTTCTGCAGACATAGGGAATAAACCATTTAGAGCTTTTAGGAGCATTTTATGGGCTCAAGGCTTATTGTTCTAACAAAAGCAGTCTGCATTTCAGCTCCAAATTGATAACACTACGGCAGTTGCATATGTTAATCACATGGGTGGTATCAAGTCGGTATCTTGTGACAGACTGGCAAACCAAATCTGGATCTGGTGTATTGATAAACACATTTGGCTCTCAGCTATATATCTGCCAGGGAAATTCAATACTGTGGCAGACACCAGGTCACGAAAGTTCCATGACAACATAGAGTGGATGTTGAATCGGGATGTGTTCAAAGAGATCATTGTCAAATACGGAACGCCAGATGTCGACTTGTTTGCATCCAGACTTAACCACCAGCTTCCCAAATATGTATCATGGGAACCAGATCCTGGGGCAGTAGCGATTGACGCTTTCTTGCTGAATTGGGGTGGTATGTGTATATATATGCATTTCCACCGTTCTGTCTCATAAATCGTTGTCTGCTTAAAATCAAGCAGGATGATGCTTCAGGGGTACTGGTGATACCCGACTAGCCTACCCAGCCATGGTACCCTTTGATCCTACAGCTGATGACACAACCCCTGATGGCTGTTCCCAAACGAAGGGATTTATTGGTGCATCCAGTAACTGGCGAATGCCATCCGTTGTATAACCGTATTGATTTGTTAATTTGCAGAATATAAGAAGGCCATATCTGGGGCATGGATTGTCGGGTCGAACTGTGGACATGCTTACTGCATCTTGGAGATCGAGTGCTCAAAAGAGGTATATATATTATGTAAAAAAATAGGAAGTTTACTGTGTACAAAATAATATTGACTATTGTACAGCACGTATTTTACATGTTCTGGAGTTTCTGTCAACCCTCTACTATGATGAAGGATTAAGTTATAGTGCAATCAATACAGCAAGAAGTGCTTTATCATCATATTTAATGATGAAGTCAGACAAACATTCAATTGGATCTCACCCTCTCATTGTTGGACTAATGAATTTTCAATTCCAGACCTCCCAAACCTAGATATATGGCTATTTGGGATGTGAGTATGGTCCTCAGAATACTACGTGAGTGGTTTCCTATCTCATCTTTGTCTTTGACCAAAATCACCATGAAGGTGGCCATGCATATGGCGTTGGTTTCAGCACAAAGGGTACAGACGTTACAAAAATTACAGTTAGATAGAATGGAAATTGCTGCAGACAAGGTTACATTTTACATTTATAACCTCCTCAAACAAAGCAGGCCAGGGGTCACAGGGTTTAAAATAGTATTTTCAGCATATCCCACGGATCCCTCCTTATGCGTGAAAACACATCTGATGCAATACATTGCAGCTACGGAGGGCTTACGTAACATGGAGACAGGATTGTTTATCAGTTATTAAAAAAAACACATAAGAGAGTGTCAGTTAACACTATTTCGAGATGGCTGAAACAAGTCTTGATTGATGCAGGTATTAACACTGATGTGTTTACATCTCATTCCACTAGGGCAGCAGCTACGTCGGCAACCAAAGCGAGGGACGTGCTCATCGACGATATTTTGGCGGCCACCGGATGGGCAAATGAGCTGATGTTTCACAATTTCTATCATCAGCCGATTGTTGATCCACGGCTGTTTGCCAATGCCATTTTAACTTCTGTTTAAGTGCCCTGGGATTAAGGGGTACTGTAGTTTGTTTATGTTATTAAATAAACCCTATTACTGCATTAAATGCAATGTTACTACTAATGCATTCATTTCTCATTTGAGTCAATCAATGCAGTGGGATGCCGAGATTTGTAATCTGCGGTATGAAATCACAAAGCTTTGAACTCTTCACGGAATCACGTGACTCCGAAGTAAAATAGTAAGTTTAAATGAGAACTTACCAGTTTGAAGTTTGATCTTGATTTTATGAGGAGTTACATTGGTGATTACGTGCCTGCCATGCCCAACCCTCTCTCATAAAGGATCATAAGGTAGTTCTCGAGTCACTCATCTTACTATGTCACTTCGATGTTGTTATTTGTGCTTTCATACCGCTGCTTTGAAGATTGGTGCGCATGCGGCCTGGCGGGTCTGCTTCACGTAATCACCAACGTAACTCCTCATAAAATCAAGATCAAACTTCAAACTGGTAAGTTCTCGTTTAATCTTACTATTAGCCTACAAACCTGTACGTCTTTGGAGTGTGGGAAGAAAGCCCTGAGGAAATCCAGGGGCGCACAGGAAGAAGGTACAAACTCAGACAGCACCAATAGTCAGGATCAAACCCTGGTCTTTGGCACAGTAAAGGGCCTGTCCCACTAGCGCGCGATTAGACGCGACAAGCGCGACCTACCGTGGTCGCTTTAGTCACCCGGCCTCGCGTGACCCTGTCCCACTGCGATCGCCGGAGTCTCGTCGAGTTGTGTGTAGCTGGTGTCGACATCGCGCGTAGTGTCCAAAAACCGACAATGCTCAAAAAATTACGCGCGGCAAAATCCTGTCGCGCAGAATCACGTGTAGAACGTGATTAACGTGATGACGTTTTGACGTTGTGCGTCTTCAGCGTGGCGTTGCGTGATGACGTCACTGCCCGACGTCGTGCAACGCGCATGCTCATGCGCATCGTCACGTGATGAAAAATAACGTCCTTCCTTCGGATGTCGCGCGTGTAATCGCGCGCTAGTGGGACAGGCCCTTCACTCGCACCGGGATCGCCTGACCCCCACGCGACCCCCGCGTCCGAATTTGTCGCGCTTGTCGCGTCTAATCGCGCGCTAGTGGGACAGGCCCTTAAGGCAGTAAATCTACTGTTGCGCCACTGTGCTGCCCTTCTCTAATGCACCGCCCCTTGAAATTTTGAAACTAGATTGTGAAACTATAAGGCACAACTCACATCTCAGCCCATCCTTGCTTCTACAAATAAGAAAGGCTATTTGGTCCAATTCATTGAAGCATGAATAATATAGTTTATCAAGGGAGCAAGTATTAATACTAATGAAAAGCTGAATAAAAGCCTCCTTAGATACAATGAAGCTATAGTCCAAATATTTAGTTATTCATCAGACTTTTCTATAATTCCAGTCATTGGCTTTCCTAATAAAATCAATCACAATTTACTTCTGAATGCAGACATTCCACTTCTACTTCAATTAGAGGGTGATTGGCAGATGGGTGGAGTATGTAACTAAGATGAGAGGGGAAAATATGACAAACGGTTTCAGATAAGGAAAGCAGAGGAGGAGTGAAATTAAAGATGTAGGGAGGGATATCGGTGGAAGGCGCCAGTTGGAGTGTAAAGGGGAGAGGCATAAAATGGAAATCGGAGACTCAGTGATGGAAGTGGGGGGAAGGAGAAAGGTGACTGGAATGCTGAAAGATGAAGTGAGAAATATGTATGCACCGGGGTGGGAAAACATTTTATCAGGATGCATCACAGCTTGGTTTTGGAACAGCTCCATCCAAGACCACAAGAAATTGCAGTGAATTGTGGACGCAGCCCAGATCATCACACAAACCAACCTCCCTTCTATTGACTCCATTTATACCTCACGCTGCCTCGGTCAGGCCAACAGCATAATAAAGGATGAGTCTCACCCAGGCCACTTCCTCTTCTCCCCTCTCCCAAAAAGTATAAAAGTGTGAAAACGCACACCACCAGATTCTTCCCAACTGTTATCAGGCAACTGAATCATCTTACCACAACCAGAGAGCATTGTTGAACTACTATCTACCTCTTTGATGACCGGTATATCCTTGATTGGACTTGCTGGCTTTACCTTGCACTAAATGTTATGCCCTTATCATGTATCTGTAAATAGATTGATTGTAATCATGTGTTGTCTTTCTGCTGACTGGTTAACATGCAACAAAAAGCTTTTCACTGTACCTCGATACACATGACAATAAAGTAAACGGAACCGGTGTGGTTTGGGGCGGGGGCACGGAGGAAGAAAGGGAGGTGGGGGGGGTGGGGGTAGACAAGGTTAATTCCCAGGATTGCGGATTGTCATATGCTGAGAGAATGGAGCAGCTGGGCTTGTATACTCTGGAGCTTAGAAGGAAGTGAGGGGATCTTATTGAAACATACAAGATTATTAAAAGTCTGGACACGCTAGAGGCAGGAAACATAAGTTCCGGATGTTGGGGGAGTCCAGAACCAGGGGCCACAGTTTAAGAATAAGGGGAAGCCATTTAGGACGGAGACGAGAAAATACATTTTCTCACAGAGTTGTGAGTCTGGGGAATTCTCTGCCTGGGTGGTGGAGGCCGGTTCTCTGGATACTTTCAAGAGAGAGCTAGATAGGGCTCTTAAAGATAACGGAGTCAGGGGATATGGGGAGAAGGCAGGAAAGGGGCACTGATTGGGAATGATCGGCCATGATCACATTGAATAGCGGTGCTGGCTCGAAGGGCTGAATGATCTACTCCTGCACCTATTGTCTATTGCCAAACCAGGCTGCGATGCATCCTAATAAAATGTTTTCTACGGCGCGTGTGTACAAGTTGGTGAGGATTGTTGGGGACACGCCAAACTTCCTAAATCTTCTAAGGATTAAAGAGTGAGAACTTGGCCATAGCTTCAATGTGGCTGGTCAAGGGCAAATGTCGTAGATTCTTGACAAACCGTTTCCACTTCTGCCTGTATAGAAAACAAACTTTGTACACAATACGTGCATCTTTATTGCATAGCTTTAACAAGCCATATGTTATGGCCTATAAAATACACAAAGTGCTGGCGTTGCTCAATGAGTCGGGCAGCATCTTTGAAGAACATGGATAGGTGATCTGAATCATCACTTTTCGATGTTTTCCACAGATGCTGCCTGACTCATTGAGCTACACCAGTACTCTGGTTTTTTTTAAACCGGCATCTACAGTTCCTTGTATCAATACATTATGGCCTTTTATTTTGAAGTACCATATTCTGTCATAGTTGTATGTAGTATGACTCAATTCAGCAACCCATATGGGCAGATTTCTGACCCAGTTTGGCTCGCTGCCCTGCAATAATTGGTCAAATCATAGCACTCTGAATGTTTCCTTTCTGATTTACATATGATTTTTTTCACTTTTTTGTCAGCTGCTGGAAGTCTCTCATGTCCACTCTTCATGATGTGACCATTCACAGGTATGACCCCATGGACAGAGCCATTGAAAGCTAGTTTCAAAAGATGGTTGGACCATAATGTAGTAGAAATAACACACAACTGCTGTGTTTCTTGTACAGGTCTTAGACATTTTGCAGGTACTTACTCCAGAGCCATGGGTTGTCTTTCTTTAAGTGTTGACATCAACTCAACCGGTAAAACGATGCCAATACCTCGCCAAGATCAAGCAGAAATCTGGTGTGGTACTGAATCATACATCAGGCTCCAATCCCATAAGTATTCACAAACCTCCACTTCACATTTTGCAGTAGAATTGAACTTTGCTTTTTGCTCATTAATACAAAGTTGGGCTTTGATTCAGAACAGCAAACTGCAAATCTCAAAGGTAATTATTTTCCATCCGAGAAGTAGGCTGTGATTTTTCAGTTCATAGCACTGATTGAAAATAGACATACTCCCTCATATAGCTGTGTGTCTATTCCATGTGTGCGGAGTTTTAGTGTGGGATTTAGAGTGAGTGCTCTCATTTCACTGGATCTAATTCATGTTGTCACATAGTCTTTAAATAAACCATTTTAGGTTTAATTTATGAAGTCCACTATTGTAAAGTGTATTTCTATTGTTAATAACATGTACCTTTGCAATGTAACCCTCATATAGATTTTATTTTATTCAGTTAGTCTGACAATAACAAAAATCTTGAGTTAATACAAGTATTTTACATTTAAAGATGTAAAGCTTGTGAAATACTACTAATAATCAGCTAAATATTTAGTATAAACACAAAGGGCTGGAGGAACACAGCAGAGCAAGCAGTATCGGTGGAGGGAAATGAACAGATGATGTTTCAGGTTGGGACCTTCTTCAGACTGATCAGTTTTTCTTTCTTGTGTCTCCAGCCAAACATTTACCCTTGAGTTAAAATCTCGACCCCCCCCCCCCCCCCTTCCCACCCTATCACATCTCCAACTACCCTTGAATGGGCTGTTACCGTGAACCACAGCAGTACTTCTGATGAAAGTACTATTACTGCAGTGCTGCAGAGTTTTCCAGCATTAAGTGATGAAGAACTAGCAATATATTTACAAATCAGGATGGTGTGTAATTCATAAGGTTACCTGCAGGTAGTGGCATTTCCACACATGAGACACCTTTATCCTTCCAAAATTGGGATCTTTGCTGATGATTGTCCAATGTTCAATTCCGTTTGCAATTCCTCAACAAACAAAGGAGCCAATGCAGCCTCCATGCAGCGAGACAAAGACAACATTCAGGCTGATAACTGACAGGAGCTAATGAAGTGACAAGCAATGACCCTCTTCAATAGGAGACAGTTCATCTATCCTTGATGTTCATTGACATTACAAATGCCATATCCCACCTGCCACCGGTAGGTTCTCCTCAAGTCACGAGGTCCTTTCTGGTCTAAACACTGGAATTCCCTCCCCAAAAATACTGTAGGAGTGTGCAAAGTACTATTGGTACAGAGTCATTATATATTATAACGTACTTTAATTTGGATACATACAGAAGCTCAGAATCATAAGTTGAACTGAACAACATGGCTGCCCACATTCCACCAGGAGGTAGTGTGGAAACCTGACATGGATTATGGATCAGGTCAGCAGCAAAACCAGACCACAATACTGTTTGATCTACATCCCCTTCTTAGGCTTTTGCCCAGAGGGAAAACATAAAGCATGCAGAAGTAATATGTATATAAAATAATAAAATTAACTATCATCTACAGTAAAGCAATGGAGGATATATTGCAATTAATATAAGTAATGTCGGTTATAGTTAATTAGAGTTCAAGATCTGCATCAAGACATAATCCCCGTATCTAGCCACAAGCTTGCTGACCTGTCCAGCATGCATATGGTACAGGCCTTCAGCCGTACCCCTCACAGGAGATGTTGGCACAGGCACGGCCTCCATCGAGAGTTTCTTAGCAGGCAAGACTCAACCAGCACAGGGTTCACGGGGGATTTGTCAACAGGTTTTACGGTGGTCTCCATCATCCGCACCAGCCCCATTGGCAGTCTTTTTTCAGGTCCAGAAACAAAGTCCTGATCCCGGGACTGCTCACTGTCTGTTGGCAGATAATTGATTCCATCCTCTGTCCATAACACATCAAATGGGACATCTGAAAAATCATAATGAACCTGCCTCAATGGCACTGGCTCAATTACCGGCAGAATATGTTGTCGGTTTCATCTGTAGAGACCTCTACAAGATTGAATCAAATAAGATCTTGGTTCTGGACCCACCTCCTTGACCATGCCCATACGGTCACACCCCTTCTGGGTTTGGAGATGGACCACCTGGCACTCCGACAATGGTTGGAGTGGACAACTAGAACGGTCATGGTACTCCTTCTGTTTCAGTCTTCCACCTCGGGCTCGCAGACTTGTGGCTGGAGCAGCTGCTTCGAGGCTGGATGAGAAGTCCTGGTCTGTCTGAACATGAGTCGCTGAGAAGTCGAACTGAGTGTGGGATCACGTGAATGTTGTGGAGATTGAGATGATCCAAAACCACGTCAGACCTGGCCCTGCTGGACTTCTCCATGAGTTCCTTTGCACTTCAGACAGTATAATTTGTTCATTTGCCGCAACTTCTCATGACAAGCTGGCAATGGTTCATGCAGCATTCTCCTTCTCCCCGCACAGGAGATGAAGCTTACGAACGAGCACAACAGTGTGTGTATGCTGCGGCAATCACTCATCAACCTGCCATTGGGGGAGCACCAATCGTGACCCCAGCTGAGTCGCCGGACAATCCAGAGTCTCAAGAGAAAGTTTAACGTGCTACCCAGGGGATCAACCATACAGGTTATGATTCTATGTCATTGACCGCAATGTTATTCCACTTTTAGGCTCTGATGCCTGCAATGATTTGGGACTGGTTACCTTCAGCAAGGCTGTGCATCAACTAACTCCAGTTCTGGATTCTACACAGTGTATTCTCATGGATTACCACAATCTTTTCACTGAAATACTAGGTAAGCTACCAATAGCTTACTCTATGTCTTTAGACCCAGAGGTGCGTCCTGTTGTTTGTCCTACTCAGCGTGTACCTGTGGTCATGAGAGACCGGGTCAAAGCCGAACTGGATAGAATGGTGGCATTGGGAGTCATCAAGTCAAGAGCTCCTTCTGGCAGATTCGCCTGGATCATGCATCATCTATGCGTACCACCTTCAGCACTGCTTTTGGCCACTACAGATTTTTACGCATGCCGTTTGGTATCAGTTCATCCAGTGAGGTGTTTCAGCGCTCCATGGAGCAACTGTTTGACATATACCCTTATGCTATCATCATGGATGATATCATTGTTAGTGGCAAAGACATGGAACAACATGATGCCAACTTGAAGAAGGTACTCAAGCGTGCCAGGGAAGTGAACTTAAAACTGAATTTCTGACACCATGTGCAAAGTACTACTGATACAGAGTAATTCTATATCATACCAAGTACTTTAATATGGATACATACAGAAACCATCGAAATACATCCTGCAGGCTCGGAATCATAAGTTGAACTGAACAACATGGCTGCCCACATTCCACCATCTGGTAGTGTGGATCAGGTCAGCAGCAAAACCAGACAGCAACACTGGTTGATCTACAGGAAGTACCTTCACCAAACAGACCTTGGCAAGGCAGGACAAAGGCAATTAGAGATGGGTAATAAATATTGGCTCTTCCAGATCCTCAAAAATAAATAAATGAAAGTACTACTTGGCACAAAATATTGCCAATGTGATTTCCAACCAAAATTGAGCAGAAATCAAGAATCATTTTAAATATGGCATGAATGGTGGTGAAAAATATTGCTAAACGATTACAACATGAGGCCTTATTTTTCATTTGAAATATTTAGTAAATAATACAACACTTATAGTGTGATGAATGTCCTTGGACATTTACTTGCTATGAGGGATAATATTGATTTGCTGCCACTTCTGATACTTCACGTTTTGCCTCTGCTTCAAACAGCAAGGCTTTTCCAAATCAATTGTTGGCCTCTTACTTTCAAAGCACACATTTTAACCCATCTTCCCAGTTCAATTCCGAGAAATGGTTGGCTGTTTTATTTGAATTCAAAATAACATCCTCAAAAGTAATTCCAAATTCAATAATAATTTAATTTCACCTAACCTTTGTACACATCAAAGATTCAAGTATGGACTTTGTGACTTTTTGCAGTCTTTCTAATGCATTGGTAACTCTATTGGGTGTGCTGAACAATCTTAAATGTAATTTCTACACTCTCCGAGGTTTTGCAGATAAGCATTTCTGGGCACTGATTTGTGTTCTTTTACCAATCATTGTGCTGCTTTGAAGGATAACATTTTAAAAATTGGACTTACTTTACAATACTTATTATATTATATATAATTTGTATTCGGTGTATCCACATTAGAGAGTATATATGAAACTAATGGTATTAATTTCAATAGCAAAATGTAGCACACCATTGGATAATATATTCTCATGATATAGATACACATTTTATAATGTTTTGAGCTTGAGATGCAAAATAGAATTAAGAGGTTTGCAAAATTTAAATGTGGCATTATACATTCTATTTTATTTTGTGGCAACATTGAATGTACACAATGACATCTGAAAAAAATTAAACGGGAGAGACCAGCAAAACAAAAATGTTTATGATAACGAAAAATTGCATTGGTTAAATCATAGAGTATGCGAAAGGAGACCCTCATCAGCAAATTGTGAACTGCTGTTCACTGACTTGTTCAACTATTATAATTCACGTTCTTATCCCACTTAATTATACCTTTTTATCCCAATTAATTTTGTGCAAGATCAGATATATATATTTTAACCGTTTTCCCTTCTTTTGCTTACCTGGATAGATTCTGAAAAGTAAATGTTCATAAGTTATTGGAGCAGAACTAAGCCATTCAGCCCATCAAGTCTACTCCGCCATTCAATCATGGCTGATGTATATATAACTCTCAACCCCATTCTACTGCCTACTCCCCATAGCCCCTGATACCCGTACTAATCAAGAATCTATCAATCTCCGCCTTAAATATATCCAAAGCCTCCTGTGGCAATGAATTCCACAGATGCACCATCCTCTAGCGAAGGAAATGCCTCCTCATCTCCTTTCGAACCTTTTATTCTGAGGTTATGGCTTCTGGTCATGGACTCTCCACTAGTGGAAACTCCTCTTCACATCCACTCTATCCAGGCCTTTCACTATTCGGTAAGTTTCACTGAGGTCCCCCCCTCATCCCTCTAAACTCCAGCGAGTACAAGCCCAGTAGCATCAAAGGCTCATCGTATGTTAACCCAAATGATTCAATAGACAATAGGTGCAGGAGTAGGCCATTCGTCCCTTCGAGCCAGCACTGCCATTCAATGTGATCATGGCTGATCATCCACAATCAGAACCCCGTTCCTGCCTTCTCTCCATATCTCTTAACTTCGCTAACCCTAAGAGCTCTATCTAACTCTCTCTTGAAAGCATCCAGAGAACCCGCCTCCAACGTCCTCTGAGGCAGAGAATTCCACACACTCACAACTCTCTGATTGAAACTTTCCGTCATCTCTGTTCTAAGTGGTTTACCACTTATTCTTAAACAATGGCCCCTGGTTCTGGACTCCCCCAACATTGGGAACATATTTCCTGCCTCTAGTGTGTCCAAACCCTTAATAATCTTATATGTTTCAATAAGGTCCTCTCTCATCCTTCTAAATTCCAGAGTATACAAGTCCAGCCGCTCCATTCTCTCAGCATATGACAATCGCGCCATCCCGTGAATTAACCTCGTGAACCTACGCTGCACTCCCTCAGTAGCAAGAATATCCTTCTTCAAGTTTGAAGACCAAAACTGCACACAATACTCCAAGCGTGGCCTCACTAGGGCCCTGTACAAATGCAGAAGGACCTCTTTGCTCCTATACTCAACTCCTCGTGTTATGAAGGCCAACATGCCATTCGCTTTCTTCACTGCCTGCTGTACCTGCATGCTCACTAATTCCTAGGATTATTCCCATAAACCTCCTCTGGACCCTCTGCAACACCATATATGGGGCCCAAAACTGCTCACAATAATCCAAATGTGGTGTGAGTAGTGCCTTATAAAGCCTCAGCATTACATTCTTGTTTTTATATTCTAGTCTTCTCAAAATAAAAAAGCAAAAATTAGTGACAGGAGGAAGTCTTGAAGTTGAGTAATACAGTTAAGAGGCTGTACCATTTGGGCGACCTAATCCGCGAGTTAAGAAGAGTGTCTTCGACCTTCAAGCTCGAGGGCACTCACTGGAAAGTTTCGAGCTGGATCAACTGACCGCACACACACACAGAAACACATCTCAAAGGCGGGGGCCAGGGAAAGCGGGGAGCTCTGTCTGAAATTCACACCTGCGATGAAGAGGATGGTAAAAACGGCTGCACTGTCCTTTAGAGAGCTCGGGGGGGGGGGAAAGAAGGGGGGGAGAAGGAGTGGAGACACTTTTAAGAAGTATAATATAGTTTAGCGGACATTTTACCTACCTGTAGGTTTTCCTTGGTCCTGAAAACTCCAATGAGCCAATCAAAATGCCTATATAACAACAACAACAATTACAGCACGGAAACAGGCCATCTCGGCCCTTCAAGTCCGTGCCGAACAACTTTTTTCCCTTAGTCCCACCTGCCTGCACTCATACCATAACCCTCCATACCCTTCTCATCCATATGCCTATCCAATTTATTTTTAAATGATACCAACAAACCTGCCGCCACCACTTCCACTGGAAGCTCATTCCACACCGCTACCACTCTCTGAGTAAAGAAGTTCCCCCTCATGTTACCCCTAAACCTCTGTCCCTTAATTCTAAAGTCATGTCCTCTTGTTTGAATCTTCCCTATTCTCAAAGGGAAAAGCTTGTCCACATTAACTCTGTCTATCCCTCTCATCATTTTAAAGACCTCTATCAAGTCACCCCTTAACCTTCTGCGCTCCAGAGAATAAAGACCTAACTTATTCAACCTATCTCTGTAACTTAGCTGTTGAAACCCAGGCAATATTCTAGTAAATCTCCTCTGTACCCTCTCTATTTTGTTGACATCCTTCCTATAATTGGGCGACCAAAATTGTACACCATACTCCAGATTTGGTCTCACCAACGCCTTGTACAATTTTAACATTACATCCCAGCTTCTATACTCAATGCTCTGATTTATAAAGGCTAGCATACCAAAAGCTTTCTTTACCACCCTATCTATATGAGATTCTACCTTCAAGGAACTATGCGCGGTTATTCCCAGATCCCTCTGTTCAACTGTATTCTTCAATTCCCTACCGTTTACCATGTACGTCCTATTTTGATTTGTCCTGCCAAGGTGTAGCACCTCACATTTATCAGCATTAAACTCCATCTGCCATCTTTCAGCCCATTTTTCCAGCTGGCCTAAATCACTCTGTAGACTTTGGAAATCCTCTTCATTATCCACAACACCCCCTATCTTGGTATCATCTGCATACTTACTAATCCAATTTACCACCCCTTCATCCAGATCATTGATGTACATGACAAACAACAAAGGACCCAACACAGATCCCTGAGGCACCCCACTAGTCACCTGCCTCCAACCCGACAAACAGCCATCCACCATTACCCTCTGGCTTCTCCCATTCAGCCACTGTTGAATCCATCTTGCTATTCCTGCATTTATACCCAACAGTTGAACCTTCTTAACCAACCTTCCATGAGGAACCTTGTCAAAGGCCTTACTGAAGTCCATATAGACAACATCCACTGCTTTACCCTCGTCAACTTCCCTAGTAACCTCTTCAAAAAATTCAAGAAGATTAGTCAAACATGACCTTCCAGGCATAAATCCATGTTGACTGTTCCTAATTAGACCCTCTTTATCCAGATACTTATATATATTATCTCTAAGTATCTTTTCCATTAATTTGCCCACCACTGAAGTCAAACTAACCGGTCTATAATTGCTAGGTTTACTTTTAGAACCCTTTTTAAACAATGGAACAACATGCGCAGTACGCCAATCCTCGGGGACTATTCCAGTTTCTAATGACATTTGAAATATTTCTGTCATAGCCCCGGCTATTTCTACACTAACTTCCCTCAATGTCCTAGGGAATATCCTGTCAGGACCTGGAGACTTATCCACTTTTATATTTTTCAAAAGTGCCAGCACTTCTTTTACTTTGAAACTCATAGTATCCATAGCTACTCTACTAGTTTCCCTTACCTCACATAATTCAATATCCTTCTCCTTGGTGAATACCAAAGAAAAGAAATTGTTCAATATCTCCCCCATCTCTTTTGGCTCTGCAGATAGCTGCCCAGTCAGCGAAGGAGATTGCTTACGACTGCCCTCGACTGCCCGTAACTAAATAGCGACCCCACTCCACTGCACTACGAGTTCAAAAGAACCATGCCGATCAAATTTTACTCGCGGAATTCAACATGCTGAATGTGGATGTGGACGGAATAAAACCGGTGAGCGCAGACTGTAAAAAGTGTATTATGAGAAACTGTCCGTGGAAACCTAAATTTTGTTTTACAGACTTGAAAAAGGAACATTGGAATCAACAGTAGTCGATCGGATAAATCTTATCCTACTGGTAGGAAAAGGCCAAAGGTCCAAAGGTGGTCCAGGAAGGAAAAATGCAGATAAGTAAGAAGATTGCCAAGCTGATAACAAAAGATCATAAGACACTGTGAAAAGGTAGGAGATCCCATTGTCCCACCGGAATCTCCAGCTGATGTTGTAATAAAAGAGACCAGAT
Organism: Raja brachyura; assembly: GCA_963514005.1. The sequence goes on from OY740785.1 coordinate 60,210,522, forward strand.
TTGTGGTAACTTTTAGTAGCGATCTGTATGATTGGTAAAACGGAGATTGGCTGTATGGGGGAAGTTTTAAGCTATCTCTGATAAAGAAATGGACTGAGGTAGCAAAAAGACACTAACCCCCAAAGAAGGTGAAAAAGAAGGAGGAAGCAGGTGATAAACAAAAAGAGGGAATTAAGGAACCTGTGCCTATAACACAAAAGCGGGTGGTAGGAATATATCCCTGATTCCCTGTAGAAACAGCGCCCCCTGTTGAGGATTAATTTGATAATCTGTTGATGATAGCGGCTGCATTACGACTGCTTCTGTATTCAAGTCTCCTGTCTGCACTGGCTGGCACCAACCGGCACACACCACGGACCAAGCTCTTCCTCTCTCTCTCTCACCTTGGTGAAGCTCTTTTCTCTCCCCGAAGATGAAGCATGTATTGATATTAACAGGTGATTACGTGCCAAGCTAGCAATCCTCCTTGGTACCCAAATGGACAAAATAACTCTTATGCCCCTCTGGAGCAACAGCAAGGGAACGCCCAACAGGGAGGGGACCCAGCCCCTGCCCCCTTCTCCTTCAGTAATCCTAATCCATCAGCATAGGGATGTCGCGGAGGTATGGTGGTACAGGCGGCGATGATCAGATTGTCTAAATCAATGAAGAAAGTCAATGGCTACAATCAAGACTGATGACTGCCATTTAGACCTTCTGGTCGATATCGGAGCCACTATGTCATCTGTATCCCCCTCCGTGCACATACCCATCAGTCAGTCAAATTTTAATACTATTGAGGTTGCCGGTGTCCCCATGATAGAACCTCCATCAGAACCCACACATATACAAGTAAATGGCAAGCCCCTTACTGACACTGTTATAATCTCTAGAACGGCCCCACTCCCGTTACTGGGAAAGGCTCTGTGCAAACTGGGAGCGGTCTTACACTGTGCCGCAGACGGCATGTTTATGGAACTACCTCAAATTCGGACCCATCAATTGCTGAATTTAATTAATAAGGAAGAACAAGGGCAAAATGCGCCCATCCTATACTGCAGGCAATTGAGTAGCAATACGTACAGTCAATTGGTCAGACTAATCCATTGCCCTGCAAAGAGTGCAGGATCCAAAAGGCCAGTATTTACAGTATCTTGTCGAAACCAACCAAGAACATAATTGAACGCATTGCACGGCATTATATACATGCCTCCCTAACCCCGAGTACCAGGAAAAAGCTTCCCCCTGGTTGAATAAACTCAAACAATTAACAGTAACCCCTTATTTGCTCTTTGGGGTCCCGGGATTAAGAATAATGGTCCACCTCTCTCAAAACCGAAGGGATCGATTTAAAATGGGAGATACCTCAGAGTCACATTTGACTATAGCTATTAGACCTACATCAGCAGCGAAGGATATAGGGGAGATGTTAAAGAGGCTAAAAGACAAATGGTCAATTCATGTTTTAATGTTGCCAAAAAGGAGAGGTCCGGATCGACTTCTTTAATGTCACGGAAGGAAACATCACATGGGTCAGAAAGGAATGGGACACTATTTTTTGAAAAGCAAGAGCCACCTACTGAAGATCCACCAAGGTTACCAAGTCAATTTCCTTGACAGAATCCATCAACACATTTCAGAATCTTGTGCATTCAACATATTTGAAGCTCAAGGGATTCGGTTCTTGAAGTATGACATTTTTATAAACAGTTGAATGAATACACAACCTTCCATTTAGCATTAATCAAAGTGCACAGGACACAGAATTCCCAGTTGGGTTGGTAGTTGCTAGTTTCCTACAATTCTTTGCAATGTCAAAAATGAATTTAACTTTGTTTCCAAGTTTTTTTTATGTGGACAGTACACACAAAGGAGTAAATGTACCTGATGCAGTGAAGTCTGCTAAATAATGAATGATATCCAGGCAGACAAAGCAGGCCACGTCAGCCCCTCCACAATACATGTTCAAACCAGGTCTGAGACTGGTCTGCGGCTGAGTGACTATATCTCAACAGCTATACAGTTCCGCAGGTCTGTGATACCCCATTTGGTCAACGAAAATTAAAACCAGACTGGCAGAAGTAAGAGCGTGTATGAATCAGGTGCACAGTGTTAATGCCAGAATTCAACATGCTGGAATAAAATTTCAACTCTTAAGACTACAAAAATATACAAAGTTTCGATTCTCCAATCAATGTTGCCCTGGCTTCTGATTGTTTCAGACCAGTAGGGAGCCTTTTAATGCTATTACAAATCCATCTGAGATTTGAAATTGGGATCTAGGATAAATGAGCACTTTACAATGTAACTGCTCAAGAGTTTCCAACAAAGCTTCTGGTTTTATGGTCCATTACACAGACTCGGAAAAAGGAATAATCTGAATACTGCTTATCAGTGGCTGTAACCAGATTAATGTAAATCCACTGTCTTAAGTTTTTTAATTTATTTTAAGGTGGGTTTCTGTAATACCTTCAATACTTCTTTACAAGTACTATGTTATAAGGAGGCATCACATCGAGTAGACAAAATGCCAGGAGAAGAAGGCCAGGAATGGGGGGGGGAAACCTCTGATATCACATGGGTTTCCCCCAGGTTTAGTTTTTGTTTAGTTTAGAGATACATCACGGAAACATGTTGTTTCGGCCCACCGAATCCGCCTCGACCAGCGATCCCCCCACATTAACACTACTCTACACACACGAGGACAAATTACATTTTTTAAATACCAAGCCAATTAGCCTACAAACCTGTACGTTTTTGGAGTGTTGGAGGAAACCGAAGATCTCGGAGAAAACTCACACAGGTCACATGGAGAATGTTCAAACTCCGCACAGACAGCACCCATAGTCGGGGTCGGACCCGGGACCCGGGTGTCTGGCGCAACTCTACTGATACGTTTTCTCCCACATCCCAAAGATATCCTTGTGGATTAACTGTTCTGTAAATTACCCGTGAGCATGAGCAGGTGCCGAAGAATCAACTTTTCTAAAGATCACTAAGGGAACTGCAGCTCCTAATTCTTTTGTATCCGGCTTCTTTAATTTTTAGGCCCAAGAGAGGTCACCGTATAAAGAGAAACACATATCCCAATCTGAAACATTGCCCTGTCCTTTCCCTTCCCTTCAACACTTTGTACTTTGCTTCATTCCTTCTTGTAAGCAGGAAGAGTAAGCAGAGATTTCTGCATGAATTGCAGACAGCCCTGTGGAGCAGAGTGCCATTGAGTGCAGGCACATGATCTTGTGTAATCATCTGAACTTGCCCACGTCTCTGACTAGAGATGGATTCCACTCTCTCAATGCACAGCTGGTGTTGTTCTGCAGGCAATTCAACCCTTGCCTTATCCTGGCAGCAGAAGTCATGCTTCCATTTGGCAGCAGTGCACTTTTCCACAGAGTATTGGAACAAGTACTTCACTTCAGAGGCTGGCTCCTGAGTAACAAGGCTCCTGGCATGACTTACAAATCTAGTCAGGAATACGGGCTCATATGCTGTATGTGGCAGGTCTGCAATAAGGGCAATGCTGCGTTAAGAGTATTGTGGAGCACCATTTGTGGACTCGAGAGACTTATCTACAGTTGTGAAGGAACTGTGCAGCACTGAGCTAACTGGGCATTGACATCTGTGGCTGTTGGCTACATCCTGCACAAGCCGGCCATTATAACTAAATAACATTTCCAACCAGCTATCAGAGAGAAGCTGCGAAGGAAGAACAGGAGGGAGGATACAATGTAGGAGGTAACTGATGCTTGGAATAATGATTAATAAAAGTACGTAAACCACAGTTTATTTTCATTCAAACTGCCTTAATATTTATGGGTGACATTTTGGGTCTGAGGAAGGGTCTCGACCTGAAACGTCACCCATTCCTTCTCTTCAGAGATGCTGCCTGTCTCGCTGAATTACTCCAGCATTTTGTGTCTATCTTTGGTTTAAACCAACATCTGCAGTTCCTTCCTACACACCATGCCTTATTTTTTTATTGTTACTCATTAATGAACACTTGAGAAATGAGACCAACCAACCTTGGTACATATTTTTCATATCAGAGGGGGATTCCACTCCCTCAATACACATCAGGCCTGGTACAGCATGAAGCTTTCCTAGAGTTCACCATCATGACCGTAAGTCCTGATCTTTATGTTTCTGACTTACTCTCAATTTAAACAAGGACATGTACATAAGAGAACTCCACGATGGTGCAGCAGTTAATAGAATTGCCTCACAGCTCTTGAGACCGTAATCCTGAGCCTAACCTTGGATGCTGTCTGTGTGGAGATTGCAAGCTCTCTCTGACAGTATTTATCGGTGCGACATAGAAGGAAGCCATTTCAGCCCATTGCATTAATACCAAATGTCAAGACTTAGAGGGCATGGCTTTCATGTGAAAGGGGCAGTTTAAAGGAGATGTACATGGAATGTTATTTACATAGACATGGTGTAGGTATGTTACAAAACCTACCTTCAGCGGCGCTGCAGTCCTGTCACTGGCCGTGTGCGCGACTTAGGCGCCTTTGAGAGGGGGGCGGGTTTAAAATGTGCTTTTTCTTCCGACTATTCAAATCGATTTTGAGCAGACTGTTTAGTTGCTGAAGAAAAATCGCTTTGACTGCCGTTTTATTAAGTTTATTAAAATTAGCATTGGATAATTTAACAGCAGGAGTAAAATTAAAATCATCTTCTAATGCCGTCAACGCCAACAATGGGATGGATCTCATGGCAAGGCAAGGTACACCGTTTATTTTTTCATATAAACTTGCTTCTTAGGATGCCTTTAATCAAAATTTTACATTGCGAAAAGGTGACTTGGGACCCATACGAACCAGCAGTATTTTTCCTGCCGATATGGGGTTTAAATTGCAACGTTCCAATCGATCGCGTTCCACAAAATCCCACTCGCAAGATGATTAAAATGCCCATTAATTTTCGAGAATTAAACATTAAATGCCTTCCATTTGGCCTATAAATTAATGACAATGAGATTTAAAAATCATGTTATATTGTGAATTCTTGTGTGAATGTTATTTGCTTTCTAAAAATGTTAAACTTTTCTTAAGAAATGGATAGATGTTTAGATCTAGTAATTGCATTTTGTAATTAGCTACACTCGGGTAACTAACTAATTATATGCTTTAATTTCAGGTCATCCAAGTAAGATTGTTTGATATTTGTTTCAGAATGCTTCAATCTATAATAACTGAACATTTATTTCAGTTCTCTTAATTTTTAAGAAAGTTATGGGCTTTTGACTGTCCTCGATCACAGCTTTTGTGTTAAATCAATGGAAAAGCAATAGGGAACAAAATGCTAATTTCCAAGTATGAAAATGGCCATAATATTTTTAATTCTGAAGATATGAAAGTGAATTAGGTGTCAAATTAAACTTATTTTTATGCTTTATCTGATGGGATAAATTGCACACTTGATTTTTTTAATCTCAAACTTTTGTAACATTGCTACATGGTGGGTGACCGTAATTTTACACACGAGGCAGATACAATAGTGGTGTTTAAGAGGCTTTTATATAGGCACAAGGATATGCCGGGAATGGAGCAATATGGATCATGTGCTGGCAGCTGAGATTAGTGCAACTTGGCAGCATGCTTGCAACAGACATTGTGCGTTGATGGGACTGTCAGTAGGTGAGTTCAGTGGCGTATCTAGTAGGATATACTATTTGATTGAAGCTATTTATTTTGACAACTTGTGACAGATTGTGAAATCTCTTTCTACAATGTATCCATGTTTTATGAGATCAGGTCTTGGTATTGACCTCCGTCTCAGTTCTTTTCAGTCTCTTGAGAGCCCCCTGCATCCTTAAGCATATAAGATATCCCTCTTTCTACTTCTTACACTCAACCCACCAGCAAATGATCAGAATTCTATATTGTGTGGTTTCTGACGCGTTCAAACATTCTTCACATTGTCATTGTTAGGAAATAGGAAATGAGCATTATTCACCTGTGCTATTAGGATCCCGGCTATTTCACATTGGCCAAGATTAGTTCATATTGTGATGTCTGCACACTGCAATTATTTAATACATCTGACATGTATTTTACTTCGGAGTCACGCGAGTGAGTACGTGAAAAAGCCCCGCCATGTGCATGTGCGTCATTACGTCCGACGCATGGCGCACCGTCAAGCTGGAGAGCGCAGCTCCACCAGTGGTAAGAAGTAAACCGGCAGGTAAATGATTTAAACCTTTTCTGCGGGTACTTAAACTCCGTGAGACTGGCTCAGGAACCAGCGGGAGTTGTTAGACAATGGAGCGAGCTGTAAAGAAGTCTGTCCATAGTAGGAGCTTAACTCACGCAGATCGGGTAGGGAGATACCGGCTGCGGTAACGCCGGCTCCGACATCGACTGCTGATCTACCGGCAGCTCAACTGCCTCCATTAACTCCAGTGCTTCAGGGCGCTGAGGCCACTCCAACAGCGAGAAAGGCCAAAAGGAAATCTCTCAGGCCCGTTTTATCCGACGAGTCTGATGAAGACTCCCCTCCTTTTAACAAGAAGGTCTGGGGACGGCTTGATCAAATGGAGAAAATGCTCCACACAATGATGAGCCACGAAATGTTCCAATCGGGGTCGAATGCCCCTAGGATTCCCCAAACAGTCTCACGCAGAGGCCCATATGGCGAGGAGGATTTTACCGCCTATGAATACCAGTGGGAATCACCCTCGCCAGCACCTTGTTTAGGGCTGGTAGAGACCTCCCTGGAGCAAGACTCAGGAGAGCCAGGGCAGGAGGAGTCTGACCCTGAAGTTGGTGTCACTGCTTTTGGGCACACACCAAGGCACATTAGCCATACTCCAGGTGTCCCGGATGTGGCAAGAAATTTTGCCATTCCGGAGGGTACTGGTGAAGCCATGGAAGAAAATCTGGCTTCTAACATCAACTACATGGCCTCTCACCAGCATCAGGACTCCATTATGGAACAAACGACCACGCGTTACGTAACATCTGTTAACTGTGCGTCGCTCAAGGTGCCTACTGTGAACTCTGCTATCTGGGCACAAATGAGCGCAATGATGCGTGGACAAGAGATTCGATTCCAATGAGTCCTCAAATTGGTGGGGGCAGGGATTACGGCTTTCGGCAAAATGGTGCAAGGGGCACCGATGTCCGGGACACAGCAGGATATGTTGGACCTGTTGTGCAATGCATTTTTTTAAATCAACTGCATCCGGAAAATTGCTATTAAGCTGACACTGAACCCACAATTTGCAGCTCTGTGCAGGTCATCGAACATTCAAGCGCCAAATTTTCTATTTGGGAGGACCTGCTCAAACATGTCAAAGACTTGGAAGAAGAGTCCAAAACGATTGGCCTTATGAAAACGTACGTCCCTTCAGCCAGGATGCCACCTCGCAGGTCTTTTTCAACACAATGGGGGTCAGTTCCTGGGACAGGCCCAAGCAGAGTGGTACCAGTTGGACGGCATTATTACCCACCTGTGTACGCCAACTACAACCCTAGCATGGCAAGGAGAACAAGAACTTCAAGGTTGACTATGGAGGTACAGGCGATTCATTCAGTCCAGGATAAATCCTCTGGGGAACAACCTCCGGTTGGGGGTAGGATACAGTTATTTTATGATGAATGGTGCTGCATAACATCTGATCTGTTTATACTAGACTCTGTCTCACGGTCTCAAATAGAGTTTATGACAGGAATTCATCCACCTGCACAAAATATGCCTAGTCGGGTATTGTTTTTTTCTGGACCAGAAACTCGGCAGGTAAATAAAGAATTTGGGGTTTTGTTCCAAAAAGGGGTAATTGAGAGGACGACATACCATCCTCAACAATTTGTGTCCAATATATTCCCCAGACAGAAAAAAGATGGTGGGTGTCAAGTCATTCTGGATCTAACCCAGTTAAATTCCTATGTCCAGTATAGGCATTTTAAAATGGACACCTTCAATACTGCTAAACAGCTGTTATCAGAGGGTTGTTGTATGGCAACCATAGATCTGAAAGATGCATATTATTCAGTACCAATTCATCATCAGTACCGAAGATACTTGAAATTTAGTTGGATGGGACAGCTGTGGCAATTTAAGACATTGCCCAATGGGTTAACCTCAGCTCCTAGGTTGTTCACGAAATTGTTAAAACTAGCTCTGGAGCTACTTCATGCCCAGAATCACATTGTGATGGCTTATCTAGATGATATTTTAATTATAAGCAACACTCAGGAAACAGCTGAGGAGTCGGTTTCAGCATCAAACACCTGTTTAAGAGGTTAGGTTTTCTCATCCATCCAACAAAATCCAAGCTAGATTAATCTGTTAATCTGCAGGTTCTGACCAGACTGTTCCAAGGGCGTGGACTGACAAGTAGGACCATGGATGTGATAACTGCAGCTTGGAGAGATAGCACTAAAAAACAATATGTGTCTCATATTAAGAAATAGGAGACGTTTTGCTCGCAGTCAGATATATCTTATCATACTGCAAGCATACCGGATGTATTGGAGTTCCTTGCTACATTGCATTTTGATGAACACTTGAGCTATAGTGCCATTAATAGTGCTCGGAGTGCTTTGTCCTCCTATCCAATGTTTTCAGAACAACAATCTATCGGGTCTCATCCATTAGTGTCCCGATTCATCAGAGGAATCTTTAACAAGAACCCTCCTAAGCCTAGATATACAGAAATCTGGGATGTCAGTATTTTTCTCACACTGCTTCGGCAATGGGCTCCAATTACGTCACTGTCTTTTCAGAAGTTAACACATAAAGTAGTTATGCTCATGGCGCTAGTATCAGCACAACGAGTTCAAACATTGCAAAAGCTACGGCTAGATAGTATGTACTCTTCTGTATATAACAGTACATTTTATGTGTATGATTTAATCAAACAAAGCAGGCCAGGAATGGTCGGAACCAAAGTAAGCTTGAAAGCATATCCGGTTGACCAAACGCTATGTATAGTCAAGCACCTGAGTCAATATATCGAGGTAACTAAGCGTCTCAGAGGCTCTGAGACAGCAATGCGCATCAGCCACAAAAAAACTCATAAAGCGGTGTTAGTACAAACTATTTCTAGATGGCTAAAACAGGTTTTGGATTGTGCTGGAGTAGACACTCATGTGTTTAAATCTCACTCCACCAGGGCGGCATCAACATCCGCAGCAAAGGCACAGGACGTGCCTCTAGACCAAATCCTTGGGGCCGCAGGATGGTCTAGGGAGGCGACCTTCTCAAAATTCTATGATAAACCTGTCCTGACAGTGCAAGGTTTTGGGCATGCTGTTTTAGGTTTGGTTTGATTTCTTTTCTTTCTAAATTTCATTTGTAATTTGCCCCTGGGACAGAGGGGTTTTTACTCTTTTGTTTATTATTATTAAAAAATGTTTATTGGATAATTCAAAGCAATGTTCAATACAGTATTTATTCACTACTGTGTTAACTGAAGCAGTGTGTCATAATGATATGGATCTACGGCATGAAATCACAGAGCTTTGAAATCCTCACATAGTCACTCACGTGACTCCGAAGTAAAATAGTAAGATTAAATGCGAACTTACCAGTTTGAAGTTTGATCTTTATTTTATGAGGAGTTATGATGAGGGATTACATGCCCTCCGCTCCCGGCCCTCATAATCGCAAAGATCATCTGGTAGTTCTAGTCTTCTGAGTCTTACTATATCACTTAGACTATAGTTTCTGTGTTTTCACGCCGCTGCTTTGAAGTATGATGTGCTTGTGCCTGGCCGGGCTTCTTCACGTAATCCCTCATCGTAACTCCTCATAAAATAAAAATCAAACTTCAAACTGGTAAGTTCTCATTTAATCTTACTATTAATTGTGTATCCTGAATTTCATGTCCAAATGTATCCATTATATGTCACTTCATACTCAATTTAAAAGTAATCCCTTGTTGATTTAATCGTGATTTTAAATGGATGTCCTTACAGGCACACGGGCCAATTGAAGTAGTTTTTCCTATTTCTTCAAATCACATACGTTAAAATTCCTCTTTAAGTTTAAAACTTAATTTAAGTATTTTCTGTATTAATATCTTTCGTTTCACTTTGCCTGTTAACAGCTCCTAATACCTAAAACTCTCCATCCTTGGATAATAATATGACAACAGGTTATTTGGGCTTCATCTCCCTTTAAGGGAGAAGTTAACATTTTTCTCTTCCTTGCTGAAGAGGTGGAAAATCTACAAGCCTCTTGTGGAATATACAGTGTTTTCAGATGCAGGCTCGTCTGCAAGAGATCCCCATTGGATGATCACAGAATAACAACTTTCCACAAATAGCCCAATTTAGGCTGCAATTTTAAACGTCTGCCCCAGTTTCTGTGGTCCAAACACATTCTGAATTTTATACCAATAAAGGTTGTTGTTATTCACCATCCAATTGTTCTTTGAAGCTGTTTTCTTCTGTGTTGATCTCTGGTCTTGCAAGAGATCATTTTGCTCTTTGGTGCTAGTTTGTGATTTTTATTTGTCTGTGAAAGTTAATGAGTGGAAAATTGCAGAGCAGGGGCCGAAATAGAAAATGTCAGTGTTTTTTTGTTTGGTAGCATATGTATTGTGTGATCATGTGATAATCACAATGGGCTTGTCCAGTGGAGCACAGGAGTTGAAATTCATTTATTGGGCAGTTAAACTGCTTCATTTATGCAGAAAGATACACTTAAGAAATGGTGTTACAATATCCCCATAAACCAAAGGCTACCAATAAAAATATCCCTCACTCCACTATTACAATCACGCCAGAGGAACAATTTCTCTTCAATGAGAACTGCAGAAGGGCTTGCCAGCAGCAGCATAAGGTGTACCTACAAATGAGGTGCCAACTTAATAAAACTGCTACATGCAGGCAAATGATAGGGTGAAGTAATCTCACTATCACTATAGCTCTACAATCCTGCAACAAATGGTCATGAACAATGGTGGATAATTAAATAGGTAAGAGGAGGAAGAGGCTACTAGAATATTCTGTTATGCACTGATAGCAGGGCCTAGCATGTGATTGCTAAAGAAAAGATGCGTTTGCAACCATGTTTGACTTAATAGACAATAGACAATAGGTGCAGGAGTAGGCCATTCGGCCCTTTTGCCCTTCGAGCCAGCACCGTCATTCAATATGCTGATTATGGCTGATTATCCCCAATCAGTACCTCTTTGCTGCCTTCTCCTCATATCCCCTGATTCTGCTATCTTTAAGAGCCCAATCTAGCCCTATCTACAGAATATTCCACAGACTCACAACTCTCTGTGTGAAAAAGTGTTTCCTCATCTCCGTTCTAAATGGCTTACCCCTTATTCTTAAACTGTGGCCCCTGGTTCTGAACTTCCCCAAAATCGGGAACATGTTTCTTGCCTCTAGCGTGTCCAAACCTTCAATAATCTTATATGTTTCAATAAGATCCCCTCTTATCCTTCTCAGCATATGACAGTCCCGCCATCCCGGGAATTAACCTTGTAAACCTAGGCTGCACTCCCTCAATAGCAAGAATGTTCTTCCTCAAATTAGGGGATCACAACTGCACACAATACTACAGGCGTGGTCTCACTAGGGCCCCGTACAACTGCAGAAGGACCTCTTTGCTCCTATACTCAGCTCCTTGTGTTATGAAGGCCAACATGCCATTCGCTTTCTTCACTGCCTTCTGTACCTGCATGCTTACTTTAATTGACTGATGAACAAGGACCCCCCAGATCCCGTTGTGCTTCCCCTTTTCCCAACTTGACACCATTTAGATAATAATCTGCCCTTCTGTTTTTGCTACCAAAGTGGATAACCTCACATTTATCTACATTAAACTGCATCAGCCATGCATCTGCCCACTCACCCAACCTGTCCAAGTCACCCTGCATTCTCATAGCATCCTCCTCACAGTTCATACTGCCACCCAGCTTTGTGTCATCTGCAAATTTGCTAATGTTTGAATCTCTTCATCTAAATCATTGGCGTATATTGTAAATAGCTGCGGTTCCAGCACAGAGCCTTGCGGTACCCCACTAGTCACTGCCTGCCATTCTGAAAGGGAGCCGTTAATCCCTACTCTTTGTTTCCTGTCTGCCAACCAATTTTCTATCCATGTCAACACTCTTACCCCCAATACCATATGCCCTAATTTTTCCCACTAATCTCCTATGTGGGACCTTATCAAATGCTTTATGAAAGTCCAGATACACCACATCCACTGGCTCTCCCTTGTCCATTTTGCTAGTTACATCCTCAAAAAATTCCAGAAGATTAGTCAAGCATGATTTCCCCTTCGTAAATCCATGCTGACTCGGACCAATCCTGATACTGCTATCCAAATGTGCCGCTATTTCATCTTTCATGATTAACTCCAGCATCTTCCCCACCACCGATGTCAGGCTAACTGGTCTCTAATTCCCTGTTTTCTCTCTCCCGCCTTTCTTAAAAAGTGGGATAACATTAGCTACCCGCCAATCCACATGAACTGATCTGAATCTATAGAACATTGGAAAATTATCACCAATGCGTCCATGATTTCTAGAGCCACTTCCTTAAGTACCCTGGGATACAGACCATCAGGCTCTGGGGATTTATCAGCCTTCAGTCCCATCAGTCTACCCAACACCTTTTCCTGCCTAATGTGGATTTTCTTCAGTTTCTCCGTCACCCCAGATCCTTTGGCCGCTAGTACATCAGGAAGATTGTTTGTGTCCTCCTTAGTGAAGACGGATCCAAAGTACCTGTTCAACTCATCTGCCATTTCCTTGTACCCCATAATAAATTCACCTTTTTCAGTCTTAACTATTGTTTCCTCCTAACATACCTAAAGAAGCTTTTACTATCCTCCTTGATATTCTTGGCTAGCTTACCTTCGTAACTCATCTTTTCTCCCCGTATTGCCTGTTTAGTTATCTTCTGTTTCTATTTAAAAATTACCCAATCCTCTTGCTTCCCGCTCATCTTTGCAAATGTGCCAAACAGATGATCTATTACAAATTCACCCAGTGATTCTCACCTTCACGGATTCTTCAGCCAATTTGATTTGCAAGAATATCTGTCAAGAAGTGAGTGATAAATTGTATAGACCAAATGCTATGGGACCTGGCAAGAACTGAACTGTAATACAAAAGATTTGTACCCCAGTTCTAGCTGCACTTCTAGCCTAACTGTGCCAGTGCAGGTACAACACATACATCTACCTTGTCTCTCCTTGTTGATCCATCAAGTTGAATGGATGACGAGCGTGGGGGATTAGTGGATATGATAGAAATAATAAGTTAAAAGTAGAATGGGCGTTTAAATGTGACGCAACCTGCTCTTTGGTACATAATATGGATTTTTCTTTAAACTGCTGAATTAAGAAGATAATATTTCAAGTGCAGGGCTTCAGAGGTTCTGGCATTTTCTGCTTTATTTTTACAATTGTGCTATTGTATGTGTTAAAGGAATATAAAGAAAGTAATTAGTACTATAATATACCATTTAACACATGTCTTGTGATTACAGTCACAGTGGCCTACTCACCACGTGTCTGCATATGCTCAATGAGGTTTTATGAAAATGATTTACTGCACATTTTGAATTTTTCTAATTGATATTTGGTTTTGTAATTATCCACTGACTTTTTTTTAATGTTACTGACAGAAGCTTCTTGTCAGCACTTATTGACATTCAGTTCAATAGACAATGGGCAATAGGTGCAGGAGTAAGCCATTTGGCCCTTCGAGCCAGCACCGCCATTCAATGTAACATTGGTTCATCATCCCCAATCAGTACCCGTTCCTGCCTTCTCCCCATATCCCCTGACTCCGCTATTTTTAAGAGCCCTATCTAGCTCTCTCTTGAAAACATCCAGAGAACCTGCCTCCACCGCCCTCTGAGGCAGATAATTCCCCAGACTCACCACTCTCTGTAAGAAAAAGGGTTTCCTCATCTCCGTTCTAATTTTTTCCTTTAAGTGCGAACGCAGTCCCCCACTATCACAAATTTTGCAGTCGACTCCAATCTTTACAGACACAGTTTGAATTCAATTTCAGCTGTATAGGTATTCTGCTGCTTTGAATAATTCAAACAGATTACTCTGTCCTGCATCACCCATCATGACTAGAACACTACTCTAGATATACGCATTAAAAGTTTAAAGTCAAATTATTTAGTCATTCTGTGAAATGATCATTTGTATATTTGTGTACACAGTGGTATAAGATTCAAACTTAGTAGCCATGTTTTTTTACCATAACTTTTCTCCAGCTGTCAATAACCAAGTCTCCATCTTTCACTCTCACATTAAGCCTGATTTAGGACTATGTTTTCCTTCATCCTCCAATTTAGGAAGATGTGCAGTCATGATAATAACTGAGAAGAGAACATTTTTGCAATCTGTGTTATATCCTGCAACATATATCCTTCAAATTTAGATATATATTTGAATGCAGGAGTATTACAACATAACTTTAGCTTTGCTGAGCTGAAACAATAAAGGCATTATATATTAGTGTTAATAAAATGTGCTAGCTATAACACTGAGGAAGTGAAGATCACAGTATGTGTATGTGCAATAAACAAATACATTTTATTACAGCATCAAGTGACCATTTGAAATTGAAGTAACTAGAAGAAACCAATTTTATTTAGAGCAGTCAAAACCAGGAACCATCAATTTTAAATCATTATTGTACAATTTTGAGAAGAGATGAAGAAAGAAATGTTGAGCAGAGGGTTTTGCTCCTCAGATTTAAATACTTTTTAGATGCATGCTTGAAGGGTTATGACCTGTGGGGAAACCCGTCAAAAGCTGGATGGTGAGAATAAGCTAAAGGACTGTATTTTGATCGGACGGCCAAGAATCCTGCTTCTGTACTGCTGTGTTGAGGGCATCATCCATCGACATTTCTGTCACCTCCAATGTGATCCCACCACCATTCACATCTTCCCATCCCCACCTTGTTCTGCCTTCCGCAGAGGCTACTCCCTCTGCAACTCCATGGCTCACTCACTCACTCACTCACTCACTCACTCACTCACTCTTCCCACACAAACCATTCCTTCCCCAGGTACTTTCCCCACATCCGTAGGAGTTGTAACAGCTGTCCCTATACCTCCTCCCTAACATCCATCCAGGGACTCCAGCAATCCTTTCAGGTGAGACATAGATTCACGTGCACCTCATCCAACCTCATCTACTCCATCCAGCGTTTTTGGTGAGACCAAGCATAAACTCAGCCACCATTTCGGCAAGCATTTAGACTTGGTTCGCCAAGGCCTGCGGGATCCGCTGGTTACTATTCCCTTCTACTCTTCTTCCCATTGGCATTCTGACTTTTCTATCCAGGGCATCCTCCACTGCCAGAGTGAGGTCACACACAAGCTGAAGGAACAGCATCTCATATTCTTCTTGGCTAGCTTACAACCCAACAACATCAACATTGAATCCTTCAAATTGAGGCAACTACCTAACCCCCTCCCCTCTCTCTTCTTCCTTCATATAACCCTGCCCCCCCCCCCCCCCCCTCCCCACTACACTATAGCCCACTGAGCCTCGTACCTATTTCTCCCCTTCACCTATATTTCATTCTCTAGCTACATAATTTGCAACTCTTTAATTGTTTTCTCTCACACCTGTCTTTTCATCTCTGGCTTTTGTCCAACCATCTGCCCATCAAATAATGTTCATCACCTATATTGGCCTATTACCTGCCGGGCTTTGTCATGCCCCCTTCTCTCGTCCAGCTTCCAGCATCGTGAAGAAATACATGTCACCGGGAGCATGTGCAAACTCCACACAGATAACTCCTGAGGTGAAGATCAAACCTAGGTCTCTGTGCTATAGGGCAGAAGTTCTACCAAATATGCCCCTCTACTGCCCTCAGAGGGAGAGAAAGCAGAAGACTCCGATGAAGCAGTGATGGAGGATGTTCCCACAACCAGTACAGACATGTGAGCTGGAGAAGGGTCTCGACCCGAAACGTTGCCTATTTCATTCTCCCTATAGAGTTTCTCCAACATTTTTGTCTACCTTCGATTTCCAGCATCTGCAGTTCCCTCTTAAACATGTGAGCTGGCATACTCTGTACTAAGCTGCTGAACTCACTGCTCAATACATCTGTAGCAGAACAATCTGGATCAGTCCAGAGGCAGATCATGAGTGCATTCCAACAACAGTCCACTTCTGAATGTCCACATATTTCCAGTTAATTTGTGGTTTGATCTTCTTGAAAGGAACAGATCAATGCAAATGCTTGGGCTAGGGTTGTGAACTAGTGCTGTGCTGTTTAGCTGAAGCCGCATTTCTAATTATGACAGGTTGGGAATTTGTATATACTTTGAAACAGCTTTCCTAGGGCAGAAATTCCCAGAGACAAATGTAACAAAAAGGTTATTGAATTTGCTGATTTTGGGTGCAGCTTCATGACTCAAGGAAAATGCAAACCCATGGATATGACTCATCCCGGACCTCCCATTTCCCTTTCATCCCCCCACTTTACACTTGCCCTTGTCTTCTTCCACCCATATCCCTCCCTCTGGCTTTACATTTCATTCCTCCTTTCCTCTCCTTATCTGACATCCTTTGTCTCATTTTCATCACTAACCTTCATCCTCCATCTATTCGCGAATCAAACTCCCCTCATCTGTTTCCACATCACTTGCCATCCTTTGCCCTGCTCCCACCGCTCTCCCTCCCAACCTATCAGTCTGAAGAAGGGTCCCGGCCCAAAACATCTCACATCCATTACCTCCACAGATGCTGCCTGACCTACTGTGTTCCTCCAGCACTTTGTGGTTTGACTATGTGTACTAAACATGGTAATTAAATTTAAACAATTAAGAATGTGAACATTTTCAAGTTTATCAAGCAGGATTCTTCCAATGATTTCACATAACCAATCCCGATGGAGGCAATGTCATCTAGATATGGATTTGAAAATAGCTTTGTGTTAGTACCTTTGTTTCCCGAAGGTACATTGCAAAGAGGCTGCAGGTACACCCTGTACACAATGGCATTACTGATGATTTTCCCCATTGAGTACATGAAGGTACTCTGGTTCATAGTCGGAACATTAAAACAGCTCAAGTAACACACATTTAAAATTTATTTTTAGCCTATTGGTAAATCAGGGCCAAGATGTTTGGCCACATATCCAAAGTTACCACATCTGAAACTTCAAGTGGAAGCCTGGTTGGATCATTTATTTTCAGAAAAATCAACAGACATGATTGGTACTGAACATTTTTAGTAGCAGAGTCAATTGATTCTAATAATTTGCAGAAGCTGATTTTCCCTGTAAATTGATGACAAACTATACATGGGATGGAAATTTAAATTTCTACATTGACAAGTAACTTAGTTGTTGCACATTCTATCCTGGTACTGACCAAAGAAAAATAAATGTCAGATACTTCCATGGATTTACAGGAACATAAAACCAATATGACACTGCCTTTAACTTCGTACATAGATATTTATATCATCCAGTTTAGTCCAGACTTTCTAAAAATCACTTACAATGTGTTTCTCCACAGGGATTTGTGGCAGCTTAGCTGAATTGGGAAATGTCATTCCCTGGAAACAGAATAATCAATTTTGATTTATTTTGCTTGCTTAATGAGCAAGAAAACAGATAAACAGAATCTTAAAAAAAACATTTACTGACTAAGCTGTCAGGAAAATTGGCAAGTATTGCCATGATTAATTATGCACTGCCCAAACCTGTAAAATTGACATTGTTGACTGTTTTTGCTGCTAAGTCATTTTAACACATCTCAGTGTCATAACTGCTAAAATTCAGTTTGATTGATCCAGTCGTTTTTAAGCGAATACACAAGAGCATTGTAACTGTGAGAGTTCGTTCTTCTACTTTGATCTTGCAAAAAATAACCTTGTCTACATCCTAAAGGCAAATATAGAAATCCTCCAGGGTGACATCAACACCAATGTGGGAAGAGGCAATTGGCAACGATGGATTAGGGAAGACTATTTCTATCAGGGTTCTTCTCTGGAAAAGATGCTTGGAGCATGAATGTGTCATCACCCGCTTTATTGCAGAATGTGATAGCTGCAACCCTGGTTTAAGCAAGTTTAGGTTATATGCATTGCAACCAAAACAAAGTTAATTGTAGATCATACTTGCTGAGGTAGGCCTATGGTTAATGTTGTTGCAGTGTTCATGAGTCTGATGTTTGCTGGTAAGAAACAGTTATTAGCGTTAGGTTTATGTTAATAGTTGTCGTGTGCACCATGGTACAGTGAAAAGCTCTCTTTTGCATGTCATCCAATTGTTAATTCTGGCCAAATTGGAGAGGCCAGGACACTAAAATTGAGTAAAGTCTTCTGGGCTGCTAGGCCATTTGGTCAATTTAAATGTGCTTTCTGCAGAAATAGGACAAGCTGCAGAATGGTGCTAGTTTGTCTAGAGCCTATATAAGAGCTGCAGGAAGAGAATGAAACATCTGCAGATCCAGACAATTAGGTACAAATTGCATGGAATGGATTGGACGAATGCAAACCAGACATGCACATTGTACATATTGTTGCAAAGCTTTACTTTGCTAGATGTTGATTGGATTAAGTGCTGAGCCGTGTCTGGGTTTCTTGAATATCTGGGCAAATGTTGCTATGTTTACTTCCTTTCAGAAACTTTGTTTGAATACATTGTATTAGTTACTGTATTATTAGGTTGGGGAAATGTCTATCATATACTGTGTTAATCGATATCTGTTGTTGGACTTTATAGAGACCACCCCCATGTGCTTCGGCCCCTCAAGGTTCGGGGACCTATAAAAGCCGCTCCCACAAGGTCCTGTGTCGATCTTCTGGGAGAACGCTTAGGACTGCGTGACCTTCTGGAGTGTCTCTGCTTAAACGAGGCTAAGAGGGCTTGACCAGGCAGATACAAGGATCGAACCCGTGGCAATTAGGTATAGTAGTGGGAATTATAATTGTGTTTTGTCAAAATAGGGATTAGTTGCGCAAGTGCTTGACTCAGTGATTTTTGACTGAAACTAGACTGGCGGGAAGCTTAGAATGAGCTATTTACATTGGGGGTTTGTCCGGGATCTCAACGGACCCCCAAACACAAGTTTGCGATCAAGGATGTTGAGCTGTTTAGATCGCAAATGCAGAAATCGGGTCCACTCTGTGGTTTCTGCATTGATTTTCAGCACTTCGCTAGTCGGAGCGGATCGATCATTTGTGGGCTTGGGAAAGGGTCCAATAGAGATCATTAGAACAGAGTCTAGCAAGCACGGGTGGGGTGGGGGGGGGGGGGGGGGTGGTTAGCACTCCTTTGGGTTAGGGGCCAATAAAACAGGGCGAGGAGTGGCCCAAATCTTGGTCGTAGTTGGCAGACTGCAGTTGCTTAACGAGAGCCTGACATGCTTCGAGTGCGATGGGTGGCCCATTGTCCAGATTCGGTATCCAATTGGTGGGGTATTGAAACACAGGTCAGGTCTGTGTATTGATCTATCTTTGCCGGGAGCGCTAATTGGAAAGGTGCGTTCTGAAAATCGGCATCGACTAACAGCGCAAAGAGGCTAGAGGTTGAACACCCACTGCCCAGCAGAGAGGGGTGTCTGCGTGAAGATATCTGAATCCCTCCCTGGAGTGACTGACGAGGAATCTCGTAAAGGTACTGGGCTCGGTGGCTAGAGTATAGATTCGCTGGGAATACTCTAGTCCATTTGAGACTTCATTGGAAAATTTGAATTAGAGAGTCCGCATATGTGGGGAGATACGCGCCAAAATTATTGGTCCAAGAATGAGTCTAGATTTGCAGAATCAAATTTCCAAATACAGAATTTCACATTGATGTTCTGCCCATATGGTAGAATTCAAGTTCTGTGTAGATAGAACGTCGGAGTTTGTGCATGTTTGAGATTGATTCCGAATAGCAGCTGATCAACAGTGAATAGTAACCCTCTGATTGATGGTTGATTAGTATCTGATAGTGAAGAGTAACTGAGAGACGGGAACCTGATTTACTTGGTGAAAAGTACCCGGATGCGAAAGGTACCCCTAATTCTGTAGAACTTGGAGAGGAGGGATAGAGGTCCCCCTATAGAAGTCCAGTCTTAGTAGGGGGAAAGTAACATTTAGGAAGAAAAGCAGTCATTTAAGAAGTAGTACCCCTCAGCAAAGAGTACCCTAGGAAGGGGAAAATCTTCGGTATCAGAGGGAGAGGTTCACTGATTGATAACAATGTGACGCGGCATTGAGATCAAGTGTTTGTAAACTGTGCGCTAGCGTGTTAAATTATTATTGTAAATTGTAAAAATCCAGCATCGTCTTTTTTAGCACCATTATTGGATCCGAATTGTATAAATACTTTGCGTATGTAAAAAGATTTAGAGTGCTTAAGGATTTTTGTGTGTTTAAGTGCGTTTGAATTAAATATTTGTATTTGTTGCTTAAATTGTACTGCTCTGCCTTTATGTGAGTTGTGATATTCTGTTCTTGCAATGTAACTGATTTTGTTCTGGTAATGTAACTAATTCTGCTCAATTATTGAACATTGAATTTTCTCAATCCTGTTAACCCTGGCTGTCTCCTCCCCTTTCCACCTCCCCCTCAGCCCTCGGTCCCTGACATTCCCTCTCTCTCTATCTCTCCCCCACCCAAGTCGTACTAGATTCTCATTTTCACACTACAAACAGCTTACAATGGCCCATTTCCTTTATCATGGATACTTTTTTGCATATCTTTCATTCATTGTTCTTTATCTCTCCACATCACCGTCTATATCTCTCGTT
Organism: Raja brachyura; assembly: GCA_963514005.1. The sequence continues at coordinate 60,231,200 of OY740785.1, forward strand.
TCCTGATCCCTAACCAGTCTGAAGAAGGGTCTCGACCTGAAACGTCGCCTATCTCCTTCGCTCCTTAGATGCTGCTGCACCCGCTGAGTTTCTCCAGCCTTTTGTGTACCCCCCTGCTCCATTATTGTTAGAACTGTTTGCTTGAATTGTGTGATCTAGTGTAATTTAAAATAGTGTGATTTAATGCATTATGACCATTAGCTGTATTATTTATTGTTTGAGTGTGATTTTGCTCTTATGTTACAACTGTATTTGTTCTTGTTTGAATCCAAGTGTTTAAGTGCAGGTAATTTGCTGCTGTATTGTGTTTGCTTGTTCTTTTGAGAAGGTGGTCCCGCCTGGATTCAAAGTTTGTCTACTGCTTTAAAAAGCATGTGTGGATCTCTGTGTATGTAGGATTTGTGTGACTGGTTCTTGGGTACCCGTTTGAAAGAAGATAGACTACTTGCTAGGTGTTAGGAATTTTGCCTTTGTTTTGCGAGAAGACTTACTAGTGTGTTGGAAACTTGTTAAGTCCTTGGAATTTTCGATAATGGGAACAACTCATTGGTCTGTGGTGACAACATTAGGAAGTAGTAGTTTATGGTGTATTGCATTGTATTTACTGCAGATTGTGTATTATTTTTGATTTAAATTTTGGAAGTTAGAAATATTATGATTTGCTTTTGAAAGTGTACAGTTACTGAATGCTATATTAGATGAATGATTGTGGTTTATGTAGGAGTGTGGTTGTGCCTGATAATAAAATCACCGTGAGATGTACGGTGTTACTTGCGTGTTTCGAGCTCATTTTCAGGTGTTTCGATTGAGGATTAAACGAGTTGCAAGAATGTGTTTGATTGTGCTCGAGTGTGTTTGATTGTTCCCTGGAGTACTCTGATCTTTGAATGACTGGGGATTGTGGAAATTGTAAGGTTGAAAGTGCGTGTGGACTTGTGGGAGATAGGAGAAGAATTTGAATAAGAGAGTAGGATTGGTGGAGCAAAGGAGTAAAGAAGTGCAAAGCTGCGGACGCTTCGGGCCCATTAGTCACTGTTCAAGAGCGAGCCTGATAAATTTAGGGATTAAAAGGAAGGACTGAATGACTTAGGAATTCTGTTTTGATTGTTCAGGGACATGGGGAACAGCATAGATCAAGGTATGACAGAAGAGGAAAGGAGCCCATTGCAAATAATGTGTAATGAGTTCCCTCACGAGGCAGAGAAATTAAGAGAGCGTTATCAGGAGCGTTAGATAAGAAATTAGGAAACAAGCTATGGCTAGAACAGTAGAAGGGATAAAACAATGAAAGTGCAAAAGAATTAATAGGATTATGGAGAAAATATTATGAGGAACGGAAGGTGAATAAAGACATTAAGAGGATGGCTAGTTGGGAGAAAGCGATCGCTAAACTTGGAATAGAACTAAAAGAAGGTGAAGCAGATCGACCTCCAGGCAGAAGGAAGGTCCGGAGTGGAGATGAAGGAAAACACATGGAACAGGGAAAAAGCAGATCTCCTGGAAGGAAACTAGTCTCTGTAAATTTAAAGTTTAGGGATTCGATGGTTGGTGCTGATTTCGAGGGGGAAGGAGATGAATATTTGAAAGAATGGACAAATGCTAGTGGAAGTTCACAGCTCCCACCATGTTCCTCTGCATTTCCCAGGCTTCACTAGCACCTTGTATGACTTGTGTCCGTAATAAATATTTAATTCTGCAGAATCTATACCAACTCCTGCAGATTCCTCATCTGAACAGATTCGACCAATAGCAGATATTGGGGTACCAGATTCTTCGACCCTATCCACTCCATCATTGGTTCATTGTCCAGTGGCTTATGCACCCAGAGTAGAATGAAGAGGTTAGCTCCAGTGTTTAAAGAAAGGGAAGGTATGTTAGATATAGTGCAACAGCCAGAGTATTTCTGCGAGCCACAACCTAGACAGATTACACGAGCAGTAAGAAAGAGGAACGATTTATTTGGACAGTATCGGGGAACCCCTAGCGAATGGGAAGATTCATCTGAGGGTGAGACCGAAATAGATTTTGATGTAACCGAAAGTTTACAAATTGAACGGATATCCCATAGGCAGTTCCCAGTAAGGGAAGGGCTGGGTACAGCGGATTCGACCAGCGCAGTAAGTATGAATAATCCCCGTGCCACAGATGTCCATACTCTGTGGAAGCCCCATGAAATAATGGCAGTACTAAACAGAATCCCTGATAGGAAGAAGTCACCTGCTGCTTTTATAGACTATTTAAGAACCCCACAATGCGTGTATATCATGCAGATTCCCGAGATTTGTTGGAGACCATACAACAGATAATTACTCCAGCTGAAAATACCAAATTTCTAGTAGCCCTAGGACACCCATATGCAGCCTTGGCAAACATATTAGTGGATGATAGTGCAAGAGAAGAGGCTGTTTTAACAGCCCTTGCAAACACATTTCAAAAGCTAAGTGATCCAACTCAAATTCTGGAAATAAGACCAGAAAAGGGTGAAGGAGCAGATGATACATAGACCAATCAGGTGACTTAAACTATCAAAATGGAGTGAGTTCTCCACAATATTGTGCTATAAAAACTGAAGATCATATAAAAGAAAATTGTAAACAATCTTATAACTGCCCAAGAAAACCCCCATAGAGCAAAGAACATTGTAAATCAAGGAGCTTGTCACATCCGTACACAATCAGGTCATTGGAGCAAGGAATGCCCAGCGAGAAGACAGAATATAGCAGAATGGAAGATAAATCAAGGGGCAATAAAGAGAGTAAGAAAATGAACCCAGTAGCTGGTGTCAGAAGGAATGGGAACTAAGGAGAACGGAAATGGCACCAGGGAGAGAAGAAACAAACTTATTGTGCAGGAGGTACGGGAGTGGGGAAAGGAGCTATTGTACTAACTTGTTACTAAAGGGCCAGTCGCACCAACATGCGATTGCATCCAAATTCAATCTGCCCGCCTCCTGCCTAGCTGATTGGTGAGTATGATGCCGGGACCAGCCCCGCACAACTCCACACGCCTCCGCGGTTCGAAGTGGAACTGGCCCCGCGCGGCCGTACGCCTCAAGGGTTTGGTCGCGCTAGACGCATGTAATCGCATGCTGGTGGGACAGGCCCTTAAGTTTGTGCCTGCAGGACAGTATAATCAACAACATACTATCTGGGGAGTGAGGTAAAGAATATACAGACCCCTTGAGAATGGGCAGAAGACAGCTCAAGTAATGTAGCTCCCCAGAAACAGGAATCAACAACAAAGAGTAAATGATACTGTCCTGTCCCTTTAAGACAGATCTGGGAAGGCCAACAGATAAAGAAAGCTGCTCCTCAGTATCCCTAGTCCTTTGAAACTAATATCAAGGGAGAAGAAGAAGATGCCTGCTCTAGTGCCCAACTTTAACAACATCTAGCATTTGACACCAGTGAAGGAAAGGAAAGGAAACCCCATGTCTCATTTAGGAGACGTAAACAGCAACCTCTGGTGACCTTGCCCGCCACCCAAGGTTTCCATGAGGTCGCCGGAGGTTTTGGTCACTCTCCCTCATGGTCGAAAGTGGTTTCCGCATGGTCGAGGCTTCATCAAGGTTGCTGCTATTGTTACATCATGATTAAAACCGGCCTCAACTAAAAATACCTTGCCGTTTTAAAAATCGATAATTTTTTTGTCGCAGGACTAGTCGAAGCCGGTTTTCTTCATAGTCGAGGAAGGTTTTCAACATATGCGTGGGAGGTGGTAGGAGGTTGCAGGTCATCTCGACCTTGATTTTTTTTTGGGTGGTGGGCAAGTTCACCAGAGGTTGCTGTTTAGGTCTCCTAAAGAAACAACACAGACGACCTATGATGACTATTGGGGCGAGCTCTACTTTAAAGAACTGAATTTGATTTTGAAAATAGACATCCCTCTGTGGCTCTGGGCAAAATACTCACTTTTACGCCTAAATTTAGTTATAAATAAATTGATTTGAAAAGGGCTTATGGGATATAGTCTTAAAAATTGTTCGCGAATTGACCGATGACTTGGCATTCTTCTCTTTTCTCACCCATAGGAGGATAATCGAAGATGGGATGGGACTATTTAGTTGCTATCAAGAAAGGGACAGACCCTAGCGGATATCAGGAATTAAGACATACTCTGAAACGGTAAGGCGGTAGTATAAAATGATGAGGTAGACTGAAAATTTCTGAGTTCCCCTCGGAAGGTCAATACTAACCATCCAGAAATGACTCAGTGGTTAAGAAACTAGTATAAGAGAGAACCCCTATGGACTGAGAGCCAAGCCAACATACTAAGGAAGAAATACTGGAGAAGAAGTCTATTGAATTAGAAGGAGAAACTTGAATGTGTGTTGAGCGATTCAGAGTCAATGTATTTGACCAGTGGGTCTAAATTGTTTAACACTTGATAGTAAAGTGGCTTCTATTATCAAAGTGGAAACAAATTGTCCCTAGAATTGCCATTCTTAATTGGATTTATGATAAAATTGACAAGATATGGAAATTGATTGATTACATTTGAACAGCTGGGAATTCCACAGGAATTGGAATGGAATTGTGTTATCGGCCACAATGCTGAGGAATGAGAAGAATGGGGTGGACACTGACATTTAGAATATTAAATTGAAGGCTGAGACTGAATTTGGTTGAATAGAAACATTTTTCATTGTTTGATTTAAATAAGAGTCATGCCTGTAGGGAAATCTGGACTGAATCCAGCTGAAATGTATATGAGAAACCATCATCAGATATACATATTATAACATCGTATGAATATGGAGAGAGCTGATTAGTGTTGATCCTAGGATAGTAAAGAGCATATTATAGAACAGAATAGTAATAGGAATACAGTGATAGAGTAAAATATAATAGAGCAGAATAGTGAAATGGAAAAGGGATAATATCGCAGAATTACAGTGAATGTATGGGAAAGCATTAGTACATGAGTGGTAACTTGCTTTGTCTCAAGTTTTTCAGGAATTATAGGTTATAGGTTTGACTATGGAATGTGATGGAAGAATGGGCAACAACACAGATGGAGGGAATTTGCACCAGCGAAAACGCGGGAGGTGAAGACTCATCAGACAGAAATTGTGAAGCTATGCCCACGAAAAATGACAAGATTGGGAAGAAACATCATCGTCTTGTTATTGTTAATAGATGGAGAATGTAATAGACACACATATGTATATCTGGTTATCTGATTATTTGACTATTTGGTTATCATAAATTATGGTTTATCATATATGATAAAATAAGGAATGTTAATTCCTGCCAAATTGGAGAGGCCAGGACACTAAAATTTAGTAAAGGCTTTTTGGTCAATTTAAATGTGCCTTCTGCAGAAATAGGACAAGCTGCAGAATGGTGCCAGTTTGTCTAGAGTCTAGATAAGACCTGCGGGAAGAAAATGAAACATCTGCAGATCCTGACAATTAGCTGCAAATTGCATGGAATCGATTGGATGTATGCAATCCAGTCATACACATTGTACATATTGTAGCAAAGCTTTACTTTGCTAGATGTTGATTGGATTAACTATTGAGCCTCGTCTGGGTTTCGTGAATATCTGGGCAAATGTTGCGATGTTTGCTTCCTTTCAGAAGCTCCGTTTGAATACATTGTATTAGTTACTGTATTATTGGGTTGGGGAAATGTCTATCATATACTGTGTTAATCGATATCTGTTATTGGACTTTATTGGACTCTATAGAGACCATCTCCATGTGCTTTGGCCCCTCAAGGTTCGGGGACCTATAAAAGCCGCTCCCACAAGGTCCTGTGTCGATCTTCTGGGAGAATGCTTTGGACTGTGTGACCTTCTGGAGTGTCTCTGCTTGAACGCGTCTAAGAGGGCTTGGCCAGGCAGATACGAGGATCAAACCCGCGGTGGTTAGGTATAGTAGTGGGAATTGTAATTGTGTTTTGTCAAAATAGGGATTAGTTGCGCAAGTGCTTGACTCAGTGATTTTTGACTGAAACTAGACTGGCGGGAAGCTTAGAATGAGCTATTTACATTGGGGGTTCGTCCGGGACCAGATCAGATAATACTATACATAGATATAATCAAGTCAAACGCACGTAGGCCAAAGGGTCACAGAGACCATTGTGCAGAATATACTTCCCAGCATTGTAGTGGTATGGTTCCATAGACAAAATCCAATGTTCGCGATGGGGTTGGGGCAAATCCAGCAGTACCCTAGCTTATGGAGGGAGTGTTATAGAAGGAACTGCAGATGCTGGAGAATCCACTTGGGGAGTCTGCATCCTCTGGGCTTAAACATTGAATTTTCACAATTCTGTTAACCCAGGCTGCCTCCTCCCCCTCCCCACCTCTCCCTCAGCCCTCGGGCCCTGGCATTCCTTCTCCCTCTATCTCCCCCCCCCCACCCCCCCACCCAAGTCGCACTAGTTTCTCATTTTCACACTACAAACAGCTTACAATGGCTTGCTTCGTTTATCATCAATACTTTTTTGCATATCTTTCATTCATTGTTCTTTATCTCCCAAATTACTGTCTATATCTCTCGTTTCCCTGATCCCTGACCAGTCTGAAGAAGGGTCTCGACCCGAAATGTCACCAATCTCCTTGGCTCCTTAGATGCTGCTGCACCCGCTCAGTTCCTCCAGCTTTTTGTGGAACCCCTTATGGAGGGAGCATTCAGAGGCCTGAAAACAGACGGGAAGATGCTGTTCCTGAGTCTGCTGGTGCTTGCTTTCAAGATTTTATATCTTTTGTCTGACAGGAGTGGGGAGAGGGAATGACCAGGGTAGGACTAGACTTTGATTATATTGACTGCTTTTCTGATTCAGCATGAAGTGTAGACGGAGTCAATAGTGGGAATCCAGGTCTGTGTGATGGACTAGGCCTTACCCACAACTTACTGCAATTTCTTACAGTCTTGGCAGTGCTGATCCCAAAAGTAAACAATGATGCAACCAAATAGCATGTTTTCTATGGTCCAGCTATAGAGGTTTGTAAGAGTCATTGGAGACATGCCAAATTTCCTCAGTCTCCTGAGGAACCAGAGGCATTGGTGAGTCTTCTTGGCTGTCCCTTACGTGTGCTTATTCCACGACAGATTATTGGTGATATTTACACCAAGGAACTTGGCTCTCAAACATTTCCACTTCAACAACATTGATGCGCATTATAACATGTACTCCACCATGCCTCCTGAACTTTGATAGCTTGCTCCTTCATCTTGCTGACACTGAGGAAGAAGTTGTTGTCCTGATATCATGCTACTAAGTTATCTATCTCCTTCCCATACTTTGTCTCATCATTGTTTGTGATCAGGTTCACTACAGTGGTGTCATCTGAGAACTTGTAGATGGAGTTTGAGCCAAATATGGCCACACAGTCGTGAATTAATGCGGAGTATAGTAGTGGACTGAGAACACATCCAAGGAGAGCACATCAATTGAAAATTATTGCGGAGGACTGATTGCAGTCTGTGGGTCAGAAAGTCGAGGATGCAGTGGCAGGTGGGTGCGCTGACTCCTAGGTGCAGGTATTTGGAGACGAGTTTGAATGGGATGGAAAGTCAACAAGTCATGGGAGCTGAATGATGCCATTTGGTCCATCAAGTCTATTCCACCATTCAATCATGGCTGATCTATCTCTCGCGCCTAACCCCATTCTCCTGCCTTCTCCCCATAATCCCTGACCCAGCAACAAGTCAACAGCATCTGTGGAGGCAAACTGATGGTCAACATTTAGGGTTGAGATCCTGCGTATGACTGAGAGTATAAAGGAAGGATAGCCAATATAAAGAGCTGAGAGGTGATGGGTGAGACATGGGCATGTAGGTGAATGGTGAAGCCAAGAGAAGTGGGCGATGATGGTCCAGATGAGGGTGGAGATGGGGGAAGGTAGGAGCAGAGACCGAAAGGTGATATGTGGGATCAGATAGGAAGGGATGATGGACAGATGGAATAAGATTGGGCTGGGGGGGGGGGGGGGGGGGGCAAGAAGGGAGGAAAGATGGCCAAGGGAGTGGAAAACAATGTGATAGATGTGTGGATGATGGGCAGATGGGACCAGGTGGAGGAGGCTGATGAATCTAGATAATGGTGTAAGAACACTAAAAGTGAAGAGAGAAAGAGAGAACATCTAGGGAAGTCTGAAGAGAACACAAGTAGCCCACACCTCCATGCATTCCATTCTTTATTTTTTCTTTCTGTAAAATATTTCTAAAATTGATTGAAATAAACATTTTCTATTTTGCTACCTGCTAAAAAAATTCAACTATTTGGCTACTCAGCAATCTCGATTACATTATTGTTGCCATATATCAGCAACTGAAGGCATCGGACAGCATTCAGAGAAAGTGGAAATGCACATTACACTGCACACCAAATCTGCTGATTCCATTGAGGTCATCTACAAAACATAAAGCATTTGCCACTAATTGGACAGTAAGTCTGATCTGTATGAAGGAACAATTATTTAAGATGATGCTACACACACTCAAGAATTTATTGATGTACTAAACTTAAATCCCGTGCACAGGAGATACGGTTAGCAACTGCATGTCCTCTAATCTTCCAGTAATATGCTATTGAAATTCAGATTTTCCTCACGATTTCTGTTGTTGGTCCCCACTGGTGAATTTTAAGGGATGACATTTCTGATCACAAATACTTAATCATGTCGATGATTTTCAAATGCCTCTCCATGGCAAGCAAAATGCCTGTAAACCTACTCTTTCTCCGTCACTCATAATGAATATTATAAATTACAACCAAAAAGTATAAAGAAACCCGAGGAGAAAGTAATAATTTAAATATCACAGCAGGCAAGCACACACTGAAGCAAAGCTGACTACAGTGGTTCATAGTAAGCTGGCTCCCTATTGCTCTGTCATTCTCCAATTAATTTCTTAGTTTTGCTTTAAACGGAAACGGTCCAGCCCAGAGGGGAAGTGAAATCCAAAATTGCAGCAGCATCTGAGTCTGGAGACAGGAGAGAGGGTTGCTATTTAATTATCTCAGTGCTGGAAGGGCAGGGAAGAGATACAGCTGAATATGACAGATGAAAAGAACTTGTGCTCCAGGATATTCGGGCTGAATATTCATAATGCTATTCTTAGTCACCAAAAAAAAATATTTGCAACATATTCACTCGCTAAACCTAACAAGAAAGTGGCATGGCCTGACTGAACAGCCATTGAGAGTCATGTTTTGGTGTGTTATGCATTTAAAGGATCTTTCATAATGATTTCAGAGCTATTTTCTCTGCTCTTTCATGTCGAAGATCATTTGGATAAGATGAGAGTTGTAAGAAGGCCGTTTTGTTAGAATTACACGAGTTATACTGTAACTGGAGGCCTTGTCACATACTGCATTTGATAAAAAATAAAATAGGTTCTGCTGTTGCTTGGATTGGATAATTCTGTGGGAAATGATCCATTTCCACAGCATGGTTTTCCTGGTAGGGGAATTCTTTGCTGTTAATTGGAATACAGCACAAGAAATGTATGTAGTTAGAGCAAAGGAGTATGAGCCAGAATTTAAGGATGGTAAATATAATTGATTTTCTAGTTTCCTAATGAATATATAAGTTATATGGTTATAGTTAAGAACTGAGTGAGCACCTCCAAACAAGATTCATTAAAGAGGATATCATTGAACATCCTTGGAAAGCGTCTGTCCTCGATGGTGTACCCGGCCGTGTTGTCCAGCTAGTTGTAGCAACATAGAATACAGAAACATGGAAAAGAGCCATTCGGCTCTTCGAACATGCACCGCCATTCAATATGATCATGGCTGATCATCCAACTCAGTATCCTGTACCTGCCTTCTCTCCATATCCCCTGATCCCTTTAGCCACAAGGGCCACATCTAACTCCCTCTTAAATATAGCCAATGACCTGGCCTCAACTACCTTCTGTGGCAGACAATTCCACAGATTCACTACTCTCTGTGTGAAAAATGATTTTCTCATCTCGGTCCTAAAAGACTTCCCCCTTATCCTTAAACTGTGACCCCTTGTTCTGGACTTCCCCAACATCGGGAACAATCTTCCTGCATCTAGCCTGTCCAACCCCTTAAGAATTTTGTAAGCCTCTATAAGATCCCCCCTCAATCTTCTAAATTCTAGCATGTACAAGCCGAGTCTATCCAGTCTTTCTTCATATGAAAGTCCTGCCATCCCAGGAATCAGTCTGGTGAACCTTCTCTGTACTCCCTCTATGGCAAGAATGTCTTTCCTCAGATTATAAGACCAAAACTGTACCCAATACTCCAGGTGTGGCCTCACCAAGACCCTGTACAACTGCAGTGGAACCTCCCTGCTCTTATACTCAAATCCTTTTGCTATGAATGCTAACATACCATTCGATTTCTTCACTGCCTGCTGCACCTGCATGCCTACTTTAAATGACTGGTATACCATGATACCCAGGTCTCGTTGCATCTCCCCTTTTCCTAATCGGCCACCATTCAGATAATAGTCTACTTTCTTGTTTTTGCCACCAAAGTGGATAACCCCACATTTATCCACATTATACTGCATCTGCCATGCATTTGCCCACTCACCCAACCTATCCAAGTCACCTTGCAGCCTCCTAGCATCCTCCTCAAAGCTAACACTGCCCCCCCAACTTGCATGTCCTCTAATCTTCCAGTAATATGTGTCATCCACAAACTTGGAGATGTTGCATTCAATTCCCTCATCCTGATCATTAATATATATTGTAAATAGCTGGGGTCCCAGCACTGAGTCTTGCGGTACCCCATTAGTCACTGCCTGCCATTCTGAAAAGGACCCGTTTACTCCTACTTTTTGCCAGCCTGTCTGCCAGTCAGTTCTCTATCCACATCAATACTGAACCCCCGACACCATGTGCTTTAAGTTTGTATACTAATCTCTTATGTGGGACCTTGTCGAAAGCCTTCTGAAAACCAGATATAACACATCCACTGGTTCTCCCTGATCCACTCTATTAGTTACATCCTTGAAAAATTCTATAAGATTTGTCAGACATGATTTACCTTTCATAAATCTATGCTGATTTTGTCCAGTGATTTCACCTCTTTTTCCAAATATGCTGCTATCCCATCTTTAATAACTGACTAGCATTTTCCCCACTACCGATGTTAGACTAACTGGTCTGTAATTCCCCGTTTTCTCTCTCCATCCCTTTTTAAAAAGTGAGGTTACATTAGCTACTCTCCAATCCTCAGGAACTACTCCAGAATCTAAAGAGTTTTGAAAAATTATCACTAATGCATCCACTATTTCTGGGGCTACTTCCTTAAGTACTCTGGGATGCAGCCTATCTGGCCCTGGGGATTTATCAGCCTTTATTCCATTCAATTTACCTAACACCACTTCCCGACTAACATGGATTTCACTCAGTTCCTCCATCTCATTTGACCCCCGGTCCCCTGCTATTTCCGGCAGATTATTTATGTCTTCCTTAGTGATGACAGAACCAAAGTAGTTATTAAATTGGTCTGCCATGTCCTTGTTCGCCATGATCAATTCAATATCCACCGTCAACCCTTTAAGAATCACTTGCCAGTCTATCTTGGCCAATTCACGTCTCATACCCTCAAAGTTACCTGTCTTTAAGTTCAGAACCCTTGTTTCTGAATTAACAATGTCACTCTCCATCCTAATGAAGAACAACCATATTATGGTCACTCTTGCCCAAGGGGCCACTCACAAAAAAACTGCTAACTAACCCTTCCTCAATACCCAGTCTAGAATAGCCTGCTCTCTCATTGGTTCCTCTACATATTGGTTTAGAAAACTATCCCACATACATTCCAAGAAATCCTCTTCCTCAGCACCCCTGCCAATTTTATTCACCCAATCTATATGTAGATTGAAGTCACCCGTTATAACTGTTTTACCTTTGTTGCACGCATTTCTAATTTCCTGTTTGATGCCATCCCCAACTCCACTACTACTGTTAGGTGGCCTGTACACAACTCCCACTAGCGTTTTCTGCCCCTTAGTGTTTCGCAGCTCTGCCCATATCGATTCCACATCCTCCAAGCTAATGTCCTTCCTTTCTATTGCGTTAATCTCCTCTCTAACCAGCAACGATACTCCACCTCCTTTTCTTTTCTGTCTATCACTCCTGAGTATTGAATATCCCTGGATGTTCAGCTCCCAGCCTTGGTTACCCTGGAGCCATGTCTCCGTGGTCCCAACTATATCATATTCATTAATAACTATCTGCACATTCAACTCATCCACCTTATTAGGAATGCTCCTTGCATTGAGACACAAAGCCTTCAGGCTTGTCTTTGCAGCACTCTTGCCCCTTATACAATTATGTTGAAAAGTGGCCCTTTTTGATTTTTGCCCTGGATTTTTCTGCCTGCCACTTTTACTTTTCACCTTGCTACCTATTGCTTCTACCCTCATTTTACACCCCTCTGTCTCTGCTCATGCTCCCACTCCCCCTGCCACATTAGTTTAAATCCTCCCTGACAGCACTAGCAAACACTCCCACAAGGACATTGTTTCCATTCCAGCCCAGGAGCAGACCGTCCTGTTTGTACTGGTCCCACCTCCCCCAGAACTGGTTCCAATGCCCGAGAAATTTGAATCCCTCCCCCTTGCACCACGTATTCATCTACAATATCCTCCTATTTCTATGCTGACTAGCACGTGGCATTGGTAGTAATCCAGAGATTATAACCTTTGAGGTCCTACTTTTAAGTTTATCACCTAGCTCCCTAAATTCGCCTTGTGGGACCTCATCCCATTTTTTACCTATATCGTTGGTGCCAATGTGCACCACGACAGCTGGCTATTCACCCCTCCAGAATGTTCTGCAGCCGTTCAGTGACATCCCTGACTCTTGCACCAGGGAGGCAACATACCATCCTGGAATCTCATTTGCGGCCACAGAAACGCCTATCTATTCCCCACACAATTGAATCCCCTATTACTATAGCCCTTCCACTCTTTTTTCTCCCCTCCTATGCCGCTGAGCCACCCATGGTGCCATGAACTTGGCTGCTGCTGCATTCCCCTGATGAACCATCTCCCCCAACAGTATCCAAAATGGTATATCTGTTTAGGAGGGAGATGACCGCAGGGGGCTCCTGCACTACCTACTGCTACGCTAGCTAATGGTCACCCGTTCCCTTTCCGTCCGCTTAACTTTTACCTGCGGTGTGACCAACTCACTGTACGTGCTATTCACGAGTTTCTCAGCATCGTGGATGCTCCAGTATGAATCCAACCGCAGCTCCAATCGTTCAATGTGGTCTGCCAGGAGCTGCAGCTGGACACATTTCCTGCAAAACGTAGTCACCAGGGACACCGGCCATATCCCTGATCTCCCACATGTTGCAGGATGAGCAAACCATGGGGCCGATCTCAACTGACATGTCTTGCCCCCAAATTAAATCAACTCACTCACACTATAAAAATTGTAATCCTTTAAACTAACCTTTACTAAAAAGCACTGTACCCTTAGCTCACTGAACCCTTAGCTCTCTGAACCCTTAGCTCACTGAACCCTTAACCAGAAAGCAGAAATGCAAACCTGGGATTGCACCCAATCAGCTGTTTCCTTCAGTCCGCTTCCACCAATCAGCGGCTTGCACCAGAACACTTCCTTTGAAGTGTGGAATGTTACAGATTTGGGTACTCCTCCTCTCGCTCCAACGCTCCTGGGTTTTAGTCATGGTCATAAAGTCCTAGTCAAGCAGCTTGGAAACAGGCCCTTTGGCCCAACCAGCTCATGCTGGCCTGGCCAACATGTCCTAGCTATGCTAGTCCCACCTGCCAGCATTTAGCCCATATCCCTCTAAACCTGTCCTATCCATGTACCTGTCTAATAGTTTCTTAAATGTTATGATAGTCCCTGCCTCAACTACCTAAACTTTTTGTGTTTTTAACTACCTACTACCCTTTGTGGATATCTTCAACTTCTCAGTACTAAGGTAACTCCTTTAAAAAGACACCCATAACACCAGTGGCCAAGAATAGCACGGTAAACTGATGACACTCACATCTGTGGTGATGAAGTACTTTGAGAGGTTGGTTACGTCGCATTTAAATTCCTGACTTAGCAAGAACTTGGGCCAACTGAGATTCATCTACCACCATAAAAATTCAACAATGGATGCAATCTCACTGTCTCTTCAATCTGCCCAGTAAGAGCACATATGTCAAACTGTTGTTCATCGACTGGAACTTGGCATTCAACACAATCACCTCATCAAACTCAGGGAACTGGGTTCAACAGCTGCTGACAACCTTCTACCGCTGCACCACAGAGAGCATCCTAACATATGGCATCTCTGTGTGGTATCTCAGCTGCACGGAGGCGGAGAGGAGAGCTCTTCAGCGGGTCGTCCACAGAGCGCAGAAGATAATTGGACACAGCTACCAGACTTGGAGGGCATCTACTATACACGGTGCCTCAGGAAGGCCGTCAGCATTCACAAAGACTCCTCGCACCCTTGCAATAGTCTGTTCGAACTTCTACCTGCCGGCAAGGCCTTCTACGCTCGCACCTCCAGACTTAGGAACAGCTTCATCCCTAGAGCTATAGCTGTTGTGAACCAGCTCTGCTGAGTGCTCCCCCCCCCCCCCCCCATGAACTGGGGATGGTCACGTCACATATCGACCCAGCACAGACCTATTTGCACTTTATACTGTTTTACTGGGTTTTTTGAAATCTTGTTTCCCTGGGTGTCTAAATTTTTAGTTAATTAACTTATTACATCGGATGGAAGCTGCATACCAAATCTTGTTGTACCTCTGTGCAATGACAATAAAATATGTTATTATTATTATTATTATTCTGCTCATCCCTGTGGAATTGGGGCTTTTACTTCCTCATCGACAGACCACAATTTCAATGAATTGGCAATAGCACTTCCATTTCGATAGCCTTCAACACAGGAGCACTCCAAATGTGCAGGAAGGAACTGCAGATGCTGGTTTATACCTGAAGATAGACACTGTTGGAGTAACTCAATGGATCGGTCAGCATCTCTGGAGAAAAAGGATGGGTGATGTTTTGGGTCAGAACTCTTCTTCACACTGGAGACAGACAGATTGTAAGACTTCAGACACAGGAACACTTCAAGGCTATGTGCTCTACTCTCTCTATACCCATGACTATACCATAGCCATACACAGCTCCAACAGCATTTTTAAATTCACTGACAATACTAATATTGTTGGACAATTAACGAGGGGGGGAGACTGAAAATATGATTGAATAACGGCAGAACAACAAACCTTCTCTCAACACTAGCAAGACCAAGGAGCTGATTGTTGACTTCAGAAAGTGAAAAAAAGGATCCATAAACTTGGCTTAATTAGTGAAGAGAGTCAACAGCTTCAAATTTCCGGCTGTGGCACATCTCTAAAGATCAGTCCTAGGCCTAGCACATCAATGCAATCACAAAGAAAGCTCATCAATCTCTCTACTTCCACAGAAGATTGAAGACATTGAATAGGACGTCAAATACTCTCTCGAACTTTTACAGATGTACAGTCAAGAGCACACTGACTAATTGCAGTTAATTCAGTAACTTGAATGTCCAGGAATGAAGGAGGCTGCAGAAAGTAGTAGACATTGCCCGTTCTATCACGCGTACCAACTTCATCAAAGGGATCCAAAGGTTGTACTGTCTCAGAAAGGCAGCCAATATCATTATCACCCTGGCGATGCTCTCATCTTGTTACTACCATCAGGAAGAAGGTACAGGAGTCAGAAAACCAGGTTCAACTTCCAGAATCAAGAACAGCTTTTTCCCAGAAACCATCAAATTCTTGAATACTACGCAACACTAACAATAGCCCTACTACAGAAATGATGATCTAACATAATTTTGGTTGCACTACATACTTGGGTTTTGCACCGTTATGTTACTGATTTGATTAATTATGTTATTAATTGTTGTATATTTATTTGTGTGTCAATGTGTTAATGGGTCTGTAATGCTGCAGTAATAAATACTCTTGTCTCTTGAACACCAGTGGCTTCTGAAAGATGGAAGACAACCTGAATCAGATGGCTAAATATGTATCCCAATTGTTGAAAGTCACCATAATTTGCCATTTATTTTCATTTTAAGATTTAAAATAAAACTAAGAGACCTAAATTCTTCAGAAGAGATTGTGCATGGGTTTCCACCAAAGCATTAATGTGACAGATATGCAATTTTAGGACCTTATCAGATTTCTCAGTGTGCACTGTGGAATGTTATTTTGTACATCCCTACAGCTGCAGGGAATTAAGCATTCACTGGGAGATATGTCTTGCCAAGTGCTCAAGTCACACTGCATTCAAGATGGACCAGTGACGGTCCTGATAGTAAACTGTGATGGGCTGAATAGCCTCTCCATGTCCTTAATATTTAGCATATTCCTTGATGTAGCTCCTATTGTCCAACAGCAATAGGGGTGAACTTATACAAATAGATCAGGAAGGTATTTAGCCATCAAGTACAAGCCTCCTTTACAAATAATGTAATTGATCTGTGTATCCCTGCTGTGTGAAGTTTTAAAGCGTCGGCAATAGTGCTTGTCTTCCAATTGCCTTTCAAATGCGGTAAGTGATGCCCAAGCAAAACTTAATGAAACCCATCGATCTGTCAAAGTTGTTGTTACGAAAGCCTTAAGATTTCAAAAAAAGGCACTACAGAAGCCTACACTGATCTTAAGCCACTTTCAAATGAACCTCAAAAAGGTGCTGTCTGCTTGTTGTATTTTACATGCCATCAACGATTGCAGTCACAGATAAATTTCTACACTGTGGCCATGAAGAGCAGATTACTCATCAAGGTCACAGAATAAGAGCAGAAAGCCCATATTGATCGGGAAAAGTCGTTTTCTGCAATTGGTAGCTTTGCACATCTGAAATATGAAATAAAAATGACTCTCAACTGGTAATGACATTCAAAGTAAAAAAAAACCTAAGAGGGCATAGTGTACAAACTTAAATAAATCAACTACTTGAAAAATGTCTTGATCTTTCAAATTGTCTTCATGTGCTACTTCACCATGAGCGGAGTAATCCCTGGGATGGGATTCCTCAGGTATTGCCAGTAATAACAAGGCACATTTATTGATCAAAAGGCATGGAAGACCAAAATAATGTAGAAGCTGCAAATCTGAAATGAAAACAGAAAATATAGAAATTCAGTCTCTCTTGCTCACAATGGAGTTCTCTGCATTTCTGCATCTCTGCAATGCCAATGTTCAATTTATAAAATATATTCTAATAAAAGGAATTATCATATAACTTTAACTCTGTTTCTCTTTCTCAGATTCAGATTCAGATTCAATTTTAATTGTCATTGTCAGTGTACAGTACAGAGACAACGAAATGCTTTTAGCATCTCCCTGGAAGAGCGACACAGCAAATGATTTGAATAAATCATAATGTGTCCGGGGGGAGGGGGGGGGGGGGGGTGATTGGCAGTCACCGAAGTACGTTGTTGAGTAGCGTGACAGCCGCCGGAAAGAAGCTGTTCCTGGACCTGCTGGTTGGGCAACGGAGAGACCTGTAGCGCCTCCCGGATGGTAGGAGGGTAAACAGTCCATGGTTGGGGTGAGAGAGGTCCTTGGCGATGCTGAGCGCCCTCCACAGACAACGCTTGCTTTGGACAGACTCAATGGAGGGGAGCGAGGAACCGGTGATGCGTTGGGCAATTTTCACCACCCTCTGCAATGCCTTCCGGTCGGAGACAGAGCAGTTGCCATATCAAACTGTGATGCAGTTGGTAAGGATGCTCTCGATGGTGCAGCGGTAGAAGTTCACCAGGATCTGAGGAGACAGATGGACCTTCTTCAGTCTCCTCAGGAAGAAGAGACGCTGGTGAGCCTTCTTGATCAGAGTTGAGGTATTGTGGGTCCAAGAGAGGTCGTCGGAGAGGTTGACTCCCAGGAACCTGAAGCTAGAAACACGTTCCACCTCCGTACCGTTAATGTGGATGGGGGTGTGCGTGCCGCCCCTGGACTTCCTGAAGTCTACAATGAGCTCCTTGGTCTTCTTGGAGTTAAGGGCCAGGTTGTTGTCAGCGCACCATGCTGCTAAGTGCTGGACCTCCTCCCTGTAGGCCGACTCATCGTTGTTGCTGATGAGGCCAATCACCGTTGTATCATCTGCATACTTGATGATGGTGTTAGTACCATGTACAGGTGTGCAGTCATAGGTGAAGAGGGAGTAGAGGAGGGGGCTCAGCACACAGCCCTGTGGAACACCGGTGTTCAGGGTGAGGGTTGAAGAGGTGTGCTTGTCTAACCTAACAGACTGGGGTCTGTTGGTTAGAAAGTCCAGTATCCAGTTGCAGAGGGAAGGAGCGATGCACAGGTTACCGAGTTTGGTGATCAATTTTGATGGTATAATGGTGTTGAATGCTGAGCTGTAATCGATGAACAGCATTCTTACGTAAGTGTCTCTGTTGTCGAGGTGGGAGAGGGCGGAGTGAAGTGCCGTTGAGATGGCATCCTCCGTACTCCTGTTCTTGCGGTAGGCAAACTGATAGGGATCCAGTGTGGGGGGTAGGCAGCTTTTGAGGTGTGCCAGGACCAGCCTCTCGAAGCACTTGGTGATGATGGGGGTAAGTGCAACTGGGCGGAAGTCGTTGAGGCTTGCCGCAGTGGAGTGTTTTGGCACTGGCACGATGGAGGTGGTTTTAAGGCACGTGGGGAGAACTGCCTGGGCAAGTGACAGGTTGAAGATATCAGTCCAGACGTCTGCCAGCTGCGCCGCACAGACCCTGAGCACGCGCCCGGGGATGCCGTCAGGGCCAGCAGCTTTACGTGCATTAGTCCTACTCAGTGCCACGTATACGTCGTAGGGGGTGAGTGTGAGGGGTTGGTGATCGGCAGGTAGCACAGCCTTGATGGCTGTCTCTAGATTGTCCCTGTCGAAGCGGCCATAGAAGTGATTGAGCTCCTCAAGGAAGGAGGCGTCGCTGGATGTGGGGGTGGTGTTGGTGGGTCTGTAGTCCGTGATGGCCTGGATGCCTTGCCACATGCGTCGGGGGTCGGAGTTGTTGTTGAAGTGCTCCTCAATCCTGAGCTTATGGCAGTGCTTGGCCTTCTTGATGCCCCACTTCAGGTTAGCCCTGGCTGAACTGTAGGCTCGAGCATCGCCTGACCTGAAAGCGGTGTCCCGTGCTTTCAGCAGTAGCCTGACCTCGCAGTTCATCCATGGCTTCTGATTCGGGAATATGGTCACCTGTTTGAGGGAGGTGACACTATTGATGGTGGAGTTTATAAAGTCCAGAACAGAGGATGTGTAGGAGTCAATGTCCGTGTGGGAGTCAAGGGTGGCCTGGGCTGCAAACGCCTTCCAGTCAGTGTTTCCAAAACACTGCTGAAGTGTGAAGTCCGCTTCCTCTGACCAGACTTTAACTTTAACTGTCCTCACAGTTGGTTTAACCCGTCTGATGAGTGGGGAGTACTTAGGGAGCAGGAACAATGAGATGTGATCAGACTGACCAAGGTGGGGGAGGGGGATGGCTTTGTAAGCTTCAGCCATGTTGGTGTAGACTTTGTCCAGTGTCTTGTCTACTCTAGTGGGGAAGGAGACATGCTGGTGGCATTTGGGGAGTACAGTCTTCAGGTTAGAGTGATTGAAGTCACCCGCAACAATGAAGGCTGCCTCGGGGTTGTGTGTCTGTTGATTGCTAATGGCAGTATGCAGCTCTTTCATTGCAAGCTTGGCATTAGCATCAGGAGGGATATAGGCTGCAGTCACAACAGTGGAGGTGAACTCTCTGGGCAGATAGAACGGTCTGCATCTAACCAAGAGGAACTCAAGGTTAGCTGAGCGGTGACTCTCGATGATGGTGGAGTCCGTGCACCATGCTTTATTTACATAAATGCACAGACCCCCACCTCTGGTCTTGCCGGAGTCCGATGTCCTGTCCGCTCGGAGTAAGTGACGCCCCGATAGCTGGATGGCGCTGTCAGGAACGTCAGTGTTCAGCCAAGTTTCCGTGAGGATCAGGATGTTGCAGTCCTTGATCCGGTTGTGGGAGGTGATCCTTAGCCGGAGTTCGTCCATTTTGTTTGCCAGTGAGCGCACGTTGGCGAGGAAAAGGCTAGGAATCGCTACCCTGTGCGGGGCTAGCTCTAACCTGGCAGATGCAGATGCTGCCTGATCTGCTGAGTATTTCCAGCATTTTCTGTTTCTTTTCACATTTATGTATCACTTCACAATAAAAACCAAAGCCTAACATAGAGGAACAAAAACTATACGGCGTGCCCAGATGCCTCACCAAAATGTTATCGACCTTTTTTCAAACTTTGCTTTCTAATCGTTTTTTGTTTTTCATAAGTGTTATTTATTTTAGATTCAATGGATCCAACCATGCATCTGTAGTGTGGAGAATGAGTCACTTCAGGTCTGGAGAGGACTCTACTGCATTTGGAAGGAGTCGGCAAAGATCATCAAGTATTCCTCTCCTCTTAGGATTCCCTTCCCACTTACTTAGTTCATCAAGTTGTGAGACAAATTTGAAGTCTAACTGGTAAATGTACATTTACTTACCTGATAATAAGTGTCTGATCAAATATTTAGTGATTGTGATTTTCATCTAAAAGTGGATAGTGAAAAGTTGAAACAAAACTAATTTCCATTTCAATAGAAAGCAATTAAGAAAATGACATGTATCCAGGAGCACACCACATACAGTATTTGACAATTAAACTACAGAACATAGAACAGTTCGACACAAGGATATGCCCCATTGACCCACAATGTCTGTGCCGAAATTGATGCCAGGATAAACTAATCTCACCGATCTGCACATGATCTATTTCCATCCATTCCCTGCACATCACTGTGCCTATCTAAAAGCCCCTTAAACACAATATCATGTCTGTCTCTACCATCACCCCTGGCAGTGTATACTGACAGCCACACTTACTGTGTAAAAAAAACTTTCCTTTAAACTTTGCCCTACTAACCTAACCTTAATGCATTATCATATATGAACCGTGCCAATGGTAAAGTTACTAAAGTAAAATATGGCTTTGAAGTACATATTTCCTATCCATACAAATGGCCAAATTGCTTGTAATCTGCCTCAGGTAATAACGTATCTGGTAGTTACAATTCTAATCGGAAATATCTTCACTATAGGTAGTGCACAGGTCCCAAGCCTACAGGAGTTCAGGGAGCAGTGCTAGCTGGTAGACTATGACCATTTCAACAAACCTGATGACTTCAAATACCCAAAGTCCCACAAGAGATACAGGAACAGTTTAGTAGAAGGCCTTGGTCTTGTAGATGTTTATTGTGGGGCCATCTGTTCTTCAGCTTTTTTGAACGACTCAATAAAGTCGTACAGTTCATGCTCCTTACATGCATATGCATTGTCAGGGTAGGCCGTGTATTGTCCTGTCTGCTGCATTATTATTGTTGTGCAGTGAAGAAACGCAGTCCGTAATTCGGCAGTTGTTCTTCAGCCACTAGGAGGAGCGATTATAACCACATGAGGAAAAGTTGTTCTCAGCAACTTCTGGGCCAATATCTTTGACAAAATACACTGCTGAAGATTCCTTCTAAATTCAAACTAAGATTCCTATAAAATAACATTTCAAAACAATGCCACACTTGAACATTACAACTTGAATCACTGGCACAGAGGAATTCTTTTGTATGATAGATGATACATATCACAAAACTGACAGTTTGACAAACTAGCCATAATTTTATCACACAATTACTTCTGACAACATCACTTGACATGTCTTACTGCTGCTGTTTTGATTAATGTTGGGTTGTTGGTGGCATTCGGTTCTGAAAGTTGATATATACAGTGATACACAGACAAACACTACGACAAAAACTTCAACCTATAAATATTCACACTCCAGAAGACAGGTAAGAGCAGATTTGTAAGAATACATATATACATATACCATGTTTTATATATATGTGTGTATGTTTTCCAGCATTTTGTGTTTGTAGATGACACATAGATAGGTGGCGGGGCAGGTAGTGTTGAGAAAGCAGGGAGGCTGCAGAATGCAGAGATTGACAGATTCTTGATTATAGAGTCATAGAGCCCTACCATTCACAGAGTGTGGAAACAGGCCCTTCAGCCCAACTTGCCCACACCGGCCAACATGTCCCAGCTACACTAGTCCCACCTGCCCACATTTGGTCCATATCCCTCCAAACCTGTCCAATCCAAGGAATAGTTCCAGCCTACTCAACCTCTCCCTATAGCTCAAACCCTCTATTCCTGGCAACACCCTTGTAAACCTTTCCAGCTTGACAGTGTCTTTCCTATGACATGGTGCCCAGAACTGAACACAATACTCTAAATGCAGTCTCACCAACATTTTATACAACTGCAACACGACCTCCCGACTTCTATATTCAACACTCTGACTGATGAAGGCCAATGTGCCAAACGCCTTTTTGACTATCCTAGCTACCTGCAATTTCACTTTCAATGAACCATGCACATGTGCTCCTAGATCCCAAGCTCTATAACACTTCCCAAAGGCCTATCATTCACTGTGCATGTCCTGGATGTCAGGGTGTCAGGGTTATGGGGAGAAGGCAGGAGATTGGGGTTGAGAGGGAAAGATAGATCAGCCATGATTGAATGGTGAAATAGACTTGATGGGCCAAATGGCCTAATTCAGTTCCTAGAACATATGAACCTATGAAGAAGGACTTGGACAGGTTGGGAGAGTGGACAAAGAAGTGGTAAATGGAATACAGTGTAGCAAGGTGTACGGTCGTGCACTTTGGTAGATGGAATAAAGGTGTAGACTATACTTTCTAAATGAGGAAAGGATTCAGAAATCTGAGGTGCAAAGGGACTTGGAATGGTGCTGGTGCAGGATTCCCAAAAGGCTAATTGTCAGTTTTTGTCGATGGTAAGGAAGGCAAATGCAATGCTAGCATTCATTTTGATGGAGCTGGTATATAAAAACAAGGATGTAATGTTGAAGCTTTAGGGACTAGTGAGGGCACATTTGGAATATTGTAAGCAGTATTGGGCCCCATATCTAAGAAAAAGAAATGCTGGTTTTGGAGAGGGCCCAGAGGATGTTTACATGAATGATCCGGGGATGATTGGGTTAATGTTTCCAGTAATGGGAGAGTCTACAACCAGAGGGCATAGCCTCAGAATAAAAATCCATACGTTTAAATGGACGTGAGGATGAATTTCCTTAGCCAGAGGATGGTGAACCTGTGGTGACTGTGAAGGCCAAGTCATTGGGTATTTTTGAACCAGAGGATGATAAGTTCTCGATTAGGAAGGGCATCAAAGGTTACAGGGAGAAGACAGAGGGGGAGGGGAGGGAGAGAGAGGAGGGGAAGAGGGGGTAGAGGGGATGGGAGGGAGGGAGGGAGGGGGGAGAGAGAGTAGACGGGAGAGAGGGGGAGAGAGAGGACAGGGTAGAGAGGAGGGGGGTAGAGTGGGGGAGGGAGGAGAGGGAAGTGGAGGGAGAGAGGGGGGAGGAGTGGAGGAGGGGGGAGAAGTGGAGGGGGGAGGAGACGGGGGGAGCTGGGCGAGCGAAAAGCGGCAAGAGCCGGGGTGAGAGTCTGGCCCTCTAGTACAGGGCCCGACTCTAGTACAAAGCTCTTGGCTTCTCTCGGGAAACCCAAGTCGAGGCGCGAGCGTGCTGCGTGTCCCTATTTGTGACATCATCACTCGGCTGCTCATCAGCATCACTCAGGTTCTTTCAGAAATCCTTAGCCGAAGCGCGAGCATACTCCGTTTTGAGCGGCTTAATTCCAGAGCCCTGGACGGGGTGGGGCGCTGCGCTGCACACGGCTGACCAAGTGCAAATAGACTGTGAGTTGAGTGGTGACAAAATGAATGTGAGTCGGGGGGGGGGGGGGGGGGGGGTGGTTAACGTAACTTGTCATCGGCTTCAATCCAGAGCCCGGGGGGGTGGGATGGGTGGCTGGGCCTCGTGTCGGGCGGAGTGGTGTGGACGTCAGGCCTGTTGACTGTGTGCGAGAGGACCCATTGTGTTGTCATCCAGCTAGTAAGATTTTAAAAAGATGTCAGATTGGTAAGCAATGTTAGTAAAAAACTCAGGAAATGAAAAATTAAATTTTCAGATGAGGTGTTTTTGAGATCAAGAGGTAAATCTCTACCGGAATATGAAAATATTTCACCGTTACCACGTAGGACTTTCGAGGAGATGTGAATCAAAGGAAAAGTTCAAGCAAGCAAGCAAGCAAACCCACAACTAAACATCCAAGATCAGAGTTTTATAATAATACTAGACCAAGTGCAGACCCGTTGGGTCTGTTCCCCCAATGAGCGGTTGCAAGGGGGTGGCGGCCTTAGGCATCACGTACACGCTAACCACCTCACACACACTAACCCCCCCTTGATATTATATTAATATTCATTCACTCCTTTTACCCCATCCCCCGCCCTATCCACTCAAGCATAACCCCCAACTGCGCAGGCATGGCTAGAGAGGGGGTGGGTGGAGAGGGAAGGGGAGGGGGTAGAGATTGGAGGGTGGGGGAGGGGCATGGCATCACAGGGGAGGGCTGGTTCCTGAATGCAATACTCCACACTCACCCATAGGTCCCAATATTGACCACTCCCTAGAGAGGGAGGAGGGCAGAGAGGAATGGGGGCAGAGAGGAAGGGGGGGCAGAGAGGGAGGCCCCCCTCCCCCCCTCTCCTTCTCCCTCTCCCCATCTCCTCCCTCTCCTCTCTGGGAGTGGGTAGAGGGGTGGGGGGGGGGGGGGGGGAGGGGTATAGGCAGCTCCTACCCAGGTCATAGAGCGAGGCCTGAAGTGATCGGAGGATGGTGAAAAGTAGCGGGGGGACCAGCCAATCATGGCTTCCGCAAGGGGAAGTGCGTCCACCAGCATGACAGAGCCGCTCGGGCTGGGGAGGGGGACAGACGATCGGGCCTCCCTGGAGAGGAGGTCGTCCCCTGTGACGGTTAAAGAGGAGAGGGGAGAGAGGGAGGGAGGAGAGGGGATAAGGTGGGAAGAGGAGAGGGGGGGGAGCCGGGAGAGAGACAGCTTTCCTCTCTGGAAACCCACAGTTGAGTGAGCGGGCGGGCGGGGCTTCACAAGCTGCGCCGACAGTAAGGAGAAGCTTCTTCAGCGCGTGAGCGCCGCTGACCTCACGATCTGCAGAACAAAGATCCTATAGCAGAGCAGAGCTGTAGGATCTTTGCTGCAGAACTTTCTCGATCTTTCTGCGCCTTTTGAAGAACGGGGGGGTGGGTGGGCTAATGTACCTCATGGAAAACTGCACATGCGCGTTGACAGCAGCTGCATTAATCCAGAGTGGCCGGGGGGGGGGGGGGGAAATGAGGAAAGGCATTGTGAGGTCAGCAGCCTTTTTTAAATGTCAGTCTGGTGATAGATTTTAGAAAATATCTCTGGAAATTATTGACCAAATTTATTGGGGATTGGATTTTTGAAATCATAAGGACAATTTCTACCAGAAGATGTAGAAATGTCACTGTTATTGTAACGTCAACGGCTGGGCAGCAGTCAGATTTTTAAAAAAAGGTCAGATTGGTCAACTATTTTAATTAAAAAGTCAGGAAAATAATGTACCAAATGTACAGAGGAATGGATTTCTAAAATCACAAGGAAATTCTCTACTGAAATATGTAAAAATTTCTCGTATCAGCGTCTGGTTTTCGAGGGGATACGTTTCAAAGGCAAAATAACACACACACCCGCACGCACACACGCACACACGCACACACGCACACACACACACACACACACACACACACACACACACACACACACACACACACACACACACACACACACACACACACACACACTTTTAATAGATACTAGACTAAGTGCAGACCTGTTGGGTCTGTTCCTCCAATGCCCAGTTGCAGTGGGGGGGCTGGGGGGGCGGAATGCGGCATCACATGCACTGACCACCCCCACACATACGCTAACTACCCCCCCCCCCTTGATATTATATTTATATTAATAAGAGAGGGATGGGGGTAGAGAGGGAGGGCAGAGAAAGAATGGGGAGCGACAGAGAGAGAGGGACAGAGACAGAAGGGCAAGAGACAGAGGGAGAGGGGGGGTGGAGGGGAGGAGGAGAGGGAGGGTGGGGAGAGAGAGATGAGAGGAGAGAGGAGAGGAGAGCGAGGGAGAGGGGGGCTGAGAGGGGGGAGGGGGTAGGGGAGGGGTGGAGGGGAGAAGGGGGTTTAGGGGAGGGAGGGAGGGAGAGGGGGAAGAGAGAGGAGGAGAATGAGAGAGAGAGAGAGGGGAGAGAGAGAGAGAGAGAGAGAGAGAGAGAGAGAGATCTATTTATAAAATGGTAGGCAGTCATATGGGTTCAGTCATTAATGGTGACATTAATGCAGCAGTTGTGAGGGGGGATCAAGAAGATCTGAAGGAGGTGGATGGTCAGGTCGAATTGCCGTACCATATTTGTGGCATTTATATTTAAATACTAGACCAAGTGGGACCCGTTCGGTCCCAGTCACACTGGAGGCCTGGTCCCCCAACGCAACCCATTCCCCGACACAATATTTCATCACTCACCTGTTCCCCCAATGCAACCCTCTCCCCAAAAGCAATATTCCAATGTGGGGGAGGGGGATTTGTGTGTGGGGGGGTGTGGGAGTGTGTGTGTGTGTGTGTGTGTTGGGGAGTGGGGGGGAGTGTGGGGGAGGGGGTGTGTGGGGGGGAGGTGTGGAGGTGTGTGTGTGTGGGAGGGGGTGTGTGGGGGAGTGTGGGTGTGTGGGGGAGTGTGGGAGGGGAGGTGTGGGGGGGTGGTGTTTTGTGGGGGTCGGTGTGGGAGAGAGGGTGTGTCTGGGGGAGGGGGGTGTGGGGGAGGGTGTGTGTGGGGGAAGGGGGGTTGTGGGAAGGGGGGGTTGTGGGGAGGGGGAGGGAAGGAGGGAGGGAGGGAGGGAAGAAGGTGTGGGGAGGAGAGGGTGGAGGGATGGGGGGTGTGGGGGATCTGTTGGAGAGGGGGGTCTGGTGGAGAGGGGGGTATGTGGGGGAGGGGGGAAGGCGGGGTGGGGGAATGTGGGTGTGGGGAGGGGGGTGTAGCGAGGGGTGGTCACCACAGGCGCAGCTTGCACTCTGCTCATCCCGCACCTTCAGCTTTCAGCCTCACTCAGAGGCTCCCGGTCCTTCTCCAGGTTCACTCGCGGCTCCCAGTTCCACTCACAGCTTCCAGTTAGTCATGCTGGTTGTCACAGAAGCAGCCCGCACGCTGTTCACTCCCCGCACGCTTCTCACTCCCCGCACGCTGTTCACTCCGCGCACTCACTCAACACACTCTGCCCCTTCAGCTTTATTTTCCTGGCCGTCAGTGATTGACAGCGGGTGCCAGAAGGAGCAGTTTTTACAATTTTTAACCTTCATAACTTTTGGACTATTCCACTGATCTGAACAAAACGTGTTGCACTTGCAGTACAGGAGAATGCCAAGTAAGGTGGCGAAAGACTGTAGCGCTATCGGGTCCCGTTTTTGTGAAAATTTAAAAAGAACTCAAACCAGAAGAGGACAAGATGAGAGTTTTATAAGTATATATAGATTAAATTAATATTAACATCAGCATTTTAAAGAGAGAAAAAATTATTCTGTTGGTAGACAAAATCACTTCAACATCTCAAACTTAATATGGAACTGTGGAATTATAGATTTGTACAGCACAGAAACAGGTTTGTTCTGACTACCTCATCCATGCTGACTGTGATACCTATCTGCACTAATCCTATTTGACTGCATTAGTCCGGTATCCTCCTAGACCTTTCCTATCTAAGTATCTATCTAAATGTCTGTTAAATTTTGTATTTGCATCTGCCTCTACCATCTCCTCTGGCACCTCATTTCATTTAACCTCCAATCTCTCAAAGACATGCCTCTCAAATGTTCTTTAAATTTCTCCTTACTCATCTTAAACCTGTGCCCTCTGGTCTACACTTGGGAAAATGACTCTTGATTATCTATTCTATCACTACCCATATAATTTTATAAGCCACTGCGAGATCACACCTCAACCTTCCATTTCCCAATGAGAATAAACCTAGCTGATTCAATTTCTCCTTATAACTACAGTCCTCCGTTCCTGACAACATTCTTGTGAAGATAGGCACAAAATGCTGGAGTAACTCAGCGGGTCAGGCAGCATCCCCAGAGGAAAGCAATAGGTGATGTTTTGGGTTGAGACCCTTCTTCAGATGAAGAGTCTCGACCCAAAACATCACCTATTCCATTTCCATTCCAGTCACAGAGGCCGACATCAGAAGCTCCTTCGGGGGGTGGGGGGGGGGGGGGGGGGGGGGGTGAACACTCGAAAAGCGCCTGGACCTGATAGTATCCCCATCCGTGTTCTAAAAACCTGTGTGGACCAACCGGCTGGAGTTTTTACAGACATTTTCAACCTCTCACTTCTGAGGTCTGAGGTTCCCACCTGCTTTAAAAGGGCATCAATAATACCGGTGCCGAGAAGAGCAAGGTGACGTGCCTCAATGACTATCGACCAGTGGCACCAACGTCTGTGGTGATGAAGTGCTTTGAGAGGCTGATTATGGCGCATATCAACTCTTACCTCAACAAGAACCTCCACGCACTGCAGTTCGCTTACCGCCACAACAGATCAACGGTGGATGCCATCTCATTGGCTCTCCACTCCGCTCTGGACCACTTGCACAACAAAAACTCATATGTCAGGCTGTTATTAATTGACTACAGCTTGGCATTTAACACCATCATCCCCTCCAAACTGGATACCAAGCGCTCAGATCTGGGTCTCTGCGCATCCCTTTGCAATTGGATCCTCGACTTCCTCATTCACAGACCACAGTCCGTTCGTATTGGTGGAAATGTGTCATCCTCGATAATAAACAGCACAGGAGCACCTCAAGGCTGTGTGCTCAGCCCTCTATTCACTCTATACTCATGACTGCGTAGCCGGACATAGTGCGAACTCCATCATCAAGTTCGCCGACGACACCACTGTTGTGGGACGTATCACTAATGGTGACGAGTCAGAGTATAGAAGTGAGATTAACTGATTGACCAAATGGTGCCCACAATAACCTGGCTCTCAACAGCAGCAAAACCAAGGAACTGATTGTGGACTTTGGAAGGGGTACGATAGGGACCCACAATCCTGTTTATATCAACGATGGTGGAATGGGTCAAGAACTTCAAATTCCTGGGTGTGCATATTTCTGAAGATCTTTCCTGGTCGCAGCACACTGATGCAATTATAAAGAAAGCACATCAGTACCTCTATTTCGTGTGATGATTACGGAAAGTCAGTATGTCAAAGAGGACTCTCTCAACTTCTACAGGTGCATGGGTAGAGAGCATGCTGACTGGTTGCATCGTGGCTTGGTTCGGCAACTTGAGCGTCCAGGAGCAGAAAAGAATGCAGAAAGTTGTGACCACTGCCCAGTCCATTAACGGCTCTGACCTCCCCACCATCAAAGGGGTCTATCACAGTCGCTGCCTCAAAAAGGCTGCCAACATCATCAAGGACCCACACCATCCTGGCCACACCTCTCCGCTGCCATCAGGTAGAAGGTACAGGAGCCTGCAATCTGGTACATCCAGGTTCAGGAACAGCTCCTTCCCCACAGCCATCAGGCCATTAAACTCACCATCAAACAAACTCTGAACTATAACAGCCTATTGCACTTTATCTGTTTATTTATGTGTATATATATGGTCTATGCTATATAGACGCACTTAACTGTTCTGTATTCATGCTTACAATACTCTGTTGTGCTGCAGCAAGCAAGAATTTAATTGTCCTATCTGGGACACATGACAATAAACTCTCTTGACTTGATTTCTCCAGAGATGTTGCCTGACACACTCAGTTACTCCAGCATTTTGTGTCCTCAATATAAAATCATATTAAATCTTCAATATAAACCAGCATTTGCAGTTCCTTTTGACACAACATTTTTGTGAATATCTTCTGTGCTCTCTCTCTCTATCTATGGCCACCACATTCTCCCTGCATTGGCAATCAGAACTGTGCATAATATTCCAAATGCAGTCTAAATACTTTGTACATCTGCAACATGATGTCTCACCTCTTATACGCAAGCCTCATCTTTTAAAAGAAGCATAATAAATACCTTATTTGCTACCCTATCCACCTGTGTTGCCACTTTTCGCAAAGTATGAACCTGCACCCCAAATTTCCGTTGTACATCAACATTCCTATCGCCATTTAGTCTATATATTCTATCAGAATTTAACCATCTAAAGTACATAAGCGCACGAGAAGACACAAAGTGCTGGAGTCTGAAGAAAGGACCCGACCCGAAATGTCGCCTGTCCATGTTCTCCTCAGATGCTGCCTGACCCGCTGAGCTACTCCAGCATTTTGCGTCTGCTTTTGTAAAGCAGTATCTGCAGTTCCTTGTTTCTACGTTAGCTCACACTAGTCTGGATTGAGGATTAAATTGGAGGAACAGCACTCCATATTTCACTTGGGCAACATAACCCAGAGATATTAATTTTGATTTATCTAATCGTAACCCTTGCATCCCCACTCTCTCCATCCGTCCCCCACCCAAGTCGTACCAGCTTCAAAGTAGTCTCGTTGAGTCTCATTGTCTGTACTCATTCTCACTTAGCACACAGCTAACAATGGCTCGTTTCCTTTGAAGAAGGGTCTGAAGAAGGGTCTCGACCCGAAACGTCGCCTATCTCCTTCGCTCCTTAGATGCTGCTGCACCCGCTGAGTTTCTCCAGCTTTTTGTGTAACGCTCGTTTCCTTTATCATCTTTACTTCTTTGCATATCTTTTATTCATTTGTTCTATATCTCTCTACATGACTGTTTATATCTCTTGTTTCCCTTTCCCATGACTCAGAGTCTGAAGAAGAGTCTCGACCCGAAATGTCACATATTCCTTCTCTCCAGAGAAGCTCTCTGACCCGCTGCATTACTCCAGTATTTTGTGTCTATTTTTGGATTAAATTCCATCTGCCACTGCTCTGCCCAGCTTTCCAGGTGATCTATACCCTGCTCTATTCTTAGAAAACCTTCCTTGCTAGCTACGACTCCACAAATTTATGTGTTGTCTGCAAACTTACTAATCATTCTGGAATGGTGGAAATTTGATAAACTTGGGTTTTTTAACATGCAGTGAATATCACTGTTTTAGGACATTGTTAAGGGCTTGGACACGCTAGAGGCAGGAAACGTTACCGATGTTGGGGGAGACCAAAACCAGGGGCCACAGTTTAAGAATAAGGAGTACGCCATTTAGAACGGAGATGAGGAAACACTTTTTCTCACAGGGACTGGTGAGTCTGTGGAATTCTCTGCCTCAGAGGGCGGTGAAGGCAGGTTCTCTGGATTATTTCAAGAGAGAGCTAGATAGGGCTCTTAAAAATAGCGGATTCAGGGGATATGGGGAGAAGGCAGGAACGGGGTACTGATTGGGGATGATCAGCCGTGATCACATTGAATTGGAAGAGAGCAGTTAGAAAACAGCAGGTGTTGAAAATATCTACAACTTGTCATCACTGTAAGTTGAGAGACTCAAAAGGGACATACAATCACAATAATACTTTATTAGCCAAGTGTGTTTTGCAACATACAGGAATTTCATTTGCCAAGTGAGTCATACAAATAAAAAGCAACGGAACACACAAAATACATTTTAACATAAACTTCCTCCACATTCCTCACAGTGATGGAAGGTGAAACAAAAGTTCAAATCTCTTCCCTTCTTACAAGATTACATAAAAGGAGAGCTAAAAGGATATGGATGGAAGAAGCTTTGCCATGTCCTAAATCTTTGGAGTAATGAGGAATTTTTGTCAAATTACCTTTCAAGAAATTAAGTTTCTGTGCTGTACTGTTCTATGTTCTATGTTCTGTTCTATGTACCAAAGCATCAATAGTTCCTGCTACGGTCTTATCATAAAGATAGATCTTTGCTGTTATTTTAAATACCGTTTGGAGATCTTAAATATTCACACTAGAGGTAAGACAGGTTATTGGATAAATGTTAGATCCAAACAATAACATTGCAGCAATAACATTGCATGACAAAGCACTCTCTCCCAGCTGCAATAGAACATCAGCCGAGGTTTTTTACTCAAGTGTCTCAAGTGGGAGAATATATCAAATGTTAGATTGCTCCCCCTTTTACTGCTGACAATCCTGAGAAATGGCTATCTAAAATTAAAACAGGTAGAAATTCGGTGAGGTACCTTCAGCCTCACACCAAAAAAAAAGTATTTTGGAATGTATCCAGTACCATTAATCCAGTTTAA
Source organism: Raja brachyura (assembly GCA_963514005.1). The sequence continues at coordinate 60,263,380 of OY740785.1, forward strand.
TCCATGATTCTGCTCCTTAACTACTTTGACTGAAGTGCTGTCCTGTGCAATAATGTCTTCTGCAGATGCCAGTGCTTTATGACAAATTTAGCTTTGCTATTTAGCTCCTTGCACTCAGGTCATCCTAAACCATCTCAGATGAATGATTTTTTTTTCTAATCACTGGTTGTAATCTGTCAAGATAGTTCTGTTTTCACACTTTCATTATATCTTCATTGATATTTGAGTTACATGCCAAAAATGTATTTGTGTTGTAGAAATGTCCATTGTGATGCCCAATTAGACTATGGATAATGTATAAAATCTCTCAAATCATCAGTTCTATTGGGTTCATCAAACATGCACATTCTGGTTACTGGGGATTTTCACAATGGGAGCTGTGCTCATTGGCAGAATGACAACAATGTTACTTTAAGGCAAGTTTAATAGAAACATTTATGTTGTTCTTTTGTTATTGACATTTATTTCAATGTGTTCTCCTTGACTACACAATTAAGTCTATTTCCAGAGAATGGGTTTATTTAACATTTTTTGTCTTGGAGGGTTATGAAGGCACATTTATTGAAAGCATTTAAATTGGACTTCGGTGACTTTTTGAAGGATCAGGGAATTGAGACCAATGGGGTATTGGCACAGAAGAGAAGATGAGGCTCAGTACATCTTAATGTTAACCGGCAGAGAGGTTTGAGGGACCAGGTGGTTTACTCCTGCTCCTACTGTCCTGTTCTCCACTGTATGCATTTTACCTTTGGACTTTCATTTGCTTGAGTCATTCCATCTCCCAACAAGGGTAGAATTTACCCTTCTTTCCTTTTATTATCAAAATGGGGTATGGGGTATTAAGGGTTCTACACATCATTGCATACTACTTCAATATTACTTCAAAGGAATTTAGTTATTTCACACTGTTTGCTGTATTGACATATTCAACTGTGCGTAAATTGAAAGTTTATTGTGCAAATTCGTAATCCGAGAAATTTTTATTTTGAAGCACATTATGAGGGAGAAAAAAGTCACTTAATCATGAAAGTGGCATGCAGAGTTGTAAAGGTAACACTCAAGCCTGGCTTCTTCAATGAGCAACACGTATTTGCACAATTTACTAACTAGAAATCAATTGGTGAACTCAATCATTCTTAATTAACAGTCCAATCATTGAAATCTTAAATCAAACCAAGAACATAGAAACATAGAAACATAGAAATTAGGTGCAGGAGTAGGCCATTCGGCCCTTCGAGCCTGCACCGCCATTCAATATGATCATGGCTGATCATCCAACTCAGTATCCCGTACCTGCCTTCTCTCCATACCCTCTGATCCCCTTAGCCACAAGGGCCACACAAGGGCCTTATAACAATAATAAGGATGCAATTGTAAACAGACCATCTCTCCGAGTAATATATTCCAACTTTGCCTTTAATGTACTTTTGTGCAATCAGTGTTTGACTTATGCACTCAATAATATTGGTGAGCCTGCTGATACTGTATTAAAAAGATACTCAATCTTACTAAAAGCAAATCTCCTGAAATAAATCAAAATGATGTGCAAGGAAATGAAATACACAGATGCAGTACATTGATATTTTATAGGTGCAATAGTTCTGAATGAGGGACCGAAGCCGGTTTAGTAGTCAATCCTCAAATGAAGACTCCAAACAAATATGAGAGCACCTAATAAGTGTTCCAGTGGGTAAATTAATTAACTACTGCAGCACTTAGTCATGACATAGCATCAGAGTATGGCCTGGTCCAGTATGCAATGAGAATAATGCTTATAATTATTTAGCTTTTGTCATAGGCCAGTTTTCTCAAAGCAACTCGTCATTTTCTAACCAGATGCAAGAACTGAGCATATAAACAGTAAAGCTGCCCAAACCTTTCTCCACATCCTATGTTACTACATCATTGTGAACATCATCGTATGGCGTTCGTTCTTCATTTACATCTCATCATAATCTTTCAGTTGGATTTTACACAGGAAACAAGCAAGCCTTTCTGAAGAAACAAGGAACTGCAGATGCTAGTTTACAAAAGACACAGAGTGCTGGAGTAGCTCAGCACATCAGGCAGCATCTCAGGAGATCAAGAGCTCCATGTTCTCACGAGATGCTGCCCGAGCCACTGAACTGCTCCAGCACTCGGAATCTTTCTGTTTCTACATTACACCTCTTAATCAGATGCTGATCAGCATGCCCCCATCAGTACCTCAACAGGTGAGGCAGCATCTCTGGAGAAAAGGAATGGGCAATGTTTTGGGTCGAGACCCTTCTTCAGTCTGAAGAAGGGTGTCTACCTGTGCTGTTCCATGTTCTATGTTCTAATCTAAAGCATTGATAGTTTCTGCTATGGTCATGTCATAAAGATAGATCTTTGCTGTTATTTTAAATACCGTTTGGAGATCTTAAATATTCTCACTGGAGGTAAGTCAGGTTCTTGGATAAATGTTAGATTCAAGCAATAACATTGCAGACAGAAAAGGACTCTCTCCCAGCTGCAATAGAACATCAACCGAGGTTTTTTACTCAAGTGTCTCAAGTGGGAGAATATATCAAGTGTTAGATTGCTCCCATTTTCCTGCTGACAGTCCTGAGAAATGCTGACAGTCCTATCTTAAATTAAAACAGGTAGAAATTTGGTGAGGGACCTTCAATCTCACACCAAACAATTGTATTTTGGAATGTATCCAACACCATTAATCCAGTTTAATCCATGATTCTGCTCTTTATCTACTTTGACTGAAGTGCTGTCCTGTGCAATAATGTCCTGTGCAGATGCCAGAGCTTTATGACAAATTTAGCTTTGCTATTTAGCTCCTTGCACAGATCAACCTAAACTATCTCAGTTTAATGATTTGTTTTCTAATAACTGGTTGTGGTCCGCCCAGATAGTTCTGTTTTCACACTTTCATTATATCTTCATTGATATTTGAGCTAAATGCCAAAAATGTATTTGTGTTGTAGAAATGTCCATTGTGATGCCCAATTAGACTGTGGATAAAGCATAAAATCTCTGAGATCATCGGTTCTATTGGGTTTATCAAACATGCTAATTTGGTCTCAGTTCTGGGTACTGGGGATTTGGGGTTACCTTCAAGGCCTGAAGTTTCACCATAAGAGCTGTGCTCATTGGCAGAATGACAACAACGTTACTTTAAGGTAAGTTGAATAGAAACATTTATGTTCAATTATTATTGACATTTCTACCAATATGTTCTCCTCAACTACCCAATTAATTTATTGTACTCCAGAGAATGGGTTAATTTGAATTTTTATGTCTAGGAGGGATATGGAGGCTCATTTATTGAAAGCACTTAAATTGGACATTGGTGACTTTTTGAAAGATCAGGGAATTGAGATCCATGGGGTATTGGCACAGAAGAGAAGATGAAGCTCAGTGCATCTTCTTAATATTGAACAGCAGAGAGGTTTGAGGGCCAGGTGGCTTATGGGCCTCTCCCACTTAGTCGTCGGCAGTCGCCTGAAAAATCGTCTGTCAAGTTTCCTTCACCAGCGCGTTATGCAGGTGGGGGACAGGGCAAGCGGGGGGAGCACTGTCTGACTGAAAATCACACGGTGCAAAACCAATGTGATACAGACACACACCGCGATGAACAGGAAGGCTGGCGCTGTAATTAAGACGGTGAAAGTACAATGTACGGGAAGGGTCACGTAAGTCCTTTAAAAGACGGGGAGAGGGGGGGAGAAGGGGGGAGAAGGGGGGGGGGGAGAAGAGAAGAAGGAGTGGAGACAACTTTTACGAAGCCAGAGATACACTGCTGTGAAGCTCGGCGAGCATTAACATTACCGGTCGGGTATCCTCGATTCTGAAAACTACTGTTTACGTTTTTTTTCCCAATGAGCCAATGAAATTCACCGGTCAGCACCGGCTACAACCTACAAGAACCTTCGACCTCCTGGCAACCCACTAGGACTCTTGGCGACCAAACCTACGGCATGAGAATTCTTACTACTCTCCATGGCGGCTTCATCCTGGTAGCCGCTAATCTTTCAACATGTTCAAAATTTGCGGAGACCATAATGAGGCCGCGACTAGTTCCCAGAATGCTGGAACTCCTCACGACCATGAAGGCGACTACCCGGCAACCACCCACAAACATGTGGCCACCATGTGGCGACTGCATAGTCTCCTGCAGTGGCCTAAAAAGTCACCTAAGTAGGACAGGCCGATTACTTCTGCTCATTCTGTCCTATTCTCTACTGTATGCTTTTTACCTTTGGACTTTCATTTGGTTGAGTCATTCTAACTTCCACCTCCCAACAAGGGTAGAATTTACCCCTCTTTCCTTTTATTATCAAAATGGGTTCTATAATTTTAATTTGGAAGCACATTATAAGGGAGAAAAAGTCACTTAATCGTGAAAGTGGCATGCAGAGTTTTAAAGGTAACACTCATGCCTGTCTTTTCAATGAGCAACACGTATTTGCAAATTTACTAACTGGAGTTCTATCAGTGAACTCAATCATTCTTACTTAACAGTCCAATTATTAAAATCTTAAATCAAACTAAGAACAACAATAAGGATGCAATTGTAAACAGACCATTTCTCCGAGTAATATATTCCAACTTTGCCTTTTTTAATGTACTTTTGTGCAACTAGTGTTTGAGTTCTGCACTCAATAATATTGGTGAGCCTGCTGATACTGTATTAAAACGATACTCAATCTTACTAAAAGCAAATCTCCTGAAATAAATCAAAATGTTTAAGAAGGAACTGCAGATGCTGGAAAATCGAAGATAGACAAAAGGGCTGGAGAAACTCAGCGGGTGCGGCAGCATCTATGGAGCGAAGGAAATAGGCAACGTTTCGGGCCGAAACCCTTCTTAAGATTGATGTAGGGTGGGGGGGGGGGGGGGGGGGGGGGGGAAGGTGGGCGGGGAGAAGAAAGGAGAAAAGAAGAGGAGAAACCCAAGGGCTGAGGGAGAGCTGAGAAGGGGAGCAGACAGCAAGGACTACCGGAAATTGGAGAAGTCAATGTTTATGCCGCTAGGGTGCAAACTGCCCAAGCGGAATATGAGGTGCTGCTCCTCCAATTTGTGGTGGTACTCACTCTGGCCATGGAGGAGGCCCAGGACAGAAAGGACAGATTCAGAATGGGAGGGGGAGTTGAAGTGCTGAGCCACAGGAAGATCAGGTTGGTTAATGCGGACCGAGCGGAGGTGTTCGGCGAAACGATCGCCAAGCCTACGCTTAGTCTCACCGGTGTAGATCAGCTGACATCTCGAGGAGCGGATGCAATAGATGAGGTTGGAGGGGATGCAGGTGAACCTCTGTCGCACCTGGAATGGCTGCTTGGGTCCTTGAATGGAGTCGAGGGGGGAGGTAAAGCAACAAGTGTAGCATCTCTTGCGGTTGCAAGGGAAAGTGCCCAGGGAGGGGGTGGTGCGGGAGGAAAGGGAAGAATTGACCAGGGAGTTACGGAAATACACAGATGTGGTACATTGATATTTTATAGGTGCAATAGTGCTGAATGAGGGACCCAAGCCAGTTTAGTAGTCAATCCTCAAATGAAGACTCCAAACAAACATGAGAGCACCTAATAAGTGTTCCAGTGGGTAAATAGGAAGATTAAACGAGAAGTTACCAGTTTGAAGTTTGATCATTTATATTTATGCGGAGTTACGATGAGGGATTACGTGAAGAAGCCCACCAGCCCGCATGTGCGTCAACATTCAAACCAGCGGTTTGAAATCACAGATAATAGTTGTTGAACTGAATATAGGAAGATTCGAGAAACTAGAATTACCAGATGACCTTTATTGGAAGAGGGTTGGGAGCGGAGGGCACGTAATCCCTCATCGTAACGCCTCATAAAATAGAGATCAAACTTCAAACTGGTAAGCTCGTTAAATCTTCCTATTTTACTTCGGAGTCACGTGAGTGACTACGTGAAGATTTCAAAGCTCTGTGATTTCATGCCATGAACACGAGTCCATTCAACACACTGCATCAGTTGACCACAGATGAGTGAAAAAATCACATTGCGTTCAGACATGACATCGATTTAAATGTGCTGATGCTTTTTAATAACAAATGATATATATGAAAATAATAGGGACTCCTCATATCCGGAGGTAAATTATAAAACAGAACTTAAAATTTAGTTGGCAAACAACCCTGGCCTGGCAATGTGTTTGTTAAAAATGTTTGGAATGTGTAGATGGTTTTGCATGCAACCAATAACATAGTTACCTCAGTACCATTAACCCCGCCTAGTTAACATCAATCATAACGCCTTCCCCTTCCTGGATACGGTTCACTAGAAGAATGTAGCCAGTATTTGAGGATGTATGTAATACCTTGTGCTATCATTAAAATGTGTTGAACACTTTTAGAGTTTGTAAACTGCTTATTTACATGGTGTCGGAGCTGGAAGATACTTGCGCCTACCTGTCCATCGGGTTTTATTTCTTTTATTTGATTTGTGCCTTTTGTGCTTTATCTCTCTGACCATGGCATCCTCGTGCAGAAAGCCCGTGCAGCTTATCTTTGATGCTGATATTTCTGAGCGCTGGGCTACGTTTGAAATTGATTTCACCCACTTTGTCAACGTCGCTCACCGCAATGATCCTGACTCCCTCAAAGCCTCCCTCCTACTCAACCTTGTCGGACCTGATGCCATGAAGAGAGCCAGAACTTTCGTCTATGCTCCAGCGGTCCTGGACGACAACAACGTGGTGGTTACCCCTGCAGAATCTGCCAGTGACCCTGCTTGCCTGCTACGTAAGTTCAGGGAGATTTGTGACCTGCCCTCGAACCGCATTCTAGAGAGGGCACGGTTCTTTACAAGGAGACAGCTGCCGGAGGAACCTGTTGAATGTTTTATTGCCGATTTGCGTTATCTCGCCCAGCGGTGCCGTTTCGGTGACATGACAGACCAGCTCACTAGAGACATTTTAGTAACTGGCATGCGTGACCAGAAGCTGCGATGTGAGCTTCTTAGGGATCCGGATCTAACGTTAGAAAAAGCCATGCATGCCTGCAGATTGTCTGAGGTCGTTGTATTGCCAGATGATCACCGGGACTTGGGAGATAAGTCTGTTCACCAGGCTGGATTTAGTAGAGCCCTGCCTCAGAGGGGAAACAATGCTTTTCTGCCGCGTGCCAACCCTGGTCCTGCTGATGTGCCCCCAAAAAGGTGCCCTAACTGTAACTACATGCACCACAGACGGTCGACGTGCCCTGCCTATGGCAAGGCTTGTAATTTTTGTAACAAACTGAATCATTTTGCTTCTGCCTGCCGCTTATTCCGTTCTCGTGGGAGACAGGTAAAGATTTCCAGACCCAGTCTAAACATGCTTAAACAATCTGATAGCTGTTCCAACCCACAGCCCGATGTTGCTGAATCCTATGATGCAGATCCAATTAATTCTCCCGAGGATTCGAATGTGTTTACCCTCCTCCAGGCACCTGGCCAACGTCTTGATCCCTCCGTGTCTGTGACTGTCAACAATGTAACCTTCCTTGCGAAGTTAGATACTGGGGCAAAGGTCAATGTTTTGTCAATAAATCTTTTCAACAAGATAAGGACTAATGAGGCCTTGGTCGCTGACAATGCTACTCTACACGCCTATGGTGGAGAAATTCTCAGGCCTGTGGGGAGGGCCACTTTAACTTGCAGGCTACAGAAGGCCACGAGAAACTTGATTTTTTATGTTTTGAACTCTGACTGTGTTACCCTGCTGGGAAACCGTGCGTGCCAAGATCTTGGCCTGGTGTCCTTCGACCACACGGTCCACAAAGTGCAACTGTCATTTAACCCGATTGCAGAATACCAGGACCTGTTCAACGATGACCTGGGAAAGTTACCACTGACATACCATATTTCCATTGACCCAAATGTACAACCCGTGGTCCGCGCACCTCACAGGGTGTCCCACGCCATGAAAGACAGGGTCGAGGCGATGCTTAACAACATGGTCGACAAGGGGGTGCTAGAAGCGGTCAGCGAGCCCACCGATTGGGTCTCCACCATGGTTGCCACAATAAAGAAAGACAAGAATGAAATACGTGTGTGTATCAACCCCAAGGACTTAAACCTTGCCATCAGGCGACCACACTACCCCATGCGGTCTGTTGAGGACGTGGCGGCTCAGGTCGGGCAAGCCACCGTCTTTTCGGTCCTAGACGCTAAGAACTCGTTCTGGCAGATCCCGTTGGACAAAGCATCTTCTGACCTGACAACCTTCGCCACACCATTCGGCAGATTCAAATTCCTGCGAATGCCATTCGGCATCAATTCCGCTAGTGAGGTGTTCCAGCGAACGATGGAGCAGATATTCTCGGGCCTGCCATGTGCCATCATTGTGGATGACATCTTAGTCTATGGGAAGAACATTGCCGAACATGACCAGAACCTCCGCCGCGTCCTGGATCGGGTGCGAAAGGCCAACCTGAAGCTGAACCCAAAGAAGTGCCGGTTTCGTGTCTCAGAAGTCACGTAGGTTGGACACGTTTTCACCTCTAACGGACTAAAACCCGACCCTTTGAAGGCAGCGGCCATCTCTGAGATGGCAGCCCCCACCGACGTGCCAGGTCTACAACGTTTCTTGGGCATGGTGAACTACCTTGGGAAGTTTGTACCACATCTCAGTGAGCTGAGTGCTCCCCTGCGGCAGCTGACAAAAAAGGATATCGCCTGGGTCTGGCTCCCACAGCACCAGCAGGCGTTTGACTGTCTCAAGTCGAAACTGATTAACACTCCGACGTTGCGATTTTTTGATGCGAGTCGCCCCATCACCGTCACATGTGACGCTTCTAAGTTCGGCCTGGGCGCGGCATGCCTCCAATCTGTCGATGGATCGTTACATCCTGTCTCCTATGCCTCCCGCACCATGACGGACACCGAGCAGCGGTACGCTCAGATCGAGAAGGAGCTGCTTGCGGTGGTGTTTGCCTGCTCCAAGTTCAGAGACTTCCTGTTTGGCAGCAGATTTACAGTCGAAACCGACCACCAGCCACTGGTGACAATCCTGAACAAGCCGATTCATGCTGCCCCTGCCAGGCTGCAGCGTATGATGCTGCAGCTCCAGCGCTTTGATTTCGACATCGTCTACAAGAAAGGCACCGAGATGCACATCGCGGACACGTTATCGCGCGCCCCGCGGGCCTCCTGTGCTCGCCACCCCTACGAAACAGAGGACTTGCTCGTACTGGGCGTCAATTTTATTCCCACCAAGCAGCTGCAGCTTTTGGCCGAGCACACCGCTGCCGATCCAGTTTTGCAACGGCTTGCGTCTGTGATTAAATCAGGGTGGCCAACAAAGCGCTCCGCTGCACCGCCTGAAACACAGCCCTTCTTCCTGGTCCGTGACGAACTGGTGCTCCAGAATGGCGTTATCGTTAAGGGACATAAAGTGGTGGTCCCGTCCTCCCTGTTCGATTCTTACTACTGCGCAGCCCACAGCGGACACCCCGGGGTCGATGCAACACTCGCCCACGCTCAGTGCCAATTCTACTGGCCTGGAATGGCCAAATATATTCGAGACCGTGTTTCTGCCTGCTCCACGTGCAACAGTCTTGCTCCACATCAGCAGCGACAGCCCCTGCTGCAACAGCCCGTTCCTGCCTTGGCCTGGTCCTCGCTGGCTGCCGACATCTTCGAGTGGCGTGGTAACCACTACCTTGTCCTGGTCGACTCGTACTCAAACTGGTTCGAGGTGGATTTGCTGACATCCCTCACGTCGGAGATGGTGATCCGGAAGCTGCGGAAACACTTCTCCACGTTTGGGTCCCCTGTCAGGCTGCAGACTGACATAGAAACATAGAAAATAGGTGCAGGAGTAGGCCATTCGGCCCTTCGAGCCTGCACCGCCATTCAATGTGATCATGGCTGATCATCCAACTCAGTATCCCTGACAATGGCAGGCAGTTTACCAGCCGTGAGTTCAAAAGTTTTGCTGACAAATGGAATTTTGTGCATTTCACCAGCAGCCCGGAGTACCCACAGAGCAACGGCCTTGCTGAACGGGCCGTCCGCAGCGCCAAGCTTCTGATGGAACAAGCGAGACTGTCTAACTCTGATTTGTATTTGGATCTCCTGAACCTCAGGAAAGTTTCCAGAGATCCGGCCATGGGGTCCCCTGCTCAGCGTCTGATGTCCAGAACAACCAGATCTACCATCCCGATTGCCCAGCGCCAGCTGAAACCTCGGGTGCTGGAGCCTGCCTCTGTGCAGAGGCGCATTCAAGAGAAACATGACGGCCAGCGGCGTTCCCACGATCGGTCGTGCAGACCACTCGATCCTCTGTTGCCTGGACAGGTTGTTCGATTGCAAACCGCCAGTGGTCACTCCCGTCTGGCTACCGTGGTTGGGGTGGCCGACTCACCTCGTTCGTATCTGGTCGACTATGAGGGAACCATCTACCGTAGAAGCCGACAACACCTGCTTGCGGTTAATGAGCCGAAGCCGCAGGCCCCGGGCCCCTATGCCCCGCCGCTCTCATACCAGCAGCCGGCTCCTGTCCCAGCCAGCGTTCCCTGCATGCCTCGGTCCCCATATCGAGCGCCCGGTTCCCCTCTGCGCGGGTCACCTGTTGGCGGTCGCGGTTCTCCCTCTCCTGTTCCTCCAACCCCACCGCCCTTCCCTGGTTCCCCTGCTGTCTCGGGTCCCCCTGTTTTTTCTGCTCCTCCGGGGGAAGGGGGAGGCATCCGTACGCGCTCGGGCCGGATCAGCAAGCCACCTGTTCGTTATGGCGATTCTGTTTAATTCTGTTTAATTCTGTTGTAGTGACAACGGTCTGTTTCTTTTAAATTTTCTAAGGGGAAGGATGTAGATGGTTTTGCATGCAACCAATAACATAGTTACCTCAGTACCATTAACCCCGCCTAGTTAACATCAATCATAACGCCTTCCCCTTCCTGGATACGGTTCACTAGAAGAATGTAGCCAGTATTTGAGGATGTATGTAATACCTTGTGCTATCATTAAAATGTGTTGAACACTTTTGGAGTTTGTAAACTGCTTATTTACAGAATGTTCTCTCGTTTGACCATCCTGCAGCAGCTAGGATGTGGTCCAGTGGACCTCCAATACCCTTGCTACTGATGTTGTTGCAGCCCTGGTGCAGTGAGATTTAAAAACATCAGTGTCCACACCTGCACAAGCCAAAACATGCCTTAACCATCTGGAGATGGTCTGCAATGACACCCTCTTGTGAGGTTTTTTATAACTAACAAACACTGTTAGTTCAGTTCCTCTAAGACTCTTTGTGGCCTTGAAGTATTGTTGTAGGATGTGTGACCACACACAACCGAAGGTCCATGGGGAATGCCATAAACTCTAGTTTGAGATCTGACGCCCCTGGTCTGCTCTGCTTGACTAAGTCATAAACATAAAATGGTATTTCATTGGCGGATGTAACCATTCTGTCCAGTCGCAGCTTATGCAACGACTGGACCCGTTGCGCCGAAACCAGCGCCATGAGCGTAACCACTTTGTAAGTGAGTTTGACCAAGGACAGGGATGTAGCTGGAGCCCACCGGCGAAGCAGCGTCAGCACAATATTAACATCCCATATCTCCGAGTACCTTGGCCTGGGGGGATTAGTGTTAAAGATACCCTTCATAAACCTGGATATCAGCGCGTGTGACCCGACAGAGTGGCGTCCCGCTCCCAGGAACAAGTATGACGACAAGGCACTTCTGGCACAATTAATGGCACTATAACTCAATCTCTCATCAAAGAATAGTTTGGAGAGAAATTCCAAGACATCAGTTATACGTGCTGTGTCATATGTTATGTTGGACTGCGAACAGAACGCTTCCCATCTCTTGATATAGGAGATATACTGCTTCTGGGTGTTATGTCTCCAATCCGCAGTGATCATGTCCACAGTTCGATCTGACAGTCCGAGCCCCAGGAAAGGTCTTCTCAGTCTGCAAATCAACAAATTGATTCGATCATGCAGCAGATAGCCCTTCCCAGTCAAGGGATGAACCAGCAGACTCCTGCATTTGGGAATGGCCATAAAAGGCTCTGATATAATTCCCAGTATTAGTGGGAACCATGGCTGCGTAGGCCAGTCAGGCACTACCAAAATGCCTGACGCGGAGTCTTGCTGGATTTTTTGCAAGCACCAACTGATTAGGCAAAATGGAGGGAATGCATAGAAGGACATTCCTCCCCAGTGTAGCGAGTATGCATCCATCGCCACTGCCCCTGGGTCTGACTCCCATGTAACATACTTTGTTAACTGGTGATTGAGCCTGGATGCAAACAATGATATCCGGTGTTCCATACCGAGCAACAATGTCGTTAAAAACTTTATGATCCAACATCCATTCTATGTTGTCATTAAATTTCCATGACCTGGTGTCCGCCACCATATTAAGCCGACCTGGCAAGTAGATCGCTGAAATCCAAATGCTTCTTGTAATACACCAGTGCCAAATAAGGTTAGCCAAATTATCACAGGATACTGACTTGATTCCACCCATGTGATTAATATATGCCACCGCTGTAGTGTTGTCAATCTGTAGTTGAACATGCAGATGATGCATATTCCCACAACAAGTCTTCAGCTCATAGAATGCTCCCAGCATCTCTAAGTAGTTAATACCATGTAACTGAAGAATTGATGACTCACATTCCATCTGCCACTGCAACTAGAGATGGTATTAGTAGCTCCCCATCCTTGAGCACTAGCATCAGTTTGTAATATAACTGAAGGATTGCCAACCAAAATGTTACTAGAGCAATGCCGAATATTGGTCGTCCACCATTGTAATTCAGAAATTGCTTTGGCTGGTAGCCGCATAGGTCTGTTAAAATGACCTACATGGTATTGAGTGCTTGCTCCTTTGCACGTTGTAAATTCGGATAATGCAAAGCCCAAACTGTGCAACTGGAAAAGCAGCCACTAATTTGCCAATTACACAGGCTACTTGTCGAATCGATGGCTGCTCCATAACAAGGTTGTTCTATTAATTCTAATCTCTTGCCCCAGGGCAGAGTCACAGACATGTGAATAGAGTTAATGGTAAATCCCAAATAATCAATAACTCTAGATGGTACCAACTTGCATTTAACTGGATGGATGAGAAACCCCAATCTCTCAAACAGGAGTTTAGTGGCTGAAACAGCTAATTTAGCTAATTTCAGAGTTTTTCCTATGATTAGGATATCATCCAAGTATGCCATGACAATATGATTTTGAGATCTAAGAAGCCCAAGCACCGGTTTCAACAATTTGGTAAATAATCTGGGGGCTGAAGTTAACCCATTAGGCAATGCTTTAAATTGCCACAGTTGCCCCATCCAGCTAAATTTCAAATATCTCCGGTGATCCCTGTGAATGGGTACCGAATAGTATGCATCTTTGAGATCGATGCATGCAATGAAGCATTCTTTGGAAATCAGTTTTTTGGCAATAACAAAGTTTTCCATTTTGAAATGTCTATACTGCACAAAAGAGTTGAGTCAAATCAAGGATGATCCGGCATCCTCCATCTTTCTTTTGTCTTGTAAATATATTAGAAACAAATTGGTGAGGTTCATGACTCGACTTGTCAATTACCCCTTTTGGATATAACGCTTGAATTTCAGCTTGTACATCCAAACCTTCCTGTTGTGAATGAACAAATATCCGGCTTGGTGTATGCTGTGTGGGTGGCAATGAATGGGAAGGAATTGGATTTGGAACCCTTGTATACTGTGCAGTATAAACGGATCTGACGTTATCCAACACCATTCATTCATAAACAAGTGTAATCTCCCACCAACCTGTAACTGGTCCACACACCCCATGTGAACCAGACCCACCTACCTCCATGGTTACCGGTGGTTTTATGGTTTCTATTTCCGCCCCCGAGATTTGGGGGGTAGGGTTACTGGAGTGCACGGATTGCGCATCTTCCATGAGGGCCGGCCTGGGCCTTGGCCTAAGAAAGACCTGCCCAAAATAATCGGCCTTCGAGCTGCCACCAGCTTCAGCGAACCACTTACTGCTGAAGGAAGCGTAGCGGTGCTGCCACCAGAATGGTGAAGCTCTGCTTGTCAATGGAGTCTTGATTAACCTGACAGCTTTCGCTTCTTCGTCCAGGTCCTGTTTTGGCAGATCTTCTCTGAACAGAAGATTCGGCAGCTGGACATTGCTGGCCCTGCACATTCCTGCAAATTTGGGGTTCAGGGCAGGTCGGATGGCATTCTTGCGAAAACAGTTAATTTCAAAACGTGCGTTGCACATTAATGCCAGGGCACCCTGCTGTACATCAGACAAGGGACCCCCATCCACAGACCTGGCAAATGCCGTAATGCCTGAAGCCAGCAATTTGAGGATTTTCTGGAGCTTCATCTCCTGGGCTTTGATGCCCGCTCCAATATATCCCCAGATAGAGCTGTTCACAGCCGGCACATTTAGTGAAGCACAATGCCCAGGTGTGTGGTACTTAGCAGAAGTTTCCACCATTACCTGTTCCTGCAGCTGGTGTGAAGTGAGGTAATTAATGCTTGCAGCAAGTTCCTCTTGTAGTGGCTCCCCTATTTGCGAGGCTATTAAACTTAGACGCCATGGCAGGCAATTCTTGTGCTTCATGCACCTCGTGCATACTGGTATGCTCCCCAGCCATACCTCCAAATTCAGAGTCAGTCCAGAACTGACCCCGTATGCTCCCCTCCTCAGAGAGGGAGACATTATGCAGCCCTGGACCAGGCGCTGCCGTGGGCCCCCTAGGAGACCCGCGCTGATATAACTCAGTTTCCCGGAGCATATCAAGATGGAGCATCCTTTCCATAAGGTGCTCCATCCGGGATAAATGCCCGAAGATGCTATCCATTGTAGGAGGCAAATCCTCCTGGCCTGACTCGTCCGAGTAAACAGGCCTGACAGACATTTTCTTGGCTTTCCCCACTTTCGGGGTTGCCAAGGTGCTTTCGACAGGCACCAAGTCTGAAGCCGCTGACCGCACTGTCAGTGACTTGGATGGCAAAATCGACGGCCACCGACTACCCGCACTCCCGCGGTCCTCCGTAGCTGGTTTCCCCACAGCCCGTCTGGACTTCGCCCTGGATTTCTCCATGATAATTCAAATTTTGAAGTTCTGTAATCAAGATTACTGGACAAAACAACCTCAAATAAGTTTTAGAACTTACCTGTAGGACTTTTAAACTTACTGCTGGATGAGCAACGCGCCTCCCAGCCAGTCGTGCACCATGCGTTAGACATATAGACGCGCTTTGCCCTAACGGACAAACAAGAAGCCTTTGTTAGAATATGGTCTTCTTTCATTGATTACTTAAAAGGGTAAATCGGTTCGGCAGGGAACCCTAACTTAAACTTGGACTCGGGATTAGATGAAAAGTTATATTCTACATTCCTTGATCTTATCTCCAATAACGTATTTACGGTAAACTATTCCATTCTTTATGATTTTTCTCTGTTTCACTCTCTTTAAAAAAAAATTATTAGAGACAAAATGATTCATTTGATAATATTAATAATGTATGATTGTTGCACACAAAATATTACTATCATAATATGTCTTTGCTAATGTACTGCTTACCTACTCTAATAAAAAATATATATATTAGACATATAGACTCGCATGCGGGCTGGCGGGCTTCTTCACGTAGTCACTCACGTGACTCTGAAGTAAAATCAATTAACTAATCAATTAACTTAAATCAAGTAACCACGAACCAAGAAGAACTACTGCAGCACTTAGTCATGACATAGCATCAGAGTATGGCCTGGTCCAGTATGCAAAGAGAATAATGCTTATAATTATTTAGCTTTTATCATAGGTCAGTTTTCTCAAAGCAACTCATCATTTTCTAACGAGATGCAAGAACTGAGCATATAAACAGTAAAGCTGCCCAAACCTTTCTCCACATCCTACGTTATTACATAATTGTGAACATGTGAACATCATCATATGCCGTTCGTTCTTCATTTACATCTCATCATAATCTTTCAGTTGGATTTCTCAACGGAAACAAACAAGCCTTTCTGAAGAAACAAGGAACTGCAGATGCTGGTATACAAAAGAAGACACTGAGTGCTGGAGTAGCACAGCAGGTCAGGCAACATCTCATGAGATCAGGAGCTCCATGTTCTCATGAGATACTGCCTGAGCCACTGAACTGCTCCAGCACTCTGAGTCTTTCTGTTTCTACATTACACCTCTTAATCAGATGCTGACTGATCAAAAGTGTAAAATATTTGAAATGCCTAAAGTTAAAAAAGGCGAAGTCAGATTCACCCCCTTGCCCTTCCTGTGTCTCAACCCTGCCTTATCTCCACCTCCTCTACTCCACCCTTCTTTCTTACCTTACCCATTCTTGCACATTCTCTCCAGCCCCTCTTTCCCCTACCCTCACACCCCCAACCCTTCCCTAACTCTGACACTTAGTAGTCATTTTGTAAACCACACACAGATTTAAGCCTAGTTTGCTGGATGACCATCAGTAGCTGCTAATCTGGCCAATGCTTCCGTTCCCAGTGTGCAATAAGGCAGCATACCCTCGTCAGGTCTGCATCAAGGCAAGTTCATGCAGCACATCAATATTCCCAAGTCGTGAGGAAAAGCCTCTACACGTTTCAACATTTTTCTCATTATTAGCAGTCAGTATCTGATTAAAACATCAGAGCAGTCAGAAAGATACAAAGGAAGTCTAAAGGGCTGCACAGCATTGTCAGTTTCTATTAGTTCTGACACAGATCATGTAAGTGATTCACAAATCGGTTAAAATTATTCTTATTAGCACTTATGAATGAAGCAATCTGCAAGGTGAAATTATGCCCTGAATTTTATTACAAGGATACTAGCTAGAATCAAATACACAGGACAAGATGTTAAGAAGTCCCTTGTGCCAGTAGGTGGGGAGCATTTCACGACATTCGTTGATTGTTGAGAGTGGTACACGCTCAACATCGGGGGGGGGAGGGGAAGAAACGTATACGTATATCTTGGCCTGGGTAACCTTCAGGACAGTTGGGCACAGGACACATCATCAGTAGTGTACCCTTGCATCACTGGGTGTTTCGGCCTTTTAACACTATACACCCTCCACAAGGGCGGCCCGCTGCAGGATGATCAGCCCTCAGCACGAGTCCCGTGTCAAACTGTCCTAAAGATTCACCATGACGTACTTGGGGCCCAGCATGGGTCTTTCCGCTTGAGCCAAATCCAACGGCTGCTTCTTTCAGCCGCATCTGAGAGTGATCTTATGGTCTTCCTCAGAGCCTGACCATGGATTCCAAGCTCCTTCAGCAGTCTGATGGTAGATGATGCAACAAATCCTCTGCATCCCACTTCAACTGGATAGACTTTGATGTTCCAGCCACGCTGCGTTGCCTCTGCTAGCACAGCTAGCGCAGCTTCTTACGCTCATAGGCCTCCTCAACAGAGTTCTCCCATGGAACTATGAGCTCTGTGATGTAAGCAGTCTTCTGTGAAGGGGACCAGAACACCAAGTCTGGCCTGAGGTTGGTTAAGGCAATTTCAGGTGGAAAGATTAGTTGTCGGCTGATGTCTGCCAGCATCCTCCAGTCATGGGCCCTGCATAGGTTTCCTTCTTCTGATCTGGTGGAAGGATGTTTAGGTGTTTTCTGTCCTTCTCGGACAAAGGTTGTTGCCCTTAAGGGGGGGGGGGGGGGGGGGTTGCTTGCTCTCGGAGGCAAGGAGTTGGTCGCACACCGCCTGTTCTCACGGGCTGTTGCCAGGTTTTTTATTACCTGATTATGCCGCCACGTATATCGTCCTTGCATGAGACTGGTCTTACAGCCTACCATGATGTGTTTGAGGGTCGCTGGAGTTGGGCAGAGGGCACAGGTTGGATCCTCGCCATACCACTGATGGAGGTTCTTTGGTGATGGAAGCACGTCATATGTCGCTCTGATGATGAAGCTGATCTTGCTTGATTCCATTTCCCATAGTTCTTTCCAGCCGATCTTCCTCCACTCCACACCTTTACATAGAAACATAGAAAATAGGTGCAGGAGTAGGCCATTCGGCCCTTCGAGCCTGCACCGCCATTCAATGTGATCATGGCTGATCATCCAACTCAGTATCCCGTACCTGCCTTCTCTCCATACCCCCTGATCCCTTTAGCCACAAGTGCCACATCTAACGCCCTCTTAAATATAGCTTTTTTTGTACCCGGCAGCGCCCGTAGTCAGGATTGAACCCTGGACCCCGGCGCTGTAAAACAGCAACTCTACCGTTCCTCCACTCTCCCTCTCAACCCCAATTTCCACTGCATCCATTGCCCGTTTGGCAAGAGAGACCGCCTTTGCGCTTCTTGTGGCCTCCTCCTGTCGCCGTACCTC
The DNA here is from genome assembly GCA_963514005.1 of Raja brachyura. Next base: position 60,281,668 of record OY740785.1, read on the forward strand.
CTCAACCACCAATGTCCTCCGCTCTGATGTTGTGGCCTTTCGCCAAGTTGGTTTACTTGTCATAAGGCCAATGCCTCCTCTTCCCTGCTGCACTTGCCCCACAACATCTTTGTGCCTCAGGGCTGATGAAGCTTGCTGTACGGCATCAGATGGTGTCCACTTCCGGCCAGTTACTAGGGGCAGCGCAACAGCACTCATGGTCTTGTCTCCAGAGTCCCTCAGTGTCATCTGAAGTCTTACTATTGAATACTTGTATTCCTCTGTTAGACTAGTGAGAGGTAGTTCCAGGACCCCTTTGCCATAGAGGCCGATGTTAGTTAGACATCGTGGGACACCTAGCCATTTCTTCGCGTATGAAGTTATGGTTCGCTCCATCTTCTCCACAGTTGTTATTGGGGCTTCATAAACGGTCAGTGGCCACATTGTCCGAGGCAGGAGTCCAAACTGTAGGCACCAGAGCTTCAGTTTCCAAGGCAGTAGGGTCTGATTGATGTTCTCCAGGCCGTTGACAATTTCTTACCTAAGTTTGTGGACCTGCTCTTTGTCCTTGAGACTTGTGTTGGACCATTTGCCCAGGCTTTTTACTGGCTGCTCCGACACTGTTGGTATTGGGTCGTCACCGATGCAGAACCTTGTATCTCTAAGCACCCCCTTAACTATGTAGATGCTTCGAGATTTACTTGGTTTGATTTTCATTCGGGCCCACTTGATGTTCCCCTGCAGCTTTCCAAGTAGCCGCTTGGTGCATGCTGCAGTAGTGGTTAGTGTTGGCCTGTCGTCCATGTATGCCCTGACGGGTGACAGACGGAGCCCAGCCACCCATTTTGAGGCCCTGATGATGACTTCCATGGCCATTGTAAAGGCCAAGGGTGAGACTGTGTAGCCTGCCATGATGCCCACTTCCAAGCGCTGCCATGTTGTACTGAATTCAGCTGTTGTGAAGCACAACTGCAGGTCTTGGAAATAGTTCTTGACCAGTGTGGTGATGACCTCTGGTACATGGAAAAAGGCAAAAGATTTCCAAAGGATTTCATGGGGAACTGAACCAAATGCATTGGCCAGATCGAGGAAGATCACATGTAGTTCTCTCTTGTCCTTCTTAGCTGCTTGGATCTGGTGCCAGATCATGCTTGTATGCTCCAAGCATCCTGAATATCCTGGAATTCCTGCTTTCTGTACAGATGTATCAATGTACTTGTTTGTTACCAGATAGGTGGATAGTCTTTGTGATATAATGCCAAAAAAGATTTTTCCCTCGACGTTGAGGAGACATATTGGCCGGAATTGGCTGATGTCTGACGCATCCTTTTCTTTAGGTATTAGTACGCCGCAGGCCCTTTGCCACGCCTTAGGTATTGTTTGCTTCTTCCACACCACCCTCATGAGCTTCCATAGAAAGCGTAACACATCCGGTGCATTCTTGTAGAGCTTGTATGGTACTCCGTTTGGCCCCGAAGCTGATGCTGCTCTTGCTCGCCGGACAGTGTTCTCTACCTCTTTCCATTTCGGAGGGCTGGTGTCCAGGTTGAATTCATGTGGTTTAATAGGCGGGATGTCATGTGGGATGACTAACTGCTCATGCCTTTTCGTGTCTTGGTGGGCCTTTTCCAGGTGTTCCTCCAATTATTGTTTTGATGTTTTCAAAGTTCCACTTTTTTCCTTTGCGAAGAGGTCTTTGATGAACTTGAAAGGGTCTTTCTAGAACCGTGTTCTTGTGTGTTCTTTCTTCTTGCAAAGTTTCCTCATGTTCTCTGCTTTTCGCAAGGTTGTCAATGGGCTCTTGATGTCCTCTTAGAGAAGCACGAGACCTTCTCTCTCTGCGTCAGTTGCTTTTTCAACTGCCTCCTCTCTCTGATTAGCCTCTCGATCTCCTGCTGCCTCCTGGACTTGATTGGTGTTGGTAATTTCTTTCCACCTCTCCCTTTACTCACCCCAAACCGTTCTTCTCCATAGCTGTAGATTGTGTTGCCCATCCTTTCAAGCTTTTCCACTGCTGTGCCCACTTGTTGCTCCAAGATATGTATAAGGTCACTGTTGACCGTCTCCCACTCTTTCTTTTCAACAGCTTTGGGCCATTTCACTCCAGGTTTGTGCCCTTTGATCTTTCCCTCCAATGGAGGTCTTTGTAGTTGTTGCATGGGCTCCTCCACCGGCATTTCTGTGCTTGTAACACCCTCTTCAGTGATATGGGTGCTGATGCTCTGCGAACTTTGGTTTGTGTCCCGTCGCTGTGCTTCATTCGACTGATTTGACTGGTTGCTTCGTAAGACGTACTGGTCAATGTGAGGCCCTGGTCTCTGCTCTCTCAAGCACTTTTTCCTCCCTTGGTGGATCTTCAAGCCCATCACTGATGTTCTTTTCTGCCAACCACAGATGCACACCTGAAGTTTGTGTCCCGCAGCTGTTGTGGATGTCTCATGTGCCATGCTCTCCTTGTCCGTGGTTGTTTCCGTTCCTGGGTCTGTAACCGTGTTATCAGTCGGTGAGCCATCTTGCGCCCCCGCTCTCGCAGGCTCTAGGGGTATTTCCTTTAGTTTACTTTTTGTAGCATTTAGCGGGTGTCTCCAACTAGCTGAAAACAGCGTTGGGGACTGCTATCATGGATAGCTAGCCCATGACGGCCCCAGTGGGGTCTGTTCCCTCCTGTCAGCTGTCTCTTCAAGCTGTCACATGGACTTTTCCATGTTGTCAGCTGTCCTTTCACAGCAATCACTGGACGAGTCCAGATTATCAGAATCAAAAACACAGGACAAGATGTTAAGAAGTCCCTTGTGCCAGTAGGTGGGGAGCATTTCACGACATTCGTTGATTGTTGAGAGTGATAGAAACCCAACATCGGGGGGGGGATACATATACGTATATCTTGGCCTGGGTAACCTTCAGGACAGTTGGGCACAGGACACATCATCAGTAGTGTACCCTTTCATCACTGGGTGTTTCGGCCTTTTAACACTATACACCCTCCACAAGGGCGGCCCGCTGCAGGATGATCAGCCCTCAGCACGAGTCCCGTGTCAAACTGCCCCAAAGATTCACCATGACGTACTTGGGGCCCAGCATGGGTCTTTCCGCTTGAGCCAAATCCAACGGCTGCTTCTTTCAGCCGCATCTGAGAGTGATCTTATGGTCTTCCGCAGAGCCTGACCATGGATTCCAAGCTCCTTCAGCAGTCTGATGGTAGATGATGCAACAAATCCCCTGCATCCCACTTCAACTGGATAGACTTTGATGTTCCAGCCACGCTGCGTTGCCTCTGCTGCAAGCTCTGCGTAGCGCAGCTTCTTACGCTCATAGGCCTCCTCAACAGAGTTCTCCCATGGAACTGTGAGCTCTGTGATGTAAGCAGTCTTCTGTGAAGGGGACCAGAACACCAAGTCTGGCCTGAGGTTGATTAAGGCAATTTCAGGTGGAAAGATTAGTTGTCGGCTGATGTCTGCCAGCATCCTCCAGTCACGGGCCCTGCATAGGTTTCCTTCTTCTTATCTGGTGGAAGGATGTTTAGGCATTTTCTGTCCTTCTCGGACAAAGGTTGTTGCCCTTAGGGAGGGGGGGTTGCTTGCTCTCGGAGGCAAGGAGTTGGTCGCACACCGCCTGTTCTCACGGGCTGTTGCCAGGCTTTTTAGTACCTGATCATGCAGCCACATGTTAAAACTACATTTTAAAAGGACATGGGTTTGGGAGGAAAAGGAGTAAAATTGTCAGTGCAAGTGTAGGAAAGCCACCACTGACAATCTAAACTTACATTTAACTCTAAATCTTTAGGTGTTGTGTAACAGGCATCCTCAGGGAAGACTGGTGCTTAATTTCAATATCTTAATTACTCAATTTAACAATGTTAACATAACGTTAATTGGGGTCCATGGATTTCACAAGGTGACCCAATGAATTGCTAAGCACAATGAAAGCTAGGCAAGACCAGGGATGTAATTGAGGAGTCTGAACACAACAGGGATATATACCAATAGGTACTCACAATTTGTAGCTGATTTCACCCCTGTTTCTATTAAAGACTTTGTTCATTGTAATGGGACTATACGGTTTGAATATCAGCACATCATGTTTGCACTCTTGATCCATCAGTTTAACAAGGAATTTAAGATACATTATCTTAGGGCTCTGAGGACCAGAATGTGCCGCAGCATCATTAATGTAGAAAAGACAACCTGAGAGACCCAAACAGTGAAGCCCAGGAGCAACACAATACATGCCACATTAAAACCAGAGGTGTGGCTGAACAAGCCAGCAGCAACATTAAAGATGAGCCCTTGGTACACATCTGCCAGAAAGGTTGCCCTGTTGCCCTTTGGTACACATCTGCCAGAAAAGTTTGGATGTGTTCCCTCTGCACAATATTGTGCAGTAGCAAGGTTGAACCAAGAGAAGGGACAAGGCTTGTAAGCCAGTGCATCTTCAGACATTTCTGAGGAGGAGGAAAATAAATGTGATGTAGCAAATGTACCAGAAGTGGGGCACATGACAGCCTGGAGATTTTATGGCATCATTATTTGCAGGATTGTCCTCCCACCAATCCATCCATCTGGCAAGCATCTTGAAAACCTACCATTGCCCACACCCCCCACCAACATCATCCCACACAAAGCAGTCAGTAAAAAAAGCAAAGCTTTACTTTCACAAATGCACAAGACCCTCCCAGCTCCATCCCACACATACAGCAATATTATATAGGATTAATTAATAACTTACCATTCAACACAAATGGAATGGCCAATTTCAACATCGAATAAAATGGAAAAAATGAATTATATGTGACTCACACAAAATCAGAATTTAAGTCTTAAAATAAGTCTTAAGTCGTATATATCATTAGATATGCAGTATCCCTTCATAATTCATTGCATCTTTAATCATCTTCTTCCCAGCACTGGCCAATTGAGAATGCAAGGGAACATGTCTAAGGCCATGCACTGCACTTGGCAATGGGCAAAAGCAGGAGAATTGGTGACAGATTGATAATGGAAATTGATAGTGATGAGCCCCTGAAAAATGTGTGCAAGTAGACTTGGAATACTGATCTAAGAGAACAAATAGTCAAAATTCAAGTGAAGAGTGTTTTATTGTCATGTGTCCCAAATAGAACAATGAAATTCTTACTTGCTGCAGCACAACAAAATATGTAAACATAGTACACTGTAAACAATAAGATAGAGAGAGAAAAAAAAAATCAGTGTCTATACACACATATATATATATCCACAAACATATATATATATACAAAAAATATATATATATACATACACACACCTCAAAAGAAAAACAATAGCAGTGCAATAATAATAATAACAATAATAATAATAGTCTATGTAGTTCAGAGCTTATATGAGGTTGTAGTGTTTAATAGCCTGATGGCTGTAGGGAAGAAGCTGTTCCTGAACCTGAACGTTACAGTTTTCAGGCTCCTGTACCTTCTTCCCGATGGCAGGGATGAAATGAGTGTGTGACCAGGATGGTTTGGGTCTCTGCTGCCTTTTTGAGGCAGCAACTCTGATAAATCCCTCCGATGGTGAGGAGGTCAGAGTCGGTGATGGACTGGGCACTGTTCGCAACTTTTTGCAGTCTTTTCCGCTCTCAGGCGCTCAAGTTGCTGAACCAGACAATGATGCAACCAGTCAATGTGCTCTCTACTGTGCACCTGTAAAAATTCAAGAGAATCCTCTCTGACATACCGAATCTCCGTAATCTTCTCCAGAAGTAGTGGTGTTGATGTGCTTTATTTATAATTGCATCAGTGTGCTGGGTCCAGGAAATATCTTCGGAAATATGCACGCCCAGTTTTTGACTCTCTCCACCATTGTCCCGTTGATATAACAGGATTGTGGGTCCTCATCCTTCCTCTTCTAAAGTCCACAATCAGTTCAGTGGTTTTACTGATATTGAGAGCCAGGTTGTTGTGCTGGCACCATTTGGTCAATCGGCCGATCTCACTTCTATACTCTGACTCATCACCATCTGTAATTCGCCCAACAACGGCGGTGTCGTCGTCGAACTTGAAGATGGTGTTCGCACTGTACACCGTCATGAGTATAGAGTGAGTAGAGCAGGGGGCTGAGCACACAGCCTTGAGGTGCTCCTGTACAAATTGTTAATGAGGACAAAGTATTTCTGCGAACCGACTGTGGTCTGTGGATGACGAAGTCGAGGATCCAATTGCAGAGGGATGCGCAGAGACCCAGTTCTGTGAGCTTGGTAACCATGTATTTATTTAATTGTTTGTTTGTTTATTTTATAATCAAAAAATATTTCTTCAAATATTAAAATATATACAGTACAGTAAATAACAAAACAGAACCCACCACCATAATACACGGCAAACGATAAACTTTCATACAACTACCTTACACTCCTTTTCAAGGATGCATTCAACCCCCCGCGGTGCCCAGCGGTCCTGAAGATCCCCCAAGGTGCCCGTGGACAGCACGTAGTCCCTCTCTAACACCACCTGGGCATGGACGTAAGCCTGGAAAAGGGGCAGGCAGGCGGCTTGGGCAGAGCCTTTTTCCGGCTGGCGCTGTGGCTCGCGAATGGCCAGCTTGGCCAGGTGCAGGAGCAACCCCACCAAGACATCCTCGGCCCTACCATCTCCCCTACGCACAGGGTGTCTGATGATGAGGATGGTGGGTGAGAAGTACAGCCAGAAGGTAAGGAGCGGCCCCTTTAGATAATGGAACGGGGGCTGCAGCCTCACGCACTCCATATACACGTGGTACACAGACTCTTCCAGCCCACAAAAGTGGCAGACGGCTGACCCGCGAGAGAAACAGGTTGCATGGAACTCCTTGGTGCAGTACCCTCCACCCCAGGTCCCCGATGTGGTAACCAGGGGATGATGGTATTGAACGCTGAGCATTAGTCCATAAACAACAGCCTGCCGTAATTGTTTTTATTGTCCATGTGGTCCAGTGCGGAGTGGAGAGCCAGTGAGATCGCATCCTCCATTGAACTGTTGTGACGGTAAGCGAACAGTAATGGGTCAAGGTTCTTGTTGAGGTAGGAGTTGATATGCACCATAACCAGCATCTCAAAGCACCATCACCACGGACGTTAATGCCACTGGTCGATAGTCATTGAGGCACGCCACCTTACTCTTCTTGGGCACCGCTATTATTGATGCCCTCTTAAAGCAGGTGGGAACCTCAGACCTCAATAATGAGAGGTTGAAAGTGTCTGCAAAAACCAGCCAGTTGGCCTGCACACATTTTGCAAACTCAACCGGGTATCCATCAGGTCCAGGCGCTTGCCAAGGGTTCACCCCCCTGAAGGACCTTCTGACGTCGGCCTCTGTCACTGTGACTGTAATACCATCAGGGTATATGGGGGTTCGGGCATGCACATCAGTGTTCTCCCTTTCAAAGCATGCAAAGAACCATCACAAATGTCCTCGTTCTTCAGAAAACGGGGTTTCCCCTCCCCCACTATAGATGAGGCTCGCACCAGGGTCTCCTCCATACCCCGCAACACTGCCCTCTCTCCCCATTCCCCCACTCACAACAAGGGCAGAGTCCCCCTGGTCCTCACCTTTCACCCCACCAGCCAGCGCATACAACAGATAGTCCTCCGCCAGTTTTGCCACCTCCACCGTGACCCCTCCACTCGCCACATCTTCCCATCTCCCCCCCTGTCTGCCTTCCGCAAAGACCGCTCCCTCTGCAACTCCCTTGTCAATTCTTCCCCTCCCTCCCGCTCCACCCCTTCCCCGGGCACTTTCCCTTGCAACCGCAAGAGATGCTACACTTGTCCCTTCACCTCCCCCATCCACTCCTTTCAGGGACCCAAGCAATCATTCCAAGTCCGACAGAGGTTCACCTGCACCTCCTCCAACCTCATCTACTGCATCCGTTGCTCAAGATGCCAGCTGATCTACATCGGTGAGACCAAGCGGAGGCTGGGCGATCGTTTCGCCGAACACTCCGCTCGGTCCGCAATAACCAACCCAACCTCCCGGTGGCTCAGCACTTCAACTCCCCCTCCCATTCCGTATCCGACCTCTCGGTCCTGGGCCTCCTCCAAGGCCAGAGTGAGCAACACCGCAAGTTGGAGGAACAGCACCTCATATTCCGCTTGGGGAGTCTGCATCCTCTGGGCTTAAACATTGAATTTTCTCAAATCTGTTAACCCAGACTGCCTCCTCCCCCTCCCCACCTCTCCCTCAGCCCTCGGGCCCTGACATTCCTTCTCCATCTCCCCCCCCACCACCCAAGTTGCACTAGCTTCTCATTTTCACACTACAAACAGCTTACAATGGCCTGTTTCCTTTATCTTCAATACTTTTTTGCATATCTTTCATTCATTGTTCTTTATCTCTCCACATCACTGTCTATATCTCTCGTTTCCCTGATCCCTGACCAGTCTGAAGAAGGGTCTCGACCCAAAACGTCGCCTATCTCCTTCGCTCCTTAGATGCTGCTGCACCCGCTGAGTTTCTCCAGCTTTTTGTGTAACCCTCGATTCTCCAGCATCTGCAGTTCCTTCTTTAACACATGCATAGAACACATTGAGCTCGTCAGGAAGTGATGCTTCGCTGTTGCTTGAGCTGCCTCCTGATTTTGCCTTGTAGGAGGTGATGGCATTCAAGCCCTGCCACAGTTGTCAAACATACACCCATTTTCCAGGTTTGAGCAGAAGTCCCATTTGGCCTTTTTGATGGCCTTGTCAAGGTCGTATCTGGACTTCTTATAGACCTCTGCGTCACCAGACCTGAATGCCCGGGATGTGGTCTTCAGAAGAATGCGGATCTCCCGGTTCATCCAACAAGATCCACCAACAAGTAAAAGAAATAGCAAAAATGCCCATAAGATGTGACATGAACAAGGCATGATTCATCAATATGTAGATGGTACTAAAATAAGTTATATGGTGGACAATGAAAATGGTTATGAAGAATTAAAGCAAGATCTTGATCAGCTGGGCAAGTGGGCCAAGGAACGGCAAATGGAATTTAATTCAGATAAGTGTGAGGTGTTGCATTTCAGGAAGTCAAACCAGGCAGGACCTTCGTAGTGAATAGTAGGGCCCTAAAGAGTGTGGTAGAGCAGATGGATCTAGGAGTAGAAGTATATAACTCCCTGAATGTGGTGTTACAGATAGATACAGGAGTGCAGAGCTTCCGGAGCTCACCGGAGCACTGCTCCAGCACCTCTGTAGAAAAAAGGCCGAAAAAAACCCAGCGGGAATTTTAACTTACAGGTGTGCGGTCAGGGTAACCTGGCTTTTCGAGTGGGAAGGGGAAATTCCATCACCAATGAAGTTCCCTGTAGGAAGGGGGGGGGGGGGGGGGGAGCACTAGGGCCCAGCAGAGTCAGACCACGTGCTGTCTGCATCGTGGAGGTTGTGGGCCTGTTGCTGAACCTGGAACTCTGGTGAGGTGTCGGCTCTGGCCAGTGTAGAGGCGATGGTCGGCAGAGGCGCTGGTGGTGGCCCGTGGAGGGCTGGAGTAGAGATACAGGTCGGCGGCAGCAGCATCGGTGGTTCCTGGGAGACAGTGAAGGTCGGCGACAATGGCGGTGGCCCCAGGGTGGTGGTGAGAGTTGGCAGCCGCGGCAGTTTGGCCGGGAAGGCAGTGAGGGTCGGAGAGGCGGTGGATGTTGTTGCTGCTCCTCGTGGTGGCCATCTCAGCCTCATGGTGGTCGGGCAGGCGGAGCTGCGGTCCAGTGGTGGAGCTACGGGCCTGCGGGCAGGTGGTCGAGTCAAGCAGTGTCGGTGGAGGGACCGGTCTGGAGGTGGACAAGCTTGTGTCCAGGTAGGCGAGGAAGCATTTGTTGGGTGTGTGGATCTAGCGTCGAATGAAGTAGAGTTGTGGTCCAATGCAGGTGTGAGTGAGTGAGTAAGTGAGTGAGTGAGTGAGTGAGTGAGTGAGTGTGTGGCCAGATCTGCAGGAGAGTCAGGGCGAGTTGTAAAAACACTGTAAAATACTATACCTCTGTAAAAACACATGTTTACCGTATTTTTCTTTACTTGCTTGATAATTAATGAATGCAACTATACAATATTTTGTCATATTATTAAATTAAGTATTATATGTTTCATTGTACTAGTTATACACTGGGATGTAGTGATAGGCTATAATCTTGTTTGACCTTCTTGGGAGACTAGCTTGCCCCACCCCCAGCACCTAAAAAAATAGCACTGCAACACTGGAGAGATAGGATGATGAAAGAAGAATGCTTGTGGCACTGGCCTTCATCAGTCAGGGAACTGCATTTAGAGGTTAGGACAATACAATCACAATCACAATAATACTTGATTAGCCAAGTATGTCTTGCAACATATGATGAATTTCATTTGCCATGTCAGTCACAGTAGTACAAGACATTCATGAGGCTGAATTTGGAGTATCGTATTCGATGTGGTCACCCTGCTATAGGAAAGATATCATTAAACTGGAAAGAGTGCAAAAAATATTTGTGACGGTGTTGCCAGAACTTGAGGGCCTGAGCTATATGGAAAGGTTGGGCAGGCTCGGACTTTATTCCTTGGAGTGTATATACTCATGAGAGGAATAGAGAGGGTTAATGTACTGCAGTCTTTTTCCCACGGTAGGGGAATCAAGAACTAGATGAATTAACTGCACAATGGGGCAGCAGTAGACTTGTGTCTTACAGCACCAGAGACCTGGGTTTGATCCTGACTATGGGTGCTTATCTGTATAGAGTTTATACATTCTCCCCGTGGGTTTTCCCTGGGAGCTCCACACTCCAAATACTTACAGGTTTGAAAGTTATTTGGCTTGGTAAAATGGTAAATTGTCCCCAAGTCTGTGTAGGATAGTGTGAATGTGTGGGGATGGACTCAGTGGGCTGAAGGGCCTGTTTCAATGCAATATCTCTAAACTAAACCAAACTAGAGGACATAGATTTAAGATGAAAGGGAAAGATTTAATAGGAACCGGAGGGGCAGCTTTTTCACATGGAAGGTAGTAGGCATATGGAAAGAGCTGCCAAAGGTAGTATTTGAGGCAGGTACAGTAAAATACATTTGGACAGGCATTTTGATAGGAAAGGGATATCCAGAAAATGTGAGGAAATGGGACTAATTTAGATGGGCATCTGGGTACAACATAGATGAGTTAGGCTGATGGGTTTGTTTCCACACTGTATGACTCCATGGCTATAATCAATGTTACTGCATGATATGAAGCAGCATGGATAGCAGTTTTCATATACATTCTGATTAATGGTTAGCAGGAGAGAAAGCATTGGGGGTTACCTACCTGATGTATGAGGAAGTAACATCACAAATAGACGATCATATGTTGGAGAGAGAGGAGAAATCAATTTATCGTGGTTCATTTTGGAACCAAAAATATAGGAAAGAATAGATAATAGATCTTAACAGGGAGTTGTTGAGGGCTATGAGGAACATTAAATAGAAAAATCTGTATTGAAAGTAGTACTAGGGATATAGAGTCAGAGAGGCATACAGTATGGAAACAGACCATTTGGCCCAACTTTCCCATGTCGGCCAAGATGCCCCATCCACACTAGTCCCATCTGCTCGCATTTGGCCCATCTCTCACTACACCTTTCCTATCCATGTACCTGTCTAAATGTTTTTTAAAGATGTAAAAGATATGTTCAAGTTGCTGGTGTAAAATAGAGGAGTTTCATGGGATGATGTCCCCAGTTTTGTGGTAGGAAGAAACTGTCCTGTTGAATTAAACTCCTCTGAACCGAGCTGGAACTAAGAAGCTTTAAATTGAATCAGTTTTGAGAATTGTGCAAAAAATAATTTAAGGTAACACAGAACTGATTTGTACCTTATGTATTACATTAATATACTGGAAAAATGTGATGATCTGGAACAATGAGTCTTCTGAATGCTTCTGAAAGTGATATTGTGAATCACTATATTATAAGAGGCATGATATTATAACAGGCATGCAGAATGAAGAAGGGTTTCAGCCCGAAATGTTGCCTATTTCCTTTGCACCATAGATGCTGCCTCACCCGTTGACTTTCTCCAGCATTTTGTTGATTTTCCAGCATCTGCAGTTCCGTCTTAAACATGTAGAATAATTATTTTGGATCAGCGTTTAGTGCGGTGGCAAAAGAGAGCACCATGGATGGTAATGCTAAGATCATAGATGATAATAATATTCAAGAAAAGTAATCAGTCTGAAGAAGGGTCCCAACCTGAACCATCTCCTGTTTTTTCCTTCCACCAATGTGGCTGCCTGGCCCACTAAGTTCCTCCAACACTTAGACAAGATTCCAGCATCTGCAGTTCCTTGCATCTCAAGAAAAGTAATACTGAATTATGAATGAGGATTTACCACAATCCAAGTGGGGTAAATGTTATACGAGAATGTTGCCCGAACAGTCTGTGACACATAGTGCTGTGGCCAGTAGTGCTATGTTTAAAGCCCATAGTGCTGCAGCCGGCAACTCTTTGATTAGATTCCCACGCATTAAGCCAACAGCGCTCAGTTTAAACCTTTGCGTGCCAAACTGGCAGTTCGGCGTGCAAAGCTGATTTCAACAGCTGATTTCTTACCTGTATAAAGGTAGGCACCGGTAAGCCATAAGTTCGTTCATGTAAGAGAGGGGTTCACCGATGGGCTGAGTCGCGATCAGCACTACGGATGGAGGCAATGAGAGAGAGGTGTGCTACTGTAAAACAGACCTCACGCATACCAAGGCAAGTATTGTTTTTGTTTCTTATCAATAAAACTGATTTGTAACTAAACAAACGAGTGAGCCTTTTTCTGTTCTACTAGTCAGATCCTTGAATCTGTACCCTTGTATCAGTAAATAACAGCAAAAAATAAAACGATGGTATTAAAGATGGATAACTGTGAAGGCAAGATAATTCCTATTTCAAGGTTCAAACAAATTGGTGAGAACAATGCAGATATGTAATATTTTGAAATTCTCTCAATTCAGCACTTTTAGATCGAACATTCAGAAGTGCCATTACATTAGTTAAACAAATGAAATATTATTAATCTGAAATCTTAGCTATTTCTCACTCCATAGTTCCAGCAGTTCTGCTTTCATTATATTAATAGGTATGAGGTCATTAATTTGTGCAAAACAAGAATGGTTAGCATTGATTATTTTTTGCCAATCTAAGCAGCTGAAATCTGTAATTGGATGTCGAGCAATTTACTGTATCATCAGAACAGAAGTTGTAATAAATTAATATATTTGAAAAGCTATTATCACTTTGTGATAAAATATCCCCTTCTCAGCTACCTTGTTAGTAAAGAGCATCTATTAATGTAATGCTTCAACCTTCACCTTTTTAAGCTATCAATTAAGTAGGCCTATAAAAGCATTAAAAGAGAAGCAAAAAAAAAAGATCTATGTTCAATAAGCTGAACCTATAAATCACAATGAAAGAAATAGATGAATGAGAGTTGGAGTAGGCCACTTGCCCTTCCAGCCTTCTCACCACTCAATAAGATCATGGCTATTGCATGACTTAACTTCACTTATCCAACTTTGCCCCAACTTAATATAGCATCTTTGGGTTTCCAAACATCTCAACCCCTGACATAAACTTAAGAATTAACACAACATCTTCTGCAGTGTGCAAAATAAAGTTCCAATCTTTGATCATTCTGTGGATCAACTAAATTACTCCTGAAGTTTCAAGAGTTCAAGCGTGTTTATTGGTCACATACACTGGATATGAAATGGAACAATGGATTTCTTACTTGCTGCAGCTTTAAAGGCCCATTAAATTAATAATAACATAAATACAATAAATTAACAGATACTCTAAGTAAACTAGACAATTATAAGGTAGAAACTAAAGTGCAAGCAGCTTAGACTATGCTTCCTACATTTAGACTCCATAACCATTTGAATTAATTTATCTCCCTATCCCTGAATATCCCTTAACCTCTGGAAATGTTTAATTAAATCTTCCCTTAAACTTATAAATTACAGAAATTATGAAAAAGATTCTCAAAATTTAACCCCTAAAAATGTGTGAATCTATAGTGGAAGGCTAACATACCCTTTCTAAAGAGCAATGCCCAGAAATGAACACAGAGCTTTGCACGGCAGCACTGTAACTTCTATCTCTCATAATCTATAAAGTACAGTATTTAATTAGTAATTTTGATGGTGAGAGTGGCCGGGCCGCCGGTGGATGGTGAGAGTGGCTGGGCCGCCGGTGGATGCTGCGAGGGGCCGGTCAGGCTGTCGGTAGATCGGTGTCGCAGCGAGCGAGCGTGCAGTCCGACAGAGCCGGCGCTATGGGGGTGCTGAAGGAGGCCCAGGCGGCGTGCAGGGCATTGCTGCTCCCCACCATCATCCCCATGATGAACGAGAAGGGCATGCTGGCAGGGGTAAATGCGCTGCGGGGCCACACGTACGAAGCCCACAGCCGGTCCAAAAGCGGCTCTAGCTACAGCCGTGACCAGCTCTGGAAGGGGGGCAAATTAGGGTTAGGGTTAGGCATTTTCCTGTCAGTGGAAGACGCCTTAGCCTTCCCCCAGCCTGGCACTGTCCCAGTCCCAATATGGCTGTGACCCCCACTCTGCACACTAGCAGTCAGTGGGGTTCAGTAAACGGGAGTACCCAGAGGAACTGCCCTCACCCAGTAATTAGGCTGGTTCAAGAGCCGGACTACTGCGGCAGTCTCATTAAAAAACACACTCACAATTATATTAATTATTATTTTATATAATATAATTATAATATAATTATAATATAATATAATTGTATATATATTGTATACAATTGTATAATTGTGTATATATATACACACATATATACACACACACATACATATACATATATGTACACATACACATATACATACACACACATATATATACACGCACTTATATACGTATATACACACACTTATACATATATATATAAACATATATGTATACACACATACAGTGGCTTGCAAAGATTTTCATACCTCTTGAACTTTGCCACATTTTGTCAGGTTACAACCACAAACGTAAATGTATTTTATTGGGATTTTATGTGATAGACCAACACAAAGTGGCACTTCATTGTGCAGTGGATGGAAAATGATACATGGTTTACAAATTTTTTTACAAATAAAAAACTGAATACACATATATATGCATAATTAAAAGTCTCATCTTGACCACTTCCTATTTGCACTGTGCTTTGATTTTAGAAAAAAAAACTCTACTACATATGACTGTGATTTTTTTGCTATCTTACTCAGAGTACTCCTCCAATGTTCAGGCCCCGAGGATTTTTCCCATCGTTTAAATATAAAAGACTTTTTAGTGTTTTAAAAATCTTGAGATTCTCTCTCCTGTCAATCACTGCCATGAAAGCCACGCCTCTTCCGGTGGGAGGGGGGAGGGACTATAAAACCTGGAAGTGTGTCATGGCTCAGTCTGTCTGCAAGATGGTGAGGGAGGTCGCGACTCTCTGTCTGAGCTGGGAGACTAGAGAACACTGTAAGTATGCAATGTACTTGAATAAATGATTTCTTAGCACTTAATGAAAATGAAATGAGTGGTTTGGAAGTGAAGTGAAAATATAATCAGCTGTTTGGCTTCAGCCTGCCCTGTGCTTGAAAGTGCAATGGAAATTAAGTGAAAATGCAATCAACTGTTTGGCTTGGGCCTGTCCTGTGCTTGAAAGTGAAATGTCAATGGAAATGAAGTGAAAATGCAACCAGCTGTTTGGCTTGGCTGGCCCTGTGCTTGAAACTGCAATGCAATTGGAAATGAAATGAAATGAAATTAGTTGTTTGGCCTGCCTGAAACCACAAATTGCAGCCCACAAGATCCCTATTAGCTGAGAAACCAGTCCCTTTTGCCCAAAATGCCCCTATTAACCCAGGAGGAACATTTTGGCCCTAAAGGCCTGTGCCAGGCCAGGAAAAGTTGAGAAAAAGTGCCTTTCACTGAGATTTCACTCTTTTTTTTTTTAAGAGCCCCATTGGTCCATCAAGCCTGTACTAGACCAGGAGTCCCTTTGGCCCATCAGTAAGTATTCCCCCTGAAAGTATTAACCCTCACCCCAGTATTTTTCTCCCTCCCTTCATTTGCTCCCGGTGAGATCCAGGCCAGGATAGACATTCCTCCTTCATTGCTGTGATCTGCAGAAAAAGATGAAAAATGTCGAAAATTGATTCTCCCCCATCTCTCTCAGAGTTTCTAGTCTATTTTGGGCAGAATTTCTGGCAGTTTCTGAGCTGCCAGCCCACCAGGCCTGAGTGACTGAGTTGCCAGCCCACCAGGCTTGAGTGACTGAGATGCCAGCCCAAAAATCAATTCGGCCCACAATATCCATACTAGCCCTCTGGAAAACAGTCCCTTTGGCCCACACCCATACTAGCATTCCAGAAAGCCCCCACACTGGCCAGCAATATTGGAATTGGTGGAAAGGTGGAATATTGCATTGGGGGACCAGCCCTCCCGTGTGAACATGGGACCCAACGGGTCCCACTTAGTTACATATACACATATATGTATATGTGTGTGTATATGTTAAGAAGTGGGAGATATATATTCCGCAAGCATTTTAGGACCAATGGAGACACTCTTTCAGCAAGCATTTTAGACCCAATGGAGACACTCTTTCAGCAAGCATTTTAGACCCAATAGAGACACACTTTCAGCAACCATTTTGAACCAATAGAGACACACTTTCAGCAAAATTTTGAACCAATAGAGACACACTTTCAGCAACTATTTTGAACCAATAGAGACACACTTTCTGCAACCATTTTGAACCAATAGACACTTTCTGCAAGCATTTTGAACCAATAGACACTTTCTGCAAGCATTTTGAACCAATAGAGACTTTCTGCAAGCATTTTAGACCCAGTAGAGACACTTTCTGCAAGCATTTTAGACCCAGTAGAGACACTTTTTGCAAGCATTTAAGAATCAATAGAGACTTTCTGCAAGCATTTAAGAACCAATAGAGACACTTTTTGCAAGAATTTTAGAACCAACAGACACTTTTTGCCAGCATTGTAGAACCAACAGACACTTTTTGCAAGCATTTTAGAACCACTACAGACACTTTTTGCAAGCATTTTCGAACCACTACAGACACTTTTTGCAAGCATTTTCGAACCAATCGACACATTTTTCAAGCAGTTTAGAACCAATAGACACTTTTTGCAAGCATTTTAGAACCCGTAGGGACACTTTTTCCAAGCATTTTAGAACCAATAGACATTTTTAACCTTTTTAGAACCACATTAAGGGCACTCACAGTTGAGTAGACGTGTGTTCAGTGCTATTCAGAGAGACTGAGTGAGGCACACCACTGGCTTTCTCCATCTTGCAGAGACTGAGTGACTTTATAGTCCCTCCCCCTCCCTCCAGCAGGGGCAGCAGGGCGAATGGGGAATATTTTTTAAATGGTAATATCTCTCTGATTTTTCATCGATGGCAAAAATCCTCTGTTCCTGGAAGGTGGAGGAAGGCTCTGAGGGAGAGGGAGGGGAAGAGGGAATTTTCTGACCCTCAGAACTACATTAAATTTTGCACAGATTTAGATAAAATATAATTGAGAAGGAAGTCATAACTTGTCAGTGCCAAAAGTTGCACATTAATTAATTAAACTAATTAGAAAATGAGATCGAAAAAGTAAGCGCCATCTCGTGTCCAATGCCCATATTATACCATGGGGAGCCTAATTTGATGAATATGACCGTAATAATAAATAATTATGTATAATATTATATTCAAATAATATAACTGAGTGTGTATTTTGAATGAGACTGCCACAGAGGTCAGGTTCCTGAACCAGCCTAATTAATGGGTGAGGTCAGTTCCCCTGGGTTCCCCACTGACTGCCAGTGTGCAGAGTGGGGGTCACGGCCATAGTGGGACTGGGGCAGTGCCAGGCTGGCGAAGGCTAAGGCATCTTCCTCTGACAGGAAAATGCCTAACCCGAACTCGCCCCCCCCCCCCCCCCCCCCCTTCTAGAGTTGCCCATGGGCTGGAGTTAAAGCCGCTTTGGGACCGGCTGTGGGCTCTAAGTGTGGCCCCGCAGCGAGTCCGCCTCGGACAGCATGCTCTTCTGTATCATTGTGATGGTGGTGGGGAGCAGCACTGCCCTGCATGCTGCCCAGGTGCCCTCAAGCACAGCCATAGCACTGGCTCCATCAGTCCGCCCACTCGCTCGCTGCAACACTGGCCTACCGATAGCCTGACCGACCACTCTCAGCAACCACTGGCAATCTGACCACTCGCAGCACCCACCGGCCGTCTGACCACTCTCAGCACCCATCGGAGGCCCGGTCCATCCAACTACTCTCACCACCCACCGACAGCCCGACCAATCCTCCACAGCATACATCGGCCTACCGACAAGCCCGACCGACCAACAGACTGACCGACTGAATAACCGACTGACCATCTGAATACCCGACTGACTGACTGACCGTCTGAATACCCAACTGACTGACCCCAACCCTACCTCTACATTTGTTATTTATCATTTTTATTCAACATTTTACTTCGGAGTCACGTGAGTGACTTCGTGAAGACCCCGCCAGGCACGCATGCGTGACATATCGTCGACCGCATGCGAGCGACAGGCAGGGAGGAGCGTTGCTCCTCTACTGCTGGGACCTGCAGGTAAGTAAAACACTAACCTGCGGTCTTTTTCTTCTAGGTGGCCCTGTCGCAGGGTCTCGCAGCTGCCTCGGATCTGACTGCTGCGGCTCCAATAGTTGGAGTCGGGAAGCCCGTTGACCCAGGAGGGTCCGGGCTCATACACTCGCCGGCGGAGGACGGCAGAGGCAGCCCGACTCCACACCGCAGCCCGCAGGGGACGCCGCGTGCTGGCGGCACGAAAAGGAATGGGGCTTGCCGGCTCGCTGTCAAAAGTTCGCGACGGTAGCGCGGCAGCCCTGACTCTACACCACAGCCCGCGGGGGTGATACTGCGGGCTGGCGGTGTGCATGTGGTGTAGGGCTTGCTGTGCTTGCCATGGGCAGCAGCCCGACTCTACACCGCAGCCTGCAGGGGTTCTGCGGGTTGCTGGCATTCAGGGAGAAGCAGGCTTGCAAGCAAAGGCAGCCTGACTCCACACTGCAACTGCAGGGATTCTGTGGCCTGGCTACATTAAAGTGCCCTGCTACTCTGGGGTATGCATTGTCTTCAAGAAGTTCAGACTGCCAACATATAAAAGTTATTAAAGCATGAGAGGCTGGTCACCATACTTCTTAAAGACCCTCAGGTAAGATACTAACTTTGAATAGCTAAGCGTCTGTATTCGAGTTTGCTTACAGAGGGATGGAGACCAGAATGAAGGCAGCGAAGCAGGTCTCCAAGGGCCGTGCGACTTCAGATGGGAGTCAGCGGCCACCATTCCAGAAGAACGCGGAGGTCGGGGAGCCCTGCGCAGCCAGGACCCGTCTCTCCACCACGGCTGACCATGGGGCCGCAAAATGGTGGAGCACCGCGTGGGAGCAGGGTGGGCAAGACCTGGACTCCCTACCACTCTCACCTATGCATAGTGACTGTGGGGCAAAGGTGCGTAAACATGTGACCCGCTCGGCGGCTCGTTTTGTCTCTCCTACTATGCAGGTATCAGAGATGGGGAGAGCTGCGCACAGGTCATGCCCCGCTGCAGTGGGAGGCATCGACATACCGCCGGGGGTAACCTGCTAGACTGCAGGCCGGTGATGGACCTGCTGGAAATCGGGGAGCCCTGCAGGAGCAGGAGGTACCGGTGTCCACCGGAACAGGCTGCCGGAGCGCAGACCGGTGGCAGCAGTTTACGGCTAGGCAACCCCATTGCTACGGGTAAAGCCGGCTATGCGCCCTCATGGACCCGTGTGGTTAAGGGTGACGGCAAGCCTGCACGGACAGCGGAGCTGGTATTGGGGACCGGTACCGATCCTTCCCTCTGCCTTCCCACCAGGCAGAGGTGCCGCTTAGGTCCAAATGACGGCGGACTAGCGGTATGCCCGTGCAGGAGTCGTACAGCCTGCGGGAGCAGGAGGTACCGGCACTGCACCGGAACAGGCTGCCGGAGCGCAGACCGGTGGCAGCAGAATACGGTTAGGCAATCCCGTTGCTGCGGGTAAAGCCAGCCAAGCGCCGTCACAGACCCCTGGGGGTGAGGGTGACGGTGTGCCTGCACGGACCACGGAGCCGGTATTGGGGACCGGTTCCGACTCCTTTCCTCTGCCTGCTCGTCAGGTAGAGAGGCCGCTAAGGTCCGTGCGGAAGTCGTTCAGCCCCGCAGGAGCGGGTGCTGACGAGTACCTGTCAGCCACTTCGTTGAGGTGTGACCTACTGGCAGAAGCCCCAGCGACTCATCAGGGCCTGGGGAAGTCGACCTGTTGTCCGTGTGTAGCGGCAGCGGTCGCATGGCTAGGATGGAGCTAATGGTGGAGCAACTATATCAGCAGGACCTGGGTCGGCAAGAGCAGGAGTCTCAGCGGTCTGGGAGTTCGGATCATGACCACCACCTTCAATCTCACCTTCGTCCATCGGGAGTGCTAGCATTCAACAGATGGCCGATTTGACAAAGCAGCGGCAGCAGAAGAGCCCACTGCTCTCGATCCAGAAGAAGAAGTTGGAGGTGTCGAAAATCCGAAACCTGTTTTCAGGGGTACCGCTGCACTCTACATTGGCAGTAAGTATTAATTCTTGACGACACACCAGTTCCTAGACCAGGTGCTTTCAGAAACCATGGAGAAGTACAAGGATCCTGGAAACTGTGTTACCCTGAACGTCCCGAGGGTCGACTCAGCCATCTGAGGGAACATCATTTCCAATGCGAGGGAACAAGAGATGAAGAGGCAGAAAATTCTGAAGCTATTGGCGTCAGGCATCACGGCGCTCATCAGGACCCTCGATGGGGCAGGTGCATCCGCAGAGCAGCAGGATGCTCTAGCCCTCCTGTGTAGCACACTTCGGGAAACTGTTTTAGTCAGAGCTCCATCCGGCCCGACATTAACCCTGAATTCGCTGGGTTGGGTCGTACCTCCACCACACCTCCAAGACAGCTGTTTGGGGAGGACCTGCCCAAGCAGGTCAAAGATGAGGCCATCAAGAACACATCTGCACCAGCTCCCCAACAGCAGAAGCCTTGTTAGGGCAGAGCCAGCATAGACTACCTCACCACACACCAGCTGCAGGAACAAGGATTTACCAAGGCGATCGAGCAGCACCCAGCAAAGAAGGAATACTAGAAACCAGAACGTCAGGCTCGCCGGTAACCATGGAGGTAAGGGGGCCTGGTTCTCTTGGAAGTGCTGCATGCATAACCTCACAAGTAGGAGGAAGGTACATACATTCTGCGGCTCTGTTTGTCACTATCCAGGGAACAGAGCTATAGCCATAATAGATGCATGTAACAGCCTTGCTTGCGCCAGGGAACTGACTTTCGACATGCTGCTAAGCTATGGGTAAATTGGAGCTATATTCCAGCCACATAATTGGGTCGTTACGCTATCAAAGCTTGGGTGAATAAGCAAAATCTCGGCATGTATAGCGAATGCTGGACAATTACGAGCTTAAGCAGCTGCCAATCCAAGCATAATTGAGGTACAACGGTGGATTAGCAATGGTTGTGATTGTTAAATCCCATCATTACATCAAACCTAGTAGTGGCGTTACAAACCGACGCAAGCGCCGAGGGCTGGGGAACTACTGACACCATTCCAGGTGGGGCGGTAAATGGGATTGCATGAGTCTACTTTCTTCAATCACAAGGTATAAACTGTTTAGAAATGCTGGGAGCATGTCCAGGACTGTGCGTTAATGCACTAATCTGCAGCATACGTATGTTCGTCTTCAAAATAATACCACTGAGGAGGCATATTAAACCTTATGGGTGGCGTCAAGTTAATATCTTGGGATGAATTGGAAACATTAATTTGGCTCTGGTGGATTGAAAGAAATTTGAGTTCAGCTATGTACCTTCTGGATAAGCTCAATATAGTGGCGGACACCAGGTCACAAGTATTAATAACGACATCAAGTAGATTGAACCTCCAAATATCTGCTAAAATTATAGCCTAATATGGAATACCAGATTTCGACCTCTTTGCGTCCAGGTTGAGCCATTGGATACCAACATATGTCTTGAGAACTAGATCCTGGGGCAGTGGCGATGGACGCGTTTTCGCTACGTTGGGGGGAAATGCGGGGTTTCTATGTTTTCCCCATTCTGCTTCATCAGACAGGTGCTGCAGGATACGCAACCAGGCTCTGCAACATAAAGGACCATGGATGTCAAACAGCATCGTGCAGAGAGAGTCCAGTAGGAAGCAGTACCTCGCCTACATAAGAATATGGGAGGTTTCTGTAGTCGGACCTAGACCATCTACATATCTGCTATACTCTCCAAGGTGCTGGAATACTCATGGGTCGTCATTATGACGAGTCCCTCAGTTACAGTGCTGTATACAGTGCCAGGAGTGCATTGTCGTCCTATCGCTAGATTGGACTGGGATGAGGTAGTGTTGACCCTCCTCAGGAACTGGTCGCCTATGATGGACTTACTCACCTTCAAAGTGCTTATGATAATGGCACTGAACACAGCTCAACAGGTCATGACTTTACAGGAATTAAACCTGGATAGAATGATCGGACCATAATAAGGTAACTTCTTTATAGAAGAATTACTTACACTACACAGGCCTGGGACTACACGTCTGCAAATGGGCATCAGATATATGGAGACGGGTCTGTTTCAGCCATGGTAACCCACGTCACAGGGTGATTGTGCAGACTATCTCCAGATGACGCGAGGTGGTATTCGGTGCAGCAGGTAAGACACTAATATTTTACATGTCATTCTATCAGGGCTGCATCCACATCAGTGGCAAGGACTATGGCAGTGTTCATGGATTTTGGCCTCGCAATAGCGAGCTGGGCCAGTGAATCTACACTTCAGCGGTTTTATAACTGATTTATAACCGCTCCCGCAACGTTGGCGGATTCAGTTTTAAGTGCTGTTCCCTAAACGTTTGTCCCCGAGTTCAGGGGGTTATTGTTGTATTAACAAATGTTATTATTTTTCAGCTTGTTCAAGTCTGAAATACGTTAACATACTTCCTCCATCAGAATTACGGCAGTGTGTGAGCATGGGCGTGGTCCAGGGCATGTAATCACAGAGCTTTGAAATCTTCACGAAGTCACTCACGTGACTCCGAAGTAAAATAGTAAGATTAAACAAGAACTTACCAGTTTGAAGTTTGATCTTTATTTTATGAGGAGTTGCGATGAGGGATTTCGTGCCCTCCGCTCCCAACCCTCTATTATATATTCAACTGGTATGGTCAAGTTTTAATCTTACTATCTTCGGTTTGTGATCTGTGATTCCACACCGCTGCTTTGAAGAATGTCGCGCATGCGTGCCTGGCAGGGTCTTCACGAAATCCCTCATCGCAACTCCTCATAAAATAAAGATCAAACTTCAAACTGGTAAGTTCTTGTTTAATCTTACTAGTTCACATCATAACTTTATAAAGAAAAATCAGTTGACAAACAAAATTATCAGCAAGGTTAGCATTACCTTTATTCCTTGGAAACCTTGTTATTGTTTTGATGTAATGAGGAGGCAGCCATTATTCCAGGGTCCTCGCTGCCTAGCGACCATAAAACAAAGCGCGGAATTGATCAATTTGCGTCCGACCTCAATGTCAAAGGTGCATTGATTGGGCAATTACTACTCAGAAAATTGGAGCCTTTTCCTCACATTTAACAACAATGTGCAGGTTTTGGTCTTGACTAGTTTCAGGTATGATTTATATAATATTTTTACACAATATGTTAAAAATTCAGGTAGTTCCGTGAGTTAGGTCACGAACTTGAACGAAAAGCTCCTCGGCCCATAGCCTAATCTGGTGATACGTGCTTTCAAGCTTTTGTATCAATAGTCTGCCTGACGGAAAAGGGGGAAAAAAGGAATGACTGGGATGAAAAAGGTTCTTAACTATGTTGGCAGCTTTCCCAAGGTAATATGGTGTAAATGGAATTGATGGCAGGAGTCGGGTCTGCGTTATGGACTAGGCTATAACAACTCTCTGCAATTACTTACTTCCTTGGGCAGAATTGTTACCAAACCAAGCTGTGATGCATCCCAATAGGATCTTTCCTTGGTGCATCTGTAGATATTGGTGTCACTGGAGATATGCCAAACTTCAGAGGAAGGAAAGGGATTGGTGTGCCTTCTTGGCCATAGGTTCAATCTACTCCAGGAAAATTTGTTGGTTATATTTATGCCAACAACCTTGAAACTCTCGGCCATCTCAATTTCAGCACGATTAATGCTGATTAATGCCTCGCTTCCTGAAGTTAATAACTAGCTCCTTAATCTTGCTGACATTGAGGAGGAGATTGTTGCTTGGACGCCATATTGCTAATCTCTATATCTCTTTCCTGTCGTTGTTTGATGTCTGATGTACAGCAGTGGTGTCATCTGCAAACTTGTAAATAGAGTTAGAGCAGAAATTGGCACTGTAGTTAATTTCAGGGAATATAGAAAAGGGCTGAGAATGCAGCCTTATGGACCAGCGGTATTGAGAATTATCGTGGAGGATTTTTTGTCACCTATCCTCGCTGATTGTGATCTCTGTGCTGGGAAGTCAAGAATCCAGTGGCAGAGGTGGGTGCTGACCCCTAGGTCCAGTAGTGTGGAAATGAGCTTGGTGTTGAGGAAGTCACGAGTTAAAATGCACCACAGGCACGCAAGTAAATTAATAATCCTGGAATAAAGATTATGGTGTTGACGCAGAGCTAGTGTCAATAAATGTCTGACATAGATATCCTTGACGGGCAAATTGCAGTGGATCAAGATGACCCAGGAGGTTGGATTAATGTGTGGCATGAAAAGCCTCTTGAAACACTTCATGATGGTGGATGTCTGAGTTACTGTACAATAGTCATTGTGGCTTGCTACCTTGCTTTTCTTTGGCATCAAGATGATAGTGGCCTTCTTAAAGCAGGTGAAGGTGGGAATAGTAGGAAATAGCAATATACCAAAGGACAAAGGACAGAGGACGAAGGGCATTTATTATCACATACACCAATTGGTATAGTGAAATTTGACTTGCCAATGCAGCACATGAATAAAGATAATACACAACACTAGAGTATTTAACAAAAACCATAAAAACATCCCCACACAACTATGGGGGAAGGCAGCAAAGTCCAGTCCCATCCCCAGTTCACCCATAGTCGGGCCTATTGAGGCCTCTGCAGCTGCTGCTACGACAGCCCGATGCTTCAGGCCCACTCGCCGGATGATGGAGTTCTGGCGTCGGGTGAACACTCTCAGCGGCCCAGAGTGTCTGGAGCGGCCGCTTCCTCCCCGGAGTTCGCAGCTCCCGTAGTCTACGGGCACGCAGGTCAGAGCTCCGACTCTGGTGATCCCAGCATGAGATCCCAGGCTCTGCGGTTTTTAAAACTCAGCGCCGCCAGCCCACGGCTGGAAGCTCCACAGACCGCAGCTCCGCGATGTTGCAGTCGGCAGTCCCAGCCCTACGGAGCTCCACCGCATGGTGACCCGGGCAAGGCATCGCCCACTCCGCGATGGCGCTCCAGCGTTGTGTGCCGCCACCGAAGTCCCGGCCAGTCTCGGCAGGAAAGGCCGCTCCAGACTGCCTGTAGGCTGCGAGGAAGGGGCGAAGATACGGCCCGGAGAAAAGCCGCACCTCCGACCAGGTAGGTACTGAGAAAATAGTTTCCCCATTTTCTTCCCCCCCCCACCCTCTACATAAAAAGACTAAAATACCTCCAAAAACAAACACTTTAACTAACTAAAAATATAAAAAAATAATTAAAAGACTAACAGCTGCTGGCAGGGCGGCCATACTCGACGGCGCCCCCTACTATCGAAACCTACATCAGTTCTTACAAGGCTGAGATTGAATTGCCTTCCATTGGAAAGAAGGCCCTGACAGCTTTGACTTTACTGCATGTGCCTTATTTATAAACTGCTGTTTTATTGTATTTTCAACTCAAACATATAAGATTCAGATGAACACTATCAGAATACATGAACAATGCATTAAACGGGCGTATACTGACAATTGTTATTGATTTAAATACTTTGATTTTAATTAAATGAGACATCTAAAGCCGATTTATGCTGTGGAATAATGCAGATATGTTAATGGAGTCATCAAAGGACTAATCTTGCTGATGTTAAATTGTTATTTCCCTGAGGTATACCAACCCTAATTTTGGTCAATAGAAATGTTTCTGCTTCAGTGGTGATGCAGTGAATGAAATTGTCAAAACTTTGCGTATTTTTGTTATAAGTAGTAGATAGAGGCTGCCTCCCTGTGGTGCATTCATTACAAACAAACAAGTGTTGAGACTAGATAATTCAACTTACAGAGTGTTATGGAGCCATACAACAGAGAAATAGGCTCTTCAGACCAGTGATTCCACATTAATCATAGAGCACCCAGTTACACCAATCCTACATCATTTCCAATTTATTCTATCCACATCCTAACAACTCCTACTGCAAAGTTACTATGATTGATCCATGTAAATAATGCAAAAATATACCAGGTTAAAATGAAAAGAAAAACACTGATATTCAATTGACCAGTCAAAGTTTAATTACCTATTTAAGATTTTATAAATCTTTGTCATCTTTTCTTTGCCGTCCACTATCATAATGTGGAATGAATAATGGAAACATTTCAGTTACATAGGAACTGAGTAGATCACGTGTTGCAGTATTCGTGGATAAAAGTATCAGTCACTATTCAGTTGGATTGGCAATCAGATTTCTACAGTATTTCTGGCCCAAACACACAGAATGTCAGGCCAGGATTCGTGTTTAGTTTACTTACGAGATTCAGCAAGGAAACGGGCCTCTCAGATTTATGAAGATGTTTTACTCTATATTATCCCATTTCCACATCCACTTCCTAAACATGAGGGGCAATTTACAGAGCCCAATTAACCCACAAACCACATTTTGTTGGGATGTGGAAGGAAACCAGAGCAACCGGATAAACCCCACGTGGTTAGCAGGAGAATGTGTAAATTCCATACAGACAGCACCTGAGGTCAGAATCAAAGCCGGGTCTAGCGCTGTGAGGCAACTGCTCTATCAGCTGTGCTACTGTGCTGATCTGTGTTCCTTGCTACTATTATAGAAAATTCATTAGGAAATTATGGAGGAGTGTGTTCACAGCAAGATTATCCATGAGTTCCCTAACCAGAACCCTTGGAAGAAACAGGAGGTCTATATTTCTACTGAGGACCAAATCACAAGTATTCAATTCTGTCAATACAGGACCATATTGTTCGGTGAGGATCAGAAAGGCTCAGTTCTGAAACTTCTGTATTGTATTATTTTATCACATATTGCCTCCAGATCACCCAAGAACATTAATAGCTCAATGTCACCCCCTCCTTCATTTCCCAATTGACTGTACAAATTCACCACCTATAAGTAAACACTTACCTGGAGTTGATTGTGTCTGGTCACCTTCCTCCCATGGAAGAGCGAGGTTATTTTTGGCACAGCTTGTTTGGTAGAGGTCAGACTATATAAACAGGAAGCAGTGTCGTAATTACAAGGTCAATTAGGAAGGTGGGCCAAGACATGGCAAGTGAAATTTACCTCTGACCAGTGTAAAGTGTTGAATTTTGGTCAAACCAAAGTAGGACTTACTGGGTAGAGTCCCGTAGAACAGAGAAACCCAGGAGCACAGGTGCTTCATTCCCTGAAAGTGGCAAGTCAAGTGGACAGAGTGGTGAGAATGGGTTTAGCACACTTACTTTCATTGGGAAGGATATTGAGTACACAAGTTGGGACATCATGATGCAGCTGTATAAGTCGTTGATGAAGCCACACTTGGAGTAGTGTGTGCAGTTCTTGTCACCCAGCTATAGTAAGGATGTCATTAAGATGAAAATAGTACATTCACCATAATGTTACCCGGACTTGCAGGCTTGAGTCATAGGGAGAGGCTGAATAGGTTGAGACTTTCTTCAAAGTGTAGGAGGCTTAGGGGTGACCTTATTGAGTTGTATGATCATGAGAGGCATGGATATAAAGTAAATGCACACAGGGTAGAGGGATAAGTTGTGAAAGAGGAAGATATAAAAGTAGATACTATTATTGCTTTCAAAAGACATTTGGACAGACATATGGATAGGAAGGGTTTAGAGGGATATAGGCCAAATGGGACTAACCCAGAATTTCAGCTAGGTCGGCATGGACGAGATGGGCTGAATGGAATGTTTCCATGCTGTATGGCCCTATAACAATCAAGTGCTGCATAAAAATGTAGTAAATCCAGGGTTCAGGACAGGGTATGTAAGGCTGGGATGCCATGGTGTCGTTCAACATCCAAAACAATTAAGTGTTTCAGATTTAGCCCAGTCCTTCTCTAGAGAATGTGAATTTTCACAGCAGAACATGTACCGAATGTGAACCCATAGTCCAGAATTACAGTAGTTCAAACCTACTACCTGAAAGGGCTTTCCATTTTCAAGTTTTAGTGAGAAAATACTCAAATATAACTCCAGTTATCTTGACACCCAAGTATTCAAATATAACTCTAATTATTTTGACACCTAAGAGAAAATATAATGGGTTTTTACTTTCTGGTTTAAATCATTTCTAATTAGTTTGGGGAAACTTTTATGTATCTATTAGGAAGCATTTTAATAATATCACCTTAAATGCATGCAAAATACTATATACAAAATAAAATGTATAGATCCCAGACAGACTTCGGGCATGCTCTTCCATGAAATAACTCTTACATTATAACTACTTGAATTGGCATTATTGCATATAATTCTCATAGTTTTAACATTTTCTAATCTCTCTCGAGATTAAATTAAAAGTAGCAGGATTACCATTAATTTAGAATATTGGTGACTTTCTATACAAGGTTCAAATAAAACAGTTAACCTTGTGGATATTTTTTAAAAAAATGTATGCAGGCTTGTATAGGGAGGCATTTTTAAGCTAAGCAGACACAGGTTCGTGGTCTTTCCTACGACTGATCACTTATCTTTATATACGTCAATCACTGTATTAAGGTAGATCATACAACAAAGATATATACAAAATGCTGGAGTAACTCAGCGGGACAGGCAGCATCACTGGATAGAAGGAATGGATGACGTTTCAGGTCGAGACCCTTCCTTCTATCCAGAGATGCTGCCTGTCCCGTTGAGTGACACCAGTATTTTGTGTCTATCTTCGTGTAAACCAGCATCTGCAGTTCCTTCCTACACAGATCATACAACATAACTGTTTCCATGCTGTATCTTTCTATCAATAAATGGCCAATTAGAAATGCATATTTATATGATTACACAGAGAATCGTTCCCTAACCTTTTGTAGTCCCCTCTAGTTAGTTCGAAAACTTTCCAATATGTTATGTCAGATCAACATGGATTTATCATATCCTGAGTAAAAGTGAATTATCACAAACAAATACCATATTTTAAATTGCAGGCAAAAAAGAGAAATGAACGAAAGCTAGTGAAACAATCACTTAGAAAATGATTTTGATTAGATGCATGAATTCAATATTTAAATTATGTTAATTAATAAATCATTAAGCAATATGAATGTGCCCATGATATTTTGAGGATGGAATGGGAAATCTGGAAATGCCCTGCACATGAAATCTGGTGATGAAATTTCACCTATTATTTTTCTCCAAAGATGCTGTCTGCCCCGCTGAGTTACTCCAGCATTTTGTGTCGATGAAATGGCTGACAATAGACAATAGGTGGAGGAATAGGCCATTTGGCCCTTTGATCCAGCACTGGCATTCAATGTGATCATGGCTGATCATCCCCAATCAGTACCCTGTTCCTGCATTCTCCCCTTCTCCCCATTGACTCCCCTATTTTTAAGATCCCTATCTAGCCCTCTCTTGAAAGCATCCAGAGAACCTGCCTCCACCGCCCTCTGAGGCAGAGAATTCCACAGACTCGCTACTCTCTGTAAGAAAAAGTGTTTCCTCGTCTCCGTTCTAAATGGCTTACTCCTTATTTTTAAACTGTGGCCCCTGGTTCTGGACTCCCCCCAACATCGGGAACATGTTTCCTGCCTCTAGTGTGTCCAAACTCTTAACAATCTTATATGTTTCAATGAGATGCCCTCTCATCCTTCTAAACTCCAGAGTGTACAAGCCCAGCTGCTCCATTCTCTCAGCATATGACAGTCCCGCCATCCTGGGAATTAACCTTGTATTTCTGACAAATGCTGACATTTGACATAAAGGTTACATTGAAAAGGATTTGCAGATTGCTGCATTACTCAGCAGATTCCTGGAAGTGCCAGTCATAGGAGAATGGTTTGCTCTCCATGAGAGAGGTCTTTGCTATGCTTGGTGAACATGACAGACAGTATGTCTACTCTACCGGCCTCATCACCAGTGCCATTGCTGGTACTATTCCCCAGCCTGCCTAGCTTACTGCCACGAATATTGAGGTATTACAGTCTAGAGTAAAACACAAAGGAACTCAGTGACCCGGGCAGCATCTGAGGAGGGAATGGACAAGTGATGTTTTAGGTTGGGACTTCTTCAGACTCTTGACATGAGTACATAGTCTATCCTCTGCAAGAGGGACAGAGAGATTGAGAAAAGGGAGTGATTTGAGAGATATTCCAAATGAATTTGATGGCAGGGTAGGTTAGTAATAAAGTTGATGAAATCAACATGTTCTGCATGGGTGCAGGAGGCATCCCCGATGAAGTCGACAATGTAGTGGAGAAAGGGATGGGGAGATTTCAAAAGGCAGCTGATGGATTGGTTGAGTTGATCTATTTCAGTAACAAAGCAGTGTGGCAGATTTCAAGTCAGCTGGTTATTGGCTGTCTAATCAAAATTGGCTAATTGAGCAGCCAATAAAGGGCACGCAAGGTGCATTAAAACAGCCTATTGGGAGCAACTGTTTGGAAGAGAGGCTGGGCATAGGGGAATTGCTCTGTGCTGGTAAATGTGAGGCTGAGGCAAGGAGGCTGAGCAGAGGGGGACAAGAGGTGAAGGTATAGTCTTCTGGTTTTTGTGTGTAATTGTTGTGCTGATTTATCCTCTTGGAAACTTGTTTGATGTATGACTCTGAATGCTGCCAGTGTACATTTGGAAATTAGTGTTTAATATACCCCACAAAAAGACTAGCATAGCTGGAGCCCATATCATTTTTTAAAAATTGGTATGGTGATAATCTTCATAGTTAAGGAAAGGCAGGATGTATGTCTGGAGTAATGGAGGGGGATAGGTTGGTGATGGCAAGCTTTAGAGTGAGGATTGTTAAAAGAGGAGATGAAGGGCTCCTCCATTAGCTAATCTCCAAACCTCAAGCCTCACCACAGCCTATTTATTTTCCTCTCATTCCTGATCCTGTCTCTCCACTCTTTGCTTCTCAATTGATGGTAAAGAGTAATTGTTCATAACATTTGAGCAGGCAGCAGATATGGATGCAGGAAAAGTTCTCTGGGTGCGTCCATTTGTTGGAAATAGTACTTGAGTATGCTGATCACCTGCTGAATTATGTTCTTTGTAGCAGCATGGCACTTGGAGCTAGACAGTTGTGCAACCATGCTAGGATCCTGTATAAGGCCCAGAAGGCCTAGCCCTTATTGTCCAGCAATCAGCCAAGAAATGATTGGGTTGAAAGCTACAGAAAAGGCACAGGATGGAAGAATCATTCAACTGCCCAGAAGCATTAAAAAAAACCCTGCTGAGGATGATCCCTTTAAATAGTGGTGGTGAAGGGTTTACCATAACAGTGACTATCATGTTATACTATACCAGTTCATCACACAGTGAGGGAAACACTAGGGCACTGGAAAATCAAATATAATTTTTCAGTTATATCCAAGTTTGGATCACAAAGTAGTATTTATTGCTAGCGCAGCTGTCTTTTCTGATGTAACAAGAGTTACATTTCTGGCAGAAATATGCTTGTACATTTTGTTCTCAATATCTGGAATGTTGTAGCTTGTGTCGTGGATGAAGTACATGACCACAGCAATAAACATCGAGGCTATTAAAACACAGATTTAATAAATGTTGCTATTGTGCTTTAAAATACACCATGGCTTCCCACTATGATTTTCAAAAAATTAATCCATCATAATGGTCTTCATATTCTTTTATCACTTTCATTTCTTGAATTAAGGAGTTAAAACCCCCCACATGCTGCATTTGCTGTCTCTTGTCTTCCCAGAAAGATGCATATCTCTTTATAAAACAGTTCCTCAGCTGCCTTGACTCCAGCCAAATTCAATTATTCATTCTTTTAAAATAATCTTTCAAACGTGTTGTGATAATAGTAAATAATCCTGTCCCCAAAAAAATGTTTTGTGCCAGAACAACTTGATTTGCAGCCATACTGAATTCTGTTATTTTATGATAGTTACACAGCATAGTGTTTGTTAATATGGATTATAAAATACCTTAAAATGGGCAAAGAGCAAAACATACAAATTGTTATTGACTTAAAAATATTCTGTACTTGGGAATGATTTGCAAATCTCATGTGAAGCTTTGAATTGCAATATGCAAAGCTGTATTCATTTTGATGCTTGGAGTGTATACTATAAATTTTATTAATATTTAATGAAATTTGCTGTGTATTTGTTTGGCTGTTTTATGGAGGCAATTAGAATGCAAATAACTTTTAATCATTAAAAAAATTATTCTTAATATTGATGCCTTGACAAACAGTTATATCAAAACGTATTCACTGAAATGAAACCCTTGGCACACCACTGATTAGCTGATTAAAAGGACCTGGGAAAAACTGTTTGGAAAATGTTACAAAAATTGCTTAAGTTCCAGCTAGAGAGGAGATTGGTCAATTCATCCAACTGCACTGCACCAATCCTGCAGTAAATGTACCAAGCTGATGGAACTGAGGTTTTGTTAATGTTTAAAGGAGTTGTGTTACTGATGCTATCTCATCCTTCCCTTTATCCTGTTTGCTCTGAAGACTTATTGTGTTTTTCGGTAATTCAGAGGGTTTTTTGTTTATATGACGTACTGAATATATTGTACATTTGAAAAATAACTAAGTGAAGAGCTAAATGATGTAGGTTCCTTTTGAAGCACTGCCCCTACAATAATCTTCAGCAATCCCAGCTAAAACACTAAATATTATGTGGACCATCGGGATCAAAGCACTCATTACAATAATTTACAAGATGGAGTTTTTAACAAATATTTGACTCTCCAGAGTTGAGTGGGGGCAGGGAGGGTAAAATCTATTTTTCTCTGCTTCCTATTTTAACCTGCTTTTTTGACCAGGCCAGAGTGAGCCCTGAGAGAAGCAAGTAAATGCATCATTAAATATGCAGACCTGGTTATGATGTCATCAAGATTGTGTTGTAAATGTGACCTGAGGCTGAGGGCCAGAATGCTGTGACTTTCTTGGCTAGACAACCTGGTACCCATAGATGCCTGCGACAACTGCACAGACTACTGGGTTCAAAAGGAACACTCGTGCGTATCCAGTCCTGATGCTCCATTTTCCAACTGAAGTGGTCTCCTGATTGCTCTCATTATGCCTCGACTCTTATTCCCTTTCCATCCAACATCAGTGACGACTAAAATCCCATTCTCACCATTGACCAGCTAGTCATGAAATGCATGTGGATAATCACATAGCACAAAGTCTCTTCAACGTACTCTGTCCACACTGACCATGAAGCACCAAACACCACCAGTCCTACACAAATCCATTTTATTATCCCTTCATTCCCAACAACTCTCATGGAGTCCCTCGCCTGCATTCTATGGTCATTTTACAGTGGGCAATTAAACTACCAACCCATATCATAGGGACAGGGGAGGGAACCAGGGCACCCAGAACAAACCCGTACAATCACAAGGACAATGTATAAACTCTACATGTATTGCACTGGAGGTCAATGGTTAATGCAATATCTGGTTCGGTGACAGCAGCATTTCCAGCTTTGAGCCATTCATGCATGTACATGATACAGTAAATAGAGGTCAAATAGCTTGTTGACCTTTATTGAAATAGGGTTTGTGTGGAAGAGTCCTGGAGAAATCTTCACAGGACGTTGAGATAGCATCTCAAATTCCAAATGTAGCTTTGTATTTGTGCTTTAAAATACACCAGATAATGTTTTAAATTGGTTTATTATTGTCATATGCACAAAGAGACAGTGGGGAAAAACTGTTGTGTGCTATCCATGCAAACCATAACTTGCATTAAATGGCTGATGCCGTTGTCCATTGAGGAGGATTGAGTAAGGATAGTTTATACTCACTGGAACTTAGAAGAATG
Source organism: Raja brachyura (assembly GCA_963514005.1). Next base: position 60,315,873 of record OY740785.1, read on the forward strand.
AAATGGGATAGGGTGTCTGCAGTTTTTTCCCCCAGAATAGGGGAAATCAAGAACCTGGGGACACAGGTTTAAGGTAAGACGGGAAAAAATTAATAGGAACCTGAGGGGTAACTTTTTCACACAGAGGGTGGTAGGTATATGAAACGTATAGGAGGAGATAGTTGAGGCAGGTACTATAACAACATTTAAATAAACATTTGGGCAAGTTTGTGGATTGGATAGGTTTAGAGGATATGGACCAAACGCAGGCAAGTGATTATAGTATAGTTGGGCCATGCTAGTTACCATTGGCAGGTTAGGCCAAATGACCCGTTTCCATGTTGCGTGACTGAAATGTGAATCTCATTAAGAAACAATATTTTAAGAGGAACTGACAGGGTGAGTGCTGAGATGTTGTTATTTAAGGCTAGATATCGTGTAGCTTATTGTGTAGCCTGAGAACACAGTCACAGGAAATAGGGTTGGCTATTTAATTTATTGACTTAAAACACAAGATGTTTTCTAGGCGTGTGTCACGAATAAGATTAACATTTGCTGTTTATTCTTAATTACCTTTGAGAAGGTAATAGTGAATTGCTGCCGTGCATTTCTGTAATACTTATGATGTTGTACATTTATTTACTCTTTCTCTGCCACAGGTGGATATACAAGAGTATATTCAAGGCTGAGATGCTTAGAATTTTGAATGCTGAGGGAATTGAATACCATCTTGTGGAGGAAAGTGACAGGCCCCATCACCTACTTCTGTTCTTTATATCCTTTTATTCTTGTTAACAGTCAACCATGCAGTTCAAATCGCGTTACAGGCCTGTCTTCAGGCACCAAAGATATAGAGAAAATGTCTAACCTCGATTTCGTTCTGCAGTCTGCTTATTTCTTGGGTATAGAACGAGCAAGCAGTAATTGAATCTACTCCCTGATGTCTCTCCCTCTGGAAATGTGCTGAGACAATCTACACCAGATATCCCTTGGACTGATTTCATTCCACTTAAACCTGAATACCTGACAGTCAAGAGAAGACTGCCCATCATTAAGGCAGTTTACAATGATCTGTAATCACAACTGTGAAGTTAACAGTGCACATGTACAGCCCTCTAGGGCTCTTAACTTAATGTCTAATCATCTTATACCAGTAATAATCATTATCAAATGCTTAATCAAGCAGAAAATGAGGGTTCTGACTTCTGGAAAGACTCCATGGGAACAATACCTTCAGAGCTGATCAGAAAAGTGTGCACTCGGCATACAAAGCCAAAGTTACTGAGCAAGAAGTTAATTTGAAGGAGGCAATGTCAACAAATCCAGATATTTTAGAGATTGGTATAATATTATCCTGTAGCAGTCTCTATAAATCAAGAGGATCTGACACACCAGGGAAGGTGCAGCAATGTGAAGACTACTACAGTGACGTACAACTGCAGCAAAAGAACCCATGAAACCTGAATGATTTGAAAATAGGCAGAATTGCAGAGTGTTCCAGTGGAGTGGTGAATTCCAGAGAGTGGTGAATCTCTGGAATTCTCTGCCACAGGTAGTTGAGGCCAGTTCATTGGCTATATTTAAGAGGGAGTTAGATGTGGCTAAAGGGATCCTGGGGTATCGAGAGAAGGCAGGTACGGGATACTGAGTTGGATGATCAGCCACGATCCTATTGAATGGCGGTGCAGGCTCGAAGGGCCGAATGGCCTACTCCTGCACCTATTTTCTATGTTTCTATGGAGAAAGCCCAGAGTTTCCTGCAAGATGAAAAATGGAATGCGGCGAGAAAATAATTATCCACTTTACACGGCCTTGTACTGAAAAGTATTTGACTTCAATGGATTATCATTTTGGGGTATTACCCGAGTAAAACAATCCTTTGCAAGAAACAATCTTGTTCATTATCATATGCCAGGTTTTGAAGCTATCTACTTTGTGACTCTCAAATTAATGTTGCTATTACTGGTGACCAATATGTTATTTTGTTTTAAAGAAGGAACTGCAGATGCTGGAAATCGAAGGTACACAATGCTGGAGAAACTCAGCGGGTGCAGCAGCATCTATGGAGCGAAGGAGATGGGCAACGTTTCGGGCCGAAACCCTTCTTCAGTCTGAAATTCAGTCTGAAGAAGGGTTTCGGCCCAAAACATTGCCTATCTCCTTTGCTCCATAGATGCTGCTGCACCCGCTGAGTTTCTCTAGCATTTTGTGTACCTTATGCTATTTTGTTTGTCAGCATTAAATGTTATCTCGCCTGCTGCAGAATATGTACTAATTTGATTCCCGTGCAAGTCTAAATTCTGTTTTACTTCTCTTGTGATTACATTAAATTTATTTAAATTAATATTTTTTATTCTAAAAATCCATAATATGCCAGAAATACTTAATATCCAATATAAGACAAAGGCCTTGAGAACATAAACAAGACTGTCATGTGTCTTTTACTATGAAATTAAAGCAAGGCCTTATCTGCCATTTCAGGCACAATTCATAGATTTCCTCGCCGTGTTCAGAAGAACAGTGTTCAATTTAGAGATACAGCATAAAAACTGGCCTTCGGCCCACTGTGCATGCTGACCAACAATCATCCATACACTAGTTCTGTCCTACACACTAGGGACAATTTACAGAAATCAATTAACCTGCACATCTTTGGAATGTGCGAAGAACCCGGAGAAAATCCAGGCAGTCACAGGGCGAACATACAGAGTCTGGTGAGAAAGGCAAGGCAGTGCCTTTACCACCTCAGGCAGCTGAGGAAAGTCAGAGTCTCTCTGAGGATCCTTCAATCCTACTCTGGTGCTGTAGAAAGCATCCTGACTGGAAGCATCTCTATCTGGTTTGGCAACAGCTCTGCCCAGGACAGGAAGGTTCTGCAGAGTAGTGCTTTCGGCCAAATGCACCACGGGAACTACATATCTCCCCCACCCCCCTCCTTCCCTCCCCTGCAGGACCTGTACACCAGGAGGTGCAGATCCAGAGCCTGCAGGATCATGAAGGACCCCTATTACCCCAGCAACGGACTGTTCCAGCTGCTACAGTCAGGCAAGCGCCTCCGATATCATGCAGCAAAAACAGAGGTTGAGACAGAGTATCTTCCCACAGGCCATTTGGACTGTAAACTCTGATCTCACCAGGGCTTAAATATTGTTGCGTCTTTTTATAATGTAAATACTGGTTCTGTTTTGCATAATCCCACAAGCATTGCCTCTTTCATTTCACTATAAATCTTGTATGTGTATGTAGAGTTGACTTGACTTGACAGTGCCTGTAGTCAGGATTGAATCTGGATATCTGGTACTATAAGGCAGCAACTCTACCCATGCACCACGATGCCTTCAACTAGGCAATTATCCCTCTGCCAACAGTATCTGGCAAATCAATTGACTGGCACAATTTATTTGATCACTGCGCACTTAAACTATTTTTATTTACTGCTATGGTATGTCATTAAAACCCTCTTTCAGTAACTTCCATTTGGGATTTATCCTTGCACATCCTACATAAATACAAGGCAAGATCTTGGATTGGTTTGATCATCTCCCCCTCTCCCCCCCCCCCCCCCCCCTCTCCCATTCCCTCCCAATTGTCAATCTGATTTACCACTCACTCATAAAATGTTCCTGAAAGTCAACATAATCTCTTTGGAATAAAGTGTACCTCAGTTTGTATTTCACCAAACGTGGCTAAAAAAAATTGTCATGTTTGGTTTATTAATTTGTGCTTGAGGAGGAAGTAGACGATGTTAATGTTGCTTGAATCAACAAATAAGGTTTAATGAGAATTAGAGGTTCTCGGTCAAAGAAGAAACATTAGCAAATGATTCACCGTAGCTAAACCACAAAAATGGTGAACAAGGACTTCGGACATTTGCAGGACTGCAATGCCTCAAAGATGGTTCACAAATGTCAGCAGGATCATTTAAGGTGGTGTGTCTTGATACAAAATCATCCACGATGAAATAAATGCCACTATGTAGTCCTTCCTGGAAATGTTCATCATAAAGACTGTTTGACCGCCAGCACTGACACCATCTGCGTCTTCTTTCTCCTCATCTAATTAATTGGCCAGCATTACTATCACTACAACCACTCCATTGTACATGTAAGCTAGTATTTGAAATTGAGGTATGAGATTAATGCTTGCTTACTTTCTAATCTATTTTTTTACAATTTTATTCTAGTGTCTATTCAATCCAAATTATTTTTCATTGTATTGAAAAATATAGTATATTTATGCAGTATGAAAAGAAAAAAATAATATGGAAACCCTCTACCATCAAGGTATAAAATAAAATAGGGTGGCAAAGCAGTAGAATTGTTCCCTTACAGGACCAGAGACAAGGGTTTGATCCTGACAATGGGTGCATACGGAGTTTGTATGTTCATCCCATGATGATATCAGTTTCCCCAAGTGCTCCGGTTTCCTCCCACACTCCAAAGACTCCCAGGTTTGTAGGTTATTTGGCTTTGGTAAAAATTGTAAGTTGTCCCTAGTGTGTAGGATAGGGCTAATGTATTGGTTGGCACAAACTTGCTGGGCCTAAGGGCCTGTTTCTGTGTGGTATTTCGAAACTAAACTAAAATAGTAAATATGTATAGGACTCCAGTGAAATCCAAATTGGATGAAATTCACTTAACATAGAGCTTCCAGAACCAAACTCTTACACAAATCAGGGATTTCCTGCGATACATTACCTTACAAATACATTAAGCATATCTCTCTCTTGCCCTAGTCACAACGCAATGGCAGAGCTGCTGCCTCCAAGCTCCAGAGACCCGGGTTCGATCCTGATCTTGGGTGCTGCTTGTGTGGAGTTTGTATGTTCTCCCTATGGCCACGTGTGTTTCCTCTGGGTACTCCAGCCTCCTCCCACATCCCAAATATGTGCAGGTCTGTAGGTCAATTAGCCTCTGTAAATTGTCCCTTGTATGTAGGAAGGGGATGAAAAAGTGGGATAATTAGTGGAGACTGGTTTGGCCTAGACCTGGTGGGCTGAAGGACCTGTTCCCCTGCGCTATCGTTCAATTGATAAATTAGTTTAATTTAAAACGCTGCAGTATGCAGGAAATTATTACACATTTCACCAAACTCAGTTTTTAAAATTCCTTTTATCAGTATGTATGTAGGTAATATAGCATCAGAGATTATCTGCATTGAGAAAAGAAGTTGAGAATCATTGGAACCATTAGTTTTGTAAAATTAAAACACAAACATTTAACAGTTACCATACCCTGAATATCGGCCTAGGTCTCATCGCAAAAATCTTCATGCACTTGCTGGTAACCATAAACACAATTTATAAAAAAAAAAAAAAAATCAATGTATTCAATTCTAACAACATCTCTAACCTCCTTGTGTCAGCAGATATTTCACAAAATGAATCACAATAGACACCATGAGGAATTTCAGGTTCAATCCTTTCTGGAGATACCTCTGGCTCCACTCCATATATCATTTAGTAATTTCACATTGAACCACTTTGGAAAAGTCATAACTCCGGTCAGGAAATTCTGCTCATAATTCTGGCACCTTCCTAGTCAGATATGTATTAATCTTCCAGATTCTAAGTCTAGCATTTATAGGTTCAGTAGGTAATGTTATTTGATAATATAAAATTATAGTGTGGAAACGGGCCCTTCGGCCCAACTTGCCCACACCGACCTTTATGTCCCATCTATACTAGATTCACCTACTTGTGTTTGGCCCATATCCCTCTAAATCTATCCTATCAATTTACCTCGAATGGAGACACAAAATGCTGGAGTAACTCAGTGGGCCAGGCAGCATCTCTGTGGAGAAGGAATGGGTGACGTTTTGGGTCGAGACCCTTCTTCAGACTGACCTTTACCTGTCTAATTGCTTCTTAAATGTTGCGATAGTACCTGCCTTAACTTCCTCTTCACAGCTCGTTCCATATACCCACCACCCTTTGTGTGAAAAAGTTACCCCTCAGATTCCTATACAATCTTTCCCCTTCACCTTAAACCTATGCCCTCTGGTTTTCGATTTCCCCACTCTTGGCAAGAGACTTTGTGCGTCTACCTAATCTATTCCTCTCATGATTATATACACTTCTATAAGATCACCCCTCATCCTCCTGTGTTACAGCCTGCTTAACCTCTCCATATTGCTCAGACCTGGCAACATCCTTGTAAATCATTTCTGCTTAAAAACTTAATATGATCAATAAGTTATTGGGTTGCTCCGACCAGAATTGTTTCATGTCTTATTCTTAAGTATTTGTTTGGTTTAAAGTTGGGGCTTTTCACTTTACTGACTTAAACTTAAATGCAGAAGCATTTTCCACTGGTTTACTTCATGATCAAGGTACCCAAGTTTAGAATGTAAAACATGAAGAACACAGAACAGTACAACACAGGAAAAGGCTCATCGGCCCACAATGTCTGTGCCGAACATGATGCCAAGACCAACTCTTAACTGTTTGCACATAATCCATAGAAACAACATAGAAACATAGAAAATAGGTGCAGGAGGAGGCCATTCGGCCCTTTGAGCCAGCACTGCCATTCATTGTGATCATGGCTGATTGTCCCCTATCAATAACCCGTGCCTGCCTTCTCCCCATATCCCTTGACTCCACTTACCCCATGAGCTCTATCTAACTCTCTCTTAAATCCATCCAGTGACTTGGAGTCCACTGCCCTCTATGGCAGGGAATTCTATAAATTCGCAACTCTCTGGGTGAAAAACCTCAGTCTTAAATGACCTCCCCTTTATTCTAAGACTGTGGCCCCTGGTTCTGGATTCGCCCAACATTGGCAAATTTTTCCTGCATCTCGCTTGTCCAGTCCTTTTATAATTTTATATGTTTCTATGAGATTCCCCCTCATCCTTCTAAACTCCAGTGAATACAAGCCTGGTCTTTTCAATCTTTCCTCATATGACAGTCCCGCCATCCCAGGGATCAATCTCGTGAACCTACGCTGCACTGCCTCGATCACAAGGATGTCTTTCCTCAAATTAGGAGACCAAAACTGTACACAATACTCCAGATGTGGTTTCACCAGAGCCCTATACAACTGCAGATCCCTCCATTCCCTGATGGAGAGGCAGATCCAGATCCCTTCATTCCCTGCATATCCATGTTCCCATCCAAAAGCATCTATATGATAATATCATATCTGCCCCAACAACACCCCTGGCAGCACCACTAAACTTTGTGCAAAATCTTGCCCTTCTCATCTTTAATCTATGCTCTCTAGTATTTAATATTTCCATCCTGGAAAAATTGTTCTGACTGTCTATCCCATGTGTGCCTCTCATAATTATATATACTTACTAGAACTCATGGGACCCGTTGGGTCCCTGTCACACGGGAGGCCCGGTCCCTCAACGCAACCCGTTCCCCAACGCAATATTCCACCACTCACCCATAGCCCCCACGGGAGGCCTGGTCACCCAACGCAACCCGTTCCTCTTTCTCCAACACAATCCGTTCCCCCAACACAATATTCCAGCACTCACCTATAGCCGACAACTGTGCAGGGGCTGCTCATTTCACCTTATTCAGCCTCCCTCATTTTTAAACTTATTAAAAAAATGCATTTGCACTTGCTGGCTAGCAGAATTCAGTGTACTTCGATAGCAACAATGTTACGAGCAGGGCTAAGCACAAGGAATAAGCAAAAGATAGTTTTTTTTTCCAAGTTTTTAGAGATGTTTGAAAATTTTCATAAATATTGCATGAAATTTTCAGATAAGGTGATTTTTGACATCATGGCATAAATCTCTATCGGAATATGTTGTGGTGGGGACTGGCAGGAGTCCAGCAAAAACTAGTCGGACACAGGTTGTGTGCTCTAGACGTGTTCATTCTTCTGCATACAGTTCCCTACTCCTTAGCTGACACTGGCGTTGCCCGGCCTTAAATAACAACTCGGATACCGAATCCGTGACTCGCTCCTCCCCCACCAAGACGCCGCCCTCTAGAGCCGATGGTTCGCCGTGACCTTGGGTTGCTATCAGGTGCCACCACATGATTCCGCCCCCAGAACCACCAGCACCGAACCGCACAGGAAGTCGCACGAGGCGGCCCAAACGTGTAGATACAATCCCGCGCACAGGGGGCTTGCTCGGTTCGGGAGAATCTCCGGGAGCCCGGGACGACGGGCGCCCGTGACGGGGAGGTTGAGCCACATGGACTGGCGCGCTTGGGTCCAAGTGGGCCGGTTTCAAACAAGCCACAGACACCGTTTCACACTGGCCTCCCATGTCCAAATCAAATGTAGTAGGCCCATGCCGCAGCACGCGAAAGGGACCTTCATACGGGCGCTGCAAGGGTAACTTGTGGGAGTCACGGTGAAGAAAAACATACAGGCAGCCCATCAGTGCCAGTGGCACATGGGAAGGGGCCATTCCATGATGCGACGTAGGGATGGGAGATAGGGCGCCGACCCTCTCCCGCAAGCGGATCAGCACTGATGACGGGGGTTCCTGTGACCCATCAGCAGCAGGGACAAACTCCCCGGGGATGGTGAGCGGAGCACTCGTATACCAACTCCGCAGAGGACGTTGACAGATCCTCAACAGGACCCACAGCAACTCGTTCATCCACCCAGGGCCTGTGAGACGAGCCTTCAGGGCAGCCTTCAGTGGTGGAACGGCTCCACCAACCCATTTGATCAGGGATGGTACGCTGTCGTGTGGTGGAGGTGCGCCCCCAACAGGTGGGCCATGGCGGACCACAGTTCAGATGTAAACTGGGCGGCCCGGTCGAATGCGATTTGCAGTGGAACTCCAAAGCGGGCAATCCAGGCTGCTATGAGGGCACGAGCACACGATTGCATTGAAGTGTCCGTGAGTGGGATGGCCTCCAGCCACCGTGTAAAACGGTCGACCACCGTAAGCAGGTGTGAAACCCCTTGGGATGGAGGCAGCGGCCCAACGATGTCCATGTGTATGTGATCGAACCGCCGGTGTGGCACTGTGAAGTCTTGAATGGGCGCCCGGACGTGTCTATGCACTTTTAATGCCTGGCACGCCCGAGCCCAGCGAGCGACCTGCTTCCGAAGTTCATGACACATAAACCTTGCGGCCACCATAGCGACCGTGGCCCGGATGGATGGGTGGGCCAGCCCAAGGATCGCCTCAAACACGCAACGGCGCCAGGCCGCTGGAACAATAGGCCTCTGCTGACCCGTGGATATGTCACAGAGGATGGAACCCAACGGTAGGTCCTCAAGCACCAAGCCAGTGATCACGGTGCGGTACGACGGCATATCATCGCCCGCCAGCTGGGCCGCCGGAGTAATCTATCCCCGAGGCCGGGTTAAGCACGGCTGCAATTGCTAGACGGGACAAAGCATCTGCCACGAGGCTGCATTTCCCAGCGATGTGCCGGACGTCCGTTGTATACTCCGACTAGTCACCAGCTGGCGCTGCTGACGGGCGGACCAAGGATCCGAAACTTTTGCAAACGGAAATGTGAGGGACTTGTGGTCCGTGAAGGCTACGAAGGAACGGCCCTTGAGGAAGTACCGGAAGTGCTGCACAGCGAGGTGTAAAGCGAGCAACTCCCGGTCGAAAGCGCTGTAGCACTGCTCACAACCCTCAGGTGCCAGCTAAAGAAGGCGAGAGGCTGTTAACAGACTGTTCCAAAATGCCGCCGACTGCAGAGTCCGAGGCATCCACGGTAAGGGCTTTGGGGGCGTCAGCCAACTGATGCACGAGCATAGTCGCCCGAGCCAAGGCCTCCTTCGCCCTTTCAAACGCTGCCATGGCGACAGTGTCCCACTGTATCTGCCGCTGCTTGCCCGTCAGCAACTGAAAAAGTGACTGCAAATGTTCGGCAGCTGCCGGAACGAACCGGTGGTAATATGTGACCATCCCTACGAACTCTCGGAGGCCACGTACCATAACAGGCCGCGGGAACTGGCGGATTGCCTCAACCCAGTCCGGCAGAGGCACTACTCCGTACCGTGTCACCCGATGCCCCAGGAAGTTGATGGCCCAAAGGCCGCATTGGCACTTGCCAGGGTGAATTACGAGGACATGGGCACTGGAAGAGTAGACGCAAGTGGGTGCAGTGTTCCTCACGCGAGCAGACTTGCCAAGAGGATGTCGTCGAAGTAGACAAACAGGAAGTCGAGCCCATGCACCACGGTGTCCATCAGGCGCTGAAAGGCCTTGAGGATGAAGGACATCCGCAGGAACGCAGACAACGCGAACGGGGTGATAATTGCCGTCTTGGGAACATCCTCCAGTCGCACGGGGATCTGGTGATATCCCCGGACTAGGTCAATCTTGTAGAAGAACCTAGCCCCGGCCAGATGTGCTGAGAAGTCCTGTTTGTGGGAATTGGGTAATGGTCAGTGGTCGTGGCCTCGTTATGGCGGCGGTAGTCCCCACACAGCCTCCAACCTCGGACACCTTCGGCACCATGTGCAGCGGGGAGGCCCATGGGCTGTTGGAGCGTTGAACGATACCCATGGCCTCCATACTCCGAAACTCCGCCTTTGCTATGAGGAGCTTGTCAGGAGCGAGCCTACGGGCGCGAATGTGGAGCGGTGGACCCGATGTCAGAATATAGTGCATGACATCGTGCCTCAGCCTGGCCGAGCCGAATGTAGGGGGTGACAATGTCCCGGAACTCAGCCAGTACCTGGGCGTAGACATTGTCCACCGTTGCTATAGGGTTGCTGACCAGCGCAGTGGAGCACAAGGAGATCTTCTCAAAAGTTGATGCGTGGATGAGACGTTGGCCCTTCACGTCCATGAGGAGCGACAGCGCCCGCAAGAAATCTGTGCCTAGCAGCGGCTGGGCCACTCTGCGATGATGAAAGGCCAGGTGAAATGGCACGCACCGGAAATGACAGGAACCGGGAACAGTCCCAGATGTACAGTCGATGGATCCTGCCGGCCACCACAGTGACTATCGGCGACTGGCGCTGCCTTTTCCCGGAAACTTACATGACTGGCGGCATTGGCCGGCTGCTGAACCCCCGCGCTGGTGGTAAAAACACCACATTCTCCTTGGATCTCCCGGGTCCTGCTCAGCCATCCTCCTCTCCTGTGCCACTTGTCTGGTCTGTGTCTCAGCCTGTGCCACTTGTCTTGTCTGTGGCCCTCTTGCGGGCGTGGCCCTCTTGCGGGCGTGGCCCTCTTGCGGGCGTGGCCCTCTTGCGGGCGTGGCCCTCTTGCGGGCCTGGCCCTCTTGCGGGCGTGGCTCTGGGTCGCTAGGCCTGCCTGGTCATTGAATCAGTCTGGTCCAGTGATTCTAGGGATTCCAGCGGCTCCAGGTATTCCAGCGCACCCACCTGCTGCTGGTCAGAGATCCACAGCTCGTCAGCATGGGGCTGCTAGCCGGATGGGATCTTCAAAGCCCTCCCCCACGAGCTGCTGGCGGAGGTCTCGTGGCAACTGCTGCAGGTAGGTGAATTCAAAGAATGACCATCTCGCTCATGAGGGCCAAGGGCATCCAGTCGCCGAACCTGCCCATGTTAAGGACATGACAGGCGCGCTGCATTCGGCTCGGCCCATGGATCCGGTGCAACAGCTCCTTGAGGCCTGTATAATACGACCGGCGGGTTATCCAGGTAAGGAATGACCCGACCGGCCATCTGCTGGTCAAGGGGAGAGGAGGAGCATGTGGGGGAGAGGAGGAGGGCAGGGGGAGAGGAGGAGGGCAGGGGGAGAGGAGGAGGGCAGGGGGAGAGGAGGAGGGGAGCCGGGTGGGTGAGCGGACTGCTAGTGAACGGGCTGCGAACAAGCGGGCGGGCGGCGACCAAATGATGCAAGTCAGGGGGGTGACGTAACTCGCGGCGCGTGGAAAACAGTGCGCAGTAGGCCACGCGAGCAGACCCATTGTGACATCATCAGCCTGTTTATTTTCTAAGTTATTTGAAATTTTTGAACATTTTCATAAATAACTCGAGAAAGAATGCATGAAATTTTCAGATAAGGCGAGTTTTGACCACAGCGTAAATCCCTATTGCAATATGTAAAAATGTCATTATTAGCGTGTCGTGTTTTCAAGGAGATGTGAATCATCACATGGTGAACATCACACAAATACATACACATCCAAGATCAGAGTTTTATAATTATAATAACAGAGTTACCAGGTCTTCTTTCAACCACTGGTGCTCCAGAAAAAACGATGCAAGTCCGTTCAACCTCTCGAAAATACCTGCTAATCCAGGTATCATTCTGCTAAACATCCTCTGCATCTTTTCCAAATCCTCTACATCCTTCCTGTACTGGGGAGCGGCAGTTGAAGGAGTGAGTGCAGGGATTGGCTACAGAAAGGTAAACCACTCAGGGCAGCTTGCAACACTTACCTTCAAGGTAGCAGAGGATCAGCAGTTGAAGGAGCGCGTGCGGGGATTGGCTGCCAAATCTAAATTAGTTAATTGGTAAGTTATTTAATTCATAAATTAGTTAATTGATCAGCAAATAAAAGTAGGGCTCTGTCCAGGGGAGTGGCCTTGTTTGAGGTGAAATTCCTTAAGTTTTTGGAGCAAGTGATGAAGATGATCGAAGAGGGTGTTGACTACTTGGATTTTAGTAAGGCATTTGATTCAGTCTCCATTGGTAGACTGATCCAGAAAATTAAGAGCGTGAGAAATTTGTGATCAGCGATTCGTCGAAATGTGTTATTCTCGCGCTCAAAGCGTGAGAGTTCGAAGCCCTGTATTCTGAGGGATAGGCTCGTCAGGCATTGCAAGGGCTGAATAGGGATAGTCAGCTTGTTTTTTATGTGGGAGGTCGTATCTCACATCTGATTGATTTGTTTGAAGACGTGACCAAAAATGTTGATGAGGGCAGAGCTGTAGATGTGTACATGGATTTCAGTAAGCCATTCAACAAGGTTCCACATGGTAGGCTGTTCTGGAAGGTTAGATCGCATGGGATCCAAGGTGAGATAGCTGAATAGATAGCAAATTTGCTCCTTGGAAGGAAGCAGAGGGTGATGGTGCAAGGTTGCTTTTCGGACGGGAGGCCTGTGACTAATGGTATGCCTCGGGATTCGGTGGTGGGCCCGTTACTGATCGTCATCTACATCAATGATTTGGATGAGAACATACAGGGCAAGATTAGCAAGTTTGCTGATGATACAAAAGTGAGTGGTTTTGCAGTAAGTGAAGATGGTTGTGAAAGATTGCAGCAGGATCTGGATTGATTGGTCAGGTGGGCAAAGGAATGGTTGATGGAATTTAATACAGAGAAGTGTGAGGTGTTGCATTTTGGGATGTCGAACAAGGGCAGGACCTACACAGTAAACGATAGATCTCTGGGTAGTGTTGTAGAGCAGAGGGGTCTGGGAGTACAGGTACATGGTTCTGTGAAGGTTGAGTTGCAGGTAGATAAGGTAGTCAAAAAGGCTTTTGGCACTATGGCCTCCATCAGTCAGCGTATTGCGTGTAGAAATTGGAAGGTCATGTTGCAGTTGTATAAGACAATGGTGAGACCCCATTTAGAATATTGTGTTCTGTTATGGGCACCATGTAATAGGAAAGATAATGTCAAGCTTGAAAGGGTTTAGAAAAGATTTATGAGGATGTTGCCAGGATTAGAGGGTGAGAGCCATAGAGCGAGGTTGAGCAGGCTGGGTCTCTATTCCATGGAGCGCAGGAGGATGAGAGAGGATCTTATGGAGGTGTACAAAATCATGAGATGAGTAGACCGGGTCGATGCATAGTCTCTTGCCCAGAGTAGGGGAATCAAGGACCAGAGCGCATATGTTCAAGGTGAAGGGGGAAAAGATTTAATAGGAATCCGAGGGGTAACCTTTTCACACAAGGGGTGGTGGGTGTATTGAACAAGTTGCCAGAGGATGTAGTTGAGGCTGGGACTATCCCATCGTTATCAGTACCCCGTTCCTGCCTTCTCCCCATATCCCCTGATTCCACTATCTTTAAGAGCCCTATCAAGCTCTCTCTTGAAAGCATCCAGAGAACCTGCCTCCACCACCCTCGGAGGCAGAGAATTCCACAGACTCACAACTCTGTGTGAAAAGGTGTTTCCTCATCTCTGTTCTAAATGCCTTTACCCCTTATTCTTAAACTGTGGCCCCTGGTTCTGGACTCTCCCAACATCGGGAACATCTTTCCTGCTTCTAGCATGTCCAAGCCCTTAATAATCTTATAAGCTTCAATAAGATCCCCTCTCATCCTTCAAAATTCCAGAGAATACAAGCCCAGCTGCTCCTTTCTCTCAGCATATGACAGTCCCGCCATCCCGGGAATTAACCTTGTGAACCTATGCTGCACTCCCTCAATAGCAAGAATGTCCTTCCACAAATTAGGGGACCAAAACTGCACACAATACTCCAGGTGTGGTCTCACTAGGGCCCTATACAACTGCAGAAGGACCTCTTTGCTTCTATGCTCAGCTCCTCTTGTTATGACGGCCAACATGCCATTCGCTTTCTTCACTGCCTGCTGTACCTGCATGCTTACTTTCATTGACTGATGAACAAGGACTTCCAGATCCCATTGTACTTCCCCTTTTCCCAATTTAACACTATGTAGATACTAGTCTGCCTTCCTCTTTTTGCGACCAAAGTTGATTTACATCTAAGTCATTTGTATATATATTTTTAAAAGGGTGGTACAGTCGCGTGGGTTTTCTCCGAGATATTCGGTTTCCTCCCACATTCCAAAGATGGACAGGTTTGTGGGTTAATTGGTTTTGTCTGTGTAAATTGTCCCTAGTGCGTGTATGATAGTGTTAATAGTACTATCACTGGTCGGTGCAGACTCGGTCGGCCGGAGGGCCTGTTTCCGCGCTGTATCTCTAAACTAAACTAAAAAGCAGAGGTCCCAACAAAGATCCCTGTGGAACTCTACTTGTCACAGATCTCCAGCCTAAATATAATCCCACCGTCACTAACCTGTGCCTTCTATCAGTAAATCAGTTCTGAATCCATGTGACTAATTCCGCTGTTAATCTGCTACATCTTAATTTTCTGGATCGGTCTAGCAATGGAGACTGAATCAAATGCCTTACTAAAATCCAAGTAGTCAACGCCCTCATCGATCACCTTCATCACTTCCTCCAAATATTTAAGGAACATGTTTAATTCTAAGTTTGTAAGACATGACCTGATGGGTACAAATCCATTTCAACAGTCCCTAATTAACCCATTCTCTTCCAAATGGGAGTAAATCCTGTCCTAAGGAATCCTCTCCAACAGCTTCCCAACCGGATGTGAGGTTCACCGTAAATATTTCCCTGCATTCTCTCTACTTCCCTGCTGTGGTGATATGTTCTGATCATGTCAAGTCTAGCTGCAAACTGAAAACAATATTGCACTGTCAAAATGCTCAATGTTATGCTTATTTAGTCCGGAAGAGGCCACGCTGGCTCGCAGCTGCGGCTCACCTGCAGTCCGTCTGTTTTTTTCTTTTTTTGTTGTCTTCTAGTGTTTGTTTTAGTAGAACTTTGTTTTATTAGGCTGTGTATGTGGGGTGGGGTGGGAGAAACAGAGTTTTAGTCTCTCCCTTCAGGGGGACGCGTGTCCTCCGTCACCGTCTGTGCTGAGGCCTAATGGCGGAGCTGTGGTGGCGGCCCAGCTTAGAGCTGCAGTGCTCCAGCGGCTGCGGCGGCCCAGCTTAGAGCTGCGGTGCTCCAGCGGCAGTGGCGGCCCAGCTTAGAGCTGCGGTGCTCCAGCAGCGGCGGTGGTCCGGCTTAGAGCTGTGGTGCTCCAGCGGCGGCGGCGGTCCGGCTTAGAGCTGCAGTGCTCCAGCGGCGGCGGTCCAGCTTAGAGCTGTGGTGCTCCAGCAGCGGCAGCGGCCCAGCTTAGAGCTGTGGTGCTCCAGCAGCGGCAGCGGCCCAGCTTAGAGCTGTGGTGCTCCAGCAGCAGCGGCAGCCCGGCTTAGAGCTGTGGTGCTCCAGCAGCGGCAGCGGCCCAGCTTAGAGCTGCGGTGCTCCAGCGGTGGCGGCAGCCCGGCTTAGAGCTGCGGTGCTCCAGCTGCGGCGGCCCGGCTTAGAGCTGTGGTGCTCCAGCGGCGGCGGCGGCCCGGCTTAGAGCTGCAGTGCTCCAGCGGCGGCGGCCCGGTTTAGAGACAATAAGGAATCTAATCTAATCTTAAATAAAGAACAAAGTCTCAGTACCAATATTCAAACACTTGCATTCACAATGCATGATAGTGCATTTGTTTATTTTTATGAGTAAGTGTTCCATATTCAGCCCAGTCTGATTTTAGGGGAGATTTTGAGGCTGAAAAGGGGTATAAAGTATTCATCAATAAAAGGAGCTAGGAAATCTTTTAGAATTGTGTTAAGCTGCTTTCATATGCATCACTATCTTGAATATGATTTCCTTTTCTTCCTAGGGTGTGAGGCATATTTCTCCCAGCATGAAGCACTGTGGCGAATAATGAGGGACCAAGCATTGGATTTTTTGTGAGCACATTTTTCTTTGCCATTATAATGGAGGTGAAATAGTATAAGAGGGCAGGGACACATTGAGCACTTTTCTCAGAAAGACACCTGCATCAAGACCTTTCCCTGCCTCTAGTAAAATGAGTATCAAAAATGAAACCGAATTCTATTCCCAAGTAAGGTTTTTGACTTTTTGTTTAAAGCAGTCTAGTATTCATTTAGGATTCAAATGTTTACAAAATAATATGAGAATCAAATACCTTGTGACTTGCTGTGTGACATATTTATTAATTTTCACATCACTGCCAATCATGGGCTTATCAGAGATGGAGATGCTGCCCACGTGTTTAACATTTTTACTGCAAGTTTATCCTCCTCTAACTCTTCCATCTTGAGTTTGTCTGCAAATGGTATACTGTCAAGATAGACAAAAAAATGACATTGGTGAAATGATCACATGAAGAAATTCAATGAAATATTCACCATTGGCTTAATCCTGTCAGAAAAATGAAGGATAAACAAATCTTGAAGATTGTAAGATCAAATTCACCTCAACCTATTTTCTCCTCATATTCATCAGTCTGTTTTGCCTATATTATATTTGCAATTGCGATTTGAAGCCATTTATAGTGTACTTTAAATAGCTGATCAGGCAAATGTGGTGACACACCTGGTAGAGCTGCTGCCTCGGAGCGCTCGAGACTTGGGTTCAATCCTGACTTTGGGTGCTGTTGGTGTGGAGTTTGCATGATCCCTCTGTGATCACATAGGTTTCCTCCATTCGCTTTGATTTTCTCCGACATGCCAAAGCGCACAGATTGGTAGGTAAGTTGTCCAATGTCAATTCCCACATGTATCAAATTGAATGATATGGAGAGTTGATGACAATATGGGGAAAATATTTAAAAATTGAGTTAACGTAGATTTGTATATTGGCTGGGTGATGCTTGGTGCACATTCAGTTGGCTAAAGGGCCTGTTTCCATTCTGAATCTTTCTATAATTTATTCCATAGTCTATTACTCTTTGGATGGAAAAGCAAATCTTCAATCATTACTCTCTCCACCTAACTTTCCACATGTGCTCCCTATTTATTGACTTATCCATCATGTTGAACAATGGCCTGGATCAATTTTGGCAATTGCTTTCATGAGTTTTCAAACTATTGTCCCAAATCTTTGACGTTGTTCTGAGAAAACAAACATAATTTACTTAATCTCACCATGCAATGTAATGCTAGAATAGTTCCAGCTCAGGAGGTGGCCATTTGGCACATCGCGTTCATGGCAATTCCTTATGGAACAATCCCATCAATGGTATTCACCTGCTCTCTCCCTATGTAACCCTGCACATTATTTTCCCTTGAGTGGTTACACATATCCCTTGTGCAATCCCTGATTGACTGCTTCTGCCACTCATGTAGGCAGCGAGTTCTTTATCTCTAAGAGAAAAAACTTTCCACACAGGTCTATCTTATGCTCACTCTGTTTCTTGCACTATTGGGGCAGCTTCTCACTAAACATATCAAAATCTTGTAAACCACTTAATTCTCCCTCAACCGATCTTGCTATAAGGAAAACATTTGCAGCTTATCCAAGTTAATGTTGTGACTTTGTGAAATCTTACCTCTGTATAGGTATAGCAGTATTCATCCTTATAGGAAAGGTATATTAGACCTTTCTTGGATCTTGACATCCTCCCGTAAATATGGTGAAATGTTAGACACACTATTCCATTATGGCTTCATCAGTGAGGTTGGTATGGATCAAGATAGCTTCTCTACATTTGTTCTCCAAGCCTCCTTATGAAGCACAAGATTCCATGTGTTTTACGAACCGCATCCTGAACATATTCTACTATGTTCAAAGGTATACACCCAGGACCCCTGCTCCCACAATCATCAAAACAATGCCATTTATAGGTCTCTTTTTCTTCACACCAAAATATATCATCTCACTTTGCTGTACAATATTTTATTTTCTACTTGTTTGCCCATTCCGCCACACTATCCATGTACTCTTACAGTGTCTTGCTATCCTCTGCAATATTTATAACCTCCAATGTTCATTTTCAAGCAATTAATGGATTTCAACAATAAAAGGTTGCAGTACTGACTTTTGGGGAATAACACTGTTCAACAGTCTGAAATACAACATTTAGGATTCTGATCTGTTCTAAAATGGAGTTATTTATTTCCTTAAATGTGCTGCCAGTTTGTTTTCTGTGGGACTTAGAAATACCTTTTGAAAATTTGTTTAGATAACATCTACCTTAATTTCATTTATTAACATTCGCTGTAACATCAAAAAACTCAATCGATGTAATTTGTCTTGCTCAAATTTGTATTAGCTCTCCATCATTTATTCCAACAACTCCAAGTGACCATTTGTTTGATCTAGAAACAAATAACTGCAGATGCCGGTTTATGAAAGAAGACAAAGCACTGGAGTAAAACTCAGTAGGTCAGGCAACATCTCTGGAGAACATGAAGTTTCAGGTTGGAACCCTTCTTCAGACTGATTATTTTTTATTTTCCGACTGATTAATTTATTTAATATAATTTTCCTTTTGAAAGCTTTCACCACAAAAGTTATAATGACTGGCCAGCAATTGTCAGGCATGTCCAGGCACACTTTTCTGATCAAAGGCAGTCAAACCTCAATGGACATATGATGTTTGTACTTGAACTTTCAACTTACAATGTTTTTTTCTTGGGTGCCATACTTGTGCTTTTCTTCAGTTTGCATTGTTTACTGAGGATAGAAAATATCAATATTATTGCTTAAATAGATGAATAATTTCCTTATGTATGAAATGCTAATGCTTCGTTATTTTTAATATATTTTAGTTAATGTAATGTTCTGTTTGTTAAAATTTTTACCTACTTTCTTTTTTATTTGAAAAACATTAGTTCAGGATTTGATTAATTGAACGGCCGCCCTTGTGGAGGGTGTATAGTGTTAGAAGGCCGAAACACCCAGTGATGCAAGGGTACACTACTGATGATGTGTCCTGTGCCCAACTGTCCTGAAGTTTACCCAGGCCAAGATATATGTATACGTATTCCCCCCCCCCCCTTCCTCCCCCCCCCCCCCCCCCCCCGATGTTGAGCGTCTACCACTCTCAACAATCAACGAATGTTGTGAAATGCTCCCCATCTACTGGCACAAGGGACTTCTTAACACCTTGTCCTGTGTATTTGATTCTTCCTAAGTACACACACAGGATATTCCATTATATTCATTTTACTGGAAGCAAAGAACCAGCAAGGAATGTGATGACATCAATGAATATATGAAGTTGTGATAGGTATTTTGTAACTCACAGTGAATTAGGTACTGACAATACCCAGTGACATCTTCTACTTCATAATCAGCTCTCTCATTCCCTGTATTATTACAAAGGAAAATTCTTAGTCTATTGTAATGGGCAAATGCTTTGATTCTTAAACTACACTCTTTATTCTGCAAAATACATCAGATATGCACCAAATCATCCATCCAACATGCTGAAGACTTTACATAGCTAATGAGGGAGCTTTCATCAGCCAACAGCTTTACACTTTACGTTAAGATCCAATGCTTTCCTTTACTATGAAATATAATAAAATTTCCTCCTCTTTAAATCTTTTCAGTAACAGTAAGCCTTTGGAGTGGAAGGTATATTGAGATTAATTAGCTTTAATATGAAGTAGTCTTGCATCAGCATTCCAAGCTGTTTCCTAAATTTATAATCACAATTTTACAATCACATAGATTTTTCTTTTTATTCAGGACTCAAAGATTTAATGCCCCCCCCCCCCCCACTGACACTTAAATCACTTGCATCTCCTCGTTCCCTATGAGGCGGTCCAGTCTTGCACCCTATCTAGTAGGGCCCTCTATTTACTGATTTAGATCGTTTTCTTGGATGCACTTAACAAATTCCACCTTGTTCAAGCCATAAAATTAAAATCTCCCTCTAACACTACCATATTATTCTTAGATCTACCTGCAATCTCCCTGCACCTCAGCTCATCCAATTCCCACTGACTACTGGGGGGCACATAATACAGTCCCATCAAAGTGATCATCCCTTTTTTGTTCTACATAGAACTTGATACATCTAAATATTTTTTTAATAGATTTCTAGATAAATGGTATTTAAAGAAATAAATGAATATTAAAAATACACCGACTTTGTATAAAAACATTAATATTATTTGTATTTATTACTGAAAACACTTTAGAGTCCACTAAAATGAATTAAAAGGGCTACTGTAGAATGGATAGCTATAGCAAACAAAGGAAATTACGATTTATCAAACATTAAGTAGTTTGCATGACATAAATGTTTTACGTTCATTGTAAAATTTAATCTTGGCAAAAAATTAAAAACATCATGAAAAAAATTATATAACTATGATGCTTAGAACATGAAATCTTCAGCTACCAAAGATATGCAATCAGATAACCTTAACTGTCATTGCCTTGTGCTGGACTTCCTGAGTCTGCAGCTTAAAGATGCTAAGGTTTAATCATTTCTTTACCCTGAAAACAATGTTAATTTACATTAGGAGTCGAACCTATCACTATCACCTAAGTTTACAAGATCAATAATTTTGCTCCATTCACTATCTTAAAATGGCAGTAGTTCAAAACTTAATGAAAATAATTACAATGCCAAAATAGCTTCAAGTTTTTCATGATATATATATATATATATATATATATATATATATATATATATGTGTGTGTATATGTATGTGTGTGTATATATATGTGTGTGTATATATATATGTGTATATATATATATATATGTGTGTGTATGTATATATATATATATATATATATATATGTATATATATAATTTATTTTAAGTATTCACCATGGTTCTTTTGAATTCTTCAAATATATTTGTTTTATCTTAAACAGCAACCTCTGAATATTACTGAAACCCTGTTGCTTTTGCATAGAGCGAGTGAATACCAAATAATCATTGGAGATGCTAGGAACTGCAAATGCTGGTTTACAACAAAAAGACACAAAGTAGTGGAGTAACTCAGCAGATCAGACAATATCTCTGGAGAATATGGATCAATGAAGATTCGGGTCAGGATGGTCTGAGAAGATGGGTTCCAATGCAAAACGTAACCTATCCATGTTCTCCAAAGATGTTGCAGTCGTGCTAAGTTATTCAGGCACTTTGTACCTTTTTTCCCCAAATTATTTCTTAGAAAACTCAATGGCAATATTTAATATATTAATACAATTTAAATGTACATAACTTACCAATACCTACAAATCATTTCCTCCGGGCAGGTTCTGCAATTCTCTGCAACAACAGTTGTAGAATTAATGGATTTATTTTATAGTTTCAAATTGAGGGTAATTGTTCTCTGCTCAAAGAAATAAATGTAAAAAGATTGTATCCAATGGATTTTTGCTATTCGTAGTACTATTATTATTAATAATACTAGGATGTCCCTCGAGTTCAAGGATGACTTGTTCTGGTTTTGTGGAATCTGATGTGATGAATATGACCAATGTCTAAGTCCCAGGCCATTCAATAGTTGAGACAGGATGCAATTGGCTGAATGGGTGAGTAAATAGTTTTTGAGTTGTGACATTCCTTCTGCCATTTGCTTTTGACATATGCTTTTGACATATAAATTTGGGATTCTTTTCATCACCCCAAATGACCTTTCTCCATTTAGTGTGAAAATAGGCCTGAGGTCCCCAGGAGAGAGTGTGAATATTGCAAAACCTTTCAGGAAGGATTTGAGAACATCCTTCAATATTTTTTCTCAAGAGGTCAGAATAGTGTGATTTTTTTTTTTGGGTCTCAGCTGTTGGACATACAAACAATGTGACTTAACTAACGGAGCCAACTGTGCGTAATCAAGCCATGTGGGGGGAATGCTACGCAGTGGACCATGGGTTTGAGGCCTTGATCTCGGGATTGCATCCAGGTTTCCAGGATCTCTCTCATGCGTCAATGAATGACTTGATGATGACTAGTAATTTTGCCTTCTAAAATACATACTGAGGGTCGACCACAGAGATTTGAATGACCCTGGTTCCGGGGTGAAAGCAACTTAGCTTGAATCTAGATTAAATAGTTTCCCCATCAGTCTACTGGGAACCTTGTTGAAGATGAGGTGCAGCATTACAATGACAAAGATTGGACAAAAAGCAATTGAACTTCTGCACAGCCTTACTGGACATCAGTTGTACTGCGACTAGATCTGTTGAGGAATCTTGATTAAGATCGTGGCTTGCATGCCATCATAGAGTAATTATAATGTGGAAAATTAGCAAATTTTTGCAAATTTAAGGGAGGTGTTATACAGACCCTCCCAATGTGCGGAATTAAAGGCGAGTTGCTATTTAGTCCAATTAGAAACATGACACCTGAAGCCAACCAATTACCCTAGAATAGTGAGTAAGTTCGCAGGTGTGGGTAAAAATCTTGATCTGCATATGGTTTAGAAAAACAAGATTCCCTTTAAATCTCAAAATGGATCGAGGGCAGAAAGCCCACAGTACAACAATCTGTATATCAAGAAGATCGTCATGTGAAAAGTTAGAAAATATTGTTAGTAGACAAAAGTGCTGGAGAAACTCAGCGGGTGTGGCAGCATCTATGAAGCGAAGGAAATAGGCAACGTTTCGGGCCGAAGAAGGCTTTCGGCCTGAAACGTTGCTTATTTCCTTCGCTCCATAGATGCTGCCGCACCCGCTGAGTTTCTCCAACACATTTGTCAACGACAATTTTCCAGCATCTGCAGTTCCTTCTTGAACAGAAAATATTATTAATTGATAGCACCTTCTGTTAACAGGATTCATGGAAGTTAGACTGACCAAATGGGTCAGATACTGAGTGCTGCTGGTGCCTGTAACTCCAAAGGCAATTATGACTTTCATAAAAGGAGACCAAGTACAGAAAAATGTAAATAACCCCAAAAGGACTGGACCCAAATCCTGTGTAAAAGTGTTCCTGGCATGAATCCCACATTGATTAGAATGTTAGGCCTGCCCAATTTATGGTTTACCAATTTTTCTGATCATTAAATCTGCTTTTTATGAATTTCATTCATAATAGCTTCATAGCAGAAACTCGGTTTGACTTGGGCTATCTGGGGCCGTTTCAGCCCAGACCACAAACCATCAGGAGAGGCTTGTCTGTGCATTTTGTCAAAGTTAAGCTTCCAGACAATATTACTAGTTGAATTTGTTCATGCAGATGCACAAATGGCTTTTTCTTATTATTTAATATCATGCAAAACATGAGGCAAACTGTGGGCAAATATAAACCATAACACCAGCAGGCAGGAAATCAGCAAATATTAATATTCCAATAATCCAGCACACTCGGGACATTGGTGCTGGAGTAGCAGACTTTCCAGATTATTGTGTTATTTATATTAATAAAACAACACATTTTGAATTCTCCTTTTGTTACAGGTTGCACTGTATTACAATAAACTTTGCATTGAATTGGGTAAGTTCCCTTTAAACACAGGAAATGGACCTTTGTGAATGGGATGAGAACGCAGTAGAGAGCAGACAAGAGAACAATTGATGTTCACCAGAGATGCTGCCTGACTTGCTGAGTTATTCCAGCACTTTTGTGTATTAACCAGCATCTGCAGTTCCTTGTTTCTACAAGAGAATACAGAACCGTGGTGGGTGGGAAGTAGGAGATGAGCACAGGAAACACCACCTGGTCAGTCATATGTGGAACCACCAGGGACTTCCAAACAATAGGAATTCAGAGTTTTGCTGTAGTAATTAATAGTAAGATTAAATGAGAACTTACCAGTTTGAAGTTTGATCTTTATTTTATGAGGAGTTACGATGAGCGATTACGTGAAGAAGGCCTTCAGCCCACATGCACGTCAACCTTCAAAGCAGCTGTGTGAAATCACAGAATAACAGTTGTTGAACTGACTACATAGTAAGATACGAGAGACTAGAATACAAGCTGATCTTTATGAGGGTTGGGAGCGGTGGGCACGTAATCGCTCATCGTAACTCCTCATAAAATAAAGATCAAACTTCAAACTGGTAAGTTCTCATTTAATCTTACTATTTTACTTCGGAGTCACGTGAGTGACTAGGTGAAGATTTCGAAGCTTTGTGATTTCATGCCGTGGACGGAAGTCCAAGCCACACACTGTATTGGTTGACCAAGGATGAAAGATAAATGCAATCAGACATGACAATTTTTAAAAACATGCTGATGCTTTTAATGGACAAATTATAATAACAGTAGATCCTCTTATCTAGGGATACTACATAACAGAACTGAAAACGGTGTCGGCAAAAGCTCCTGGTCTGGCGCCAGGTTTATGATAGAACGTCTGAAATGTGCGTTCTCTAGACCATCCTGCAGTCGCTAGGATCTGGTCTAGCAGAACGTCCATAGTCCTCGCTGCTGACGTGGATGCAGCCCTGGTGGATTCAGGATTTGAAATAATCAGTATTTACTCCTGCATATGTCAGTACCTTGATCTGCATATGGTTTAGAAAAACAAGATTCCCTTTAAATCTCAAAATTTCAGCCACCTCGAAATGGTCTGAACTGAGACCATTTTGTGAGGTTTCTTAAAACTAACAAATACTGCTAGTTCCGAGCCCCTGAGGCCTTAATATATAGCTAGAGGTGTGTTACCACACATAGCCAGAGGTCCAAGGGCTAAGCCGCAAAATGAAGCTTTAGGCCAGATGTACCTGAACTGTTTTGCTTGACTAGGTCATACACGTAAAACATGATACTATTGGCAGACATGGCCATCCTATCCAGTCGAAGTTTGTGTAATGACTGTGCCCGTTGAGCTGACACCAGCGCCATGAGCATCACTACTTTGTAGGCGAGTTGGACCAGGGACAGGGATGTTGCCGGTGCCCACTGGCGGAGCAGAGTTAACACTGTGCCTACATCCCATATTTCCGTATATCTGGGCCTGAGAGGGTTCGTGTTGAAGATGCCCTTCATGAGCCTGGACACTAGAGGATGAGACCCAACAGGGTAGTGTCCAGATCCCTGCCACAAATATGCGGATAGTGCACTTCTGGCAAAATTGATAGCACTATAACTCAGCTTCTCATCAAGGAATAGACTTGAGAGAAACTCTAACACATCGGTTATCTATGCTGAGTCATATGATATATTGGCTTGTGAACAGTACACTTCCCACTTCCTAATGTAGGAGATGTATTGTTTCTTCGTACTGTCTCTCCAGCCTGCAGCGAGTACATCCACCGTACGATCAGACAATCCGAGCCCCAGGAAAGGTCTTCTCAGACTTTGTGAACCAATAAATTAATTTGGTCATGGAGAGGATGTTTCCCTCCCCCCCCCCCCCCCCCCCCCCCCTGATCAGCTCCGACTGTAGATGCTGCCTTGGGAATGGCCATAAAGGCTGATCATCCCCAGTGAGATATGCGAATCACGGTTATGTAGGCCAAACTGGCATAACCAGGAGCCTGTGGCAGAGTCTAGCTCGATCTTCAGCAAACATAGACTTATGAGGCAGGGTAGGGGAAATGCATAAAGCACATCATTCCCCCTTGTAGCGGGAATACATCCACCGCCATCGCATATTGGCCTTGTTCTTATGCAACACACTTTAGTGACTGGTGATTGGCTGCATGCAGACAAATTGATATCCGGTGTTCGATAAAGTCATAAACCATGTCAGGATTACATCCATTCTGTGTCCGCCACCAAGTGCCAACTGAGTTAGCCATTTATCACAGGATACAAGTTTGATTCCACCCATGTAATTAACGTATGCCACCACTGTGGTGTGATTTTAAAGTTGAATATGCAGATGATGCATATTCCCGCAATAAGTCTTAACCCATAGAGTGCAACCATCAACTCCAAGTGGTTAGTACTTGACCATAGAAGAACTGATGACTCCTGCGTTTTTCATCTGTCACAGAACAGCTTGCAGAGTAGCCTATATGGACAGTCGATACTGCACAACAGCTTTGGTTGTCAAGAATGGTTTAATTATTCATTACTGAATTTGGCTTGAATACCGAAACTCTCGATGCATAAATGGACCCGGTGTATGCCGTGAGGGTGGAAACTGAGCCAGACTTATCCATTTATGTCCTTATCCATTTATGTCCACTTATCCATTTTTTTCCATTTTATCCTTCTGTTAATTATCGTGTTGCACAGGGAGCCAAATGCAACGGAATTTCATTTTGGAATTGCATATATCGATGTATTTCTAAATGACAATAAAGTTTGTTTCACTTTGACTTTCGACTTTGACTAGAATTTTAATTTGGAATTGACGTAATTGTGCAGTATAAATGAATCTGATGTTAATTCGACAACCAACTTAAATTCTCCCCAACCAGTGAGTGATGCACACCCTGCATGTTCTAAAAAGAACCAGATCCACCTACCTTCATGGTTACTGGTGGCTATGTGGCATGTATCTCCGCCCCCGAGGTTTGGCGGGTAGAGGAGCTGGAGCGTGCGAGGTGTGCATTTTGGAGGAGGAAGGCTGGCCTTGGCCTAAAAAAGACTTGTGCATGATGTTCGGCCTTCATACTGGTACCAGCTTCGAGAAAACGATTGCTGCTGGTAGAGGTGTAGGGGTGTTGCCGCCGGAAAGCCGAAGCTCTGCTTGTTGACGGAGCCCCGATTAACCCAATGGCTTTTGCCTCGTTATCCAGATCTTTGACCTGTTTGGGTAGATCTTCTCCAAACAGGTAGTTTGGTGGCTGCACATTGCCTTTACACAACCCTGCAAACTTTGGATTCAGGGTGGGACGGATGGCATTCTTGCGATAACAATTGATCTCGAAGTGCACGTTGCATAATAATGCTAGCGCATCTTGTTCGTCATCCGACAAAACGACTCCGTCCACTGATCTGGCGAAGGCTGTGATGCCTGAAGCTAGCAGGCTCAGAATTTTCTGGAGTTTTATCTCCTGGTTCCTGATGCCTCCCCTGATGTGGTTCCATATTGAGCTGTGTACAGCCGGGACACTTAAAGACGCACAGTTGCTAGGCGTGTGGTGCCTCATGGTTGTATCCACCATCACTTACTCTCGGAGCTGATGTGAAGCCAAGTAGTTGATATTGGCTGCAAATTCTGCCTCGAGCGGCTCCCCAATTTGCGATTACATTGCAAATTTTGATGCTATGGCGGGTATGTCTGCTTCTCCCAGCCCGTGCATCATAGTATGTTCCTCAGACATACTGCCGAACTCTGAACCAGCCCAAAACTGGCTTCAGATGCTCCTCTTCTCAGAGAGGGAGACATCATGCAGCCCTGAACGAGGTGCTGCCGCGGGCTCACTCGGAGACCCGCGCTGGTATGACTGCGCTC
Organism: Raja brachyura; assembly: GCA_963514005.1. The sequence continues at coordinate 60,343,542 of OY740785.1, forward strand.
CGAAGACTGTGTCATGGTGGAGCAACCTCTCTGAGTTGCTCCATGCGGGACAGGCGTCCATCGACGTTATCTGTAGAGGGAGGTGCACCCTCCTGGCCTGACTCATCCGAGTCTATAGGCCTCACTGACTTTTGCTTGGCTTTTCCCTTTTTTGGGGTAGCCACGATGCTCTGCAGAGTCATCAAGTCTGGAGTCACTGGAATTATCATCAGCGACTTTGGTGGTGAAGTTGACGGTCGCCCGCTTCTCGTGGTCTTCTGTAGTGGGTTTCCCCTCGTTTTCACTTTCTTGTCCATTTCCCCATTCAAAGCTTGAAGCAATTCTGCAAACAAGGTTTGAACAAACATAGGACCTCAGATTAAGTCCAAAAACGTACCTGCGGGTCTTTTAAACGTACCGCTGGAGGAGCGACGCGCCTACCAGCCAGTCGTGCCATGCAGTCGACATAATTGGCGGGCATGCGGCTGACGGCCTTCTTCATGTAGTCACTCGCGTGACTCCGAAGTAAAATTCCATAATTCAGGACAAATATCTGGGATCTTAGTCAGATCTATATGCATTACGAAAAGTCTATGACCAGAGAATGTAAGCTGGAAGATGGAGCTCTCAGTCTCACAAGCGACATTGAAAATGTTCCTAAAAATTAATTTTGTTTAGTTTTGTTGATAATGCAGAAGAAAGTTGTTGGCTTGAGCAACACAAGGCTGGGATGCAGGATTAGGCCCTTGGTAAGCATAACAGCGTTCTTCTTGGCTGGAATGGACAAGAAGAACCAAATCACCTTCATCTGTCATGGGCCAGACTAACTGGGTATACCAACAGACAAAAATCAACATTTACTCCCATAAATATCAACGTTTGAGTCCTGCACGAACGTACAAGTACTGACTTTGTTAACCGAGTTCTGTTAGTCATTTCCTGGCTGCACTTTGACATTTAGTTCTTCAGCTCCAGACCACAACATTTTTGTGGTACAGGAACAGCAAGTTCATTCATTTAAATGGAGAGGCATTGTTACATGGGATGGAGGACAAGCAAATGGTAACTTACATTAATTGAATGAATTATGTTTGCTTTAAAGATTTTAACCTTTTTTCATGTGTTCATGTCACCTGTTAATTTTTAAAAAGTAAGTAATTTTAAATGTCAAGAGTTTAGTTTAGTTTACTGTGCGGAAACAGGCCCTTCGGCCCATTGAGTCCGTGCTGACCAGCGATCTCCGTACACTAACCCTATCCTGCACGAGGCACAATTTACAATTTTTACCGAAGCCAATTAACTTCCGTACCGCTACGTCTTTGGAGTGTGCAAAGAAACCGAAGATCTCGGGGAAAAACCATGCGGTCATGGGGAGAATGTGCAAACTCCGTACAGACAGCACTCGTAGTCGGTATCAAACCTGAGATTCTGGCGCTGCAAGCGCTGTAAGGCTGCAACTCTACTACTGCACCACCGTGCCGCCCAATATTTTCCAATTATTTCAAAGGTGGACTCTATTCTGGGCATACACAGGTCTCAATGTCTTTGGACAGCAGGCCAACATTGGTGGATTTAAAAAAGAAGTATGGTCCAAACTTATCCTTAGACCATGAACCCACAGACGAGCACCAGGCTTTAATCTCACACACCACTTCTGATTTCATCACTTCTGGCTGTCTGCCTTCCACAGCCTCCAACCTTATCCTTTCCCAACCCCGCACAACCCAATTTTACCTTCTCCCCAAAATCCATAAACCCAACTGCCCTGGCAGACCCATTGTTTCTGCCTGCAAATATCTCCAAATTCTACCTCCATTATATTGATGACTGCATTGGTGCTACCTCCTGCACCCATGCAGAACTCATAAACTTCATCAACTTCACCACCAATTTTCATCCTGCACTCAAATTTACTTGGACCATCTCCGACACTCCCTCCCCTTTATTGATCTCACAGTCTCCATCACAGGAAATAGACTATTGACTGACATTTATTACAAAGCCACTGACTCTCACAACTATCTCAACTGCACTTCTTCCCACCCTGCTTCCTGCAAAGACTCTATCCCCCTACTCCCAATTCCTCCATCTACGCCGCATCTGCGCCCAAGATAAGGTGTTCCATACCAGGATATCTGAGATGTCCTCATTCATTAGGGAACGGGGGTTCCCCTCCCCCATCATAGATGAGGCCCTCACTCGGTCCACCGCAACTCCGCCATTGCTCCCCATCCCCCTAGTCACAACAGAGTGAGTCCACCTAGTCCTTACCTTCCACCCCATCAGCCGTCGCATACAACACATAATTCTCCAAAATTTCCGCCACCTCCAACGGGATCCCATCACTAGCCACCCCTTTCCACCTTCTGCAGAGACCATTCCCTCTGTAACTCCCTGGTTAACTCATCCCTTCCCACCCAAACTACCCCCTCCCCAGGTACCTTCCCCTACAACTGCAGAAGATGCCTCCCCGGGACCCCGACAGTCCTTTCAGGTTAGGCAGAGGTTCACTTGTAATTCCTCCAACCTCATCCATATCTCCGTTGTTCAAGATGTGGACTCTTATACATCGGTGAGACCAAATGCATACTGGGCAATCATTTCTCAGAACACCTTCGCTCAGCCAACTTGAACCAACCTGATCTCCTGGTTGCCGGACACTTTAATTCTCCTTCCCATTCCTACACAGACAGAAAGGTCCTCCATTGTCAGAGTGTGGCTAAACGAAAATTGGAGGAACCGCATCTCATATTTTGCTTGGGCAGCTTACAGACCAGTGGTATTGTAGATCAGTCTCACTCATGTTAGGAGTCATACTTTGTAGCTGCGCCCACTAGTTTAACAGAAAGCTTCCCTATCTTGTTCTCACACTTTCAGAGTAACGTGCTAGAGTGGATGTTGCTGCATCTTCAAAAATATGACATCGTTCTGACCTACTAACGTGGTAAGGACATGCACCTGGCTGACACTCTCTCGCGTGCATCCCAGAAGACCTGTGAGGGTCCGCCCTCGCCAGATGACGACTTTATCATAATGACTGTCTTTTATTCCCTCGTTCTGTATGGAGGACTTGGTCGCCCACACTGCTGCTGACAGTACCCTACTTGCCTTGCCTCCATCATTATGCACGGCTGGCCAGACAAACACTACAACATTCTGCTGCCAATCCAGCCTTTCTTTGCCGTCCGTGATGAGCTAGTGGTGCACAATCGCATTGTTTTAAAAGGACACAAGGCTGTGGTTCCTGCATCGCTGCACAGCAAGTATTTTAACGCAGTCCAAGCAGGGCACCCAGGCACTGAAGCTACTGTCCGACGGACAAGAAGCATGTTTTACTGGCCTGGCATGGACGAATTCATCACTGAGAATGTGGCGTCCTGTGCAGTGTGCAGCAGCTTGGCACCTCACCAACAAAAGCAACCATTTCTTTCACATCCGGTTCCTGCACTCTTGTGGTCTACAGTGGCAGTTGACATATTTGAGTGGCATGGTAAGCACTACCTGGTACTCGTCTATTTGTATTCAGGATGGTTTGACATTGATTTTCATAGCAGCCCCACTTCTCGCGGAGTGGTTTCGAAGCTATCTCGCCATTTTTCAGTCCACGGATCTCCGGACAGACTGTTATCTGATAACGGCAGTCAATTTACCAACCAGCACTTCAAGGAATTTGCTGCACGCTGGAATTTTCTGCACATTACCAGCAGCCCTGAATATCCACCGTCAAATGGACTGGCTGTCAAGAGTGCCAAACAGCTCATGGAACGTTCGTACAGAGCTAATTCCGACGTGTACCTGGATCTACTCAACTTATGCAACTTCTCCCGTGACCCCATTTTGGATTCACCTGCTCCACGTTTATTGTCGAGGCAGACCCGTGCCACGGTGCCTGTGGCGGATGAGGCATTGATCCCTCAGGTGGTTCCACCATCGGAAGTCCAGTCCAGGTTGCAACAGAAGCGTGACATTCAAAAACAGTGGTATGACAAAACAAGTAGGCCACTGCCACCGTTAACCAAGGGACAGGTGGTTCATTTGCAGACTGACAAAGGCCATGACCATATTGGTGCAATTTCTGGAACTGTTTCTGAGCCACGCTCATATCTGGTCAGTGCCGATGGCGGCACCTACAGGCGTAACAGACAACATATCCTGCCTGTGAACGAGCCAGTTCCATCTCCGTATTATCCAGACCGTATAAGTGTACTTCCATCTGTGTCCAGTGGCATTAATCCACCTATACCAGCACAACAACCCAGGTCTGCAATGGCTGATTTGCCAGTAGCGACTTCGCCTGCGCCACAGTCACCTGTTTCATCACCGGGAATGCTGGTTCAGTCTCCGCCACCTGTGAGACCTCCTGCTCTGTTCCCGGTGAGAAAAAACGAAGATGGTCTTTATCGCACACGTGCTGGTTGTGTTTGCAAGCCGGTTGTGAAGTACCCGTGCTATGTTTGACTTTCCTCCAGTTTATTATCAATTACTATGCATGCCTTACTTAGTTAATGGTTTTGTACTGGTTGTGAAGTACCCGTGCTATGTTTGACTTTCCTCCAGTTTATTATCAATTACTATGCATGCCTTACTTAGTTAATGGTTTAATTCTTTACGAGGGAGGATGTAGATCAGTGTCACTCATGTTATGAGTCATACTTTGTCGCTACGCCCACTAGTTTTTTAATTTTTTAATTTTTGTTAGAAGTACAATATTGTGGTACATAAGTACCTAATAAATACGTACATATTTCCATTCTTGTACAACTTCATACTTTTGATTTAATAATAAAAGAACAGTGGAAGAAAAAAGAAATAAAGAGTGTCGGAATAGATAGAAAAGCGAGTAGAAACAGATAGCAAGTGAAATAAAGGGCATATAAGAGAAGCTGAAAAGATTGAAATAGAAGGAGAGAGTAAAGAAAAGAGAGATTAGGGGAGATCTACCTATTTCGTATTTTTGCCCATCCGTCACCCAGTTCTAAACCATTTAATTTCTGAGGTTATGTTATGTTGCACCATATGCTTGCAAAAAATTGATAAAAGGAGACCAAGTCTTTGAGAATTGGTCTACTTTGCCTACTAGGAGAAATCTAATTTTTCAAGATGAAGCGTTTCAGACATATTTGAAATCCACATTTTGAATGTTGGCGTAGTTGCGTTTTTCCAAACTTTGAGTATAAGTTTTTCTGCTGTTATTAGACCATAATTAAGAAAAGTTTCTTGGAATATAGTTAGTTTACTTCCCATTGATCCAAAGATAATCAGTTCTGTATTGGGGTTCAATTTTGTGTTAAATAGTTTTTTAAAAATTCCAAAAATGTAATTCCAAAATTTATACAGTTTTATACACAAGACAAAGGAATATGCTATAGTGGCATTTTGAGTAAGACATTTGTCACAGATGGGGGAAACATTTGGGAATATTTTATTCAGTCTAGTTTTAGAATAATATAATCTATGTAAAATTTTAAATTGAATTAGGTTATGTCTTACATTAATTGAACATTTATTTACATATAATAGATTTTTTTCCCATCTATCGTTAGGAATTTTTATCAATAACTCTTGTTCCCAGTCCCTTCTAATTGTCTCTGTCGTTGGCGTTTCTATATTTAAAATTATATTATATAAGTAAGATATTAAATTGCTTGATTCTGCCTTTCTATTCATTCCTTCTTCCAATAAATCTGGGGTTAAGGTTTGATATTCTTATATATATTTCTTCAAATAATCTTGAATTTGAAGATATTTGAAATATTGATTATTTTTCAAATTATATTTTAGTTGTAATTGTTGGAATGATAAAAGCTTTCCCATATCATACATATCTCCCATTGTTTTAATTCCTAATCTTTCCCAATGGATAAATGTTTTATCAATAATGGATGGTTTAAATGAGGGATTATTAGTTATTGGAGAAAGAAGCGATAATTTTCTTAATTTTAAAGATAATTTTATTTGATTCCAAATTCATATTGTACTGTGAATAATTGGATTCTTCTTATATATTATATTGTTCAGTTTCATCGGGGAAAGAAGGATCGCTCCTATATTATAAGGGGAACAATCCTCTTTCTCCATTCTTATCCAATCTACCTGTTGGGCCGAACTGTCCAACCAGTAGATTATATTTTTAATATTCACTGCCCAATAGTAATATAATAAGTTAGGGAGTGTCAGTCCCCCTGATTCTTTAGATTTACACAAGTGTTTTTTCTTAATTCTATGTGATTTATAATCCCATATGAAGTTTATAATATCAGAGTCTAATTTTTTTAAGAATTTTTTAGGTAAGTATATTGGTATTGATTGAAATAGGTACAGTATTTGTGGTAAGAAGATCATTTTTATCGCATTTATTCTACCTATTAAGGACATCGGCAGTGTTTTCCAGAATTTAATCAACCCATTTAATTTAGTTATTAAAGGCATATAGTTTGCGTTGAGTAATGATTTATATTTCCTAGTAATTTGGATGCCCAAATACTTAAATTTTTCTGTTGCAATTCTAACGGGGAATTTCAACAGATGTAGCGGCTCTTGAGGTTTTATTGTCATAATTTTGCTTTTGTTCCAGTTTATTCTATATCCAGAAAAAGAACCAAATTCCTCTATTAAATTTAGTATATTTGGTATGCTAATTTGTGAATTTGTAATATATAATAATATGTTGTCTGCATATAATGAAATTTTATTATTTGAGTGTTTGGTATTGTATCCATGAATATTCGGATGACTTCTTATACTTTCTGCTAAAGGCTCTAGTGCAAATAGCAGAGGTGATAGTGCGCACCCCTGCCTATTGCCCCTTGCCAATTGGAATTTCGGGGATAATAAATTATTAGTCAGTATTCTAGACGTTGGCTTATCATATAATAATTTTACCCATAAGATAAAATTATCTCCCATGTTAAATTTTTGCAATACTTTGAATAAATATTGCCATTCTACTTGATCGAAAGCTTTTTCTGCATCCAATGAGATAATTGCTAGGTCTTCTTCAGTATTATCTGAGTACATTATATTAGACAGCCGTCTCAAATTGTTATATGAGTATCTCTTTGGTATAAACCCAGTTTGATCTGGGTTTATTAGTTTGCTAATATAGTTACTCAATCTTCTCGCTAGTGTCTTTGCTAATATTTTTTGATCTGTATTTAGGAGTGCAATAGCTCTATATGAGCCTGGGTCTTCTAGATCTTTATCCTTTTTTGGTATACGTGTAATAGTTGACTCAGTTAGTGTTTCTGGTAATTTATTTTCTTTAAAAGCATATATATATATAATTCTTGCAAACGTGGAGAAATTATCTCGTGGAATCTTTTATAGAATTCATTACTAAAGCCGTCTGGTCCTGGCGTTTTGCCATTCTTCAACAAACTTATTGTTTCTTCTATTTCCTGTAGTGTAATCTGAGCTCCTAATCCCTCTTGTTCCACCCTATTTAATTTTGGAAAATTACAATTGTCTAAGAAATTTGTAATTTGAGTATTATTTGCAGAGGTTTTCGATGTATATAAACTTTGATAATATTGAGCAAATCTTTTATTTATATCTTTAGGTAGTGTTAGTAATTCCCCTTTGTCTGATTTAATTTTAGTAATTGTGTTTTCTGTTTCCCGTTTTTTCAGTTGGCGTGCTAAGAGTTTATGTGGTTTATCACCAAATTCAAAATTTTCTTGTTTTGTAATTTGAAATAATCTTATTATTCTGGCCAATAAAATTATTTAATTTATATTTTAGTATTGTTATCTTATTGTGTTTATCTATAGTTGGTTCTTTAGCATTTTCTAAATCTAATTGTCTAATTTCTTGTTCTAGCTGTAATTGTTCAGTATTATTCTTTTTATTTTGGAAAGCTTGATATGAGATTATAGTTCCTCTAATAAATGCCTTAAAAGTTTCCCATAATAAGGAGGGTGAAATACCTGGTGTTTCATTTGTCTCAAAGAAGAATTTCATCTGCTCTTTTAAATATGTACAACCTTGTGAGTTGTTTAATATTTGGGGGTTAAACCTCAAACGATTTTTTGTCAGGCATTCCTTCGAATTTTAAAGATAAAGTTAATGGGGAATGATCAGAAATAATACTATTATGATATTTTGCATTATATGTGTATGGAATTAATTTTGTGTCCACTAAGAAATAATCAATACGTGAGTATGTTTTATGTACTGTTGAATAAAATAAATATTCTCTACCTACTGGGTTAGCGATCCTCCATACATCTGTTATATTGGTAGTTTTCATGTATGTATTTAGGAGTTCACTTGTTTTAGATTTTATGTTAATCCTTTTTTGTTTTGTAGATTTATCCAAATATGGATCTAAAACACAATTCAAATCTCCCCCTATTACCACATTTTGATAGTTATGTTCTGAAATTGTATCCAGAATTTTACTTAAAAAATTGAGGGTTGTCAAAATTAGGAGCATAAATATTTATCAAAGTAAGTGGAGTAGAATACATTTCTCCCATGACTATGACGTACCTCCCCTCTTTATCTGCTATGGTATTCTTTAATTTAAATGGTATACCTTTACGAATGATAATGGCCGTGCCTCTAGATTTAGAAGTAAATGAAGAGTAGTATGTTTGCCCGATCCAATTTGCCTTCAATCTTATCTGTGTTTGATATTTCAGGTGCGTAAGAAAATGACATCACTATTTAAAGCTTTTAATTGGGCAAAGATCTTACCCCTTTTAATTGGTTCATTAGCGCCCCTTATATTCCAACTGCAGAACGTGATTTCTCCAATTTTCTTTTGTTTATCGTCTTGCATTATGGATCATGTTAATACCTTTACTTCATATGGTGCAACCAAGAACCTCATTACTCTAGGTGAGGGATGATCATCCCCAGCTATTAGATTTTGTTGGCATCTCCCCTTCAGAATAGACCTTGAAAAAAAACAGAAAGTGTAGAATCGTGAAATGATAATTAACAAACAAAAAGTGAAATTATAATATCCAAAAATAAAGATATTATAACTAAAAACAAACCACCACCAGGTGGTAGAAAAATTCTTATCGACTTCCGTAGATGTTTCTACATGTTTTGCTCTGCCCCCTTGACCAATTATTATTATTTGGAAGAGAGAGCAATACAAAGTTAAAAAATATATATATAAAATAAAACACACTTCGATAGATAGATTAGAAATGTATCTTCAAAGAGAAAAAACAAAATAAAAGAGAGTTTCCAACGTTAATTATATACTTAGATATAACAGTGATTATGTTAATTATATATCCACATCTATCGATATACCAAGATCTATTACAATTAAGTCTCAAACATTTGTATCAGACAACAGCGGGCCCCAAGGGGTTAACCTTGGAGCCCGCTGTTGTCCGACACAAAAGCTTGGATAACTACCAAGTACCCTTGGAAAACTTCCAAGTATCTGAATCTCCTCCCCTCCACTTTGCTCGCAATTTAAACTAAATCTACTATATCCATAAAATTTATTAGTATGTTAATACTTATAATCATAATCATATGATACTTATAATCATATTTAACTCGTTATTCTTATATTTAGCAAGTAATTAACATCATGAAATAAACAACAGCCATTATTATGCTATGTCTAAATATTACACAATTTTATTAATTATATTTTATGTTAGTATATAATTGTGTGTTTCTTAAGTCATAAGTTTCTATCTTCAAGTTCACTGATAATATTTTTTCATATTCTCAAGTTATTTTCCCCGCCACAGTTTTTTTCTTTTCCAATCCTTTGCTGAAGTGAAACTTAAAATCCGACCTTGAATTAACATTCCAAAGATAAGCTGTCTAGTCAGCGCTTCGATGAAAATTCACCATGATGAACCAAGGCAGTCTTTTTTGTATGTTAAAAAAAGAGGGAAACACAATTCTTCTATGTTATTGTGGGAGACCAACTCCTAATTATCAGTAGGCCTCCTGTGTGATACTCTGTGCATATTTAAATGCCTCTTCTGGATCCGTGAATGCACGTTCGACAGAGTTATAAGTAATTCTCAATTTTGCGGGATATACTATCCCATACCTTACTCCCTCGACCTCCTTCAGTGGCCTTTTCGTGTTTGTAAACTTGTCCCTCTTTTCCATGACTTCAGCTGGAAAATCACGGAAGAATCTAAGTTTGTCTTCTCCAAACATCAAATTCACTCCATATGGAATCTTTTTTATAATTCCTTCCAGGGTTGAAATATCATAGAATTTCAGGATAATCTGTCTTGGGGAAGCATTTGAGCTTGCTTGAGCCTTACGTCGGACCCGGTGAACCATATCTATTCTCGGGGCTTCAGGCAGCTTAAGTACTTGTTTGAGTAAGTTGGCAGCAAACTCCTGAAAGTTCTGTCCACTCTCCTTTCCTTCTTTTACGCCTACTATCCTCAAGTTCTGCCTCCTCGATCTTGCTTCCAGGTCCATACATTTATACTTCATTTTAGCAAGCTCCCTCCCAGTACTTTTTTGTTCCTTTTTTAGTCTCTTTATCTCCTTAGCCATCTCAGTCAACGAATTATCCATTCCTTCTATAGCCGCTTCAGTAGACTTTGACATCGCGTCCAGCTTTTTATTACAGTTCTTATCAACCCGCTTAATTTTATTGTTTAAGTCCTCCTCAATCTCGACCACAAGTTTGTCTAAGTCGTCCATTTTCCCCATCAGCTCATCATTACCTTTTTTAATTTTTTCGGAGAGGCTTTTGGAAAGGCTTTTGGAAAGGCTTTTTTCCAGCGTGACATTCCCCTCTCATATCACTTTAGAGATGTTTTCAGTGACTAAAGCTGTTACTGACTTTACCAGTTGTTCCTCCATTGAAGTCATTTCTGTAGAAGGGTTTTGAAAGTCAGTTTCTTCTTCTGAACTTCCAGCTGATGCTTGCGGGGATTGAGGAGTCTTTCCAGGTTTTTTCAGATAAGTTCGTGCAGGTCTTGTAGCAGCTTTCGAAGGCTTCTGGCGAGTTTTAGTCTTTTTCATTTAAGACTGCCGTTATTCTCTGTTATCAGCAGGACTTCTGATAACACACAATTAAATAACAGCTCCGGTAGTTATTTTTATAACTCCTCCGTCTTCCAACTCATATTTTAGCTCATTAAAACAGTCTTCGGGAGCAGAACGAAACAACAGCGTCTCTCAGCCCACCATTGACGCCGCCGGAAGTCTACGCCCACTAGTTTAACAGAAAGTTTCCCTGCCTTGTTCTCACACTTTTAGAGTAACGTGCTAGTATGAAGTTACCTATGCTGTAACGTTAATAAAGTCTTTGGACCTTAATCACGGTGTGAGACTTTGGTTATTCCAACAGCAGAATCACAACAGATATGAATATTGATTTATCTCACTTCAAGGAGCCCCGGCATTCCCTCTCTCTCTATCCCTCCCTCACCCAAGTCAGACCAGTTTCTCATTTTCACCCAACAAACAGCTAACCATGGCCTGTTTCCTTTATCACCGTTATTTTTTTTGCATTTCTTTCATTCATTGTTCTTTATCTCTCCAATTCACCATCTGTATCCAATTTCCCTTATAATAACAATACTTTATTGCCATTGTAAATACATACATCAAAATTTCAGGCGCACCACCCGAAATGGACTCGAATGTATCACATAAATAATAATGACAATGGAAACAACAAAAACGGTAAGAAAACATGGGTGGTGTGTGTTCAATTCAGAGTGGTGATGGCCTTGGGGTAAAAACTGTTTGTTAATCTTGTGGTGTGTGATTTGATGGACCTGTAACACTTTCCTGAGGGCAGAAGGGCAAACAAGTGATGTGCAGGATGAGATGAGTCCTTTAGTATGTGCGATGCCTTCCGCAGGCAACGAGACCTATAGATCTCTTTCAGGTCTGGCAGATGTGTGTTGGTGATCTTCTGGGCTGTATTGATGACCCTCTGCAGAGCCTTCTTGTCAGCCGCAGAATTGTTGCCATACCATACCAGGATACCATGTGTCAGGACACTCTCTATGGACACTTTCTTTCCCTAACCAGTCTGAAGAAGGGTCTCAAGCCGAAATGTCACCCATTCCTTCTCTCCAGATGATGCTCGTCCCGCTGAGTTACTCCAGCTTTTTGTGTCTATCTTTGGTTTAAACCAGCATCTGCAGTTCATTCTTACACATGGTGTCCAACAGTCTGTTGGTGGTAAGGAAAGCTAGATTGGCCCTGTCAGTAAGTCTGGCTATGATTTGATGATCAACTGTAAAATAATTCAGTTTCAGAAGTAGAAAATAAATAGACACGAATATTAGCTTTGGGAAATATAGGAAAGGTTTGGAGAGATATGGGCCAAAGGATACAAAAGCTTCAGAGGGACATGGGTCAAATGTGGGAAGGTGGGACTGGAGTAGAAGGGACATTTCGGGCAGAGTGGGCAAGTTGGGTTGAAGAGCCTGTTTCCATTCTGTATATGACTCTGAATATTTGTGGAATACTGAACTGAACAGCATTTCCATGCTTGTCATACAGTATGTCAAAATATTAAAGCAATGGAAATTGATAAATGTTCATACAGATGGAATTAATTATGAATGCTTGCCATGTTCAACAAACAGCAATTAGACTTCTTAACAAGCTATCGATACTGTATAAAGGGGATAGAGTCTGGACAGAAAATCAGGTGCCCGTTAATTCATTAATGAGCCACTACATAAAAGCCAAACAATTTACACTGTACAGTAAAACTCCAATAATCCACTGACTGGTTACTTAAAAATCTAGGTGGTTGGGTATCTGGTTTACTGAAGTACTGTTTCCCAGCCTCCCTTTCTACTCAGTGGGACTTCAATTCCCACACTCATTTTAAACTTCCCAGGGCCCCATTTCCTGCACTCCTTTAAACTTATTGGACTCACTGGAAAAATTATCATATTACTGTGTAACATTTAAAACAAACTTAATTAAAAGTGTGCTAAGCACTATTAGGAATAACATTCATCAGGCTGGAAAATCAGCCAGTAAGGCAGCACCAAAATCCCAAACTTTTGAAACTTTGCCATATGTGATTAGACTGCAGAAATCCCAAAACAAAATTCTAAGTGTACTCTGGTTCGAACCATAAATAGAAATGATGATTATATAGAAACTAAACTTCAAGAGTGTACAATTTAAGTCAAAATGTATATTTAAAAGTATCTATATTGAGATGTCAAAGCCATTCATACATACTCACAAGAAGGGAAGAATACACTATTGTATTTTAGTTCCCATCTACAGTCTTGTTGATAATTTTGAATACATTTGGTCGAAGGGACAATTGAGCTTGGTCTAAACATAAAGTTGATCTCCAGGGTCAGAGTGAGAGACTTTCCCTTGGCATCAAAGTAGTATTTGACTATGTGTGGCATCAAAGTCCACTAAAAGGTTAGTAGGAAGCCATGGATAATCTCTCTGCAGTCTACAGTCGGCTTGCACAAAATAAATTAGTTGCAACTATTGCAAGCCAATTATCTCAGCTCCAGGATATCATTGCAAGAGTTTATCAGGTCAGTGTTGTATAACAATCATCCGCAGCTGCTTCATTAATGATGTTCCCTTCTTCAATATATCAGAGCAAGGGATGATTAATGATTGAACAATATAACTGCAAAGTGCTAAAAGGTGTAGGCAACAGTTGTGTTGCATTATTTTACTCACCATTGACCTGCAGACCAATTCCTAATTTAGATTTCACCAAGAACATTAGAATTCATTACAACCTTAGTTAAAGATGTGCTAAAGCACTTAATTCCAGAAGTGAGATGGGAGTGGATGCTCTTGACATTAAGGTGGCATTTAATGGAGTGTGCCATAAGAAGCCCTATTAATACTTAAGTATGTGAGCAATAAGGGAGGAAAATCCAGTAATGGAAGTTATTCCATTACTGAGTGAAGTTACTGAGGGAAGTTATTCCATTAGTGAGTGAAGAAATTGCTGGAGGTAAATCATCCCAGTTACAGGCCATTCCATGCAGACTATCTCCAGAAAGTCCCTTTCATTCAACCACATCCCTGGAAAACACTACCTGGGGAAGTGGTGGAAGCAGATATGATATCAATGTTTAAGAACCATTTTGACAGGCCCATGAACAGAACGGAACTGGAGGGATATAAACAAAGTGCAAGCTAATTAATTTGGCATCATGGTCAGTACAGACATTGTGGGTTGAAGAGTCTATTCTTGTCCTGTTCTATAAATGCCTGACTGTAGCAATGACAAGTGTCCACAGCTGTCTTTGTCTGATTAATTATAAAATGCCAAAATGTTTTCAATACTTATAATGCTATTGTATAAGTTAATGCTGATTTTGTAACCACTGTTCTGTTTTTCCATGTAAATGTAAAAATAATGTACTCTAATTAATTATATAAAGGGGAAATTTGATGGTATGTTTTTCATTTAGCTTTTTAATTGGTCATTTCTATGAGATTGTTGAAACACTAGAGGCAGGAAAACAAATGCAGCTTATTGGGAATTAAATGATGCTTAGTTCTGTTAGTGATGCTGAAAGACTACTAAACTGTAATTAATATTGTACATCCATGAATTCAGTCTTAGAAATTCAGTCTAAACATACTGCATTGCTGGAGGAAAGTATTTAGTTAGTCAATTGTCCACTGAACATCTTTTAAAGATTTGCAGTGATTTTCTATTATTTTCACCCTGTGTGTAATGCAATATATAAACTCAAACTCCAAAACTGCTCTACAAGATCTATTGTTCAAATTTTAATTGCACTTGTTAACTTGTTTTAAAAATAAATTTAATCCACTGAATAAACTGCAGAAAGAAGAGGTCCAATTGTGCTAAAATCCAAATGACATAAACACAAGTACAAAATGTCTACTCACCAGATGGAGAATTCCATCGACTATCGACAGGATTATTAAATTCTCTTGTCTGCTTTAATTTTCCTGATAGGCATTTATATTATCTGGGTCATGGGTTGTGGAACCGGGGGGGCTGGGGGAGCTGCAGCCCCCACTCCCCACTTTTTTTGGCTAGACATGTTTCAATGTCTCTGGCTTTGGACAAGGCGCTGCTGTGCTCTGAGCAACCTGGTCATAGGTGTTGGAGAGCCGGGGCGGAGGGCGGGATGGAACCAGAAGCAGCGGCGGGGCAGATGCGGACGGGGAGCTGGGGCTGGCGTGTGTTTGCTAGGCTGGCGAGTCGCTCGCTGCAGCTCTGGCCATGGAGCCGCCTCAGTGCAAGAATCCTGGGCCGTCAGAGGCGTCGGAAGCGTTGCGCCGCTGCCGTGAGAGTCTCTGCACCGAATTCGCCTAGGTGACCGGCTTGGATCAGGCTGCGGCTCAATGCATCCTGGAGGACAATCAGTGGCTGCTGGAAGTAGGTACCAAGCACTGGGTAGAAACATAGAAACATAGAAAATAGGTGCAGGAGTAGGCCATTCGGCCCTTCGAGCCTGCACCGCCATTCAATGTGATCATGGCTGATCATCCAACTCAGTATCCCGTACCTGCCTTCTCTCCATACCCCCTGATCCCTTTAGCCACAAGTGCCACATCTAACGCCCTCTTAAATATAGCCAATGAACTGGCCTCAACTACCTTCTGTGGCAGAGAATTCCAGAGACTCACCACTCTCTGTGTAAAGAATGTTTTCCTCATTTCGGTCCTAAAGGAATTCCCCCTTATCCTTAGACTGTGACCCCTTGTTCTGGACTCCCCCAACATCGGGAACAATCTTCCAGCATCTAGCTTGTCCAACCCCTTAAGAATTTTGTAGGTTTCTGTAAGATCCCCCCTCAATCTTCTAAATTCCATCGAGTACAAACCGAGTCTATCCAATCTTTCCTCATATGAAAGTCCTGACATCCCAGGAATCAGTCTGGTGAATCTTCTCTGTACCCCCTCTATGGCAAGGATGTCTTTCCTCAGATTTGGAGACCAAAACTGTACGCAGTACTCCAGGTGTGGCCTCACCAAAACCCTGTACAACTGCAGTAGAACCTCCCTGCTCCTATACTCAAATCCTTTCGCTATGAATGCTAACATACCATTTGCTTTCTTCACTGCCTGCTGCACCTGCATGCCTACTTTCAATGACTGGTGTACCATGACACCCAGGTCTCGTTGCATCTCCCCCTTACCTAATCTGCCACCATTCAGATAATAATCTACCCTCATGTTTTTGCCACCAAAGTGGATAACCTCACATTTATCCACATTGTACTGCATCTGCCATGCATCTGCCCATTCACTCAGCCTATCCAAATCACCCTGCAGCCTCCAAGCATCCTCCTCACACCTAACTATACCCCCCAGCTTGGTATCATCTGCAAATTTGGAGATGTTGCATTGAATTCCCTCGTCCAAATCATTAATATATATTGTAAATAGCTGGGGTCCCAGCACTGAGCCTTGCGGCACCCCACTAGTCACTGCCTGCCATTCTGAAAAGGACCCGTTTACTCCTACCCTTTGCCTCCTGTCTGCTAGCCAGTTCTCTATCCACATCAATACTGAACCCCCAATACCGTGTGCTTTAAGTTTGTATGCTAATCTCTTATGCGGGACCTTGTCGAAAGCCTTCTGAAAGTCTAGATATAACACATCCACTGGTTCTCCCTTATCCACTCTACTAGTTACACCCTCGAAAAATTCTATCAGATTTGTCAGACATGATTTACCTTTCGTAAATCCATGCTGACTTTGTCCAATGATTTCACCACTTTCCAAATGCGCTGCTATCCCATCTTTAATAACTGACTCTAGCAGTTTCCCCACTACCGATGTTAGACTAACTGGTCTGTAATTCCCCGCTTTCTCTCTCCCTCCTTTTTTAAAAAGTGGGGTTACATTAGCTACCCTCCAATCCTCAGGAACTACTCCAGAATCTAAGGAATTTTGAAAAATTATCACTAATGCATCCACTATTTCTGTGGCTACCTCCTTGAGTACTCTGGGATGCAGACTATCTGGCCCTGGGGATTTATCGGCCTTCAATCCGTTCAATTTACCCAACACCACCTCCCGGCTAACCTGGATTTCACTCAGTTCCTCCATCTTATTTGACCCCCGTTCCACTGCTATTTCCGGCAGATTATTTATGTCTTCCTTAGTGAAGACAGAACCAAAGTAGTTATTCAATTGGTCTGCCATGTCCTTGTTCCCCATGATCAATTCACCTGTTTCTGACTGCAAGGGACCAACATTTGTTTTAACTAGTCTCTTTCTCTTTACATATCTATAAAAACTTTTGCAGTCAGTTTTTATGTTCCCTGCCAGTTTCCTTTCATAATCTATTTTCCCTTTCCTAATTAAGCCCTTTGTCCTCCTCTGCTGGATTCTGAATTTCTCCCAGTCCTCCGGTAGGCTGCTTTTTCTGGCAAATTTGTATGCCTCATCTTTTGTTTTTATACTATCCCTGATTTCCCTTGTTATCCATGGATGCACCACCTTCCCCGATTTATTCTTTTGCCAAACTGGTATGAACAACTTTTGTACTTCATCCATGCAGTCTTTAAATACCTTCCATTGCACATCCACTGTCAACCCTTTAAGAATCACCTGCCAGTCTATCTTGGCCAATTCACATCTCATACCTTCAAAGTTACCTTTGTTCAAGTTCAGAACCCTTGTTTCTGACTTAATTTTGTCACTCTCCATCCTAATGAAGAACTCAACCATATTATGGTCACTCTTGCCCAAGGGGCCACGCACAACAAGACTGCTAACTAACCCTTCCTCATTACTCAATACCCAGTCTAGGATAGCCTGCTCTCTCGTTGGTTCCTCCACATGTTGGTTGAGAAAACTATCCCGCATACATTCCAGGAAATCCTCTTCCTCAGCACCCCTGCCAATTTGATTCACCCAATCTACATGCAGATTGAAGTCACCCATTATAACCGTGTTACCCTTGTTGCACGCATTTCTAATTTCCTGTTTGATGCCATCCCCAACTCCAATACTACTGATAGGTGGCCTGTACACAGTTCCCACTAGCGTTTTCTGCCCCTTAGAGTTTCGCAGCTCTACCCATATCGATTCCACATCCTCCACGCTAATGTCCTTCCTTTCTATTGCATTAATCTCCTCTCTCACCAGCAACGCTACCCCACCTCCTTTTCCTTTTCGTCTATCCCTCCTGAATATTGAATATCCCTGGATGTTCAGCTCCCAACCTTGGTCATCCTGGAGCCAAGTCTCCGTGATTCCAACTATAGCATAGTCATTAATCGCTATCTGCACCTTCAACTCATCCACCTTATTACGAATGCTCCTCGCATTGAGACACAAAGCCTTCAGGCTTGTTTTTACAACACTCTTACTCCTTATACAATGATGTTGACAAGTGGCCCCTTTCACATCGATCCCTATTACACTTGGCCATACTCTCCTATCCCTTTGTGAGCTTTCTTCCCCGTTAATTCTGGGGTCATTAACCATCGCTTTACTCTCTTTCCCTCTAACTCCGTCCTCGACTATCCCATTTGATACCCCACCCCCCTTATTCAGTTTAAAACCATCCGTGTAGCAGTGGCAAACCTGCCGGCCAGAATGCTGGTCCCCCACCTGTTAAGATGCAATCCGTCCCTTTTGTACAGTTCCCCCTTACTATAAAAAGAATCCCAGTGATCTAAGAATCTAAATCCCTGCCCCCTGCACCAGTTCCTCAGCCACACATTCAGGTCCCATATCTCCCTGTTCCTGCTCTCGCCAGCACGAGGAACTGGAAGCAAACCGGAGATAACAACCCTGGAAGTCCTGCTTTTCAGCATTTTTCCGAGCTCTCTGAAGTCCCGCTGCAAAAAATTCATCTCCTTCTTTCCAACATCATTTGTGCCAACATGCACGACCACTTCCGGCTGGTCACCTTCGCCCTTGAGGATTGTCTGCACTCTGTCCTGGATCCTGGCACCAGGAAGGCAGCACACCATCCTGGAATCCCGTCTGTTGCCGCAAAAACCCCTGTCCGTACCTCTCACAATGGAGTCTCCAACTACAATGGCGTTGCCCGACTTTGGCCTCTGTGGGTTTGGCTCATCAGCCCTTTTTGTTTGGCAAGCCAGTCCGCCGCTCAGTGGGATACCGTCTTCTGTCCCGGCAGCTTCCACGTGGGTGAACCTGTTCACAAGAGGTACAACACCCGGGGACCTTTGCATCCCATGTTTTCCTCCCTTTCTCACCGTCACCCACCTTCTCTCTTCTAGTGCCTTGGGTGTAACAATCTCACTGAAGGACTTGTCGAGAAACGACTCAGTTTCTCGAATGAACCTGAGGTCATCCACTTGTTTCTCCAGTTCCCCAACACGGTCCTTCAGGAGCTGTACCTGGATGCACTTCTCACATTTGTAGCATCCAGAGGCACCAGCAGTGTCCTTGACCTCCCACATACTGCAAGCATCACACTGCATCAGCTTGCTTGACATCTTCTTTTGCCTCGGTCTCACCCTATCCAGTATTTTGCGCAGCCTCCTCGCCGAAGACTCTCGAGCCAAAGACTCACACTTTACTCACAGGGCACTTCCCTCACAAGACCACTCCCTCACTGCCTCTCCCCAAGAGCTGCCTTGCTTATATTGACTGTTCAATTGCCTAATTTACAAACCAAATTCCTCAGTTTTGAGGAACTGCTCTCCCCCTCTGACTCACTGAGAACTCTCCTCCCACTTGGGCTAGAGCCAATCAGTGCTTTCTCCTGCTTCTCTTTGTTGCTGTTGCTTCAAAATCCACGGGAAGACTGAGTGAAGTCTGCCTGTGCTTTGCCTCTCCTTTTTAACTGCTCTCCCCCTCTGACTCACTGAGAACTCTCCTCCCACTTGGGCTAGAGCCAATCAGTGCTTTCTCCTGCTTCTCTTTGTTGCTGTTGCTTCAAAATCCACGGGAAGACTGAGTGGAAGATAGTGGCCTTCAAATGGGGGTGGTTGGATAAAGCATCCTGCTTGCCTGCTAGATTTTCACTTATTGTAACTGCAAGAAAATTGTTCCCGATGTTGGGGGAGTCCAGAACCAGGGGGTCACAGTTTAAGAATAAGGGGTAGGCCATTTAGGACTAAGATGAGGACAAACTTTCTTCACCCAGAGAGTTGTGAATCTGTGGAATTCTGTGCCACAGAAGGCAGTGGAGGCCAATTCACTGGATGTTTTCAAGAGAGAGTTACATTTAGCGCTTGGGGCTAGCGAAATCAAGGGACATGGAGAAAAAACAGGAAAGGGGTACTGATTGAAGATGAACAGCCATGATCATATTGAATGGCAGCGCTGTCTCGAAGGGCCGAATGGCCTATTCCTGCACCTATGTTCTGTTTCTATGCTTGAGTATATGGCAATAAAACTCGACCACTTGATTTTGAAGCATTCATGCATGGTGGAGGTATAATGTAGTCATAGAGTGATACAGTGTGAAAACAGGCCCTTCGGCGCAACTTGCCCACACCCGCCAACATGCCGCAGCTACACTACCTGCTTTTGGTCCATATCCCTCTAAACATGTCCTTTCCATGTATCAGTCTAACTGTTTCTTAAATGTTGGGATAGTCCCTGCCTCAAATACCTCCTCTGGCAGCTTGATCCATACACCCACCACACTTTGTGTGGAAAAGGTTACCCCTCAGATTCCTATGAAATCTTTTCCCCTTCACCTTAATTCTGTCCTCGGGTCCTCAATTCACCTACTCTGGGTAAGTGACTCAGTGCAATGAAATGCATATTTCTAATGCATTTTAGATTTCTCGAAAGTCTTACTTTTTTAAAAAAGTAACGTTTCCACAAACATATACCCCCTTTATTAATGTCATGGTTTGATGATTCTAAAGTCAAATCAAAATGAAATATATGTCAAAAGGAGAACGCATACTTTCTAAATACTCTGATTTTTTTTTCCCCGAGCAAAACATAATTTGTATGACTTTGCAAAATCAGGAAATGTTATCATTATTTCTTGTCCTTTTTTCCAAATACAAACTAAAAAAAAATAGCACTTGAAATTATAATACATTTAAAAGTTTTTTTTGGTCAAATTTTCTGTACTGTGGAAGGCACTGGTTTGGATCCGGGGGGTCCACACCAGTGCCTTCCACTTTTTGAGGTGGGGGTGGCTTGTATTATTATCCCCCAGTTTGTGAAGGTCGAGCAATAACAAAAATAATAATCACCTGCTCCTATCTCTCATGTAGGCCCTACATTATCTTAAACATACTTCAAACAAAAAACATTAAATTTCAAAAAATCCGTACCGTGGGAGGGGGGGGCACCCCTCTCCCACACCCTCCCCTCACTTGGTCGCTCCACTCCCTCGCAGGGTATCCCCAAGGCCAGTGATCGCTCAGCCTCCCACACTTTCAAAAACGCTCCGCGGCCCCTGAACATAATAACCTAAACTAAGATAACCATTATTCCTTCTGATTTCTGTACATCAGAATATTAAAGACCACATGGTAACAATATCAAAGAAACTGGAACTGAAACAAATCCATACTTCTGTGAAGGTCCGGTTGGGTGCTTCTTAGGATCTGAAGACTGATCCTCAAACTTGTTACATCTGGTGACCCGACGAATTTTTGGATTGTTCATTGCTGAAATCAGTGGCTTTGCTTTGAAACTAAAGGAAAGGCAGATTACTCTCAGAGTATTTAAGAAGGAACTGCAGATGCTGGAAAATCGAAGGTAGACAAAAATGCTGGAGAAACTCAACGGGTTAGGCTGCACCTATGGAGCGAAGGAAATGGGCAACGTTTCGGGTCTGTTCCGAAGAAGGGTCTCGACCCAAAACGTTGTTTATTTCCTTCGCTCCATAGATGCTGCCTCTCCCACTGAGTTTCTCCAGCATTTTTGTCTACCTTACTCTCAGAGTATATAGATTTTAGTTTTAGAGATACAGCATGGAAACAGGCCTTTTGGCCCACCAAATCCATACTGACCATCGAACACCCATTCACACTAGTTCCATGTTATCCCTATTCATCCACTCCCTACACATTAAGGGCAATTTAATTTAGAGGCCAATTAACCTATTTTGGATTATAATTATTTTTTAATCTCTATTAACTATTCACCAGCTGTCCAACAAGGAGCGTTCCATGCCTAATATAACAGGTTCTCAGCCATAATATTACATTAAAGAAAGTGATGGGTACATGTGAATACAATATTGATCAGGAACTGCGATTTCTCTGTGTTTTATTAATGATTGGTTTATCCTAATTTAGCAGTCATTATGCTAACACTGTCTGTTCTGAAAACTATGGCCAATATTTCAAATTATGGTGAATGCCCAATTTCCTTAGTGCAAAGGTGAAGCTTTTAGTTTAGTTTAGAGATACTGCACAGAAACAGGCCCTTCTGCCGCACCAACCAGCAATCCCCGTAAGCTAACACAATCCTGCATTCCAGGGACAAGTTACAGAACCCAATTAGCCTACAAACCTATACATCTTTGGAGCACGGGAGGAAACTGGAGTTACCAGATAAAACCTATGCAGGTCATGGGGAGAACTTACAAACTGCGCACAGATATCTGCCGGAGGCAGGATCAAACTCAGGTCCCTGGCACTGTAAGACACCAACTCTACTGCTGTGCTGCCCAAAGCAAATTGGGCAATGACATATATCACTCTTGATCCTTTTGTATTACTTCGAAATGTCTACTCTAGGGCTTCCCTGTGGGATGAGTGGAAATGGAGTCGGTGTCTACTGTGCACACTGGTGCCATATACCAATGTGAATAGATAAGAGATGTACTGTTGAGTACCACAGCACATGAGTGCCTCATCAAACATGGCACTGTGAAGTGTACTTCTTCTGTCAGTAGGAGTCTCAAACTCTTAAGCACATCTGGGGTAATAACAGTTTCATTAATGCAGCATTTAAAATTAATCAGGATCATCCATTTGATTGTTTTCATCATTAGCTAAAATTTTAAACTCAGATGTGCTTCCGTATTTAAATTTTGTGTCAATTCGATTGATGCAGTGACAAGGCTTACATCTATGTATTTGAATAGATCAGAATTCCTAATGCACACGAGTTTTGAAAATTATAGAAACGATTTGAAAGTAAAAAAACGGCAATTTTTCAAAAATGTAACAAGAACATACATTGTTTCAGCAGATTAGGCGGTGTCTTTGGAAAGAGAAACAGATTAAATATTTCAAATTGAAGACCTGTCAGAACTGGTGAAGAGAAAAAGCTTTATAGTGCAGTCAGAATGGTCGAAGAATTTGTAGGACAAAGGGAGTATGTCTGATAGGGTGAGGACAAGGTTACCATAGAGGTATGCTATAGATGGAGTTATATGGTTCACAGGTGAATGAGGACAGTTAGAGAGAACATCAAAAAAGGAACTTAAAATAATGACATTTGGGTGATTTAGAGTTATTTTCATTGAAAACATAGTGAGAGACATGGAGCTTGAAAAAGAATGAAAAAGTTGGGAAATGCAATGTTGTGTGAACTGTCCAAAGGTTAGACGGTAACAATGGAGAGAGGGAGAAAAAAACAGGAGCATGTCTCCTGTCTATTCACATTGGTATATTGCACCAGTGTGTACTGCAGACACAGGAACTCTATTTCCATTCATCCCACAGGGAAGCCTTGGAAATTTCAGCAAAGTAAAAGGATAGAGAGTTACTACCTAAATTTGGATAAATTTACAGCAGTATATTAGAAAAGTACATAATTAACAGCAAACATTTTATATGAGTGATCAGACTTCTCCATATTCTCTGTGCAACTTTATATTTTCATTTCTTAATTTATTTATATTCCTCTGCAGTTGCCTCTTTCGCACACCCAATTTCTGTTTTTGATATTCATGACAGGTTACCATTTTTTGATAATGAGCCAACAGGAACTAATGAGCATGACATCATGATTCATGTGCCATCCATGTTAATAGTGTGCATAGTTGTTCGTTACCAAGACCTCTTTGGAAACTTATTTCTGACATACTTTCACAAATCACCCAGAGAGTTGTGAATATGTGGAATTCTCTGCCTCAGAAGGCAGTGGAGGCCAATTCACTGGATGTTCTGAGAGAGAGTTAGATATAGCTCTTAGGGCTAACGGAATCAAGGGATATGAGGATAAAGCAGAAATGGAGTGCTGATTTTGGATGATCAACCGTGATCATATTGAATGGTGGTGCTGGCTCAAAGAGCCGAATGTTTCTGTTTCTATGGCACAGAAAATTTTAACACCTGCAGCTCAGTCTGAATATTGCTATTTAAAAAAAGTGTTACATGTATACACCATGCATTTAATGTACGTGCTTGTTTGCCAGAAGCCATGATGTAGAGAGCAATGTTAATATTAAATGTTCCTACTAATTACATAAATGCTTGAGAGTTAGTCATGCGAGTCATGTAGCATGGAAACAGGTCCAACAAGTTTTGGCCCAACTTGCCCCTGCTGACCCAGATGCCCCATCTACACTAGCCCCACCTGCTGGCCCATATCCATCTATATCCTTTCTATCTATGTACCTGCCCAAGAGTCTTTCAAAGAAAAAAAGTTCAGATTACATTTTTGGCCTTCTATCTCCCATTTGTTTTGAATATTCATAATTACATACAAATTAACAGTTTAAGAAAATATAGTTGGTATGTTTCTGTGTGCTTTGATCAAAGACTTCAGTTTGTTGTCAAAATTACAATCTGGATAACAATGTTCTATAGTCAGCTGGTAATATTCACTAAGAATTTCAGGAGAGTTTAGCGTTTAGTGTTGTAACAGAATCTCAGTGTAATGTTGGTTAGTGGTCACCTGGCATCTGACACCGTTGACGTTTCCATCAATCTTCCAGCCAAGTACAGGATAATCTGTTTCACATAACACACAACAGTATGTACTACTGTTGCGTCTGTCTGGTTAACTGAATAAAAAGCAAGGAAACTCTAAACATTGCTTCAAATCTGAAATCACATTCAAGCCCTAGTAACTTCCAAGCTCACTTTTCCTAGTTCTCTTCTCGTAAGCATTATGCAAACTTTGCACATTTATTCAAAATTCCATTACTTGCACCTCTAATTTACTAACCACTCTATGCTATTACACAGTTCTTCCCAATCTCATTAGTTCCATGTCCCACAACATTGCGATATCAGAATATTTGTCCTCTAACAAATATACTTAATATTTTTCTCTTTCATGTGCCTCTAATTCATGCTTTGATCTACTTGGCTCCACCCCAAACCGTAACTCTCATTTAACGTTGGTGGCATGCACTTCAAATGCATTCTGAGAAGTCTCTATTTTACTTTGCTCCATCTGTTACAACTGAATGATTGATCTTGAATTAATAGTTTAAATTTGGTAATGTTTCTTTACCAGCCCATTTTTGAATTTCTCAAAATCTTTATTTCAGTCAAAGACAATAGAAATAAAAACAGGGAAGGATATAAAACAGCCTTTCAACTCTCTATCTGCACAAATAGTAATTTCAAGAGAAACAAGACTTCATACCATTTTTATCTTATTTTGATACGTTAGGTTCATTTTATATTATAAATTGTTAAGCAGTGATATTTCCAGTGGTTTGAAAACAGAAAGATGGAGGTGGTTGGAGCTGTCCAGGTTTCAGAAACAGGAAAGTTACTGCACAACAGCACCACCAAAAGGATATAAATATATTAAGAAACGTACAAAAACATTTTCATTCACTGAGAATTGCAAGTAGTAACAACTATGAGCATTTCCTTTCATAAAAATAAGGAAGCTCAGGCTCCTGCAGAGTTGCATATGAATAAGCAAGCCCTGAACCACTTGCATGTTATTTCCCAACTGCACATCGGTGGAATGCCAGTTTACTGCAATTGTGTTGTAGTTAAACTAGGAATTTGTTTGCTGAAACTGCACCAAATTAGATTTGCGACAATTCACAACTCAATTCATTTGAAAAGAAAAGAATGGTTCTGAGTTTTGGGTTACTATAGTTAACTTAAATATTATTAACTATATTCTTGGAGCATTCTAACTTTCTCTTTTACTTTTTAAATAACAATTTTATAATAGACGGGTTAATTTTTTTTATAGTTTTGGCCATTTGTGCAAGTCAGGACACAATCACAAATATTGAAAGATTTGGACGACCCATGGCTTAATCAGATATCAAAGCAATTCTGTGGGTCGACTTGTTAGGCGCTTATTTAGGAAAAGATGTCCTGCACAGTGCATGACCTTACTGAACCCAGTAAAGGTGGTCTTGTTGAGGACAGTGGTACTAGAAGTTACAATTCGGAAAGGTACTCATCCTAGAAAAGAGGGGAACAGAAAGCATAGCTGACTATTACCAGAAAGTTGAAGTCATGGTTAATATGAACATAGAATTATGTAAAGACTGAAGTTGACACTAGAACGTAAGAGATGATAGGAAATAAGCTTTACTAGATAAGAGACTTACACAGATGCACGTTTAAAAAAAAAAAATCATGGATGTTGTTATATAAATATAATTCAATTTTCAAATGCTTGTTAACAGTTTACATATAATCAAAAATCATAAACGTGGCAGAGAAGGCTTTCAACCCACCATACCAAAATGGGTCTAGATTTTAACTTTGTAGCTGTATATGGGAACATTGAATACTGGACTGCCGCAGAGGTCCAGGGTTTCACCAGCTCTGACCTGAACCCGCCTAATTAATGGGTGAGGGCAGATCCTGTGTGTTCTGGGACTGGGGCAGGGCCAGGCTGGGGGAAGGCTGAGGCATCTTCCACTGAGAGGAAAATGCCGAACCCTAACTCGACCCCCTTCCAGAGCTGCCCAAAGCAGCTGGAGCTGCTTTGGGACCGGCTGCGGGCTCCGTACGTTTGGCCACTCAGAGCGTCCACCTCGTCAGCATGCATGCCCTTTGGGATCTTCAGCAGCAGCCCACCCGATGCCACGATTACACCGAATGTCAACATGGTGGAGAGCAGCACTGCCCTGCACGTCACCCAAGCCGCCTTTAGCACCCTCATAGCGCCAGTTCCGTCAGTCCGCCCGTTCGCTCACTGCAGCACCGGCCGGCCGACAGCCTGACTGACCCCTCACAGCACCCACCGACCGACCAACAGCCCTACCGACTGTTGGGCCCCCTCTCTTCCACCCTGCTGCTCAGCTCGGCCCAGGCCCGCCTTCAGCATCCGCATAGCGCTGGCTCCATCTCGGAAGTCCCCAGAAAAAAAAAATACGCCTGCGGGCTGGATGTTTTCGGGTTACGGGCAGGATATGACCCGTGGGCCGTAGGTTGCCAACCCCTGCCCTAACCCTAACCCTCTTCCACTGAGAGGAAAATGACTAACCCTGACCCTAACTCCAACCCTCTTCCACTGAGAGGAAAATGCATAGCTAACCCTGACCCTAATCCTAATCCTAGCTCTCCATTTTTATTTATCATTTTCATTTCACAGTTCACAACATCATAACTTTACAAAGATAAATCAGTTGTAAAACAAAGTTATCAGCAAATGGTTATTTGGAGGCAGCCATGATCCCAGTGTGCTCGCTGCCTAGCTAGCATGAAACAAAGCGCGTGATTGGTCAATTGCCGTCCATTTGGACAATTACTACTCGGAAAATAGGAGTTTTTTCTCATATTTTTAAAATATGCGAAGGCTTTGTTCTTGATGAGTTTCAGGTATGATTTCTGTAATATTTTTTCACAATATGTTATAAATACAGGTAGATACGTGACTGGGGTCACGAAATGAAACAAAAAACCATCTTGGCCCACGGTCTAATTTAGGTACATTTTACATCTCAGATCTCAGTCCACATATTTGGAAGTTGCCATACTTCAGTGACACTTGCCATTTATTTTACTTGGATAGGCCAGACCTAACAGTATGTGCATTAAACTTTTACAATTTCAAGTAGCCCATAATCCCCCTTGTTCCTTTCAGCCATTTTTTCCCTGTCTCCCAGTTTCATTTGTCCTTCCCCATTTGGTTCAATGCGCTCATCATTCCATCCTTATCTGGTTCCATTCATCATCTTCCTCACGCTCACATTTCAGCATTTGTATCCTCGTGTTTTGGCTTATCACCTTCCACCTCCCTCCTCTCCCTCCCCCCTGGCCCCTTCTGCCCATTATCTCCTGGTTTCACCTATCACCTTCCAGCGCCTATCTTACCCCTCACCCTCACTTCTTTAGAATTCTTCTCTCTACACACTCCTGATATAGGGTCTTGAACCAGAACATCGACCATTAATATGCCTCCACAAACACTGCCCAACTCAACTTGAAATATGTCACCAAAAAAATTGTTGAAAGCCAGGTTTCTCATAAATATTTAACATATGGCATTAATAGGATTGTTGTGTTATCGAATCATACAGCACAAAATTGCCCATGCTGACTACGATGCTGCATCTAAGCTTATTCCAGTTATCCACATTCGGTCCATATCCCTCTAGACCTTATCCATCCAGATACTTCTCCAAAAGTCCTTTCAATGTTAATCTTGTACCTCCCTCAATTACTTCCTCTGGCAGCATGTTCATTATAACTTTCACCCTCTCTGTGATAAAGTTGTTCTTCAAGTCCCTTTTAAACCTTTCTCCTCTCATGAGTAAAGTCCTAACCTGACCAATTTCTCCCTGTAGCTCTGCCCCTCGAGTCCTGGCAGTATTCTTGTAAATCGCTGCACACTTTCCACCTTAACTGCAGCCCTTTCTGGCTATGGGTGCAGAGCTGAAAAATCAACTGGGGGATTTGGAAACAAGTATATGTAGTCCTCCGAGACAGGATTTTGTCGAGACACAGATCTTGGGAAGGGTATAAAACAATTTATGCAGCATTGCAAGTCCCGAAGAGCACAATGGCCTCCGTCATTCTTAAATGAAAGAACTTTGAAATCACCAGGACTCTTCATAGAGCTGGCCACCCAGCCAAACTGAGCAATCGGGGGAGAAGGGCCTTGGTCAGGGAGGTGACCAAGTACCTGATGGTCATTCTGACAGAGATCCAGAGTTCCTCTGTGGAGATGGGAGAACCTTCCAGAAGGACAACTATATCTGCAGCACTCCACCAATCAGGCCTTTATGGTAGGGTTGCTAGACAGAAGCCACTCTTCACTAAAAGGCACATGACAGCCCGCTTGGAGTTTCCCAAAAGACATGAGAAACAGGATTCTCTGGTCTGATAAAACCAAGATTGAACTATTTGGCCTGAATGCCAAGCGTCACGTCTGGAGGAAACCAGGCACCGCTTATCACCTGGTTAGTACCTACCTACGTTGAAGCATGGTGGTGGCAGTTGTGGGATGTTTTTCAGCGGCAGGAACTGGGAGACTAGTCAGGATCAAGGGAAAGATGAACGGAACAAAGTACAGAGAGATCCTTGATGAAAACCTGCTCCAGAGCGTTCTGGACCTCGGACCGGGATGGAGGTTCACCTGAGCACATAGCCAAGATAATGCAGGAGTGGATTTGTGACAAGTCTGTGAATGTCCTTGAGTGTCCCAGCCAGAGCCCGGACTTGAACCCGATCGAACATCTCTGGAGGGACGTGAAAATAGCTGTGCATCGATGCTCCCCATCCAACCTGACAGAGCTTGAGAGGATCTGCAGAGAAGAATGGGAGAAATTGCCTAAATACAGGTGTGCCAAGCTTGTAGCATCATATCCAAGAAGACTTGAGGCTGTAATCGCTGCCAAAGGTGCCTCAACAAAGTACTGAGTAAAGGGTCTGAATACTTATGTAAATGTGATATTTCAGTTATTTCTTTTTAATTAGTTTGCAAATATTTCTAAACACCTGTTTTCACTTTTTTTATTATGGTGTATTGTGTTTAGATTGATGATTAAAAAAATGAATTTAATCCATTTTAGAATAAGACTGTAAAGTAACAAAATGTGGAAAAAGTGAAGGGGTCTGAATACTTTCTGAATGCATTGTAAGTTCATTTGACCACTTCCACAAATTACTCAATGCATATCTTTGGTAGTGAAATTCTCCCTACTCCACGTTATTGCCTTCGGGACATAAGTCTATTTACAAAACCTTATCAGAACCTTCAATCCTTATATTTTATTTCAATTTCATCATTCTAGGCAATAGAATTATGAATAGTTCTGATAACTTCTGTCTGTACAACAAAATAATAATTAAGCATTAACATTAAACATTTTTCATAAAATATTGTTATCTATATTGTTTTCATGCGAGGCTATCAAAAGCATCCAAGTAAAATCCAAGTAAAATTCCAGCATAATACAAAAAATAAAGGTTTTAGGGCAGCCACACGGATTGTTTGCAAGGAATTGAAATCCTATGAACATACTGTAGACCTAGTTCTGCAGAAAAATGAATGATTCTAAAACTAAATATGAAATAAATAAGGTTTGTTTGAGGAACAATATTTTCTATCCTTTCTTTGGTGCCAGCAACAAATTAGTCACAGCACACAGTTGAATATTATAAAATAATTCCATCAAACATCTATTTTATAAGCAATAAAATGTGGCTTAATTTAAAATGCTAGTAATAATAAAATGCATTATCCCACTAACTTGCTGAAATGAAAAATAATTATTTTTGCTTGATCAGGATTGAAAAGTGAGACTCCTCTTCACACTTTATAGACTTCCATTCAATCCTTATTTAGCCATACAATCTATCATCTGTCTTTCCCTTCTCAAATTTTCCTTGACTTTTTTTCTTCAAGCCAGCAGGGATATTATTGGCAGGCAATGGGAACACAGTATTGCTGAAGATAGAAGGATCATTGAGCAACTAATTTTCCTTTTCTGTTTCTATTTAAGTCGCACATATCCTGGATATGCTGAATTTTGTCATGCTGGAAGAATTGGACAAATCCACAAACAACTTGGCTCATGGTGTCGACATAATCATTTAACCATGCATTGTGGAGGCTGCAGCCAAACACTCCCTCCCACACCAGCAGTAGAATAATTTGGCACTGACAATGATAACGTGTGAGGCAACTCTTGCTGGAACCATACAGGCTCTGAGTTTAATCACCTCCTTTGTCATCATCAGTGGCATCCAAGAAGGAACTACAAGCCATGAAACTGACGGTTGCAGTGAGTGTGCCTGTAACAGGCACTGGTCCACAAACTACACACACAATTATGGCACGCCTCCTAAGAGTAGAAAAATCTCCTTATGCATTGCTCCTCAGAGTGCAGCATACATGTTAACAAAAAAATACCCAAATTGTTGGAGTAACTCAATGGGTCAAGCAGCATTTCTGGATAACATGGATAGGTTCACTTCTTCAGACAAATCCATGTTCTCCATAGATGCTGCCTGACCTGCTGAGTTACTCCAGCATGTTGTCTCTTTTTCCTGTACACCGGCAGCTGCAGTTCCTTGTTTTTATATTTTTTTAACATTAAAACTCCTGCATTACAGTTAGATTATCTACCATTAATGAAAGACAGTGGTAAGTATAGAAATGGTTCTCGCCAATGTTTCTGTCACCACACCCCTTCCCTACTCCAGCGATAAAATCACTTACAAAACAATATTGACTCTATTTCCCCGGTGTGGAGGATTTTAGGCCAAAATTTAACTTCTGGAAATGCTGGGGGGGTTTCCCCCATAAACTTACAGTTGTCAAATGTTTATTGCTCAAATTCTTTTCAATTTGTTGGCAGTGAGGGGGATATTGAAAAGCACAGACCAGCCAGAGTGACATCACAATGACACATGACATCACACCGGAGGGTCAACTGATCCTCTTGTGACAGCAAATGTTGTTTCCTGTTGTTTCAAGCCTTCTTAGAACCAGCCATGACTTTGAAACCTATCCCTATTATTCCATAAAAATGGGAATGCCATTGATATATAGAAGTGCTTATTGACCGAGTCTTCTGGAAATGGTCCATGCTGATTTAGGTATCCAATAAATGCCCATATTGTTGAAAAATTAGCAGGCACGTATATCCAATGGTTAGGAAGACAAATGGCATATTGGCCTTTATTGCAAGAAAGTTAAAGTTTAGAAATGTGGAAGTCTTTTTACAATTGTACAGGGTGCTGGTAAGACCACACCTGGAGGACTGTCCTATTAGTCCTTATTTAAAAATGGTTATACAGACATTGGAGGCACTCCAAAAGGGATTTGCAAGCCAAATGCCTAGCTTAAGGAGGTGATTCTATCATTAAAAGCTAAATAAATTAGTTCAATATTTCTTGGAGTTTAGTGAGACGTAAAATCCTCAGGGATCATAACTGAGTAGATGTTGAAATGTTTCTACCTGTGGGGAATCTCAAATGAGAGGACATAGTTACAAGATAAGGAGGCAGTCATATAAAACTGAAGCACATAGGAACATTCTCCAGTGAACCTCTGGAATTATCTACCCACTGGTGCTATATAATGAGAAAGTAATTAAGGTTTTGAAAAATTAGGCTATTGAAGACCATATGGAATTGGTTTGAAGAAGGATCTCGACCCGAAACATCACCCATTCCTTCTCTCCAGAAATGCTGCCTGTCCTGCTGAGTTACTCCAGCATTTTGTGTCTATCTTCGATTTAAACCAACATCTGCATTTCATTCCTACACATTCTGTCACATAAGGTGGTATGAGGTCTGGAGCAAATTAATTATGATCATATTAAATAGCAGGACAGGCTCGTGCAGTTAACTGGTCTACTCGTGCTCCTATTTTCTTGTGTTTTTAATGAATGCTCTCTTAAAAAAAAAATCAAAAATGTGCTGCTGATTTACAATAACTGGTAAAATTAGCATCTACATTATATTATTCGTGCTGATGAAGGTTAAGGACGGAGACACAAGAGACTGCAGATGCTGGAATCTTGAGCAAAAAACAAAGTGCTTGAGGAAGTTGGCGGGGCAGGCAGCTTCTGTGGAGGGAAAGGGACATATGAAAGTTCGGGTCAGGACTCTTCTTCAGACTGATGTAGTGGGGGGAGGGGGAGGCGAAGAATTGCACATCAAGGCAAATGTCAATTGCTGCCAAATGACCATCAACTCAATGAATGACCATCAACCTACCCTCGTGAGAAAGCTGGCAGAGAGAGATAGAGGTTGGGCAAAACCTGGCACTCGACGGGTGGCTACAGATGAGGTGGGTAATTGGCAGATGGATGGGGTAAGTAACAGAAATGAGAGGTGAAAAGGAGACAAATGGGTGTGAGGTAAGAAAAGGAGGAATGAAACATAAACCCAGAGGGAGGGGTATAGGTGGAAGGGGACAAAGGGTAGGTCAAAGAGGGGAGAATAAAAGCTAAATGAGGGGTTCAGAGATGGAAGATGAGTGTATGGAGGAGGAAAAAGAACTGGCTGATAGGATTGGTGACAGCAGAAATGTGCAGCTCCAACAAACCTTGGCAAAGTGCAAGTGTTATGCCCCTGTCCCACTTATGCCCGTCCCACTTAGGAAACCTCTGGAGACTTTGTGCCCCACGCAAGGTTTCCTTGCGGTTCCCGGAGGTTTTTGTCAGTTTCGACCATTAGGGAGACTGACAACAACCTCCGGGAACTGCACGGAAACCTTGGGTTGGGTGCAAAGTCTCCAGAGGTTTCCGTTCAGGTTTCCTAAGTGGGACAGGGGATTTAGGAAACCTGAACGGAAACCTCTGGAGACTTTGCGCCGCACCCAAGGTTTCCATGCTGTTCCCGGAGGTTTTTGTCAGTCTCCCTAATGGTCGAAAGTGGTTTTTGTTTTAAAAATCGGTTATTTTTTAGCCGAAGCCAGTTGCGATGCTAGTTAAAGGTGGTTGCCGGAGGACAAAAACCTCCAGGAACCTCCAGGAACCGCACGGAAACCTTAGATGGGGCAAAACGTCTCCAGAGGTTTCCGTTCAGGTTTCCTAAGTGGGACAGGGGCGTTAATCAACTAGTGTACAAAACCTTGGTCTTGCCAATGTAGATGCCACATTGGGAGCACCACATGCAGTGGATGAGGTTTGAAGAAGTGCATGTAAACCTCTGTCTTGACTGAAAAAACTGCCGGGGTAGCGAGAGAGGAGGAGTATACACACAAGTTACTTTTTCTGCCTTTGGAAGGGAAAATGCCTGGGGAGTGAACAGGTTGGGTGGGGAAGGATGTACAAACCAAGGAGTTGCAGAGAGACTGGAGAGAGTGAAAGGTACTGGTACGAACAAAAAAGCACCATTTTATTATAGATATCAAAATAAAAGGAGGGAGAGGGGCAGAAAGTATGATCTGGTGGTCATATGATGTATACCTTGTTTGAGTATAACTCTTCCCATGTAACAGCCCTTCTCAAAGTATTGCTAACTTTGTTTCTTTCATTTTAAATTTTGTGGCATTCTATCCTTCTTTGAGAAGTTAAACCAAGGCACGACTTACACAATAAATGACTAAATGTCAAAGACCTGGAGTGTATTGTAAAATACATAGATCAAGGGTACAAGTATATATTTTCCTGAATTAATGACACAGATAGGCAGGATTCATCGATCTGGCCATTGAGTACAAGTTGGGGTGTCATATTACAAATGTACAAGGCATTAGTGAGACCACACTTGGATATTGTATGCAGTTCTGGTCACCGAGCTATAGGAAAGATGCTGTTCAGCTGGAAAGGGTGTTACCAGGACTGGAGGACTTGAGAGACAGGTTAAGCTGGGACTTATTTCCTTGGAGTGTAGGAGGCTGAGGAGTGATCCCAAAAAGGTATATAAAATTATGAGAAACATGGATAAGGTGAATGGTGATTCTTCTTCACATGATAGGGGAGTCTAAAACCAAAGGAAAACTCTTCTCTAATATCTGTACTCAAATCCAGTGCCCATTAATGTATGAAAACCTCTCATTACCAGTTACTGCACTTTCCCATTAAATTTAATGATGCAATCTTATTAATAATGAATGCATGTAAACAGCACTGAATTAAAAACCATTAAAAGTAATAAAACAATTTAAAATAATACAAAATATGTGAAATTAAAATACTTGTAATAAAGCACAGGGGGTTCAAGTTATATTTTCCGGATGTAATGGTGCGGTGGAAATACTCGATTTAAATTTCACCACTGCGCTTAATAAGTAGATTGTAATTACCGATAAGCCATCAGCACTTTACCCCAACCAGTGCAGCGCCGCGCGTTGCGGAGGTTCCGCAATCAGGTTAACGCTGGTGTGGAGGAGGCAGTGAGCTGACGGGTCATCAGTGCAGTGAGATCCCAGCTGGTGCTGGCACGCGCAAACCTCGCTGCATATCGTTGCCTGTATTCCGCGGAAAGGTTGAGGTGAGGTTGCAAATTTGTGACGAAAGCTCTTCTTTGTCAAGGTTTGGAACTTATGAATAGATGCTCTCTGCTCCCGAGGCCTGAATGCTTTTCAATTGACATATGGCCTTGTCAGTGTCCCCCCAGTTGGCCAGGGGTGGCAATGAGACTGAATGTGATTACTTGCAGTGGAATGGAGTCGTGGGCAGTTATGTAAAGGACAGGGTCACCATTGATTAGTAAAGGCCCTGTCTCACAGTGCGAGTTGACACACGAGTGACCCAGAGTGACAGACACGTGGTTGTGTACGATATTCCAAGTTGATGTGCAAGTGTTTGTGGCGAGTTCCCACGGGTATGGTAATCTGCGATGTTCCGAGATCGTCTCCAGAGTTACCAAGTTCCCCTCCCATTTGCTCTTGAGTTACCAAGTTCCTCTCCCGCTCAGGGCGTGTGTTGTTGCTGCAGTCCGGGATTCGCATTTAAAGCACTCGGTTATCTTCAGCAGTTCAGGCGAGGACAGGTTTGGGGGGGGGGGGGGGGGGCGAGGGATGGTGGAATTGGGAGAAGGCAAAGGCTATGGGTGGGGAGGAGTGAGAGGGGGGCTAGGAACGGCATCTGCAAAATGGGTAGTCAACCTTTAGGGTCCCGGCCCGAAACATCCCTATACATTTTATGATTTCCCTCCAAAGATGCAGTCTCCCGTGGTTTGTTTGCACAACTCTCTTCCCTCGCTCTCCCAACATTGTGGGGGGGGGGGGGGGGACGACAAGATAGTTTAAACGGACCTTACCCCCACCTCATGCTTCTGTTGCGCATAATTCAGCAGTAAAACCTCTCTTCCCCTTACCCAGCGACGCCCGATTCCTCGCACCCCCACAAGCTCACATCGACGAGGGAAGAATGAGCGGGAAGTCTGAAGAAGGGTCCCGACCCGAAACATCACCCATTCCTTCTCTCCAGATGCGATGCCTGTCCCGCTGAGTTACTCCAGCATGTTTGTGTCTATCGTCGGTGTAAACCAGCATCTGCAGTTCCTACCTACACACGGACAGTGAAGTGCCTCGGCCAAATTAGGAACATTAGGATTCTCTGATGTGAAGGTAGTCTGGTTTGCGTTTCTTACACTTGGTCATATCCGAAACTAAAGTATAGATAGACACAAAATGCTGGAGTAACTCAGTGGGACTGGCAGCATCTCTGGAGAGAAGGAATGGGTGGCGTTTTGGGTAAGTCTGAAGAAGGGTCTCGACTCCATTCCTTCTCTCCAGAGATGCTGCCTGGTCCGCTGAGTTACTCCAGCATTTTGTGTCTATTAAAGAGTTCCCACGGTAGACGCACGGATCACTAAAGTTAACGCACGGGCCACTACGATATTACAACGAGTTTAAATGTTTCAATTTTAAACTTGACCACGAATTTGACTCGTGGAAAAAGTCAAACATGTTTGACTTTTTTCACGAGTTCACAAGTTTCACGGGTACCTGCCGTTAGCGCCACGAGTGGACAAGTTGATCGCGCGAGTTCCGACGTTCCCGCTACGTTAGCTGTACGTGATCACCACGAGTGAAAACGCGGGGTCACTCGTGGTCCAACTCGCACCGTGAGACAGGGGTTTTATCTGTTTCCTTTTCCAAAAACGATGCCTTACTTGCTGAGTATTTCCAGCACTTTCTGTTCTATTTTAGATTTCCAGCATATACAGTTTTTTTTTAACATTTAAAGAAGATTACCACACTCCCTTTAAACTGACTTTATCTACCTCATGCACCTGGCAAATTTAATTGTAGCTTTCTGCATTTGGACACTCGGCAGTAATCAGACTGGCGGCAGCTCAGGAAATTGTCCTAATAAATACCCAACTCAATTGGCTTTCATAACTGGATATATCGTTTCCACTTAAATTCCCGATTTGCCCGTTTAATCCTGCTTTACCTGCTTTACCAATTTACCAACTGGGTGGGCCTAAATTGATGATATGAATATTTTTTGCGAAATATTCACATCAACACTGACTATGACTTCCTGAACCATAATTCATAATTTTCTGCTAGTGTATTGGTTAAGTTAATGGACCATTCTGTTTGAGCTGAAGAGGAATTCAGTCAGTTAAATAATTTAGAACTTCCATTACTAATAATATTGATGATAAAACTGGGAGATGGTTATAAACATCTATCTGATTCACCACTGGTCTTCAGCAAAAGAAATCTGCTGGTCTGGTTAATATGTTGCTCAAGACAAAGCAATGAATTTGCTCAGATGATTATGGCTGACATTTTTCCCTCTCAACCCGATTCTCCTGCCTTTTCCATGTAACCTTTGACACCCTTCCTTATCAAGAGCCGTTTTAAAAACACCTAAATCTTGGCCTCCACTAAATAAATTCTGCCTTGTAACCATTCTAAAGATATATATTTTTACTGGACTAAGTGGGACCCGTTAGTCCCATGTTCACACGGGAGGGCTGGTCCCTCAACGCAATATTCCACCTCTCCACCAATTCCAATATTGGTGGCCAGTGGGGGGTGGGGGGAGGGGGGGGGCTTTCTGGAACGCTAATATGGGGGTGTTGTGGGCTGAAGGGACTGGTTTCCAGAGGGCTAGTATGAACATTGTGGGCCAAATGGATTCTTGGGGTGGCAGCTCAGTCACTGAAGCCTGATGTGCTGGCAGCTCACTCACGGCTAGTGAGCTGGCAGTTGACTCACGGCTATTCCTTGGAATTCCATTTCAAGCACGGTGCAAGGCCACAAAATTCAAATGCAGTTTCCTTCCATTTCAAGCAGGGTGCAAGGCCACCAAATCCAAGTGCAGTCTATTACCACTTCAAGCAGGGTGTAAGGCCACCAAATTCAAGTGCAATTTCATACCATTTCAAGCAGGGTGCAAGGCCACCAAATTCAAATGCAGTTTCATACCATTTCAAGCAGGGCGAAACCACCATAAAACCACATAAACACCACACTCGCAGTTCAGTAGATATTCAGTGTGTTCAGTTGATTCACAGCTCAGACAGAGTCGTGACCTCTCCCACATCTTGCAGAGACTGAGCCACACCCACATTTCTGGGTTTTATAATCCACCCCCCACCCCCCCCCTCCCATCAGAATTTGTGTGGCCTTCATGGTGTGTGTAAAGAACATGCACGTACACAAGGAATACTTTACTATAGCTTTTATTGACTACACACACACATTACTGCCCTAGCTGTACATGGTCTGTCACGTTCACTAGAGAGGGAGCTAGGGGATGGGAAGACACAGATATACTTGATTATAGGGGAGTGGTTAGCAGGGCTACGTAACTACAATTAAAGGGACATGCACTAATCATCTACATCCTTCCTCTACAAAAGAAAGGAAAGTGACAGCCGACCATGTCTCATGCGCTAGGGCAAATAGAAAACAAAGAAACAATAATGCAGCACCGAATCATACATATTCGCCATAACGGTCAGGCGGCTGCACGAGACGGCCAGAGCGAGTCCGCATCCCGCTCACACCTCCTCCCCCCACGGGAACGAGCGGAACCGGAGCAGGAGGGGAAAATCTGGCAGGAGAGGCGCGGGGCGGTGAGCGCTGCGGCGACGAGGGAGAGGAGGGGGGTGAGACAGGAGGAGAGACAGGGACAGGCACAGGAAGAAGGACCGGGACGGTCCGGGGGGGCTCAGGGCCAGGGAAAGCCGGAGGCGGCAGAGCGGACATTGGGGAAGCATGTGGGACAGCAGGAGGGGGTGGAGGCTCGTTCACCAGGCGAAGGTGCTGACGAGACCTACGGTAGACCGTGCCATCGAGGTTAACCAAGTAAGAGCGAGGCGAACCGGCAGATCCGACGACAACTGCAAGCCCAGGGTGACCGGAGGTGGAGCGCATACGGACAACCTGGCCAGGAGACAGAGGAGGAAGAACGCGGCAGGACCTGTCATGGGAGCGCTTCTGGATGAACTGCTTGTTAGCAATACGCTCGCGGACCATGGCAGGTTTCAGCACGGAGCGGGGTAAGGGCGCGTGACCCGGGACATGAGGCGTTGCGCCGGGGACCCCAGGACGTGGTCGCGGGGAATGTTACGGAGGTTCAGGAGAGCAAGATAAATATCTGATTTAGAAAGGCGGCAACGTTCCAGCAACCCCTTTGCGCTGCGGACAGCGCGCTCAGCCAAGCCATTGCTTTGAGGGTATTCAGGGCTGCTGGTGTAGTGCCGAAAGTTCCAACGGTCAGCAAAGTCTTTGAACTCAGCGCTGGTGAACTGGCTGCCGTTATCTGACTGCAGGCTTGCAGGGGACCCAAAGGTGGCGAAGTGGCGGCGCAGCTTCTCAATGACGGCAGAGGATGAGAGGACAGCTGGTCGACCTCAAACCAGTTTGAGTAGGAATCGACAAGCACCAGGAAGTGCCTGCCGTGCCATTCGAAAATGTCAGTCGCCAGCGCAGACCACGGCAGGTCTGGTGCGGGCTGCTGCAAAAGGGGCTGCCGCTGCTGTTGTGCGGCGAGACTGTTGCATGTAGGGCATGACGACACCCTGTCCCGGAAGAAAGTGGCCATATCAGGCCAGTAAAACTGGCTCTGAGCGATGGAGAGAGTGGCCTCGGCCCCGGGATGGCCACGATGAGCAGTTTCAAAATACTGTTGCCGTAGAGCTTCAGGCACCACTACCTTGTGGCCCTTTACGATCACACCATCTCGCAGCACCAGCTCGTCACGGACTAGGAAGTAAGGCACTGCCGCGGCGGGTAGGGAAGAACGTCGTTCGGGCCAAACCCGCTGAATGACCGCAGCCAGCTGTTGGAGCGAAGCGTCAGCAGCAGTGTTTTTGACCAGAGACTTCAACTGGTTGGAAGGCACAAAGTTGACATTCAGCACTATCATGTTGGACGCCTCGTAAGGGTGACGGGTGGTTGAAGCAAGGGGCGCCCAAGACAACGTGTCAACGATGAACATGTCTTTGCC
This sequence comes from Raja brachyura, assembly GCA_963514005.1. Next base: position 60,383,587 of record OY740785.1, read on the forward strand.
TTTACGATATACCACGGAGAAGGTAAAGCGCTGTAGCTGAAGCATCATCCGCTGGAGCCTGGAGGAGGCAGCGTGAATCGGCTTGCTGAGGATGGTGACCAGAGGCTGGTGGTCAGTTTCAATGGAAAACTCCATGCCTAGGATATAGTCCTTAAACTTTGAACAGGCGAACACGACAGCCAGCAGCTCCTTCTCAATCTGGGCATAGCGTTGCTCGGCAGGAGTCATCGTGCGGGACGCGAAAGACACAGGCAGTTGTACCCCGTCGTGGATCTGCAAGCAGGCGGCGCCCAGGCCAAACTTGGAGGCATCACAGGTGATGACGATGGGACGCTTGAGGTCGAAGTACTTCAGCGTTGGGGTGTTGATTAGCTTGGACTTGAGGACGTCAAAGGCATTCGGGTGCTGCGGGAACCAAGCCCAAGCAGTGTCCTTTTTCACCAGGTCTCTCAGAGGAACGCTCAAGTCAGGGATGAACTTCCCCAGGTAGTTGACCATGCCCAGGAAACGCTGAAGGCTTGGCACATCCTCAGGAGCCGGCATCTCGGAAATCGCGGCTGTCTTCTGTGGGTCGGGCTTCAGCCCGGACGCTGTGAAAACATGTCCCACGTAGGTGACCTCCGGGACGCGGAACCGGCACTTTTTCGGGTTGAGCTTTAGGTTGACCTCTCGAGCTCGATCCAGGACTAGCCGGAGGTTGTGGTCGTGCTGTGCGACATCCTTCCCATACACCAGGATGTCGTCAACAATGATAGTGCACGGGAGCCCCGCGAACAGCCGTTCCATCGTTCTCTGGAATACCTCACTGGCGGAGTTGATCCCGAACGGCATACGCAGGAAACGAAATTTCCCGAAGGGTGTGCCGAAAGTTGTCAGGTAAGATGACCGTTCATCGAGTGGTATTTGCCAGAACGAACTCTTTGCGTCCAGCACTTAAAACAAAGTGGCTGGGCCGACTTGTGCAGCAACATCCTCGACGGTTCGCATAGGATAATGCGGGCACTTGATAGCCAAGTTCAAATCCTTGGGGTTGATGCAGATCCGCAGCTCACTTTTGCAGCAACAACCATGGTGGAGACCCACTGAGTTGGCTCGCTCACTTCCATCAGGATGCCCATGGCCACCATATCACGAAGTGTAGACTCAACCTTGTCCTTCATCGCGAATGACACTCGGTGGGGCGGGCGGATGAAGGACAAGACCATGACGTGACAGACCATGTACAGCTAGGGCAGTAATGTGTGTGTAGTCAATAAAAGCTATAGTAAAGTATTCCTTGTGTACGTGCATGGTCTTTACATGGCGTCAGAAGTTTCTTTTCCTGCGTCTCCTGTATATCGGATTTTATTTCTTTAGTCCCAGTTACCCTTCCCTGACTAGCTATGGCTTCCTCCTGCCGTAAGCCAGACCCGCTGATCTTCGACGATGACATTGCTCACCGATGGAACGTCTTCCGACGTGATTTTGAGCACTATGTCGCAATCGCCCACCCTGCGGTTGCTCCAGCGATTAAAGCCTCCCTCCTTCTAAACCTGGCCGGTCCAGAGGCTCTGGAGCGCTCTGAGTCATTCGTTTTCGGGCTCAACGAGAGCGCCCAGGATCCGGTGTGTTTGGTCGAAAAGTTTACCGAGATGTGTGATGTTCCCACCAACTCCACCTGGAGGCGTGGGTTCGGATCCCACTTCTGACACCATGTAAAGAACATGCACGTACACAAGGAATACTTTACTATAGCTTTTATTGACTACACACACATTACTGCCCTAGCTGTACATGGTCTGTCACGTTCACTAGAGAGGGAGCTAGGGGATGGGAAGACAGATATACTTGATTATAGGGGAGTGGTTAGCAGGGCTACGTAACTACAATTAAAGGGACATGCACTAATCATCTACAGCGTGATTGACAGGAGAGAGATTCTCAACATTTTTTAAACTCTAATAACACTTTTATTTTTCATTGATGGGAAGAATCCTCTGCACCTGATGAGCGGAGGGGGACTGAGTAAGATGGCCAAAAATCACAGCAGTAACTGGTAGCGTTTTATCTAAAATCAATATACAGTGCAAACTGGAAGTTGTCAAGTTCAGACCATTTGCTGTGCTTTATTTCAAACCAACCACCACAACCACAGTCCAGAGGAGGGAGAAGTGGGGGGGGGGGGGGGGGGGGGTGGAGAGAGTCACTCGCAACGTGCAGATCCATGCAGCCCCATTGTGACGTCATCAGGGCAGGCCAGCTGCTTTTTTTCAAAGTTTTTTTCAGATTTTTGAACATTTTCATTAATAATTTGAGAAATAGAAACATACAAAATAGGTGCAGGAGGTGGCCATTCAGCCCTTCAAACCAGCACCGCTATTCATTGTGATCATGGCTGATCGTCCCCAATCAATAACCTGTGTGTGCCTTCTCCCCATATCCCTTGATTCCACTAGCCCCTAGAGCTCTATCTAACTCTCTCTTAAATCCATCCAGTAATTTGGCCTCCACTGCCCTCTGTGGCAGGGAATTCCACAAATTCACAACTCTCTGGGTTAAAAAGTTTTTTCCCACCTCAGTCTTAAATGAATTCCCCTTTATTCTAAGACTGTGGCCCCTGGTTCTGGACTCGTCCAACATTGGGAACATTTTTCCTGCATCTGCGTTGTCCAGTCCTTTTATAATTTTATATGTTTCTATAAGAAATTCCCTCATCCTTCTAAACTCCAGTGAATACAAGCCTAGTCTTTTCAATCTTTCCTCATATGACAGTCCTGCCATCCCAGGGATCAATCCAGTGAACCTACGCTGCACTGCCTCAATCGCAAGGATGTCCTTCCTCAAATTAGACCAAAACTGTACACAATACTCCAGATGTGGTCTCACCAGAGCCCTATATAACTGCAGAAGAATCTATTTATTCCTATGCTGAAATCCTCTTGTTATGAAGGCCAACATTCCATTAGCTTTCTTCACTGCCTGCTGTACCTGCACGCCAACTATCAGTGACTGGTGTACAAGGACACCCAGCTCTCGCTGCACCTCCCCCAACCCAATTGAGATAATAATCTGCCCCCTTGTTTTTGCCGCCAAAGTGGATAACCTCACATTTATCTATATTATATTGCCCACTCACACATCTGCCCACTTACTCAACTTGTCCAGGTCACTCTGCAACCTCCTAACATCCTCTTCACAATTCACACTGCCACCCAGTTTTGTGTCATCCACAAACTTGCTAATGTTGCTCCTAATTCTCTCTTCCAAATCACTAATATATGGGGTAAACAGTTAGAGCATGAATTTTTCAGATAAGGCGATTTCGGACTCCACAAAATAAATCTCTACCGGAATATGTTAAAATTTTACTGTTAGCGCGTCGTTTTTTCGAGAAGATGTGATCACCCACACGGACAGACTTTTAATAGTCACTAGACCAAGTGGGAGCCGTTGCGGGGGGGGGGAGGGGGAGGGGGTGGGGGCGGCCTGCAGCGTCACACACACACACTAACCACCCTCCTTGATATTATATTAATATTATTCATTGGCTCCTTTTACCCCCTACCCAACCTATCCACTGACACATAGCCCCAAGCTCACAGACGTGTCTAGAGAGGGAAGGGCATTGGGGTAGAGAATGAGGGCAGAGAGAGAGAGGGGCAGAGACAGCGAGACATGGGCAGAGACATGTGCGAAGGGGTGGGGAGGGGGGTGAGGGAGGAGGAGGGGGTGGAGGATGGGATGGGGGGAGGGGTGCAGCGGATGGGTTGGGGAGGCGGGAGGGGGGACTTGGGGGGGGAGGTGGGGGAGAGGGGGGGAAGGGAGGGGGAGAGAGGAGGGGGAGGATTGGAGGGCGAGGATTGGAGTGGCTGGAGGTGAGGAATGGTGGGGGAGAGAGGGGTGGGGGATGAGGGAGAGAGAAGTGGAAGAGTGGGAAGGGAGGGGGAAAGGAGTAGGGGGAGTGGTGGAAGTGGGAGAGGGGGTAGGGGTGAGTGGTCGGAGAGGGGTATGGAAAAAGGGGTGTGGAAGGGAGGGAGAGAGAGGGAAGGGGGTGGGGAGAGAGGGAAGGGGGGTGGGGGAGAGAGTGATGGGGTGGGAGGAGGAGGGGGGAGAGGGAGAGGGAGATAGGGAGGGGGAGAGAGGGGGAAGGGGTAGGGGGGAGAGAGGGGGAAGAGTGCAGAGGGAGGGGGAAGGGGATGGGGGAGAGAGGGAAGGGAGTGGGGGATAGGGAATGGGGTGGGGAGAGAGCGATGGGGTGGGAGGGGGAGGAGAGGGAGAGGGAAAGGGTTGAGGAGAGGGAGATGGAGATGGAGGGGGTGGGGGAGGAGAGAGGTATGGGGTAAGGGGAGAGGTGCGGGGGGGGAGGAGATCGGATGGGGAGGGGGAAGAGTGTGGAGGAATTGGGAGAGGGGTGGGGGGAGAGAGGGGAAAGAGTTGGGACGTAGAGAGGGAGGGGGAGGGGTAGGGGCAGTCCATCTGTTCCCCACTCCATATCACCCCAATCCTCTTTCTCTATTACCCTACACGTGATTATGCGCTTCGACCCAGGCTGCGGGGGGGGGGGGGGGCTGGGGCTGGGACAAAGGCAGATGTAAATTAATCCATTCCGATTGGGCATTGTGAGCATTGGGCATTGTGACATCACACAATGGAACGTTCGCCAACATTCTATGGGTGAGAGCAGTTTGATTTTTTTAAGATTTTAAAATATTGGGGGGGGGGGTAGGATTTTATTCAATATCGTGTACATAAAAATGTCTAAATGTAATGAGGAGTAAATCCGTGAATGTAATAGCGTAATGTCTAGCAAAATGGAAAAAATCGCGGCGTTTGAGGGTCTGGTTTTGGCGGACCACGGATTCAAAGGGCAAAAATCTTATCTGAAAAAAAAAATGGAATGTGACACACACACACACACACACACACACACACACACACACACACACACACACACACACACACACACACACACACACACACTTAAATAAGTACTAGACCAAGTGCAGACCCATTGGGTCTGTTCCCCACCGTTCGGTTGCGAGGGGGGGGGGCAGCAAGTCACGTCACACACACTAACTACCACCATGCGCACACACACACACCACCCATCCCTGCAACAGGGAAAAAAAGTTAAGTGAGAACACTGTCTCATGGTCATGCTCGTGCATGGTCAAAAACGATGTCTCTACCCCGATCTTCTTCCAACTAAACTCAACTCCTTGGGAATCTGCGCAAGAATCCTAGTCGCAAACACACCTCAGACTACGTATAAATCTCACCCACATAATTACAGGCAGATAAATTTTAAAGGTAACTGGTTATAGTTATAACATACTGAGTTAAGCTAAATGGCTACTACACTATGTCTTCCTCCCTCCCCGGTGATGTCCTTTAGGATGTTACGTGTTTTAATAAAATCACCTCTCATTGTTCAAAACTTCAAAGAATATAGATCTAATTGTTTTAGTCATTCATGTCAGGACAACCTTTATTAGGACAACCAGGAATTAGCCTAATGTATCAATGAGTTGGGAGATTAAGAATGTATTTAATGTAAAATATGTTTATAGCTGCCTGTGGAATGAGTGCATTCTTGTGACGTAAATAGCACATAAATATCAGCGCTGTTTGATACACCTGTGATTTAATCTGTACAAATGTTTTTATTTTTAAAGTGGATCAATTCAGCAAATTATGAAATCTCTCTAACTGTGGATTCTCCCCCAACCACCCCATTTGATTCTTGGAATTGGATTCCCATTTTTCTTTGCAAATAGTTTCAAGTATTTAATCAACTTGTGGTTTCCTCTTGGCTCACTCGTCATTATGTGATTAATGGTTGTGTCGATTCTTAAAATGCATCACTTGTTTTTCTTTGGCCCTGACATTCTTAAAATGAGGGAGAGGTCAGAATTTGACAATATTAGGGTTTTCATTTTTTTTTAAAATAAGCCTCAAGTCTAGGAACCATCCTATCCCCTCTCACTGTTATTTTGACCAGACCAATCTTTTGTTCATGTTATTGACCGATCAATATTGCATGATGTCTAATTCATCATACATGATATATGATGTTTTTCATACTGACCATTGTCAACAAAAATGTTTATTAACCCTGTACTAAATACTGTGGAAAATGGATTCTTAGTTGCTCCATTGGCTAATTGAATTCATGCAACAAACTACAGGTAGGTCCTTTGATCATTCAAATGTTACCATATGATGTAAATACTGGTATTTGGAAATAAATTGTGAAATTGTTCTACATTAAGTGAAGTGAAAGATTAAATAGAGTAATTAATGTTTAAATTAAATAGAGTAATTAATGTTTAGTTTATGAATAACCAATAATTCAATGCTGCTGAGGTTGTAAATATATCTTAGAAATATTGTTACCACCAAAGGTTGTCACCCATGTTCTAGACACTTGCATGCATGAGGATAGTAAATCTAATTTATTGGTATTTTCTAGACCAGAAAACAGTTTCAATACAAATATTTTTCCGTTGAATAGATTATTTATCGCTGTATAAACCAGTGCTTTATGAAGTGCATAAGAAGTGGAATGTAATTGTTGTATATAAATGGCTAAAAACAGTTCAGAAAATGTACTTTTGTGAGGTAGCATAAGGGACCAAGATTTCCCTGCTAGCATTGTTTTATCTTTATGAAAGCACCGAGTCACATCAGACTGAGTGGGCTGACAACCAGTATGTACCTCAGATGAAAATCAACTATTCTAGTCTTCGTGGCTTTTGTTTTAGGAAGAGCGCATACATGTCATTCTCTACTGTTGGGCATGAAAAAGTCTAATTTTGAACAAACTGCTGTCCATTTTAGTTCAGAGATACAGGCCCTTCGGCCAACTGAGTTCACGCCGACTGGTGATCCCCACACACTTACATTATCCTACACACACAAAGGACAATTTACATTTATACCAAGCCAATTAACCCACAAACCTGCATGTCTTTGGAGTGTGGGAGGAAACCAGAGATCCTGGAGAAAACCCATGCAGATCAAGATGCAAGATACATTTATTTGTCACGTGCCAGTTGGCACGGTGAAATGTGATCACCATACAATAAAATAAAGAACACAACACATGAAAGAGTTCAACATAAAACATCCCCACATAGCAGAATCAAAAGTTCCCCACTGTGAGGGAAGGCACCAAAGTCAGTCATCTTCCTCTGATGTTCACCCGTGGTTGGGGCCTCAGGAGCCCTCCTCAGTCGCCGCTACGAGCAGCCCGCCGCTCAGGCCACCTCGCCGGGATGTTGGCACTCCAACATCGAAACAGGAGGCCAACCTCAGCGACTTGGACCTCCAAATCAGCCGCTTCCCACTGGATTCCGCAGCTCCCGACGTCCCCAGGCCGTGCGGGGCGGGAAAATGTGCAAACTCCGTACAGATAGCACCAGTAGTCAGGATCGATCCCAGGTCTCTGGCTTTGCAAGGAAGCAACTCTGCCGCTGCGCCATCGTACAGTGCTAAATAGATATGTAAAATAAATTTCTAGTGCTATTAGCACACAGCGTAGATATTGGGGAACAGATCCTGTGACGTGCATTTTTTTAAATTAATAAACATGTTGAAAAGGTACAGCAGGTTTTCCTTCAGCATGCCTTGGGTATACAGGATTTGAATATTTATTTTTAAAATCTAAAGAGACATACTATTTTGGTGTTTTTACACCAATAAAATTCTGCTCCTGCATTTAATTTCTGTCTGGTTTAATTTTTTTTGCTTGGACAAAAGTCCAAGAAACCAATCAAGATTACACGTGATAAAGTCTCAGTAAACTGTAAGTAGGCAATGTCAGCAAACCCTATAGTCATGTTAATTAACATGCCATTATCATTCCTTATTTAACTAAAATATTTTGAATGAAATTGATTTAAATTATAATACCCTGTAGGGAGACACCTGTTTCAGCTTAAGATCTCTAATCTAAAATATGACCCTCAGTGCAAAAATAGTATGCCATGATACCCCATGGAGAGCAATCACACTTTGGATGGATTGAGACTTTGAAGATTCAAACTGAATTCTTCATTAGGGCATTCGTTAAATGTCCTTTCTCAAAAAGCTGATTTAAGAGACTGATCATGTCAACATTTTAAATTAAATTGTCCAGGTTATTTGGGTTTACTCATTTGATTTCTATGAACACTTTTCTAAACAAACTTTTTTTAAAAATCAACAACCTGTAACTATTTAGATTGGAGAGGAAAGATACTGCAAGCAAAATAGAACAATCAAACTGAAAAGATTAATTTTAAAACTTTGATTCTCACAACGATCGATTGGGACCGCAAGGTAGACACAAAATGCTGGAGTAACTCAGCGGGACAGGCAGCATCTCTGGAGAGAAGGGATGGGTGACATATCAGGTCTATATCTCTCTAAATCATTGTGTATATATCTTTTGTTTCTCTCCCGTGACTTTTAGTCCGAAGAAGGGTCGCGACCCAAAAGTTCACCCATTCCTTCTCTCCAGAGATGCTGTTTTTCCCAGTTGAGTTACTCCAGCGTTTTGTGTCTCTATTCTGTTTAAACCATCATGTGCAGTTCCTTCCTGCACACAGTCTTGACAGACATTGGTGTCTTATTGCTGTGGAGAGTTTATACCGAAACAATTCTTTCCCCTTGACGTTTTCCAAGACAGTTTTTTGTTTTGCTCGATAATTTCTAAAGTAACTTAAGTAGTTCTTTTGTGGCTGATCAAAATCATGTTATAACCAAGTCAACCCACTTATACGAATAGAGCTCCCTAATTTATCAGTGATCCACTTTTTAATTATGTAGTCACTTGACGCTTAAAGCCATTACTGCTGAAATCTCAAGATCTAATTGACTGATTTAACTACCATCTGCATGCTATTTGGCATAAATTGATAGACTCTCATATATTCCTGTCTTCTGACTTCCATTTGATTTCATAGAGTTATGCCACTTGGAAACGGGCACATTGGCCCAACTTGCCCATGCCCACCAAAGGAACAGCTTCTCTGCATTCTCCTTAAAGGGCCTGTTCCACTTTCACGAGTTATTCACGAATTCTCCCGAGTTTTCCCCTTGATTCAATCTCGCAGAATGTTCGTACCGAGTCCATAGAAGTTCGTAGATATATCGCAGCGGCTCGTTATGCTAGCCGTAGGTACTCGTGGCATCAGGTAAGTTGGAACGTTTTTTCCAGCCCAATAATAAATGTCCACGAGTAAAAAAATTGTTGGGATGAAAGAAATTGCAACATTTTACTCGTAAGGAGGGCATCGAAATAGTTGTGGGAATTCATAGACATACTCGTAGGAGTTTGTGAACATAGTCGTGGAAGGTCGTAGGAGTTCGTAGATTACCACAATCTTAATTTTTTTTTAGGTCCTTTAAACTCAGCAGGTTTTGAATTGTCGTGAAAGTGGGGCAGGCCCTTAATACTCCCAGTGTCAGGAACGTTACAAAAATATTGGAATCGCATGTGCTTCAAGCAAGTATGTCGGCAAATCTTCTGAGGTTTTGTATTGTTATGGGAACAACCTTCAACGTTGATTTTAGAGAGTTCAGGTGAGGGTCATGGCTGAGACTTTGGAAGTGATTGATTCATTGTCTTCTTTAAAGAAAATCCCAGGGACTCGCAGCATAGAAGAGGAGAGGTACACACTAGAACCTTGTTTCAGTCCAAAATGTTTGACTGAGCAAGAGAAATTTGGCATTGGGCATGCAAAGTTGTGGGTTACTGGTTACCTGCTGTTGCATTAATCAGATGTGAACTGATGCAATTTTGATTCAATTTATATGCAAACATATTTTTGAAGATTAGTGAAAATATTACCTGTAATTTCAATGAAGAAAATGTTAGTGCCTTATTAGTGCTGTACAGTTTTTGACCTCCAGAGGGCAGAGATAGACAACAGCAGACTTTTTTTTCACAATCTGGAATAATTAAGTGTTCATTTAAATAGATGATCTTCTGCTATGTGTGCAAGCAATAAATCTTTTCAGTTCCAAGTGGCTCAGTCTTCCGCTTCATTGTCAGACAACTTGTCAGGTTATTCAAGGTTAGAGTAGCTTGGCTTCAGAAAGGAACTGGTGCTAAAATGGATTTGTATTGTGAAAAATAGTTCATACGTAGAGCAGAGTCAAGAGTGTTTTATTGTCATATGTCCAAGATAGAACAATGAAATTCTTATTTCCAGCAACACATCAGAATATGTAAACATAGTACATTGAACAATATAATAAATGAGAAAGAAATAAAAAGTTCAGTGTGTGCATATTTACACATACTCTCAAATACACAAACACACAAACACAACATAGAACAGTGTGGCATTAGAACAAGCCGTTCAGCCACAAAATCTGTGCTCAATATGATGTTAGGTTAAACCTAGGGTTCCCAACCTGGGGTAAATTTCACCTAACCAGGGGGGGTAAATTTGTTGATTCTGGATTTGTTAAAAACAGTATTTTTGAATTTCCCCTTTGTCGGTTGCTTTATTATGGTAGAAGTGTAAACTCAAATTACTAAACAAAACAGGGTGGAGGGAAATTTACTTTAAAAAAAGTTGCCTGGGGTAAACGGGATGAAAAAGGTTGGGAATCCCTGGGTTAAACTAATCGCCTCTGCCTGCACGTGACCCATATCCCTTAATTCACTGCATATCCATGTGCCGATATTAATGTATTTTAATCGCAATGATCGTATCTGCTTCCAACACCACCATTGACTGCTTGTTCCAGGCACTCACCACTCTCAGTGTGTAAAACAAAACTTTCCCTCCACATCTCCCTTACAATGTCCCCCTCTAACTTTAAAGCTACGCCCTCCCATCTTTGTAATTCCAAATACCAGTAGGTTGTGACTGTCTACCCTAATTATGCCTCTCAGAATTTTATATATTTCTATTGGGTCTACCCTCTCCTCCAACACTCCAAAGAAAGCAATTCAAATTTCTCCAATCTCTCTTTACAGCTAATGCACACTAATCCACATGGCTGTCCAAAGGGGGGGTGCATTGGGAGCGACCCCCTTTTTTTCCCCCAGAATAAGAAAAAATCCCGAAAAAAAAGGTAAATAAATCAGCGTTTCCACTTTGTCGGTAAAGCGGCCAAAATTTTGGTTCCGGCCGCTGGATGAGTTGGGAGAAAAAAATGCGACCATCCGCTCCTGTGCAGTTGGGGAAGCGACGCAAAATGACGCCGTCTCTCCACGCGTGCGCAGTGGGCCCGTGCGGGATCAGACTGCCATTTGCACTCCACACATTGAGCTGGATGCCTCGTGTCGTCTACTCCAGGTAAATAGTGGAATATTGCATTTGAGGAGGGGGAGTCTGTTTTTTATCCTCGGTTCAAACTACCCTTGAGGGGGTCTAATCTGGCCCGCAGGATAAGAGAGTGCCCACTTCTCCGGGCCCGGGGGGGGGTGGGTGTGGTGTCTGCCCACCAGGTCCAGCATCTCCATCTGCGGCGTCGGAGCTTCACCAACGGCCAGCCAGGAGACCGTTCTCCGTCGCCGGGCGGGAGTGGCTGAATCTGAACCCAACTGTTGTAACCCCAACACCAGACGCCACTGCGGCGGGGCCCGCTCCCCTTACCTCCCCCCGTCGCCGGGGCCCAAGCCATGTTCCCCCCAAGTCACCCCTGTTGGACCCCCACTGGGCCCACCCCACCCCCGCTGGGCCCACTCCACCCCTGCTGGACCCCCGCTGGGCCCACGCCACCCCCGCTGGGCCCACGCCACCCCCACTGGGCCCACGCCACCTTCATCGCCAATCAACAACTGGAACTGCTTTCTTTTCCTTGATAACAATGCTGAAAAATATGAATTCCATAGTTTGTGACATAAATATACATTATAATGGGATCATTATATTCAGATGTAACATTTCCATTTCGAGAATGGGGGGGGGGGGGGGAGAGAAAGAGCTGAGAAGAGGAATCAGAGCTGCCAAGGAAAGGTACTCTGAGATGTTGAGGAGCAAGTTCTCAACTAGTGACTCTTCAGTTTGGAAGTGCACGCAAAAAATCAGCAGCTATAAGAGGAAAGCCCCCCGCTCTTTGGACAATCGTCAGCTGACGAACAACCTGAATGAGTTTTACTGCAGGTTTGAAAATCAGAAACGTAACCCTAGTACCCCCTCCCCAACAAACACAGCCAGATCCCAGTCTGCAAAGAATGGACCCTGCACCCTCTCCTTCACATTCACACTTAAGGCAAGACTCCAGTCTGAAAAGAGTGGACCCTTTCCCACCCCAACCAAGACTTCACACCCAATTACTTATTTTTAACCAGTCCCTGCAAAGATGCACTGTCCCTGCCTGCTTCAAAGTCTCCACTATTGTCCCTGTACCCAAAAAGGTAAGGATTACTGGTCTTAATGACTACAGGCTTGTCGCACTGACCTCTGTAGTCAGAAGACCGTTGAAAGGCTTGTGCTGGCCAAGCTGAAAAATATCACAATCCCTCTGCTGGACCCTCTGCATTTTGCATATTGGGCCAATAGATCGGTGGATGACACAGTCAATCTGGGCCTGCACTTCATCCTTCAGCACCTAGACCGCCAGGGGACCTCTGCGAGGATTTTGTTTCTTGATTTTAGCTCTGCATTCAACACCATTGTGCCAGAGCTACTATGCTCCAAACTTTCTGAGCTGACTGTTCCTGAACCCCTCTGTCGGTGGATCACCAGCTTTCTGACAGACAGGAAGCAGCATGTGAGATGGGAAAGCATATCTCGGACCCGCAAACGCTCATCATAGGAGCACCGCAAGATGCGTACTCTACCCTCTCCTCTACTCTCGCCACATCAATGACTGCACCTCCACAGACACCTCTGTCAAGCTTCTCAAGTTTGCGGACGACACAATCCTGATTGGACTGATCCAGGATAGGGATCTGTACTCTTTTCAGTTTGGCATCTTCCTATAACATGGTGCCCAGAACTGAACACAATATTCTAAATGCGGTCTCACCAACGTCTTATACAACTGCAACATGACCTCCCAACTTCCATACTCAATACTCTGACTGATGAAGGCCAAAGTGCCAAAATACGTTTTGACCACCTGATATACCTGCGACACGACCTTCAAGGAACCATGCAATGATCAACCATTCCTCTGCCCACCTGGCTAATTGATCCAGATCCTGCTGCAATCTTTCACAACCATCTTCACTATATGCAAAACCACTCACTTCTGTATCATCAGCAAACCTGCTAATCTTGCCCTGTCTGTGACGTTTCACAGAGTGCTGGAGTAACTCAGCGAGTCAGGCTGAGTATAGAGGTTGGGAGGTCATGTTGCAGTTGCATAAGAAGGTGGTGAGGCCGCATTCAGAGTATTGTACTCAGTTCTGGGCACCATGTTATTAGGAAAGATGTCATCAAACTGGAAAGGGTACAGGGAAGATTAACGAGGATGTTGCCAGGACTAGAGGGCTATCGGGAGAGGTTCAGTAGGCTGTGACTCTATTTCATGGAGCACAGGAGGATGAGGGATGATCTAATAGAGGTGTATAAAATCATGATTTGAATAGATATGGTTGAGTCTTTTGCCCAGAGTAGGTGAATCGAGGAGCAGAGGACATAAGTTTACGGTGAAGGGCAAAAGATTTAATAGGAATCTGAGGGGTATGTTTTCACACAAAGGGTGGTAGGTGTATGGAACAAGCTGCCAGAGGAGGCGGGGACTATCGCAACATTTAAGAAACAGTTAGACAGGTACATGGATAGGACAGGTTCGGAGGGATATGGATCAAACGTGGGCAGGTGGGACTAGTGCAGATGGGCTGAAGGGCCTGTTTCCACACTGTATCACTCTATCTTTCCCTCTCAAACCCTTTCTCCTGCCTTCTCCCCATTACCTCTGACACCCATATCAATCAAGAATCTATCAATATCCTCCTGAAAAATGTCCATTGACTTGACCTGTACAGCTATCTGTGTCAATTAATTCCACAGTTCACCACCCTCTGACGTAAGAAATTCCTGCTCATCTCCTTCCTAAAGGAATGTCTTTTAATTCTGAGGCTGTGGCCACTGGTCCTAGACGCTCCCACTAATGGAAACATCCTCTCCACATCCACTCCATCCAGGTTTTTACCAGGCTGGGACAGATGGCAACAGCTTCACACCGTGTGTCCTGTCCTGCATCACCCAAGGCAGCAGAGACGTTATAGGAGAGGGCAAGCACCGTAACAAAGTAGCTCACGATGGTTTGGGTAACATTCAGGAATGTCTATGCATGTCAGATCATGAATATTACTGAAGAACGGTCTTGACCCGAAATATAATCTATACCTTTTCTCCAGAGATGCTGCCTGACTCACTGTGTTACTCCAGCACTTTGTGTCTATTTTCCCTTCACCCATCTGCCCAAGCCCACTCTCCCCCCTCCTTTCCTATGTTCCTTTCCACCCATAAGCCTCTCTCTGCCTTTACATTTCCCTCCTCTTTTAAATCTGCTCTACTTATCTACATGTTTTTTCTTAACTTTTTAGTCATAGAATGATGCAGTGTGGAAACAGGCCCTTCAGCCCAACTTGCCCACACCGACCAACATGTCCCATCTAAACTAGTCCCACTCACATGCATTTGGCCCATATGCATCTAAATCTGTCCTATCCATGTACGTGTCCAAATGTCTCTTTAACATTAGGATAGTCCCAGCCTTAACTACCTCCTCTGGAAGCTCGTTCCATACACTCAGCACCCTTTGTGTGAAAAAATGCACCAAAATAAGGCTCAGAATCTCAGCATCTAAAACCCCAGAGCTTCCAGGGCCCTTAAGCGGGCCCTGGACCCTGGCATTGAGGGACTTCACGCTTCGCGCTCGTGATGTGCGCAGCACGCACATTATTTCACATTAAAGTTTTTGTAAACCTGTCATGCCACCCCCCTTTTTGGAAAGCTTCGTACGGGCCTGAATCCAGGTATCATTCTTTAAACCTCTGCTGCACTTCCTCCAAAGCCTCCCCATCCTTCCTGTAATGGGACAACTAGAACTGCACACTACACTCCAAATGAAACCTAACCAAACTTTCATAAAGCTGCAACATGACTTTATAACTCTTTTACTCACTGTCCTGACATGCCTTCTTTACTAGTCTACTTGCATTTGCCAGTTTCAGACATCTATGGACTTGGACACCAAGATTCCTCTGCACATCAATGTTATTAAGAGGCTTGCCATTGATTATATAGTATCCCCTTACATTTGACCTCCCACAGTCCAACAACTCACATTTGTTCTGATTAAATCATATCTGCCATTTCTCTGCTCATATTTGTAGCTAACCTAATCCTGCTGTATTGTTTGATGGCCCACATCCTCTGACTCCAATTGTAAATTCCCTCCTTTATCCTTGAATGGTGCTACCTTCTCTGCAGACCTCTATCCTTAAGTTTCTGCATTGAGAAAATCGAGTTACTGAACAGCCACTGATCTTTGCACAATTCATTTTCCAAGGAGGGAAGACAAAAACATTTCATTGGGCTATTTCTCCAGATCCAGAACAACATCATGGGAACATTGCACTCTTCATTTCCCCCCATACATTTATCCAGGAGTTCTTTTTGGATGTGATCAGGGGCAAGAAACCAGATTGTTTCCCAATGTCTCCCCCAGCATAAAATCATAGATTGGTCAAATTTAAACATTTATTTTAAAAGTAGATTTGTGTGTGGACTTGTTTGTTTTTTTTCCTATTTGGAAAATTGTATACCACTAACAGTAAAATCTGGCCATTTGAAAGCTAACTTGCAATGCAATACATTTCAATCCTCAGTTATTGTTCAGGAATGCCTGAATTGACAGTAGTAAACCCTGGGGTGGCAAGACGACCGTGTGAGGAGAGGGTTACTCAAAAAGCTGGAGAAACTCAGCAGGTGCAGCAGCATCTAAGGAGCGAAGGAGATAGGCGACGTTTCGGGTCGAGACCCTTCTTCAGACGATTGAGTTCATTAGAGCTGAGAAGAATGAGAGGAGGTCTTATTGAAACGTACAAAACTGTGACAGGGCTGGACAAATTAAATGTGATGAAAATGTTTCCCTTTGCCAGGGTGTCCAAATCAATGGTTCAAGTCCCAGAATATGGAGTAAGGAATTTAGGACTGGAATGAGGAAAACCTTCTTTGCTCGGAGGATGATGAACCTCATGGAATGTTTTACTGCAGCGGGCTGAATATTTCTAAGTTGAGATGGATACATTTCTAAATGCAATGGACATGTATGGTATTGGGAGAGTGTGGGAAGACGGTATTGAAATAGATTACCAGTCATAATCATATTGATCTAACCACCTGGCCTGGTCATTTTCAGTTTCTTTGTAAATTGCACGTGGGGATATAGCGATTTATTCTGAAAACAACAGAAATTACAATTCCCTACTTGTGAATGTTATATGTATGTATGTTATATCTCCCAATTTTTTGTTGCAATGATTACCTACGTACAAGGGGGAAATATCTGTTGCAATGTTAAAGGTTAACTAGTTGAGCATCTTAATATAGTTTATTTTTACATGATGAAATGAAAACGTGATCCCATAGATAAAATTATATCAATCTGTAAAGCACCATCCAAGATGATATGTATCCACTCCAAAATAATGAATTAAGTGAATTTTTGTGATTGTTCTTCAAAACTAAATGAAGTAATGCAACTACCAAATTTGAAAATTTAGTTAGGAATTTTATTTGTCAGGAACAGCTTAGAATTTTTGGATAATCTTCATAACAAACAATTCTTTGCTTACCTTGTATGTATTGTCTACCTTTACTTTGTATACCTAGTATACTGTGGAAAAGAAAATTGGTACACACTTTTTTTGTAGCATTTTTTCGAATCAATTTCAAGCTGAGTCAGGAATCACATCTGCATTTCATTTCCAACTTCCCAATCTGTATATTAATTGAGCATAAGTATGTGGTTTTTGATTTTGCACCAACGTTAAACTTTCTGACCATTGACTGAAATGCAGGAAGCAATAATCTCCTATTTTGGATATTAATTATCAATTTGTATTTATTGAAGTAGAATCAATATTTTCCAAACCCCAACTTGTAACAAAAGCAGAGAGATATGCAAATATAAAAATAACTCTTATCAGATTTTAATTTTAATATCACGTGTTATGCTCATTTCGCTGTCGCAGTTCATTGCACGTGTGACCCTTTGCTGACTATATTGGTACGTCCTGTTAGGCGTCATCAAAGAGGGTCAAAACTATTCTTCACGTCCCTTGATCTTACCCAAGGTTAAAATAACAAGATACACAGAACTTCTAAGAAAAGTGATGATTGTCACAGATTGAAATGAACACAGCAAGGTATTGTCAACATTGGTCTGCTCTGCTAATCCTGTAAACCGCTTAAAAGGTCCTTTAAAGCAATGGCATCCAACTCCTGCTGTCAATGCAAGTTCAAAGCTGACATGGCTCTTCAAGTGTGCAAAATTCTTCCATCATTCGGTGAATAGATGATTGTGTGTGAAGGTTTACAACTAAACACATTACAAAGGCTTTTGCCCGAAGGCATTAAGTATTAAAACACTCTTGTGAATTCAAGGAGTTCACAGGATTAAAAGAGACTGCCATGTTTTATGGTCTATCAAAAAGCAAGCAGAATTAAGATAAAATGAGCATACAAATGAGTGAAGTTAATCTTTGTATCTTTGGTTTTCAATAGCAGTGTTAAATTTCCAGGGCCAGAAAAGCCAGTTATAGACATATAAACTATTCAAATGCAAAATAGGTTTGATGGGAACATTTTACTGGGGAAAGATTAACAACTAGAACATGAAAAAGTCCAAAAGTTCCCAAATTCTCAAACAAATGCAAAATAAACAAGATTAGTCATGCCAAGTGGTTTTTAGTTGCCAAAAGAGGTTTGGTGGATTTCCTCATTTGCAGAAAATATTAGTCATAATCAATTTTGGTCAGGATGAGGCAGTTCTGTTTGACTGTAGAAAACTGATCGTGCTGTATATTGAAGAGTCAATGCCAGTTTTGATAGGATCTTCCATACAGATATTTAAAAAATCTTCGGACACCTTTGTAGCTTTAAAGAGGAAAAGCTCTTTTTTTCTGGTTAGAGCATACCAGGATCATGGCCTCCACACCACTGAGACATTGCTGCCTGTCCTCATGGTGAGATGAGCCAACAAGGTCAATGCTATGCATCCTGATCAGGCGAATGGACTGGTTTGAACTGCGGGTGAGGGGCTGTTAGTAGAAGAAGTCAAGATTGGGATTATAGAGAGTGTTTGTGTAGTGCAATTGTTTTTCTGGGCTCTGTCCCACTGACTGACTAATTTGGATTGCTGCATCTGTCAGACAAATTTACCACAGGACTGCTCTGTTTCCCCACTGCCTCTGTGAGTACACACACATAAGTTCAATAGAGTATTCAGTAACTTTCAGAGAGTTGAGACGGATTTGGACTAAATGTAGCCAAACCCTCCAGTTTAGACGGAGCATCTTGGTTGGTATGAATGAGTTTTTTCCAAGTCTGATTCTGCACTGTATGACTCTAAAACATGGCAAATCTCCTCAAACATCTGAGAAATTAAAGGCGTTGGTGATCTTTCTTTGTAATTGTATCAATATGCTAGACTTAGCAGAGACTTTCCAGAGCCTTGGTCACCATTGTTCCCGCAATCAACATATTGACAAACATAATCTTCTGTCAACGAGGTCTTGTTCAGTTGAATATGGTTGACAATATTGATTGCAGAACAGTGGATATGTTAAAACCTTCAGTATTAAAGGATGAAGACATGCCATGGTAATTGGTAAGGTGATTAACAATAAAGACACATTCCGTATTTCTTTCCATCAGAGATTTGTATGCCCAGGATCTAGAAGCTGTTGGATCTGTCCACTGTCATCCCACCAATTAAGCCAGATACATGATTGTTTATCCTTGCATTTTTGAAGTCAACATTCAGCCCCTTGGTCTTGCTAATTTTACCTAACAATGTAATATTAATTAAGATTGTGACGGTTAATGGCAGTGGTAACAACTTACATGATGCTTACATGCAATGTAATGGTTAATGCCAGCAAAAGGCCTGCCTAAGTGACCCGTATACGTAGGAATGGTTCATGACAGTAAATTACAAAGAGACATGGTGTGAATTTAAATTGGAGACATTTAAAAACAGAAAATATGGCATAATGAAACATTGGAAAGTTACACTTGTCTAAAAAAATTAACCAAATGTAATGTTTTTAAATAAAAGTAGGCCATTTTCCAGTGCTTGCATTTCCCATCTACTTTGGATGAATGGGGCAAAGTGTATATTATCCCACAACTCAACAAGACTGAGCTCAGCCAACATTGAGCCCAGTAGTAGATTGGAAGATAAGGTGCACTGGCATCTGACTTTCAGTATGTCTAATAAAGCATAGGATGCTGTAAAATAGTAAGATTAAACGAGAACTTACCAGTTTGAGGGTTGATCTTTATTTTATGAGGAGTTGCGATGAGGGATTTCGTGAAGAACCCGCCAGCACGCATGCGCGACATTCTTCAAAGCAGCGGTGTGGAATCACAGAACCAACAAACAAAGAAATGAACTTGTTATAGTAAGATTGAAGAGACTCTAATTACCAGTTGACTTTATGATCGAGGGTTGGGAGCGGAGGGCACGAAATCCCTCATTGCAACTCCTCATAAAATAAAGATCAACCTTCAAACTGGTAAGTTCTCGTTTAATCTTACTGTTTCATTTCGGAGTCACGTGAGTGACTTTGTGAAGACTTCAAAGCTCTGTGATTTCATGCCCTGGACAACGTCCATGCTGTCACACACGCCACTGTAAGGATGGATAGGAGTAATCAAATTTTCAGACTGCTTGTACTGAAAAATAATAATATTTATTAATAACAACAAAGAAAAAACCCTCACTGGGGAGAATCTGTATGCTCTTACCCGCATTCAGCACGGCCTCTGCGAACAATACAGGAGCGGTAACAGGTTTATTATAAACCCTTTGAAAGGTGGCTTCTTTCGCCCATCCCGCTGTGGCAAGAATATGGTCCATGGGCACCTCCATGACCCTTGCCGCCGACGTCGATGCAGCCCTGGTGGAATGGGATTTAAAGACATTAGTGTCAATACCTGCTTTGTTCAAGACGATCCTGAGCCATCTGGAGATCGTCTGTACCGTCACTCTATGGTGAGGTTTTTTGTGGCTGATAAGTAGGTATTTCTCCATTCCCCTTAATTTCCACGTCACTTTAACATAGTGGTGGATATGGGTGGCTAAACATAGCCTTGCATCAGCAGGGTATGCTGGAAACTTCAGCTGCAGCCCTGTGTATCCAGGTCTATGCTGCTTTAGTAATTCATCAATAAAGAAGATTACTTTTCCTGGGGTAGAGATCATTCTGTCAATCTTGACCTTGTGAAGTGTCTGTACCCTTTGCGCTGAAGTAAGTGCCAGTAACATCACCAGCTTCAGGGTGAGTTTGTCCAATTCAAGCCCTTCCATGGGCGACCACGTCCTGAGCAGGGTTAGTACTTTCCCAATATCCCAGGTGATGTTGTAACGAGGTCTTGGCGGATTGGAATTAAAAATTCCTCGCATAAGTTTGGACACCAGCTTGTTGGATCCTACCTCAATATTGAGGTAGAATGATAGCGCACTTCTGGCGCTGTTGATGGCACTGTAGCTGAGGTGTTCGTCATGATGCAACCCCGCAAGGAATTCCAGCACATCGGTGATAGTAACGGAGTCATATGCAATGTTGGAGCGACCGCAGAATGTTTCCCATTTCCTGATATGCGTGAGATATTGCCGCCTTGTGGACTCCCTGCATGATGCTCCGATAGTATCCATAGTCCTTGATGATAGGCCATACTGCAGTAGTGGCCTGTTCAGAACCTGCAAGCCAATAACTTTAAGTGACTATGGCAGGGATGTGGTTCCCCTGAGACAGGGTTCGTCACCAGTTGAGGGCAACCCTCTAGGAGGACCCATGGTTGACTGATCATATCAAGGACCACCGGATACCATGGCTGTGTAGGCCAGTCGGGTATGATAAGAATGCCCTTAGCAGCATCTGACTGTATTTTCCGCAATACCCGACTGATGAGGCAAAATGGAGGAAATGCATAGAAAAACCATTTCCCCCAGTCTAGCGAGAATGCATCCATCGCCATTGCCCCAGGATCTGGCTCCCATGATACGTATGTTGGTACCTGATGGTTCAACCGTGACGCAAAAAGGTCAATATCCGGTTTACCAAATTTGGCTGTAATTTTTGCGAATATTTGGGGATTTAACATCCACTCGATGTCATTAAATTTTTGTGACCTGGTGTCCGCCACTGTATTGAGCTTACCTGGTAAATAGGTAGCTGAAATCCAAATATTCCGTTGTATGCACCAGAGCAAAATTGTATTTGCCAATTCATCACATGAAATTGACCTGGTACCGCCCATATGATTTAGATATGCCACCGCAGTGGTATTATCTATTTGGAGACGGACATGAGTGTCAGTAAAGTTTGAACAATAAGCTCTGAGTCCGTGAAATGCTCCTAGCATCTCCAAATAATTTATCCCTTGTGATAACAACAGGGTAGATTCAAGGGTGTCCCATCTGCCTCCACAACTAGTGTGGTTGTCCGTGGCTCCCCAGCCATGGGAGCTTGCGTCTGTTTGTAAGTATACCATCGGACTGGGCACAATGATGGGTTTAAATGAATCATGGATATTATCAATCCACCATTGTAACTCAATTTTTGCCTTGAGAGGTAGCTGCATAAGTCTATCGAAATGTCCAGCGTTCAATTTTAATGCTGAGATCTTGGCTCTTTGCAAATTTTGATAATGCAAAGGTCCATATTGAGCAGCTGGAAAAACTGCTACGATTTTCCCAATCACCTTAGCAGTTTGTCTAATTAATGGTATACTGGCGCAGACCAGATTCTTACATGCTTGAATGACATCCCCAATTTTGTTAGCTGGTGTGGTGGCCATCATGCAATTGGAATCCACCGTGAATCCCAGATAAACCATGACCTGTGAAGGACAGAACTTTGATTTATCTGGATGGATAAAGAATCCCACTTTTTGAAAAATTTCCACAGTGGCTGAAACTGCCAATTTCGCTGATTCCAGAGTGTTTCCAATGATTAGGATATCATCCAGATAAGCCATAACCATGTGATTTTGCCTCCTTAGTGTAGCTAGCACCGGCTTGAGTAAT
Organism: Raja brachyura; assembly: GCA_963514005.1. The sequence continues at coordinate 60,405,787 of OY740785.1, forward strand.
TTAGTAAACAATCTGGGGGCTGTGGTAAGCCCATTAGGCAAAGCTTTGTATTGCCAGAGCTGATCCATCCAGGTAAACCAAGAACTTCCTGTGATGTTTCTGAATGGATACTGAAGAGTATGCATCTTTTAAATCAATGCATGCCATGAAGCAGCCCTCAGAAATCAAAGATTTGGCTGTTTCGAACGTGTCCATTTTGAAATGGGTATATTTTACAAAAGTATTCAAATGGGTCAGATCAATAATAACCCGACATCCTCCATCCTTCTTGGTTTTTGTAAATATATTAGATACAAATTCAATTGGTTCGTGTATAGTTCTTTCTATCACGCCTTTTTCTTGTAGTCTCAAGATTTCAGCATAGCCTACTGCCGTTTCCTTGCTGGACAGTGTAAATTTGCGATTTGGCATATGCTGGGGTGGAGGAATTTGACCATTTATGAATTCAATCTCATGGCCTTGAATACTTTGTAAGATAAACTCATCAGCAGTGATGGTTTCCCATGCCTCCTTAAAAAGCCGTAGTCTACCCCCAACATGTGAGGTTAGACATGCAAGTGCATGAAATCCAGACCGCCTTACCTTCATGGTTATCGGCGGTCCCTGACATGTTTGGTGGGACGTGGAGGTGCTGGGTTGTGCTGGTAATGCAGAGTCCGCATTTTCCATGCTGGCCGCTGCGGGCCTAGCCCTAAAAAAGGCCTGGGCTGTTGAGGCTGTTGATATTGCGGAGGCGCTGGAGCATAGGTCCTTGCTGGCCTTTCGGTTTCAACTCGTGGCCTGAAGAATGGTGTTTTTCTGGCCATTTGTCTGGTCAAGGGATGTGACCTCATAAGACCCACCGTCTTTGCATGGTCATCCAAATCCTTGACCTGTTTCGGGAGGTCTTCTCCGAATAACTGTCTGGGTGGTGGTGTAGGGGGTGCCCTGCATAGCCCCGCGAATTTGGGGTTCAATGTGGGCTTGATAATGCTTTTTCTAAACGCATTAATTTCATACTGTGTGTTGCACAGCAGTGCCAGAGCATCCTCTTGCTCGGTGTTCAAATCCACACCGTCCACCGACCTCGCAAAAGCGGTAATCCCAGCAGTGAGCAATTTCAGGATCCTTTGCAATTTCACTTCCTGAGCTCTGATGCCTGGGCTAATATTGCCCCAAATCGGCATGTTCACAATGGGCACGTTAAGGGAGTTGCAATTACCCGGTGCCTTGTGTCTGCTCATGGCCTCCGCAAGGACCTGCTCTTGTAGCTGATGGTTAGTGAGGAAGTCAATGGTAGCAGCCAGTTTGGTATTGAGGGGTTGTCCCGACGATTCGGGTAGCGCAAACTTGGCTGCCACGTCCAGGAGCTCCTCCTGAGGGACCTCAGGTGCTGTTGGTGCGTGGACCAAGATCTCCTCTTCTTCTGGCTGTCTCATGCTATCCATTGTCGAAGGGGATATATCCATGAGTCCCCTGGAACTAAATGTTTCCCGCCTTTGGTTTTGCTGCAGGATTTGTTCCATCATCTTCTCCATCCTGTCAATTCGCCCTTCGTCATGCGAGAACGGGCGGTCAGAGTCCTCATGCCCAAAGGAACTTCTAAGGCTCCTATCATCGGCCCGTACCTCGTCGAGGTACTCTCGCTGCCGAGATGAAACGTCGCTACCAGCTACCTCAGCGAAACTGAACGACTCCCGCGCGGATCTGCTCGTGCGCCTCCTTTTGGCTGAGCTAGGCCCCGCTGCCTCTAAGGGCAAAAGCGGTGAGAGGTCGGCACCCAACGCCGCGGCGTGGTGACCCGACATCCGCGCGGGCTTGCCGACTGTCCTTAATCTGGACCCAGACGGCGTACGGTCCCGTCCTGCCGCCAACGGGGGACGCGGTGACTGTGGCGAGACTCCACCTGTGTGACTCTTCCTGGTCCTGCTGGGTGGTGAGTCTACACTGGCCCTCCCAGGTCTGCCAGTGGACTCAGGTCTCGCCAATCCACCAGTTCGCAATCTAGCGGCCTCTGGGGAAACCTCCGCCCGTGAAGGGCTAGGTAGACGAGCTCTATCCCTGGCTCTTCCACGAGGGCTCAGGGAGAAGGGCCGTGCAGCAGCACGTGAACCCCGTTTGCCCGTATCAGCCAACGATCCCATTGGTGATAATGAGATGGAGTCAGGGTCCACCTGCTCCGGCGCCATACCGATATCTTGCTCTGCGGGATCCCCGCTAGAGCTCAGCTGTGTCGGTGGGTCGGGTCCTGTGAATACAGGGCTCCCCGACTTACGCGCCTTTTTCCCGGCCCGTCTAGCGGGTGCTGCCGTTGAAGAGGGCTCCGGGATAGTTGGCCGGTGACTCCTTTCGGACGTCCTGCGGCCCGTACTCCTTTTTTCCATGTTCCTGCTGGAAAGAAAATATGCTCAAACAACAAGAACAACCAACTCAAGGTTGTTGTACTTACCTGAGTGGCCCTTATGAAGGGCTGGTGGTGAGCCGCGCTCCACCTCCAGCTGTCGACTGCAATGCGTTGCGACGATATGTCGCGCATGCGTGCTGGCGGGTTCTTCACGAAGTCACTCACATGACTCCGAAATGAAACACAGATTCAGAGGTCATAAATTCACTGACCTGTGCTTGGCAGTTCTCTCTTTTGAAGAGGGATGTGATCCAGGCTATTGACGTTGGATGTCAAATTTCTGGCATCATTCTTCAGCTCTTAACGAAGCACAAACTCCATCTAAATATGATTTCCTGCAAAGTTTTTACCACTTCCAGAAAATAAAGGGCATAATAAAAAAATTAAAAACCACATAATTTGAAGTGTAACAAACCAGAAATTTAAATGAAAATCTGCTATTTAAAACTGACCGAACAGCAGCTACTTAAAAATAAAGGGACATAATAGGGACAAAAGTTTAAAGTAGCATTTTAACAATAAGATGCAATTTTTCCAGAGTCTTGGTTGCTTTGTTGCCGCAATCAACATTGGCAAACATAATCTGCTGTCAGTAGGGTCTTGTTCTGTTGAATATCGCTGACAATATTGATTGTAGAAAAACAGTGGTTATTTTAAACCTTTAGTTTTAAAGCATCAAGGCATCCCATGGATAATGGTAAGGTGCTTAACAATAAAAACACTTCCTATATTTCTTTCCATGCTGCAATCAACATATTTTCAATACATTCACTTGCAGTTATTGCCCTATCCAAGACCCGATTTATTTCTCAGTTTGATGCTGCCTCCTGGAGTGAGATTGAAACAAGTAGAAACATTTACTGAGATGTCAGAACATCTAATTAAAGAAAGCAACATTTAATTTAAACAAATTAGGCGGAAAAGTATAGTAAAGTGCGGAAAAGAAGAAAATTACGGAAAGGCAAGACCTTATAATTAGGTTTCTTTAATATAATGTATTGAGTTTAAAGTGTATTCAAAATAACTTTTTAGTGATTTGAGAGATATAGTATGGAAACTGGCCCATCGGTCCACCGAGTCTGCTCTGACTGATGATCACCCCGTATATTAGCACTATCCTACACACCATGGACATTTTCCATTTTTTACCAATGCCAATTAGCCTACAAACTGTACATATTTGGAGTGTGAGAGGAAACAGGAGTACCCAAAGAAAACCCATGTGGTCACAGGGAGAATGTACAAAAACCGTAAAGACAGCTCCCGTAGTCAGGTTTGAGCCCTGTCTCTGGCGTTGTAAGGTAGCAACTCTGCTGCTATGGCAATGTGCCGCCCTTCAGAGATACAGCGTGGTAACAGACCATTTGGCCCACTGAATCTACACCAACCAGTAATCACCCCGTACACTTCTAAACCTTATATCCATAAAACACTAAAATACATTGATATGTCAGTGTATTGCTTTACTTCAAGGTTGTTATATATTATCAGATCATATTGGTTGGCCTGTCCCTGCATCTGCGGTTGAACCTTCACCAGCTCAAAATCGACCAAGAAAATCCTAGCAGTTGAAACTCAATCGAGCTGAACAGAATCAGTGGGGGAATTTTTACAAGGGTTTGGGGTAGGATGTGGTGGTTAAAAACTTACAAAAACATGGTTTGCTCTCAGCACATGGAACACTGAAATAAAGCAGTCCTTCAGATAACAAAGCATCTCTTTCACAGTTCCCCATGGCTCAGTGTTCATACATGTCCTCCCATTCATCAGCATCGCAACTGAACAGGCCACTTACCATTCATCGACTGAAAATGAACAGTGTGAAGTGGTGCCAAGAATATGTGGATCAAAAATAAAACAGAATTATTTCCAACAATTTGTAATTTGCCCATATATAAAGCCATGAGAGATTACAAATATCTCTTTCTCTTTCCCTTTGGGCACTTTTTCAATAGGCTAAAATTGTAGCTGCCTCCTCTCACTGGAGTGAAGCCAGAGCCAGACATAACAATCAGCTCAGCAGGACTGAGCTCTAAGTGCTAGGATTCTCTCGGTCAATAACCAATATATCTGAAGCTTGTGAAGGTTCTTTCAAAGGTGCGGGGTCAGGCCAGCCAAGAGAATGTGGCATGGTTTGGGGAGAGTTCTGGTAAAGGTGGAGATAATGGCTGGAAAGCTATTGAAGGTTTTTCACTATTTTCCTCTTGTAGTCCAGCTGCATCACCTTGCTGGCAACTCAGTGGAAAGATAAGTGATCTAGGCTGGGTACAAATCAGATGAAATTTGAATAAGCATGCACTTGATGAAGGCCTGCATGGATTTGCATAATTGACAAATTTGTTGGTCAATTTGTGCAAAAGCCATTGATTCATTTGCAATGGCCCACAGCAGCATGCCCAGATATCCGACCATTGTGTCTATAAGCCTTGTGACAGAGCCAGCAGGAACATCAGCAACATCATCCGGGAATGAATGACAGTACTGAATATGATGTTCTCAGTTTGTTTCCCACTGCCTTCCTTTCCCTGGTTTGCAAAAATGTATGCATTTGGGTTACTACCTGGTTAGATACCCTCAATAACATGTACCACAACTCTCTGTGGATAGAAAATTTCATAGATTAACCCTCCTCCACAAGAGGTTGTTCCTATACACCTTGGTTTTAATTAACCATCAGCCAGTCTTGCAATTATGTCCCCGGGGTTTGTGATGTACCCCACTAGTGGAAACATCTCAGCATTTAGACTACAGACTTTTTGTTTCATAAAGACTGACCCTCATCTTCTGAAATGAAGAATAAAGATCAAATTTTGAATTTCTTTAGTTGTTTGTGATAGGACAACCCTCTCATCTTTGGACCATCTCAATCTCTTTTGCACTGCCTTCAATCCCAGTATATCCTTTAAATAAGGGGAATATAACTACTCTAGGTGTGCCCTCACCTGGACCATTGTGTCAATACTTCAATACTAAATTCCAACCCTATTGCAATATGCCATTATCCTTCCTAAACGGAAAAAAATCTACAGTTTCTGACTCAGAATTTCATACAATAATATTTGATGGTGTCTGGCTCAATTAACTTTAATTTGAACGGCCTCCCAAAGAAGGCCTCTCGGCATTTGGGTACTGTTTTCACAAACGTTCAGAATTGCACAATATCACAGACCTAGCTGCTTCAAAAAGCTGCAGTGAGATTGACTTTCAAAGTGTGCTCATGACCCTTTATCTGTAATTTATTGCAATGTTACCTAGGCGATGGATGTCTGAATTCTCAATCACTTTTTTAATTATCTCTATGACCTGATATAAACTGTAACGGTTAAGTTATTTCTCTGTTTTTATTTCACTGTTGTCACCATTTTACAACCTAAATCATTGGGTTAAGGCTCCTAGAATCTTACAGCCATGTTATGTGATGATGTGTTTTACTGTTTGAATCAAATCTCCTGTAATGAGCATGAAAGGAATCTTTCATTTCAGGAAATTAGTTGTAAAATCATGAGCATATCAGGCTTCCTGTTGATATTAAGGTCATGGCATATGGTTGAATGTTTTATGCAAATAACATTCTTTTGAAGATACAAAGCTAGGTTTAGGTTTTCAATCATCAGCAGTGTGCAGATAAAGTCAAAAGTCTACAGATGCACAGCTGATAATTCTGCCACAGAGAAGTAGTTAGTTTGACATCAGGGTAAAATTTCAGTGCCATGGATAATCTGCGGTAAATTGGTACCATCCAAATGTAAAAAATATTTGCGGGAATAGGCTATTCAGCCCCTCTGGCTTGCTCGGTTACATAACAAGATCATGGCTGATATGTTCATAACAAATGCTGTCCTATATACCCACAATTATGTTTCATCCTTTGTTTAGTAAGTTTCTTTGATCTTTGCCTTTGCAATATTCAAAGACTCTGCTTCAACTGCTCTTGGTAGAAGGGATTGCATAGACATTCAGCCCTCAGAAAGTGATACAGCATAGAAGCATGCCCTTTGGTCCAGCTTGCCCTTGCTGACCAACCCAAGCTGAACCCATCTACGCTTAGTCCCACCCTGTCCGTGCTTGGCCTATATCCCTCCATACTTATGCATGTACCTGTCCAAATATCTTTTAAATGGTGTTGGAGTACATGCTGCAACTACCTCCTCAAGCATCTCGTTCCATATACCCAACACCCTCTGTGTGAAAAATGTGCCTCTTGGATTCCTATTAAAGTTTTCCCTCTAACCTTAGACCTATATCCTCTGGTTGTGAATCTCCATTCTCTGGATAAAAGACTCTGTGCATTCACCGTACCTATTCCCTTATGATTTTATACACCTCTATAAAATCACCCTTTCAGCTCCTGCACCCCAAGGAATAAAGTCCTCGACTGCTCAACCTCTAGCTCAGGTCCTTGAGTCCTGGCAACATCCTCATAAATCATCTCTGCATTCTTTCCAATTTAACAGCATCCTTCCTTTAGTTGTAGAGTTGTACAGAGCCCTGGTGAGACCGCACCTGTAGTATTGTGTGCAATTTTCGTCTCCTAATTTGAGGAAGGACATTATTGCTATTGATGAGTGCAGCGTAGGTTCACCAGGTAAACTCCTGGGATGGCGGGACTGACATATGATGAAAGAATGGGTCGACTGGGCTTGTATTCACTGGAATTTAGAAGGATGAGAGTGGATCTTATTGAAACATAAAATTCTTAAAGGATTGCACAGGCTAAATGCAGGAAAATGTTTCCGATGTTGGGACAACCCAGAACCAGGGGTTTAAGAATAAGGGGTAGGCCATTTAGGACTGAGATGAGGAAAACCTTTTTCACCCAGACAGTTGTGAATCTGTGGAATTCTCTGCCACAGATGGCAGTGGAGCTCAATTCACTGGATGTTTTCAAGAGGGAGTTAGATTTAGCTCTTAGTGCTAAAGGAATCAAGGGATATGGGGGAAAAGCAGGAATGGAGTACTAATTTTAGATGATCAGCCGTGATCATATTGAATGGTGGTGCTGGCTTGATGGGTTGAATGGCCTACTCCTGCATTAATTGTCTATGTTTCTATGTTTAGCAGGGTTACCAAAACAGAACATGATACCCCAAATACAGCCTTACGAACGTCTTTTACAAGTGTATACTCAATTCCCTGACTGATGTTGGCCAATGAGCCAAAAGCCTTTTGATCATGCTATCTACCTGTGATGCCACTATCAGAGAACTATCTACTTGTACTCCGAGATCCCTCTGCCCTACAACATACCCCAGGATGCTGCCAATCATTGTGAAGATCCTGTCCTGATTTGACTTCACAAAATGCAATATCTTGCCTACATTAGACCTCATTTGCCGTTCCTTATCCCACTTGCCCAGCTCATCGAGATCAACCTGTAATTTCTTATGACAATCTTTGCTATCTACAATATCTTCAGAGTGGTCTGCAAACATAAATCATGCCTTCTATCATTCTCATCTAAATTGTTGAAATTAACCATGAACTGCAATGGGTCTTGCGTCACTCATAAAGGTCATAAGTACTATGAACAGAATTGGGCCATTTGGCCTATCAAGTCTACTCTGCCATTCATTCATGGCTGATCTATATCTCCCTCTTAATCCCATACTCCTGCATTCTCCCAATAACCCCTGACCTGTACAAATCAGGAATCTATCTTTGCCTTAAAAATATCCATTGACTTGGCCTCCACAACCTTCTGTGGCAAAGAATTCCAAAGGTGTACCTCCCTCTGACTAAATAAATTCCTCCTCATCTCCTTCCTAAAGGGCAGTCCTTTAATTCTGTGGCTATGACCTCTGGTCCTAGACTCTCCCACTAGTGGAAACATCCTCTCCACATCCACTCTATCCAAATCTTTCACTATTCGGTAAGTTTTAATGAGGTCCCCCCCCTCATCCTTCTAAATTCCATTGAGTATAGGCCCAGTGCTGTCAAACGCTCATCACTTGTTAACCCACTCATTCCTGGGATAATTCTTGTAAACCTCCTCTGGACACTCTCCAGAGCCAGCACATCCTTCCTCAGATATGGGGCCCAAAATGGCTCACAATACTTCAAATGTGGCCTGACCAGCTTCATATAGAGCCTAGGCATTACATCCCTGTTTTTGTATTCTAGTCCCCTTTAAATAAATGGTAGCATTGCATTTGCCTTCCTTACTACTGATGCGACTTGCAAATTAACTTTTTGGGAATCCTGTATCAACACTCCTTAGTCCCTTTGCTCCTCTAATTTCTGGATTCTCTCCCCTTTTAGAAAATAGTCTATGCCTTTATTCCTATTACTAAAATGTATGACTCCACACTTTGCTGTACTATATTCCATCTGCTACTTCTCTGCCCACTCTCCCAACTTGTCCAAGTCCTTCTGCAGAGTCCCTGCTTTCTCTACACTCCTGCCTCTCCACTTTTTTTCATATCATCTGTAGATTTGGCCTCAAAGTCTTTGATCCCCTCATCCAATATACAACGTTATCTCCGGATTGCTTCCAGGTCCTCTTGCTGGCGAGAGCAGGAACAGGGAAATACAGGACCTGAATGTGTGGCTGGGGAACTGGTGCAGCGGGCAGGGATTTAGATTCTTAGACCACTGGGATCTGTTTTGGAGTAAGGGGGAACTGTACAAAAGGGACGGATTGCACCTTAACAGGTGGGGGACTGGCATTCTGGCAGGCAGGTTTGCCACTGCGACACAGGTGATTTAAAACTAAATAGGGGGGGATGTCAAATGGGATAGTCAAGGACGGAGTTAAATGGAAAGGGAGTAAAGGGATATTTAATGACCCCAGAATTAACGGGAAAGAAAGCTCACAAAGGGATAGGAGAATATGGCCAAGTGTAGTAGGGATCGATGTGAATGGTGAGATGTGTAAGGAATTTGAGTGCTCGAAGTATAAGAAGTAAAGCAGATGAGCTTGAGGCTCAGATGGAGGTTGGTAGATATGACATTGTGGGGATTACTGAGACATGGCTGCAGGGGGATCGTGTCTGGGAACTTAATGTTCAGGGTTATACATCCCATAGAAAGGACAGGCAGACGGGCAGAGGAGGGGTGGTAGCACTTCTGGTGAGGAATGGAATTCAATCCCTTGCAAGGGAAGACATAGGGATTGACGAGGTAGAGTCACTATGGATTGAGTTGAGGAATTGCAAAGGCAAGAAGACACTAATTGGTGTTATCTACAGACCCCCAAAAAGTAGCCCAGATGTAGGGTGTAAGTTGCAGCAGGAGTTAAAACTGGCATGTAACAAAGGTAATGCCACTGTGGTGATGGGGGATTTCAATATGCAGGTGGACTGGGAAAATCAGGTTGGTTCAGGACCCCAAGTAAGAGAGTTTATAGAGTGCCTCTGAGATGGATTCTTAGAGCAGCTTGTAATGGAGCCGACCAGAGAAAAGGCAATTCGGGATTTAGTGTGGTCCAATGAACCAAATTGGATAAGAGAACTCGAGGTAAAGGAACCGCTTGGAGGTAGTGATGATAATACGATTAGTTTTAATCTGCAATTTGAGAAGGAGAAGGTTAAATCGGAAGTGGCAGTGATGCAGCTGAACAAAGGGGACTATGAAGGCATGAGAGGGGAGCTGGCCAAGGTAGACTGGAAAGAGATACCAGCAGGAATGATGGTGGAACAGCAATGGCAGGAATTTCTGGGCATAATCCGGAAGACACAGGATCAGGATCAGGTTGAATTTGAAGAATGCAAGTTTCGGATTGTTCCTGACTACAGCAGTGATCTTATGGGACTGAGAATGCCTTTCTATAAGGTAATGTCTGAGTTATTTAAGAAGCAGCTACACCCTGCTTTTCTCTACCCAGCCAGACTGCGATTACGACTCCCTGATGGTAACAGCCGATTCTTTAACAATCCGCAAGACGCTTCCAGCTTTCTGGAGGCTTATTAAGATCCTGCCGGTATCCCTTGATCTTGCAATTTACTGAGTAGTTTATACACTGTTCCCCATATTGCTGGGACTGGGGGTGGACAATGATCAATGTGTCCCCCCCCCCCCCCTCCCCCCGAAGCCGCGATGGGGAGTTGCTGAAAACCGGCTGAGTTACAATCTGAGATTTATTGCTCCTAATTTGACGATACAATGCTTTGTAAATGACTAAGAATTTAAGCGGATGAGTTATTTAAAAAAAAATTTTAGAATATTAGTATAATGGTATCATATCATAACTTTGAAGTGCTCTAAGATATTGTTAATTTCTTTTTTTTTTCTTTCGTGTTTTGTTTATGGGATATTAATGTGATGGTATTATACTTTAACTTTTAAGATCTTCTTTGTTAGCTGTTCCACTTTCAAAATGGCTTCCGAAGGGTTACTCTTCCTGTCCTTGGACAAACAATGTGAAGCAGTTCTTGTTTTTCACAGCTTGCATGTATTTTTTAACCATAATATCAATTTGTTTTGGATATTGAGTGGTAAATATACCTTTCCTCTACTTTTGAAGCTGCCACTAGAGAGAGACGGGGCTAGGGGAGGGGTTAGGTAGCGGTCTGACTGCCTACTGGTCAGTTTTAGGCTTTGCGTGGGGGGGGGGGGGGGGGGACTTTTGCTTTTAGTTTAGTTTTTTCTATCTCGACTACAAAAATGTCTGAAATGTCGCAACTTCCGGCTCCGCCTTAGATTTTTCTCCTTCCAGTATCATGAATTACTATGGGCTACGAAATTAACCCTTTACATTCCACGTGATTTGTACTAGCAATATGGATAAAGTTATTAACTTTCTCTCATGGAATGCTAATGGTCTGATCACCCCATTAAGAGGTTTTTTAAAAATAAGTTCTTCGTAGACTAAATGCTCAGATTATCTTTGTTCAGGAAATTCATTTCAGGAAGGATGATAATCAACGCTTCTTTAAGTTTTGGAGAGGACAGCCGTTTCATTCAAATTCACAGGCGAAAGTGAAAGGAGTCTCTATTTTTATTGACTCCTCAATCTCATTTGTTCATTATGAAACATTTTCTAATCCATATGGTAGATTTTTTATGATTACTGGTTTACTTCATAACCAAAAAGTTGTTATGGTGAATGTTTATGCACCAAATATTGATCACCCTGAGCTTTTTAAACAGTTAATCGCATCCTTTCCTAATCTAAATGAACTTATTTTGATAATGGGTGGAGATTTTAACTGTTCTTTGAATCCCTCGATGGACAGATCTGCATCTGATCATGCGCTTCCAAATAAATCCGCTATTTTATCAATTCTTTTTTACTTGTCTGGAAGGTTAGAAGTCTGGAGATTCCTACACCCAAATGACAAAGAATTTTCTTTTTTCTCTCATGTATATCATAGTTACTCTAGGATTGACTACTTTACAATAAATTCCAGGCTACTTTCATCGGTCACTGCGTGTGAGTATGATACAATTGCCATTTCTGATCATGCACCATTGAAACTATCAATCAAACTACCTGATTTCAAGTTTAGTGCTAAACAATGACAATTTAATACTATTTTGCTTTAAGATCTAAATTTTGTTAATTTTATTAAAGATCAGATTGCCTTCTTCGTCTTAACAAACTCTACTGAATGGTGTAGTCCAATGGTGTAGTCTGGGATACTTTTGAGGCATTTATTCATGGACAAATTATTTCATACTCCCCAGGATTAAAAAAACAAACTAAAAATTAAATACATATATTGGCTGATGAGATTAAAGAAATTGATTAAAAATATTCAAAAGCTCCTAGTTTAGAGCTCTATAAGAATAGAGTTGAACTTCAAATGATACATGATGTGTTATTAGTATCACCGATTGGGAATCATCTACTTAAAACCAAAAGTCAATTTTATATACACCATGTTAAATCTGGCAAATTACTTGCCAATCAGTTGAAAGCTGTGTCAGCCAAACGTCAGATTATTAAAGTGAGTAAACGGGATGGTACACTGACAGTAGATCATGATGAAATTAACAAAATCCTTTCAGGAATTTTATACCTCCCTATACCAATCAGAATTTCCTACTGATTCCGGTATAATACATGACTTTTTAAAGAAACTGAACTTGCCAAATTTACCACATAATGAGTCTGTTGTTAGATGAACCCATCACGGAGGAAGAAATACAGAAAGCAATCCTTTCGATGAATTCTGGTAAAGCTCCCAGTTTAGATGGGTATACAGTGGAATTTTTAAAGTATTTTTCAAGTTTACTGTCCCCCTGGCTTGGCTATGCAAGGTTTTTAAAGAAGCCTTTTTAATTAATATGTTACCACAATCCTTTTTTGAAGCATCTATCTCTCTCATTCTTAAAACAAGATAAAGACCCTACTGAAGTCATGTATTTATTTCATTTGATACCAATTTTTATTTCTAAATCTTTTTTTGATATTATTGATTCAAAAATGTCTTAATATATATGGCAGGATAAAAATCCCAGATTTAGTAAAAAATACTTACAGAAATTTTAAAAATATGGGGGTTTGGCATTGCCAAACCTTAGATGTTATCACTGGGCAGTTAATGCCCGTTATTTAACGTTTTGGACAAAAGATTTAGAAGATACCCAATGCCCAGGATGGATAAATCTTGAACGTGATTCTATGCAAGGGTTATCATTGGCTTCTATCCTAGGGGCCTCGTTACCTTTTACAATTATGAGATTGAATAAATACACGATTAACCTAATAATGAGACATACATTGTGAATATGGTTTCAATTTCATAAGTTTTTTGGATTGAATGATTTTATCTTATTGAGTCCTATCATATCAATTTTTTTCTTCCAACCTTCCAGTACTGATCAAGCTTTTCTGTTATGGAAGAGGAGGGATTAGTAGCTTTTCGTGATTTGTTTTTGGATTGTTTTATGTTTTTTGAACAACTCTCCAATAAAAATAATCTACCTTACTCATTTTTTGAGATATTTACAAATTAGCCATTTTTTGAAGGTTACTCTACCCTCTTTTCCGTTACCACATCAACCGAAATCTCGGGGAAAAAATTACATTTGAACCCTTATCAGAAAGGCTTAATAACAACTATTTATGAGTTGATTTTGAAATTACAAGTAGGTATATTTGATAAAATTAAGAATTATTGGGAAAGAGAACTTGGGAGGATTCTTCAATTAGTTAATACCTTTTCAATGTGTGCAAGACGCGCTCTGATACAATTGAAGGTCGTTCACAGAGCTCATATGTCCAAAGATAAGTTAGCTCATTGTTATGGTCATATAAATCCTACCTGTGACAGATGTAATTCTGAAGTGGCTTCACTGACTCATATGTTTTGGTCCTGCCCACTTTTTGAAAAATGTTGGAAATAAAATTTTGATACTATTTTTGTAGTTTTAGGTATTGATTTACAACCTCACCCTATTACTGCAATTTTTGGGCTACCAATGTTAGATTCTATTCATTTGTCCCATTCAGCCCATCGGTTGATTGCTTTTACTACATTAATTGCCAGAAGATCTATTTTATTTAAATGGAAAGACTCTAATCCTCCGACCACACTCCATTGGTACTCTGAAGCGATATCATGTTTAAATTTAGAGAAAATGAGTAGTGACATTGTTGAACCCTTGGTCAAATTTGATAGGACTTGGGGAAGATTTATTCAATGTTTTCACACAATATAAATTATTCCCTCTCCAACCATTATAATAATTTTCTTACCTTTATACCGTGGAACAGACTTGATGACAAATAATTAACTAAATTGTTGAAATTCTTTGCAGCCCAGATTTTGTTTTGCTTTATTTAGTTTAGGGGGTTTTGTTTTTCTCTTTTTTCTCTTTTTTCTTCTTTTTATCTTTTTGTTTTTATATATACAAGTTCTCTTTTAAACACTTAACTATATGTACATAGAGACCGGGAGGTCTATACCCAATGTGTATTTTGACACTGGATTCATACTTAGATTACATTTGTTGTTAATGTAATTCTGATCCCTATGAATCAATATCACTGTTATGTTTATCCTTATTTTTGTTTTTGAAAAAAATTAATAAAAAGATTTTACAAGAAAGATTGATCCCTGGGATGGCAGGACAGTCATATGAGGAAAGATTGAAAAGACTGGGCTTGTATTCACTGGAGATAAGAAGGATGAGGGGATATCTTACAGAAACATATAAAATTATAAAAGGACTGGACAAGCTAGATGCAGGAAAATGTTCCCAATGTTGGGCGAGACCAGGGGCCACAGTCTTAGAATAAAGGGGAGGCCATTTAAGACTGAGGTGAGAAAAAACTTTTTCACCCAAAGTGTTGTGAATTTGTGGAATTCCCTGCCACAGAGGGCAGTGGAGGTCAAATCACTGGATGGATTTAAGAGAGAGTTGGATAGAGCTCTAGGGGCTAGAGGAATCAAGGGACACGGGGAGAAGGCAGGCATGGGTTATTGATTGGGGACGATCAGCCATGATCACAATGAATGGCGGTGCTAGCTTGAAGGGCCAAATGGCCTCCTCTTTTTCTATTTTCTATGTTTCTATGTGAAGAGAGGCGGCCCCAGCATTGACCCCTCCAGAACTCTGCTAATCACTGGCAGCCAAACGGAAAAAGCCCCCTTTATTGCCACTCCTTGCCTTCTGCCATCCAGCCAACCTGCTATTCAATGCTAGTATATCCCCTTTGATACCATGGGCTCTCATCTTCTTTAGCAGCCTCACGTGTAATCAAAGGATTTCTGAAAATCTACTTGAACAACCCACTGAATCTCCTTTGTCTGTCCTGCTATTTACTTATTCAAAGAATTCTGGCAGATTCGTCAGGCAAGATCTCCCCTTCACAAATGTTAGGCTCATTTGTCTATAGTTCCCAGACTTTTACTTGCAGCCCTTTTTAAACAGCATTACCCACCCTCCAGTCTTCCAACATCTCACACTTGTCCAATGGTGATTATATATTTCTCAGCCAGGCTGCCCGCAATTTCTTCTCTTGCTTCCCCCATTGGCCTCGGATATACCTGATTAGGCCCGGGAGATTTATCTACCAACATGCGCCTTAGGAAGTCCAACACGTCCTCAACCATAATGCAGACCATCTTCACGACATCTCGATTAATTGTTCCACGTTACCCAGTCTTCGTGTCTTTTTTTCGCCTTCCATCACAGTGAGGATTGTGGTGTAGTTGCTGTGGTGGATGTTAAAATGTATTTTGTGTGTTTTGTTGCTTTTTATTAGTATGACTGTATGGCAAATCAAATTCCTCATATGTTGCAAACCATACTTGGCTAATAAAGTATGATTCTGATTCTGAGTCATTATATGCACTATTGTAGTTATTACTTCTGGGCTTGAACTCCATGGAAGACCACGGAAATGTGAGTGTTGTGAACTGAGTTGCTAACTCACTTAACCCACTGTACATTCAGGCAAGGTTTAAATTCAATCAATCATATATTGAAACATTGAACATGTTACCACAGCATGTGGTGCTGGAGCAGCAGCACTTCCCTCAGCAACTGACCTCAGCAGCACTTCCCTTTTCAATTCTAATTTTCCTTTGGAACTTCAAAAGTACATACAGAATGGATGTAATTACAAACCTTTGTAAGTGCAAGATGACAGCATCCTCCAGAATCATGGCGAGCAGCTGATCGAAATTGATCAGTAGGCAAAATTATTTTGACGTTAGCTTCGCTACTTTCGAGTTGATGCTCCCAATAATGCAACTTATTCATCTTAAACAGCACAATATTTTCAGCTGCACCGAGGCCATAAATGTCTGGGTGTACAGGGAACAATTCTCTTATCAATGGTTCAATGGTCCTTTATTGTCACGTGTACCATTTAAGGTACAATGAAATTTGATTTACCATACAGTCATACCAGAAAAACGCAACAAGACATACAATTACAAAACTACATAACATAAACATCTACCACAGCTGCTCCCCCATATTCCTCACTCTCTTATCTTCTTTACTCCTTATTCTCCCATGGACAGGGCAGTTGAACCATCCGCAGTCGGGGCGATCCATGTTCCCGCAGCCGGCGATTGAATCTCCCGCACCGGGGCGATCGAAGCTCCCGCGAAACTTGAGAAAAAAGTTGTAAAGTTGTTAGATGTGCTCTCGAGCGATTCTAGAGGGATTTTTAAAAACTGTATGTGGTAGTCCAACTTGAGAAGGAGCAATACTGGGCCATGTATTGGGCACGAAGTCTGTCTGGCCAGGTGACTAGTGGAAGGACACTTTTGGAACCGTGATCACTATTCATTAACTTGTAAGATAGTTATAAAGAAGGATACATTTGGGGGAGAACATACTAAATTCGGGGAAAACAGATTACTACTTTATTAGGTAGGAGTCAGGGAGAGTAAATTGAGCATAGCTGTTATTGTGTATGTTAACATCTGACATGTGGAATAGACACAAAAAGGTGGAATAACTCAGCGGGACAGGCAGCATCTCTGGAGTGAATGAATGGGTGATGTTTCGGGTCGCGATCAACTAAATCATAATTCAAGGCCAACTAATCAGAATTGAGGACCAGCATGTTCCAGTAAGGAAGAGAAATAAGAATGGTAAGGTAAGGGAACCTTAGACACCAAAGAGGTTGTTAATAAAGAGGAAGCATATGTAAGGTTCAGGAAAATTAAGTCAGGACTTTGAGGAATATAATGCAAGCATGAATTAACTTGAGCCGGGAATTAGAAGGATAGAAAGGGCCATGAAATGTCATTGATAAATCACATTTAAAAAAATCCCAAGGCTTATTACATGTACATTAAAACTGAAGGGTGGCTATGGAGTAGATTCAACTACTTGAGGATTAACACCAAAATTTATGTTTGGAGTCAAATGATGTAGATGAGTCACTAAATGAGTACTTGGCATTGTATTAACTAATGCAGGGCTCTCACTTAACGGTTTTTCTCTGTTTCCAGCCAGGCAACCTAGGCAGCTTTTTAGGTTGCCAAATGACAGTTTAGGTGGTTATTTAAGACAGCTTGCATGACGCGTGCGATAATGTACTCAGATGAAGTGCGTAGTTACCAGTCGGAATTATGCTCAATGAAGCATTCACATATTATTTCTGCTTCAAATAAAGTCACAAACAAAACATATTCACCAACAAGACATGATATATACCACAATGATATGCAGCAAAATTATAATACATTATATACAGTATCTCAACTCTTTTTAAACATTGCAATGAATGCAATTTCTATTATTTCTTTCCACTTCCAAACAAAAATGTGGTTCGATTGTTCAGCGTACGATCAACCTCGGTGAGACCAAGCGCAGGCTTGGTGATCGCTTCGCACAACACCTCCATTCAGTTTGCAATAACGAACCTGATCATCCGGTGGCTCAGCACTGCAACTCCCCCTCCCATTCCGAATCCGACCCTTCTGTCCTGGGCCTCCATCATGGCCAGAGTGAGGCCCACCGCAAATTGGAGGAACAGCACCTCATATTTTGCTTGGGTAGTTTACACCCCAGCGGTATGAACATTGGCTTCTCCAATTTCAGGTGGTCCTTGCTTTTTCCCTCCTTCCTCTCCCATTCCCAGCTCTCCCACAGCCTCTTGTCTCCGCCTCTTACTTTCTTTTTCATGCCCCCCCCCCCCATTAGTCTGCAGAAGGGTCTCGACCCGAAACATCACCTATTCCTTTGCTCCACAGCTGCTGCCTCACCCGCTGATTTTCTCCAGCTTTTTTGTCTACCAACGGGATCCCACCACTGGCCACATCTTCCCATCCCCTCTCCTGTCGGCTTTCCGCAGAGACCGCTCCCTCCGTAACTCCCTGGTTAATTTGTCCCTTCCCATCCAAACCACCCCCTCTCCTGGCACTTTCCCTTGCAACTGCAGGAAATGCTACACTTATTGCTTTCCCTCCCCCCTTGACTTCAGTCAAGGACCCAAGCAGTCTTTCCAGGTGCGGCAGAGGTTCACCTGCACCTCCTCCAACCTCATCTATTGCATCCGCTGCTCTAGCTGTCAGCTGCTGTACATCGGTGAGACCAAGCCTAGGTTTGGCGATCACTTTGCCCAACACCTCCGCTCAGTTCGCAATAACCAACCTGATCTCCCGGTGGCTCAGCACTTCAACTCCCCCTCCCATTCCGAATCCGACCTTTCTGTCCTGGGCCTCCTCCATGGCCAAAGTGAGGCCCATCGTAAATTGGAGGATCAGCACCTGATATTTCGCCTGGGCAGTTTACACCACAGCGGTATGAACATTGACTTCTCCAATTTCAGGTAGTCCCTGCTTTCTCCTCCCCTTCCCGGCTCTCCCTCAGTCCACTGTCTCCGCCTCTTCCTTTTTTCTTCCCGCCCACCCCCCCCCCACCCTCACATCAGTCTGAAAACGGGTCTTGACACGAAACGTCGCCTATTTCCTTTGCTCCATAGATGCTGCCTCACCCGCTGAGTTTCCCCAGCTTTTTTGTCTACCCATTCACACACGTTCTGTTATCCCACTTTCCTCACCCACTCCCTACACAATAGACAAGTTAACCTATGAAGTCAATGTGTCTTTGGGATGTGGGAGGAAACCCACACGCTTGCAGGGAGAATGTGCAAATTCAACACAGACAGTGCCCGAGGACAGGATCGAACACAGATCTCTGGCATGTGAGGCAGCAAGTCCACCAGCTGTGCCACTATATTTTATTTTCCAACAAACAAAAAATGGTACGTTGATTACTTTGGTTACTAAAAAAATAGAAATTATCCATTTTCAGTCTTAAATCTCTAAGCGACGCTATGTCTCCCTTCACAGCTACTGTATGTTATAATTCAGTTCAAGACTATGGGCAGTGCACTGGCCTAAAAGTGCCAAAGACCTAGAATTGATCCTGAATATGGGTGCTGTCTGTATGGAGTTTTCCTTTTCCCTTTGATCGCATGGGTTTTCTCCGGGTGCTCTTGATTCTTGGTGTGCAGGATCCTTTATCAGACCCAATCCAAAACGTAATATTTTCCTTTTGTCCAGAGATTCTGTCTGACCTGTTAAGCCCCTGTCCCACTGTACGAGGTAATTCACGAGTTCTCCCGAGTTTTCCCCTGATTCGAACTCGGAGAATGTCCATAGCGGGTCCGTAGGTGTTCGTGGATGTCTTGTAGTGGCTCATAATGCTAACGGTAGGTACTCGGGACATCCGGTATCTTGTGACGTTTTTTTATTTCTGCAAAAAATGTTCACGAGTAAAAAAATACTTGCGATGAAAAAAATTGTTATTTTTTATACCTAGCATTATGAGCCGCTACGAGACATCCACGATCTCCCACGGACCCGCTACAGACCCCGCATGCGCGCCATTCTTCAAAGCAGCGGTGTGAAATCACAGATTGTAGAGTTGACTGAAGATAATAAGATAAGAGAACTAACATACCAGTTGACCTTATAATAGAGGGTTGGGAGCGGAGGCACAAAATCCCTCATCGTAACTCCTCATAAAATAAGGATCAAACCTCGAACTGGTAAGTTCTCGTTTAATCTTACTATTTTACTTCGGAGTCACGTGAGTGACTCCGTGAAGATTTCAAAGCTTTGTGATTTAATGCCCTGGAAAACGAGTCCATGCACACATTCTGCCATAATAATCAATGGAAGAAGTGTGGCGTCAGCATAAACATAGGCCACTTAAGCTCGAACCCTCGTCAGGAGAGGGCGGGCACACGACGTCATGGGCAGAGGGAGTGTCCTGGTACATAAGCTCTCTCACCACGAGACCCACCAGGAGTTTACCGGTAGCTGAGCCCGAGGGAACAACCTCGCTCAGCTACAACAACCCTACATATAGTTAGCGCACCCACTACATGTGTGACAACAGAATAAAGAACCACTTGCACCAACCTGATGTCTATTCTTTATTCGCCACGTATGGTGCCGCTACAGAAGTATGTTAACGCATTTCAGACTTGTACAGTGCTGAAAAACAAACAATGTGTTACTTAACAATATTAATAATAACCCCTAAATTCGGGGAAATTATAATACAGAACTTAAAATGATGTCTGTAGATATCCCAGGCGTGGCCACAGGTTTGTTATAACCGCTGGAAGTTGTTTCATTAGACCAATCCCCCCGTTACAAGGGCATGGCCCATGGGACTTCCATCATCCTCGCTGCACGATGTAGCTGCAGTCCTGGTGAAATGAGAATTAAAATATCAGTGTCTGATGCCCAAAACAGCCCCGAGTCATCTTGATATGGTCTGCACGGTACTCTGTGATGAGGATGTTTGAACTTATCAATAGAGCCATGTCCGTTCCCCTGAGACTATTGGTGACCTCCAGTTAATGTAGGAGGTGGTTCACTATGCATAGGCGTTTATCTACGGGATAAGCCAGGAACTCCAATTTGAGGCCAGATGACCCAGGCCTGTTTTGTTAGGTAACTCATAAATGTGAAAGGTTACTTATTTTGGGATGTTACATGGTGTCCAGTCTAATTTGTGCAGAGACTGGACCTGCTGAACCGTTACAAGTGTCATCAGCATCATTATTTTGCACGTGTTAGTGAGAGGGACGTGGCTGATGCCCAATCTCTGAATAGGTCAGCAGAATGTCAATATCCCAGGTCCGGGTATATTGAGGCCTGGGGAATTTTGTGTTAAAATCCCCTCATGAGTTTTGAGGGTGAGATACTCGTCCATGGTGTTCTAGCTCCTGTCCCAGGTATGAGGATAGGGCACTTTGCGTATTTGATGGCATTATAACTCAAGCCTTCATCGAAGTGTAGACTTACCAGGAACTCTAGCACAACCGCTATGGTAGCTGTGTTGTAAGTTGTGTCTGTCTTGGTATAAAATACCTTCCATTTTTTGATATGTGTGAGGTACTGTTTCCTGGTGGACTCTCTGCATGATGCCGCGATAATATTCATGGTTTGGTCTGACAGCCCAATTCCAGGAGAGGTCTTTCCCAAATTTCGCACCCAATGGGTTCATTCGGTCATGGCACGGATGACTCTCCCTTGTCATAGGTGTACCAGCAAACTCGGGTGTTTGTAGATCGAAATCCATTGCTCTTACCATGTCGAGTCCCACAGGGTACCATGGCCGAGTAGGACAATCGAGTACTCCCAAATACCTGATGCGGAGTCTTGTTGAATTTTCAGCAAGACCCGACTAATGAGGCAGAAAAGGGGGGGAAAATGAATAGAAAAATCAATTCTCCCCCCCCCCCCCCCAGTGTAGCGAGATGTGTCCATCGCTACTGCCCCAGGGTCTGATTCTCATGCAACATGCGTTGGTATCTGTTGATAAAGTCTTGATGCAAAACAATCGATATCTGGCGTTCCATACTGAGCTATAATGTCAGGAAATGGCTGGTGGTCCAACATCCATTCGGTGTTATCATTGAATTTGCATGACCTGGAGTTGATATCCAAATGTTTCTTTCTATGCACCAGTGCCAGATTGTATTGATCAATTCATCACAAGATATCGACTTAATTCCACCCATATCATTAATGTATGTCACCACGGTGGTATTATCAATTTGTAGATGAACATGCAGCTGATGCATGTCTGAAAGGTAAGCCCAAAGTCCGTGAATGCTCCCAACACCTTACGATGATTGATACCCTGAAGTAAGGTTGACTCATGTGTATTCCATCTACCACCGCAACTGGAGGTGGTATTGGTTGATCCACAGCCGTGAGTGCTGGCGTCAGTTTGTAACACTCTAGTTTTGGCCCTTTGTACATTTTGGTAATGTAAGGGTCCAAATTGTGGCTGATAATCCGCATTTTTAAAATAAAATTCTGAATATAATCGCAGAATATAATTACCAGAATGTTATAATTGGTGGACACTTTAACTGTGTTTTAGACCATTATTTAGATAAATTCATTCAAAAACAGCGAGGTAATACAAAATCTAAAACTAGTGAACTTTTAAACACATATATAAAAAATACAAATATAACAGATGTTTGGAGGATTGCAAATCCGGCCGGCAGGGAATATTCGTTCTATTCATCGGTACACAAGACCTATTCATGTATAGATTATTTCCTGGTAGACACAAAAGTAATTCCGTATACTCTAAATCCAAAATACCATACAAATACAATTTCAGATCATTCCCCCCTAACTTTTTTTTAAAAAATAGAAGGAATGTCTAAGAATACATCGTTCTGGAGGTATAACCCCCAAATTTTAAAAGACCCGCAAGGGAGTATATATCTAAGACAGCAAATGGATCTTTTTTTGAAATAAATGACACGCCAGACACATCACCTACATTATTATGGGAATCTTTCAAAGCTTTTATTAGAGGTGTTTTAATCTCATACCAAGCCTTTCCGAATAAAAAAAATAAGAATGAACAACGACACCTAGTGGACCAAATTAGACAATTGGATATAGATAATGCTAAAGACCCGTCCATGGATAAACATAATAAAATATTAATACTAAAATTTAAATTAAATAAATTACTATCAGAGAAAGTTATAAGATTATTCCAAATCACAAGACTGGAACAGTTTGAATTTGGGGATAAGCCCCATAAACTTCTCGCACGCCAGTTAAAAAAACTAGAAAAGGAACATACGATTTCAAAGATTAAATCAGATAGAGGGGAAGTATTAACATTACTGAATGAAATTAATAAAAGATTTGTGCAAATTTATGAGAATTTATATACATCCAAAACGACAACGGACATCAACAAAGTTACTGCGTTTCTGGATAATTGCAATCTTCCCAAACTAGAATTGCAGGAACAAGAGGAATTGGGAGCACAAATCTCAAATAAGGAAATAGAAGAAACAATAATCTCATTAAAAAATTGAAAAACACCAGGTCCCGACGGATTCAGTAATGAATTCTATAAAAGTTTTTACGATATATTTACAAAAATGTACACACACACTTTCAGAGAACAAATATTACCTGATACATTAGCAGAATCTACGATTACATGAATACTTAAGAAAGATAAAGATGAGGAAGAATCTGGATCTTACAGAGTTATCGCATTGTTAAATACAGATCAAAAAATATTAGCAAAAATATTAGCAAGAAGATTAAGTAAGTACGCCAGTAAACTAATACATCCGGATCAAACGGGGTTTATCCCTAAGAGATAATCATTGAATAATTTGAGACATCTGCTTAACATAATGCACTCACACCAAACTAAAGATCCAAATCTCGCAATTATTTCGCTGGATGCAGAGAAAGCATTCGATCAGGTTGAATGGAAGTATATGGTTAAGGTATTGCAAAAATTTTAACTGGGAGAGAACTTCATTCAATGGATTAAATTAATATATAATAAGCCAACGGCCAGAATATTAACTAATAATATCTTAACCACGAAATTTCAACTGTCAAGGGGTAATAGACAAGGCTGTTCATTATCACCATTGTTATTTGCCCTCATAATTGAACCCCTAGCGGAAAGAATTAGAACTCATCCGAATATCCATGGATATAATTCAAAATATTCAAACAATAAAATATCATTATACGCTTCTTCTACTTCGAGTTCGTTGCAATCTCAGATGTCGTTCTGCCAGTATCTGGCGCAGGTCACAGCTGGTCGGGTCGGTTCAGCCAGGTCCTGGGGGCTGCACTGGGGGGCGTCGTCACACTCCAGTAAGTGGGACATTGTCTGTACTGCTCCACAGCTGCATGTGTCTTCTGCCTGGTAGTTCCATGCTTTCATAAGTCCTTTGCACCTCCCCTGCTCCACTCGTAATCTGTTGAGGGTCTTCCAGGTTGGCCATGGGAGGTCGTGCCCGCTGGCAAGGCATTCAGTCGGAGTGATTCCTCTCTCCATCCAGTCGTGGGCTCGTGTGTTGAGCTGGTTCCATTCATCTTTCCAGATGTTGGTCCTTGCTGTTTCTTTGGTTGTCTGAAGAGGTGGGACTGTCTGCAAGAAATTGGCTCTGGATTTCAGTCGGGGTGGAGGTGCTGTACGTCCGTGCAGAGGGTGCCTGATGACATTATATGCTGATGATGTACTTTTGTACATCACAAAGCCTCATATCACTATACCCAATATTTTAAATTTAATTGAGGAGTTCGGTTCATTTTCAGGTTATAGAATAAACTGGAATAAAAGTGAAATCATGTCAATAAACACGAAAGTTTCTCGTACAATTTCCTTTTAAAATAGCTGTGGAAAAATTTAAATATTTGGATATTGAAATTACTAGAAGATACCAAGACATGTTTAATGCAAACTATAACCCTGTACTTAAGAAACTACATAATGTAATTAAATTCTGGGGAATGCTTCTGATGTCCTTAATAGGTCGAATAAATGCCATAAAAATGATTTTTCTACCACAAATTGTATACTTGTTCCAATCAATCCCATTATATCTACCCATAAAGTTTTTTTTTAAAATTAGACTCAGATATTACAAATTTTATTTGGGATTATATGTCCCATAGAATACAATGACCACACCTGAATAAACCCAAAGTAGTAGGGGGATTAGCACTCCCTAACTTCATGTATTATTATTGGTCGGTAAATATTAGAAATATAATTCAATTGTTGGATAATTCTCTTCATCAACTGGAATGGATCATTATGGAGAAAGAGGACTGCTCCCTTTTTAATATTGGTGCGATCCTTCTTTCACCAATGACAGTGAATAATACAAACTACAACAAAAACCCAAAAATACATAGTACAATCAGAATTTGGAAACAAATAAAATACAACTTAAAATTAAGAAACTTATCCCTCATATCTCCTATTGCTAAAAAAACACTGTTTAAACCCTCAATTATAGATAAAGCATTTATACAATGGGAAAGAGCAGGTATTAACATTTTGGGAGATTTGTATGATACGGGAAAACTATAATCATTTAAACAATTACAACTAAAATACAATCTGGGTAACAATCAGTATTTTAACTATTTCCAAATATGTGATTATCTGAAAAAACATGCACAAGAATTTCACAAAATGCCATTAGACTTACTAGATGAAGTAATGAATACAAAGGCGGAATCAGCAAATTGAATTTCATATATATATGATATTATACTAAATGCAGTATTACCAACAACGGAAGGTATCAGAGGTGAGTGGGAAAATGAACTAAGCATAAAAATTTCCAATGAAAGGTGGAAAGAGTACTTATTAAATGTGCACAAATGCTCAATTAACATAAGGCACACTTTCATACAATTTAAAATTTTACACAGATTATACTACTCAAAAACTAAATTAAATAAATTTTTCCCCAACGTCTCACCAATTTGTGATAAATGCCAGTTTCAAGAAACTACTATAGTGCACTCATTCATCTTTTGTACAAAAATTCAAAGGTTTTGGATTGAAATCATTGAAATCTTCACAAAACTGTTTAAAATAAAAATGACACCAAAGCCAGAATGGATTATTTTCGGAATGACAGGAGGTAGTTCAGAATTAAATGTGTATCAAAAGCATTTATTTGATTATGGCTTAATAATAGAAAAAAAGCTAATCTTAAAATTCTGGAAAAATGCTCCTATACCAACATTAAATATGTGGATTTCAACTATGTTTGAAACATTACATCTGGAAGATATGAGACTCTGCCTGGCAGGAAAACCATATCGCTTCTATCAGATCTGGTCTGCATTTATAAAATTGCTGCAAAGATAGGGTGCAGGAGAAAGGTATAAGATTATTCCAAATCACAAAACAGGAACAGTTTGAATTTGGGGATATGGTAGGGGGGGATGAAAAGCCATCGAGTTGGTGGATTCCTTTTGCGTGATATATATAATATAGTAACTGGCTTTTTTTCTCTTTGTCTCTCTTTCTCTTTTCTTTTCCTTTTCCAGGGTCTATCTCTTAATCCCCTTTCTCTAATTCTTTGACCAAGGGTTTTTTTTTCTCCCCTTTGGCACGCTCTTTCACTTTCACAACTCTTTTCGCCTACTTCACTCTTTCTATTCTTTTTCTTTAAAAGCCATAAAATTATGGGGTACAATGATTGTAACAATATATGTGATGTACACTGATGTATTTACCTCTAATAAATAAAAATATAAAAAAAACAAAAACAAACATATTGTGGCTGAGAAAAAGGCAGCCACGAGCTTTCCAATTACCCTGGCTATTTGATGAATAGATGGTTTACTGATGCAAACAAGGCTGTTTTATGCCTCTATCAAGTCTGTTGCTTTGTCCTTTGGCAAGGTGACAGACATATGAACCGAGTCAATTGTGAATCCCAAATCCATAGTGACTGGAAAGCATTTAACTTGGATTTGTCTGGATGGATAATAAACCCAGATTTTTGAAATAGGAGCTTGGTGGCTGAGACAGCCAATTTAGCAAATTCCAAGGTTATCCCCACAATAAGATGTCATCCAGATATGCCATGATAATATGTTTTTGTTTCTGAAGAAACGCCAAGCTGATTTCAATATTTTTGGAAACAGTCTGGGCTGATGGTAATCCACTAGGCAGTGCTTTATACTGCCAGAGCTCCCATCCAGGTAAATTTGAAATATCTGCGGTGATCTTTGTGTATTGGTTCTGAGTAGTATGCATCTTTTAGATCGATGCAGCCATGAAGCACCCTTTGGAAACTAGTTGTTTTAGTTGTAACAATTTTTTTTCTCGTTTTTAAGTGGGTGTACTGCACAAAAGTATTCAGTTGTGTCAAATCAAATGATGCGTCATCCGCCATTGTTTTTGTTTTGGTGAAGATGTTTGATACAAACTCAAGAGACTCATGTTTTGGTTTCTTCTATTGCTCCTTTTGTATATAGATTTAACAGTTCCACATGACCTTCCACTTTTAAACTTTTGGCTCGGTGCATGTTGAACCGGAAAGGAGGAGTTTGTCAACAAATTCAATTTTGTATCGCTGAATACTGTGCTAAATATGTGAGGACCTGGTAGCGCCTAGCACCTTAATCATGCCGACGGCTATTGTCTCTTTGTCGAGGTCTTTTACCTGTTTGAGCAGGTTGTCCCTGAAACGGAGTAGGCGGCTGTGCACTGCTGGTTCTACACAACCCCGCGAACTTGGGGTTTAGTGCAGGCCAGATGGCATTCTTCCTGAAGTAGTTGATCTCAATTGACCATACTGGAGAGTGCCAGAGCTTCCTGTTGCTCCTCTGACATATCTTCCGTCTACTGACCTGGTAAATCTGGTAATACCCGAGGCCAGTAGTTTGGGGATTTGCCGCAGGCACATTGAGGGAAATACAGATTCTTGCAGCTAGATATGTTGTTGAGTAATTTAAACTGGCTGCCCGGTGACAATAGTAGCCCCTTTGTGTGAGGGCATCGCAACTTGGATGTTGTGTTTCTTCTGCCAAAACCCCTTCTTCAGAGTCAGCCCAGACCTGACTCCTTATGCTCCCCTGCGAAGAGGGTGAGCATTTGGCAGCCCTGTAAAGGGTACTGCTGTGGGTCTGCTGGGAGACCCACGGTGACCAGACTCCTGCTGGAGTGGGTCACATTGGAGCTAGTGCTCCCCATCCCCTTCATGCGGGATTATCAACTACCGTCACTACCCGCGAACGGCGAGTCTGTGAGCCCGGACCCTGCCGGGTCAACGGGTTTGCCCTATTTCCGGGTCATTATTGCCGCCAGTCCAACGTTCCTGGTGTTTGGGCTGCGGCTCCTGTTCTGCCTTCGCTACCTCCGAATGGCGAGTTTCCGTGCCCGGACACTGCCAGGTCAACAGGCTTGCCCGACTTCCCAGTAGCGTTGGCGCCAGTCCGCAGTATTCCTGCGGGCTGCGGTGTTGAGTCGGGGCTGCCGCTTTGCCGTCGCTACCTGCGAACGGCGAGTCTCCGAGCTCGGACCCTGCCGGGTCAACGGACATGCCCAACTTCCGGGATTGTAGTGAAGTGCTGCCGCCACTGACTGCCCGCGATCCCGCGGTCCGCAGTCAGTCTTTCGAGGCGGCCCCTTGGTGGGGTACCCTGAAAGAAAAAAACGACCTCAGGTTAGTCGTTCCTTACCTGCACTCACGTGACTCCGAAGTAAAATTCTTGTTTGCTGCAGCACAACAGAATATGTAAACATAATACAGTACAGGAGATAAAAGTTCAGTGTGTTTATATACCATAGACCATATATATACACAATAAACAAACAGATAGAGTGCAATAGGCTGTTATTTTTCAGAGTTTGGAGGTTGGTAGTGGAGGGTCCACTCCAGTTTAAATTCCATTTGGAATATTTTTGGAGGACCAGGAAACCAAGAAGCAAGAGTTACTTCAGCTCCAGGGAGTGATTCTGTGTTGGTTTTCAGCGGTCGTATGTGCAGGGTGGCCGATGATGTGCAGGGGGAGGATGTGCAGGCCGAGGATGTGCAGGCCGTGGCAGTGTGCATGTGCAAGTTGGCCGGCTGTGCCGGCGGATGAGGAGAGGGCGGAGAACCGACGGCCCAGACACGGGTACGGATGGCGGGCGGAGATGAAGAGTGACACAGAGAGAGGTAGAGAGGGGGGCCCACTCAGAGTTGAACGATAAGTGTCCCAGGTGCTTGTCAAGTCGGGCAAAATCGCACGGCTTTTAGGTTGCCCAGCGGGACTTTAGATGGCCATTGGCACCCGGGCAACCGTTAATTTCGAACCCTGTAATGAGAAGGACATGGACGATAGTGTGGTCAGTATGAGGCATACTAATATGATAGGGTACTTTGAGATCAAAAAGGAGATGGTGTTCGGACTTTTGCAAAGCATTAAAATGATAAATCCAAAGGCTCTAATAGGATCTATCTCAGGTTATTTAGAGAGTCAATAGAAGAGATTCCAGGAGCCTTGACAAAGATCTTCGTATCATCTCTAGCCACAAACCAAGTACACAGGGATTGGAAAGTAGCTAATGTTCTTGTGTTTAAGAGTATAAATAGAGATAATCCAGGAAATTGGAAGCTGGCGAGCCTCATGCAAGTGGTATGGAAACTATTGGAGAAAATGCTTTGGGATAGGATTTATTCTCCTTAGGAAGAGAATGTGTTAATTATGGACAGTGAGTGTGGCTTTAACTGCGGCAAGTCATGTCTTGCATATTTGATTGTTTTTTGAGAATGTGACAAAGGTGATTGAGGGTCAGGCAGTGGGTGTTGTCTACATGGATTTTAGTAAAGCACTTGATGAATTCTTCATGGTTTGTCTGATGCAGAAAATTAAGGTGCATGGGGTCCACAGTGAATTGGTAGTTTGGATTCAGAATCATAGAGGACAGGGTTGTGGGGTATTCTTGCTGCAGATCTGTGACCAGTGGAGTTCCACAAGTATCTCTGCAGGGATCTCAGGTGTTTGTGATATATATATATATATATATATATATATATATATATATATATATATATATATATATATTGGACAAAAGTGGAGATGGCTTGATTGGTACATTTGCAGACAAATCCAGAGTTGGGGAGGTTGTGGACAGTGAAGAAGACTGTCCAATATACAAAGGGATATAGATCACATAGATATGGGTGGCAAAATGGTAGATTAGTTTAATCTTAGCAAGTGTAAGGTGTTGTACTTTGGGATGTTGAATATGAGGGGAAGTATATAGTTACATGCAAGTACTTTGGCAGCATTGATGACCAGACAGATCTCGTAGTCCAAGTCCATAGCTCACTGAAACTATAATACATATAGAAAGATAAAGAAGGCATATGGTATGGTTGCCTTCATTGGTCGGGGCATTGAGTAAAAGAGTCAGGAAGACTTGTTCCAGCTTCATAAACCTTTGACAAGGACCCAATTGTGTGCAGTTGTGCAGTTGTAGGTACCTCAATGTATGAAGGATATGGAGGCTTTGGGGATGTTGCCTGAGTTAAAATGTATTAGCTACAAGGGGAGGTTGGATGAACATGGATTGTTTGCTCTGGAGCATCTGAGCTCTGCATACCTGGTAGAAGTATATAAAGTTATGATAGGCATGAACAGAGTAGGCAGTTATACCATTTTTCCCAGGATGGAAATATTAAAGACTAGAGAGCATAGCTTGCAGAGGGGAACATTCAAAGGAGATGTGTGGAGCATTTTTTTTACACAAGGTGTGTTGGAGGCCTGGAAAGTAATTGAATGAATGTACATTCAAATCTACACCATATGAGTAACCAGATCTTGGGTAAATGAAAATATCATTAAAAGAATCATTTGCATTTTCTGGTGCACAGCAGTCGTTAGACAATCATATTTTTTAAATGTACCTATTGGTACCACCGTGCCACTATTTAGAATAAAGGCTTAATTTTAAGAGACATAGAAACATAGAAACATAGAAAATAGCTGCAGGAGTAGGCCATTCGGCCCTTCGAGCCTGCACCGCCATTCAATGTGATCATGGCTGATCATCCAACTCAGTATCCCGTACCTGCCTTCTCTCCATACCCCCTGATCCCTTTAGCCACAAGTGCCACATCTAACGCCCTCTTAAATATAGCCAATGAACTGGCCTCAACTACCTTCTGTGGCAGAGAATTCCAGACACTCACCACTCTCTGTGTAAAGAATGTTTTCCTCATTTCGGTCCTAAAGGAATTCCCCCTTATCCTTAGATGTGACCCCTTGTTCTGGACTCCCCCAACATCGGGAACAATCTTCCAGCATCTAGCTTGTCCAACCCCTTAAGAATTTTGTAAGTTTCTATAAGATCCCCCCTCAATCTTCTAAATTCCAGCGAGTACAAGCCGAGTCTATCCAATCTTTCCTCATATGAAAGTCCTGACATCCCAGGAATCAGTCTGGTGAATCTTCTCTGTACCCCCTCTATGGCAAGGATGTCTTTCCTCAGATTTGGAGACCAAAACTGTACGCAATACTCCAGGTGTGGCCTCACCAAAACCCTGTACAACTGCAGTAGAACCTCCCTGCTCCTATACTCAAATCCTTTCGCTATGAATGCTAACATACCATTTGCTTTCTTCACTGCCTGCTGCACCTGCATGCCTACTTTCAATGACTGGTGTACCATGACACCCAGGTCTCGTTGCATCTCCCCCTTTCCTAATCTGCCACCATTCAGATAATAGTCTACCCTCATGTTTTTGCCACCAAAGTGGATAACCTCACATTTATCCACATTATACTGCATCTGCCATGCATCTGCCCATTCACTCAGCCTATCCAAATCACCCTGCAGCCTACAAGCATCCTCCTCACACCTAACTATACCCCCCAGCTTGGTATCATCAGCAAATTTGGAGATGTTGCATTGAATTCCCTCGTCCAAATCATTAATATATATTGTAAATAGCTGGGGTCCCAGCACTGAGCCTTGCGGCACCCCACTAGTCACTGCCTGCCATTCTGAAAAGGACCCGTTTACTCCTACCCTTTGCCTCCTGTCTGCTAGCCAGTTCTCTATCCACATCAATACTGAACCCCCAATACCATGTGCTTTAAGTTTGTATGCTAATCTCTTATGCGGGACCTTGTCGAAAGCCTTCTGAAAGTCTAGATGTAACACATCCACTGGTTCTCCCTTATCCACTCTACTAGTTACATCCTCGAAAAATTCTATCAGATTTGTCAGACATGATTTACCTTTCGTAAATCCATGCTGACTTTGTCCAATGATTTCACCACTTTCCAAATGCGCTGCTATCCCATCTTTAATAACTGACTCTAGCAGTTTCCCCACTACCGATGTAAGACTAACTGGTCTGTAATTCCCCGCTTTCTCTCTCCCTCCTTTTTTAAAAAGTGGGGTTACATTAGCTACCCTCCAATCCTCAGGAACTACTCCAGAATCTAAGGAATTTTGAAAAATTATCACTAATGCATCCACTATTTCTGTGGCTACCTCCTTGAGTACTCTGGGATGCAGACTATCTGGCCCTGGGGATTTATCGGCCTTCAATCCGTTCAATTTACCCAACACCACCTCCCGGCTAACCTGGATTTCACTCAGTTCCTCCATCTTATTTGACCCCCGTTCCACTGCTATTTCCGGCAGATTATTTATGTCTTCCTTAGTGAAGACAGAACCAAAGTAGTTATTCAATTGGTCTGCCATGTCCTTGTTCCCCATGATCAATTCACCTGTTTCTGACTGCAAGGGACCAACATTTGTTTTAACTAGTCTCTTTCTCTTCACATATCTATAAAAACTTTTGCAGTCAGTTTTTATGTTCCCTGCCAGTTTCCTTTCATAATCTATTTTCCCTTTCCTAATTAAGCCCTTTGTCCTCCTCTCCTGGATTCTGAATTTCTCCCAGTCCTGCTGCAGTAGGCTGCTTTTTCTGGCAAATTTGTATGCCTCATCTTTTGTTTTTATACTATCCCTGATTTCCCTTGTTATCCATGGATGCACCACCTTCCCCGATTTATTCTTTTGCCAAACTGGTATGAACAACTTTTGTACTTCATCCATGCAGTCTTTAAATACCTTCCATTGCACATCCACTGTCAACCCTTTAAGTATCACCTGCCAGTCTATCTTGGCCAATTCACATCTCATACCTTCAAAGTTACCTTTGTTCAATTTCAGAACCCTTGTTTCTGACTTAATTTTGTCACTCTCCATCCTAATGAAGAACTCAACCATATTATGGTCACTCTTGCCCAAGGGGCCACGCACAACAAGACTGCTAACTAACCCTTCCTCATTACTCAATACCCAGTCTAGAATAGCCTGCTCTCTCGTTGGTTCCTCCACATGTTGGTTGAGAAAACTATCCCGCATACATTCCAGGAAATCCTCTTCCTCAGCACCCCTGCCAATTTGATTCACCCAATCTACATGCAGATTGAAGTCACCCATTATAACCGTGTTACCCTTGTTGCACGCATTTCTAATTTCCTGTTTGATGCCATCCCCAACTCCAATACTACTGTTAGGTGGCCTGTACACAGCTCCCACTAGCGTTTTCTGCCGCTTAGAGTTTCGCAGCTCTACTCATATCGATTCCACATCCTCCACGCTAATGTCCTTCCTTTCTATTGCATTAATCTCCTCTCTCACCAGCAACGCTACCCCACCTCCTTTTCCTTTTCGTCTATCCCTCCTGAATATTGAATATCCCTGGATGTTCAGCTCCCAGCCTTGGTCATCCTGGAGCCATGTCTCCGTGATCACAACTATAGCATAGTCATTAATCGCTATCTGCACCTTCAACTCATCCACCTTATTACGAATGCTCCTCGCATTGAGACACAAAGCCTTCAGGCTTGTTTTTACAACACTCTTACTCCTTATACAATTATGTTGACAAGTGGCCCCTTTCACATCGATCCCTATTACACTTGGCCATACTCTCCTATCCCTTTGTGAGCTTTCTTTCCCGTTAATCCTGGGGTCATTAACCATCCCTTTACTCTCTTTCCCTTTAACTCCGTAAGACATCTCATGGGATTGCTAATGGAAAGTCACAAATTTGCAGAAATTCCTAATAGTAATTAATTCAGTATGGGGCAGTGACCTGTTTGATGGGAGTGATCGTCTTCCAGCATGATGTTTTAAAAAGAAGTCCGTTTATGCTAGACATTAGTTAATGCTTGAAAATCTTTATGCTGGTTCAATGATCATGAGAAAATTATTTTTAAGCAAAATGCCCATGCAATCATGTGAAGAGAGATGCTCGGGACTAAAGTCACTCTGTTCACAACTGTTCATGTAACCATCTAAGAAACACTTTATTGCAAAACTTTGTTTCTCGCGGCACAGAGGGTAAAATAATGTAACCCAGACCCATGTTGAAGAGGTTTAATCCACGCTTTACTCAAAAGCTTTTTTTAAATGTCTCAGGATTAAGTAAATGTGCTTTCAGCATGTTTGATCTTGATGCTATTTGAAATGAACCTGGAGAAAATTGAACACTGGAATGCACACAATGTTGTTTATAAGCTGCTTTGATGTGAATCTTTAGCCTCTCATTCTTAACATCATGATTATTATAATTGTATGCATTCTAAACTAATGAACTGGAAAAGAAAAGATGTAACTGTCTGTGATATTCCAAAAAAACAAACCAGAACATTAAGGGGGGTTGAATTAGTTAATTTCTAATGTCCATTTTAATGTTTGAATCTGAAACTATAAAAGGGCCTGGCATATTCATAAAAAGACTGATATAAAAAGCATTTCACTATTGGGATCCTTTTAAATATTGAAATATTGATATTACATAAGCTTTGGAATAGTTTTAAAATGTTTCCCCATTTTTGTACTTTAAAACTAACAGCAGCATCACAAAAACTGGCTTTGGCTTTTGAGCAATTAATGATATGAGCATTGCCTGGGAGCAAATTTAAAGTACAGGACAGATGCTGTGCATTGAAAGTTTAATAACTCATAGTTTCACTGATGTTAATCTGGGATGTGCATTTACACTGCCCCTACTGATCTAGGATTAGTAGCCATGCATTGAGTTCCAGACACTCGGGATTTATTTACATTCCTTGGCTCCTACCTGGCTGGAAATGGGATTGTCCTATTCTGGGAGAGCCTGCATACATGTACATGCATGTTGGAGACTTCTTCAAAGTACTATATGTATAGAGAAAAATCCATATTCTCTAAACATTTAAATTAAGACTAGGTCAGTTTGCCAAGAGCTTACAGTATCCAAAAACCCCATGGAGCATTTTGGCACTGCATTAGATTTGCACAACATGGGATTGATGTGAACTTTGCCTGGTTGTATAAACAGGGTCATGTTGCTCAGCCGTTTTCTATACATCCCTCCCATTTTATTGTATTTCCAGAGGGAAAGTTCAAATTAAAATCAGAAATTATGTATTGTCAAAACAAAGTGATGTGATACTTCCAGGCTGTTCATTTACACTATCCAATTGTAAAGTTGAAAACGTTTTGATTTGACATTGTACATTTCTCAGTTCTGTTACCGTGTTAATTTAGAAATTCCTTCAGACTTGTTCTGTTAATGATGCTTGAGCAATCATTGTTTAACTTTGGTTTCTTACTGGTATTTGATTTTGTAACAACATTTTTAGTTTAATTTAGTTTATTGTCACTTTCTGTGTACTTTGTTTAGTTTATTGTCCAGTCAACACAAAGACTGTACAATCAAGACTGTACAATGAATACAATCAAGCTGTCCACAGTGTACAGAAAAAGGGAATAGCAAAGATTTGAAGTTGCGGCTAAATGTTTAGCCTCCTCTCAATCAGTTTCAAACTCACATTAATTCTGAACATTTCATCCATCACTTTGCATCTTCCCAATCTATCAGCCAGGATGCATTTCCATTGCATGTTCCCTTTGTTATGCCTTCAGAACCTTTGCCTGGATCTCCCCTAATGACTACCTCCCATCTCTGGATTTTCTCTCTGGAACTACTGGCACGCCATGCAACTTTTATTCTCCATACACTTAAGGGCCTGTCCCACCAGCATGCAACTCTATGCGATGAGCGCAACCTAACGTGGTCGCTTGAGCCGTCCGGCGTCGCGGGGCCAGTCCCACTTCGATCGCTGGAGCTGTGCGGAATTGTGCGGAGTTCGTCCCGACATTCGCGTGGGGCTCCGAAAAACTTACTATGTTCAAAAATTCCGCACGGCAACGGCTTGTCGGCTCGCAGTCGCCTCGACGCATTACACACCATCTCGACGTCGTGCCTCCGTGACCCTCTCTGTAGGTGCCTCAGTGACCCTCTATGTGTGTGGCTCCGTGGCCCTCTCTGTGTGTGCCTCTGTGCCCCTCTCTGTGTGCCCCTCTCTGTCCTGGCGAACTTACCTTGAAGACTTCGCTCCAAGTTCGCCTCACTTTGCACCGCGTTACGCTGCTCACCCGAACTCCGCGCAGCCCTCGCTGCCGGTTTGGTCGCGCTTGCCGCATGCAGGCGCATGCTGGTGGGAACGGCCCTGTACAGGGGATCACCCGACCTCCGCGCGGCCACCGCTTCTAGTTTGATCGCGTTCATCGCATGGAGTCGGATGCTGGTAGGACAGGCCCTTAACTCTAATCTATCCCACCTATTCCCTCTAACATTGCAGCCCCCGATGCACTCAGACCCAACCTGACAATGAAGCCAATAAAGCCAATGAATCTCCCGTGCCCTTTTGGGGGGTAGAATTTCAAAGATTCAACTGCCTGTGATTGAAGTAATTGATCCTCAGCTTGGTCTTAAGCTCTCTACCTCTTATTCTGACACCCTGTTGAGAAATTGAAAATTTCAATCAAATCACTTTTTATTCTTCTGAACTTTTATGTATCACAGGAGACAGTATAGTGAATCTTCACCCCCTCTTATGTCTTTGTTTTGGTTTGCCCTTGCTAAATGTTAAAGAAAAATTCCTGTTGATATTAGTTTATTAGTTTGCCGGTTACTAGTGGAGTTCTGCAGGGGTTGATAATGAGGCCGCTAATTTTCAAGTTATATATTAATGATTTGGATGGTGGATTTGATGCCTTTGTGGCCAAGTTTGTGGATGATACGATGATAGGTGGAGGGGGAGGTAGAGGAAGCATGGAGCCTGCAGAAGGACTTGGACAGGTTGGGAGAGAGGAGAAAGAAGTGGCAGATAAAATAGCGTAGCAAAGTGTGGAGTCATGCACTTTGGTAGTAGGAATAAAGGCGTGAATTATGTTCTAAATGGGGAGGGGATTCAAAAATCAGAGGTGCAAAGGGTCTTGGGAGTGGTGGTCCCAAAAGGTTTATTTGTAAATTGAAGTGATAGTAAGGAAGACAAATGCAATGTTAGCATTTATTTCGAGAGGGTTAGAATTTAAAAGAAGAAATGTAATGCTGAGAATTTTTAAGGCATTGTTCCGACCACATTTGGAATATTGTGAGCATTTATGGGCCCTATATCTGAGGAGCCAGCATCGCCATTCAATATGATCATGGCTGATCATCCAGAATTAGTACCCTGTTCCTGCTTTCTCTCCATATCCCTTGATTCTGTTAGCCCTAAGAGCTATATCTAACTCTCTCTTGAATACATCCAGTGATTTGGCCTTCACTGCCTTCTGTGGCAGAGAATTCCACAGATAAACAACTCTCTGGCTAAAACAGTATTTCCTCTTCTCAGTCCTAAATGGCCTACCCCTTATTCTTAAACTGTGACCTCTGGTTCTGGACTCCCTCAACATGCGGATCATTTTTCCTGCATCTAGCCTGTCCAATCCCTTAAGAATTTTATATGTTTCTATAAAATCCCCTCTCATCCTAAATTCCAGTGAACATAAGCCCAGTTGACCCATTCTTTCACCATATGTCAGTCCTGTCATCCTGGGAATTAACTTGGTGAACCTACACTGCACTCCCTCGAGCAAGAATATCCTTCCTCAAATTAAGAGACCAAAACTGCACACAATACTCCAGGTGTGGTCACACCAGGGCCCTATACAACTGCAGTAGGACCTCCTTGCTCTATACTCAAATACTCTCGCTGTGAAGGCCATTAGTTTTTTTCACTGCCTGTTGTACCTGTATGCTTATTTTCAGGAACTGATGTACAAGGACACCTACGTCACATTGCACCTCCCCTTTTCCTAATCAGACACCATTCAGATAATATTCTCGTTCTTGCCACCAAAGTGGATAATCTCACATTTATCCACATTATACTGCATCTGCCATGCATCTGCCCATTCACCCAATCTATCCAAATCACCCTGCAGCTTCATAGCATCCTCCTCGCAGCTCACACTGCCACCCAGCTTTTTGTCATCTGTAAAGTTGGAGATGTCCCTCGTCTAAATCGTCAATAAATATTGTAAATACTGTAACCGGGGTCCCAGCACCAAGCCTTGCGACACCCCAATAGTCACTGCCTGCCATTCTGTAAAGGACCCATTCATTCCTACCCTTTGCTTCCTGTCTGCCAACCAGTTCTCTATCCATGTCAATATCCTACCCCCAATACCATGTGCTCTAATTTTGCACACTAATCTCTTGTGTGGTACCTTGGCAAAGGCTTTTTGAAAGTCCAGTTACACCACATCCACTGGCTCTCCCTTATCCATTCTACTTGTTACATTCTTATGAAATTCCAGAAGATTAGTCAAGCATGATTTCTCCTTCATAAATCCATGCAGACTTTGACCGATCCTGTCACTGCTTTCCAAATGTGCTGCTATTACCCTTATTAAGGGTACACACCATTAGAATGGAGATGTGGAGGAATTACCTTAGTCAAAGGGTGGTGAATCTGTGAAATTCATTGCCATTACTGCTGTGGACACCGTCTTTGTGTATTTTTAAAGCGGAGATTGATAGATTCTTAATAAGGGTGTCATAGAGTATGGGGTTGAGCGGGAAAGATAGATCAACCATGATTGAATGGTGGAGAAGACTCGATGGCCCAAATGGTCTAATTCTGCTCTTATGAACTTATTATTGTCACATGTACAGAGATACACTTTGTTTGCGTACTATCCAGGCAGATCATATCATACATGATGCAGCACCTAGTAAAAAATAAGAGGAAAAAGTGTAGATTTTTTTAAATCGCGGTGCTCTGTATGGCAGCGGCTACTCCAGCTCCCGATAGCGATGTGCGTTTTATGTTTAATATGTTTAATATGTTGTCTGTACCGTCACAGTCTTGTGCGAGAGTAGTCTATATCAGAACTGCACTACTTGGACTAAGAAATTTCGACTTTTCCGAAAACCTTTCTGGAGTTACACTGGCTTTGGAACCCGAGGCACTCTGCGAGCTAGGTATCCTACACCGGCCAGACCCAGGGGCCTGCAAGGCAGCGGACTCTCCTCCCATCGCAGATCGACACTGGAGGCGACACTGGAGGCGATGCACGCGGTGTGTGAGACCTCGCTTGCGGCGCAAGCGGTGTGCTAGACCTAGCAAGTGGGGCAGCCGAGCGGGTATCAGCGCCAGGCTAAAAGCTAACCCCTACAGACCTGCACTTGCTTCTATTCTGCTATCCAACGTTCGTTCGCTGGAAAACAAAATGGACTACCTTAGACTGGATTTAACTGCACAAGGAAAGGTCAGAGACTGCAATGCCATCATCCTCACTGAGACATGGCTCAACAACTCAGTTTCGGACAACGCTATTCAACTGGACGGACTAACAACATTCCGGGCGGACAGGAGTCATGTTCTCAGCGGTAAATCTCGGGGGGGGTGGTGTATGCATTTTCATCAATAACAACTGGTGTACAAACGCCGTAACTGTGTCAAGCCACTGTTTGGAGGATATAGAATTTCTGACAATTAAATGTCGACCATTCTACATGCCAAGGGAATTCACAGCCATCAACATCACAGCTGTGTACATTCCACCCAGTGCGAACACAAAGGACGTACTGTCTACATTGTATCAGTCTATCAGCTCAATGCAGAACTCTAACCCGGACTCTGTCTACATATTCGCTGGCGATTTCAATCAGGCCAAACTGAAGACAGTACTACCACATTATTATAAACATGTGAACTTTGCAACCAGGGGAAATAACATACTCGACCAAGTCTACACCAATATCAGACAGGCATTCAGAGCTGCTCCCCATCCCCACCTGGGGAACTCAGACCACCTCTCTGTTATGCTAATTCCAGCTTACAGACCTCTGTTGACCAGGAACAAGCCGTCTGTGATGCAGATCAGAGCCACCTCAGCTCTCAAAGACTGTTTCGACTGCACAGATTGGACCGTTTTTAGGGAGGCTGCCACTACCAACCATCATGTCAACTTGACGGAATACACTGAATCTGTGACTGGATATATATTCAAATGCATGGAAGATGTGACCGTCATCAAAAACATCACCACGAGGGCCAACAACAAACCCTGGTTCACCAGGGCGGTACGTGAGCTCCTGAGAGCACGGAATGCTGCTTTCAAGTCCGGGGACAAAGACGCCCTTAGTACTGCTAGGGCCAACTTGAACCGGGGCGTGAGAACAGCCAAGCGTGTCTATGGACAGAAAATTCAAGCACACTTCACAGACACTAAGGACCCCAAGCGCCTGTGGCAAGGCGTCTAGTCTGTCACCGGCTACAGGCCAACACCCCTACTGTGCGAGGACAACACAGACTTCCTCAACACACTTAACACCCTCTTCAACCGGTTTGAGGAAGACAACACCACCACACCAACAAAAGCCCCTCCCTGCCCAGACCATGAAACACTTCACCTGGACCCAACTGATGTGCAGAGGACCCTACTCAATGTGAACCCCAGAAAAGCTGCAGGTCCTGACAACATACCGGGGCGTGTGCTCAGAGACTGTGCTGACCAACTCACAGATGTTCTCACGGACATCTTCAACACCTCTCTGAGCCAAGCCATCATACCAGCATGCTTCAAAGCCACCACCATCATACCGTTACCTAAGAAATCTCCAGCCTCAACACTGAACGATTACCGGCCCATAGCACTCACGTCCATCATGATGAAGTGCTTTGAAAGGTTGGTCAAGGCCCACATAACATCCAGTCTCCCCTCTACACTTGACCCATTCCAGTTTGCATATCGTCCCAACTATTCCACTGATGATGCCATAGCAACAGCACTCCATCTAAGCCTGGCTCATCTGGAAAACAATAACAGTTACGTGCAGATGCTGTTTATCGAATTCAGCTGCGCCTTCAACATAGTCATCCCCCAACACCTGGTGAATAAACTCGGCGAAATAGGCATCAGTACCCCACTATGCAACTGGTTACTGGAATTCCTTACTGACAGACCACAGACAGTAAGAGTTGGCAAAAACTCATCAGAGACCACCATCATGAACACCGGGGTCCCACAGGGATGTGTGCTGAGCCCTCTATTGTTCACGCTGATGACACATGACTGTTGTGCCAAACACAATTCGAGCCACATCAAGTTCGCAGATGACACTACAGTGGTGGGCCTCATCAGCCACGATGACCACTCAGCCTACAGAGAGGAGGTTGAACAAATCATCAACTGGTGTGACATCAATAACCTTCAACTCAATGTCAATAAAACAAAAGAAATAACTGTGGACCAGGAAGAAACAGACAGCACACACCCCACTCACCATCAATGGCAGTGCAGTGGAGTCTGTGAAAAGCACCAAGTTCCTGGGAGTGCACATCACAGATAATCAGACATGGTCCACCAACACCATCTCCCTAGTCAAGAAAGCACAGCAACGCCTCCACTTCCTTTGACGGATGAGGAGAGCCGACCTCCCCCCTTCTGCCCTCACCACCTTTTACAGGGGTGCCATTGAGAGCATTCTTACCAGCAGTCTCTCAGTCTGGTATGGCAGTTGCTCTGCTGCTGACCAGAAGGCCCTACAGAGAGTGGTGAGGACAGCGGAGAAGATCACCAGATCACCCCAACCAGCAATCCAGGACTTATACCCATCTCGCTGTCGCAAGAGAGCAACCAATATCATCAAAGACACCACCCATCCAGCACACAAACTGTTCACCCCCCTTCCATCCGGCAAGAGCTACCGCAGCATGCGGTGCAAAACCACCAGATTCAAAAACAGCTTTTTCCCTCAGGCCATCAGACTACTCAACTCACTCAAGAAAATTCCATGAACATTACACAAACAAAGACCAACTGACTGTCAAATAACTTTAACTCAATGTCTGCAGTATGCTATTTGCACTTTTCTATATTGTACCTTTTATTATTGCACTTTAATAACATACCTCAAAATGTTACGAGACTCTAGCACACTGTGAATTTTTTTATATGATGTCTATTTTTAATGGTATATTTTTTAATGGTATTTTTAATGGTATATTGTCTGTCTGTGTTATAAATAAATATTACTTGCACATTTGGAGTATGGAGTATTTCAATCCTCTGTGTAACTACTTGTTGCATTATTTGAATTGACAATAAAGTTTACTTTGACTACTTTGACTCGATTATAAGAGAAACAAATCAGGTTTTTTTAAATGCGCAAGGAGGACAACGTGGCAGGTTGGGAGATCTTTATTTTATGACTTTTTCAAGAGTCTTGTAACAGCATGGAAAAAGCTGCTGGTACATGCTTTTGTGCTTTTGTGACTTCAGCCTCATTGGAGAGCAAAGAAGACATGACCAGGGTGTGAGTGGTTCTTTATTATGCTAACTGTTTTCGTAAACCAGCATGAAATGTAGATGTATGGAGGGCTGGTTTGCATGATAGACTGGGATACATCAGCAATACACTGCAATTTCTTGCAGTCTTGGGCAGCGCTGCGATGCAACCTGATAGGATGCTTTCAATAGTGCATCTGTAGAAAATGGTAAGGATCATTGGAGAAATGCCAGATTTCTTGTCTTCTGACGAAGTAGAGGCATTGGTGTGCTTTCTTGGCTGTTACGTCAAAATGGCTGGACCAGAACAAATTGTTGATGATAGAACTTGAAGCTCTAGACCATTTTCCTATGCTAGATGAAGTAATTGAGGTAGGTACTATAACAATATTTTAAAAACATTTGGACAAGAAATGTTTGGAGGGATTTGGGGAAAACGTGGATAAATAGATTAGAAGCAACATCTTGGACGGCATGGGCAAGTTGGGCAGAAGGGCCTGTTTCCATGCTGTCTGACCCGATCTCCACTTCTGCACTGTTGATGCAGACTTGGATGTGTGCTCCATACACCATATTACTAAGCTTTCTCTCTCCTCCCTGGCGTTGAGGTTCCTCATTTACCATTGATATATTGTGTCTCTATTTCCATCCTACTATCAGGGCATCTTGAGAACCACCACTTCTTTCCATGCAAGTTACCCTAATCTGCCTCCATCCACTATTGATCTCTGTTTGCCTCTGGGTTGAAGATACCACCTTTTTTTCATATCAATGTACTCTTGCAGCTGAGAATGAGTGTGTCCCTAACTGTCCCTCTGCAACAGTGTTTTTTCCATCCAACCTTCATCCTTTCCACCACCTGTAGTGTAACAACATCAATACCATCCTTTTCAAGTCGTATGCTATCCAACTTTGAAGATGTATCACTATTCATTCCCAGTCACTGTAGCTCCCTCTTGGACAGCAGGGTTGGCATTCCTGTGAATGCAGCACTAGTCAGTTCACAATAGGGTGGAACATTGCAACCTTCACGTGGTCTGCCCTGTTTCGCCAAATGCAATCAACCCGGCGTGCACAATCAAATAAGATCAAATAGAACAAGTTGTCCTACAACTTTAGGATGTGCACGCCATATGCAAGAAGAAGTTCACAATCATCTTTGCAAGGACAGTTGTGGATGGGCAATGAATCTAGACAGAGATGCCTAAATCCTCAAAAATATACTGTACGAGAAAATGGGAAGCTCTCTTTTTTTTTCCCACTCCCTCATTCAAAAAGATCAATTTCTTTGGGAGATGTGTCCTTCCCCTCATCTTCACCACTTCCCTTGCCCATAACTCACAACACTATTGGTATCTGAAATAGGAACAGAGCTTCAATTGCTTCAGTCTGGTGTCCAGTGTCTGCTGTATGCAAAGCACTGGGAAGATGAAAAGCAGACTGGTGGACTGTTCTGCAGAACACATCTATTCACTCAAAATTTAGTAAAATCTAGCTATAGGAAAAGGAAAACACAGGAGATGCCATAAATCTGACAACAGAAAATGCTGGGAACACTCAGCAGATCAAGTAGCATCTACGGAAAATGAAACTGAGTTAGTGGTTCAAACTGAAGACTTATTGCTGTTCTATGCTGAGAAGCACTCTCTTGTTCCAATCACTAGTAGGCTTGTATCTTTTAGAAAGCAACTGAGGATTAGAGGATCCTGCTGTTTTTGTCATAATGCTTAATCTTTAGAACTAGGCAACAAAGTAAAACTGTTCACTCCACCACATGAGAGTAGAAAAGGAAATGTGAAAATCCCTGTATTACCTTACAAGTGTATTTACTTCAAGGATGGGCACGTAGACCATGATGGTCAGTGGTACAGCACTGAAAGTGAAGGGAACAGTTGAGTATAAGCACCACTGTGGCCCTATCTCTGGCATGTAGCTAGAGAATCTGCAATATCTGAAAGGTTTGCTTAGCCCTCAAACATATGTAATGTGAAAAGAAAAATTCTGAACTTCGAGTTTGTTTATCTGGTTTTGGTTCTATTGGTGTGTTTGGAGATTTCAAAATGTCTTCTATTACTAAGTTTGATAGCCTTCAGATTTATGCTGTGTTGGGAATGAACCAAGCAAGTGTAAACCGAGTGTTGGGAGTTTCACCCTCTTGGTCCAACCAATAGTATGCTTGTCCATTTTATAAAGCAGAAAACAGTGGAGAGTGAGTCCATTTCCTGATGAATTCCATTAGTTTCCAATTGTGATTCAATTAGAATCACCCTTGAAGGCATTCAGGGCCCCACTTCCTAGACATTGCTTTACTGGCTGTGACATTGTAGTTTGTAAATTTGCATGTAAAATTCCATTTCCATTAAAACTATGGAACATCTGGCTCCAATTACATTTGCTGCAACTGAATAATTAACCAAAATTCAAAACTTCATATTTTATGGATATCAGGTTTATGAAACTCACCAACTGTGATTTCTACCTTGGGCAATTCATTTACCAATTTGCATTTTGAGACTATTGTTCCATGGCTTTATGATATATCATTACCACAGGGCAATTATTCTGCTTGGATAATAAATGCAAAACAAAATGAAGTGGTTTTACCTTCATTAGATTTTCCTGGATAAAAAATGCTTTAAAAATATTATCAGTTCATGGGTGACCAACCCATGCTGTGTTGCTAAGCAAGAGAGACTAGTATTTGATCTTTCACCCTTTAACTGAGTT
This sequence comes from Raja brachyura, assembly GCA_963514005.1. The sequence goes on from OY740785.1 coordinate 60,450,722, forward strand.
GGCTGATTTGGTTAGCCAGACTAGTTATAGAGGCATTATCAATGGCCTTTGCATTCCCCAAACTGAAAAAAGAAATGAACCAAGAGGCCTGTTCCCAACTCCAATCCAGTGGTTCATTTGCATCGTGTTGCTGTTAGTTAACATGTATATCTCATTAACTGAACACAAGGTTATTGGGGGAGGGGTGGATAGAGAGAGTGACCAGGGCCATAAAATGCCCAAACCCATTCTCATGCTGGAGCAGAAACCTTAATGTAGCATAAGACAATAGGCAATAAGTGCAGGAGTAGGCCATTCGGCCCCTCGAGCCAGCACCGCCATTCAATGTGATCATGGCTGATCATCCACAATCAATACCTCGTTCCTACCTTATCCCCATATCCCTTCACTCTGCTATCTTTAAGATCTCTGTCTAGCTTTCTCTTGAAAGCATCCAGAGAACCGGCCTCCACCACCCTCTGAGGCAGAGAATTCCACAGGCTCACAACTCCCTGTGTGGGAAAGTTTTTCCTCCTCTCCGTTCTAAATGGCTTACGCCTTATTCTTAAACTGTGGCAAGGGAAAGCACCTTGCTTTAAAACTACTACAATTGAGATAAGGAAAAAAATGATTTTTAAATGCTAATGTAGGTGGGAATGGACTGTAATTCATAATATTCACTACTATTTCACCTGTACAGTCACAATCTTGCTTCATGGGTCTTTCTGGTGTCCTTTATTTCTCCTGCATCCTAAAGCGTTTCTATTGCTCTTGTTGATCATACTGTTCCAATTATTTTTGTTAATTTCATCCTTTTGTTTTAATAAGGGCGTTATGGTAGAGTCGCTGCCTAACAGCGCCGGAGACCCGGGTTCGATCCCACCTGTGACCGTGTGTGTTTTTAACCAAGATCTTCGGTTTCTCCCACACTCCAAAGACGTACATGTTTGTAGAGTAATTAGTTTGGTATGTAAATTGTCTGCGTTGTGCGTAGATAGTGTTAATGTGCAGGGATCACTGGTCAGTGCGGATTTGCTGGGCCCAAAATGGCCTGTTCCAATCTGTATCTTTAAATTAAACTAAAATTAACTCTTTCGTTTTTTGGTTTTGATTAAACCATTCTATTGAGATTTTTTTTTAAATCGCCAAATTTTCTCCTTCATTCATAAACTAGAAAAAGTGAGTTGGAGTAATTAATAAAGTCACATCTCATGAATTTACTTTGAAAGACTTCCTCTGCTGCTCCATGGTCTATAGGGTAGCAATTATGATTTAAAAATAGTTGGCAGTGAAGTAGTTAGGAGCAATGGTATTTCTTAAGACTTGAAATCACATTTCTGGATCAGATAAGAATCGTGGCTGAATATTGGGTTCTGTATCTATTATGGTTACCTTGAGGCTTACTCGAATGATGGAATGATTGTTGTAAATCATTAAAACTAACTGATAACATCAAGGAAAATTAATGGCACATAAATGCTAACATTAAAAGCAGTTAAGACTCCCAAGCCTCAAGGGAAAAAATAATAGCGAATGGGAGAATTTCCTGATATAACCCACGATCAAAAATCTACACTTCCTTTTACATAAGGGAAATGAGTAACCCCTTAATTTTATTCCATGCCAGTTCCTGACCCCTGCATCCAAATTCATTACACTTGCTGTTGAGGCAAGAATATTGTCTGTAGATTATTTGTCCTTTAAAACATTTGGCTCAACCCCCTCCCACTATCACAGGTAGACAAGGTGGTCAAAAAGGCTTTCAGCACATTGGCCTTCATCAGTAGAAGTATAGAAGTTGGGTGGTTACGTTACAGTTATATAAGATGTTGGTGAGGCCACATTTAGAGTATTGTGTTCAGTTTTGGTTACCATGTTATAGAAAAGATATTGTCAAGCTAGAAAATGTGCAGAGAAGATCACGAGAATGGTGCCAGGACTCGTGGCCCTGAGCTGCAGGGAGAGATTGAGCAGGCAGGAGTTTTCTACCTTGGAGTGCAGGAGAATGAGGGGTGATCTTATAGAGGTGTCCACAATCATGAGAGCAATAGATCAGGTAAATGCAGCGTCTTTAGCTCAGATTTGGTGAATCGAGAACCAGAGGATATAAGTTTAAGGTGAGGGGGATAGATTTACTAGGAACCTGAGGAGTAACCTTTACCATACAAAGGGTGGTGGGTGTATGGAATGAGCAACGTTAAAGAAATATTTATTCAGGTACAAGGGGGAAGCTGGGCCGAAGGGCCTGTTTCCACATGGTCTATCTAAACTAAACTAAGCCAGGCATTCACTCGAACATTGTGGCAGTGACGAGAATCATACTAATTTATGGCAAGAAAGAGGGTACGTGTCTACCTCAGCAAAATAACTTAAGATTAGTCACAATTCACCATTCTTATTACTTCAGTCTTCCAGTCTATTGCACTTCAATAGTCAACAAGTTACTTTGTATTAAATATACTGTGGGTTTTCTACCTCCATCAAGCTTTCAGGCTGTGAATTCTACGACCCCATTACTTAGTGAAATAATATGTTCTCTATTCTCTCTATATAGGGACCTCCTGCTAAGAGAAATTAGTCCTTTCTCTTTACCTTGTTGAAACCTCTTCTTCTTGTGTATGGCGTGCACAGCCTAAAGTTGTAGGGCAACTTGTTCTATTTGATCTTATGTGATTGTGCATGCCGGGTTGATTGCATTCGTTGAAACAGGGCGGACCACGTGAAGGTTGCAATCTTCCACCCCGTTGAAGCCTCTCATCATGGCAAACACCTTGATTAACTTGCACAGAAGTTGAACCTAACAACAGCAGCATTTTTTTAAACATCCCTTTTATTACCAAAAAAATGTAGAAAATCTAAAAGCAAAATCATTTGTATGTTTTTTACACTTTTAATGATGGTCGCATGTTTCTTTTAAATGACAAATGTATTTTTACACAGTAAAATATCAAGGATTTTGTCAGGGTTTTGTGGCTAAGGTTATGAATATATCAACCTTAAACCCTTCACAAAAGTTTTATTGTAATATCAAAGATATTTTGGTAATTATTAGATAAAAGATTTTCTGAAGGTTCGTCAGCAGTCAGACAGTAGAGTCCGTTCCCTAGCATCTCAAACTGCAGTGTCAATGTGACATAGAACTGAAAGAAAATACTAGAAACGTGCAGCTTGTCTGAATTAGGAGGAAATAGGCAGTGTAATGTTCATCAGATCTCCGCGCTTTTAGCATTTTTTGTTTTCCTTGCATTTGCAATTTTTCTTATAACAATGATAACCTCGGGCAAAACTAAACCTAAGCAGCTGCCGAGAGAAGTGGACACATTGACTTAGTTATTTTTGTACTGCTGTCCATAATTTCCAACAATGGGAGTGGAAGGATGCAAGAAGAAAATCAGCATTCAGAAATAGATTTCCATTCTTTTTTTGTGAATATTCAACCAATAGATCATCACATTTTGGCCTTGTTTAACTCATCTTTGGTACAATACATTCATATATCCTGTTTTTGCAAGTTATGAAAGTTACTTCAAAAACACTAACGTTTTATGAAGCACTTCCAGTTGTCAGTGTCAAATTAGAAAGGCCAAGTCATGTTCAGGAGTATTTCCTGCAAATCACTGCGCCCACATCCTCAATTTTTTGTAACATCTTGCATGATATGAAAATTTATCACTATACTTAAACAAATGAAATAACAGGATTTTCTCCCTGAGGCCTCAGACCAGATTTGCTGTAAGAAAATAGACAAGCATATCTGTTAACTATGATAAATTATTTGAATTAACGTTGTTGATTCAGTGGATTCATGGGCAGCAATGGGGTCTTCAGTTATCAAACACATTAGCTTGATCATGGTGAGAAGTTCTTCCAAATATTTAGTGAAATGAATATTTTTGCACCAGCTATTGTTTGTGAGATGCACCCAGAGCTGAGGATATCTATAGTTCCAGTCTTGCACAGCTGTGAGTACCGAAAGCACCATCTTATATTCTGAACTATTACCATTATCAACACCGCTGGTCTAGATAACATATTAGTAATAGCGATTCAAGCTTCTGGTGGCAGGAATATCTGGCTGACCATTCATCCAGATCTCCCTAATTATCCGCTCTCTTTCTTCCAACCTCTGAGCCCGTTCCAGTTCCTCTGCTGAGGTAAAAACATTCATGTTTAAAGTTCTCTCAAAGCGTCGGTGTCGCCTGGCTGACAGATCAGAGGTAGTGTCAGAATTATCATCGTCACTGTCATCATCATCATTACTGTCCTCCACATCTGTGTTCTTAACCACTGATTTCTTCAAGTCTGTCTGACAGGATATCCGCACCACGAGAGCACACAGCGTAAGTATCAGTCCAATGCACACGCCAGACAGGAAATATAAAGCCGTTTTCTCAGGATTCTCTGAAAAGAAGAGAAGTAATTTACTTTGTGATCAAAGTAAACAGCAAAATACTGCTCAATGTACTTCTCAGCTGGTAACCACATGGCAATTTTATTTAGTCTGTCACGAAGGCAGGATAGTGAAGACTAGCATATGTCAACAGCGCACTGTTTAAACTATTAACTTAACTGTTTAAACTATTAAACTATTCTGTCTCCCTTACCCTTTACCTGTTCCCACTCAAACTAATGTTCAAACTCTACTGTGTTTTATTAGGTATTTTCCTAAGATTCCTTCTTGTGCACGCATTGTAATGGTATAGAAAATATGTTTATGCAAAAGATTTATTTAATCTTCAGCTAAATGCTATCACTAAGTCTGACTGTGTTTATTTTAACTCCACCTCAGATCCCTCATGCTGACGAGATTCAAGGGTCCATGGAATTCCCATTACTTTCAATTGCATAACATGAATTCCAGTACCTCATACAAAAAAGTAATAACTTCTTAAGAGTTCAAATGTCACACTATCCTTCTTAGCTGTGAACTGCAATTGGCGCCAACCTTTGCATATTTGCCAAAAGCTGTGTGCCCTTCACATTGTTGTTGGTCAGATAAAACTTTTACTTATTCTGCCATTCACTGAAGCTTATGCTGTCACACTTGTTGACAAATCTATTGACACATTGTTGTTTTGAGCATTTTCAAATTGTCCTCTCATTTAAATCAATGGTAACCAAAGTGATAGGAAAGACTTCCGCAGATAAGCTTTAGATTCGTTATTTATAGTAGTTAATATTTAACACACACAATAATTCATCAATCAAAATGAAATTCTCCTTTTGTAGCTAAGCATCTTGCCATGCTGCCTTGTTAATATTTAACTACCTTGAATTAAATTTATTCTATAACCCACTGTAAGGTTTAGGAATTGGAGAATGCCGAAATGTATGGTCAGGAAATGCATTAATTTATATTTCAATTAATAAATCTTGCCACAGTAAGTTTATGTTTATGGAACGTCAACTGAACATATATAAGCAGGTATGATATTTTCTTTAAGCATTTTAAGCTCTATTTGAATCTGCTCCATTAGCAAGAAAAACATCAATATTAAAAGTACAAACTTGTTTCAGGCAAATCTTGTGGGGCTCGTTTTTACCCCATGCTTATTCAGCATCACTAAGCTTATCACTCAGCTCTCCAATAGCTATATAGGAATGTTTTCACCATATAAAAAATGATTCATTCAACTAGTTGATAGGAGGGGGTAAGGTTAATTACCAGAGGGAGTATTCAACACTTCTCAAGCTAATTTTCCCAACTAACTATGAAGTGTAGGATTTGAAATTGAGTTTTTGTCAAACTTATCTACACTCTCAATTTGTTTTGTTACTGAATAAATGAAAACATTCAGGTTTACAAACTCCATTTGTATTCAGGGTATGCATGTTAGATCAAAAATATTGATTGTGATTCAATATTGCTTTTCTAAATGAATGATAGGATATCAGGAAGATAGCCAACAGAGAGAGATTTCAATATTCATAATAAATGGCTGTTTACTCTCACGGAGAGCAATGCTAATGTAATTCCCAGTCTTAATCCCAAAGCATGCAAGGTTTGCATTTAACAATTTGAAACCCGGATTGCATAACTTGTATCTGAATCAAACAGATCCACTCTTCTTTGGCTGTGAACAATATGCTCATAAAGGGTTTTAACCATAATATAAAGTTCCAACCGACAAGTTGTAAAACTAAATGACCATTAGACCTCTCAGAATTTACAGGATTTTCACATTTTAACAGTACCCTTGATCAATAAATATTCCCTGCACCTCTCAGTAGTAAAGGAATGGGTTGTGAACAATAATCAGCTCTGTTTCTGCTGAGAATTGTCAATCAGGTGCAATGTATGCACCAGTGTGTTCCAGACTCCATATGTGCATAATGCAGCACTGGAAATTAGATGCACTTGTGTGTGAACGCTGGTTCTGCCCCTATGCTGCATCCAGGCATGTAATGCAAGTTGCCGAGCCAGGGTATGAGCAGATAGCCATTATTGGGCTTCTCAGCTACACACCAGCTGTGATGGCCCAGTGATTATTTCCATGGGGTTGACAAACATCACTAAAAAAGGTTTTTTTTCCATTTTATTCAAAACTCATGTTTTTTATCCATTGGCATTAATGTGGGTTTAAGTGTTTTTTTAAAGTTGTAACTAGAAAATTTAAAAACTCTGGGAAAGATCTTTTGACAGCATGTCTGTCAGAACAGTTCTGGTGCACGTTCTACTGCCCGGGCACTGGGCCAATAGATGATAGGCGTTGCACAGATGCAAAGGCCAAGTGTAGCCCCAGATTCATTATGGTCATTCATGGCCTTTGGTAAAATAATTCCTTCTATATTATGAATTTCTTTTTCTACATTTTGTTTCATAATATCCATTTCCATTATACTAATAATTAATTAATGAACTGTTCAAAGCAAGAGATACTTTAGATATACACTCATTGAGAAACATGAGATTCCTGAAATTAATTCCCATTGGCATTCACCAGCCTTAATTGTACGTGGTATCTCCATGTTTGGTCTTGGGCCTGCTAATATTTCATGTCCAACGTTACAACTACAATGGAAAATAGCCACCATTGTTCAAAACACAGCAGCTTGTCGTCCAAATATAACATAAATCCCATTCCCATGCTATTGATTGCAACCTTTCCACACCCCACCTAAATCAACCAATTTACTATCTCATGGATGAGTTTTCCACAAACATATTTGGTATGTGCATATCTTTCCAATACAAAGAACATTTACCTCCACCTCAGCAACACTATTCATTTTAATCCATCTCCTACTGTCTCACACTTGTCTTGCACAGTCAATGAGGAGCACCTCAAAGACTTTAACTAACCACCAGCCGCAAATTGTCGCCACTAAACCCCCATTAATCTTCTTAGTTATATATGTATTTTCTTATTTCCTATCTGCAGAACACTTTGGTTTGCTGCTTATATTAATGATGCTATGTAAATTTATGTTGTTCTTTAGACAGTGAAGTTTCAGTCAATACAACAATTAGTTTTCTTACAATACATGGCAAAACAAAATTGCAAGTATTGGCTTACCTATAACATAAGAGTAGGTTTCCAGAATGTTGCTTAATAATGCCATCTGAGTCCGAATACCCCTCGTTTCCAGAAGTTGCTTATCACTTTCATCCACTGGGATCGGCAGGGGTTTGGTGTCCATTGGATAATTAGAGGCTGATCTTCCTTTCTTCTTTTCTTCTACATTCACACAAAGTGTTGTTAAATTTCAAAGTGAGACATTATTCAATACATAGTAGGACCATGCATTGAACAAATAGCAAGAAATCATATGACACCGATTCATGTGACGTCACAATTCTCTGACAATTATATGCCAAACTATTTTTAAAAGTTTAGAATGAAAGTCAAGGCTATATAGCGGGTGTTGTGTGACAAGGCTCAAATTCACCGCGTGAGTTCAGTGTGTAATAGTAACTTTTCCTAGACTTTAGACCAAACACACTAAACTATTGTTCCCTGATTCTTCAGAAGTAAAAGATGAATTTTATTACTGCCTTCAAAGGATATTTTATTATATTTAGCCAGGATGAGATACAACTTCCTCTCACCAATTGCAGATACGAAATGGTAATAATTTAATTTAAATTTGCTGAAGGTTGTCAATGTTTCTATTATAGAAAAATTGAGATTTTATCAGTTCCTGCCCGGGCTTTGCCTCGAGCTGTTAAATTTTAATTCACTCCAATTAAGTTATCTAGGAAATCCTGATTTTTGTTTCAAATGCCTTTCATTTAGTTGTTACAAAGGATTTGTATAGGAGCCTTTTCTTCATTTCGGATGTGCATTCCCAATACAGCCCGGTATCTAAGCCTGTTCCAACATTCTTTATTGTAACTGTGGGAATCGGGATTGGCATCAGACGTTAGGCTTGGATATAAAGAATGAAAATAAACCCAGCCATGGTGTATCTGTGAATCTGTACAGGGGCAGTGTGTAGGCTGAAGTGGGTTAGACAATTTGGGCTTAGACTCCCATAGCTCAGTCAATCATGGCTGTGAAACTAAGCCAACAAATGACATAAGTGTAAAGAGAATGTTGAGGGATTACAGAATAGTGCCTTATAAAGTTATTTTACTATACATTTAGATAAGGATAGAAACACATGTTGACAAAAAATATGTCATGTACATTCAATATCAATGATTTAAAGAAATTGTGGCATTGAAGAACTGAAATAAATAAACTCTGCCTTCTCACTAAAGGGTGTCGGGAGGAAAACTAATGAATCAATTCTATTATGGGTGAATACAAGTTGTTTGGACAACTTGTTAGTTGTTAGTTTGAAGAAATTTGATTAATGTACCATGAGTCATTTCCAGAATTGAGGGCGGGCTGGGCAATAAGCGTTGGTGGCTTTATCATAAATAACCATAGGACTGGAGATAAAGGTGCATAGTAACTTTGATGATAGCGTGTATGGCTCACAAACTGCAAAGCACTGTGGACTGGGTGGGAATTTAGCGACAACCAACAAAGCTTTTGCAGTAAAATGGAGACACAAGATTGCAGATGCTGGAATCTTCAGCAAAAAATAAATCCTGGAGGAAATCAGCAGGTCAGGCAATAACTGTGAATGGAATGAACAGATGATGTTTTGGGTTCAGATCCTTCAGACTGATGGAATAAGGAGAAGCAAGCTGGTGGGGCAAAGCCTGGCAAGTGATGCATGTATTCAGATGGGGGTGTGATTGGAAGATGGGTTAAGATAGTGACAAAGGCTAGAGGTGACGGATGGTTCAACTGCCCTGACCACGGGAGAATAAAGAGGGAAGAAGATTGGACTTTAGAATCATAGAATCATAGAAAGTAGGTGCAGGAGTAGGCCATTCGGCCCTTCGAGCCTGCACCGCCATTCAATATGATCATGGCTGATCATCCAACTCAGTATCCTGTACCTGCCTTCTCTCCATACGCCCTGATCCCCCACATCTAACTCCCTCTTAAACATAGCCAATGAACTGGCCTCAACTACCTTCTATCACAGTGAAGAATGTGGGAAACTCGCTGTGGTGGATGCTTATGTTAACTTTTATGTAGTTGTGTGTCTTGTTGCTTTTTGTTTAGTATGGCCATATGGTAATTCGAATATCACTGTACCTTAATTGGTATATGTGACAATAAAAAACCTTTGAAACCTTTGAAAAAGAGACAAAGTGGTGTCAGATAAGAACACCATACAACAGTACGACAATTGAACAGTCCCTTCAGCCCACAATGTCTGTGCCAAATGTGATGTCAGATTAAACAAATCGCCTTTGCCGGCATGTGATCCATATCCCTCCATTCCCTACAAATCCATGTGCCATCTAAAACATCTTAAGTGCCATTGTCGTATCTGCCCTGGCCACCACCACTTGCATCCCATTCTACCCAACCATCACATTCCGTGTTTAAAATGCCCCACAAATCTTTTTTAAACTTTGATCCTCTCACCTTCAAACTATGCTTTCACTAGTCTTTCACAATTCTAACAATGAAAGCGCATACCATAACACCGCCTTTACCATTCGATTTACTTGTGTTGCCACAACTTGTATGGAACAATGGACTTGGACGCCAAGATCTCTGAGTACATCTGTGCTGTTAGGGTCTTGTCGCTAATTTTACCCTCCCCCTGCACTTAACACTTCTTATTTGCTCAGATTAAACTCCATTACACAAGCGGGATAAATGGGAAATGCAGAACTTGGGGATGGGAGGGGAATCAGATGAACATATCGAGGAAGAGAAAGGACCAGGGTGACCGAGATGGTGGAGAAAGGTCTGCATATTGGGAATGGGGTGGAGTGGGGTGGGGAAGGAAAGAGAGGTGGAGTGGGGGATTAGTTGAAATTAGAGAATTCACTGTTTATACCGTTGGGTTGTTGGCTAGCCAAGCGGAATAAGAGGTGATGTTCATCCAATTTGCCTGTGGCCTCACTCAATCACGATTGAGGTATTTTAGAGGCTTTTTGCCCCCAGCAGACCTTGATAGAGCACAGTTCTTCATCAAAATGATCGTCTGGTCTACACTTGGTCGTGCTGATGTAGTGGAGGTTATGTCGGGAGCACAGGATGCAATAGACAAGATTGGAAAAGATGCAACTGAACCCTCTGACCTAGGGCTGCTGTGGTCCCTGGATAGGCGTGAGAAGGCGGTGCAGGGACAAGTGTCTTATATATATATCCTGCAGATATAGGAGAAAGTGTCTGTGGAGAGAGCGGGTTAGGTGAGAAGGGGCGAGGTACAGAGAGAGTGGTTTCTGCGGAAAGGGATAGGGAAGGAAAGGTGTGACTGGTGGTTTGATCACATTGACGGTAGCAGAAATATCAGTGAATTATATGTTGGGTGTGGAGGCTTATGGGATGAAATCTGATGATCGGGAATATTCTTGTTAATTCTGAGGAGAGGAGGAACAAGTGCTGAATTGCAATGACACAGAGCAGAAACAGATGGGGGCTCCTTCCACAGCAGTGGGGGGAAAACACATTTACTGAAGAAAGAGGATATCTTGGATGTCCAAGAGTGGAAAGCCACATCTTGGGAGCAGATGCAACAAAGACGGAAAAATTAAGGCTAAGGGATGTCGTCTTTGTAAGATTTAGGATGAGAAGAATTGTTTTCTAGGTAGCTATGAGAGTCAGTGAGTTTGTGATTGATGTCAATCAATAGCCAGTCTCGTTTGGTTGAGACAGAGAGAATGAGAAAGGGGAGAGAGGTGTTAAAGATAGTCCAAGTGAATATGAAACTGGAAAACAAACAGTTAATACACAAAAGGACTCAAAGTGCTGGAGTAACTCAGCAGTCAGGCAACATCTCCGGATAAGTGACATTTTGAGTTGAAACAAAACAGCATGGATGGAAGGCATAAGTGACATTTCGACATGGGTGACCCGAAACGTCACCCATTCCTCCTATCCAGAGATGCTGCTTGTCCCGCTGAGTTACTCCAGCATTTTGTGTCTATCTTCGGTTTAAACCAGCATCTGCAGTTCCTACCACCTATCCATGTTCTCCAGAGTTATTCAAGAATATGGGAGGCAGCCCCGGTGCAATTGTGGATGTAACGGAGAGAGAGTTGGGGAATGGTGCCGGAAAATGTTTGGAACAAGGAGTATTCAACATAACATACCTATATCTTTGATTTGAAGGAAGTGAGATGAGTCAAAAGAGAAGCTGTTAAGGGTGAGGACTAGTTGCACCAGGTGGATGAGAATGTTAGTTGAAGGGAACTGATTGGATCTCTGCTCAAGGAAGAACCAGAGGGCCCTGAGACCTTACTTGTGGCGAATGGAGGTACAAAGGGACTGCATGTCCCTAGTAAAGATGAGGCGTGGGATGCTGAAAAACCGAAAGTTATCAAAGTTGTGAAGATCCCAGATGTAGGTTGAATGGGACTGGACAAGAATAATAGAAACATAGAAAATAGGTAGTCAATCAATAACCCGTGCCTGCCTTCTCCCCATATCCCTTGATTCCACTAGCCCCTAGAGCTCCATTGAGGCATTTGGGGATGGTCTGTGGGGTTGGAGCAGGAGACCATATGAAGGTAACCTTTACTGAGTTGCATTGTGTGAACCAAGACCATGAAAAGGTTTGGAGGATTTTTTTTTCATATATGGACTATATTCCAAACATGCATTCAAGAGTTGTATAATGTTGATAATTAGGTACAACTAAATAATCACGACAATCGTGAACTAACAAGATGTGGAAACCAAAAGATCAATTTCAGTAACTTCCTACTTTCTTAAAATAAATATCTGCATATTTTTATTTTCAATTTTGTCTATCATTGCTATTTAATTCCTTTTAAGAGGAACCACCTCTGTAAATTTATTAAACTACACATTAGCTTTGCATTTTTTCAGCTATTCAACTGTGCTAAGCTCCATTCAACACTATTTCTGCTTCCCAAGCTTTGGTAAACCTTCACTAAATATTACCTATAAATATTTATTTTCGGCACAATCCACCAAATTATCTTCAATCCCCTAATCTCTTGTGACATCTGAAAACTGCTAATGATTCGTACTCTCAAGTGTGATTCCACATACTTAGAGTACTTCCAGGATTTTCAAACCTTACTTCTTGTACTCGTGTTTTCATTCACACAATTGTGTTAAAATTTTCCATCGTTCTTATATCCACATTTAATTTTTAATCAAACTTTCATCTAATTCTGTCTGAAACAGTAATCTGCACTCAAGGGGAAAAAATATGTTCTAAAAGTTTGGCAAAGGAACACGGTAATTGTGATAACTTGCCTAGTGGGTGGGTGCCTGGAACATTCTGGAGGCAGATATGACAATGGCATTTAAGAGGCTTTAAATAGTCACATTGATATGCAGGGAATGGAAGGATATGGACCATGTGCAGGCTGAGGAGATTAGTTTAACTTGGCATCATGTTCGGCATGGGGCCTGTTCTGTGCTCTACTGTTCTTTGTTCTAAGATGTTTATGCAAGTTTTAAAGTCAGATTTATTTGTATCTAGCAGATTCCATTTAGATCCTTCCCTAAAATTGATTAATAAACTAGCTATTGGGATGATGTTACAGGATAGAACTCTGTGTAAACAGATGAAAGGAAAATATATTTTAGATAAACACAAAACTGCAGATCATAAAAAAGAATGGGAAATATTGTAAATACTCAGCAGGCCAGAGAAAAACATTGTTCATCATTGTTCTGGTTAAGTTTATCCACCAGAAACATTCACAGTTTACCTCTCTGCAGTGCTGCCAGACTAGCCCAATATTTCTAGATGTTTCTGTTTTTATAGATCTGTGCAGTTACTCCGCAGCCACATTAACTCATAAATAAATGCTGTTAGAAAAAGGTAATTGATCCTCCATTATAACCACCTTTTAAAATCATGTAAAATAACATACCTGGCAAGGATGCTTCTGTTATAAAAGGTAACACATCATGGGAAAAGACACCATCTCCTACAATGTTACGGTCATAAGGCTTGTAGTGTGGTGGGAAATTGAGCTGCTGAATCCCTTTATAATGAGTTGGCTTGGGATTGCTTTCATCCAACAACTTCTTAGGCACTGTAAAGCAAAGTAAATAGCATTATACTGAGTCACAAAGATTTAGAAATCATCAATCAAATTTAATTATCATTCTCCCTTACATATCCTGGCATTTTCAGAACCAAATGGGGGTCAATTTCTTACTTAATTTGCTTGCATTATCACATGCACAAACCAGCAAGTGATATTTCCCCCCAGAAGATAAGTTCATTCACGTCAGTTTCAAAAGATCTACGATTAATATTGACGTGCTATAGCACTACAGTATGACAGGACGTATTAGACAGAAAATTACTGAAGTTGCTTACGGCTGATGAATGTTGAACATGTTAGTTCACCATCTGTACAACTGTTGTTTGAGGCTGCTGAGTACCTCTGGAAAAAATGTACAAAGCATTTACCTACAAATATAGCCAGCTATACCTTCCAAACATGTTACAGTCAGTATCAAGTCAATTATCCACATTCCAATCTCCACCCTTTGGCCTAGAAATCCAGGCTCCAATAGATTATTCCACTACCATCATGCCTCACATTCAACAGGCTGTTGCAGAGGCTTAATTTGGTTGCCGCCTAGACCACAGCAGGAGAATTGGTAGCACATCTGATGCACTCATTTGAGTTCACTAGAAACTCAAGGGCTGAATTTATAGAGATCTTCTATCGAGCCACAGACTTCAAGCCTAATGGTGTACGTATAGTTGTAGATTCCATTAGCTATGGCACCAATTTCTAATTGCTTTATTTTCAACTCAAATAGAAGGCAAACATGCTAATATCTAGTGCCATCAGGCAGATCTCTGTTATGAATTTTGATTTTGACAAGCAGTCCTGATAACTGAAGTGGTGGGAAAGGGGAAGAAAATTAGATCTCAAGGCTCAATTACCCTTCAACCTAACAATATTGCAATCACCTGCTATAGCTTCTCCTCTGGCTTCACCTGCAACTTTGCCCACAGTTAACCGTGATTCAGCATCCCTCAGATTGATTTTACCAGAAGGCAATAAATATTGTCTCCATGAACTTTGGTAAGGCATTTGGCAAGGTCTCGCATAGTAGACTGATCCAGAAAGTTGAAGCACATGAGGTCCAAGGCAAGTTGCCTAATTCAATCCAAAAATGGCTTGATGATAGAAGACAAAAGATGATGATGGAAGGATGCTTTCCTGATTGGAAGGACTACAACCAGTGGTGTATTCCAAGGATCGGTGCTAGGACCCTGACTTGGATGGAGGAGGAGTAATTAATAAGCTTGCAAATGAAACAGAAATTGATGGCGTCGTGGGTAGTGTTGTCTAGGATGACAGCGGATGTCATAGGATAATGGATCAGATGGAAAACTTGGCAGATGGCATTACATCTGAATATGTGACGTAATGTATACTGGGATAAATGGTAGGAAAATCAAAATGAAAGAATGTTGATGGATGGAGAATAGTAAGATTGAACGAGAACTTACCAGTTCGAAGGTTGATCTTTATTTCATGAGGAGTTGCGGTGAGGGATTTCGTGAAGAGCCCGCCGGCACGCATGCGCGACATTCTTCAAAGCAGCGGTGTGGAATCACAGAAAACAACACAGAAATGATTTGGCATAGTAAGATTTAAAGAGACTCTAATTACCAGCTGAGGATGATCGAGGGTTGGGAGCGGAGGGCACGAAATCCCTCACCGCAACTCCTCATGAAATAAAGATCAACCTTCGAACTGGTAAGTTCTCGTTCAATCTTACTATTTCATTTCGGAGTCACGTGAGTGACTTCGTGAAGACTTCAAAGCTTCTGTGATTACACGCCCTGGACCACGTCCATGCTGACACACCACTAGCAAGGATGGATTGGAGTAAACAAGTTGATGAAACGAGGTTATACTGAAACAAAAGAAGATTTATTAATAACACAGCAAAAAATCCCCTTTAAACGGGGACATCCCCACGTTCTCGTCCGGCGTTCAGCACGGCCTCCGCGAACTGTAGGGGAGCAGCAACAGGCTTGTTATAGAACCGCTGGAACACAGCTTCGTTCGCCCATCCTGCTGTGGCGAGGATATGGTCCATGGGCACCTCCATGACCCTCGCCGCCGACGTAGATGCAGCCCTGGTGGAGTGAGATTTAAACACATTAGTGTCAATACCTGCCTTATCCAAGACGATCCAGAGCCACCTGGATATCGTCTGGACTGTCACTCGATGGTGAGGTCTTTTGTGAGTGACAAGCAGGTACAACTCCATTCCTCTGATGCTCCTCGTCACCTTGACGTAGTAACGGATATGAGTGGCTAAACATAGCCGAGCATCTGCGGGGTATGCCGGGAACTTCAGCTGCAGCCCTGTGCACCCAGGTCTATGCTGCTTAAGTAGCTCATCAATGAAAAAGACTACTTCTCCAGGGGTAGACGTCATCCTGTCAATACGGAGTTTGTGGAGCGTCTGAACCCGCTGTGCTGAAGTCAGCGCTAGTAACATCACCAATTTCATAGTGAGTTTGTCCAGCTGTAACCCTTCCATGGGTGACCACGACCTGAGCAGGGTTAGTACATCCCTGACATCCCAGGTGATGTTATAGCGTGGTGTAGGCGGATTCAGATTGAATATTCCCCGCATAAGCCTGGACACTAGCCTGTTTGATCCTACCTCGATGTTGAGGTAGAATGACAGCGCACTCCTGGCGCTGTTGATGGCACTGTAACTCAAGTGCTCATCGTGGTGCAACCCCGCGAGGAATTCCAGGACGTCGGCTATGGAGACATCATCATAGGTGATGCGAGAGCGGCTGCAGTAGGCTTCCCACTTGGTGATGTGGGAGAGATATCTTCGCCTGGTTGACTCTCGACATGATGCTCCAATGGTGTTCATGGTCCGGGTGGAAAGGCCATACTGCATCCATGGCCTGGTCAGAACCTGCAAGCCAGTAATTTTAAATAGGCATGGCAGGGGTGTAACTCCCCTGAAACAGGGTGAGAAACCAAATGCGGGCAACCCTCTAAAGGGACCCAAGGTTGACTAATCATGTCAAAGACCACCGGATACCAAGGCTGTGTGGGCCAGTCGGGTATGACAAGAATGCCTCTGGCAGAATCCATCTTGATTTTTTGTAATACCCGACTGATGAGGCAAAACGGGGGGAATGCATAGAAAAACCAATTCCCCCAGTCTAGCGAGAATGCATCCATCGCTAATGCCCCAGGGTCTGGTTCCCATGAAACATATGCCGGTACCTGATGGTTCAACCGGGACGCAAAAAGGTCTATATCCGGTTGACCAAATTTGGCTGTAATTTGGGCAAATATTTGAGGATGCAACATCCACTCAATACTATCATTGAATTTGCGTGACCTGGTGTCTGCCACAGTATTAAGCCTACCTGGCAAATAGGTGGCTGAAATCCAAATATGCCGATCAATACACCAGAGCCAAATAGTATTAGCCAACTTGTCACAAGAGACTGACCTGGTACCGCCCATATGGTTTAAATATGCCACCGCCGTAGTGTTGTCTATTTGGAGACGGACATGAGTTCCACTGAGATTGGAACAATAAGCCCGCAGTCCGTGAAATGCTGCAAGCAGCTCCAAATAGTTAATCCCTTGCACTAGCAACATGCTAGCTTCAAGGGCATCCCACCTGCCCCCACAACTCGAAGAGCTGTCCGTAGCTCCCCAGCCTTGGGAGCTTGCGTCAGTTTGCAAATATACCACCGGATTGGGTACAACAATGGGTTTGAATGCCCTGCCAATATTGGACACCCACCATTGTAGCTCAACATCAGCATCAGAAGGCAGCCGCATAGGTCTGTCGAAATGACCAGCGTTCTTTTCCAACGCGGCAATCTTGGCTCTTTGCAGATTTTGATAATGCAAAGGCCCAAACTGGGCTGCCGGAAACAAAGCTACGATTTTCCCAATCACCTTAGCTGTT
Source organism: Raja brachyura (assembly GCA_963514005.1). Next base: position 60,468,139 of record OY740785.1, read on the forward strand.
TGCCGAATAGATGGTATACTGGCGAGTGCAAGATCCTGACATGCAAGGGTGACATCCTCAACCTTGTTAAATGGTATGGTGGCCCTCATTCGAATAGAATCCACCGTGAAACCCAGATAATCCGTAACCTGGGATGGGCAGAACTTGGATTTGTCTGGATGGACTATAAACCCCAGACGCTGAAATATAGTGACAGTGGCCGAAACTGCCCTTTCAGCTGCTTCCAGGGTGTTGCCAATAATCAGGATATCATCCAAATAGGCCATTACAACATGGTGTTGTATACGTAATTGGGCCATAATAGGTTTAAGCAACTTAGTAAAGAGCCTAGGGGCAGTAGTAAGCCCATTTGGCAAGGCCCTGTATTGCCAGAGCTGATCCATCCAGACAAATTTCAGAAACTTTCGGTGATGTTTCCGAATGGATACTGAATAGTATGCATCTTTCAAATCAATGCATGCCATAAAGCAACCATGTGAAATCAGTGATTTGGCTGTCTCGAAAGTGTCCATTTTAAAATGGGTGTGTTACAAAAGTATTCAGCTGGGTCAAGTCAATAATCACCCGACAACCTCCATCCTTTTTTGGTCTGGTAAAAATATTAGAGACGAATTCAATGGGTTCGTGCATAGTTTTCTCTATCACGCCTTTTTGTTCCAAACGAAAAATTTCAGCTGTGCCTGCTGCCTGCTCAACGGCAGACAGCGTAAACTTCCGTTTAGGCATATGCTGGGATGGAGGGATGTCCCCGTGAATAAATTCAATAGAATGACCCCGAATATTTTGTAAAATAAACTCATCTGAAGTAACAGTCTTCCATGCTTCAGAAAAGAACCGGAGTCGCCCTCCAACATGTGATGTTAAAGGGACAGAGGAAAGAAACCCAGACCGCCTTACCTCCATGGTCACCGGCGGTCCCTGACATACTTGGGTGGCCGTGGAGGTGCTGGGTTGGTTTGACGGTGAGGTGGCTTCATCTTCCACTGTGGTCGTTGTGGGCCTGACCCCAAAAAAGACCGCTGCTGCTGGCCCTGTTGATAATAGTGATGCGTAGCAGCATATGGTCTGGTTGCTGAAGTGACCGAGCCTCGCGGTCGAGCAGGTGGAGCTTTTGGCACCGTCGGTCTGGGGGCGATCTGAGATTGCATAAGTCCCACCGTCTTGGCTACCTCATCAAGCTCTTTGACTCTCTTCGGAAGATCCTCTCCGAAGAGTTGTTGGGGCGGCGGTGGCGGTGGTGGTTTGCACAACCCAGCGAATTTTGGGTTGATAGAAGGACGGATGCTGTTTTTCCGAAAATTATTAATTTCGTGTTGGGTAGCACATAACAGTGCCAATGCATCCTCTTGGTCCAATGAAAGGTCACCACCATCGACCGACCGCGCAAAGGCGGTAATACCGGCCGTAAGGAGTTTTAGAATCTGCTGGAGCTTCACCTCCTGATGGCGGATAGCCACGCCGATGTTGCCCCATATGGGCGTATTGACCACTGGCACGTTGAGGGCATTGCAGTTGGAAGGAGGCTTGTGGCGATGAATGGCCTGCGAAAGGACTTCCTCCTGGAGCCGGTGGTTCGTAAGAAAATCTACCGTGGCTGCCAGTTTGGGTTGAAGCGGAAGTCCAGTTGTGACTGGAGCAGCGAATTTTGCCGCTACATCCAGTAGCTCTTCTGTCGGTGGCTCCGATAGAGCTGGTGTAGGGTCAAACCCTTCTTCCTCCTGTGGCTCGCTTATGATAGAGGCTGTCGAGGCGGCCCTGTGCCTGTCGATGTTCGTGGATGCGAGCTGCTGTTGATTATGGAGCAACAGCTCCAGCAGCCGCTCCATACGGTCAATACGCCCACCACCCTGAACACTCGGGTGGTTGGAGTCCTCCGGCTCAGAAAACATGCCGGGGCTCCTTTCATCGGCCCGCACCTCTGAGAAGTGATCTCGGCGCCGGAAATTGTCGCTTTCGGCCGCCGCAGCGAAACCGTGCGATTCCCGCGCGGGCGAGGTGTTCAACCGCCTCCGTTTAGTGGGAGCGGAAGCCGTTGCCACAAAGGGCCCTGACGGCTTGGGGTCGACTCCAGCAGAAGCATGGAGCGACGCCTGCGCGGGCTTGCCGGCTGTCCACATATTGGACGGTGCCGACGCATGGTCTCGTCCACCCATCCATGGGGGACTCGGCGACCGAGGCGGGACCGTACCCAAGCCCCCCGTCCCGGCGGCGGGGGTTGGGAGTTGGGTAGCAGACCTTACAGACCCAGGTCCCGCCGTTGCACCAGACCGCACCATGGCGGCTGATGGAGCCTTGGCCCGAACCGGGTTAGGCTTACGGGCTCCTCCCCTGCCCTTCAACGAAGGGCTAGCGGAGGGGGGTCGGGCCGCAGCGCGAGACCCCTTCCCCGTGGTCGCCACTGGCGAACTTGTGGCAGGGTCCACCCTTTCGGGAGGCACCCCGTTGTCGTCCTCCACGAACTCCTCCTCGGAGCTGTAGCGATTCAGCGGGTCCCGACCTGCAGAAGCAGACGCCAACGGTTTCCCCGCCTTTTTCCCGGCCCCAGGTGTAAACGATGATGAGGGCGCCGGGCCGGTCGAACGACGACTTCGACCAGGCATTCTGAACTCCAATCCACACCCTTGCTGAAAGACAAAACAGACAGCAAGGGCCAACCAACTTAAGGTTAGTTTAACTTACCTAAGCGGTTCCTTATGAAGGGCTGGCGGGGAGCGCGCCCCACCGCCAGCTGTCGGCAGCAATGCGTTGCGACGATATGTCGCGCATGCGTGCCGGCGGGCTCTTCACGAAGTCACTCACGTGACTCCGAAATGAAATTATGTTAAGTAAATGTGTGTATAATTCTTTTTCTCCTTGTAATCTCTGAAATTGGTAATCAAACAAATACACTATAGGGCCTAAATGTTGACTTTGTATTCTAAAGCTAGATACGAAGAAGCAAAATTTGGATTTCACTTAATTTGCTTATGAATTGAACCAGAAGCCTTTGAGCCCTCCATTATTTTTCAACCATACATTGATTGTATGGTTAAAATGTTTTGCTGCAATCTTGTTTATATTTTACTTCATAGTCACGTGAGTGACTACGTGAAGAAGGCCGTCAACCCGCATGCACGTCATTACGTCTAGCATATTGCGCAACGACTACCTGGCAGGTGCGTCGCTCCTTCCAGCGGTAAGTTTAAAATCCTCAGGTAAACTTTCTCTGAGGTCGTTTCTCTTGGTTCGAAAATATTCTTACTTACAGAACAAGTTCGAACCATGTGGGAGAATATGTCCAAGGTAAAATCCAGACGAGCTGCGGGGAAACCAGCTACAGAAGACCGCGGGAGTGCGGGTAGCGGCTGGCCCTCGATTTCGCCTTCCGAGTCACTGGCAATGGAGCCAGAGGTTTCAGACTTGGTGCCATTTGAAAGCACCGTGGCAACCGCGCTTGGGCGGAAAGCCACTAAAAAGTCTGTCAGGCCCGTTGACTCGGGCCAGGACGGTTCCCCTCCTTCAATGGGTAACGTCTTTTGACGTCTAACCCACATGGAGCCCCCAGATTATTCACAAAATTGTTAAAACCGGTCCTGGGGCTACTCCGAGCTCAGAATCATATTGTAATGGCATATTTGGATGATATCCTAATCATAGAGAAAACTATGAAATTAGCTGAATTATCTGTTTCAGCTACTAAACTCATGTTTGAGAGATTGGGGTTTCTTATCCATCCAGTTAAGTCCAAATTGACAAACTGATGCTAGTGCTCTAGGATGGGGAGCTACAAATACCATCTCTAGCTGCGGTGATAGATGAAATGAGCAGGAGTCATTAATTATTCAGTCACATGGTATTAACTACTTAGAGTTGTTGGGAGCACTCTATGGGCTGAAGGCTTATTGTGGCAATATGCATCATGTGAATGTTCAACTTCAGATTGACAACACTACAGCGGAGGCATACATTAATCACATGGGTGGAATCAAGTCAGTATCTTGTGATAAATTGGCTAACCTTATCTGGCACTGGTGTATTACGAGAAACATTTGGGTTTCAGCTATCTACTTACCAGGTAGATACAACATGGTGGCGGATACCAGATCACGGATATTTAATGACAACACAGAATGGATGTTGAATCATGAAGTGTTTAATGACATTGTCGCACGGTACGGCGTACCAGAAATTGATTTGTTTGCATCCAGACTAAATCACCAGTTACCAAAATACGTTTCATGGGAACCAGACCCAGGGGCAGTGGCGGTAGATGGATTCTCGCTACACTGGATGAAATGTTTTTGTATGCATTTCCCCCATTTTGCCTCATCAGTCGGTGTTTGGCTAAGATCAAGCAAGACACCGCCTCAGGCATTTTAGTAGTACCTGACTGGCCTACACAGCCTTGGTTCCCACTTGTCCTGGGAATGATAACACAGCCTTTTATGGTTCACCCTGTGACTGGGGAGAACCATTCACTACATGACCGAATAAATGTATTGGTTTGCAGATTCTGAGGAGACCGTACCTGGGGCTCGGACTATCAGATAGTATGGTGGATGTGATCACTGCGGAGGGAAAGTACTAAGAAACAGTACATCTTTCATATCAGGAAATGGGAGATGTTCTATTCCATCTCGAACATATCGTATGACACGGTGCGCATTACGGACGTGTTAGAGTTCCTCTCTACACTATGGATTTATAGTGCAATAAACAGTGCCAGGAGTGCACTATCATCATACTTATCACTGGGAACGGAATACCACTCTGTAGGATCACACCCTTTCATAACAAGGTTTATGAAGGATATTTTTAACTCTACTCCCTCCAGGCCCCTGTATGCGGAGATATGGGATGTGAACGTGGTGCTCACGCTGCTTCGCCAGTGGGCTCCAGCCTCATCCCTGTCTTTGCCCAAACTCACTCTTAAGGTGGCCATGCTCATGGCGCTGGTAACAGAGCAACGGGTCCAGACGTTGCAAAAACTGCGACTGGACAGCATGGTATCATCTGTGCATAATATAACCTTTTTTGTTTATGATTTATTAAGCAGAGCAGACCAGGAGTGTCAGGACTCAAACTAGTTTTTATGGCATACCCCATGGACCTTCGGTTGTGTGTAGTTACACACATACTACAGTAAATCAAGGTCATCAAGAGCCTCAGAGGCTCCGAATTATCTGTGTTCATCAGTTATAAAAAACCTCACTATAAGGTATCAGTGCAGACCATTTTGAGGTGGTTGAAACAGGTAGTGACGTGCAGGAATGAACACTGACACTTTTAAATCTCACTCCACCAGGGCTGCATCTACGTCGGCAGCGAGGTTAATGGACGTCCCTCACGACCACATCCTAGCAGCTGCAGGATGGTCAAATGAAATTACGTTCCAAAGGTTTTATAATAAACCTATTGCAAGACCGGGGTTTTTTGCCAATTCCATCTTAGATTTTGTTTTATAGTTGCCCCCTGGATGAGAGGGTCACTATTATTTTTCTTTGTTTATTGAAGCATCAGCATATTTAAATATGTGTCATGTCTAAATGCATTAATTATTTTCACTCATCCTTGTTCAGCTGATGTAGTGTGGATTCGTATCCACGGCATGAAATCACAGAGCTTTAAAATCTTCATGTAGTCACTCATGTGACTCCGAAGTAAAATGGTAAGATTAAACGAGAACTTACCAGTTTGAAGTTTGGTCTTTATTTTATGAGGAGTTACGATGAGAGATTATGTGCCCTCCGCTCCCAGCCGTCGTATCATAAAAGTCATCTGGTAGTTCCAGCCTTTTCTAATCTTACTATGTTCAGTTCAACAACTGTTATCTGTGATTTCACACCGCTGCTTTGAAGACTGACGCGCAATAAAGATCAAACTTCAAACTGGTAAGTACTCATTTAATCTTACTATTTCACTTAATAAAATTCAAACCTATGGCAGACCTTGATTTATATTAATATGACATGAAACCACTTGCTACCCAAAATGATTGGAATTTGTCAGGAATAATGATATTGAATAAAATGAATAGATGCATTTTGAAGACTTTTTTGGAATCTATTTAAGTGAAGTGACTTTTCCCAGATGTAGTTTGGATTCCTTTCAAGTTGAATGAACATTAAAAATGTAGCTTTACTTTTACTTTGAGATTTTATCACACCACCTCATTTTGAAGTAAAGCTTTATTTTGGTTTTCTCTATTGTTATTAATCAAAATACTTTAAACTTATAAATCACTGTGCACACCTATCATTTAAACCGAATCGGATTTAAATCTTGATCATGACTGACATCCAACAGCAGCAATGGGGTAGATTAAAGCAACAAACATCAATTAAAAATCTTTCATTGGTATTTAACAGCATGTAGGACAGCTGACCAAGCCATTCTACGGATTTTAATCATAGTGAAATAAAATTGGAACTAATGTGATATTTAATGTCTGTGCATTACTGAAATACATGCCTTGGCATTGACCACATCCTAACAATGGAATCGATTTCTTTGCAAAAGGATTGTTTTGAGTAAAATTACTCTTGAACTGTGCCCACAAAAATAATTTCCTATGCTTCCTTTCAGTTAGAAGAGGAGAATAAAACTTCAGTTAAATAAAAGATGAGAAAATCTACCTCATGATATCAGGTACATAGGCCAATTTAATATAGACTAAAGAAAACTGTTTAATGTGCTTTTTGAATTACAATCAAAATCAAACTTAAAAAAACCAGCATTTAAAGACATTCTGTAATATGTATATATTAATGACTGACAAAATGCAAACCAATAACAAAATAATGAAATGATTGATGCTTCGGTCAGCTATTTAATTTTCGTAATCCAATCATTATGAGCCCATTATGTCATAATAACCGTTTCATCCTTATTACCCAACCTTTGGAAAAGCCAAATGCATGTCAATAAACAACAATCGGTAAATTTAAATTATTGCTTAAAAAATAAAAGTAATTACAAATACATGACAAATTATTAGGAAATGATAAAAAGACAGGTTAATATTTTGGTAGAATTTTTTCAGAACACATTTGTTTAGACATTGGCCCAAATCATTAAGTTTGCATCATAAAATCAAATGTTGGATAAGGGTTTTTTACAATGGAAAAATCACGGAATTACAAAGATGGGTCATCTCTACAGGAAAGGTACATTCCTCTCATTTCAGGAACTACAACAAATTTATGGGCTTCACTCAAATGACTACTTTAGATACCTACAAATTAGAGACTATGCTAAATCAAATACACAAGATTATAGAAATAGAAAGACAGAAATTCTTGATGAATGTTTGAATAAACACCCTAATACAGAAAAATTGATATCTTATATTTATATTATTCTATTAGATAATGATGCACCCATGACGGAAATATATAGGCAATCATGGGAAAATGAACTAGGCCAAACAATAAGGCCAGAAATATGGGGCAAAAGCTTACAACATATACATCACTGTTTGTTAAATGCTAGACATTCTTTAATACAATTTAAAGTATTACATAGATTGAACTATTCAAAAACAAAATTAAATAGAATTTTCCAATGCATATCTCCTATTTGTGAAAAATGTCAGCACTCAGAGGCTAACTTAACGCACACATTTGTAAGTTGTATAAACATTAATAATTTTTGGACGGAAATTTTAAAGATAATTTCGGAAGTTGTCAATACCCAATTGGACCCCGATTCAAAATTAATAATATTAGGAATACTAGAACAAAATCAATTATTTACAACAAACCAAATAAACTTTATCGATTATAGTTTAATAACTGGGAAAAAATTAATATTAAAATTTTGGAAAGGCCCTGTAACCCCCACAATTAAAATGTGGACTATGGAAATGTCGGAGACCTTACATTTGGAAAGATTAAGATTTGTCTTAATGGACAAACAAGAACCATTTACTAGAATATGGTCTCCATTCATTGAATATTTGAAGGGGCAAACCGGTTCGGCACGAGAACCTGACTGAAACCCGAATCAAGGATTAGATGAAGAATTACATTTTATAATCCACGGACATATCTCCAATGATGTATAATTAGCTGATTACTCCATTCTCTTTTAATTTTTTTGGTTTCTTTTCTTTCCCTCTATTATTTTCTATCTTTATAAAAATTTAAAAAAATATAGAAGTACAATTATTATACAATTGATAATACAAACAATATTAATAATGTATGATTACAACAAACAAAATGTTTCTTATTATGTATTTACTTCTAATTTAAAAATAAATAAATAAAATCAAATGTGTTTTACACTCATCTTACTAAATCCTATTTCATTGATGTCAGGTCCAATCATACCTAGATAAAATACAATAAACAATCCTACTGGTTAAAATGGGCATGGTACGAATGAGGTGAGTTTCAACTAGGGGAGTAATGTAATGAATTGTATTTTTAACATTTGTACTTAAAAAAAAAAATTCAGATACTGGAAATTGTCTATACAATGTTACATTGCAAGCTAAGATTAAATATATTTGATTAGAAACTGAACACTAAAATCAAATTAGCTTGCAGTTTCTGAGACAGTATCAACCATTTTGGTCCCAAACAAAGACCTAAACAAACTTTTTCCCCCCACCCTCCATCAGTCTGAAGAAGGGTTTCGGCCCGAAACGTTGCCTATTTCCTTCGCTCCGTAGATGCTGCTGCACCCGCTGAGTTTCTCCAGCACTTTTGTCTACCTTCGATTTTCCAGCGTCTGCAGTTCCTTCTTAAAGACCTAAACAAGTTCCTCCCCCAGTTACTTAAGCTTGAGGTTCATCACATTCATGCAAACTTCACAAAATTTCTTCTACTTGCCATATCACCCTCTTGTATTCTTTCTCGGCAAAATAATTTTGACATTAGAACCAGTAAGCTAGATTCATAACGCAATGCAAGAGATAAAATTAATACATCTGGAATTAATGGTCAATTCATGTTCATATCTTTCAACTAAATTTCAGACATGATCCTTGAATTTCCAATACACACAACTCCATCATTTTTAACTGACAGTTGAACAGATAGGGAATTCACTTTGTAGAAGGTTGTTTTTTAGACTGTGGGCCTATGACTAGTGTTGTGCCCCAGGGATCAGTGCTGGACCTTTTGCTATTTGTGTTTTATAACAACTGGATGAGAATGTGCAAGGTACGATTAGCAAGCTTGCAGATGAAACACAAGTGGGTGGCATCACCAGGGGCAGATCTACTATGAAACTAATGAAGCTTAAGCTTCAGGGCCCCTAATCCCGGAGGGGCCCCAGAAGCGACCTGGGGCCTCATTAGGTGTGAGATGGAGTTTAATCGTGAGGTGGGAGGTTCAGTTGATGTGTGAGCTTTATTTGAGGGGCAAGGTTTAGGTGTGAGGAGATGTTTGGTAGTGAGGTATTGTCGAGGTGATGAGTTTAGTCGAGGTGTAGGTGTGGGGAAATGAGCGTAGATGAGGTGAGGAGAAGTGGGTGTCTGAGCTCAGGAAGGGAGACCGTGGTGCTGCTGAAGGAGACGAGACCACTGCCTTTTGTGGCAGAGAATGGCATACTCCTGCACCTATTGTCTATTTCATTAAATACATATATTTTTGGGGTGATTTTACTGCTTATGTGTTAGAAAAATTCTAAGCTTCTGTTATGTAAACTACCAGCAGAAAGCTTGAGAATCACTTTCAATGTATTGAAAATGCAGGTGCTTCAGGGGGCGTTGCAGGATAAGCAAGTGTGTGCAGAGGACCAGATAAAGTGGAACAACCCCATTGAAGAAGATAACAATGGTTACCCAGACCTCGTTGTTGGTTGCGAAGGAGCCCCCATAACAGTTCAAGCTTCAGGGCCCCAAAAATGTAGGTCCGCTACTGGGCATCACAGGAAGATAAGGTCAAGAAGGCCTTTTATTATAAGAACGTTTAAAATACATTTGGACAATTACATGGATAGGATAAGTTAAGAAGGATATGGGCCAAATACTGGCAGGGGAACGAGTGTAGATGGAGCATGTTGATCGGTTTGGGCAAAGGGCTTGTTACAATGTTCTATGACTCTATGAAATGGCTCGATTTCAGATGTGCATGCTTGGATTTTAATTAGTATCCAGTGCTCCATTCTATAAATCAAAACCGGAGATTATATTGATATATTCTAAAACAATTTGTAGACTAAGAAACGGGTGCAGGAAGTGACCACTTAAATACAATCATGGTTTACATCTGATCTCATTTGCACCTTGTCACACAATTCATTCATAGCTTTCTTCTACTTGTCCTTCAATCTATCAATCAAGAATAAATCAAAATATCCAGTTTTATGAGATTTTTTTCAGTTCAAAAAGGGTGAACTATTGTAGAATCATGCACAAATAAACATTTTAAAACATTAAACCATCTCCACAGGCTGCACTAGCTGGATGATGTACCAGTATTTAAAGAGCTCTCACAATTGTTTCCAATAATTTAATTACCAGACGCCCGTAAAATCTCAGTGACAATTTGAGTCCCTCTTGTCCCAGTGTCAGTGCCAGAATCTTATTTGTACCAGATCCAGCAGAAACAAAACCACATTAAACTTCTCAAAATCACTTTAGTAAGAAAAAGTTAATAAGTATTTTAATTGTTTACTCTTGTGTTTTTTTGACATCATATTCCGTGGTTTCAATGACGAGGGAACTGCTCGACAGCAAGAATGAGCCAAGATTATACAATAACTGCTCAAATAATGAGTGTAGGAAAGTACTGCAGATGCTGGCTTAAATCAAAGGTTGACACAAAAAGCTGCAGTAACTCAACGGGACAGGCAGCATCTCTGGAGAGAAGGAATTCCTTCTCGCCGAGTTACTCCAGCATTTTGTGTCTACCTGCTCAATTAATGAACTGGATAATGGAATCCAGTGACAAGTAAGATGTACTTTTAACCTCTGTGTATGAATAACACCCACTTTTGGTTATTCCTTTATTTCAGAACCACAAGCAAAATCATACTTGATCTGGTCCTCTGCACACAATTGCTCATCCTGCAGCCATGTTTACTTTTTGGAGTCCCAGCAATATTAATGTCCTAGAGGCTCCAGCGCTACAACCATCCCACAAACAGCAGCAGTCCATGAGCAGCAAGGCCTGAGGCAGCAGGATCCCAAGATCCAACCATCGGGCCACTACACTGTCCTTTAGACAGCTCGTGCCATCAGGCCTTTGAATTGAACTGCTTTTCATCTCCCAAATAATTGGGAGATATTCAAAAATAGCTTAAAAGGATTTAAATAATTTAAAAATATTAGAGCATACACAAATAACATACACAAAGACACATATAGATGATGTTAATTAGAAATTATTATCAAATTAATGAAGGATGTAAAAAGACGCTCACCTTTCTGATAAAGAGAGGTGAACTAATTCAAGAGTATGTGGCAGCACCAGATAGGCCAGCTGATACAAGGCTGAGATGGTGAATGGACCCCATGTCTGTTCTCCACCTTTAGACTGAGTATCAAGTGGAGAGGGAAGTCAGATGAGCCAACATCTCACCGCCAGCTGATATCTGACTTCTGTATTGCAATGTGTATAAATGAGGAAGGAGCTGTCCCACAAAGAGCGCCTTGACCATGGGAAACAAAGTATGTTAGATTGTCCATTACACTGCCTCTTACCTATCAATTTTCACTGGACTTACAACTGGAAGCTCCTAATCGAATAACTAATCAAACCATGCTGCATCCTTTTAGAAGGTTCTGAAACCAGTATGGGGTGGAAGATTGCAACCTTCACGTGGTCCACCCTGTTTCAACGAATGCAATCAACCTGGCATGCACAATCAAGTAAGATCAAATAGAACAAGTTGTCCTACAACTAGGCTGTGCACGCCATACGCAAGAAGAAGAAACCAGTATGAACAGTACAAGCAACTATGTCCATCATTGATCAATAAGACAGCAAAATCATATATAAAGAGCAAAATTCTGAACTAGGAAACATAATTTAGAATGTTTAAAGTTAAATTGTGTAAATCCAGATCCTACCACTCCCCCCCTTCAACAGGAATGTTGAAGCATTTGCCAAAAAACATTATTGTACAGCCTCTGAAGGAACTTCTTGCTTTTTATGCATTACTATTCCCATGTGTTTGCTGAAACTTGCAAAGTGGTTCATTTGTTTAAAAAAATAATAAGTAGTCTTTTATTTCACCTCTATTTCTATTTCCAGTAACCCAATGGATGTGATGCAATTGAACAGGTTTGCAGCTTCCCTTCCCAATTGTGTCATACAGGTAATTAGTTTAGTTTCAGAATGGCACAAAAATTGGCATTTTCTTTACTTTTGAGATTTTTATTCCAGAATTATAGTAGAACTATGGAGTGTGTACAATTATCAATTAAGTAATGTTGCTTCGTGCAAAGCAGTTTCTCGACTTAACATCATTTATATTGTCCTACTGCCAATTTATGCAAACACTGAACATGTTATGCTAATCCATCAGATGGTGGATTAGCACATGTTTCATTAAATATTAAGCATATTTAATGTTTAGGTAGCATATATTCCAGTCAATCACAAGTCGGTGGAAATTCAATTGTAGGGGGACTTACAGGTATGGTTTCCATCCTGGCCTGGGGACTGTCAAAGTTATAGTAGTATTAGGAATAGAAATATCGATACTCTCCCTGGATGAAATTAATTTGATTCTTTCCATGGTTTTCTCAACCTTTGGGGAATTTATTAAAACAAATTAGGAAACATAACTTTATATGCGCTGGCAACCAGTGCTTGTGAAAATTATCTGGACTGCCTTCTTTTCCCTTGCTCCACTACCATATTTATCAGTTGTATTTGGATTGTGAATGGGATTGTCAATCTTCTCCCTGTGGTTAAAATGATCAAATACTATAAATATACAAATTTGGACCAGGACAATGCCACTTGGCCCCTTGTGCTTGCTCTGACTCCAGTCTGTTAGATAAATAAACAGCAGCTATATAAATACAATGGCCTAATTCTAAAAGGGATACAAGAATAGAGAGATCTGGAGTAATTGTGCATAGTTGGTGGAAAGTGTCAGGGCAGGTTGGAAAATGTACATAGAAATCTGGACCAAGGCCGGAGAGTTAAAAGATCACTACTGCTTTTCTTAGAATATTATTGACTTGGAATTGGCGTAAAAGGAACAATTTGCAAACTTACAGATAACAAAATCTGGAGGCATTGTGAACAGTGCGGAGGATACGAACACACCAATGAGTCATAAGCATGTGGGTAAAATGGGGCGGGTATGTGGCAATTAAATTTAATAGTGAGAAATACGAAGTGTCACAATTTGATAGAAAAAATAAGCAGCAGCCAAATAAAGGTAATGGCATAATTCTGAAAGGGTTACAAGAACACAGTTCCAGAGTAGATGTGCATAACTGGTTGAAATTGGCAAGGCAGGTTGGAAGAAATATGCAAGGTTCTGGTCTTAATACTGTTATACTTGCATTGAAGTTGTGATTAATTTTTAAACACTGATTCATCCACAACTGGTCTGCTGCGTCCACCTTGAACACCATACTCTGGGGAAATATCTAAAAGCTTCAGAAAGACTGCAGAAACGATTATCAAAAATTATTCCAGGATTGAGGGGCTTTAGCGAAACTGAAAGCAACGTTTACGAGATTCTCCTTGAAACCAAGGACATAAGGCCATGTGACCATTTCTCAACCTTTCGGGAATTTAAGTCAGAGAAATGTGAGGCGTTACATTTCGGGAAGACTAAAGGGCCTGTCCCACCAGCATGCAACTCTATGCGATGAACGCGATCGAACTGGAAGCGGGGGCCGCGCGGAGGTCGGGTGATCCCCTGTACAGGGCCGTTCCACCAGCATGCGCCTGCATGCGGCAAGCGCACCCAAACCGGCAGTAGGGGCCACGCGAAGGTCGGGTGAGTGGCACAACGCGGCGCAAAGTGAGGCAAACTTGGAGCGAAGTCCAAGGTAAGTTCGCCAGGACAGAGAGGGGCACCGAGGCACACACACACACACAGGGCCACGGAGCCACACACATAGAGGGTCATGGAGGCACTTACAAATAGGTTCACAGAGGCACGATGCCGGGCGGTGTGTAAATGTCGAGGCGACTGCGAGCCGACAAGCCATTGCCGCGCGGAATTTTTGGACATAGTCGGTTTTTCGGAGCCCCGCGCCGTGTCGGGATGAACTCGGGACGAACTCCGCGCAATTCCGCACGGCTCCAGCGATCGAAGTGGGACCGGCCCCGCGACGCCGGACGGCTCAAGCAACCACGTTAGGTCGCGCTAATCGCATAGAGTTGCATGCTGGTGGGACAGACCTTTACACTGTGAATGGCAGGGCTCTGGGGAGTGTTGTAGAGCAGCAAGATCTATGATTGCAGGTACATAGTTCCTTAAAAGTGGCATCACAGGTAGATAGGGTGGTCAAAAAGGCATTTGGCACATTGGTCTTCATCAGTCAGAGTATTGAGTATAGAATTTGGGAGGTCATGTTACAGTTGTATAAGACATTGGCGAGGCCACATTTAGAGTATTGTGTTTAGTTTTGGTCACCATGTTATACGAAAAATGTTGTCAAACTTGACAGGGTACAGAGAAGATTAGCAAGGATGTTGCCAGGACTCGAGTGCCTGAGCTCTAGGGAGAGATTAAGCAGACTTTATTCTTTGGTGCACAGGAGGATGGAAATCGAGAACCAGAGGACATAGGTTTAAGATGACAGGGGAAAGATTCAATAGGAACCTGAGGGGTTTTTTTTTACACAGAGGAGGTGGGTATATGATGTGTATTGCCGCAGGAGATAGGTACTATCGCAACGTCTAAGAAACATTTAGACAAGTACATGGATAGGATATATTTAGAGAGTTAGGGCCCAACTACGGGCAGGTAGGTCAGTGTGGGCAAGTTGGTCTGAAGGGCCAGTTTCCATGCTATATGACTCTATGACTGAGGCACTTTGTTAAAAAAGAGAGTTGGATAGGTATGAGAGGAAATATTTTGCAAGGTAGACTAGCTAGATTATTCTTGTATAGAGCCAGTCTGTACTTCTTCCAGGCTACAATGATTCCGTGATCCCGTGACTCCCAATGACTCAGAGTTCCCGTGGATTTTGAAGAGACAGCAGCAAAGAGAAGCAGGAAAAAGCAGTGATTGGCTCTAGCCCGAGTGGGAGGAGAATTATAAGTGAGTCAGAGGGAGAAAACAGTTTAAAACTGAGGAATCTGGTTTGTAAATTGGTAAATTATGCAATTTATCAGTCAATATAAGCAAGACGGCTCTTTGGGAGTGGCAGTGAGGGAAGTGCCTGGTGAGTGAAGTGTGAGTCTTTGGCTCGAGAGTCTTCGGCGAGGAGGCTGAGGAGAGAAGGCTACGCATAAAGCTCGAGAGGACGGAACGCGGTGAACACATGTTGGGACAGATGAGACAGTGTGAGGCTTGCAGAATATGGGAACCCAAGGACACGGATGGAGCCTCTGGCTGGTACAACTGTGGCAAGTGCGTCTAGCTTCAGCTGCTAAAGGACCACGTTGGGGCACTGGAGAAGCAGCTGGATGACCTCAGGGCCATCCGGGAAAACGAGAGTTTCCTGGACAGGACCTACAGTGAGGTAGTCACGCTGAGGATACGGGCAGAACCAAGGTGTGTGACGGAGAAAAAGGGTGGAAACCGTGGAGTGCAGAAGACCCAGGTGACTGTGCCTAATGAAAATAGGTATGCGCTCTTGGGAACTGTCCGGGGAGACGATGTTTCCAGTCCAAGTGGCGGACACGTCGGTGGCTCCAATCCTAGAGATGGGACTCGACCGGCAAGACCGACGTCAGGCAGAGCCCTATTGGTGGGTGACTCCATTGTCCGAGGAGCAGACAGGAGATTCTGTGACGGCAGACGAGATGCAAGGATGGTCTGTTGCCTCCCTGGTGCCAGGGTTCAGGATATCACGAGCCGAATTCAGAACATTCGAGAGAGAGGTGAACAGACGGCAGTAGTTGTTCACGTAGGCACAAATGACATCGGGAAGAGGAGGAAAGAGGTTCTCCAACATGACTTCAGAGAGTTGTGAAGAAGACTGAAATGCCAGACTTCTAGGATGGTTATCTCTGGAGTGCTTCCAGCACCTCGTGCTAGTGAGGACAGGAACAGGGAGATAGGGGATCTGAATGTGTGGCTGAGGGGCTGGTGCAGGGAGCAAGGATTTACATTTATAGACCACTGGGATCTCTTCTGGGGTAGGGGTGACCTGTACAAAAGGGACGGGTTACACCTTAACTGGAGGGGGACCAACATTCTGGCAGGCAGGTTTGCTAGGGCTACACGTGTGGGTTTAAACTAAATAGTGGGGGGGAGGGATTGACAAATTGGGAGTATAAAAATGGAGTTGAAGGGGAAGTGACTACAGGAAAAATTACAAAAAATTCTCAAATTAATGGGAAGGCAAGCTTGAGAGTGGACAACAGAGTAAGGTCAGGGCCAATTGCGAGCGGTTTGAGGGGGGAAGTGAATACGGAGGTCAAAGTGCTGTATATGAATGCGCGAAGAATAAGGAATAAAGTGGACAAGCTTGCGGCTCAGTTAGAAACTGGCAAGTTTGGATAATCTATCACTCTTTCTCCCCATTGTAAACAACCCTGCATTTAAACCATCAATGTTGAATAAAGGTTTTTTACAATGGAAAGATCACGGAATTAAAAAGATGGGTCATCTCTATAGGAAAGGCACATTCCTTTCATTTCAGGAGTTACAACAAACTTATGGACTTCACTCAAATGACAATTTCAGATAGCTACAACTTAGAGATTATGCTAAATCAAATACACGGATTATAGAAATAGAGATCCAGAAACTCTTGATGAATGTTTGAATAAACACCCTAATACATAAAAATTAATATCTTATATCTATAATATCCTTTTAGACAGTGAGGCACCAACGACGGAAATATATAGGCAAACATGGGAAAACAAACGAGGCCAACCAATTATGAAAGATATTTGGGACGAAAGCTTACAACATACATCAATGCTCGTTAAATGCCAGACACTCTTTAATACAATTTAAAGTATTACATAGATTACATTACTCAAAAATGAAATTAAATAGAATCTTCCCAAATATATCTCCTATCTGCAAAAAATGTTAGCATTTAGAGACTAACAACGCATACATTTGTAAATTGTATAAAAATTAATAATTTCTGGACGGAAATTTTTAAGATAATTTCGGAAGTTGTCAACACCCAATTGGACCCCGACTCAAAACTAATAATATTAGGAATATTAGAACAAAGTCAAATACTTACTACAAACCAAAGAAACTTTATCGATTACAGTATAATAATTGGGAAAAATTAATATTAAAATTTTGGAAAGGCCCTATAACCCCCACAATCAAAATATGGATTATGGGAATGTCGGAGACCCTACATTTGGAAAGAATCAGACTTGTCTTAATGGACAAACAAGAACTTTTTATCAGAATATGGTCTCCATTTATTGATTATCTGAAGGGGCAAACTGGTTTGGCACGAGATCCTGACTGAAACTCGAATTAAGGATTAGATGAAGAGCTATATTTTATAATTTATGAACATATCTCCAATGATGTATTATTAGTTAATTATTCCATTCTTTTTTATTATACCATCTTGTTTTTTTTGTTTTTTTTCTATTATTTTCTATCTATATAAAAAATATATAGTAGAGCTATTAAAAAATTGATAATATTGACAATATTAATAATGTGTGACTGTTACATATTAAATGTTTTTATTATGTACTTCTAATAAAAAAAGTTTTTTTTTTTAAATTAAAACTGGCAAGTATGATATTGTGGATATTACTGAGACATGGCTGCAAGAGGGCCAGGGCTGGGAACTGAATGTTCAAGGGTATACCTCCTATCGAAAAAACAGACAGGTGGGCAGAGGGGGTGAGGTTGCCCTGTTGGTGAGGAATGAAATTCAGTCCCTTGCAAGCAGTGACATTGAAACCGGAGATGTGGAGTCAGTATGGATAGAACTAAGGAATTGTAAGGGTAAAAAAACCCTAATGTCCAAACAGTGGCCTGGACATAGGGCGCAAGTTGAATCAGGAGGTGAAATTGGTATGTAGCAAAAGTAATGTTATGGTTGTTATGGGAGATTTCAACATGCATGTAGACTGGTTGGTACTGTACCCCAAGAAAGGGACTTTGTAGAGTGCCTTCGTGATGGATTCTTAGAACAGCTTGTATTGGAGCCTACCAGGGAGGATTTAGTGTTATGTAATGAACCTGATTTGATAAAGGACCTCTAGGTTAATGAGCCATTAGGAGGCAGTGACCATAACAAGGTCAGGTTTAATCTACAACTGGAGAGGGAGAAGGGTAGATCGAAGGTGTCAGTGATGCAGTTGAATAAAGGGGACTATGGGGCCATGAGGGAGGAGCTGGCCAAAGTTGACTGGAAAGGTACACTAGAAGGGATGACAGTGGAACAAAAATGGCAGGTATTTCTAGGAATAATACAGAAGGTGCAGGATCAGTTCATTCCTAGGAGGAAGAAAGATTCCAAGGGGAGAAAGGGACGACCATGGCTGAAAAGGGAAGTCAGGGACAGTTTAAAAATTAAAGCGAAGAAGTACAACTTAAAGCATACGGCATTGGGGGTTCAGTATTGATGTGGATAGAGAACTGGCTGGCAAACAGGAAGCAAAGAGTAGGAGTAAACGGGTCCTTTTCACAATGGCAGGCAGTGACGTGGGGTACCGCAAGGCTCAGTGCTGGGACCCCAGCTATTTACAATGTACATTAATGATCTGGATGAGGGAATTGAAGGCAATATCTCCAAGTTTGCGGATGACACTAAGCTGGGGGACAGTGTTAGCTGTGAGGAGGATGCTAGGAGACAGCAAGGTGACTTGGATAGGCTGGGTGAGTGGGCAAATGTTTGGCAGATGCAGTATAATGTGGATAAATGTGAGGTTATCCACTTTGGTGGCAAAAATAGGAAAGCAGACTATTATCTAAATGGTGGCCGATTAGGAAAAGGGGAGATGCAGCGCGACCTGGGTGTCATGGTACACCAGTCATTGAAAGTAGGCATGCAGGTGCAGCAGGCAGTGAAGAAAGCGAATGGTATTGAGTTGGATGATCAGCCATGATCATATTGAATGGCGGTGCAGGCTCGAATGGCCTACTCCTGCACCTAATTTCTATGTTTCTATGTAGCAAAGATGAGAGTGAAGCAAGAGGATTGGGTAATGTTCAAAGAACAACAGATGATAACCAAAAAGACAATATGGGAAGAAAAGATGAGGTACGAAGGTAAGCTAGCCAAGAATATAAAGCAGGATAGTAAAAGCGTCTTTAGGTATGTGAAAAGGAAAAAATTAGTTAAGACCAAAGTTGGACCCTTGAAGACCGAAAAAGGTGAATTTATTATGGGGAACAAGGAAATGGCAGATGAGTTGAACAGGTACTTTGGATCTGTCTTCACTAAGGAGGACACGAACAATCTTCCTGATATAGTAGTGGCCAGAGGATCTGGGGTGACAGAGGAACTGAAGGAAATCCACATTAGGCAAGAATTGGTGTTGGATAGACTGATGGGACTGAAGACTGATAAATCCCCAAGGCCTGATGGTCTGCATCCCAGGGTACTTAAGGAAGTGGCTCTAGAAATCGTGGATGCATTGGTGATAATTTTCCAATGTTCTATAGACTCGGGATCAGTTCCTGTGGATTGGAGGGCAGCTAATGCTATCCCACTTTTTAAGAAAGGCGGGAGAGAGAAAACAGGGAATTATAGACCAGTTAGCCTGACATCGGTGGTGGGGAAGATGCTGCAGTCAATTATAAAAGATGAGATAGCCGAACATTTGGATAGCAGTAACAGGATCGGTCCGAGTCAGCATGGAGTTACGAAGGGGAAATCATGCTTGACTAATCTTCTGCAATTTTTCTGGAAAATGGACAAGAGAGATCCAGTGGACGTAGTGTGCCTGGACTTTCAGAAAGCATTTGATAAGGTCCCACATAGGAGATTATTGGGCAACATTAGGGTACATGGTATTGGGGGTAGAGTGCTGACATGGATAGAGAAGTGGTTGGCAGACAGGATACAAAAAGTAGGGATTAACGGGTCCCTTTCAGAATGGCAGCCAGTGACTAGTGAGGTACCGCAAGGCTCGGTGCTGGGACCGCAGCTATTTATAATATACATCAATGATTTGGATGAAGGGATTCAAAATAACAGTAGCAAATTTGTAGATGACACAAAGCTGGGTGGTAGTGTGAACTGTGAGGAGGGTGCTATGAGAATGCAGGGTGACTTGGACAGGTTGGGGGAGTGGGCAGATGCATGGCAGATGAAGTTTAATGCGGAAAAATGTGAGGTTATCCACTTTGGTAGCAAAGACAGGAAGGCAGATTACTATCTAAATGGCGTCAAGTTGGGAAAAGGGGAAGTAGAACAGGATCTGGGGGTCCTTGTACATCAGTCTATGAAAGTAAGCATGCAGGTACAGCAGGCAGTGAAGAAAGCGAATGGCATATTGGCTTTTATAACAAGAGGAATCGAATATAGGAGCAAAGAGGTCCTTCTGCAGTTGTACAGAGCCCTAGTGAGACCACACCTTGAGCATTGTGTGCAGTTTTGGTCCCCTAATTTGAGGAAGGACATTCTTGCTATTGAGGGAGTGCAGCATAGGTTTACAAGGTTAATTCCCGGGATGGCGGGGCAGTCATATGCTGAGAGAATGGAGCAGCTGGGCTTGTACACTCTGGAGTTTAGAAGGATGAGAGGGGATCTCATTGAAACATATAAGATTGTTAAGGGTTTGGACACGCTAGAGGCAGGAAACATGTTCCCGATGTTGGGGGCGTCCAGAACCAGGAGCCACAGTTTAAGAATAAGGAGTAAGCCATTTAGAACAGAGATGAGGAAACACTTTTTCTCACAGAGAGTGGTGAGTCTGTGGAATTCTCTGCCTCAGAAGGCGGTGGAGGCAGGTTCTCTGGATGCTTTCAAAAGAGAGCTGGATAGTGCTCTTAAAAATAGTGGAGTCAGGGGATATGGGGAGAAAGCAGGAACAGGGTACTGATTGGGGATGATCAGCCATGATCACATTGAATGGTGGTGCGGGCTCGAAGGGCCGAATGGCCTCCTCTTGCACCTATTGTCTATTGTGATTCTACATCTTCTGTGTGGATCATAGTAGTCCACACAATAAGACACAAAGGGAGCTACTTCTGTAAACAAATAAAGAGAAGGTCTGTTGTATAAGCACCAACCATGTTTTCTCCACTGTCTTTGGAGGGGGGGGGGGGGGGGGGGGGGTGGAGGGGAATTGACCATGCACCAGCCCATTTCTGATTTTCTGATTCAACTCTTCAGCAGAAGCTGGATAATCCCAATAGCAAAATAGTTGGACCTAAATTTAGATTTTCAATCAGAATTGGTCCTAATATACCTTCAGCCAGTTGTGGTATCTGTGCTCAATTTATCAGGATACTTTATTTTACTCTCATTATATTAAAAATCTGCTAGCAATAGAATTATGTTGGGTGTGAACATCGAGCCGCCGTTGCGGCAAATGCCAACTACGGGTGAACAAGAGGAAGAGGACTGAACTTTATTGCCTTCCCTCACAGTGGGAAATGTTGATTCTTCTGTGTGGGGATGTTCATGTTAAATTCTATCGTGTATTGTGTTCTTTTTATTCGTATGGCTGTATGGTAACTCAAATCTCACTGTACCAATTGGTGTATGGGATAATAAATGTCTCTCGAACTCTCTTGATGTTTACCATATTTTTAAAAAGTGATCATTTTGCAAATCCCAGATGTCCAATATCATTAATTTTGATTGTCTGGATCAAATTCTTCAAATGTTTGTTTTTTGCTTTTTTTATGTGGGGTTTGCTGACAAGGCTGCCATTTAGACCCAGGCCTAATTGCTGCTGAGAAGGTGGTGACCTATCTCCTCATATGAGTGTTCTTATACTACTGTTAAAATGAGAGCTACAGGTTTTAAACCCAACCTTGATGAAGCAATGGAAATATATTTCAAAGTCAGAATGATTTGTGACTCAGAAGGAACATGCAACTGATTGCCATTTCTAAGTGGCGGTAGTCGCAAATTTCCAGATGTTCTTAAAGACTTTCTGTTGAATCAATTGGGTTGGAATGCCCTTGTCAAAATTAACTGACATCCATCTTGCCCTTTCTCTCACACCATCAAGAAACTATGAGATGCAGTTGAACCATTTGAGTACAGATGTTGTTTTGTAATTAAATAGCAATCAATTTGTACTTAGCTAAGCACCAAAATCAAAGCATGTGGTCAGTCAGAAATGGATCAGGAACATCGCAGCCTATTCCTTCACAAAAGAAGTCTAAAACAGTCTTCTTTCCACTATTCGTTCTGAAAGGTTCCCACTACTATCCATAAGCTTAATTCATGCTGGATCTCGATTTACAGTATCAAGAAAAAGTCTCAGATTTTAATCAGAATTGATATTAAAAAAGATATTTCACAAAAAGGTAGTTCACAACAGCCAGCCCCTGCATTAGAACCATTGAGGTTAAAGAAATTCACCCTTACAGAATTTTCAAATCACTAGCCAAAATTTTGAAATATGGCTTAAACTTCACTCTCAAAATGGAAATTCACAATGGAAAAGGCAAATTAAAAAAAAAAAATCAACGATTAAAATGGAAGTTATAATTTCATATCATGGAAAATTGCAATACAGCTCGTTTTCTAAGAACACAACCCCTCTCCTCCCTCCACCCCATGGAGTCACCTGTAGTTTGAAACTGGGGCACTCCCACAATTTAACTTGGGGCAAAGTGCCATATTTATCTTTTCCATTCTATGCATCTTTCTATAATGTCTCTTTTCCCTGTGTCCTTCACCAGCTGTACCAGCTACCAGTTTGCTCCAGTTCTTCCTCAATTAAGTTCTCTGACCTCAGCAATTTAATGGCAATGTTTTCATATCTGAATATTACTAATGTTCCCTGCATACTAGAACTGGTCACAATCTAAAAGCACAATCTGGTTAATCATTACCTTCTTTATATAAATGCAATGCATAAAGATGGTTGTTTAATATTGGTAATAAACGTCTTGAATATGTAAGTGCATGGCCAAATGCCCATTAAGCACACATTTTAGAAATTCATTCCAACTGACAAGTTCAAGTTCATAGCTCAGTAAAGGTGGCAACACAGAGAGGCATATGGTATGTTTGCCTTCATTGCTAGGGGCATTAAGTACAAGCGGCAAGAAGTCATGATGCAGCTCTATAGGATTTTGGTTAGGCCGCATTTGGAATATTGCATGCAGTTCTGGTCGCCCCATTGCAGAAAAGATTTCGAAGCTTTGAAGAGGGTGCAGAGGAGGTTTACCAGAATGCTCAATAGATTAGTGGGTTTTAGCTACAGAGAGAGGTTGGAAAGACTTTAATTGTTTGCTCTGGAAGGTCGGAGGTTTAGGGAGACTTGATAGAAATATATAAAATTATGAGAGGCATAGATAGGGTAGACAGATAAAACCTTTTTTCAGGCAGGGAAATGTCCAACATTAGAGAGCATAGCTATAAGGTAGAGGGGGAATGTTTAATGGAGACATGCGGGGCAAGTTTTCTTTTTACATATTAGGGTGTTGGGTGCCTGGAACGCATTGCCGGCGCTGGTGGTGGAGGCAGATACAATAGTGGGTTTCAAGAGGCTTTTGGATAAGCACAAGAAAATGTGGGGAAAGTTCAGATAGTCATCATGTTCGGCACAAACATTGTAATATTTTCCATACTAAATTCAACTACCATCATCAACTGTAAATCTAAAACAAAGGTGAGAAAGAAGTTTTAACTGTTCCTTATTGGGCTGCAGGAGCAAGGTTGGAAGAGGACAACATAGGGTGGCACAGCTAATATAGTTGCTGTCTCACAGTGCCAGAGACCCAGATTTGATCCTGATCTTTGGTACTGTCTGTGTGGAGTTCACACAATTTCTCTGTGACTGTGTGGGTTTCCTTTGGTTGCTTTGTGGTTTTGTAGATTTATTGCCTCTGTAGATTGTCCTTAATGTCTTGGGAGTGGATGCAAAAGTGGGATAACATTGTGTGAACGGGTGATTGATGGTCGGCATGGACCACAGGGCCTGTTTCCATGCTGTATCTCTAAAGTCCAAAGCTAGCACTAACCGTGCCCAAAGATCCATCAGTGGTAATGCCAACATAACCCCAGAACTGAATTTGTTGCCCACAAGAGATGCCAGCATAGGCATAAACTGTCAGGATTGCCGAAGCATTGAAACAAAGTTCCATCAACCCTTGAACCCCAAAGGAATCCAATTTATATCCAAAAATACTTTTATATAAATAATAACCAAGTCATAGGCAAATGCCAAGAATGATTCTAAACTGCAGATTTAAGCTCTTTCTGTGTGTCATTATCTCCTCTGGATGAGTAATGCTGGTGCTACTGTTGAACCATATGTTTGCTATTACTTTGGCGTTTTCTTTGAAGCGGAAGCTGAGTAAATTCACAGGCAGCTCTATATTTAGTTTCCAGATACATGATGCATTTCTGCTGAAAAACTTAACATGAGGAAACTGATATTCACTGCTTACTGTATTTTAAATTTCCCCCACCTTGGTATTCAAAAAAATCTTTTAGATTACAATAGGAAATTGTGCCTTTAAGTTCATTTCCTTTTATATTTCATCTGACATAGTGACTTTTTGTCATTAAAAATGGAAAAAATGCACACTTACTGTACCACTGACACTATATTTTAGAAGTCGCTTCAAGAAATTTTTTTGCTGTAAATGTTGCTTCTCAAAAAATACAGTGCCAATTCCGAAATTGCTGTCAATTTCTCTCATGATCATGACAAAATATTAATATCCTACTGGAACATACTTTTGGTATGACCTTAATTTTGAAACACTCAATTATTCAGTTTACTTCCAAGCCTTCCATTTCATTAACACTTAACATTATACACTGACAAATTCTTTCTTCAGGCTTATGCAATATTCTTCAGCATCTGAAATAATGAATCCACCCATTCTCTTAGTCAGAGCTCTAAGCAAAGTAAGGGTTTGGGAGTCCGATAAGATCAAATCAAAAATTTCAGTGAGGAATACAAGCAAAAAGACTAAGGAATTCTCTAACCAAAGCCATACTATAGGAAATGTAACATAACCAAACCAGTGGCACGATTTAAATGGGACTCAGCTGCATATGACAATAAACTCAACTTGCTTTGGCAGAGACCTTCAATGTGTCCTGTCCATGATCTCCTGAATAGTCAGCTGAGCTATGCCCTGCACCACGCACTGCTGAGCATTGGAACCAAAAGACAGTCCTTTGGCCCACCAAGCATATATCAACCCAAACAGATCACATTGACACCAATCTTACACTAATCCCCACTATTTTCCTCACATTCTCATCAATTTCCCACAGATTCTACCATTCACCTACACACTAGAGGGGAAATTATCATAAATAATTTAGTAACCAATCCCCATCTTTGAGAGGAAACCCACATGGTCAGGTCAGGTCAAGTACGTCATGTCAAGTTCAGTTTATGGTAGCTGCCAAACTGTGCTGCCATTGTGTGATGTCTTACAGCAAACTGCACAAAGGAATATGTGTTATCAAATCATTGTTTGGTTTAGTTTTGCCCTTTTCTCTCATACCAAATGGGAGGAGTGCAAGAAATAGCAGGCAGTGATGCAAGATTCAGTTATCACTACAAATTACCTATCTCATGAGAATAGCAACTCCCCTCATCACTGACCAATATCCGGCACCAGCCATATCAACATGGTTAACTGAAATAGTCTTGAAAACTCCCTCGGATTTAGAGTGATCCATTGCACAAGGTTTGTAAGTAAATAAAAATTATATCAAGCTTGCAAAATTTTCCAATGCTGCGTTTTACAAAGCAGAAAATGGAAAAATGTACAATTACACTGACACTATATTTTAGAAGCTTGCAAATTGCAAATTAATTTTGTGACGCTTTGGTAAGAATGGTAACATAGAGCCACAGTGTGGTAAACAGGCCCTTCGGCCCAACTTGCCGACACCGACCAACATGCCCCATCTACACTGGCCTATGTCCCTTCTAAATCTATCCTATGCATGTACCTGCCCAAATGTTTCTTAAACGTTATGATAGTACGTGCCTCAACTACCTCCTCTGACAGATCACTTCATATACCTACCACCATTTGTGTAAAAATAATGGAGTGGAGCAGCGGTAGAGTTGCTGCCTTACAACGCCAGAGTCCTGGGTTCAATCCTAACTACGGGTGCTATCTGTACATAGTTTGTACATTCTCCCTGGGACCACCTGGATTTTCATGGGGTGCTCCGGTTTCTTCCAACATTGCAAAGACATGCGGGTTTGTAGGTTAATTGGCTTCTGTAAATTGGCCCTAGTGTGAAAGATGGAACAAATGTGCGGCTGGTCGCTGATCAGAGCAGGCTCGGTGGGCCAAAGGGTCTGTTTCTACACTATGTCTCTAAAACTTAATTGGAGGCAATAAATATGTGATGCTCATATTCCCATGACTGACTAAAGAGATTAAATGATTCCAAAGGCCTGCATCATTAAATCTTAGTTATTTCCCAAGGATTCTTCCAGTGCCTCTGTTGCGACGTTCAAGATAGCTGGGAAATCTCATACATTACACACTTTGCTGCCTCAAGGTATTCTGTTCAACACCCTCTAAAGTGCAGCATTCACTTGCAAATTATCAGAGCATCCTGCATAGATTATCTATATTGTCCTTACTCTTAACATCTGTTCTTAATCACATCCAAAGTGATTCACCAGGAGAACCCCCCTCCCTCCCTAACATTGCATGGCAAGTACTTGAGCTGGTGCCTAGTAGGTGTGTTCTGTGACAATGCAACCTCAAAGTGACAATATCAGAAGAAGAAGTGATCACCCTTTAAAATGGGAGAAGTCGCCACAAAGGATTTATGTCATGAGCAAAGGCAGCCAAAAATGCTGGAGAAATTCAGCGGGTGAGGCAGCATCTATGGAGCGAAGGGCTTCGCTCCATAGATGCTGCCTCAATCGCTGAGTTTCTCTAGCATTTTTGTCTGCCTTTGATTTTTCCAGTATCTGCAGTTCTTTCTTGAACACAAAGTCATGAGCAAGAGCTGTTGAGGTAAACCTTGAGAGCTGTTGAGGTAAGATTGTTATATCTTATATCAGCGGGACAGGCAGCATCTCTGGATGGAAGGAATGGGTGAAGTTTCGGGTCAAGACCCTACTTCAGACTAGTTAGGGAAATGGGAAACGAGAGATAAAGACGGTGATGTTGAGAGATAAAGACAATGAATGAAAGATATGCAAAAAGGTAACGATGATAAAGGAAACAGGTTATTGTTAGCTGTTGGGTGCAAACGAGAAGCTGCTGCGATTTGGGTGGGGGAGGGTTAAAGAGAGGGAGGGAATGCCAAGGTTACTTGAAGTAATTACCATTACCATTTGCCATTAGGTTCAGACAATGAGCACCCAAATGCAATGCACCTTTAAATTCTAAATCTATGCACATTATCAGTGCACCCAGGCAACTTAAATGATCAAGAAACCAGGAAATGGTAGTTCGCACCATTGACGATCTAAAGAGGCTCACGCAGGCGTACAGCAGAAGATTTCAGTAGCTGAACACAGGCAGCCTCTCCACTCGCAGCATGTTGGAAAGCATGTTGAAAACAGCCTAATCATTCTGTTTTACATCTATTACATATTAAGTTCCATGTCATAATTAATAATTATGCTGCATGCAATGAAGATATACAATTCCTTAATCTTAAATAATCTCTCTAAATTAATTCCTTTTCCTGAAGGGGCAGCAAGGTGACTTCAATAGACAATAGACAATTGGTGCGGGAATAGGTCATACGGCCCTTTGAGCCAGCACCGCCATTCAATGTGATCATGAATGGCAGTAGAGCTACTGCCTTACAGCGCAAGAGACCCAGGTTCGATGCTGTCCACATGGAGTTTGTACGTTCTCCCCATGACCTGCGTGGGTAGTCACCACAGCGACTAGTGGTGGCGCCATCAAGTGTGGCAGCCTAGCCTGCAGCTGTTCGTCCTTCACCCTTTTTTTAATTTTCAGTTTGTCAAAAAGTTTAGTTTTGGAGGCCTTTTAGTCTTTTTATGTGGGGGAATGGGGGCAGGTGGGAAGGGCGAAACCTTTTTTTCCAGTCCCTACCTGGATTGATGATGCGTCTTTCCTTAGAGCCGCATATTCGTCTCCTCCTTGCGGCCTACCACCTGGACTGGCATGGCCTCTCCTGTCGGAGACCGGCCAGAGCTTCGAGCTGCAGCTTCAACGGCGGCACAGCACTGAGGTACCATCGCGGAGCAGGCGATGCCAGGGTCGCCGTGTTGGAGCTCCAGAGTGCTGGGACTGCCGACTTCAACGTCGTGGAGCTGCGCTGACTTTAACATTGCGTAGCATGGGACCTTTCACCGAGGTCGCCAGTGTTGACGCTCCGAACAGCGCGGCCTGTGGACTTCGGGAGCCGCGGTCTCCAGGAGGAAGCAGCCGTTTCGGAACTCCAAGCCGCTGAGAGCATTCTTCCGACGCCGGAGTTCCATCATTCCGACGAGAGGGCCTGAAAAATTGGGCTGTCATAGCGGCGACTGCGGAGGCCTCAAATAGGCCGCGACCACGGGTGAACATAGAGGAAGTGGACTGAACTCCGCTGCCTTCCCTCACAGTGGGATACATTGATCCCGCTGTGGGGGGATGTTTTTTATGTTTAATGTTAAATTACATTGTGTTATGTTTATCTTATATGTGTGCTGCAATGGCACTCAAATTTCACTGCACCAATTGGTGTATGTGACAATAAATGTCCTATGTCTATGTTTTCTCCAAGATCTTCTGTTTCCTCACACACTCCAAAGACATACAGGTTTGTAGGTTGATTGGCTTGGTATAAACACTAAATTGCCCCCTAGTGTGTGTGGGGTAGTGTTAATGTGCAAGGACCACTGGTCAGTGTGGACTCGGCGGGCCTGTTTCCGTGCTGTATATCTAAACTAAACTAAAAGTAAACATTGGCTTCAGAATAGCCATTTCATATTTGTTAAAACAAAAGATTGTACAATGTCCTTGATAATACAATTGTATGAAATACAGCTGACCACCAGTCTAAGACATCAACCATTTTGGACAGATAAATTAATGTTAGCATAGCCAAGAATACAATACCCATATATTTAGTGGTTGTGCATCAATATAAAATCAGCATTAAAAATAGCTCCACAAATCACAACATTTGGCAAACTGCTTTTTTTCTTGGATGCTGCCAAAATATGGTTTATCACATCAAAATTACAGTGAATCAGAGAATGTTATTTACTAAAAATGCCAGTTTTACTGAGGAAATGTCTATTTAAACAATTCACAGTGGTGATCCTTAATCATATTCAGAGATGTATAAACAAACATCAGTCTGTCAGAACCGTCCTAAAAATCCACTCAAACAAGCGAGGAGTCCACGTGGTAATGATAATGGAAACAAACATGATTTAACAATATAAAAACTAAATACAACTTTGTATGCTCTATCAGATTTGAAATTTTAATTAAACAAGACCTGGATTATGCTGTCATTCATTACAATGTCACCTGTTCTGAGTGCCTGAATATTATGCATAAGTTTGAGTTAGTCAAACAGTCCACGTTCTAACAAGAAATATAACCAAGTTTGAAACTAGTCAGCGGCAATGATGTGGTTTTACCAACGGATACAGTGATCAGTGCGGTGAGATTGTCAGCAAAGCCCAGCAACAGCAGCATCAATCCAATTTCTACTTCATTTATTCTGTGTTAGTCCCAAAATTATTAAAATATTTTTGATTCATTACCAACTAAATTACTTGGAAGAAAATTATTTGATGCATCTGGGAAACTGTTGTAAAAAGCTTTAATCTAACCCATCAGTTAGAATGCCCTGAATAGAGACTAATTGTGATATAATTCAAAACATTGTGTAGTAATTGTTGCCATTTGTGCAAAGAAGGTAATGTAAGATAATTAGTTATTTTTTTTACAGAGAGTAGAATAGCTTATGATAAAAATCAATATTTTTCCATTGAGAGATATTGACACCCACCCAAACTCAAACACGTAGTTTACACAACACATTGCATTTTAGCGTTTTGTACTGAAAATGGATAATTCTATGAGCCATCATGATCAGCAGGGATCTTTGCTAGCTGGCAATGTCTATAAAAGGATATCTCAACTGAATTAACTTGGGAAATGACATATCCCATTAATAATACTACTCATTGAGAGTGAAGATGGTCACACAGCATGGAAACGGGCCCTTCAGTCCAACTTGCCCACGCTGACTAACAAGCCCCATTTACACCATTTCGACCTGCCTGAATTTGCTCCATATCCCTCTATACCCAAACTATCTACATACCCATTTAAATACTTCTTAAATATTGCTATAGTACCTGCCTTAACTATCTGCTTCCGCAGCTTGTTACATTACAATTTCATTAAAATCATAAGTTACAGCAGAGGGAATAACTGAGGTTGTGTTGTCTATGAAAGGGCTGACCAATGCATTCTATTCTACCACACTATCCCCACAATCCAGCAATTTTGTTGCATCATATTTATGTATCACAGTTGAGTCATGAATTGCAGACATAGGATCATTTTATATCTCTATTTTTATCAATTTACAAAAACAATCTCATCATCAGGTTTTGACTTAGACTTCCTTCCATTTAAATAGATTTTGTCTTTGCACATGAACTTGTACTTTAGTTAATGAGTCACTGTTTTGTTTCATCTGGTTAAAATATTAATCTCTAACAAATCAACTGCTCCTTTCAGACATTTACTCATCACATACCCTTCGAACTAGACTTTTGTCTGCAGAGTTACAACACACTCATTTCTTAGCAAATTCTGGAAATAAAACGGAGCTTCTGAACTCTGTAGAATTGCACAACATACCATGTATTGATCACATTGCCAACTTATATTCGTTAAACATTGTAAATGAAATTTAACTGACGTAAAATATGTGGCGATAAAGTCTTACAAATGTTCATGCTGATGATCCAAGAACAGGAGTGATAAAGTAAGCAACGTTAAAAGTGGTCACAAACCCTGTGGTTGTTAACAATTGAGCTTGTTACCAGAGAGACATGACCTGTGCAGCCAAGGAAGGGGAGACAGCAGCTTCCATCACACTCAACAGAAGGTGAAGGGGTGATCACAGACTCCAGCAACATGAGGACCAGGTGCTGCCAGTCTCCAGAATTGTGTGTCGGCCATGGTGCAACCTTGAGCCCCTCGTCTCAGTGCTGTGTGGTACACATTTGCCCCGATCTGTTAAACACCAGCCTTCCCAGGCTCCACACTGGGCCAAGGGGTGATTCATCACTGGGGAGCACCAGGTACAAAGCACAGCAATGAGGAGTTAATATCAGTTCCTCAATATCAGGTTCCCAGCATTGTGTCATGCTGCCTGAGCAGATGTGTTTTATTAGGGAAGTAGTCCCTGGTTCAGGGAGACTGACTTAAGGATGACCTTCTTTAAAAATTCTTCCACAACTTTAAATATGTACATAGGTTTGTTTTCATGGAGACATTATTTCTATTGATTGTATTTTAATCATGGATGTCTGTTGTGGAGCCCTCAAAGTTTAAAATAATGAAATAATTTATGCCCAAATGTTCTGTATGAACAAATGAACATCCAATTATTTAAACCGTGGGCTTCATTAAGAAGATTGTCTGTTGGAATTGTTTTGCTTGTGGTGGTGCTCTCTTTTGTGGCCATATCCACAGTGACTGGCTGCAAATTAGTAAATTTCTGTTGTTATTTCTGTCACCCTCTTATTGTTTTCCCTTGCTGAGAAATAATTTATTTCCTATAAGAACAAATCGGTTTACAGACACATTTCAGGATGGAATCATTACATGACCTGGGGAGTGCCAGTGAGTGTTTTGCCTGGAAGATGAAGGGTTCCATTATGAATCAAAGCTCCAAGCAGATGTACCATTGTACAAAGTAGTAAAGGCTAAGAGCTAGAAACTAAAATGGTAACTTATGACCAAATATTTTTTATACCCCTAGAAATTTTGCCTCAAAAAAATGGAACTGCAATTTTTCCTGAATTTCTCATTTAATGACATTGCTGTGTGCCAAAGGAACTCGGCATATTTGGGTTATTGAAAAATTACATCGACAGGAAGATTACATTTTGCGATTGTGCTGAATGTGGCATATCACCTTTCACAATCTCAGGATGTCCTAAAGCTTTTTATAGCCAGTGGTGCACTACAGGAAACACACCCGCTAATTTGTCACAAAACTCCCAGAAACTGGGACCAAATAATCTGTTACAGTTATGTTGGTTGAAGAAATAAATATTAAATTGGACACCAAGAAATTTCCCTGCCCCTCATCAAAGTAGTGTGAGAGGACCTCTTAACATACATTTGTGGTGCAATACTCCCTCAATACTGTACACCGGGTTAATGTTCAAAATAAGTGTACATGTCAAGATTGTAAAGCAATTCAGGCTGATAGTTCAATGCTCTGCTTTCCTGGTATGAAAGCGGCCGAAAGATTTCCACCTATAATCTTGCATTATAATCCTGTTTATATGGAATCAAAATGGAGCCATTTATTTCTATGTGTGTCAGATGGGTGACTACATTGTTATGGAGTTCATCTTTGCAGGCAGATTAATTTAATAAGCCTGTGGTAAAGCAAGTCTCTGTCAACCAAATAGACATTATTTTATCAATGTTATTAGCTCTAGCTTCTGAGAGAAGATACGTTCTAGATTCGCTCAGGTCCTTGGGTAAGTGCCAATCCATAACATCCATATCATATAGACCAGCTTCATTTGTCGTTCATCCAGATTTTTGGATGTCAGAGAAGATGGGAACAGCAGACATATCACCTAGTTCCTGCCCTATTAAATCTATTAAACCTATTAAATCTAACATGTGGACTCCATTTGCACAAGTAGACATTTGGGTGGTGATGAACAATGTCCTTGATCATACTTTCAGCAGGCAAGAATTAAATTGAGCTCACCTGTGGAACTTGTACAAGTGATCTAGGTAGTAGCAAGGGAGTAGTCTTATTTGCAGCAAATGCCTTTCATATAAGGTGCATACTTGCTAGATGTGCTCAAAAGTTGCCGTAGCATTTAATGAGGAACAACAGGAAGCTCTGAATAATTCACCAACATTTATCCATCAACGTATACTGTGGAAACAGGGTAACTAGTCATTCATCTCATCACTTGTGTCCCAATTGCATTCTGCAATGTTTACTTAATATGCTGGCCATAAGCAATTCATTGGCTCTAAAATATATAGTGAGAAACCGCATGCAAGGTTGTACATTTTATTTTTAATGATTTTGGTTTCTTTGTGAGACAACCAAAATATTCTATATTCACTTAAAAGTTAAACATGAGAGACACCTGTCTTGATTTTCTTTAATTATTTTTTCATTACATTTTCTGAATGCCTATAAAGGAAACTGAGTTAATTATGCAAGTTCTTAAAATGCTACCATGGACATTGATGCTTGATTAATGACGTAATGAATAATCAGCTAAACCAATAAGCAAATGCATTTTTTGCACCTAATGTTAAAAAGCTGAAGATAGCCAATTATTTCTCATGCTCGAGATTTGCACGTATTACCCTTTGTAATACTGACATACTGCTTGTCCCCAGTGAATGAGAAGATGAATCTAATCTGTAACATATATAATTATTCATCAAAATGCAAATATAAGCCTGTTTCTTCTTGAAAAGAATTAGAGGTTTGGCTTTCGGTCCTCGTTATTGAATGGGCCGGACAATGAGAAAATATGATTGGGGGGGTGTATTATTGTCATGTGTATCAAGGTTAGTGAAAAGCTTTGTTTTGCAGGCTATCCAATGAGATCAGATGAATACAATCAAGTCAAAGTCAGGTTCAATATGTAGAAGAAGAAGATACGGAGTGTAGAATATAGTTCTCAGTATTGTTGCGCACCAGTTCCAGAGACAAAGTCCAATGTCTGCAGTGGGGTACAGATGAATTAGACAGTACTCTAACTTGTGGAAGGACCATTCAGAACCCTAGAAGGGCAGATGTTCAAAATATTTCATCATTCCTTACAATTAGTGCAACATATTTCTGTTGGGAAACATGACCGTTTCTTCAGATCTTAGTTTATTATAACACAAATAGCATTCTTTTAAAACTGATATTGAAGCAAATCAAACACTCGCTGTCAATGTATTGGGCCAATACATATTATCAGGAACCCAGTTAAGTAACACTAGATCAACATGTGTAAATTTACAATGCCTTTCAGTGCCACAATAAGCTGTATAAAAGCCTTTTTCTGAATATCTGTATTAATAGTAATTAATGCAATTTTTAATTGGCACTTATTGATATCCATGATATTGAACCCTCGTATATTTTGGTTCAATTATCTATCAGTTAAATGTATACGTTCAATATGTGGATTAATATTATTCACCAGATGTATCCCTTGTTTCAGGTTTAATTTAATCATTCACTTCTGTCAGCCATTGTGTAGTTTCACATAACGGAGGTGAGGTATTTATTTCAAAGCTCTGTTTATATCCTCATCAGTTAAGAGAGGAAGTGTACAATAATAACCCGGTTGACAGCCTTCCTTCTGGTTTTCAACAGCAGAGGTTTCTCAAATATTTGCCACAATAAGTCAAACAATATACAGCATGAGATAGTACAAAGCATAGCAACCGTCCTGCTCAGAACTCACAGTAAAGCCATCCTTCCATAATGGTCCAACTGTAAATACAAGGGAGATTTGACTCCCTGCTGGGTTGCAAAAACAGACTGGCCAACACCTGTTACAGAAGCAGCCCGAATTTCAACCATTCCATCACAACAGTTTATTGTCTGGCATTTTTTAAATAATAATCAACAATATTGGATCGCGTATACCATTTTACTTCTTGATAGTTCAAGTGTTCTAAATCAATTTTATTTTAAAAGTATGTTAAATGACTGTTTATACCTTTTGTGTGTAGGAAGGAACTGCAAATGCTGGTTTTAACCAAAGATAGACACAAAAAGCTGGAATAACTCAGCGGGACAGGCATCATCTCTGGAGAGAAGGAATGGGTGCCATTTTGGGTCTAGACCTTTTTTCAGACCTTTTCCTTTGTCTTATTGGGTCAACTATAATTAGGGCTTTGGTATCATATGATGATAATTGGAATAGTAACAAAGTGGGCTGTCCAAAGATACAGAAGCACAAACTAAAGCCCTGTGTCACCCTAGGATGAAAAATGCCATTAATTACCTTAATTCGTGAAACGACTGTGAGACTATCAAAATGCCATAAAATTCTGTCGATCATGAAGCAAGGCTGTTGTAATTTTCATTGGTAAGTAGTAAATACTATTTATGTCATACAATTACCAGGATATCACCATGTCACATAAAACAGGATCCAACTTGAGTTCCCCTCATTCCTTCACTGCAAATACAGAGTCCCCTGCCATGAACTTTCTGGGAAAGGAATCGTTATTTACTAGGAATTTAACTGATTCAGTCACATAAGTACTGTGAGTATTACGAACAGTTCAGGAATTGGATGACTCATCTCCCGATTCGCCAAAGCCTGAACCATTCACAAGACAAGTCAATTATGGAATGCCCCCCACTTCCTGTAGAGTGCCAACCATGGGTAACTTAGTGGAAATCTCACATCTAACTCAGAAGATAATGGGGGGTACACAAAATGCTGGAGAAACTCAGCGGGTGCAGCAGCATCTAAGGAGCGAAGGAGATAGACGACGTTTCGGGTCGAGACCCTTCTTCAAACTGGTTAGGGATCAGGGAAACGAGAGACGGTGATGTGGAGAGATAAAGAACAATGAATGAAAGATATGCAAAAAAGTATCGATGATAAAGGAAACAGGCCATTGTAAGCTGTTTGTAGTGTGAAAATTAGATGCTAGTGCGACTTGGGTGGGGGAGAGATAGAGAGAGAGAGAGGGAATGCCAGGGCCTGAGGGCTGAGGGAAAGGTGGGAAGGGGAGGAGACAGCAAGGGTTAACAGAATTGAGAAAATTCAATGTTCAAGCCCAGAACCAGTCTGAAGAAGGGTCTCGACCCGAAACGTCGCCTATCTCCTTCGCTCCTTAGATGCTGCTGCACCCGCTGAGTTTCTCCAGCCTTTTGTGTACCCTTGATTCTCCAGCATCTGCAGTTCCTTCTTTAAAGCTCAGAAGATAATGGGTTCAGTTGTTAGAGACCAGTGCACAACATTTTAGATGGACACTCCAAAGTACTATTGAGGAAGCACACCTTTGTTAGAGATGACTTTTTTTCCCCAATGGTCCATGACGCTACTTGAAAGTTTTGAGGAGTTATCTTTGAACTCCTAATTAATATTTATTGACTACATATTGCTTCTTAAACAAACTGATTTTTTAGTCAGTTTTACAGTGGTGTTTGTCAGAACTCCATGTAAAAATTAGCTTAAGTACTACCAGCATTGCAATAATAAAAACACTGGAAAAAATATTTAAATTGCAGTAAAACAGTTTATTGGAGGTACTATATAA
This sequence comes from Raja brachyura, assembly GCA_963514005.1. The sequence continues at coordinate 60,504,772 of OY740785.1, forward strand.
ATGCAACTTTCTTTTTGCCCTGCACCGTTCCATGTCAAATTACAATATATGACCAACATCCCAACCACTAGCTTAAATATTCACGCCTATTGCAGGCACACTGTTGTTTCAGTGTGTGCATCATTTATAAAGTTCACTGCAATTATTTACTGAAGCATCTTTAACAGCAGCATCCAGGTCTATAATCTCCACTATTTCAAGAGAATAATGCAGCACCTGGAAACATCACTTGCACATTACCCTTCCAGTCACATCCCAATCTACCAATTATTCATCAGGGTTTGGTCACAATCCTGGATTGTTTGCGGTGTCCTGGCCTCACTAGATGAATAGTTGAAGTCAGCAGTTCACCACCACCTTCTCAAGGGTGGCCATTAAATGATGACTATGAAGGCACCTACAATAAGGTATGAATGAAGGTGCTTCTAGAGCTGGACCATTTCCGAAATTTCCCTACCGTTTCTAGACCCCACTATCTCCATCGCAGGTAACAGACTACAGACGACTGACCGACATCTACTATAAACCCACTGACTCCCATGGCTATCTGGACTGCACTTCTTCCCACCCTGCTTCCTGTAAGGACTATCCCCTACTCCCAATGTCTCCGTCTATGCCGCATCTGCACCCAGGATGAGGTGTTCCAAATCCGGGCATCGGAGATGTCCTCATTCTTTAGGGAACGGGAGTTCCCCTCTTCGACTGTAGATGAGGCTCTCACCAGGGTCTCTTCTATACCCCGTAACTCTGCTCTCACTCCCCATCCCCCCACTCATAACAAGGGCAGACACCCCTTTGTCCTCACCTTCCACCCTACCAGCCATCACATACAACAGGTACTCCTCCGACATTTTCGCCACCTCCAACGGAATCCCACCACTGGCCACATCTTACCATCTCCTCCCCTTTCAGCTTTCCGCAGAGACTGCTCCCTCCGTAACTCCCTGGTCAATTCATCCCGTCCCAGCCAAACCACACCCTCCCCTGGTACTTCCCTTGCAACTGCAGGAAATGCTACACTTGTCGCTTTACCTCCCCCCTTGACTCCATCCAAGGACTTAAGCAGTCTTTCCAGGTGTGGCAGAGGTTCACCTGCACCTCCTCCAACCTCATCTATTGCATCCGCTGCTCGAGGTGCCAGCTGCTCTACATCGGTGAGACCAAGCGAAGGCTTGGCGATCGCGTCGCCCAACACCTTCGGTCAGTTCGCAATAACCAACCTGATCTCCCGGTGGCTCAGCACATCAACTCCCCCTCCTATTCTGAAACCGACCTTTCTGTCCTGGGCCTCCTCCATGGCCAGAGTGAGTCCCACCATAAATTGGAGGAGCAGCACCTCATATTTTACTTGGGTAGTTTACACCCCAGCAGTATGAACATTGACCTCTCCAATTTCAGGTAGTCCTTGCTTTCTTCCAGTTTCCCCTCCCCTTCCCAGCTCTCCCACAGCCTACTGTCTCCGCCTCTTCCTTTTTTCTTCCCGCCCCCACCACCCCCACATCAGTCTGAAGAAGGGTCTCAACCCAAAACGTCACCTATATCTTCGCTCCATAGATGCTGCCTCACCTGCTGAGCTTCTCCAGCATTTTTTTGTACTTCAATTTTTCCAGCATCTGCAGTTCCTTCTTAAACAATGCTTCTAGAGCTCAGTTGAAGACATGTACAAAAATGGCAACACAAGAGACTGGCAGATGCTGTAATCTTGAGCAAAACAAAAACGCAAAGAACGCAACTGATCAGGTAGCATCTGTGGGCGGAAGAGATAGTAATTGTTTTGGGACTCCATATCCCTGCCTGTTGATCTTCAATATATTGCGCCACCTTATTTCCACTCCAATCATTTTCTTGCAACCAAATTTTCCATTCAAACAGTTAAGTTCCTGGATAGTAGACATTTTATAGCTCCATTCTTAATTTCACTGTATAATTTTATAAAACTCTGACATCCCAGGTTTGCAGTAGTGATTAAACTGGTTACCTTTTTTACCTTGTGGGTATTGGTTTCTCCTGCTAGATTCATTTCTGTAATTTTAAACTTGTTGCAGATATGACCATTAATAACAATTACATGAAGCATTTTCCCTACTGACTCTCTTTACCCATTATCTAATGGTTTGAATAAAACATTATAATCAGGCAGAGATCCTATTTGGCAGCAGAATAAAGAAAACATTTCTGTGAACACTCAAAGACCCTGTAAAAATGAATCCACATGGAACAATTTATGTATCATTGCATTTCTCAAATTACTACTACTACATAAAAATAGGAAGAACATGTTGGAAGATATTCCAAGATATGATATTTTTAAGAACTTCAAATGCTAACTGTCCTAAGCAATATACTGAACTACAAGCTAGTATGATACACTTCAAAAAGTATTTCTTTTCGCAGAAGGATAACATTAAGAGTGCCCAGCAAAAGAAAAAAAAAGGGAAGCATTCAGCCATCTTCCAGACACTCCACAACTGCAACTTGTCTTGAAGTACAACATTTTGAGGTGAAGCCAGGCAATTGGAGCTCTAAACATTTTTTAAAAGCAAGTGATAGTAACAACATGAATATAATTCTTCAAACCACATTTGATCATTGCTAGCAGTAGCCAAACAACCTGAGGAATTTAAACAACCATACCTCTTTACTGGTGAGATGAAGTAGACTAAACTGCTTTCTTCTGAGTTTTTCAGCTGAGCTGTCAGAGTTACACAAGATTGTTTTCTCAATCACGCAGTCTGGATTCCAAAGCTGACATTCAGTGGTAAATCCTGTTTTCTCGCATTACAGCTTATTGACAGCAGTGTCAGAATAACACACAAAGCATTGGCTTGTTGCAACTATACAGGAAGCAAACAACATCTGCTTTCCTATTTAAGCACAAGAGCATCTGTGTTTTAAAAAAACAGGCAGTCTATGCAGCCACGAGGAGCAGCCCACCTTCAGAATGACTTCAGCAGTGCACAGACGAGCCTCCAGTTAGTGTTTAATAGTAAGCGATTGAATCAGAGGCGGAAGGTAGTTCTATTTTCTTCATATTTAAACATCTATGGGTGCTGATAGGATTAGAATACAAACTAGCAATCTCTCTTTTTATAATGAACAGCAAGTTTGTGCCAGTCAGATGAGATAATTAGTATTTTATTTTAATTTTCCCTCTCCTTCCCCGGTAATTCTGCTTCCTACAGGGCAGCTAAAAGCTGGAATGTGATACCCAGAGAGTAATAAATGCTGCTGTTCACCCACATCCCAAATCAAGTGTGTGAGAGAAACAAGAGAGAGTTCAAGGCCAGAGACAGGAAACAATCAAGCTAGAATCCAAATTTGGAACCATGACATTATGTATCTTTTAAATAACTACATAGTCAAAAACTGTTGACTGAAATCAAGACCAAAAAATAGCATCATAATTTACATTAAAGGGTGGGGAGGGGAAAGAAAAGATGACTGAACAATGACTGTGAACCGTGAATTGTTATGGCTTGCTATTAAGTCCAGAAAGTACATAGAATTCCCAAATTCCTTTCCCAATTTAGAGGGATTTTACTCAACTCAGACTGATTTTATCTTTTATTTATAGCTTTTAATAAATCCCATTTCAGATTGAAGCCTGCATTGATATCAATCGCATCCCTGTGACAAATGTTGCCCCCTCACCCCTCCATCCCATCCCTCAACCCCAGCTGGTTTATGGCAAAAATGTTGCAGGTCATACATAGAAAACACTCAGTTCATTCATACCTCAAACAAATACTCAATTCTACGTGAAATGGCATACCTATATGCTTCATTTACTTCTTTCAAAGACACACTACCCTTTTTTCCCTTGGCAGACATAGGCAATTGTGACAAACTGACTCCCAGAATAAAACAAAACTGATCTATAATCTGTTATTACAACACTCAGATTTCTAGGAACGCTCTTTCCCCAATGTAGTGCAGAAAAATCTCTTCACAAAATATAAAGGTCTTGGACATTTTTTTCCTGTATCATATTTGTGTATCAATCGTAATTGAAACAGCTTGAAGATTTAAATCCAGACTGGTTAGTGGAAAATAATTCAGTGCAGTCTGCTTTGTTCGTAGTTCCTAAGATCCTTACCACAATAACCAACAAAAGACACCCTAGTTCTTTTATCATCAAAAAATAACAGGCATTTGTAATTTTTGTTTAAAGAAAGCTTGATAATCTGTGCCAAAATTCTCATGCGAAGATAATTATGGTGTAGATTTTATCTCTCGTGATTTTTTTTCAGTCTTTGATGCCATAAGATTGGGAAGAATTGTGTTAACATTTGTGATAATATTTTGCTGCGTTTGTGCTGTCTCCATGTTCACTACTAGATCTGAAGCCATTCTATGATGCAGTAGTTTTATAGAGGGTCAAAGTAAAACTCGGTAGTTAGTTCTCCATCCCATTCCTACCCTGACCTCTCTGCCATTGGCTGATTACATTATTCTAATGATACCTAACATAAACTTGAGGAACAGCATCTCATCTTTCAGCATTTCAAATGAATCATTACACTCGCCACTCCTTAAACCACTCCTCCATCCCCGACTACTACTCCCTATTGTGTGGCAGAGGAGGCTTCATACCCATCCTTTCACCTCTTCGCTTCACACCATTTAGGGACTAAAACAGTAATTCTACAGGTGTGACTCTTTCCACAGTAGTGACCCTGAGCTTCCGATTACTTTCTATTTTTAATTCACTATCTCACTCTCATTCTGATCTCCTTGATCTCCTATACAATTACAAGAACATCTGGACACGTTGTAGGGTTTCTGTTAGTATCAGGAGTGGTCCTTGTTCTTGCCATTCCTCTCTTCCTTTTTTTCCCTTCATTTATAGACTTGTCCAGCAGGCCAGACTATGCAACATCGCCCAGACATCACTCATTAGCCACACCTCACCCAGACAAAAGACCTTAATTATCCATTTAATGCCTTCATTGGTCAGGATATTGAATATGAGAGTCTGGAATTCATTTTGCAGCTTTATAGGATTTTGGTTCAGCTGCATTTGGACTATAGTGTGAGGTTCTGGTCATCACATTCCAGGAAAGATGTGGTGGCTTTGGAGAGGGTGCAGAGGAGATTTACCAGAATGCTGCCTGGATGATAGGGTATCAACTAATAGGAGCGGTTGACAAACTTGGATTGCTTTCTCAGGAACGTCGGTTGAGGGGAGATTTGATAGACGTATACACAATTATGAGAGGCATACTGACCTTCCCCCCCCCATAGTAGAAATGTGAAAGTCTGGAAAGGATAGCTTTAAAGTGAGAGGGCACAAAGTTGTGGAGGTGTGAAAGCCAGTTTTTTTAGACAAAGTGATGGATGCCTGAAACGTTGCCTGGGGTGGTGGTGCAGGCAAATACTATGGTGGCATTTAAGGGGCCTTTAGATAGGCACATCAATATGCAGGGATTGGAGGGATCATGTGCAGGCAGAGGAAATTAGTTTAACATGACATCATGTTCAGCATAAACATTATGACACAAAGAGCCTGTTTATGTGTTGTACCCTTCTATTTTCTATGTACATTAGTTCATCCTAGTACAGCCATTCACATTGTTCCATTCATTGCCCTTCCCCCACTTCTCTGCTAGTTAGACAAACTTGTTTCTCTCTCTCAGCTCTGATGAAAAAGGTCTTCGACTAGAAATGTTGACAGTTTCTCTTTCCCCAGATGCCGACTGCTCTGAGTTTTACCTTTATTGTCTATTTTTATTTCAGATTGCCAGCCTCTGCAGTTTTTGATTTAACATCTCCTATTGTGACCCAGCACATTACAGCCTACAGGACGCAACAATAAATTAAATATTACAGATAATCAGCCTTTCCGGTTTGTGTCTCGGGCTCATTTTGATTTTAAGTCATAAGTTAACCCAGTTTTTTCACTCACAGAAGCTGCTTAGATTGCTGAGTCTTTAAGTATATTCTGCCTTAATTTATAACAGACGATACTCTTAATTATCTAATGGTATATTAACCACAGAAAGCTTCAACTGATGGTTAACTAAATGAGCATGGGCAAAATAACAGAACTTACTGCATGTACTATTGCCTTTACGTAGTACCATTGTTAGTAATGGTATGAGAGACACAAGGAACTGCAGATGCTGGTTTACAAAAATAAAATATAACGTGTTGGAATAACTCAGCAGGTCAGGCAGCAGCTCTGGAGGACGTGGATAGATGACAATTCATGTCGGGACCTTTCTTCAGACTTCCATTTACACCTAGGTTCCCAGGTCTGAAGAAGGGTCCCGACTCAAAACGTTGCCTATCCACGTACTTGACAGATACTGCCTGACCCACTGAGTTATTCCAACACATTGTGTGGTAATGGCAAGAATATGCCATGCAGCAATTGTGAATATTATAAGGCTTAAAAGCCTGAAAAGCACATAACCATTAGAAAGATCAAGCCCCAAATGATGATATTAGTTGTAGAGACATTGAAAACCTTATTAAAAAATAATGAATATTAATATTTGCCCCAGTCAAAATATGGATATCCATGATAAATAAATTGACCTCTATATTTAACATTGACCAGTTTGGATTTGACAAATCTTCCACTCACCCCAAAACCATTGTCTGACATTGTCAACAACATTGTGACTGAAAATCCTTTAATTATTACTTCAGTAGAAACAGTACCTGAAGGCACCAATATTCCATTTGGGTTTACACCCAGAATGTTGGATAATCTGCAAACTAAGTGCAGCCCAGTTTAATATCACTGAACTTCAATACAAAAAGTTATAAATGGAAGCTTTTATGACATTGATATCGAATGGAAAGAATAATCAAAATACAAGATGGGGTAACAAAGTAAAGTTAAAAGGAGATTTTAATAGGGATTCTTAATTTTATTCCTTGTAATTCTAAAGTATTTTGTTGTGAGTCTGACAGTAATTCAGTTGCTGCTCATATTTTAGAAGCTTTCTAACTGTAATATTCAGTTTTGCTTTATTAGCATTATGTTAAATTTGTTTATTTTCTTTCATTGACCAGCTCGGGAAAGCCTGGAATTTTCCTGACTGAAATCTTCCGTCAAATTGCCTGTTAAAAAATAACTCAATTGATGTGTAGCAGTCTTCCCAATTTTTCTCAAGTAAATATCCTCACTATCATTTTGCAATGGCAAATATCTTTTTATTAAAAAAAAGAAACCCAGCTAGTGAGTTGAGTCAAAGAAAGATTCAGAAATTGTCAAGGTTAGCTATATCCTTTTAAATATCTTCCAGGTTTATGAAATAGAGTATTCGGTTTTAATTGGGTTCCTGTTTCCCAGCATAGTCTGAACAGGAAAGAATACCCAGGTGGTTCTCATTCAGCTCAAAATAACTGCAGCTAAACTAATAAATATAATTCACAGATGACAAGATGATTAGGTAAATGTTATTGACAAGTTTTGGAGTGCAGGGAGACTACCAAGATTATTTTCAATGCTGAACTTAAAAGAACGCCTTCACAGAACTGAGAGAAATTTGTCACACCATTTTGCCTAATATTTATTAAGCAAACTTCAAAAAAAAGTAAACAAAGAATATTTTATTCCCAAACATTGCAAAACCATATTAATAAATACTCATTTTACTTCCTAGCCCTGGCACCCACCTGCAATAAAGCAGAACCCAGTCTGAAACAGGCCAATTAAGAACATGGCTCCAGCTATTCTGGTGTGAAACTAACCAGGCTTAATTGTTAGCTTCCTACTGGCAGCCTCCTGCAGCAGCCATTTCTGCTGGGATTGGATTTTGTTCCCAGGAGGGCAATTCTTGCATGCCTGAATCCTTTAGCGAGAATGCATCAATAATTTACCTGCCAAGAAACCTATTGAGATTCTTCCGCGAATGATTCTCTCCATTTCGGTGGCAAACTACCGAACAAGATGAATGAGCTTGCAAATGGAGTGGCTGGAGACATACGAACAGCACAATGTCCAAGATATTCTCAATTACTTATTATCACTTTTGCTTTATAATTCATTTTTCATCCGTTTGCTTGATCAATCTATTCCTTTCTGTATTTTTGTCAGGAATACGGCAGGTTACGATTTGCCACATTCAATTTGCATTGCCACCATTTTTGCAGCTTGATTTAAAAAAGTTGAAATGCAGCTAATTTTGAGGAAAGGAATGATCAATAGGAAATCAAATCCATTATTCCATTAACTATGATATTGTAAAAAGGCCATTCATACATAGATTGATGATCGATCTATCCAGTACACTTTGTACCAGGGGCCTCCACAGATCAGTACATTTAGCCAAAGGAAGGTAGAATCACTGCTTTCTTTACATTTACATGAACAGGACAGGATGCATAAAGATTCTAATTTGCATTCCAAGAATTGTTTCATTTGACACACATAACATTTGCATTGTATAAGAGTGTAGAAAATAAATAACTCAAGCAAAATACCAAAGGTTAAACATTAATCTGGTCAACTTCCCTAATGGGACTTTTTGACTGAAAACATTAATACTAAAGTGAAATGTTACTAATACTTCTTTTATATCTGTGATTTGGGATTATTTCTCTAATGCAGCTCAATTTCAATTATCCCTTTATCTACGCATCCCTACATCTTTGTAGTAGTCTACAATTACTATAAGAATTTCACCCATTCTGCCCTTGTACATTGAACTTCTAGCAACCAACTGTTCATGCAAGGGAATATGATTGGCAGAGAACTATTTTACAATGCAGGTGGATCCAAGAACCAGTTTACTTGCAGAATCTTACATGGGCATTTCTTCTGCTGATGGCCCAATTGAGGCGCACGATACTGAAAATCCCCTGAAAATGTGGCAGCCACCCCATAGCATCAATAAAGACCATATTCCTTTGATATTTCAATGTCAGATTATTTAATCCACTGTGCATTTGTAGATTCTGTAAATGCACATAGGCATTTATAGATTCTGCCCCACTGCAGCTTGGGCAGCAGAATCCCACAAACATTAAACTTTGACCTACTATCAAGGGCCACAGATTTTTCCCAAAAATAAAATCAGCCTGCCTTATTTACCCTCATGCACAACATGCTACCAGAGATCTAAAAACAGGTAAACAGTGAGTGCTGTTTTCACACCTTTTAGTGAATGTCATTAAATGCTATTATTTATTCAGCTAATGTTTTTGTTGAAGTTTTACGCGTGTCAGTCAAAGATATGTAGGTTCTGCAAATCCTGGGAAAGGGCACAGGTTAAACTAAAACAACAAGATGATGCCCTAAAACCAAATTTTATGTTCAGATTGAGCATTTTCAATATTTTGACAATGGAAATCTGAATCCAAATGTGCAACTTTTAATTTTTTCAGGCTCCGAAAAGTATAGAACACAATTATCCCATCCTTTGATTGCTGCGGGATATAATCCTGCCACCGGATCACAGTATCAACTGTTAAAGAGAATCCTCGATGCTTACCACTTTTTTAATAGGAAAATTACCCCACACCAATGCAATCCCCTCCACTTGCTCATATATCCTTTTCTTCATCTATTCCCTCAAGAATCACACCTTATTTTTCCTCCAGCAGTGCATCCACAAAAGGATGTTTATTCCCGTTTCCTTCACATTTCATAGAAATCAAACAATCAGACTAAGGGCCTGTCCCACCAGCATGCAACTCTATGCGATTAGCGCGACCTAACGTAGTCGCTTGAGCCGCCCGGCGTCGCGGGGCCGGTCCCACTTCAATCGCCGGAGCCGCGCGGAATTGTGCGGAGTTCGTCCCGACACCGCGCGGGGCTCCGAAAAACCGACTATGTCCAAAAATCCCGCGCGGCAACGGCTTGTCAGCTCGCAGTCGCCTCGGCATTTACACACCGCCCGGACATCGTGCCTTCGTGAACCTATTTGTAAGTGCCTCCGTGACCCTCTATGTGTGTGGCTCCGTGACCCTGTATGTGCGTGTGTCTCGGTGCCCCTCTCTGTGTGTCCCTCTAAGTCCTGGTGAACTTACCTTGGACTTGCTTCAAGTTCGCCTCGCTTTGCGCCGCGTTGCGCCACTCACCCAACCTCCGCGCGGCCCTCGCTGCCTTTTTAGTTGCGCTTGCCGCATGCAGGCGCATGCTGGTGGGAACGGCCCTGTACAGGGGATCACCCGACCTCCGCGCGGCCCCCGCTGCCGGTTTGATCGCGTTCATCGCATAGAGTTGCATGCTGGTGGGACAGGCCCTTAAGCAAATGTTCCTTACAATAAATTCCTTGGTAGAATTGTACAAGTTGCTGAATTCACTAAAGTTCAACCAAAGCTGTGTTATGTACATCTGTCATCCGTTTATTCATATTAACAATTATATTATTCTTATATTCATTATTTTTATTAATTGTTTTGTCATATTGACAATTATATAATTGTGTAACAATCATATTAACAATCAATGTGCAAGACATACAGAAGATGAGGCCACATTTAGAGTACTATGTTCAGTTTTGGGACACCCTGTTATAGGAAAGATGTTCTTTCCTATAGATGCACAGAGTATTTTACCCAGAACAGGGTATGAAGAACCAGAGTGCATAGGTTTAAGGTGAAGGGTAGTAGGTATATGGAACTGGTGGATAAAATAAATCTGACATTAAAATATTAAAGGGCATGCAACAAATTACCAACATACTTTACAGATGAATCCATTAAAAAAAAAGTTGGGATTGGAATAGAGATATTAAGGGAAAGATGGAATAATACCAAAGGAGATGGCAGAAATATTTAATTGCTCTGATATTTACGAGGGATACCCTGATGCTCGGTGACAAGGCGATTAATTAGAAAACTACAATGAAAACAGAAAAAGAACAGGAGGGAAAGTTTAACGGAGAAATGCGGGGCATGTTTTACACAGAGTGATCGGTGATGGGAACGTGCTGCCAGAGGTGGTGGTGGAGTCATATACGATCATGGCATTTAAGAGGCTTTTAGATAGCCACATGCGTATGCAGGGAATGTAGGGATATGGATCACAAAGCAGGAAGAGGAGATTAGTTTAACTGGGAATCATGCTCAGCATAGACCTAGTTGGCTGAAGAGCCTATCCCTGTGCTGCAATTTCTTACGTTCCATGTAAAGTTTGTTAGAAGTATTGAAGAAGGCAAATACACCGAAAGCTTTCTTGATCAACCGATCTACCTGCAATGCCATAGTCTTTTTCTTTTTTCACCGTCTCGTATAATTTACAGTGCCATCCATAATGTTTGGGACAAAGATTTATTTATTTGCCTCTGCACTCCACAATTTGAGATTTCTAATAGAAAAAAATCATGTGGTTAAAGTGCACATTGTCAGATTTTAATAAAGACCATTCTTATACATTTTGGTTTCACCACCTAGAAATTACAGCAGTGTTTATTCATTGTCCCCCCATTTCAGGGCACCATAATGTTTGGGACACAGCAATGTCATATAAATGAAAGTAGTCATGTTTAGTATTTCGTTGCATATCCTTTGCATGCAATGACTGCTTGAAGTCTGTGATTCATGGACCACCAGTTGCTGGGTGTCTTATCTGGTGATGCTCTACCAGGCCTGTATGGCAGCCATCTTTAGCCTATGCTTGTTTTGGGGGCTAGTCCCCTTCAGTTTTCTCTTCAGCATATAAAAAGCATGCTGAATTGGGTTCAGATTGGGTGATTGACTTGACCACTCAAGAATTTACCATTTTTTTGCTTTGAAAAATTCCTTTGTTGCTTTAGCAGTATGTTTGGGATCATTGTCTTGTTGTAGAATGAACTGCCGGCCAATTAGTTTTGAGGCATTTGTTTGAACTTGAGCAGATAGGAAGAGACTATACGCTTCAGAATTAATTATGCTACTACCATCAGCAGTTGTATCAGCAGTGAAGATAAGTGAGCCAGTACCTTCAGCAGCCATACATGCTCAGGCCATAACACCCCCCCCCCCCCCCCCCCCACCACCACCGTGTTTCACAGATGAGGTGGTATGCTCTGGATCTTGGGCAGTTCCTTCTCTCCACCATACTTTGCTCTTGCCATCACTCTGATATAAGTTAATCTTCGTCTCATTTGTCCACAAGACATTTTTCCAGAACTGTGGTTGCTCTTTTAAGTACTACTTGGCAAACTGTAATCTGGCCATCCTATTTTTGCGGCTAACCAGTGGTTTGCATCTTGCAGTGTAGCCTCTGTATTTCTGTTCATGAAGTCTTCTGGAGACAGTGGTCATTGACAAATCTGTCTCCTGAAGAGTGTTTCTGATCTGTTGGACAGCTATTTGGAGATTTTTTTAAATTATAAAGAGAATTCTTCTGACATCATCTGTGGAGGTCTTACTTGGCCTGCCAGTCCCTTTGTGATTAGGAGATTCACCAGTGCTCTCTTTCTTCTAAATGATGTTCCAAACAGTTGAATTTGGTAAGCCTAAGGTTTGGCTGATGTCTCTAACACTTTTATTCTTGTTTATCAGTCTCATAATGGCTTCTTTGACTTTCATTGGCACAACTTTGGTGCTCATGTTGATAAACAGCAATAAAAGTTTCCAAAGGTGGTGGAAAGACTGGAGGAAAGACTGATGAGAAAGTGATGAGAGCTCTCTTAAGGAGGCATTTAAACACACCTGAGCAATTACATACACCTGTGAAGCCATGTGTCCCAAAGAAAGATAAGTGCTGGAGCAACTCAGCATGTCAGCCAGCGTCTCTGGGGAACATGGATAGGTGATGATTTGGGTCTGGACCCTTCTTCAAACTGATTGAAAACTGCAAGAGATGGGGCAGGACAAAGCCTGGTGAGTATCAGCTGAATACAGATGAGGGTTTTTGTTTTATAGGCACATAGTTGTACAAAGGTCAGAGAAGAAAAGAAGAAAGGTATTAAATAAGTGTAGAAGAGTGAAACCAGGGGAAGGAATATGGGTGGAAGAGGGTAAGGAGAGAAATAGGTGTGAATCCATGTGGGGCACAGTGAAGAGTGGAAGGGGAGGAGAACAAGTGGATGAGGGGTTGTGGGTTAGTTACCTAAAATTGGAGAACGGAATGTTATCACCATTGGTGGTGGAAAGGATGCCAGTCAAATGGGCTGCTTTGTTGTAGTTGCAATTGTCATATGCACTAGTACGACGAGGACCAAATACAGTGAAAATCTTGCTTGCAACAGCATCACAGGCACATGACTCAGACAAACACGATCAAATTATACATTATATCTCAAAAACAAACACTGTACAATAAAACACGAGTACCAAATATAATTAGAAAATTATATTTGGTCGAGGTAGGTTTTGGGTTATGATTCATTTGTCGAGATAGTACAAGGAAATCACAACTGACATCTAAACAAATGCAGTGTATGCTATCAGGCTCCAGGCTCATATCTTGCACGTTTCAGGGGCGATCTGAGGGGCAAATCACTCACTTGAGTTTATCTAGCCTCCAACCTATGTTTGTAGCTACAACAATTGAATGTCCAGTTACTAGTGAGTCAAAATGTAGATGTTGGTGGACTCAATAATGATAATGCTGCTGAATGTCAAAGGTATTTGGTTAAATTATCTTTTGTTGGACATGGCCAGTGTCATGCACTTCTATGAAATGAATATCGCTTGATATTTTTAAACCTATACCAGAGTATTATTGAGGTCTCACTGCATATTGACCACTTCATTTTCTGAGGAATTGTGAATAGAATTCAACATTCTGCAACCGTCAGCAACATTCCCTCTTTTGACATAATGATGGAGAGAGCACTATTGACAAAGGAACTGAAGATGGTACTAAGACTGCCTAGGGCAGCGGCCTGAGGAACTCTTAAAAGTGGTGTCCATGAATTGGGGTAATTGGCTTCCAACAATCATAACCATTTTTCTTGATTTAAGAACTATAGCTATTGGAGTGTTTACCCCTTGATGCCCAGTGACTTTACCAAGGCTTCTTGAAGCAATGTTAGGTCAATGCTACTTTAATGTCAACAGCAGTCAATCTTGGAATTCAGCTCATTGGTTGTTGCTTGAAACCAAAGTTGTGATGAGATCTGGAAACCCAGACCTAACTGCACAACTAGTGGAAGTAACATTTTATTGAACCATCAATGTCTCCTTCCATTATTTTGCTGCTGATTGAGAATGTACTGATTGGGTTGCAATTAGTCCTGCTTTTTGTGAATGGTATATACCTGGGCAATTTTACACAATGTTTATGTTTCAATGTTGTACCTGTGCTCGAACACAGCTTGATCCAGAGTCTATTCATTACTACAACTTGAATACAGTCTGATCACACACCCTTTGTAATACCCCAAGATCTCAGACATTTCTTGATATCACGTGCAAATCAAAGAGGCTAAATTGGCCAAGCATATAATGAATTAAATGCACACAAATCAGAGGATGCAACATCTCTTAACATAAAAATAAAGTAAATGCTATGGTCAAAGTATATTTTAAAGAATCCTGACAGATAACCATGCATTAAACTTAAACATTAGAGTAAAATTTTAATATGTTCTATTGTTTGTGAAAATTCTTACATCAGGCACCATTGCATTGAAAAGTAGTTTGTTGGTCTTTGTTGGAAGATGTCATGAAAAAGCATGATGATTTAGACAAGAATAGTGAGATTTACAGCATAAACATTCTGTATATCATTTGGCCAGAGGTGGAGGAAGTGGATTTTGTAATTCATTATTTGCATTGATAAGTTATAAACTTTTTGTTTCCTTTATGTTAATGGCTGCAGATCCTTCTGTAGGAAACTTCCATGATCCACCACCACGTAGAACAGTACTGAAACAAATCCTGTCTCAGAATAATTCTACCTAATCTTTTGCTTTGAACTTCATTGGGAATGCAACTCTTTTCTTCTTTCATCCAGATACAGTGAATCAGGATATAACAAACCAAATGAAGAGTGAACATACAGAAAAAACAATTAATTTGTCACAAGGTGAAATGTAATCACTCCGGTCTTTCCTGCAAACTATCTAAATAAATTTATTTTATTTTATCTGCTAAAAGTTTCCACATCAGCAAGCAACCAACTTAGAAAATGCTGCAGAACTGAAGATTGACAGATGTTTCTCATCACTCAAGCAATAGTTTGCACCACCATATTAACCATAAAGCTCTTGTAATATGACAACAAGGAATGCATAACATCAGATGTGCAGAGCCTACTGCCTTAAAGACTACTTTAGTCTCTCTTGAGAAACAGCATCTGTCACATTCCTGTCTGTCCTCCCACACTCTTGAATCAATTAAAATGCAATCACAAAATAGCTTTCAGTAATTGAAGTTCAGGGAGTGACAGGACACAGATTCCTCTTAAATTGCGACTGGTTTGATTGTTTTTAGTGTCACATTCAGTGTCTGCTAAAAGTGCTTAAATCGGCATGATAGACTTTTCATCATATTCAAGAATAATAGTGCATGAATACTCTGCTAGTGTTGTGATTAGTGGTGGAATACCTACTTTATTCCATTACATAGCAACGTGACTGTGGGGCAGACCGTAGTGCCACACCTTTCACCCAGAGGCAGGCCTGGCTCGCCCACCATGGAGCCTGGAGACCCATCCCCAGGGGGCAAGCTGCCGAGCTCTGTCCTGCTCGTCTGCATGGGCCAGAGAGAAGGTTGAATAGATTCAAGATGGCGGCGGCGGAGGATGCAAGGAAATAAAGGGCCGGTAAGCAGAACCAGCGTCTTACCTGGATGCTACAAGGTCGGCTGTGGGAGGCACCCCCGGGGCACAAAGACTGAATGGTGACTGGGTGAGGCCAACGATGATGGTTGGCTGGCCGATGAGCAGATATGGACCAAAGTTACGCTGAAGTAGGCCCCTCGAGGTCCTGCAGCAGCCTGGGGCTCAACTGGATTGGGTGCCACTCCAAGAGACAAAGCGCACGGACCAGACCGAACCTGCAGTGGCACGGAATGGAGGAGCAGCAGTGGAGGACGCCAACGGCTTCGCTTGGCCAGGCCAATCCTGCAACGCTGCCAGGACAACAGGCCTTTATGACCATGGCACCAAAACCGATGACTCTTGTGTCGTCAGTGTACAATTCCTATACACTTGTACTTAATCTAAGATTGTGCTTATGTACAGTGATACTTTTACAGAACTGTATGCAAAAAAAAGGCACTGTACCTTGATACCTGTGACAATAAAGAACCATTGAAACATATTCAAAGAGGCAATCTCTAGAAGTCACTCATTTATTGCATGTACATAAATTAAAAACTGAACATTTTAATGTTATATTTCTCACACATTACAAGTATTGAGATGTCAGGATACAGGGAGTAAAACAAACACAGGTATCCCACTTTAGCTCTTTCCCCAGCAGAGTGTATATCATAGTGTTTTGACTGCGTGAAAATATTTTTACTGCAAAACCCTCCAGTATACCAGTTTACTGGCTTGCCAAATATTCATAGTTGTGATGTTCTTTTTCCTTTGGCCAGTAAGAGCACATTGGTGCTTGAAGATACACAATCACCCTTTTTACAACTAATTTAATTGAGGAAGGATGTGCTGGCACTGGAGAGGGTCCAGTAAAGATTTACAAGAATGACCCCAGGATTGAGTGAATTAAATTATGATGAGTGTTTGATGGCACTGGGCCTCTACTCGCTGGAGTTTAGAAGGATGAGGAGGACCTCATTGAAACTTACCGAATAGTGCAAGGCAAGGATAGAGTGGATGTGGAGAGGATGTTTCCACTAGTGGGAGAGTCTAGGACCAGAGTTCATAGCCTCAGAATTAAAGGTCCCTTTAAGAAGGAGATGAGGAGGAATTTCTTAAGTCAGAGGGTGGTGAATCTGTTGAATTCTTTGCCACAGAAGGCTGTGGAGGCCAAGTCAGTTGATATCTTTAAGGCAGAGATAGATTCTTGATTATTACGGGTGTCAGGGGTTATAGGGGAGAATGGGGTTAAGAGGGGAACGATAGATCAGCCATGATTGAATGGTGGAGTAGACAATGGGCTGAATGGCTTAATTCTGCCCCTATCACTTATGAACTTAATTAGCATCCAGAATCCAGGAACAAATCCTTGGCATCAGGTGAGATAGCAATGTGATAAATTAATTAATTATAAAACCATTACTAATTGATTATTAAAGATTTGTGCACCAAGGTCAGGGTGGAAAAGATGAATGAAATTTCTAAACATATTTGATTCTTATGAAATAAAACTACATTCCGTTTAGTTAGTACATTGGAAAAACAAGCCAGTTTCAGTAATGGTAACCATAAACGATAATAGTAGCACAATTACATTGCACCACAATGCCTGAGCTCACAACAGATTTTTATCCGCCAACTGATCAGCCTGAATCAATAAATTGCTTGGGGAATAAATTTCTAGGAACAGAATCAGAATAGTTAACAGTAAGATGTCAATATGATAAATCTACAACACAGTATCAAATGGATGATAAACAGTGGTACAAATGTACCGCGGTCCACTATAAGCACATTCACAATCTTTGGAATAGGTGTAGGAACCTGCAGATGCTTGTTTAAACCGAAGATACTGTATATACAAAAAGCTGGAGTTACTCAGCAGGTCAGGCAGAATCTCTGGAGGAAAGGAATAGGTGATGTTCCGGTTCAAGTTTGAAGATGGGTTTCGACCTGAAATGTCACCTATTCCTTTTCCTCAGAGATGCTGCCCCACCTGTTGAGATACCTCCAGCTTTTTGTGTCTATCTCTGGATTTGTTTTCACACTGAAGTGGTGAATGCTATTGGATATTTAAACTATGAATAAGAAGAGATAACTCCATGAACATGCCAATCATCAAAAAGCGCATTAGATGAGTATCATGTGAAATTATCTTCGTCATTGATCAATTTCTGCATCCCCACCATCACAGAAGCCAGTCCTCAGCCAATTCATTTCATATGATGAAAAGACTAAACATACTTGATAGGAAAGGGAATGGGTCTCAATCACTGAATCGCTGAAGATTTACTTCCCAGAACGAGCAGAAATATTCCAAAACACCTGAAGCTATTCAATAAATGTAGAATAGCCAAAGTTAGTCCTGTCAACATAAAGCAGCACATTTGCAAATTAACCAATTGCTAACTCCATTAACCTTCTCTCCATCATTAGCAGATGACAAAAGCCGTATTTAACTGTGTTATCAGGTAAAGCTTCCACACCAATAACACCTACGATATTATACTGTTGCATTCCTCAAGCACCGCTTGACTCAGCACCACTTTCATTACAGCCTTGGTCCAAAGAAAAGACCTGAATTCCAAAGATGATGAGAGAATAGTATCACAGGACAGCATTTGACCAAGTGTAGCATTAATGGGCCTTAAAACTAAAAGAAATGTGAATCAGGAGATATCTCCACCGGTTTATGTTATATTTATGTTAACTTTTATGTAATTATGTGTCTTGTTGTTTTTTTTAGTTTGGCTGTATGGTAACACGAATATCACTGTACCTTAATTGGTACACATGACAATAAAATACCTTTGAAACCTTTGCTTGGATTCATAAAGAAAGATGATTGTGTTTGTGATCAATAAATCATCTCAGCCACGGGATTATTGGAGCATTTTAGGACAGTGTTACAGGTTCAATTGTTATCGGCAACTTCATCAATCAGTTTTTCATTGGAGTGTCAAAAGTACCAGTGTCCTTTTAATTTGCACAGTATTCAGAACTATTTGCACCTTCTCAGATAATGAAACAGTTCACGCTAGCATGCAGAAAGACTCTGAACTTTCACATGGACTGATTCGTGACAACTATGATTTGCAGCACATGCCACAGAGTGATCATTTCCAACAGGTGACAGTCCCCATCCATCCATCCATCTTGACCACTGAATAACATTAATATTGTTGAATATTCAATCAGCAATAAGCTGGAGGAAGGGAGCGTCACCAGTGACCAAATGTTGAATTAGACCAGCCATGTAAATAAATCAAGAACAGCTCAGATGCTCGGTATTCTGCGGTGAATAACTTACCACCGGACTCTCCAAACATTTTCCACAACCTGCAAGACACAAGTCAGGAGGATGATGGAATATATTGGCCAGGATGAATGCAGTTTCAGCAACACTCAAGCTCAACAAGATCTAGACCAAAACCATCACCATGAATACTCTGTCTCTGCTGCAACATATACTTTCCACAAAATGTAGAACAGCATCTCCCAAATGCACAATATTTACTACTTACAATAGCAAAGACAGAAACATGGGACCACCATTACCTCCAAGACACATATAACATGATCTTTGGAAATACTCCTTCACTGCTATTACTTTAATATCCTGGGATACTGTGGAAATAACATAATCAAATAGGTTGATGCAACTTAAGGAGGAAGCTGACTACATCTTTTAAAAGGATGAACAAAATATGACACAATGTCAATAATATTAATATTTTATAAAATATTCTCTTCCTAAGCTGTACTGTACCATACCAGCATGCCAAGAACACAATAATGCAGATTTTAGATCTGTAAGCGATTTACAGTTTGGAAGGTCATTCAGCCCAACAAGTTCATGCTGATTTTAACGAAAGTCTAATCCCATCAGTCTAATCAGATGGCAGTCTGAGCCGTCTAGCCGGTCCCCCACAGCCCAATGCAAGACCCGCATGGGGTAGACGCCTAACCATACCCTGCTCCCACAACCCGACGGACCGCAACCTGAAAGGGGGAGCCCACCGAGCCAGACCCTGTATGACTCCCGAAGACCAGAGACAGGGAGGATAGAGACGGTGACGATGACGCACGTGACAGGCAAGGAGCAAGGCCAGTACAGCATCCCGACACAATATGTCATCTGCCCATTCTCTTCATAGATACTGCCAGACCCGTTAAGTTCTTCCAGCACTTTGATTTTTGCATCGTTTTTTGCGTTAGGGTAGATCATATTCCCTTATTACCATTTTTACTAATCATAAGGTTATAAGGTCAAAAGTGGTAGCAGTAGAATTAGGCCAATTGGCCCATCAAGTCTACTCCATTTAATCATGGCTGATCTAACTCTCCCTCTAAACCCCATTCTCCTGCCTTCTTCCCATAGCCTCTGATACCTGTACTATTAATGAATTATTCCCTTGTGTACTGAGATTCAGTAAAAGCTTTGTGTGCTGTCATCAAAGCATACTATACATGAGTACCATCAGGTCACATACAAGTACAACAGGTAGAGCTAAGAGAAGAATATGCAGATCTCACGGACCTTCAATACCCAGCAGACAAGGTGCTGGGAAGCCTTGGGCAATGCGGTGCCAAGACTCTGGCCCTAGGACTTCCTGCCAGCCTCTGATGGTGCAAATCATGATGAAAAACTTTGTCTCCAAGAGACATTCTCCATTCTCTTGTCTTCTCCCCATAACCCCTGTCACCTGTACTAATCAAGAATCTATCTATCTCTGCCTGAAAAATATCCACTGACTTCCACAGATCACCACCTCCTAAGTAAAGAAGTTTCTCCTCATCTCCTTCCTAAAATAATGTCCTTTAGTTCTGTGGTTATGACCTCTAGCCCTAGAATCTCCCACCAGTGGAAACATCCTCTCCACTATCCTTCGTGTCCTTTGCTGAACCTTTTAACATGTTTAGTGCAACCTGATCCTATTGCTGCTTGTCTTTATTTCTGTATATTTCTATTTATTTCTATTTATTTATATTGCTTACTATATTTCCAACCTCCACTCCCACTCCTTCCTGACTATGGTCAGGTCTCCATTTCCCTACTAGACTTCTTTAAACTTCCCTAAAGGGATTAGCAAACCACACAGCAAGGAGATATTGGTCCCAGTCTGATTAAGGTATAATCTGTCTGGCTTCTTCAGGTTGCACTCTCCTCAGAAACCATCCTAAATTTTCAGCAATCTACAGTTCTCCAAACTATATCATGTCTCCAACCATGCAACCATTTGCTCTGCCTTCATTCTTCTGTACCGAGATTACTATTTTTGAATTTCTACTTCTTAAAACTCTTTCCTACCTCCCTAAAATTACTCTCCTGTTTCAGAGACTGGCATTCTCACACATTTTTGCCACTGCTACCCTTCTTCTTGATATTTGCATTCATTCCGTCTATTGAGTATCCATAATTTTAATTGCTCCGAGATTAGTTGCCCAAGAAGAGTATATATTTTGAAATTCTCTCCCTAAACCTTGTATTTTTTCCCCTTTCAAAGGCAATTTGAAATCGACTTAATTGTGCCTTGTAGTAATTAATCCTCATATCTCCTTGTGCACTAAAGTGTCACATTTTTCTAAACTCCTCAGAATTCTTGGGGGGGGGGGTGGATAGGGAGGGAGTGGAGATCATATGAACCATGCAGGATGATAGGAAGTGTTAATTATGGCTATTCAGGTTGGTCAAAAGGATCAGGCATAGTGATTGAAGATCAAAGATATCATGTGATTCTGTCCATCCATGACTTCAGTCGATCTAACAGATAAAAGGGAGTGACGAGTTCCAGCAGTCCACATTTCCTTTCAATTAACGTATCCCCAGGGAAAACACAAAGTGTCAGAGGATCCCTTTCAGGTCCAGCCGAAACATCATCTGTCTATTCCCACCACAGACGCTACCTGACTCACTGAGTTCTCCAGCCTTTTGTCTTTTACACAAGATTCCAGCATCTGCTGCTTTTTGTATCAACAAATTCCAAGGGGTTCATACACCAGCCAATAAGGTCAACCTCATTATGATATCTGAGTTACCATCACATATTGTGGGAGCAGAGCAAGTATTCTCCTTCAAGCCCACATCTGCACAACTTGGGATTGTACTACAATCTTGCACCATTCTGCATTTTTGCACTTGTCTTTGTATTCATTGTTGTATTCCGCAGAACTCTATATTTATTGTTGACACTGTAAGCTTCATGTTAAGAGCTACTTTCTTTGCATCCAAAGTGTATCTGACAATAAACTATTCTGAATCTGAGGATGGGATTCTAACTTTCATAAGCATTTGTAATCTTATCCAAACTAGCCTGCATTTCAAGATTAAAATAATTTATATAGTCTCTGCACATTCCTATTCCTACAATAAAATCCACGCAACAATATTATAACTCAGATGGGAATGCAGTGTAAGAGCCATAAAATAAATTGGGGGTGTGGGAGCATCTTGAGCCTGCTCATATAAATCCATTCACTCCTTTAATGTATAAGGTATGTGGCATCTCATACATACTTCATGGCATTGTCAGGCTGGTGCACCCATGGAAACCTTGCTGTCCAAAGAAATATGCCAGATTCTGGAAACCTGAAGTAAGAAAATGCTTGAGATACAACTGCTGGAAAGTCGTTGACCTGAAATGCTAATTAATTTTTTCTCTACTTACATCATCCGACCTGCTGAGTATTACCAATATTTTCTGTCTTGATGCCAAGTAAAATATATAAGCTCCATCTTGATAATCCTGGGTAGCAGCACTACCAGAATCCTGAACATTTTTTCTGGCAGGTGAAATGTTTGCAACATTGTCAGAGATTTTTTTTTAACACATTTGATTTTTTTTTGTGAAGTATAGCATATCCCTCGCAGCTTGCCATATTTCTGACATGGTATGCAACATTCTAGACATAATTGGGTAACTTCACGGTGCGAAGAAGGTGAACAGGAGGTATCTTGGGGCTGACATATCACAAAATGTAGGCTAATATACAGTTCAATGCCGACACCAGTATCAACATCAAACCAACCACAATGGTCAACCTGCTGAACACAGACAATGTATGCTTTTGCACACATTCAAGGCTAAGTGCCAAGTCATCAATGGCCCATTCACCGAAGCACACGAGGAGAGAGAAATGGCCTTACACTCAACATCTACAAAACATGAGGACTACTACCAATCTGACCCCACAGTATGCCACCATTCTAAAAATAAAAGTTCATGGCAAGACCTCAGAATACCTGGGCCACTTCCCATACCTTTCCTCAGCAAAGACAGACAGCAGTATTAAACTCTATCACTATCTTCAGCGTGCTAACATGACTTTTGGCTGAGAGTGTTTGAAAATCAAGACTTCAAAGCTGTCAGAAAACTAATGGCCTGCTGAGCAACAGTGCTCTTTCCAAATGTTGCTAAAATAGCGATTACCTACAGTTGGCATTGCAATGGAAATACACTACAAACGGCAGAAGGAAAAGTGAACCAACGAGCTCTGTCAGGACCTAATCAGACTCAATCTTCTCCACTGGGTAGGCCATATCAATTGCATAGCCAACACTAGGCTGCAAGAACACACTATTCTGCACTCGGTTTAAGGAAGACATTCCTGGGAGAGTAGAGGAAAAGCTTTAAAAATATACTCACCAACTACTTGAAAAAGAGCAATATTTGCACTGACTCCTGCAAATCCTTAGCCATGATCATTGTGTGGAGAAGCAGAGGCATTGAAAATCGCAGTTCAATGCATCAAGGGCACCAGAGGCCCAACATTGATAGAGGAAGGACCACAAACTACTCGCAACCTTGTAGAAACAAGGAATGGCAGATGCTGGGTCATAAAGGACGACCCAAAGTGCTGGAGTAGCTCAGCGGGTCAGGCAGCATCTCTGGAGAAAATGCATAGGCGACTTTTCAGGTCAGGACCCTTCTTCAGGCTTAGAATATCAAGAAGGGACCCGGCCCAAAACATCGCCTATCCATGTTCTCCTGAGATGCTGTCTAACCTGCTGAGCTACTTCAGTACACTATGTCTTCTTCTATCAAAGCACATTGTTCAGGCATCTCTTACCTTATCTGTGGAAGAATGTCAATTGTCCACATTGGTCTCATCAGTCTCCCCAGAACTATCCAGTGAGAAGTAAATCATCTTCAATCGCAAGGGATAATCTCTTGAGCTCCATTGCGCAGCATATTTTCAAAACACATTTTTGAGAGTTTATACGCGAGTGATTTACTTCAATGATTTACACTGGAGACATATATATCTGCAGCCAGCGGCACTCCTATACAGTAAAATTGCCTGAAACGTGCCTTTTGCTGGTCCACCTTATCAGTTCTCAAAAGTATTGATTACACTTTGACAGTGAAATGATTTGGATTGAAAAATTAATCTCTCAACATCCTGATATGACACAGACCTGAATCTCACTATTGATTTTCTCTCTTTTTATCCTGAAACTGCTGGCTTGAGCTTGAAAGCTTTGAGAAACACGCGGCACCGTTCTTCCACTTAAGCCAATTGCGGAATCAGTCTCTGTGAATTGTATCATCGAGTTTCAGCAAGCTATTTCATCCAGGCAACAACACTTCACAGCCAGGTCCAAACTAATCTTAACAACACACTCAGGAGATGACTTTTGGTACAGATGCCCCCCCCCCATCACCTTAGCATGGCTGTAGTCCCCATAGTCTGAAAGGACAGGTTTTTTTTTAATGAATGTGGGTTAAACAAGCTTTAGTTTGCTGATTGAAGAATTAATGGTGCCATTCCTATACCACTACAGCTACATGCTCTCATCACCATCAAGAATGCCTACCGCTCTGTCCCTCGCCCTCACTTCGGTAAATCCGACCATACCGCGGTGCTGCTTCTTCCTGCCTACAGGCAGCAATTAAAGAGCGCACCCCCAGAGGTGAGGACAGTACAGAGCTGGTCGGGGGGTGGGGGGGGCAGAGGAATAACTACAGGACTGTTTGGTGTCTGTAGACTGGGCAATGTTGAAGGACTCGGCAACGGACTTGAATGAATACGCCACAGTCGTTACAGACTTCATTACGAAATGTCTGGAGGACTGCATCCCTACAAAAACCTTGCGAGTGTTTCCCAATCAGAAACCTTGGATGAACTGTGAGATCCGCACTCTTCTGAAGACAAGACACTGGGCATTCATGTCTGATGATACAGTGGTCTACACGAAGTCCAGATATGACCTTGGTAAGGCCATCAAAAAGGCCAAAAGAGAGTTCTGCTCCAAACTGGAGGATAAGACAGATGTTCGGCAGCTGTGGTGGGGACTGAATGCAATCACTTCCTACAAGGCGAAACCAGGAGGCAGCTCGGATGTCGGCGATACATCACTCCCTGACGAGCTCAATGCATTTTACGCACACTTTGATAGGAAGAACACCGATGTGCCTTCCCGAGCCCCCATTCGTTGTGATGGTATTTCAGTCTCAGTCACAGAGGCCGACGTCAGGAAATCCTTCAGAGGGGTGAACCCTCGAAAAGCGTCTGGACCTGATGGGATACCTGGTCGTGTTCTAAAAACCTGGAGTTTTTACGGACATTTTCAACCTGTCACTTCTGAGGTCTGAGGTTCCCACCTGCTTCAAAAGGGCATCAATAATACTGGTGCCCAAGAAGAGCAAGGTGACGTGCCTCAATGACTATCGACCTGTGGCACTAACGCCTGTGGTGATGAAGTGCTTCGAGAGTTACACAAAAAGCTGTAGAAACTCAGCGGGTGCAGCAGCATCTAAGGAACGAAGGAGATAGGCGACGTTTCAGGTCGAGACTCTTCTTCAGACTGGTCAGGGATCAGGGAAACGAGAGATATAGACAGTGATGTGGAGAGATAAAGAACAATGAATGAAAGATATGCAAAAATGTATCGATGATAAAGGAAACAGGCCATTGTAAGCTGTTTGTAATGTGAAAATGAGAAGCTAGTGTGACTTGGGGGGGGGGGGGGGGGGGAGATAGAGAGAGAAGGAATGCCGGGGCCCGAGGGCTGAGGGAAGGGGAGGAGGCAGCCTGGGTTAACAGAATTGAGAAAATTCAATGTTTAAACCCAGAGGATGCGTTTAAACCCAGAGATGACTCCCCAAGCGGAATAAGAGGTGCTGTTCCTCCAACTTGCGGTGTTGCTCACTCTGGCCGTGGAGGAGGCCCAGGACCGAGAGGTCGGATACGGAATGGGAGGGGGAGTTGAAGTGCTGAGCCACCGGGAGGTCGGGTTGGTTATTGCGGACCGAGCGGAGGTGTTCGGCGAAACGATCGCCCAGCCTCCGCTTGGTCTCACCGATGAAGATCAGCTGGCATCTGGAGCAACGGATGCAGTAGATGAGGTTGGAGGAGGTGCAGGTGAACCTCTGTCAGACTTGGAAGGACTGCTTGGGTCCCTGAAAGGAGTAGATGGGGGAGGTGAAGGGACAAGTGTAGCATCTCTTGCGGTTGCAAGGGAAAGTGCCCGGGGAAGGGGTGGAGCGGGAGGGAAGGGAAGAATTGACAAGGGAGTTGCGGAGGGAGCGGTCTTTGCGGAAGGCAGACGGGGGGGAGATGGGAAGATGTGACGAGTGGAGGGGTCATGTTGGAGGTGGCGAAACTGGCGGAGGACTATCTGTTGTATGCGCCGGCCGGTGGGGTGAAAGGTGAGGACCAGGGGGACTCTGCCCTTGTTGTGAGTTGGGGAATGGGGAGAGAAGGCAGTGTTGCGGGGTATGGAGGAGACCCTGGTGCGAGCCTCATCTATAGTGGGGGTGGGGAAACCCCGTTCTCTGAAGAACGAGGACATTTGTGATGCTTCAAGAAGTTGATCATGGCACAAATCAAATCCGACCTCGACACAAACCTGGACCCACTGCAGTTCTCTTACCGCCACAACAGATCAACGGTGGGCACAATCTCGCTGGCCCTCCACTCCGCTCTGGACCACTTGGACAACAAAAACTCATATGTCATGCTGTTATTCATTGACTACAGCTTGGCATTTAACACAATCATCCCCTCCAAGCTGCTTACCAAACTCGCAGAACTGGGTCTCTGTGCATCCCTCTGCAATTATATCCTCGACTTCCTCATTCACAGACCACAGTCTGTTCGTGTTGGTGGAAATGTGTCAGACTCAATAACAATCAGCACGGGAGCACCTCAAGGCTGCGTGCTCAGACCCCTGCTGTACTCACTCTATACTCATGACTGCGTAGCCAGTCATAGTGCGAACTCCATCATCAAGTTCGCTGACGACACCACTGTTGTGGGACATATCACTGATGGGGATGAGTCAGAGTATAGAAGAGAGATCGAGCGACTGTCCATATGGTGCCAGCACAACAACCTGGCCCTCAACACCAGCAAAACCAAGGAACTGATTGTGGACTTTGGAAGGAGTAGGATGGGGACCCACAGTCCTGTTTATATCAATGGGTCGATGGTTGAAAGGGTCAAGAGCTTCAAATTCCTGGGCGTGCACATCTGTGAAGACCTTTCCTGGTCCGGGGACACAGATGCAAATATTAAGAAAGCTCATCAGCGCCTCTACTTCCTGAGAAGATTACGGAGAGTCGGTCTGTCAAAGAGGACTCTCTCTAACTTCTACAGGTGCACAGTAGAGAGCTTGCTGACTGGTTGCATCGTGGCTTGGTTCGGCAATTTGAGTGCCCTGGAGAGGAAAAGACTACAAAAAGTAGTAAACACTGCCCAGTCCATCATCGGCTCTGACCTTCCTTCCATCGAGGGGATCTACCACAGTCGCTGCCTCAAAAAGGCTGGCAGCATCATCAAGGACCCACACCACCCTGGCTACACACTCATCTCCCTGCTACTTCGGGTAAAAGGTACAGGAGCCTGAGAACTGCAACGACCCGGTTCAGGAATAGCTACTTCCCCACAGCCATCAGGCTATTAAACTTGGCTCGGACAAAACTCTGAACATTAATACCCCTCCATCAGTCATTTGCACTTGATTAACTTATTAATTAATGTGTGTATTTATGTATATAATTGTAGTCAATGCCTACTATGCTCTGGGGAGTTACACAAAAAGCTGGAGAAACTCAGCGGGTGCAGCAGCATCTAAGGAGCGAAGGAGATAGGCGACGTTTCGGGTCGAGACCCTTCTTCAGACTGGTCAGGGATCAGGGAAACGAGAGATATAAACAGTGATGTGGAGAGATAAGGAACAATGAGTGAAAGATATGCAAAAAAGTATTGGTGATAAAGGAAGCAGGCCATTGTAAGCTGTTTGTGGTGTGAAAATGAGAAGCTAGTGCGACTGGGGGGGGGAGATGGAGAAGGAATGTCAGGGCCAGAGGGCTGAGGGAGAGGTGGGGGGGAGGCAGTCTGGGTTAACAGAATTGAGAAAATTCAATGTTTAAGCCCAGAGGATGCAGACTCCCCAAGCGGAATATGAGGTGCTGTTCCTCCAACTTGCGGTGTTGATCACTCTGGCCGTGGAGGAGGCCCAGGACCGAGAGGTCGGATACGCAGTGGGAGGGGGAGTTGAAGTGCTGAGCCACCGGGAGGTCGGGTTGGTTATTGCGGACCGAGCGGAGGCGTTCGGCAAAACGATCGCCCAGCCTCCGCTTGGTCTCACCGAGCCTACTATGCTCTGTTGTGCTAAGCAAAGAAAGAATTTCATTGTCCTGTCAGGGACACATAACAATAAACTCTTTTGACTTTGACTTTGATTTCAAGCACTCTGGCAAAATTAGTTTCTCTGTTAATTCTTGTTTACAATGTTGGTGGTTACCATGGGTTACTGAAGATGGCACAAATACATATTTTATCAGATATTTCAGATGTTTAATATTATCATCATGATTTGTGTATCAATTCAAAGTGTAGATCTGGCTACAAACATTTTTAATAATATATACCACAAACTTCCTTTTCCCAATGCATTCCAGCACGAGAGGTATTTTACATTTCAGGTGGAAAGGTTCATAGTTCGAAGGACTAGAATCAACTGAGTACAACAACAATTTTTAGAAGGCTTTATAAATGTTCATAAAAACTAAAATGTTTAAAATGTTCACAGTGTAATGGGTGCACCATGGATGCCAACAACAAAGATATCTAAATAATGTTTTCTGTTTTGTTTGCTCGGGATGTGATCAATGCAGAGAGATAAATGGGCAGAAATAATAAGGGATTATGAAATGACAGGTTTTACTAATGAATTCTTCTCCTCTACCTCACAATGGGTGGCATTGGGTGACACCACCGCAGTGGCTGCCTCGCCAGAAGCTCGTCAGTCCTTTCGCCTTTTTTGTTATTTTTAGTGTGTCTAAATGTATGTTTTAATTCTTCTCAGTATGTCTTATGTGGGGAGTGGTGGTGGGAATAGGGGGAAACCGTTTCTCAGTCACTTACCTGGAAGGAGATGCGTCTTTTCTCTCTGTCGCATCTTTGCCCCCCTCGCAGCCTACCAACTGGATTAGTGCAGCCTTTCTGACCGGAGATCGGCCCAGAGCTTCAGCAGCAGGCGCAGCGCGGAATTACCATCGCAGAGCCTGGGATCTTGTCGAGGATCGCCAGTGTTGGAGCTCTGTCCAGCGGGGCCTGTGGACTTCGGAAGCCATGGTCTCCAGTAAGGAGCTGCCGATTCGGAAACTCCGAACCGCAGAGTGTGTTCCGATCCATTCCGACGCTGGAGTTTCGATCATCCTGACGAGACGGCTTGTACATTGGGCCATCCGTAGTGGCGACTGCGGAGGGTTCTAGCCCCCGATCACGGGTGAACAAAGAGGAAGATGACTGAACTTTATTGCTTTCCATCACAGTGAGAAACATTGGATCCACTGTAGTGGATGTTTATGTCAAACTTTATTCTGTAATGTGTCATTTTATTTGTATGGTTGTATGGTAACTCAAATGTCACTGTACCAATTGGTGTCTGCGACAATAAATGTGAACTTGAACTTGAACGATCCATGCAAAGACATTTCACATCGTATTATATTTTAAAGTATAATTGCCGAGAAATGTGAACACATTTGTTGGACATATGAAAACACTTTGTACATATGAAAACATAAATTAGGAAAAGGAATGGGTCACTGCGCCCTTGAAACCAACTTTGTGAAGATCATCACCGACCTGATTACAACCTCAACTCTGCACCCTCATCATTTGCGGTAACCTTTAACCCCTAACTCATCAAGCATCGCTGCCATGCATGGCGGTAAAAGTAGAGTCGTTGACTCTTCTTGAGGAAGAGAGATGCAAAATCTCTTAACCCTCTGAGTGACGCAAAACATATATTTTGTTCCTCTCATCACGGTTTAGGTTCTCTCATAACCTACTGCACATCTATCCTGTCAAAAACCTACAGGATTAGCTTCAATCAGGTCACCTTTTGCTCTTCTAAACTCCAGAAGAAACAGTCTAGCCTATCCAAACTTTCTTCATTAAATTGTTCCTAGTACGAGTAAGATAGTGTAAGCGTGCAGGGATCGCTGGTTGGCGAGGACTCAGTGGGCCAAAGGGCCTGTTTCCATGCTGTATCTCTAAAACTAATCTAAATTTGAAAACCCACCCATTTCAACTATTAATCATGGAAACCTTATCCGAATTGCTTCCAGTACACATTAACATCCTATTTTAATTAAGGAAATCAATACTGTACACAGTCCTCCAGATGTGCGCTCACCATTGTCCTTTATAACTAAAGTATAACCTCCCTAGTTTTATTATCAATTCCCCTTGCAATAAAACAAAACATTGTTAGCTTTTCTAATAATACTGTTCCTGCATTACAGCCTTTTAGCAGCCATTATTTATGTTATTTATGTACATTGTAAAAAAAATTCAGGCTGATCCCTTTCATCAACCAACAGCTTGCCAACCAGAAAGAGACCCATTTACGCCTACTCTCTATTAAATGTTTACCAGCCAATTTTCTATCTACATCAATAGGTTATCTCCGGCAAGAGATTTTATTTTCTGCAATAATCTTTGGTGGCACCTTATTAAAAGCCTTCTGCAAGTCTAAATATGGTGTATCTGCCATTTCCTTTTTTATCAGCAGTGCACAATACTTCAAAGAAGTCCAATAAATTGTCCAAAACTATGCTGCTTTTACCAGATAACCTTACATTTTTCAGTGTCCAGCTTGAACTTTAATAATTATGGGTGGGGGAGAAGGGAGAGGGAGGGGAAAGGGGGGGGATGAAAGGATGAATGTAAAAAGGGAAAGGGAGAAGGAAAGAGGGTAGGGTGGAAGTGGGGGGGGGAATGGAGTGGGGGGGAGGAAGGAGGTAAACGGGAAGGAGAGGGATGGAGAGTGTGTGCTGATTGGGTATTGTACTTACGTATGCAATAACCTTACTGATCTGTAGGCAGAATCTCACTATACCTTAATACACGTGATAATAAATAAACTATTGGCCCAATGAGAGTTGCAGGAGAAGGTGTAGAGAAAGGGGAGAAAGGAAAGTAAGGGGTTAGAGCCGGGAGGAGGGGAGAGGGGTGAGGGGGAGGAGAAGGGGAGAGGGATGTCAGTGACAATGCTGGGACTCTGGCCTAACCTCAGCTGGTAACATGGACACCCCTGCAATCCAGAATGATTTGCTAACAGGTTTAAGAAGGAACTGCAGATGCTGGAAAATCGAAGGTAGACAAAAGCGATGGAGAAACTCAGCGGGTGTGGCAGCATCTATGGAGCGAAGGAAATAGGCAACGTTTCAGGCCAAAACCCTTCTTCAGATTAATGTGGGGTGGGGAGTGGCGGGAAGAAGAAAAGAAGAAAAGAAGAGGAATAGCCAGAGGGCTGAGGGAGAGCTGAGAAGGGGAGGAGGAGACAGTAAGGGCTACCGGAAATTGGAGAAGTCAATGTTCATGCCCCTGGGGTGCAAACTGCCCAAGCTGAATATGAGGTGCTGCACCTCCAATTTCTGGTGGTGCTCACTCTGGGCATGGGGGAGGTCCAGGATAGAAAGGTCGGATTCGGAATGGGAGGGGGAGTTGAAGTGCTCTCACCGATATAGATCAGCTGACATCTAGAGCAGCGGATGCAATAGATGAGGTTGGAGGAGGTGCAGGTGAACCTCTGTCACGCCTGGAACGACTGCTTGGGTCCTTCAATGGAGTCAAGGGGGGAGGTAAAGCGACAAGTGTAGCATCTCTTGCGGTTGCAAGGGAAAGTGCCCGGAGAGGGGGGTGGTGCAGGTGGGAAGGGAAGAATTGACCAGGGAGTTACGGAGGGAACGGTCTCTGCGGAAAGCAGACATGGGGTGAAATGGGAAGATGTGGTGAGTGGTGGGGTCACATTGGAGGTGGCGAAAATGACGGAGGACTATTTGTTGTATGTGACGGCTAATGGGGTGGAAGGTGATGACTAGGGGGATTCTGCCCTTGTTACGAGTCGGGGGATGGGGAGGGAGAGCAGTGTTACGGGGTATTTAAGAGACCCTGGTGAGAGCCTCATCTATAGTAGGGGAGGGGAATCCCCGTTCCCTGAAGAATGAGGACATTTCCAATGCCCTGGTGTGGAACACCTCATCCTGGGAACAGAAATGGCATAGACGGAGGAATTGGGAGTAGGCGATGGAGTCCTTACAGGAAGCAGGGTGGGAAGAAGTGTAGTCTAGATAGCCGTGGGAGTCAGTGGGTTTATAGTGGATGTCAGTCAGAAGTCTATCACCTGCGATGGAGATAGTCCGGTCAAGAAATGGTGGGGAAGTGTCGGAAATGATCCAGGTGTATTTGAGTGCCGGATGGAAGTTAGTGGTGAAGTGGATGAAGTTATTGAGGGTACGGACCAGCTCCACTAGGCGGAGGAGAGTATCTGTAGACGGGGATTGGTTGGTTCTCCGGTCGAGGAAGAACTGGAGGGCTTTGAGACCCTCCTGATGGGGGATGGAGGTGTAGAGTGACTGGACATCCATGGTGAAAATGAGGGGATGGGGGCCTAGAGAACGGAATGCCCGGAGATGACGGAGCGTGTCTGAAGTGTCTTGAACATAGGAAGGGAGGGATTTAACCAGGGGGGATAGGATGGAGTCGAGGTATGTGGAAATAAGTTCGGTAGGGCACAAACAGGCTGAGACAATGGGTCTACCAGGACAGTCAGGTTTGTGGATTTTGGGGAGAAGGTAAAATCGGGCCGTGCGGGGCTGGGGAACGATGAGGTTGGAGGCTTGGGGGGGGGGTGGGGGGGCAGGGAGCCAGAGTTGATGAAGTCAGTGATGGTGCTAGAGATAGTGGCCTGGTACTCGTCTGTGAGGTCATGGTCGAGGGATAAGGAGGAGGAGGTGTCCGAGAGTTGGCGCATGGCCTCAGCTTTGTAGAGATCAACGCGCCAGACTACCACGGCACCCCCCTTGTCGGCGGGTTTCATAACCCAGTCTAGATTGTTGCGCAGTGAGTGGATGGCTGTACGTTCCGGGGGGGGGGGAGGTCAGAGTGAGGCAGAGGAGTGGAGAAGTTGAGGCAGTTGATGTCCCGCCAGCAATTTTGAATAAAAAGGTCTAAAGCCGGAAGATGGCCAAGGGGGGGGGGTCCAAGAGGAGGGGGTCCGTTGGAGATGGGAAAAGGGATCAACAATGGGGGGCGTGGACTCCTTCCCATGGAAAAATGCTGTGCGGCGGAGGCGACGGTAGAAGAGCTCCAAATCATAGTGGGCGCAGAACTCATTGAGGTGGGGACGGAGGGGGACAAAGGTAAGGACTCTGCTGAGGAGAGACTATTCGATATCAGAGACGGGGAGGTCAGGGGGGATGGTGAACACATGGCAGGGATGGGGGTTGGGGCCGGAGGAAGGCAAGTGAGTGGACTGAGGCAGAGGCGATGTCTGGTGGGTGGGTGGTGGGTGGTCGGGGAGGAGGGAGGTATGTAGACTGTAGTGTTGGTGGGGAAGAGCTGGGGTCACATGGTTTGAGGGGGATGGGGAAGACCCAGTGGAACAGCCACTGAGGTTACCAGGGTTAGGGGGACCAGCACTAGGACCCAGCGCAACCAAACCCAGGGGAGTGGGAGTGTGTAGCGTGGAAGCTTTAGGCCCGATGTTGAGTCCAGACTGCAGACAAGCCGATGGCTGCGGGCCGCTGGAGGGCGAGGGTCAGTGGAATCGATGGTGGAAGTCCGCGGGGAGTAGAGTCCGGGTCAGCGGGCGGAGCGTGCGAGGTCCCGGTGGGCGGATGGTCGGCGGGGCGGCGCGGTTCGGCGGGCCCGGTGCGGCGGTGCGGTGAGTTGGCCCCGGTGCGGCGGCGATGTTCGGTGAATCCCAGTGCGGCGGCAGGGATCAGTAGGGCCAGTGCAGTAGTAAGGCTTGGCAATAAGGGGCTGCCTGAAGGGGATGTGGTTCAGGAGACCAGGACTAGTATTGTGACTGTACACTGCTGAGTTCTGGGCTCAGGCTGCACTCTGACTGTATGGCCCTGCAGGCCATTGCTAGGGCCTGGCAGCGGTTTCCTCTTGTGCAGGATGGTGTAGTTATACATTTTAACCTTAAGTATCAGGTTGTAGTAGATAGAAACAATTCCTCAGCACTACAGAAAATTCTCAGGAGTTTGGTGGATGTGGGTGTGGGGGAAGAGATGTGGTTGGGTAGAAGGGTGGGGGAGGTGGTTCCTTGTGGTAACAGGGTCTCATTACAGTTGAGGGAAGAAGGGACATCTCTAGTTCATCTGCACCTCCTGGCCTTTGCTGAAACCTAAAGGGCCTGTACCACTTGGCTGTCATTTGAGCCACATTTACGCGTGATATGTAAAATAGGTCGACGCGTCGTTATGCGCAAATCACGCATCATCATACCGTCTGGTGCACATGACGTCATTAGAATACCCTGCGGCGCGCGGCGACGCATGGTTACGCACGGTGACGTAACCATGCGTCACCACGCAATACACGTGAGACGTTGGGACACCAGCGTGCGACGCCAATGCGTCAGCTTGCGTACTCAATCTGTCAGCATGCGTACGCGATACGCAGGTGGCACATGAGGATTTCGTGCAGCACAAAATCCTGGATGCCACGCGATACCACGCGCAACTCGACACTCCTCCACGCCTCTCCATGCGCCCGTCCTGTGCTACCCACACGCTACCCATGCGTTGTGATGCCCACATTTTTGTAGGTCGCGTAAATGACGGCCAAGTGGGACAGGCCCTCAAGGGAAAATAGCAAAAATGTACCTTCGTGGGCTCTTCAGGTTGCAATTCTATCAATGATGGTCCCAGCATCAGGCATCGCTGTCACAGCTGGCATCAAAAACACTCATACCAGAGCACAATTGACATAATCGAACTTTGAAATAAAACACCAAAGACTGGAATGGTGGTGGTGCATGTGCGTCTGAAGCAAATGCACAATCCCATCAAATCATGATGTTAACCACCTGCTCCACCCTACCCCACCTTGAATCAGCAGGGATAAACCTGAATCAAATATCAAAGGTGGCCACAAATCTAAAAAAAATGAAATTTAAGTTATGGCTCAGTGCCCTTTAGAAACATTTTAGTAACGGTATCTTGTATTGTCCACAGAAATAATTTTTTGCATTCCACATCCAACAACAATTCACATGTAACTGATCCCACTTCAATAAAGTACTGGATCTAAAGGACACACGCCCCCATTCTTTCCTGGAAACATGAGAAGGAAGGAGTTTCAGTAAAACATCATGACTCATAAAGGAAACTTTGCTTCAACCATTGTGAAAGAACATTAAGTGATTCAGTAATGCAAAACTACAAGTCTTTGATCTGTCAAGGTTAAGAAATCTATGATTTCAGGGTTGAGTTAACAATGTTCAGTGTTTTAAGCAACATCGTGACTTCAAGCAGCATCTGTCTTGAGGGAATTAATTAGATTGGCAACCAAAGAATTTCCCCCACCTACACCCACAGACATATTATTTACTATTGGTCAACTTGCATAGAACATTTCGTCCTACGTTTCCGGAAAGGCAAGCCACTTGTGAAAAAACTCAAACCGTTTGCTGCCAGTTGAATTTTACTAATTCCAATCCCACTTTAAAATATAACAAAGCCCCTTATACCTGTATACAGTGGCAAGAAAGTAGCAAGTCTTTAAATCTTCCGTCTGCACTGCAGTAACAGTGAAGGTGAATTATGGGTGTCAGTAACAATGAGGGACCCTGTAACAATCTAGAGTTTCTGCTTTGAGGTTTGTAGAACTAACAGTAGCAGCTCATAACTCTGCGTCGCACACTGTAATTACATTCCTTCTTCCCTTCAAACTTAGTATCAATGGATGATATTTAATTATTGTACATGTTACTGCATTAAAACACCCGTTCACATTAGTTCTATGTCATCCCACTTTTGCATCCATCTGCACATTAGGGACAATTTACATGAGGCCATTTAACCTATGGACCCCCACATCTTTGGAATGAGGGAGAAAACCCTAGCTCCCAATGGAAACCCACGTGGTCAAGAGGGAGAACGTGCAAACTCCACACTGACAGCACCAAAGGTCAGGATCAAACCCAGGTCTCTGGCGCCATGAGGCAGCAGCTCTACCAGCTGTGCCCCTAGCACCGATAACTTATTTTTTAACAAACTGCCCACAGCTTTCAATAAGTTTCCACCAGAATTCCTAATTCTGACAACTGTCTATCCATTGATTTTCTTCAATTTAAAATATCAAAATTAAATGAAAGTGAAATTCAGGAAAGATGTGCAACAGTGAATCAATATTATTAGTTTTGCACTATCCATCAACATTATAGTTATTCTTGATAGTTGTTGAAAGACTCAAATCTACAAAGTATCCCACTGTCAAGTCTGATCTTATGCTTATCTGGTGTCTATGAACATCCGCACCATACATCAAATGGCTGGACACGACTAGGGATGGAAATCTTGTTATTTCTCTCTTACTTCCAGACTAAGTTGCAGCACTCCTGCCTGACTCCGCAGTTAATGCAAAAGTCAGCAAAATCCAGAATTAAATTTGTAATTCTTCTATTCTGTCTGGCCTGGTTACATAGCTTGCAATGAATTCAGTTGCGCAGAATTCAGATAATTTATCATATATCATTGAGACCAAAGTGATATATAGTCCATTCTGTAGTTGGAACATTATTATCGACTAGTTAATATTTCCCATTGCAAGTTGCAAAACATGAGTTTCTCATCCGCAGCACATAGATGTTGACGTAAAGTCAATAAATTGATTTCAAATATATGATTCAGTTTGTTTAAAGATCTTCAAGTCGTAATAAGTTGAAGTACATTGATTGGGGCAACCAGCAATTAACTGAGAACCTAATTTACTGCTTTTAATAGTAAGATTAAACGAGAACTTACCAGTTTGAAGTTTGATCTTTATTTTATGAGGAGTTACGATGAGGGATTACGTGAAGACCCCGCCAGCACGCATGCGCGACATTTCTTCAAAGCAGTGGTGTGAAATCACAGAAATACAGTCACAATGACTAATATAGTAAGATAAACAAGAGAACTTCCATACCAGGTGATCTTTATAATAGAGGGTTGGGAGCGGAGGGCACGTAATCCCTCATCGTAACTCCTCATAAAATAAAGATCAAACTTCAAACTGGTAAGTTCTCGTTTAATCTTACTA
This sequence comes from Raja brachyura, assembly GCA_963514005.1. The sequence continues at coordinate 60,541,982 of OY740785.1, forward strand.
TTTTACTTCGGAGTCACGTGAGTGACTACGTGAAGATTTCAAAGCTCTGTGATTTCATGCCCTGGAAGCTCCATGCTCACACACCGCTAAAGTTGGGATAAGAGGATGAACGTAATTCAGACAAGACACTGGCTGAAAAACAAAGAAGGTATTTAGTCATACCTAAAATGATATGCCCCACATTGGGTAAATCATGTAACAGAAACCCAACATATTCCCCTGCAACGTCTCAGGAGCGGCCACGGGTTATAAAAGAAGTGCTGAAAATCCGTTCACTCTCCAACCCGCTGTAGCAAAGGATGTGGTCCATAGGAACTCCCATCATCCTAGCCGCTGACGTGGATGCAGCCTTAGCTATAAGACTGGACCCGTTGTGCTGTTACAAGTGCCATAAACATAACCATATAATATGTAGTTATCCAGAGAGCGCCCCAATATTGGTGTCCATCCTCGAAGCATAGTAAATTTTATGCCTAGGTCCCATGTATGAGTGGATCTGGTCTAGGGGAAAATATTAATACCCCTCATCAGATTGATACCAGAGGGTGTGATCCTATACGCAGGTGATCACCCCCTCGGTCCAGGTTGGTAGGTAGGGCACTCCTGCAAATTTAATGGCACTATAGCTCAAACCTTCATGGAAAGAAGGGTGGCCAGAACTCCTGCAATCCAGTGATGGTGGCCGAGTCATATGAAGTGTTTGTTCTGAAGAAGAAACACTCCCATCTGCTGACATATGTCAGTGCTGTCCCTGGTGGACTCCCTCACGACGAGTGATGACATTGATCGTCCTGTCGGAGTATCCGAAGTCCAGAAATGGCCTGTTCAGAAACAGCATCAATAGGTTAATGCGATCATGGCACGGATAACTTACCCGTCACAGGGTGTGCCAACAGGCCCGGCCGTTTGAGGATCCGAAAGCAGTGTTCTGCGGCCATCTTTGTACTCCTGGGGACCATGGTTGGGTAGGCCAATCGGGCACCCGAAATACCAGTTGCGGAGTCTATTAAATTTTTGTAAGGCCCGACTGATGAGGCAGAAGGGGGGAAATGCTTAGCAAACAATCCCCCCAATGCAGCGAGAAACATCCATCGCTGCTGGCCCCGGTCCCGATCCAACATCCATTCATTGTTGTCGTTGAATTGCGTGACCTGGTGTTCGCCACCGTATTTAGTTTACCTGAAAGGTAAGTGGCTGAGATCCAAATCTCTCTATCCAGACACCAGTGCTAGTTGTAAAAAAGGCAATTCATCACATGATATTGATTTTATTCCACACAAAAGATTAATATAGGCCACCACTGTGGTATTATAATTTGTAACCATACATGCAACTGGTGCATATCTAAGCAGTAGGCCCCCGGGTTCCACGAATGCTTCCAGTATTTCTAGATAATTAATCCCTAGTGTTCCCAACAGGGTTAAATCTTGTGCATTCCATCTGCCACCACAACAGTGGTGGTATTAGCTGCTCCCCACCTTTAACACTGGCATCAGTCTGTAATGTAACCGAGGGATTTATGATAGTGATGGAGTTGGAACAGAATTGAGCATTTCCCATCCACCAATTTAATTCAACTCTAGCCTTTTCTAATAACTTCATAGGCCTGTTGAAATGGTATGACTTTTGAGAGCTATAATTTTAGCTCTTTGTAGGTTTTGATAATGTAGTGGTCCGAATTGCACTGCGGGAAAACAGCCACTATCTTCCCAATACCATGGCCACCTACCGTATGGATGGATCCCTGATGCCAGTAAGGCTTCTGCAAGCTTCTACCAAGTCCACCACCTTGTTCGGTGGTAAGGTGGTAGACATTTGCACCGAGTCAATGGTGAACCCCAAGTAATCCATGGTAGTAGAGGGTTCCAACTTTGATTTATCTGGATGTATGATGAACCCCAGCTTTTGAAAGAGATGTTTTATGGCTAGAAACTGCCAATGTAGCCGTTTCCAATTATCCCCGACAATGAGGATATCATCAAGATAGGCCATAACAGTATGATTTTGTTACCTTAAATAGGCCAAAGCTGGTTCCAATAATTTGTTGAACAGCCTGGGTGCTGATGATAACCCATTGGGTAAGGCTATATATTGCCATAATTGTCCCATCCAGATAAATTTAAGGTATTCCCTATGATCCTTGTGTATTAGTACTGAATAGTATGCATCTTGAGGTTAATGCATGCCATGTAGTACCCATAGCTATAAGCTGGCTACTGTGTCCATTTTGAAATGAACATACTGAACAGAAGTATTCAGTTCGGTCAGGTCTATGATTATGCGGCATCCGCCATCTTTTATTTTTGGTAAATATATTAGATACGAACTCCTGTGATTCTCTCAATAACCCCTCTTAATAGTTCAGCATGGCCCGCCGTTCTTTCTTTGTGAAAGTATAACTTTCGGCTAGGCGAATGCTGGACCGGGGCAGGGAGTTCGTAAATGAATTAATTTTATAGCCCTGAATACTTCCGAATATGTAAGGATCAGAGGTAAAAGTGCAACCGGTCTCCCCCATAAGATGAATTTTAGACATAGGATGTTCCTGGGGAAGGCAGACCCACCTACTTCCAAGGTATTGCCGGCGTAGTGGTCCAATACCACCGTTATTTCTTCTGTTTGAGTTAATGCGTTGTAGGGGTGGCGCATTTTCCAAGAAGGCCGGGCTGGGCCATGGCCTAAAAAGGCTGTTGTGCAGGTGGGCCGGCCTTCGAGCTTTGGGTGTGTAGGGGTGCTGTAGCTGTTGGCAGTGCGCTTGGAGGTACTGGGTACCTTATCAGCCCTATGGCCTCTTTGTCCAGGTCTTTCACCTGTTTGGGGAGCTCCGCACAGCAGATATGGTGGTTGAGCGTACCTGGTTTGCATAACCCCGCAATTTGGGGTGAATTGCTCTTCCTGTAGTTATTTTCAAACTGTGTTCACAGTAAGGCCAGAGCATCCTTTTCCTACCGGTAGCACCTGCAGCTCGGGGAAAAAGTCGGGTGGATTTACCGCCTGTCCATGGCGAACCAGCAGCCCTCCCGGGCGGAATTCGGGAGCCGCAGGTAGCACCTGCAGCTCGGGGAAAAAATCGGGTGGATTTATCGCCTGTCCATGGCGAACCAGCAGCTCTCCCGAACTGAATTCGGGAGCTGCAGGTTGCACCTGCAGTTCGGAGAAAAAACGGCACGCTGCTGGCTGCGCTCTATAGCAGCAGCTCTTGCCGTTACTCTCGCCGCGCTCACCACTCTGGTGAGTCTTACCGTTCCATCGCTGGAGGAGCCCCGCTCCTCCCGACTGTCACTTCCGCATGCGAACGACGATATGTCGCGCATGCGTGCTGGCGGGGTCTTCACGTAGTCACTCACGTGACTCCGAAGTAAAATTTCTAGTCTATGGACAATGTAAAAGCTCATAGAAGATAAAGTGAAGGAGCAGTTGCACCATTTGACAAGTTAAATTGGGAGATTTGTGAACTTATGCTTACGTTTTCAAATTTGTCACAGAAAGGAAAATACTTTGGGGAGAACTTGATCAACTTTCTGCCATTTTTACTCTGTTTTGTTCAGCAAAGTGCCATCAATTTAAATTTATAATTAGCATTGAAAATGTTTGGTGCTGTTTCCCTAATTTACGTGTGGACTCATGTTGGCAAAGGATTAAGCTCAGGACAGAAAGATCAGCACAGGAATTGGAAGGGGAGTAGAATTGGTTGGCCGCCGGGAGAACCAGTAGGAACAGCACCCCACATTTTGCTTGTGTAGCTTATGGCCCAGCAGTATGAACGTAGAATTCTCTAATTTTAAGAAAATTCTACCTAGACTCCCCTCCACTCACCCCCTGCTGCCTTGCTCCCCCCCCCTTCCCCCCCAGTCATTTAACCAGTTCCTCAGTTCCCCATATTGTATCCCTCTTGAAATTACACCTTCCCCAGCCAACAATGGGTCGACCAGGTCACCACTCGGCCTGTGGACATTTGTACACATAAAATGCCGGAGTGACTCAGCGGTACAGGCAGCATCTTCGGAAAGAAGGAATGGGTGGAGTTTTAGGTCGAGACCCTTCGTCAAACTGATAACGGGAGTGGGCAGGACAGAGATGGAATGTGGTCAGAGACAGTAAGTGGTGGGAGAACTGGAAAGGGGGAGGAGATGGAGAGAGCGGGAAAGCAAGGGTTATTTGAAGTTAAAGAAGTCAATGTTCATACCGCTGGGGTGTAAACTACCCAAGTGAAATATGAGGTGCTGTTCCTCCAATTTGCGCTGGGCCTCACTCTGACAATGGAAGAGGCCCAGGATAGAAAGGTCAGATTAGGAATGGGAGGGGGAGTTAAAAGTGCTGAGCAACCGGGTGATCAGGTAGGTTAAGGTGGACTGAGCGGAGGCATTCAGAGAAATGACCACCGAGCCTGCGCTTGGTCTCGCCAATGTACAGGAGTTGACACCTGGAACAGCGGATACAATAGATGAGGTTGGAGGAGGTGCAAGTGAACCTCTGCTTCACCTGGAAAGACTGTTGGGATCTTTGGATGGAGTCATGGTGGTGGGGGGGGGGGGGGGGGGGGGGGGTAAAGGCATAGGTGCTGCATCTCCTGTAGTTGCAGGGGAAAGTACCTGGGGAGGGGGTGGATTGGGTGGGAAAGGATGAGTTGACCAGGGAGCTGTGGAGGGAATGGTCTCTGCGAAAAGTAGAAAGGGGTGGAGATGGGAAGATGTAGCTTTCACCCCAGTGGTATGAACATTGACCTCTCTAACTTCAAATTGCCCTTGCTTTCTCTACCTCTCCATCCCGTCCCCCTTCCCAGTTCTTCCACCAGTCTTACTGTCTCCGACTCCATTCTATCTCTGTCCCACTCACTCCCCTGACATCAGCCTGACGAAAGGTTTTAACCCGAACGGCACCCATTCCTTCTCTCCAGAGATGCTGCCTATCCCGCTGAGTTACTCCAACATTTTGTGTCTACCTTCGATTTAAACCAGCATCTGCAGTTCATTCCTACACTGTGATCATTTGTGGCTGGCCCTGATTAGTCTTGGTCTTTTCAAACCACCAGCTCTTCACCCCGACCCCCTACTTTCAGTCTGAAGAAGGGTCCCAACTGGAAACGTCAGCTGTCCTTTTCTCTAGAGATGCTGTCTGACCCGCTGAGTAACTCCAGCACTGTGCCTTTCTTTGGAATAAACAACCGTCTGCGGCTCTTTGTTTCTTCAAGAATTTTGTAGCGTTTTGTTATTTTACAATTCAGATAAATTGCTTCTTGTGTCAGCGTTCCATCCCACCCTATTACAGATCTGACACTCCCACCATCTTACTCATTAATGATTACACAAATGTTCTATACCTGCTCATTTCAGAGCTTCATATAGAAAGGTACAAGCTGCTCAGACCTATAATAAAACAAGTGTTGTGTCAGCTGTATCAACAAGTGGAATATAGTACAGAAATCAGGTTCTCACTCCAAGTGGAGAGAGGTTGAAATTCCATCTTTTCTCAGCTGTTAAGTTATCCCTAGCAGATGACTTTTCCCTACTCCAATTCCAGAAGAGAATCAAAACAAAACATTGTGTTTTCAGGACAAAAGCAGCATTTTATCTCCATTGTTCCTTCCAGTCCAAAGCTGAAGGCTACATTGTGTAAAAAGCAATAAAACCATCCACCTGGTAAAGGAGCAAACTTCACAGTGGGTTAATAAATAAATGAACCTATAGCAACTCTTCCCAATTGATCTTGTTTTAGTATTTTATAACTGGCATAATCAGCATACAAATACAATACAGAGTGAAGCATTTTAAAATTGCATTGTAAATTGAGGTGGATGATTTGATTTCAGATCAGTGCCTCCTGGGTTAACACCAACAATGTCTCACCTGCAAGATAGTAAGCGCAATCCTATAGCAATGGGCCAATTAATAGCATCTTCAAAAATAAGTGCCAGCGAAACTTGTCAAAGGACACAAAGTGCTGGAGTAATTGAGCGTGTCAGGTAGCATCTCTGGAGAACATGAATTTTGGTTGGGACTCTTCTTCAGACCCTTCTCAGAAAGGATATCCTGGAGTGATTGGAAAATGAAGCTATATGGGTAGAATTTAGGAAAAGACAAAGACTTTGATTGGACTATACTATAGGTATTCAAAATAGTCAATGGGAATGGAAAGAACAAACATGTAGATGAATAGTATCAGGGATAATAATTTTAAAAAATGAATACCAGTACAATGGCAGAATTGTAAGTAAAGTTGGGCAGAGCAGAGTGGATGGACTTTAATGCATTTTGGGTTGTCTAATACTAGCTGGACATGTACACAAATAGCAAGGACAATAGAGGCATTGAGGTACAGGGACCCTGGGGAGCAAATTAACAGCTCCCTGAAAATGACAACATGGGAAAATAGAATGGGGATGATGTTCGAGTTGCTTGCCTTCACAGACAAGAGAATTGAGTATAAGAGTTGGGACATCATGCTGCAGTTGTACAAGACATAAATCAGGTCACACTTGTAATACTGTGTGCAATTCTGGTCATAACACTGCAGAAAAGATGTGGTTGCCCTAAACAGAGCATAGAAGAATCACTAGAGTATTGTCTAGCCTGGAGGGCTTTCATTACAAGGAGAGGCTGGGTATGCTCAGACCACAGGTGGCAGAGGGGTGACCCGAGTGGGGTTTATAAAATGATGTAGGGCATAGATAAGGTAGTTAGTCACAGGGGGTCACCAACTACCTTATTTGACCTACTGCCCAATAAACGAATCTGCCATTAGCTGTTCATCATGAACTAACCAAACCTTGAAAATGATTCCCAGTTATTTTGAATGAATTGTCCTGGTGTTCGACTTTCTGCCTCGTTGCATTTCTAAGAGAGGAATATACAGTGTTACAACTACATTTAGTAATCCATCAAAAAGTATAATGCCAATGATGGTAGTAGAGGATTGTCATCTGACACCCCATAAGAAATAAAGGAATCTTTAACGGAGATTGTGAAATATTTATATTTAAAGAAAATGAATTTCTGAAACCAGTATGAATGCATAATCTTTACTTCTGGCATTGATCTGGATTTTCTTGACCAAGAGACATTTACATGTCAGTTCCCTCTAGGCTGCTCTCACTATTTCATCATATTCCAAAGGAAAGGAAACCGTACTTCTGTTTTACTTTCCAATACTTGATTCAAAAAAGGTTAAGCATTGTTGCTGAAGATTACTAGATATAAACTGAGTAGGTGTTGCAATAACATAATTTTATTCTTAATATTCACTAGTGCTCCAAATTTTAGTAAAATCCATTATCAATAATAAATCACGCCGCAGCTTCTGTTGTTGTGGAACAGACTAAACAATATGAA